>OX383960.1:2740000-4110000 GCA_947532105.1 Athrips mouffetella | reverse complement strand
TATCTGTCTGACCATCCATCCATCCACCCTTCCATCTATCTGTCGTCCGTCCGTCCGTCCAACCATCTGTCCAACCGTCCGTCAAACCATCCCTGTCCCTGATCCTCTCCCTCTCCCCCTCCTCCCCCTCCCTCTCCTCCTCCCTTTTCCTCTCCCACTCCCTCTCCCACTCCCTCTCCCTACCCCTATTCCTTCCCCCCCCTATCCCTACCCCTAACGCCATCTTAACCGCTATCCCTATATTCATATAAACAAAGAAACAACACCCATATTGATTTTTAGACATTTCAACCCTATCGCACCCCAATTTCACGTTCACCACGTTGGATTTCAAAGTTGTTGTAGTTTTCGTAATCAGTGACTCGATAAATCATACAAATGACACCCATATTGATTTTTTGACATTTCAAACCTATCGCGCCCCAACCCCATCCCCAGGGGATGATGGTATTTCACGTCCAACACGTTGGATTTCAAAATTGTTGTAGTTTTCGTAATCAGCGACCCAATAAACCATACAAACGATACCCATATTGGTTTTTAAACTTTTTCACCCCATTTCCCTTTTTTAGGGGTTGAACTTGGGATAGAATTTCAATAACAGTGATGAACGTTGCATAGAACGTTACAAACCTAATGCCTAAATAATAAATTATGTGGATTTTACTTAAAAAATAAAAAAAAAAATTTCATCCCCCTTTTCACCCTTTAGGATGTCGAATTTTCAAAAACCCTGTGATACATAAATATTAATTTTTAGGCGCAAGCCTAAATACAAAATTTGAAGACCCTAACTTTAAACTTTTCTACAAACTGACGTACTTTCATACAAACTTTCATCCCCTATTTTACCCCCTTTGGGATAGAATTTTGTAAAACCCTTTCTCAGTGCACTGTAGACCTCATAAGGAACCTACATACCAAATTTGGAATTTCTACACCCAGCGGTTAGGGCTGTGCGTTGATATGTCAGTCAGTGAGTCAGTCACCTTCTTCATTAACATTAAATGCGTTTTCTCGTGGGATCAAAGTGTTTTCCCGTGAAAAAAAAGTAGCTTATGTGTTATTCCAGGACCTGACCTATATGTGTGCCAAGTTTCATTAAAATCCATTTTGTAGTTTTTACGTGAAATAGTAACAAACATCCATCCATCCATACTTACAAACTTTCGCGTTTATAATAGATATATATATAATATATAATAATATAATATTATTATATATAAAAAAAAACGGTTTGGAAAAGTTTATGAGAGTTTGTGTGTTAAAGCGAGTGCATAATACGCGCTAACGAACGATTTTACTATTTGGCGCTTCAAAGCAAATATGATGATCGAACTTCCCCCTGCGGTTTTCCCTGGTAGTTTCGACATGGGGTCGTTCAAAAGCCGGTTAACAAACTTCTCAAAGGCTGGTGACGCATTAGTACGGATTAATCCCGTTTTACCCCATTCCTGGTTTCACCCGTCCCGCTTTCACCCGATTTTGATAACATTTTATATCTTCATTTTTTCTATCGTTTTCTACTGGTACCGTCAACATAAAAGTGTTTCAAGGTAAAATAATGCATTATTTTTTCTTTATTAGATAAATACTTTACATAGTTTTATTTTTGACATAGTTTACTCGCGGATTGCTTAGTGGCCTCGCGAACCAGCAAGCGTAGCACTATTAATTTTTGGCATAACCACGAACCCTAAATAAAATTATACTAGGGCGCGCAGAAATGTCAGTGGAAGAAAATGTTTAGTAAACCCACAAATTATGCTTTTCTTATGTTAGACAGAGATGACTTTATACCTTATCAATTTTGTTTAACTTTGTAATTGTCTTAATTTTTATTTCGAAATTTTTTCCTACCTGCCCTAAATTAACTTGATAATATTTTTTGTTTACGTAGTGAAGATCTGTAATTGGCTAATGTACTGTTTATTGTATTGGTTTGTATTTTAAGTATTAATGCTGTAGATCTTAGTTAAATAAATAAAAAAAAAAAAAAAAAATAGAAAAATACATATAGTGGTCCTTTTGGACTAATTTTGCATCCTTTTAAGATTTTTATTAGAGTTCTTTTGTACATTGTATATTCTCCGTTAAGAGTTTCAAAGTGGAAATAATACAGCTTGATTAATTTGACAGGTAGAAAGAGCTATGAGTGAGAGCAGGACGGAGCGATCCGCGTCTGTCATTCTCCAGTACGTATAGCTCCGTCCTGCTCTCACACCATCTGTCAAATTCATATTGATTTGACAGACGTATATTGATTTATTTTATTATTATTTGTGAAGTTGATTATGTAAGTACTCAATTTACCATAAGTTTCAATGACTGAGATAATTAAACTCCCAGTCAGATTAATAAAACTTGTGATCATACTCCACCAGAATGTAAATTGTTTTATTCCATAGATATATTTCAACCATAATCTAGAACTTAGACTTAGCATTCAATTCTTGATTCTTAATGTTAATTATGTGAAGTCGAATAATTAAATTTGGAATATAGCTTTTCCTACTGATGGTACTTCAAAGCAAGATTGACTTTTAATCGCCTGCATCAATAAAATTTGAAATCGGGTGAAAACGGGACGGGTGAAACTGGGAATGGGGTAAAACGGGATTAACCCATTAGTACCACCCCTCCAAGTGTTGCAAGTGTCGGCAGTGACACATACTATCGCGATACTTACAAGTGACACTACACTTACTAGCTGTCTTCTCGTTTGCCTGCTCCATAGAATTATAATACACTATCTTGCTTTCTCTTTGGTCTGCTCTAACATAAAAAAATATGTATGAATGAACATGTAACTAGGTATTTATAAATGAATGTTTTTTATTTTATTAAGGCCCTGTATAAAGTGGAAGCAAATTTCGAGGCAGTATGATAGCTCCCAAGGGCCCTGTTCCGCCTTAATGTTGGTGCATTAGCAGACCAGAGGTTGGGTACCCTGTCCCTTTGAGCACGCACATTGATAAATTTGGTAAATGTAGACCTACTAGCTGTTGCGTTTTGTTCCGTTGCCGTCATCTATGTGCCTATGGATCTTTGTCGCCCTATAAAAGTAGCAACTTGTACACACGGATGCACATCAGTAGAAACACTTCTGGACCTTATGGCGTGGTAATAGAGTTGAAAAAGTTTCTACCGACAAGCGGTTGACCGTACGTAAAGTATTTATCTAGTCCCTGGTAGCAACACGCTAGAACACTATGATACAATTCTTTTACAGCAAACAAAGAGTAGGTAAACATGCGATGCTAGTTTTTAGGGTTCCGTACCTCAAAAGAAAAAAACGGAACCCTTATAGGATCACTTTGTTGTCCGTCTGTCTGTCTGTCTGTCTGTCTGTCTGTCTGTCTGTCAAGACCCTTTATCTCACGAACGGGTAAAGGTATCAGGTGGAAATTTATACCATATATTAGGATCCATGAACCACACAAGATCTGAAAATTTCAATTTTTTACAACGACGCAATCAAAAGATATGGCATTTTATGTCCTTATCTCCATACATTTATTCAAAAATGCAAAACCTACAGGGTACTTCCCGTTGACCTAAAATTATGAAATTTGGCAAGAAGCTAGGTCTCACAGTACAAATAATGGGAAAAGTCTGAAATAATTAAATATTACAACTTTTCTCACAACTAATGGTAACCAATTGTGGTGAGCTCCCGTTTCAAGAACATTCATATAAGAGAGGGGTCAAGTTGGATGGTCGCTGAGGCGATTTTTGTTTTAGTTCTATTTAAAAACGGGAACACTTACAAACTTGAAAATTGGTATGTTTATAGTGCATAAGCTATAAAATAACAACAAATAATAAAATTTGGTCAAGCGCGTGTCGGACATAAAAAATCTAGCACATTAACTTACTGAAATTTCAACTAATACAATTATGTTCATGTGGTGGTACGGAACCCTCAGTACGCGAGTCCGACTCGCACTTGGCCGGTTTTTTTTTGTAAGTATTTCTACACTTGTGAACAGAGCACTTGCTCTGCGATGGAGCTAAGCTGTGAGCACGAAAATTCTAGCCAATAGGATTTCTCCATTTGACAAGCCAGGAAAATGGCGCAATCCTATTGGTGGGAGTTTTCCAAGTTTTCACGCCAAAAAAACTCTTTGTCATTTACCGCATCTTCCTTTGTTGCTGTAAATGAAGTGAAAATTTTACTCAAAGGCTAGGACTATACAGGTTGTTGTGGACATTACTTTATAGTCTTATAGATTTAGACATTTACAACTTTTCTTAAAGAACATAAATTGTAACAGGTATGAAAAATATTAAGAAAAAAGCATTTTATCAATATTTTATGGAACATATAAAGATTTACACCATACAGACTCATATAAGATCCTCCACCAATGTCAAGGTTTATAAAAACAGCTCTCAAAAACGTAGGACATGTTGGGTTAACAAGGGGTCGGTAAAAAATTACACCGAGTTAGCGCCCTAATCCTAATGAGGCGTCGTCGTGTTTCGACCTCGGAAACAAAAAGGTCACGAAACAACTTGCAGAGCTTCTGATAAATGACCGAACGAATGAAAGAGAAAGATGTGAAGTGCTGTATACAGGGTGTAAGGGCGTTCGTAGACAACGAAACTGAACAACTTGCCCGAAGAAATATTTTTGGGAAATAAAAAAAAAAAATACCTCACCATACAAACCGTTCGATCAGAGTGAGCAATTTGTATGAAGGTCGAAATGTTTTTTCATTTCCCAAAAATGTTTGTTTGGGAAAGTTGTTCAGTTTCGTTGACTGAACAAGCCCTTTCAGTTTTCGATACACCGTCCCTTACACCCGGTATTTTAGGGTGTTTGGTATATGTCAAAAACAAAACCACTCAGGCGCTACCCATGATATTGAACAATTTTCCCTGAGGAACACAAGTCGGAATTCGAAATAAAATTTTCAACGAAAAGAAAGAAACTGCTTCAGCTGATAGCGTATCTTGTATGGTGGGTCAAAATATTTTTTTCATATTTCGACCTACCTATGTTCCATAGGGAAAGTTGTTTTGTTTCTTGTATAGAGCAACCACCACCAGAGAATATACCAAACATATTTTAGACCGAGAGAGATTTAATACATTGTTTACTCCATAGACGGATCGGCCATGCTTTTGTTCATAACAGATTTTTTTTAACTTACAACAATGATTTCCTTTTAGAAATAGTGTTCCTACAACCTTAAACCTATTTACTTAACAATTATTTCTATACAGGGCGTCAAAAAACATAAGATGATCCTCCTAAAGGGTGATTCCACATCACAAATCGATTTAAAAATATAATATATAAAAAAATATACTTTTTATTATTTTTATTTCATATAAAATTTTGGGTGATCATAAAATTAAATTTTCTTTCGAATTACATTGAATAGATAGAAATGTATAATTACTTGCTAGTGGCTGCATATTATAACAAAAAATATCTTTGTTTTCAATACCAGCTGATCATAGAGGTCATGAAACGGTCCAGTTGCTTCACTTCTTCTTAAGCTAAAACTATTTTTCACCTCCAAAGCTCGGAAACATTTGTTTTGTCGGTTAAATTCTGCGGCCAAAAGCGATTTTTGGCCCCTAGCGGGCAAAAGGTTTTTGAAATTCGAACGCGATGTACTTATTTTGTAGTATGCTGCAGTACTGGCCGCTTGTAAAACCAGGCACGCACTATCGTTTTCAAGATGAGAAAGAGGGATGCAGCTATAGGAAAGAAACAAATAGTATTATGAATAATGAATGCCTGGTGGGTAAGGTACTGGCTGATAATGAAAAGTAAATTTAAAATTCGATCGCCTTTTTTTGTTCTCTTGCCCATATTAATGGACTCGCCCTTTGACTTCAAATCAACGCAATACAAAATAGATTTGCCTGCCACTGCCTATCCTCTGTCTCCATATTGAAATCCAATGAAAATGAACCTTGTTCCGCAAATTTATCAAGTAGTTTATAGGTAGAGTCACGAACATAAGCACAGCAGTCCCAAAAATAATAATAAAATAATTATAGTGATTTCCTTTTTAATGTCTAGTATTCTTTATCTATACATGGCCACTCGTCCGTGAAAACTCTTTGACCTTGAGCTGGTCTCCGGGTACGGAGGTTTGTAGCGAAGCGCTGGTTCAGGTTATACTGGTTATGTTTCCACTTGCTTGCTGCCGTCAGTACCATTAAGTAGGTATTATGCCCTTACGTTAAAACGTTTGAGTAATTATTTCTTATATTTGAATTGCTATTCTTGCATTATGTTAACATTTCCTCGCTTTAATGAGGTGAAAAATTTTGTGTTTCGCTCGGCAGCAAAGTTATTTTGCGTCTCGTGCCTTGAAACCTTCGCCACGCTCAGGATTCTTCTTTTGAACCACTCGCTTCGCTCGTGGTTCAATCCTAGAATCCTTCGCTTGCTCAGGTTTCAATACGAGGCACTCGCGCCAAATAAACCTTATGCTGCCTTGCATAACAAATAACTATTCTTAGGAAAAAGTTTTATTTTCAAGTTTAATTTTTATATAAAAAAAGAAGGAAGGGTGATATAGAATCATCAATTAGAACCTGTATAAACCATTCATGCTTTTTTTAGGCCCTCGCGCTAGCCTCATGAGGAACATGTAGCCAATTTAGCAGGTAGCGTCGGCTCATACTAGGTAAGTATCTAGGGTTACACATTTTTACCGGAATTGCCACCGTGCGTTATTTAGATTTTTGTCATGACATTCCGACATAATTACCTACCACGCAAACTACCAACGGGTGTACTTAAGCAGTAATGGATGGTGTGGTTGAAGAGTTGTAAAGTTCAGAGACAAAAACACGCCAAAAGCTTTAATGAGGCCCACGATACTCATAAACTTTTGTAGTAAAATGTAAAGCAGTTGTACAGTCAGTCGTTCATCAAAATAAACACTTAGAAATATAAGCGCACCACAGGATATCACCCACACCTGGTTGATATTCCACACATTTGCACAAAGCGATTTGAAACATCTTTTATAATGCACACGGCCAAAGATTGGAGTTATCTGCCTGCGTCTGTGTTCCAGAATCTAGTCAAGTCGCGAGTGAATTCTTCTGGGCAAGCTCGTTCCTCAAGACTAGATCGAGGTCAAGAGTTAAAAACATTTCGGAAAATAATTAAACTTATTTACAAGAGCGCGGCTCTTAAATATGAGAAGAAGAAATTTGGCTGTGGAAGTACACACGGCCGCACATCAGTAGAAAGACTTTTAGACTATGGTATGGTTATTGTGGTTATAGAGTTGAAAAAGTTTCTACCGACAAACGGTTGACCGTACCATCCCCTTCCAGCAGTCTGCACTTCTGTGTTTCTATTCAAAGGGTTAGGGAGCCAATAAAAATACCGGTACATTAGATATACCATAATATTTAACCTTAGTTCTTATGGTGGGCAGCGCGTTTTGCTGCCTTATTACTGTTTGTCACTTTAGACATTGAGTACAATGGGCTGTGGTGACCACTTACCACTAAAGTGACCCACCAACTCGTTTGCTCCCTTGTAACATAAAAATAAAAAATTAACAATAGTAATTGTTTCTTATGACATGCGGTTGACTGTACATGTAACGTAGAGTTAATATACTCTAAAAGCTGTCGTATAAGAAATGATGATTACCGTTTAATTATGGTGTTGTGGAAACTTTACATTTCACTGCCATCATTTTTGAAATAATCATAAATTTAAAAGTTTCTAGTGCTTACTTACGTAGTTTTTTTTATAAAGCTTAGTAAATTACTAGCTAGAGTCTGGCCAATGAAAGCTGTCCATACGAAAATGCGGTAAATTTAAAAATAACAAGTTTTAAAACCTGAAAATACAGCAAAATAACAATTTGATGCTTTTAGTTGGTTTTCGCGCGAGTAGAGCAGTATGCGGCTGGAGAGAGCAATATCGCGGCAGCGTGAGGGGCAGAGCGAGGAGCAGCGCGATGGGCATAGTGTGGCGGCCCTAAAGTTTCATTTTCGTATACTCATTGACGTAACTATTTTCTGTTCGACTGTACCGAATCTGCCACGTTGCGAATTACCAGATCAGCGTTATTCGGATCTAATAAACCACTACTCTCGTAGCAAAGTTGTAAATTTCTTGTACTCGATGACGGAGGATAACTTGCGGTGACCTCAGAATCTATATAGCCATTTACAACTCTCTAAAAAAATAGAAACTTCAAGACAATGTTTGTATGAAAAGAAAAGTTTGAAATTTTTCACGCAAAATTTACAAAATCGGGATAATTTTTTCCCGAAGTGCTTTAAAAAATATCTAATATTTTTCGCTTCTCCATACGTGGTCACGTGATCAACTGATTTTGTATGAGGAGGCGAAAAATTTTTTTCGAGTAAATAATTTTTTCTTAGCGAAAGTAGCTTGTTTTCATGAGCACAATCACTGGGCTTCGGGTGCGAAACCAATACAAATTCACGCTGTATGTCTGTCTTCAGTTAGTCATTATAGACTTGACTTTATAATTTTCAATTTATAAAGTCAAGTCTATAATGACAATGATAATTTTAAGCGATTTGATTGGTTATTGGGCGTGGCTAACAGCAGCGGACAAGTGATAATCGACTTTCTGATAAAATTAGTTTTCTCCGTGTTCGCGATTCCGGAAACCCTACCAGTGGTACAGCGCCATCTGTTGTTTAGCGTTGGCATTTGATGATTTTGAGAATAGCTCGGCTTATTTTAATACCCGACTCAAATAATTTCCTTGTCATTTCCAAGGCTGGTAAAATTCTACCAGTGGGTAATATTTTCATCGCATCATACGCCCGAAAACACACGACCTCGGGACCGACAAATTGTACTTTTGTTTTTGTTACGACGTAAAATACACTTGGGGCCAAAATAAATCAACATCCATATTAATTTTCAAAGTTACTTTCCGTAGAAAATTTTAAACAAACAGGCGATTTATAGTAATGACAGAGCAGAACTGCTACGGGGAACTCGTTAAATCTATTTTTATTTCAATAATAAACAGATTTTTTATTTACTCGTAGTTAGCTTCAGACAATTTTTCCGGAAAAAGTTATCGTAGACGAATAAAAGCATTAGGATTCAATTTCGGAGCTAGGAAGCCTAAGCAGTTTCAGCTAGGTTGTGTTTTACAAAATGACAAAAATATTGTAAGCACTATTTTTGCGTGTTACTCAAAATACTTTTTCCAAAGGACATAAGTCGAAAAATACGAAAAAAATCAACTTCCCAGCTAATTGCGCATCTTATGTGGGAGGTAAAAAATTTGACCTTAAAGGAGTGATTACACCTAGCTGAACTCGAAGACTAATTTGGCATACATTGCTCGTTGAAGCAAGGATATTGCAATTAACATAACCAAGCCTCCCAGCAATGTATGCCGAATTAGTCTTTGAAATCAGCTAGGTGTGATCGCTCTTTTAGTTCGTCCGCGTTAAGAATGCAGTAAGTCAATAATGCAAATATAGGGTAAAGATGTATTCACAGTGGAGTTTGAAAATGAAAATTTTATTCTTTTTAGGTAACACACACAGGAAAAAACCACTTCTTTGAAAGGTCTGCCTATAGTTAAACACTGTGCATTTCACTTTATAAACTGCCCAATCAAGTGCAATTTTGTATAGTTTCATTTCGTGAAACTTTTATTCACTGAAATTTCTTCGGGTACGTTGACTGGTCATGCCCTTTCAGTATTAGGAAACTTGTCTCTCACACCCTTTATATCCAATAGACAGAGCTGGAAATGTATTTTATGTTTGCCTCGTTTGCATAATTTGCTTCTGCAAGTAATAATGGTATTTTTCGGTCGTCATTAGACCATAAATGATTCAAACTAATTTCATTCCTAACATGAAAAATAAAACTGTGACAAAACCATGAAAGCTAACGATCTGCGATAAGCTTGTAGTTAACATTCGTTTTTCTAGCTCATTAAGTTTATTTCTCTTGGAAAAGCTAATAAACATCAGTGAGGTAATAACTAGTTTTTGTGCAATTACTACTGGAGAACATAGAGTTCATACTGGTGACATAGAAAACAAACTAAAACAACTATAAAATTTTACATGTTAATAACTTGCTTATAGGATTCGAAGTATTGGAAATTTGAAAGAGCTAAGCAACTGATTGTTCATTAGTATTTTCACCATTGTTTATAGATAATAGAAAAACATAGTCATAATAAAAAAACATGAATTTATTTTGGAATGAACCAGTGAAGCCCTTTTGACTATACTTACCTTACCTTAGATTTCTTTCCTATCTCATTACGCCGATTTTTTTCAAGGAAAAAACAAAATTATTTAATACAATTTTATTTTACAAAATTGGACGCACAAGCACTATCTTATTTTTATTACCAAATCAATCGCAAAAGTAGTTTCTGAGACAAACAGTTGTAAAAGACAGACGGAAGAAGTTGCACCACAAGGGTTCCTATTTTTACCGTTTAAGTCCGTATTCTATAACTGTCTATATTCTGTGGTGGAGTGTATGTGCTAGTTTTGTCGACGTCGCAAAAACTGGAGAGAGACAAATGAAGGGCACTGTGTGCCCAGGACATGTGTCGCAGGGTTTTTGTGATATAACATGGCAGCCAACTGCCAACATGGTGGCGGACAAAACTATAATACTACCAACGAGACCTAACCTGACCAGTTGACACGTGACAAAATTTTATAATGCAGGGGTGGAAAATGGTCAGTAAAGTCAGTAAAAGTCAGTTTTTTTGAGTAAGGTCAGTAAAAGTCAGTTTTTTCGAAAAATGGTCAGTAATGTCAGTATTTTGAGGATCTAAGATCAGGGGCATCATCTTTTTTTCATAAAAGTGGTATTTTTTTTGCAAATTGCAGTGAAATCGTGTGGTTTTATCCATCTCAATGATGTTTTTTTCAATTTATACATTTTCGGGGCTTTCCCTCGCCCGTAATTTTTGTCCCTCTTTGTATTTTCGGGCTGTGTACTCCACTACTCCCTAACTCGAAATGCTTATAAGCACAATCCTTGGCGTTAGAATGTACACATGAATAGTTATGGACAATGACTTGGAGGAGGACAACGAGGTGAAGTGGCGTCTGATTCTGTTTTGACTTAACGTTATGATTCTACTCATGAGAACAATATACTTTTGCGAAGGAAAAAACATTGATACTCGAAAATAGTTATTCTGCTGGCTGCAAAGTTGTTGTCTAGTGCGAGTAGCTTGTTTTGAAACCCGAGCATGCGAAGGATTCTAGGCTTGAACCACGAGCGAAGCAAGAGGTTCCAAAATAGAATCCTGAGCGAAGCGAGGGTTTTGAGGCACGAGACGCGAAATACCTTTCAAGAACTGGCCAGTCAATGCAGCCAGTAGGTACCCAAGAATAGCAGCCAAGTGCGTCTCGGACTTCGAACATTTGGTGTTCAGTACCATTGGAATGCTGCCGCCCGCATACCTTCTGTGCTACTATTTGGCTGCGAAATCAATTTGGTTGTAATAGGAAAAACCGGCCAAGTGCGAGTCGGACTCGCGCACTGAGGGTTCCGTACCACCACATAAACATAATTGTATTAGTTGAAATTTCAGTAAGTTAATGTGCTAGATTTTTTGAGTCCGACACGCGTTTGACCAAATTTTATTATTTGTTGTTATTTTATAGCCTATGCACTATAAACATACCAATTTTCAAGTTTGTAAGTGTTCCCGTTTTTAAATAGAACTAAAACAAAAATCGCCTCAGCGACCATCCAACTTGACCCCTCTCTTATATGAATGTTCTTGAAACGGGAGCTCACCACAATTGGTTACCATTAGTTGTGAGAAAAGTTGTAATATTTAATGATTTCAGACTTTTCCCATTATTTGTACTGTGAGACCTAGCTTCTTGCCAAATTTCATAATTTTAGGTCAACGGGAAGTACCCTGTAGGTTTTGCATTTTTGAATAAATGTATGGAGATGAGGACATAAAATGCCATATCTTTTGATTGCGTTATTGTAAAAAATTTAAATTTTCAGATCTTGTGTGGTTCATGGATCCTAATATGTGGTATTAATTTCAACCTGATACCTTTACCCGTTCGTGAGATAAAGGGTCTTGACAGACAGACAGACAGACAGACGGACAACAAAGTGATCCTATAAGGGTTCCGTTTTTTTCTTTTGAGGTACGGAACCCTAAAAATAGAGAATTTCAAAGAAACAAAATCTGATTTATCAACTACTGTAATATTTACGTAATAATAAACATTATTACCAAATTTCAAGTTCATTGGTCAATGGGAATTTTAAGTTCATAATTAAATTCTTCGGAACAATATTTTGTAAACAAAGCTAACTTCGGTGGCTTCTCATTCCTTTGATTTCCAATATTTTTAAAAGTGAAGTATTTATCTAGTCAACCCAGGAAGGCCACAATTTTTTTCGCGCCTTCCCTTTAGCTGTACGGGAGTCCCACTTAAAACATTTAAAAAGATTTTTTGACAATTTGTTTGGCTTGGGGTCACTAAGATGGTAATAGTGTAAAAATTTAAAGACTGTGCTAATCATCACATTTTAATTTCAAATACCTTTTCCACGCTAGTGGACAAAAAGCACAGTTGTAAGCAGATTTCAAACGACGAGTTGCAAACTACTTTCTGATCTAGTGATGTGAAAATAACTTTTCCCATACTAAAGTGGTACGTGGTCGACACATTTTTTGTGGGAAGACGAAAATTTTTTTGAAGTAGAAATTCTTTTTTTTTTCGCTAGTCGCTTGTTATCATCAGTAGAATCGTTTTGTTTTACCTGCATTAAGCACTAATGCAACAATGTAAACTTGTTTTAATTAAAGTAGGTAGGGCTAACAAATAGACAAGAATCGTCTGTAATATGGTAAACGCAGGTGTTTGTTAGATTCGTCATAATTATCTTTCACGTATGTGAGATAGTGAAGGGGCCCTAGCACTTAGCCTTAGGCTGTGCTTTCCTTCCCTAACTGCTACACTGCTGTTTAGCTTGTTCCCGAATTCAACCTGAATATGTCTGTCGCATTTATAATTGACCGACGGAAGTTCATTATTCTAGAGATTAGGTCAGTAGATGGTCAGTAAATAGTCAGTATTTCAGAGTGTTTTAGTCAGTAAAATCAGTATTTTTAGCTATAGAATCAGTTTCCACCCCTGATAATGTCAAGATCCGTAAGAAGAGAAACATTACATGTTTCTATGTTTCTACCAAGGATTTCTACAACAACAAAAGTTTTTACTTATAAATCCGCCGTACGCGTAGCGTTGCGGCGCGTTACGGATTGTCGTAGACCGTAGTATGAAAGAGCGTACGATACACAGAAGAAAGTTGCTGCCCATCCTCCGGCTTATAACCCCTAGTCGCCTCTTACTACACCCACGGGTAGAGATTGGTCGTTACTATTCCTTGCCGGCACCAAACGGTCGAACTGTTATTTACCTATATTTGACCTAAATAGTTTGTTTCTTTCCTCGACTGACAACAGATCAAAAGAGGTTGTGAAACATTTGTTTGCACTCATGGTAATGAACCATCAATCAAACCAACAAGAGTTTGTTAAGGGTAAACTTCGTGACGCAAAGAATTACGGTCCCCTACCGCTGGCTACATCACGAAAAGCACGTATCCCTGACTTTACAGCTGTTTTACCACCTCGTTAATATGTGTTTTTATTTCCTTATCCAATTTGTGACGTGTTTAGGAGTCTTATTTCCTTTCTACGGCGTGCAGGGGAAACCATAACCTGGAAATATGTGAATAAATTTTACCATATGAATATACTAGAATATGAAAGAAGTTAATTTGGAGAATATTGTTTTAGCCGTCCTCTGAAAGGAGATGTTATAAGTGTTAAAATTTCAACTGCTGAATTATGCATCCGTTAAGGATTTACACTCAATATTGTGTTTGAAATAGATTTAATCATAGTTGCTCTAAAACGGTCATACTTTTATAAATTAAATAAGTGGCTTATAAATATCTGACCTCATTTACAAGACAGTTCCTTGAAATAAATATTAGCTCGACAAAACACAAATTTAAGGTAAAAAAAACATCAGTTTCCGTGGTCTAGTGGTTAGAACGTTGGGCTTTTGAATTGAAAGGTCGGAAGGTCGATTCCCGATGAGGACAATGTCAAACAAAAATCACTATGAGAGACTTCCCCAGTTTCGTAGGGCATTGCAAGATAAATGACCTAATTGTCCTCAAAATATGTTATAAGATAGTTATGTTTTTCGGATGACACATCTTATATTTTTTATTATATTATATTTATTTATAAATATATAAAAGGCAAACCTGACTGACTGATCTATAAACGCACAGCCGAAACTACTGAACGGATTTCGCTAAAATTTGGCACACAGATAGTTTTAGTAACGTAGCTATCTGCTGAGAAAGTATTTTTGAAAATTCGCCCCCTAAAGGGGTTAAAAAGGGGTTAAAAGTTTGTGTGGAAGTCCGTCATTTCAAGAGCTAGAAGCTTGAAACTTTGTTTTTAGGTTAACGATTAGAAATAAACAATTACGTGTCCTAGGGTTTTTGAAAATTCAACCCCTAAGGCGGTGAAAAAGGGGTTGAAATTTTGTATGGGGAAACAAGATTAGTTAAACTATTTTATTCGAAACTTCACAGGAGTACTCCTATAGATGAGTAAACACATGTTTAAGGTTTTTTCAGAATTCAACCCCTGAAAGGGGGAAACGGGGTGAAAAAGTCTAAAAACAAATATGGTATTTCGGGTCGCTGATTACGAAAACTACAACAATTTTGAAATCCAACGTGGTGGACGTGAAATACCATCATCTCCCTGGGGATGGAGTTGGGGTGCGATAGGTTTGAAATGTCTAAAAATCAATATGGGTGTCGTTTGTATAGTTTATCGGGTCGCTGATTACGAAAGCTACAACAACTTTGAAATCCAACGTGGTGGACGTGAAATATCATCATCCCCTGGGGATGGGGTTGAGGTGCGTTAGGGTTGGAATGTCTAAAAATCAATATGGGTGTCGTTTGTATGGTTTATCGGGTCGCTGATTACAAAAACTAAAATTTTTTTTAAATCCTACGTGGTGGACGTCAAATACCAACATCCCCTAGGGATGGGGTTGAGGTGCGATGTCTAAAAATCAATATGGGTGTCGTTTGTATGGTTTATCGGGTCGCTGATTACGAAAACTACAACAATTTTGAAATCCAACGTGATGGACGTGAAATACCATCATCCCCTGGGGTTGGGGTTGGGGTGCGATAGGTTTGAAATGTCTAAAAATCAATATGTATCAATAGTTAAATTGGCGTTAGGGGTAGGGATAGGAGCAGGGATAGGGTAGAGGTAGAGGTAGAGAGGTAGAGGTACAGGTAGAGGGAGAGGGAGGGGATTACTTCTGCGAATTGGCTCTGTTTTGAAAGATTACATAAAGGTGTCTCTCATCTCTCTTTCTACATTTATTAGGTTAAGTGACAACTTTAAGGCATATTACTGCTGCTAAGTTCATCTCTTCTGAGTAATTTATGAGTATTTTCAGCTGGATCTTGAATTGTACTCATTGATTTGCGCAGGGTTAGTTTAAAATTACCCCGAAATGACGGGAAAATATCTCATTGCTTCGGAAAACCGGTAACAACATAAATACGAAAACCACGCGAGCGAAGCCGCGAGCAACAGCTAGTTTGTAAATAAGTTATTTAGACATGTCAGAGGCCTTTGTTCTCTCGAAACCTCTGACATTGGGGTCAAACGATATGATAATTATTAAGGTAAAACTAAAATAATGAGACAAAATAATAACAGAAAAAACTACGTTCTAAAGAGGTTTCTCATTTTTTATTTAAATTCAGTAATTGAGTACTGGAGTAAGAAACAAGTTAATTTAGCGAATATTGCTTTTTATGAACCTTATAAAAATAAATTGCTTTTCTAGTACAATAAGCTTGCTATGTTTTAGACACAAGCAATTTAGGATACCGCCTTTATTTATTACACAATTTCTTTGAGTGACTAAATTATTAGATCATTCATTTTATTACCCGATTACGGCAAAATAGATTTATTATACACATATTCTTTGAAAATTCAACCACTAAGCTATAACGGTGAACAAAATTGGTTAAAAGATACAGCCCTTTAAAGGAAGTACAATAAACAGTCCGTTCAGTGCGTCGCGGAACGGATTCGGAGTGGATAGCTCTGCATTGGACTGAACGGACTGTATAGGCGTCAAACATTTTGTCTGTCGCGGACAAGGAGGTTTAAGTAGTAGTTCTTTCTTCTAAGGAGGGCCATAAGCGTATCAGTTTCTTGCGAGGGACCTCCATACTAAAATGTGTGGATTTTTTTCAAATCCTTAAAACGTAAAATTTTTATCTTTCTCTCTAAGAAATATGTGACATGGGTCTTATAAATGTTACTACTACAGTTTTTTTGGTGAAAACACTTACCATTCAGGAAAAAAAACGGTTTAAAAAATTTACGCTTCCGTTCTTAGTATTAATGATCAATTCACAAGTAAAAAAAAGATATATTTTCATTTTTGCAAACAAAGTTAATACTGAAACATTAGATTTTTAAAGATTTCTTGATTTTTGTAAAACTTAACTGAGTTTTTGACCGACTAGTAAAGGCGACTGGGAGACGCTTTACACTTCACTAGTTCATACAGAATATGTATATGACGAATTAATAATTTTTTACTCTATGGTCGCGGACATCCCTCGACGACTAGACGTCGCACTAATCTAAGTAATAATTTCTTCGTCCGCGGTAATAATAATAAGGTCCCGTTGGAACCATTTAGGTACGGTAACCCTAACAAGTTAAAACAACTTGTGACGAGCTGCGTTTAAAGAAGTGTAAAGCGTCACGTAACGCATAATTATATTGCTTCTCAATAACAATGGTGCTCAAAGGAGAACGGAAACGAAATATTTAGATCTTTAATTACGTTGTCTTCTAAAATTAGAGCTGTTCTTGAAGGTGCAACAAAAAGGTTATAATAACAACCCATCAAGGATGTAAGTCTTCCCACGAAACTTAACTAAACATAGGTAGAAGAAACACGATAAAGAAATCGTTATTTGTTATGCAAGGCAGCAAAATTGTTATTTGGTGTGAGCGCCTTATATTGAAACTTGAGCGAAGAAAGATTTTTAGATTCTGAGAAGAATCCTGAACGTAGTAGACACAAAACGCGAAATAACATTTTTACCGAGCGAACCACACAATTTGAAAGTGCACAACGAATTTCAAAAAGCTTTTCCACACTAGCTAGCGGCCAAAAACCACATTTGCACTTAGATTTCGATCGATAAAGCAAAGTTTTCCAAACTAGTGAGGTTGAAAATATATTTTCTGATACACACAGTTTACACAGTTTATTTCATTTCGGTTTCTAGTTCGGGTAACGTGTCTCTTTATCTTCTAGCTTCTCTGATAACGACAAGTGTAAGTGCGGCGTTCTGCAATCCATGTCAGAAAGTGTGCCCTACTTCTCCAGTTTCCTGCACTTGGAGAGACCTTTTTGAAGGCAACCAAAAGGCTATTGATGTAGTCACGTTTTGGGCTAAGATTTTGTAGTCACTTTTTGCCGTTGACTTGAAAAGAAGAAGATTTGGGAGGCTGAAGATAACATACAAAATTTCACCCTGAATAAATTCGCCCACACTTGTTTTAACCTTGTTCATCATTTTTGCACACACTGGTTATGTTACAATATGTATATTACTCACAGCCTCTAGCCTAAAATAGAAGTGTATAAAGCACGTGTAAACATAGGAACCCTGTAAACACGTGTAAACATAGCTGAATTAAAAGACTAATTAGGCATACATTGCTGGGAGGCATGGTTATGTTACAATATTCATATTACTCAGAGCCTTTAGCTTGAAATAGAAGTGCATAAAGCACGTGTGAACGTAGGCACCCCCAGGCAGTAAAGCCACGATCACACCTAGCTGAATTCAAAGACAAATTCGGCATACATTGCTAGGAGGCATGGTTATGTTACAATATTCATATTACTCAGAGCCTTTAGCTTGAAATAGAAGTGTATAAAGCACGTGTAAACGTAGGCACCCCCAGGCAGTAAAGCCACGATCACACCTAGCTGAATTCAAAGACTACGAGTAAGTTGGCATACATTACTGGGAGGCATGGTTATGTTACAATATGCATATTACTCAGAGCCTTTAGCCTTAAATAGAAGTGTATAAAGAAGACGTAGTGACCAAAATCGAGAAAGGGATGCTGAGATGGTTTGGTCATGTAGAGAGGATGAATGAACGAAGACTGACGAAAGAGATCTACCAGGCGAGAGTGAATGGTAACGTTGGAAGGGAAAGGCCTAGGCGAACGTCCAGGACCAAATTCAGGACGTTCTGAATAAAGGCCAGGTTAAAAGTACCCTAAACCGACGAGCATGTATGAAAGGATTGATGAAAGTACAGGAAGCAAGGGAAGTATGTCAAGATCGTAGCAGGTGGAGGACTGTGGTCTCTGCCTACCCCGACGGGAAAGAGGCGTGATGTTATGTATGTATGTATGTATAAAGCACGTGTAAACGTAGGCACCCCCAGGCAGTAAAGCCACGATCACACCTAGCTGAATTCAAAGACTACGAGTAATTCGGCATACATTACTGGGAGGCATGGTTATGTTACAATATGCGTATTACTCAGAGCCTTTAGCCTTAAATGAAGTGTATAAAGCACGTGTAAACGTAGGCACCCCCAGGCAGTAAGGCCACGATCACACCTATTGAATTCAAAGACTAATTCGGCATACATTACTGGGAGGCATGGTTATGTTACAATATTCATATTACTCAGAGCCTTTAGCCTTAAATAGAAGTGTATAAAGCACGTGTAAACGTAGGCACCCCCAGGCAGTAAGTGTCGCTCGTTTATGAGGGCCCCTCATTAGGCGAGTTCACGCATCCGCTCGCATCCCGCACCTCATACCCTCACATGCCCTTGTAAGTTTTGGAGTAGGTACTCTTTGCAATGGGTGTGAAAAATACGGACTGGTTTTGTGTTACGGAAAGTTGGTTGATGACAGTCAGCTAATTTGATATCGGCTCTACAAAGAGGGTATACCAGCCCTGAAGGTGTGAATCTGTCAATGAAACAGAACAACTTTCCCTAAGGAACATAGGTCGAAATATGAAAACATTTTTTTACTTTCCGTAGAAACTTAATCAGCTGATAGCACATTTTGTATGTGAGGTCTAATATTTTCGTATGTTTCCTTGGGGAAATTTAAACAACAAAAAGGTTATAATAACAACCCATCAAGGATGTAAGTCTTCCCACGAAACTGAACTAAACATAGGTAGAAGAAACACGATAAAGAAATCGTTATTTGTTATGCAAGGCAGCAAAATTGTTATTTGGCGTGAGCGCCTTATATTGAACACTAAACAGTTTTACGGACATCCTTCAGGGTTGATTGAACCTTACTATTACACCTAGTATATCTTTGGCCTCTATGAATTACAGGCTTCCCTGAGCCCAGCCAAAAATAAAATGGATGCGTTAGCGAGACAGATATAGTATATTATTATGCTTTCATGTCAATATTTATAGCGTAAAGTTTCATCGGTTTTGCTCCCGAAGCCCAGTAATTCTACATTCTACTCATAAGCAACTTTCCCAAAGAAAAAACGTTTTACTCACAATTTTTTTTTCTTACTTTTTACTCGAATAAAAATTATCATCTTTCTAAAATAACTTTATCTACCTGATTGGTCACGGACGGCAAAAAAATATTTTCGGGTATAACAATTTTTTTCCTCAAGAAAGTTGCTTGTTTTCATGAGTTTTTTGGGCTTCAAAAGCAAAACCAACAAAAATTCACGCTCTATAGTTTGACGCCAGAAGGAAATTAACAAAAAAGAAGTTAAAAGTTCGTTTTGTTATGAACTGCACCGAAGATCAAACAGATAAAAACTACTAAAGATTCTACCGTACAACTCCTCCTCCTCTTATCAGGTAGTATTTACCTATATGAAAATAAAATTAAATACATGCTGTATTGTCGAAAATTTATCTAATAGTTATCCTTTAATTCTGAAATGATGGATAAAAACAAATAGTAAATTATTTTAATATCATCAACCGTTAATTGGAATAAATAAACTTGCACGTAAACATAATTATACTTATTCGGCTTTTATCGCAGATTATTAGCTCACAAAATAACGACCTACTTATTTAATATAAAGCACTGTCTTGTACTAACAGTATTGATGTAGCACATTATGCACATACTATGTGAAAATGATTTTTATTTTAACACTTCCTGTGTTCGGATAAATATACAAAGTAGAAAATCGCAAAATTTCACAACCACAGGCAGGATTCGAACCTGCGTCTTCTGCGTAAGTACCGCAGACGCTTTACCAACTAGGCTACTGTGGTCCTGCCCGATGTTGTGAAATTTAGCGACCTCTATACGCATTCCAACGTTGCGTTTGTGTCTGCGGTACTTACGCAGAAGACGCAGGTTCGAATCCTGCCTGTGGTTGTGAAATTTTGCGATTTTCTACTTTGTACACATACTATGTGCTAAATTTTGAATTCATCTACGTATATTTTCTCTCACTGGGCCGTGTGTGTGAGTGTGAAAACAGACGTTTTCCACAGAATTACCTCACTCGCAATAAAATTTCTCCCCACTCTCCAACCAACGTTTTAATTACCACCTCCCATAGCTACAGTGTTGTAGTACAGTACTCTTGTATGAAATCTAGTTAGATAAGTTTTCTACCCGACCGTTTACCTTTCGTTGTAATTACGTGAATAAAATGCTGCTTTTGGGCCAATATAATATTTTATCTACACTCATGTCGTAATCTTTGACTTATGATTCAAAAAGTTGATACATAAGGCTGAATATTACGCAGAGTAAGTATGCATAAAAAATTAAAAAGTTACCATAACGTAACGATTTTTGTATGAAAATTTTTGCAAAGGTGTTACGTAATTTAACTTTTTAATCATTACATAACACTTGGATAAAATTCTTCTTGAACCTAAACCTTTTTAAAGAAGACTGAATATAAGGTCTTTTAGAGAGCCGGTTATAAATGTAACAGTTTTTCTTAGTAGCTGTCAAATATCAGCAGCATATTACAAAGTGTACTTCATAAACAACCTTTTATTTTGGAGCAGTTAGAGTAACAGTTACTATAGTTATAATTATTTCATCTGTGGCGGATAATATGCGCGCGCAGCCTGAAATTAGAAGGACTTGGAAAAAGATATTAGATTTGCCGCCATTCTCAAATATTTACCTTTTTCAAGTATTTTGTGCCCGTAAAAGTAATGTGTGTGAAAGTTTATTGGAAAAGTGGATAAAGTGGTGCAGTCAGGATACTGCAGTTACAGATACGAGTACATACTCAATAACTTATGTATGATCTTCTCCCATATTAGTCTAGGACATTTTACGACATACATAACCTACAATGGATTGGGAAAAAATCGAAAAGAAAAACATGTCTTGTTAAGAAAATGTTCTGCTTGTATATTTCAAAGAAGACCTAGCGGATATATCAAGGCGGCTTCTTCAGACTCGTATCAGAACTGTAATGTACATAATATAAGTTGCCTTTACTGTTTACTTACTTTTGTTTAATTTTTATAAGTAGTACCTACCTACCTATTGCATGAGTGAAGATAAAGTAGTATACGCAACTGCATATAATATGGTATTAAAACACTCGTTTGATGCTATTATCACACTCGGCTACGCCTCGTGTGATAAACCCAAACTCGTGTTTTAATAACCTGTTTTATATGACAGTTGCATAAACTACTATTTTTAAATAATTTGAATGGTTTTCATCTAACTATCTTATAGCAGCTGACGTGCCAAATCCGCTCATGCTTACTGTTGATTTAGAAATATATAGACAAAAAAATATTAATCCTATACTATTAAACGAGCAATAATCGGTAATAATCGTTTGTAATTGGTTTCTCGAAAAAGGAAAATTTACTATTCGGGGCTTTTTGGGAGTGAAAATTCGATCTAGCTAGTCTCATGTCTGGTAAAATGCATTTGCCCAATTTTTTGAGCATATTTTGAAAATAGCGCGTTTCAGAAACCCTACAGCGCCATCTGTCAGGAAACTTTGGCTAAGAATATACAGAGTGAAGCTCGGTCTCCCAGGTACTTTATAATTCTTCTTCTTTGCGTGTCGATGGCATCGTCATTTTAATTTTATATTTGTTTAGCCCAAAATTCGGCAACATGAACTGCATTTTGTGTGGCGTCCATTAACTCTTGCTGTGTGCAGGTGGAAGGGGACGCAGAACACGATGTTAAGTGGGCCATAGTTTGTATCGCACCACACGTGCAGATCAGATTAGGATCCTTTGAGAAACCCCACCTGGACATGTTGTCTTTACTGCAGCCAACCTGAGTCCGAAGTCTATTTAGAGACTTCCAGGTCAGCCATGGCAAATTCTGTCCAGGCGAAAGACTCTTTGAAGGTGGAACAAAAGGGGAAGGAAGTGTAACTCTTTCACGCCACAGACTGCAGCGAGCCTGTGAAGGGTCAGAGGTCAGGCTATCGACACACTTTACGAAACTTTTTCGGCTTTTTAGCCTTTGCGGCACTGGTTCGTGGCTGTGCAGAGGGTGTCGTGTGTCTTTCATCTTGGCCTTTTCACATGAGCTAGCCACAGTTCTGCAGACATCTGGAGGCGCTATTCCAGCCAATGGATACAGTAACTTGACCGGAGTCGGCCTTAGACAGCCAGTAATTGTGCGACAAGTTTCATTTAAGGCGGTATCGACGATCTATGAAAAGTTGTAACTTAGTAGGGTGTTTTTAATCACCTTTTGAAATGCCCACTGGATGGCGCTGCAAATCAGTTTGGTTGCTTCTGTCAAATGCCTGTAACATTTTCTCTTGTAAAAAGATTTCATATATTTTATGGAATTTTATGGAATGACAAAAGGACAAAACTAGAATAACTATAACATTATGAGGACGGAGCGATAGGTGACTGTCGCTCCAATATGTTACGCATTGCTCCTTCCTACAGTCAGTGCTAACCCACTGCTGTTAACCTAATTAAGTTTCATTATTTCGACTGAAAGACTTTTTTATCGTTATTATTATGTCCCCTGTGGTGCCGGCAAAGAATAGTACCAACCCATACATAGCTGTGGGTGTCGTAAGAAGCGACTAAGGGTTATAAGCTGGAGGATGGGCAGCAGCATCCTCCTTTGTATCTTACATCTTACTTACTGCGGTCACCTACAACCGCGGTCCATGGTGCCAGCCGTAACGCTAACAAGCGAGGTGACTATGGTACTTCTCCTCTACATTTTTCCAGCAAAAGCTAGAATTCTAGAGGGAGCTCCCTGTCCTGTAGTGGACGTTTCATGGGATGTTATGATGATTATTATAAAAGTACTTATCACTCCTTACTTATTATTACTAGCCTATGCAGTGTCCCACTGCTGGGCAAAGGCCTCCCCTCTATCATACCATTCGTCTCTGTCTTCAGCTATTGTTAGCCAATTCTCAAGAAAAACATTAAGGTCGTCTTGCCATCGCCTACGGGGCCTCGCCGTCGGTGACCGGAGGACACCCATATCGTATAGGCTTATTTTTCCAACCCAATATTTTGCGCTAAACATAGTATATAACTTACTTCCAACTATTAACCTGTTATTTAGCTCAATCCTTCTTATAAATAGGGATCAGTGTTACGGCCCAAAGGACTAACGGGTACTAATTCCTTAACTTAATAATCCAAATGATTGTCTCAGGAAATGGGCCGAGTGCTGACTGCCGGAATTGGGCCGAGATTACACTTACGCACAATTTACTGTAGTTTCTATGGCTTTACCTGAGCCGTTGAACACTAATTGACCCCTTTTGGTATTTTCGTAGTTGGTAGAGTCAGACTGTTGAGAAACTTTTATGAAACTTATTTTAAGAAAGCAAACGATTTTTGTCATCTTTATAAAAAAGTACATAACCAAGTCTCAAAAGATCTAAAAGTCTTGTAAGAGAAAAATTCAAACATGATGAGTGAAATAAGGAGTAAAACTACAAACAACCATTGAACATTTTGTATTTTATTTCATCGGCTAATAGCAGAAAATGTATATTTACCCTTATTTTTTGTCATCTCTTTGCAGTGTTTATTCGGTTAAATTGTCCTGGAGAGAGTTACTGTTATGTGAAAATTATAAACTAAAAAAAGACATAGCTGGGTATAAAAATAAGATAAATACCCTAACAAAGTTGTGTCTACAAACAACCGTTTCTGGTAAAAAAACAAACAGGAACAGAAAAAATAAAACTATGCCAAATTCAATCCCTATAACAGAAAATACTGAAATAAATAATAGCCAGCCGAAGTTGAATTCAAGTCCAACATCGCCACCGACAAGAAAAAATACTTCGGACTCGCTAACATTTAATGCAGCACAACAAGTTGATAACGACTCAAATCAAAAGAAAAACAAAATTTTACTTTTGAGTACGGACAATACGAATAATATTTTGTTGAAAGCAGAAAGGACTCTATCAGATAGTTTTGAACTTTGTCATTATATAAAGCCACACTGCGGAATAAGACAACTGCTTACTGGCATAGAGTCAAAAATAGTTAATTTTACAAAAAAAGATTACTGTGCAATATTAATAGGTGAAAGAGACTTTTTAACCACATCAAACTACCATGAACTTATAGATTACATAAGAACGACTTTGACGCATATTAAGCACACCAATGTTATACTTTGCCTACCTACTTTTAAATGTGGCCGATTAGTAGATCTATTTAATACGCGCATTGAATTATTCAATCATTTGCTCTACCAAGATTTGGAGGTTCATTCATATGTTCATGTCTTAGATTCAAACCAAAATTTACAGTATGATACGTCTATGTTCCAAGCATATAAAGGGACTGTGAACGGAAACGGTATGCTGGTTATATTAAAAGATTTAGCAGATATGATAATGAATATTATTTTATCTCAGCAGGAAATTTTGTTTTTTCGTTCCTAGCGAACGACCACTCACTAATATCAATACTGTTGTCGAAACAGTAATTAAGCCAACACAGACTATAAAACGAAGGAAGAAAGGGTCAGGCTCACATGTAGAGTTTATGAAGCTGTACTATCAGAACACAAGAGGCCTTCGAACGAAAGTAGCTACATTTTACAATAACGTGTCGATAAACACTGCAAACTTGCTTGCTCTCACTGAAACTGGGTTAAACGACTCTATATGTGATGGAGAGCTATTTCCCACTGGATATAGTGTACTGCGTTGCGACCGCGCAGATGGTCGTAAGCAGGGTGGAGCGCTTCTCGCCGCTACGCCGTCATTGAAACTTGAACCAGCTCCAATACCCGGTGACCCTAACATGGATGATTACGTTTTTGAACTGGTATGTGCTCATGTAATTATAGGAAAAAGACGTTTATTTACATGTTGTGTAGTGTACATCCCTCCAAAAAGTAGAGATGACCAATATATGCGTTTATTTAATATTTTGGAGCAGGTTTGTCACAAGTATAAAAATATTGTAATAATTGGTGACTTTAATCTTTATTCTTCTAGTACAGATATACAGTGTTATTATGAGTATTTCTTAACATTCGGTGATTTTTGCCAGATGAACAATGTGACAAATTGTAATAACCGTACGCTGGATCTTGTTCTGTCTAATTTGACTGGGTTTGATATATCAGTAAGCGAGGATAAAGACTATTTGGTACCACCGGACCCGCAGCATCCTCCTCTACTCATTTCGTTTAAGCGTAGTTATGAACGTAATACTCAATTCTCAGATGGAATACCCCTATCTCAATCAACCGCTCAAAATAAGACAAACAACTGTTACCCACGTTGGGATTTTCGTAAATGTGATTTTCATTCACTGTATTCAATGTTAGCTGCAGTGGATTGGAGTCCCATTTGTGAGGCGCAAGGTGTCCAGGAAGCTGTTAAATTGTTTTATACATTATTTAATGCGGCTTTAGATAAATGTGTTCCTAGACAAAAGGCAAAGAATAGTAGCCCTAGGTATAGTTACCCGGAATGGTATACGACAGAAATTATAGCGTATATCAGGGAAAAAGCAAAATGGCATAGATCGTATAAGTCTATGGGGTTTCCGGGTGATTATAAATGCTTTTCCTATTATCGTACATTAGTTAAGGAAAAAGTGGGGGTTGCATATGAGGAATATAAAAACCGGATGCAAGCTCAATTTATCCAGGATCCTAAGTCTTTTTGGGCCCATGTTAGGAAGAGACGCACATGCCGAAATAGGCCCTGTGTCACAAAAGATGGAGTCCCAATTGCAGTGGAAGACTGTGCTCATGAACTCGCAGAGTTCTTTAAAACCGTCTACAGCGTAGAGCCTCCTGAGTTGAATGCTACAGCTGCGGCGGCGGCAGTAGGCGGAGAATCTTCCAGGGTCCATATAGATCAGTTGTCACTGATCGATGTCCAAAAAGCTTTGGCACGACTTAAACCAAAGCTTTCTGTAGGTCCAGATGGGATCCCACCATACTTGGCAAAAGACTGTTCATCGGCTCTGGCAGTCCCGCTTTTACACATATTTAACTTGTGTTTACGTTTAAACATATATCCCGAGGTGTGGAAGACAACCCGAGTGATACCTATACCTAAAGGGGGTGTCAGTGCGGACGTTACGAACTACCGACCCATCGCCGTGTTGTCGACTTTTGCTAAAGTATTTGAGACTATTATATATTCTAAAATGTTTAAACAAATACAAGCGCAACTCACGGATGCACAGCATGGCTTCAGGCCGGGCCGCAGTACAGACTCAAATTTGATGTGCTTTATGCAGGACGCAACGAAGGCATTAGATTCAAGAGTAGGGGGTCAGTTAGACGTAGCGTACTTAGACTTTAGAAAGGCGTTCGACGTAGTAAATAATGATATCCTGCTCGAAAAATTGGCTAAACTTGGTTTTACCCCGAAATTATTACAATTTTTTGTTAGTTACTTAGGAGACCGTCAACAGTACGTGGAGTATTCAAATCATGTTTCAGAGCCATATGTGACACACTCGGGGGTTAGTCAGGGCAGCAATTTAGGCCCCTTAAAATTTATTATCTTGATTAACGACCTCCCAGAAGTGATAAGCAGGAATACTGGATGTCTATTGTTTGCTGATGACTTGAAGTTATACAGGAAAATAGATAGCTTGTCCGATTGTGTCCAACTGCAAGAAGATATTAACAGAGTAGTAGAGTGGAGTCATATAAATAAGCTATATTTTAATGTGGCAAAGTGTAACGTCATGTCATGCAGTAGAGCTAAAGTTATTGTGGAGCACAATTACATAATAGAGGGCCAGGACCTCTCGCGAGTAGTCATGATCAGGGACCTTGGTGTTATCGTTACTAAAGATCTTACATTTCGAACCCACATTGTTACTATTTGTAAGAAAGCTTTTAGGAATTTAGGATTTGTGTTCAGACAAACCAAGGATTTTTCATGCACAGCGGCTCTGAAGGCTCTCTATAATGCGTTAATTAGAAGTAGACTTGAAAGTAGCTCAATCGTATGGAATCCCCAAGAAGCAAAGTACAATCTTATGGTGGAGAAAATACAGAATAAGTTTATTCGATACCTTTACTGGAAAATGTATGGAGTTTATCCGTTCTTCCCGCTAATGTACCCGACTCTCTTCGTGCTGGGTATGGTTGGATACCACAGTTTAAAGGTGAGAAGAAACCTTGCTTTAGCAAAATATGCTTTTAAAGTATTCCGTGGCATAATAACGAACCCAGAGTTGTTGGCGGCGATGGGATTATTGGTCCCAAACAGACGTTTGCGAAGAGGGCCGAGAGAGCAGACATTTGCCATGCCACATTGTAAAACGAATGCTCTAGCTCATGCTCCTATTACAATAGCGTTGGGGAAATTAAATGCAGTCGCTAGTTTGGTGGATTTGTACCATTGTTCGGTGGCAAGATTTACCGAAGTTACTATTGTATATTTAAGTAATAATTAATTCTAATGTTCATTTTATTAACATTTAATGATTGGTAATAATTGGAAATAACATAATAATTGGAAATTAGTTAATGTAGAATATAAATTTGATAATGATATTTAGTAAATAATAAATTATATTAGATTAAGGAATAGATAAGATTTACAGTCATATTGACGTCAACATTGTCGCTTTGGGTTGAGTACCTGTTATGATAATGATTGTAATAAAATAAATATAAATATAAAAAAAAAAAAATATAAATATAATACAAGATTTACGTCCGCAACCACAATACACATACAGAAAAACGCTTATCTATCGTTTTACATACAGAAAGCCAGAAATATCTACATTTTAAACACATTTTACTTGAATTATGGGTTATGTTTTTTTTAACAAAATACCTGACTCTTACGGAAGTAGACATTAAAGATTCATTTCATAGAGCTTTGTCGGCTCAACAACTCTGTCACCAGTTTCAAGGTGGTCATCGATCTTACAACCTACACAATTTTATAGACAAGTGCGATCGAAGTGTGTTGCGAGATGACAATTGTCGGTTTTACAGAATAGGACCGCTGACCTCGTTTCCACCTTTGTTAGCGTAGCAACCCCATCATTTGTCAGAGTTTCTCCTAATCTAACTTCGCTAATGTTCTGTCAAAATGAAACTAAATGTAACGGGAAAATGAAGCTGTGGGACGAAGTTTCAAATATTCGCCCATGGCTGAGTGGTGAAAGTAAGACCACTCGGCCAATTTGAGCGTTTTATGTACCTCGGAAAGCTTGTAAACCAAGACAAGACAACATGTCAACATAACTAAGACAAGACTAGACTTGAAAAGTTTTATAGCTAGGTTTTCCATTATATTTGATGTCCCGCCCACTCTGAGTCTGTTTTGTTCACGCATGATTATCAAGCTTGCAGTCAAGTACGTAGGCACATTTCGTTAATCGATTATTTAGTCGCTAACTTGTATGCTGGGACTGGGACTCGCTTGGGCAAACGAGCAATAAACTCCATTTTTTTTTAACTCTAGCACCCTAACATAACGCCGTAAATCACCCCTGAGTAATGCCGCTTAGATCATCTCTTAATTGTATACTTTTATCCAATCAAAAAGACATGATCCCATGTTTAAAACATAAACGAAGTTTCATAAATAACACATTGTCATGCTTAAAAAATCCTTTTTAGGGTTCCGTACCTCAAAAGAAAAAAACGGAACCCTTATAGGATCACTTTGTTGTCCGTCTGTCTGTCTGTCTGTCTGTCAAGACCCTTTATCTCACGAACGTGTAAAGTTATCAGGTTGAAATTAATACTATATATTAGGATCCATGAACCACACAAGATCTGAACATTTCAATTTTTTACAACGACGTAATCAAAAGATAAGGCATTGTATGTCCTCATCTCCATACATTTATGCAAAAAAGCAAAACCTACAGGGTAGTTCCCGTTGACCTAAAATTATGAAATTTGGCAAGAAGCTAGGGCTCACAGTACAAATAATGGGAAAAGTCTGAAATCATTAAATATTACAACTTTTCTCACAACTAATGGTAACCAATTGTGGTGAGCTACCGTTTCAAGAACATTCATATAAGAGAGGGGTCAAGTTGGATGGTCGCGGAGACGATTTTTGTTTTAGTTCTATTTTAAAAACGGGAACACTTACAAACTTGAAAATTGGTATGTTTATAGTGCATAAGCTATAAAATTTATATAAGCTATAAAAAAAAAAGCTATAAAATAACAACAAATAATAAAATTCGGTCAAGCGCGTGTCGGACTCAAAAAATCTAGCACATTAACTTACTGAAATTTCAACTAATACAATTATGATTATGTGGTGGTACGGAACCCTCGGTGCGCGAGTCCGACTCGCACTTGGCCGGTTTTTTTTTATTTATTTGTAATATTTTTAAAGGCTAGAAAAAAGTTACTGTACGTAAAATATTTTCATGCTAGCCCATTTCAAAATTTTAAATATGATGTATAGGGAACTTAAATGCTATATAGCCGGGCTATTTATCAAGAGGTCTGGCTACGAAGCTAGCCCGGTCTAACCACTAATGCATTTCGGCTTGGCTATAATGTATCTTGGCTCATTTAAAAATTTGTCTAAAGAAGCGCTCTATCTTACATAGTTGCAATAGCAGAAGAAACTCCAACTTTTTTGCTTCCTTAGTATCAATGGGCTCATGTAAGGAAAGAAAAAAAAGGTAAATTGCTAGGAAAATTTAGAAAATCCAAAATGTTCAACTTACTTTTTTGGGTTTTTACGTATGAAGTCAAATAGAAACTTTAGAACACGTACCGAGTCGCAGGTACAGCTAACAGAAAATTATTATTAGAGGAAACTCAAATGAAAACAATAAAATATTTTCAACTGATTTTCTTGGTCTACTCCTACGGCGTTGGCCATCGAGGGATTTAAATTGTATGACGACGTTCGCCCACCACCGTTGCGAATGCATGCGGCTTACGTGCCCATTATCTTCTTATATATCATTTTATTATTAGTCTAGAAAACTAAGTAGTATTTAATGATACTCATTACTAAGAAAACATTCTAGGAATATTAGCGTCATCACTGTCATCCACAGCAATATTTAATGTAGGCTGGATAATATGTCTCTGTTGACGACATCATCACTCATAGTCTGACCGGTAATGGAAGCGAAACTCTAGTGGTGCTATCACGCAAGAATATTAATCTTCGAGCGCGATTGATGTGCGTTGATTGTCTTAATGGAGCTTTTATAGTTTTGTCGAGTTCAGGGCGGTTATTAATGCGGTTAGTTGCTTAATGTACTGAATTGAATGTAATTTTGTTATTCCTTTTTAGGGTTCCGTACCCAAAGGCCCTATTACTAGCCTACGTCGTCTACATGTCTTTCCGACCTTTGGAAGCCTGTATCTTTTGAACTGTCTAGCAATGTAGTTAAAATTTTCCACGAAATTTAATAAAATTAATGAAAAATTTAAATACAAGTTTTCTTGGTGTTTCTTTTTGTGTTAGATCTATAGTGAAAACGCGAATACCAGCGAATACTTACAATCGCAAAAATTGGTATGTTTATAGTGAATAACAAAAACTAATAAAAACTGCTTTTAATGCATTTCATACATATCTGCTTGAATGCGCGTCCCTGACTAGGTCAGTATTTTACCTTAGTGGTACGGAACCCTGGGTGTGGTAGTATGCCTCGCACTTGGCCGGTTTTTTCAATTTTATTATAGCTTTAAATTGTTTTTTTCTTTCTAAACAGCAATAGCATGGTCCCTGGTTGGCAACCTAACGGCCAAGGCGCTCAGCATATGGAAACAAAAAATTCGCCAGTGTTACCAGTGTTGTAAATTTTACCATAATTGTCTCAATATATCTTAGTTAATTCTAACTGAACATTTTTTAACTGAATTCTGCAAAGTGCTGTTGCTATCTTTGGAACTGTACAACTATTTAAATCGTACAACTTTTCAACCTGACTTTCTTCCAAGCTACGAAAAGAAAATTCGACAAGATATTTTCGAAAATTACGATTATTTATAGTTAGTTAAGTATGTTGTCACGATAAACTACACATGATTTATTTCCTAAACCTGCGTTAATTCGCAAACTATGTTTCATTATTTCCTATTATTATCTACTCTGATGCAAGTTTTGAAATTTTTAATGTCTTTTAAAATAGTTTTTGCTTTTAGTTTCTGAGTATAACAACCCGGAATGGTTCCTACAATGTTTTTATTAGTTTGATATTTTCCTGTTATGAAGAGCGTTATATAACGTAGTAGTTTCTCATAGAAGTTTACGATATAAGTTGCTCATTGTAGCTATCAAAGTTGTTCATATCGCATGTTCCGCTCCAACTCTGCTTTGAATTTGAGAGCTGCCATACAGAATATATGGCAGCTATTCCTGGTTGTCATAGTTAAAATATTGGGTTGGGTTACTTACAAAATTGGCAAATTTTTCTCGCAGATTAATAAGATCATAATTCATATAACTGTACAGTTATTTACATTATTTGTTTCTTATTTGAAAGTTAATTTCAAGGTTATCAATCTGCACATTAAATATAGTTTTATTTTTAGTTTGATATCTAAAATTAAAGGTTCCAAAATTGTTCGTCTTAAATGTCGTCCGTTTTTATCATAAGATTTGGTATAATTTTTTACAGATAATAATAATAATAATAATAATAATAATAATAATAATATTTTTGAACAATAAACTGATGCTGTTGTAAGCTAATGTCTTCCCATTCACAATTTAAAAAAAATATTTGGGTTTGAAATTCCTGAAAAAATGCACTGTTAGTACTAAAAATTGTGTTTACCTAAAGTTCTCTATACAAAATTTCAATTGCAATTTTATTGGTAAGGACGTAATATTAATTGATTAAATGGAAGTCGGATCACCTTCTTCTTTAATTTAAAGCTAGGCTCTTGTCGGTGCAGCATCCCTGTCAGTTCAACTGTGCAACATCCTCCATCTTTTTCTGTCCAAAGCCGCCCCTTTTACCTCATCCGATCTGACGCCTATCTTCTTCTTAATTTGTGACACGTAACTTAACCATGGCCTCCCTCTACCACGCTTTCCTTCTATCTTTCCTTCCATGATGTTGTTAATAAATCTGTCATGTCGTATTAGGTGGCCTATCATCTTTCCTCTGCAATTTTCTATCACATTCATTATACTTCTATTTATTGTTTATTCTTTGTAAAACCTCTTCGTTTGTCACCATCTCAGTCCAACTTATTCTCTCCATACGCCTCCAGCACCACATTTCAAAAGCTTCTAAATAACATCTTTCTTTCTGAGTTAAGGTCCAGGTTTCTCTTCCATATAATGCTATGCTCCACACATACGTCTTTATGAATTTCTTTTTGATGTTCCTTGACAATTTAGATTTAAAATGTTTTTTATTCACGAAGGCTTGTTTTACTATGGCTATTCTTGATTTTATGTCTGGAGTCCACCTAAGGTTCAATAAAATAAAAATTATGTTTTAGATGAAACGTATTAAAATTTGTGTAACAAATAACCAGCTACAAAAAAATAAGAACATACGGTCAGAAATTCGCATCCTATGAATATGGAAATAATGGAAAAATATAAAGTTACTTCATTACATGTTAAAGGTCCGATTTCCGTTTTACGAAGTCGGCTACCTAATCAGGGGAATCGCAGAGTAGAAAATCGCAAATTTCGAAGATTCGAAATTCAAGTTCGATTTTTTTTCGAATTCAATTCGCAGGTTCGAATCCTGCCTGTGGTTGTGAAATATTGCGATTTTCTACTTTGTAGATTTATCCGAACACAGTAAATGTTAAAAAAAAACTTTTTCAATCAAAGAGAGCACTGGTTTTAACACTGATCGACTTTCATCTGACCTCCGCAACCTAAAGAGCAAAACCAGACCTAACCCTAGAAAAAACCTTTGCTAGGTTAGTGGTTTAACGGCTGCTAGAGTTTTTAAATAAAGGCCAGGTTAAAAGTACCTTAAAAAATTAAAATAAAATTTAGTTTATTTCAAGCCTTTTTAGCTCATACTACGAGTATAACAACATGCCCATACTAAACAATAATTAAAGACATTTTAAAATGCACACATGATACTTAGTTAAATTGCTTGACAAAAATAAAATAGAATCGGAATAAAAGAGTATTGTATTGTATTGTATTGTATAAACCGAAGAACCGCATGTAATTATAACAAATTGTAAGAAAGGACTGATAAAAGTAGAAAAAGCGAAGGAAGAATGTCGAGATCGTAGCACGTGGAGGACTGTCGTATCTGCCTACCCCGACGGGAAAGAGGCGTGATGGAGTTTCAAAACCTCGAAATTTACTCTGACTTGCTGACTTGGCTTACTAACAACACTGACAGTGACAGTAGTTTTAACATAATAATTAATTATAGTGCGGTCAGTTAGCTGTTTCACGTAGACACGCCTTACAATTTCACCAAATTTTTTCCAGGTACTTGTTAGGTAATTAGGTCTCAATTTTTAATAGGAGCCAATTCTTGAATTTCATAAAATTACCATAGAAAATCCAAGAATTGGCTTCTATCAAAAATTGAGAGCTAGCTGTACCTAACTAGTACCTGGAAAAAATTTGGTGCAATTTGGTGAATTTTGCGATATAAGACTATAAGGGACCGGACTATTAGTCTTTACCCGCTTAAGAACATGCCTTAAGCCATTCTCGTATAACCATATGATCCGTAAAACAGACAAGTTAGAACTAACTTCCTGAATTGCAAGCTATAGGTGCGCTGTGGGAACAAATCTAAAGATATTTATCGGTTTGGTTGAAGTTTCTAGTGTCTTCCATGTACTAAGTATTTAGCTGAGTTGCACCGTCGAACTTTGACACTAACGACATTTGTTCATCTCACTCTCGCGAATAGTACGGGGATTGGAGAAAGTGAGACGCATTTATTCAGTTATCGTTATATAGGGTTGTATTGATAAATCCAACTTAAGTGTGAGACTGCTCTCAAGATGTACTTTTCACATACAAATTATGCATCTTAAGTGCAATCGCAGACTTGAGACGGCTTTATCAATACGACCCTTAGTGTAGCAACGCACCTGCGGATCTTTCCGACGCGGAGAGTTCTGCTCATTACAATCGCAACGCTTTTAAGGTTATGATAAATCTGGCGGAATTCCCGCTGGTGTCATATCTTCGGCGCGGATGATTTAGGAGTCAAACGGCTACATATAAGACTGTAAGGGTGTGGAATGTTGTTGTGTAGTTTTAAGTCTTTTAAAGTTAACTACCTATTGAGCGTTTCGCCAACAAACTGCGCTGCAGTTTGGCGTGCTGTAATTTAAGTAGCTTGTTCTTTTCATTTTTATAAAATAAATTAAAAAAAAAAAAGTATACTTAAATTTAGATGGCGCAAATCAACCTGAATTTGAAATCTTGTACAATAACGATAATACGTATTGTGAGTATTTTTTGCGGAACAGTATACTCTCTTTTGCGTTTCCTTTATTATAGATCACACAGCATTCGATTTAACAGCTTAAAAAACTAGCTTCTGCCAACGACTTCGTGCGCATAAAAGTTAAAGTGGACGTTTCTCCGTTGCTCCATGATTTCGCACAATTGACAAAGCTCCACGTGTGTGAAATCTTGTGCAAGAACGGCTTATAACCAGTCGGTTTGAGTGTTATTCTTTAGTCAGAGCACAAATTTTTGCATGTAACTCAGATCATAAACCTGCACAACTTCCAGAGGTAGAAAAACGAAAAAATTTTGAAGTTCCAAAAAACGACATCAGCTGAGAGCGCACTTTGTATGGGAGGTGCAATTTTTTTCATATTTCGACCTATGTTCCTTTTTAAAAGTGGTTCAGAAAACCTTTGTACCACTCCCTGATAATAACAATAGTCATCTTTTTATTTATAGTGATAATATTCCTATCTTATACTCGTACGTGGAAGAGTTCTCAAAGTTGTGATATCAAAAATCTTTGTTGCATGTTATCATGTTATGTATCGTATCTTAGAAACAGCCATCATTTTTCTAAGTATGCTTGTTAGTGTATCCAATCCACCAGTTTCCCAACAACTTTTACCTTTACCTAGCACTCGAGCGATGTGTGGAAAATGTAGAAGTTTTGAAGTAAGTCGGCGAATTTCGAGAAATACGGTTATTTATCGATGGTAGCAACTGAACTGATTTGTTTGCTTTCCACTGCACCTGCGATTCCACAGCTTCGTAACAAAATATACACAAAAGCATTTATTTTGTACTTTTCTGTTGAAATTTGTGAGTTTCCTTGCGTAAAACACGGCGGAACTTGTACCAAATACTCTCGGATATTGGATAATGCTTGACCCATTTTCGAAGCTCAAAAACATGCTTTGCAACCCACTTAAATCGTGTTTTCCCTAAAAGAATAATAAACTTAAACAACAGAGGAAACAGGGCACTCTTATCTCGGTTTTAACAAATAGCAGGTATCGATAGCAATCTCGGGCACGCGGGCTGCGCATAAAAATTAAAATAAATTGTTATTTTATTCGGATGGGTGTTTGGTTCCGCTCGGTGGCGAATGGGAAAGCGAAATTCGCCGGTGACAGCGGAAACGACGGAAGCAACGAGGGAATTTATTCGCAAGGGAAGTTCCGCAACCGTTGGTGGTGCCTAGCTCTGACCTAGATTGCCTCAAAGGAGATTCTTAGGTCTCGCAATTTGAATGGTAGTCAGGTCAGGTCCCTCGCTCGAAAAGTCCAGAAATGTTGTCGTCATGCTATTATACAAGGTGTAAAAAAATTACGATGCTCCTTCTAAGGGGTATTCTACATCACTAATAGATTGTATAAAAATATAGCAGGGATCGGTAAGGTTGGATAAATTTATCTTTTGACTACAACGCACTAGTGAGCGAACACGCAGGTTAGTGAATTGACGCGGCATTATGTAATATGTTTTTTGTAGCCTGTAGGGAGTCCCACTGCTGGGAAAAGGCCTCCCTCTCTTTTCACCATCTGACACGTTCCTGTGATGCTAACTGTAAAATGATGAATTAATCATTTTTCGGAATTTTGTAGAATGCCCAGGCATAATGTAAAACGACGAATTATATAATTTGCCTGCGACATAGATACCTTGCATAACACAATTCCGACGAAATGCTTGAAAAAGTTAGATCTTGTATGACCGCATTTTCATATCATTTTTCTTAAATATAATCTACTCTATAAAAACGTAACCAAACTAGCTTTCAAAAAAGTATGGCGGCATACATTTTTTGACACTAGATCCCTCAATTTTCTATCTGTCAGTATTGTTGAATAAAGTGAGAGAGAAGACGCGTATCCTGCGCCATCCGCGTCTCAACTTACGCTCACCCTAATTAAATAACATTATGTATATCACAAGAAAAGAGCTTAATCGTGTTCGTGACAACAACATCAAAAGCTTTCCTTGAATTTGGATGAACAATAAGTAGGACTCTACACGATTTTCACATTACGATTACTTTCTTTTCACATTACGATTACTTTCTCCTCATTATTTTGCTAAAACGAGTTGTTTTGTATTCTTATTTTCTGATGCTGAGTGCTAACTTTTGTCTTTGACGAATGGTAATGAAACATTTCCTTACAAGTACCTCCTTGTGCCGGTAAAACATCAAATAGAATCTTAATTTTTAGGGTTCCGTACCCCAAAAGATAAAAACGGAACCCTTATAGGATCACTTTGTTGTCCGTCTGTCTGTCTGTCAAGACCCTTTATCTCACGAACGGGTGAAGGTATCAGGTTGAAATTAATACCATATATTAGGATCCATGAACCACACAAGATCTGAAAATTCCAATTTTTTACAACTACGCAATCAAAAGATATGGCATTTTATGTCCTCATCTCCATACATTTATTCAAAAATGCAAAACCTACAGGGTACTTGCCGTTGACCTAAAATTATGAAATTTGGCAAGAAGCTAGGTCTCACAGTACAAATAATGGGAAAAGTCTTAAATCATTAAATATTACAACTTTTCTCAAAACTAATGGTAACCAATTGTGGTGAGCTCCCGTTTCAAGAACATTCATATAAGAGAGGGGTCAAGTTGCATGGTCGTTGAGGCGATTTCGGTTTTAGTTCTATTTAAAAACGGGAACACTTACAAACTTGAAAATTGGTATGTTTAATATATAATATAATAATAAGGTATAAAATAACAACAAACAATAAAATTTGGTCAAGCGCGTGTCGGACTCAAAAAATGTAGCACATTAACTTACTGAAATTTCAACTAATACAATTATGATTATGTGGTGGTACGGAACCCTCAGTGCGCGAGTCCGACTCGTACTTGGCCGGTTTTTTTTAATTTTTAATTGCTATTTTCAGCAAACAAACAAATAACAAACACATCAACAAACCTTTTGTTTAAGTTGTTTTGAATAAACAAGATAACATACAGCTAATTGTAATAGTTTAAAATAACGCTATCCTGACAAAGAACACCTTAATAGGTTTTCAATTTTTCATTTCTGTCTCCGATTCAAAGAAATTAATTAAATTCTGATTAGGTCGCTAGTATGCGCGGGATGCAGTCTTCAAAACTTATCTACCTACCTATACCTATAAAAAACTGGCCAAGGGCGAGTCAGACTGGCGCCCTTAGGGTTCTGTACCCATTCAATATATCATATTCTTAAAGTTGTGCCATTTTGATTTTAAAAACTCAGTGTCTATCTTTTATATGAATGTACTTGGGACGGGACAGTGTCTCAAGACGACTGTCTTTGAACAGTGTGTGTTGCCAGTGATGACATATGGCACCGAGACGTGGCCGCTCACCATGGGCCTTATCAGAAAGCTCAAAGTCACCCAAAGGGCTATGGAAAGGGCTATGCTCGGAGTCTCTCTGCGCGATCGAATCAGAAATGAGGAGATCCGCAGAAGAACTAAAGTAACTGACATAGCCCTGAGAATCGCTAAACTGAAGTAGCAGTGGGCAGAGCACATCGCAAGAAGAACCGATGGCCGATGGGGCGTGAGGGTTCTAGAGTGGCGACCACGTACCGGAAGACGAAGCGTTGGCAGGCCCCCCACAAGGTGGATCGACGATCTGGTCAAGGTCGCGGAAAGCCGCTGGATGCGAGCAGCCCAGGGCCGGTCGTCATGGAGTTCTTTAGGGGAGGCCTATGTCCAGCAGTGGACGTCTTTCGGCTGATATGATGATGATGACTTGGGACGGGAGCTCACGTTAATTACTTATTTTTTATTTTGAGAAAAGCGGTAATATTTAATAACTTTAGACTTTTTCCTTCGCTTGCGCTAAATTTCACTATTCTAGTTCAACAGGAAGTCCCTATAAGTTTGGGTTTGGTTCATAAATGTATAGAGATAGAGACATAAATGGCCATATCTTTTGATTGTGTTGTTGTAGAAGCTAGGAATTTTCACAGCTTATAGGGTCCATAAACCTTAATGTTTGACATTCACAGACGGACAACAAATCGTGACAAAGTGATCCTATAAGGGATCCGTTTTTCCTTATGAGGTACGGAACCCTATACATGAGTGAATCTAATACCTAAGTCTTCACTTCTATGCTTTTATTTTGTGTTCAATTTCCTTTTTGGTATTTCCTTATTAGTAGTCACATATCCTTCATCATCAAAGTATGTAGTTGATTTACATAAAGTTTTTGTTTACAAGAGAATCAGCTTAAAACTTACATTGAAATAACTAGCTGTTGCCCACGGCTTCGCTTGCGTGGTTTTTACGAGTATAAAACTTTATAAAAAAGATACCTCAATTCACCCCCTTAGGGGTGATTGTTTAAAAATTCTGAAAAACACGTCGGGGTCACCACTTTAGCGCTATTGTGAGATAGGCTATTTTAGGACTCCTTATTATGATATTAAAGAAAAGTCACAGATAGATGTAAAACTTCGTAATTATATTTTTTAGCAAAAGTCACACAGTTTGTTTCATGATAGTTTTTACCGGATATTTTAGAATCAATTAATTAGGCCAAAGTACAGTAGTGCGCGCGCGACAGAGATTAGGAGACGACTGGAGGTGGCGGGAAGCGCTCTCCCGAAAGTGCTGATACAATGCAAAAAGTGTCACTACAATGCGTTTCATTATTTCTTCTCAGCAGCTCAAATCCAAATGTTTATGTACCTGGAGTCAAATCTGTAAGAGTTTCATACAAACATTCGTCCCCCTTTTCACCCCCTTAGGGGATGAACTTCGGAAATTCCTTTCTTAGTGGATGGTTTCGACGTGCGAAAAACTTTGTACAAAATTTCTCATCTGTAGCTATAGCGGTTACGGCTAAGCGTTGTCCTGAACTAACATATATGAGATGACAAGCGCGCGTGTGGTGGGAGTGGAAACTGTGACTTCATAAAGACGGTCATACAAAAAAAAAATCAAAAATCTCTTAAACATACCATGTGGGTTATCTTTTGAAAGGACTTTAAGAGTAGATTACAAATATATAACACACTATAACATTTTCACTAATTTGTCTAACAAATTACTAGAAAGCGTCAAAAAATTTCGCATGAATCAGTCAGCCAGGATATGCTATTTAAAATATTTATATTATAGGTATTATTTGCCCGCTTAATGAACACCAGTAATAAAATTACTTAAACGTAATCTCAACCTATTAACCTGTGCTCCGAGTTACTTTACTTGAGCCTGCTCTTAGCGACATCCGTGATTGGAGTCGCAAATTGATATTACGGAGTCATATCCAAACCCCTGAGGAACTTGGGGATCCACCGCTTCAATTCATCGTGAGTTTTGGCAAGCAGGAAATTAATTTGATTTTAATTTTGCGGTCATGCACACGCAATTGATGTTTACTATACAGGATGTAAGGGAATGCACTGCGATTCTTTGAAACACACTTTCTGCTTAAGGTGGTTGCTGAGCAGAAGTGCTGCCACTTTGAGAAATAAATTTATTGCGTCATAAATACAAAACATTTAATAAGGATTGTTTGATTGGCGGCAATTTGGGGTAGTTCTATACTTTATTATCCATCACATCACATCTTAGCTTATCGTGAATAGCTTTGTATTGTAAAACTGCCAAAAACGGCCACTTTTAGCACTTTACCAATACAAAGCTATAAATGATAAGCTAAGCTATGATTTCATGGGTTATAAGATATATAACTACCCCAAATTGCCGCCAAACGAACAATACTACTGAAAAGTTTTGTATTTGCGACGCAATAAATTTATTTCTAAAAGTAAGGTGCTGCCACCCAGCAACCGCCTTAAGGTGATCTGTGACGGCTAGCTTAGCCCCGAACGCAACTAGATGGAGCCACTGCTGCAAATATAAGGTTTTATTTTTTAATGCAATAAGTACCAACTATATATGTGCAAAAAGTTGCGCAAATTTCATCGTGGAACTTCAACGCCTAACAACAATTTCTATAAGAAAAATATCTCCATATGTCGACTAAAGTCGATTACTCTCGTCAGTCCGTGTTTACATGAGTACGATCACTCACACATGCACACAAAGCACAACCGTACAGTTTTGACCGCACGCCCACAATCGTAATATTGAACCAAAAATTGCTAACAAAAATAGTACTTTCAGTACATTAACTGTATTTTTGCATTAATTAGCGAAAATTTTTACTAAAAATAGCAGTATTCGTTCGTTTTTCAACAGGATTTTATGTCCCGCGTAAAAATGCAAGTCATTTGAATTTGTGTATGGGAAACGGATCACCTTAACTTATCACATGATCACAAAGGGTGCCCGGACACGGTCAATCTGATCGCCATCCGGTAGAGATGCAGTTACGTTACGTTAGGTTACGGTAGGAACGATATAATGTGTGGGTTTTGCATCACTATAACATCTTACTCCAGTAAAATTACGAGAGATTGTATGGCGAAACGGAAATAATTGATAATAGCCGTGATTCTTTTTCTGATCGATAGATCATATTTCTGTGTAAAGCTTTTTAATGGAATCCACCTAAATTTACTTCATTTATTTATTTATTTTGCCGTCCAAACTTTAAAAAAATATGGAATTTCGGAAAAAAATGTTAAAAGATTATTTTTTTTATTAACGGCTTGCTATATATTCAGAATTTCATATTATACATGAATCCACCTAAAAATATTAGCTTTTTTGTATTGTTTAACTTTTATAGCACGAAATTAAATGAAGCTTATCTTCGCAACCAAAAATAGTAATAGATCTGTTGTGCTTTCTAGTAATTTAAATAGTGCTATATAATCACATTTTTGGCAAATCCAACATAAATGTTTACAAAATCATTGTAAACCAGCGATTACAAAAAACGTTTTTTTTTATTTAGTATGGCATTTTTGTGAATATATATAAGAATCACTTACATTTTAAAAGGTTGTGTTTAGCTCAGTTTATTTGTATTATTTTACCTCGACTTTATTGGACCTTATATGTAAAAATAAGTGGAAATTTTATATTTTGAAATAAATTGATATTTTTAAATATATTTATGGTGGATTTTGATGCCTATATGTAAAGTATACGTTTATCTATGATACAAAGTATATAATTGTCTATTACTATTGTTGCCTTAGCTGTTATTCGAAAAAAATATTCCGCTTTAAATTTTAGGTGGATTCGTAAATATTGCGTCTTAACATCATATTTAAATACGATATACACAAAAAAGTAGCAATTAACATTAAATGTTTTGCAAAACCGTATTTTTACTGGGGTATCTCTTGATACGTCCATTGCAGGACAGGGAGCTCCCTCCAGAACTCTAGCTAAAACGCGTGGTACTTTAGAAGGGGATTTACCATAGTCGTTGCGGCTGGTGACCGCTGTTGTTGGTGACCGCAGTATGTAAGATGGTACTATACACAGAATGATGCTGCTGCCCATCATCTGGTTCGTAAGCCATTAGTCGCCTCTTACGACAAACACGGGTACAGGTGGGTTGGTAATATGCTTAACCGGCACCACAGGGACGACACGGGTTTTGTATAGGCACTGTTAATCACTATCTTACCATCAGCATACCGTAATTTTTCAGTAACTTAAATTACTTTTTAGTATACTAGGTTTTGCCCACGACTTAGTTCACATATGAACAAAATATATATACCAGTGTTTAAGTCAAACTATTAACTGACAAATAAAAAAGTTTCGTTAAAATCGATTCAGTAGATTTCGCGTGATGCTCGAACAAATAAACAATCCAAAAATCCGTGATTTTGATTCAGGGGCAATATAAATAGCAGAACGTAATATTTTTTTTATAAATATCTTCATAATTTTATAATAGTAGAAATATATTTTGGTCTAGAAAGATCCTTATTGACTACCAATACCAGCTTTATTTACGCGGCTGGCTTGCTCCTCGGGGACAATATTTGACATGATCATTTGCCGCGAATATCGACGCCATGAATAATGCATGGGGCGGTAATAGCCATTGCCGGTCTACGAGCGATTTGCTACATCAGCCAGCCATACAGATTGGTAATATGTTAGTGTTGGGAAGCCACATAGGTTTGGAAAAATCACGCTCAGAATCAAATAACTTGTACACCCAACAGCACGTCAGTAGAAATACTTTGGACTTTATGGCATTGTAATAGAGTTGCAAATGTTTTCACTGACATGCGGTTGACCGTGCCAAAGTTCAGCTGTAAGACCATTGCAAAATTATCCGGAGGTTGTAGGTTCTTTTATCCATTAAACGAAACACACAATAATAAACATATTAATTAAACTATCTAACAGGCTTCTACTCGTACTCGTACTCTACGTGTTGCCTTCCATCGACCCCACACGTGTCTTTGAAAGATACGGTACGTTACTGTCCTATTATAGGACAGTAACGTACCTATAATTGGTACGCAAAAAAGAATTGCTAATATGTAAATTAGCGAATAAGAAATATTTGTTTTTAAATACTCGTGACCTTGAAAGTTTCCCTTATTTGCAAATAAAATTTAATCGCTAAATTATTCTAAAAAAAAGTTAAAATTTTCTGATGCTTCAGAGGTTAAATAAAATTCTTTTATAGAGTTAACGATTCCTTTTAAGTCACGATGTCACGCTCTTCCGCTTACAAAACTCATGCGATATTGATATTTTTTGCCCGAGGGCCGAAACTCTATCACCCTGTCTGTAGCCCACTTTTAAGTGTAGTAATGGAAAACACCTGTAATCCCGGCGGAAAATCTTAACCTAGGAGTTGACAAACCAAGCTTTCCCCTTTGCTTACTTGGTAGTGTACCGTAGTAAATGAAAACACGTCGTGTGTAAAGCTCCTTTATGTTTTACTATGGCCAAATATTTGTCTGGACTTGCTGATAAAAATATAGTCATTATTGTTACTCACTGAGCGACTGAAAGACAGAAAAGGTACATTTTCAACCAGTAGGTATGCACAGAATTTTTTGTCAGTACATACATTAGGTGAGCCAAACAGCTCTTAAAGGGGTTTTATAACGAATAAATATTTCTTGCATAATTTTTTATCAAAATTGCAAACAGTTTCTCTGTTTCCTTTTACTTACATCACATATAAAGTAGCATTATATGCATAAATACAAAGAAGCGACAAGACAAACCAAACGAAAACTTTGTCTGATTTCGAAGTAGAAGTCATTGACCAAACATTCGAAGAATTCATTAGTCGCTAAAAGTCTGAATAAGATCAAAGGTAAGTGATAGCTGAAGAACTAGAAATTCAGTTCAACTACCCCAGAAACCTTTCACTGGGCCACGAGAACCTCATTTAATTTTTAAGAATATTCCAGAAGGTCAAGTTGTGCGTATTAAACTCTCGCATTGTTATCGCAAACACGTGTCAAAGTAGAACGCCATTAATGCATTCCAGTTCTTACGTAAAATAGTAATATTCAGTTATGTGAAGCGTTCTGAAGAAATTTCTTTTTTTAATATTCAACTTGATATTTTACGAATGTTTCTAATATACACACTATAAATAACAGGCACAATGGAAACAAAACCTATTAAATTTGTATTTATACAACATTTTGTTCATGATGTTCTTCATGAGCTTAATGATAACGTTGTTAGCGACGTCTGCAACGTGTGAAGTGGACCCGCACATACAAGAGATGTACGAAACTATGCCAACAGAACAATTCATAGAATACTTCAACAGTCTCAACCTGTCTTTTACTATTGCTGAACACAACATCGAATTTTCTGGTGGAGTATCAAATGATTTTGATCATTCTCTATTTGAGACCATTAAACACAACGCCTCTTCAGACCTCCCAGACAACTTTGACTCCAGAGCCAACTGGCCACAATGTGAAACAATCAAAGAGATATATGACCAAGGAAAGTGTGGCTCATGCTGGGCTTTTGGTACAGCCACTACCGTCTCAGATAGAACTTGTATACACAAAAACATCACAGTGCGTTTATCTGAACAAGATCTTGAGTGTTGCAGAATATGCTTTTTTCCCCGTAGCGATGTTTGTAAAGGTGGCAAACCATGGTTTGCGTTCAAATTTTGGATAAATAATGGCCTTGTCACACGAGAGTGTAAACCATATGATATTGAGGAATTAAAGCAAGGTGAATGCACAAAAAAATGTGTTAATGGAAAAGATTACAGAGATGACAAGCACAAGGGGTCAAAAGTGTTTAACGTGGACAATGATGAAGAGACAATCAAAACGGAGTTGTTCAAGAACGGTCCACTAGAAGCTGGTTTTAAAGTTTACGAAGATTTTCACCACTATTCAGGAGGTATTTATGAACATAAATTTGGAAAATTAAAAAGTGGGCACAGCATTCGTGTGATCGGATACGGGGTTGAGGACGGAGTTAAGTATTGGCTTGTAGCTAACAGTTGGGGCACTAAATGGGGTGAAAATGGTTTGTTCAGAGTGAAACGATATGCGGAAGACATTGAATTTGAAGCTAGAATGTTATCTGGTCTACCTTAGATTAAATACGAATAATCTTGTTTTCTTTAAAACCTATAATTCCTAAAAAAACATTGTTATGTGTAACTTTTTTCTCGTTGTTGATTTTATCAAAATAAAGGGATCTACCATTTCAAGTACTTTAGTATTGGTGTTTTTTTCATTACACTAGCACTGTTATCTATTCTGTGTTTGCACCCACTTTCCAGAGCCCATCAGTGGACGTTCTCACTTTTCGAGTATCTAGTGAACTCGAATTTCGAGTTTATAGGTTATCCCTCTTATTAGATAATTTTCAAAATATCTTTTAAATCTTAAAACTTTATCGCATTAAATGATTCTAGACCAGGCTTTTTATGTTACATTGTGAGTGTCAAAGTTTTAGGGAGTAGAAGAATGGTTTCCAATTCCCAAATCAGGATCGTTCCTGATGCAAAGGTTAGCCGTCGCCATTCAGCGCGGCAATGCAGCTAGTGTAATGGGCACCTTTGCACCGGGAACGATCAGGGGCGGGTTATTCGATTAATTTATACAATTATTTTTTATGCTGTTTGTAATTTTTGCTTTTAATATTAAGTATATTTTTGACATATTATTATAAGTAATTGATTTTGGTATAGTTACCTCCTGAAACAATGTTTAAAAGAAAAGCTCAAGTACCATTATCGTTACAAGAAATTTGGAAATCCTCGGGACTACGATACATTTGACATGCTCAGAACCCGCAGTAAAATTCTAATCGATAAATGTTACAAGGCAATGTTAAATGACGTTGAGGACAGTTTAGATGATAACATTAAAGTTTTCCATAAGTATGTGAATGACAAGAATAGTAATAAGGGAATTCCCACAACGATAACCTATAGGGTAAAGTCTGCATCAGGGCCGAATGAAATATGTGAACTTTTCTCCCAGTATTTCTCTTCTGTCTACGAACCCAAGGATGACTGCCTTGCTTCTCACTTTCGCGTTCCTGAAGTCAACCATCTAACTCTGTCTAAAATCGCCGTCTCCCGTGAGGATGTATCAAAACAGATACATAAATTGAATGAATCGAAGAGTCCGGGTCCTGACGGAATACCTGCAATGCTTAGTAGTTAGCTTAGTTTGCCATTATATATTATATACAACAAATCCCTAAATAAAGGCGTTTTTCCAACATTGTGGAAAAATGCTTACATTATCCCGATTTCAAATCTGGTGACAAAACTAAATGCGAAAATTACAGGCCAATCAGCATACTTTCTTGTATGGCCAAGCTTTTTGAGTCACTTATCTACATTACTGTCTACAATCATGTCAAGCAAAGAATCACGTGTTTACAGCACGGCTTTGTACCGAGCAGGTCCACAGTAAGCAACCTTTTAGTATACAAAAATTACATACGAGTATGTTCAGCTTTTGCTAGGAGATCTCAAGTTGACTCTATCTACACAGATTTTTCGAAGGCCTTCGATAAAGTCTCTCATTACATACTTTGTAATAAACTCGCAGCATACGGAATACACGGAAGTCTCCTGCGTTGGCTTGAATCGTACCTTTCCCAGCGCAGTCAACTTGTTGCCGTTAAGGGTTATCTATCCGCACCTGTTACTGTCACTTCTGGCGTTCCTCGGGACTCGCACCTTGGCCCACTTCTGTTCATAATTTTTATCAATGACCTAGTTGATTACATATCTAGTGAGTGTTTGCTTTATGCTGATGATATTAAAATTTTCAGAGTCATTGAAAATACTGACGATTGCCACGCGCTACAACGTGACATTGATGCCGTCCACGCATGGTGTTCTGCAAACAAATGCACCTAAACGTAGCCAAGTGTTTTGTTCTGACTTTTTTAACAAAAAAAAAAAAATATTCATAAATTTACATACTCGATTGATACTCAACCATTAGCAAGAAAGGAAGTCGCGAAAGACTTGGGAGTAGTCTTTGACACTAAGCTAACATTCCGAAATCGTTTTAGACATTTGATGAGCAAAGGGCACAAGGTTGCTGGTTTTATAATAAGAGTAACTAAAGGGTTTAAAAAACCTTCTAGTATGATACGTCTCTTCCTTTCGCTTGTCAGACCAATACTGGAGTAGGCTTCCGTGGTGTGGTCACCCTACTGCAAGATACACAGTGATAACATTGAGCGGATTCAACGCTCATTTTTACGATCTGTTTGTCGTAAGTTCGGTTACATTCGACGTCTATCAAATTATGAGACAAGACTTAGGCATTTTAAGATTCAAAAGTTACATGATAGAAGAATGCAAGCTGAATTTATTTATTTACATAAAATAATTAATTTGAAGTACTGTAACAGCTTTAATGTTTATTTCTTTCACTTTTGTACTGCAATCTGTTTGTGTACCTAATAAATAAAATAAAATTAAGTTGACTATTGTATACGGGGTGTAAGGGACGGTGTACCGAAAACTGAAAGGGCGTGCTCAAACAACGAAACTGAACAACTTTCCCAAAGAAACATTTATGATAAATGAAAAAAAAATTGACCTCTCCATACAAACCGTTCGATCAGAGTGAGCAATTTGTATGAAGAGGTCGAAAATTTTTGTCATTTCCCAAAAATGTTTCAGATTCAGATTATTTATTCAATGTAGATTCTTTACAGAATACTTATTGAATGTCATGCAGAATACAATTCAAATAGAGCGAGTCCACGCCGTTTCGGATCGTGCTATGGCAGCGCAAAAGAAACGGCAAGAAACCACTGCAGCACGGCCTACTTTAAGAGTCGGCTTTTTACAATTTGTTTCTTGTGTTTCGCTCGAAAATCAGAGCACCATACCTCTTTGTCATTCATATAGTCATCTAATCTATAGTAAGCTTTTTTACATAACGTTTGCTCTACACATTCTTTAAACTTTCTCTCAGGTAATTGCACTATATTGTCAGGTATTTTGTTGTAGTATTGTACACACAGACGAACGTCTAGTGTTAAAATTATGCCTGTCACAAATTTTAGGTAATTGATGAATGTTCTTTCTAGCATACATAATATTTTCATAGAAAATTAGTTTCTTTTGGAAAGTTGTTCAGTTTTGTTGACTGAACACGCCCTTTCAGTTTTCGGTACACCGTCCCTTACACCCTTTATTAATAATAAATTACAAATATATATTCCCAAATATTATAAATGCGATGTTTGTTTGTTTGTTCGTTCCACTATCACGCATTAACGGCTGAACCGATTTCGATGAAATTTTGGAGGTTTATACATCAAACACCGGACTTACACGCAATGCATGGTTACTATAGGAGACAGTAGAATGACACAAATACTTTATAACCCGAGCGAAGCCGCAGGTTGAAGATAGTTGTTTATAATCTTTAAAATGTCAATAAAAAATTATCTGAAAAGCTAAAGACGAAATTCCTATTTTACAACCTTTATTTGGTATTTTAAAATTCTTTCGTTTACTATCTAGTATATAACTATAAATTCTAAACTATAAACAGTAATCACCATTTAGTTCATCCATCATGTTATTTGTGAGCATAGTGGTAGTGTTAGTTGCGACGCTGGTAGCGGGCGAGGTGGATCCGCACATACAAGAGATGTACGAGACCATGCCGATTGAGGAATTCATACAATACTTCAACAGACTTAATCTGTCGTTTACTATTGCTCAACACGACATCGAACCTATTTCTGGTGGAGTAATAACTCATTCAGACTTCGGTAATAACGAATTTCCTATGATAAAGCATAAAGCCTTTTTGGACGTTCCCGATAATTTCGATGCCAGAGAGAAATGGCCACAATGCGAGTCCATCGGACATATATATGACCAGGGACAATGCAGCTCAAATTGGGCTTTTGCATCGGCCACTACCGTTTCAGATAGAACCTGCATACACAAGAACATTTCTTTGCGCCTATCAGAACAAGATCTTGAATGTTGCGAATACTGTACAAGTAAGGTTTGTTTAGGAGGCTTACCAATATTAGCATTCAAGTACTGGATAAGCGAAGGCCTTGTGACACAGGAATGTAAACCATATGATATTGAGGCATTGAACCGAGGTGAGTGTTCAAAAAAATGTGTCAATGGAAAAGATTACATGGCGGATAAATATAAAGGATCGAGTATAGCCAATGTTGGTGGCGATGAAGCTACAATCAAAATGGAATTATTTAAGAACGGTCCTATTGAAACATTAATAAGAGTATATCAAGATCTGTTTCACTATAAAGGTGGTGTTTATGAACATAAATTTGGGCATCTCTTACTTGGACAATTCGCCAAAGTGATTGGCTATGGAGTTGAGAATGGAGTAGACTACTGGCTGGCAGCTCTTAGTTGGGGACGTCAATGGGGCGAGAAAGGCTTTGTGAAAGTTAAACGTTTCGAAAAAGACCTTGGTTTTGAAGCTACCATGATTTCTTGTTTACCTTAAATTAAAAATGTTTTCTAAAATGTAATTTTCACAGTTTACTTATTATTGAGTTTGAAACTCTTCTTTCAGACCATCAGTCTATAAAAGAATTGGTTTTTTTTGGTCGTCAAGAAAGCTTTGTGAAACAAAAATAATTTTAAAGGTTCCGTACCTCAAAAGGAAAAAAACGGAACTATATTATTTAGACTGACGATAATATTTAGACTGCTTATTAGACCATCTGGTTGTCTAATCCATAGTTAATCCCTTAAATATATATTATCCAGTTATAAAATTACCCCATTAATTACTATAACAAAATAATGTCTTCCTTTAAATCTCACTTTATTATTACATCAATGGATTTCACTTGTGCTTCAAAAACTTTGGTAAAACTTCCTTGTAAAATAAACTTTATGACAATCTAAAGATGGCGGACAATCGCTCTTGTTAACGTGGTCATTAGATGGCCGGCGTACGTTTACCGGGTGATTTAGTTAACAAAGCCATTTATTGGAAATGGCTAACTAGTTCCTGAACCTGAAACTGCCTATCCTGTTTCGACCTGACACCCTTGCCAACTTAATAATATGGTACAGTGAAGAGCATGTTAACCTTGCGACTTAATTTAAAAATGGTAGGTACGGTCAACCGCTTGTCGGTAGAAACTTTTTCAACTCTATTACCACGCAATAAGGTCCAAAAGTGTTTCTACCGATGTGCGGCCGTGTGTACATTGACATTTTAATCAGAATGTTGCCAATCAATACAAGGTGTAATAGAAAGGGTATATCAAACCTGAAGCATGTGATTTTGCCCATGAAACCGAACAACTTTCCCCAAGGAACATAGTTCGAAATACGAAAAAAAAAATTACGTAGCATAAAAAATGCGCTATCAGCTGGTTTCTATGGGAGGTCACTTTTTAGGGTACCGTACCTCAAAAGAAAAACACGGAACCCTTATAGGATCACTTTGTTGTCCGTCTGTCTGTCTGTCTGTCTGCCAAGACCCTTTATCTCACGAACGGGTAGAGGTATCAGGTTGAAATTAATACCATATATTAGGATCCACGAACCACACAAGATTCATTCATTCATTCATTTATTCATTAACAATATAAAATTGTGTTTGAAATTACAATAAATCATATGATCATAGAAAATTACATTAAATTAAAATATAAATTTAAAATTTACATTCAGATAAAAATAACAATGTAAATCATTACATTCAAAGTCAATTCGTAGTCTTTACTAGCAAACATTATCTCAAAAATGTTAAATACCCAATAAAATATGTCAAAAGTTTTAAATGTCAAGAATATAAAAATGTCAAAAATAAAATATTTAAATGTCAACACTGTAAAGCTCAAATAATTTAAAAAAATATAGATCAAAAATCTTCAATACTATAACAGCACTTTTCCAAAAGATACTCTTTTAATTTTCGTTTAAAACAATTAACATTTGTGATAGATTTTAGGTCCATCGGCAGTCGATTGAACAATCTGACGGCCTGATAACGTGCACAGTGCCTGACCACATCCAGTGTAGGTTCAATAATATGATTCAGGTCCTTACGCCTAGTTGCCAATCGTGTATGCATTTTATCTTCAGTCTCAAATACATGTCTATGTTTCACAACGTCTACCAATAATACCAAGATATACAAACTTGGAATGGTTAAAATCTCCAAAGACTTGAAATGGGCTCTACACGATTCCCACGGTGGGATGCGGACTATTGTCCTAATTGCTCTTTTCTGGGCAATAAAAGCTTTATTCATGTTGTATTGATAACTATTAGCCCACAATTTGATGCTGATCCGAAACCTAGATTCAATAAGAGCATAGTACATAATTTTTAGCTGTTTGTAGGAAAGTTCATCCCTAAGGCTACGTAACACATAACATGCAGAACTAATTTTACCTTCCAAGGCGTTAAGTTCTGGTTTCCAATTTAGTAACTGATCTAAACGAACTCCGAGAAACTTAACATCAGTGACATTATTTATTGCCTCTCCATTGACAGTAACTTCTAAATTGTCCTTGACTCGTGCAGTGCTTTTAAATAGTAAAATGTTTGTTTTACTTGCATTTAGTTTGAGGTTGTTACAAAGGAACCATTCGTTAAATAAAACTAAAGCTTTACTAACTTTATCATTCAAATCTTTCATGTTATCACTTGACATAGTAGCGTTTGTATCGTCAGCAAATACTACCAGTTTAATGTCTGGAATTTTATTAGTAATGAAGTTAAGCATGTCATTTAAAAAAATAATAAAGAAAATTGGTCCTAAAATTGAACCTTGCGGCACCCCCCTAGTCACCTTTACCAATTTAGAGTTGCACTGACTTTGAGTTCCATCTGTGAGATGTGATATTTCTACAAACTGTTGCCTATTATTGAGGTAAGATCTAAACAAGTCTAAGGCTTGATTCCGGACACCATAGTGTTCCAATTTCCTGAAAATTAAAATTTTTTACAATGACGCAATCAAAAGATATGGCTTTTTATGTCCTCATCTCCATACATTTATGCAAAAAAGGAAAACCTATAGGGTACTTCCCGTTGACCTAAAATTATGAAATTTGGCAAGAAGCTAGGTCTCACAGTACAAATAAAGGGAAAAGTCTGAAATCATTAAATATTACAACTTTACTCGCAACTAATGGAACCAATTGTGGTGAGCTCCCGTTTCAAGAACATTCATATAAGAGAGGGGTCAAGTTGGATGGTCGCGGAGGCGATTTTTGTTTTAGTTCTATTTTAAAAACGGGAACACTTACAAAAATGAAAATTGGTTTGTGTATAGTTCATAAGCTATAAAATAACAACAAATAATAAAATTTGGTCAAGCGCGTGTCGGACTCAAAAAATCTAGCACATTATCAATACAATTATGATTATGTGGTGGTACGAAACCCTCAGTGCGCGAGTCCGACTCGCACTTGGCCGGTTTTTTTTTCATATTTCGACCTGGAGTTCCTTAAGGAAAATTGTTCAGTTTCATGCGCAGATTCACATCCTTCAGGGTTGGTATATCCTTTTTTTTATGTTAAAACCTGTATACAAAATACCAGCCTAGTGTGAGTCGGACTCGCGCACTAAGGGTTCCGTGCCTGTCTACACAACATTTTTTCCTTTTTGCTTTAAAAACTCGGCATCCACTCAATATCCTGACCCCTCTTTAATATGAATATTCTTAAACCGGGAGTTCAACTTAATTGGTATTATTGGCTGTGAGAAAAGTTGTAATGATAAATTTGGGGCATGCCCCGTCGTCCTACTGCATTGTCCCACTGGGAGGTGGACGAGGAATTCACATTTCCCCCTCCACCCACTGCACTAGTGTTCGAAACAAACTTTTTCACTATTTCCTTTGCTTGTGTAGCTGCATGCCAAATTTCATGATTCTAGGTCAACGGGAACTACCCGATAGGTTTTGGTTTGGTTCATAAATGTATTGTAGATGGAGTTATAAAATGGCCGTATCTATTTTATTGTGTTGTCGTAGAAGCATGCACACCTTCTAGGGTCTATAGACCTTAGATTGATACTTTTACCCGTTCGTAAGAAAAAGCGCAGACATACAAACGGACAACAAATTTTATTTTATTATTCGTTTGGAATATTTGGATCAGAAAAAAATCTCTGATAAAGCCCCTTTTCTCGTTTTGGTATACGGAACCCTAACAATTTTGTTATTGTTCGTCGTGGCATAAATAAACGTTGTGTAATCAAATGAAAGAGCGGCTGAGAAAAATATTTGCGTAGGTAACTTATTTATGAAACTAGATTTTCGAGAGGGGGTTGATAGTGTAGTAGTTAGGTTCAAAAAGTTATATTGAAATTGTTTATTTTGTTACAAGGATACGACATAGAATATAGTAACAGTACTATATTTAAATTCTTTAATAAAATAAATATTTAATGTTAAAATCAAAATAATTAATTGACAATTATAATCTTGACATTTCGTTTTTATTTAATTATTCAATACTTTTCAGTATCGTTTATTTTATTAGATAATTTGACATTTTATATTTATTTTGACATTGAATATTTTTATTATGACCATAAGATATAATTGTACCTAATATCATTGACTATAACATGATTTTGTATTTGCCGCCTTTTGACATGTTTGTATTTCTTTTTTATTATTTTTTGATTTTATATTATTTGACGATCATATTATTCATTGACATCTGAACAATTTATGTAATTTTGAATGTGATAGTATGAAATAAATAAATCTAATTTAATCTATCATACAGATACTGACCCGTGTGGTGCTTTACTACTTTTTTACGACTTTTGGACCAAGCGACTTACGTATTTTTCTACTAACTAGGTCCAATGACAAAGGTTAGTTTATACTGTCTGTAGGTACGAGTATCTGAAGGCTTCTTGTTGTCAAGTGGTCGCTATCAGATCACAAAGACAAACTCAAGGGTCGATACAAAGTCGCATCAAGGATTGCTCCATGGCTCTCCAAATAGTTATTACTTCGGTAGCGACACATCTTTGAAAATAGCGAAGCGGAAATATCTGCTCATTGCCGCTCATTCCCGCAAGGAATTTTAGGAATAATAATTATAATAGATAAATAACACCTAGACACGGAAGAAACACTTGTGTTCATCTTGTTGAATCATCTTACGGACTTTTCAGTCGTGGAACATTCCGTGGGATATGTGCATGTGTGTCGCTACAGCTGGAAGCTGGGTATGGCAGAAAAAGCATGAAAGTAGAATTAATGCAGTAGAAATGAGAGCGTTGAGGAGTATGATTGGTGTGAAATTGAGTGACAGGACGTAGTGACTAAAATTCAGAAAGGAATGCTGAGATGGTTTGGTCATGTAGAGAGGATGAATGAAGGAAGATTGACGAAAGAGATCTACAAGGCGAGAGTGAATGGAAACGTTGGAAGAGGAAGGCCTCGGCGAACGTACTAAGACCAAATTCAGGACGTTTTGAATAAAGGCCAGGTTAAAAAAAAAGGTAAAAGGGTAAAAGTACCCTAAACCGACGAGCATGTACGGAAGGATTGATGAAAGTACAAGAAGCAAGGAAAGTATGTCAAGATCGTAGCAGGTGGAGAACTGTGGTATCTGCCTGCCCCGACGGGAACAAGGCGTGATGTATGTATGTATGTGTCGCTACACAAATATGTTTGTGTTTCACAGGTAATAAGTAATAGGTACAGATGGATAACTCTAACGCTGATTAAAAAACCTTAGGCGCGAGTGCGCGGGGCAGGTGAGACAAGGAGTGTGTAGGTTCATTGGCTCGCCGATTGTGACCCATGCGCAGAAAACAACCGTCTATAGAGTTACATTATTCCATCCATCCATATGTACATAGACTTTACTTAGAAAGATTAGAGAAAAAATTGTAAAGTAAATTGTAAAGTACCTATATATTATAAAGGTTAAACACCTACTATATTTACAAGAGTATATAAACATGACCCATATTTAAGGGACTTTATCTTTTGCACCACTCGAACAAAACAAAGTGTCATCGCAACATGTCTTTTGCTTGAACACGTGCCGACGAGACGGAACAGGATCTTTCAATAACGCCATTATCTGGAACCGACCCTTGTCATGTCCAGTCGAGAGGCTTATGTATTAGGGTTGTTGCAAATATTGAAATCCGTATCCGCAAACGCAAACATCCGCATAAATCCACTGCTTAACAACTTAGTCAAATGTGACATTCTTTACTGAACGTCACATAGATATATCAGATATAGAACGTCAAATATGCAACATATCTTTTGCATGAACACGTGCCGACGAGACGGAACAGGATCTTTCAATAACGCCATTATCTGGAACCGACCCTTGTCATGTCCAGTCGAGAGCCTTATGTATTAGGGTTGTTGCAAACATTCATATCCATATCCGCAAACATCCGCATAAATCCACTGCTTAACAACTTAGTCAAATGTGACATTCTTTACTGAAGGTCAAATATTTCACGACACAAAAAGCCACCATGGTCTAGTGGATAGAGCGCTCAGCTCTCGATCCGGAGGTTCTGAGTTCGATTCCCGGTGGGGACTGTCAAACAAAAATTTCTTTGTGTGACCTTCCTAGTCTGGTTAGGACATTAAAGGATGAATTACTGATTGTATGAAAAGTTAGATGATTTCGTGCTTCGGGAGGCACGATAATCCGTTGGTCCCGACTACTATCTACTGATGAAGTCGTTATTGAGCCATGTCAGAGGCCTTTGGCGGCTCAACAACTCTGACACCGGGGTGAGTGAGGTCGGTCACCGACCTTGCAACTAATACGATGATGATTTCATGACATATTTTTTCAAGTGTCATCTACAACGTGTAACGAAGGAACCGTGATTCGCCCAACACACTCAACAATTTTTTTTTATAAATTAAACACGAAAAATATTTTTAGTTTGTGAGAACATCAGTTTGTGTATAATTTTTTGAACAAATTTGTAAGGGACAGATTGACAAAAACTTAAAAAAGTCGTCGACATGATCAGTCGAAAAAACTGAACAACTTTCCAAGATACATATCCCCCGAATTAAAAATGTTATTAGACATATTATATGGACAGGTCGATTTTTTTAAATGAAAACTTCTTTAGCGGCGCTTGGCACTTTTTTAGAAAATGTTAAACTCACGTCAGATGTCGCGTCAGATCTCGCGTCAGATGTTTAAGTTTTGAAGTGAAAACTTCTTTAGCGGCGCGTCAGATCTGACGAAGAATGTCTAATATGTAACATAAATTGTCATGTTTGTCTACGATAGCGCAATAAATGAATATTGTTTGTACTTTTATACTGACGAATAAAACAATTTGTGCAAAATGATTCCCTAACCATTCCAAAATATATTTAAAATTCACAACGTTGATGTTTAAGTTTTCACTTCTGCCGGCACTCCCGGAGTGCAATCCGTCCTTTTTAGGGTTCCGTACCTCAAAAGAAAAAAACTTAACCCTTATAGGATCACTTTGTTGTCTGTCTGTCAAGACCCTTTATCTCACGAACGGGTAAAGGTATCAGGTTGAAATTAATACCCTATGTTAGGGTCCATGAACCACACAAGATCTAAAAATTTCATTTTTTTACAACGACGCAATCAAAAGATATGGCTTTTTATGTCCTCATCTCCATACATTTATGCAAAAAAGCAAAACCTACAGGGTACTTCCCGTTGACATAAAATTATGAAATTTGGCAAGAAGCTAGGTCTCACAGTACAAATAAAGAGTAAAGTCTGAAATCATTAAATATTACAACTTTACTCACAACTAATGGTAACCAATTGTAGTGAGCTCCCGTTTCAAGAACATTCATATAAGAGAGGGGTCAAGTTGGATGGTCGCGGAGGCGAATTTTGTTTTAGTTCTATTTTAAAAACGAGAACACTTACAAACTTGAAAATTGGTATGTTTATAGTTCATAAGCTATAAAATAATAAAATAACAACAAATAATAAAATTTGGTCAAGCGCGTGTCAGACTTAAAAAATCTAGCACATTAACTTATTGAAATTTCAACTAATACAATTATGATTATGTGGTGATACGGAACCCTCAGAGCGCGAGTCCGACTCGCACTTGGCCGGTTTTTTTTAAGTGACCGGTACTACATTTCGTGGTAAAAGTTGCTTTTATTGACTAATAATAATTCTTTTTTTTTCTTACACCTTTTATACGTGTTAAACATGTCACTTCAAAAAGTGTGAATTCGCGATAACATCACATGAAACGTCCACTACAGGACCTGTCCTGCAGGAACTCCCTGGAGCTCCTCGGAGCGCCATAGTCACCACGCTAGTAAGCGTTGCGGCTGGCGACCGCTGTTGTTGGTGACCGCAGTATGTAAGACGGTACGATACACAGAAAGATTCTGCTGCCCATCCTCCGATTTATAAGCCCTTAGTCGCCTCTTACTCACTGTACTCGGAATTTATAAATTCTGCATCCGCGCCGCCCGGCCATCCCTATGATGTACAATCAGTCTTAATAACCGGCTTTATACCATAAGGGTAAAGAGATAGAGATGATATTAGCATGAATTTTCACGTGTTATGCGTCGCATCCTGTCCCGTCTGAATTCTGACTCGAATTAGCTCTATTACGTCTGTCGGATTTGACATCCAATGAATTTGGGTTGGGTGTGATAGGCATCAAGATTTCGGTCAGACATTTTCGATTTGAATAATTCATTTCAGCCTTACTTATCCCAATGCGAGACCAATCAATTAATTATATTCATATTTGAATAAACGCAATGAACGGTTTGAAAAACACTGTTTATTTAGATGTTCAGTCAACCAGAAAATTTTATAAATGTTAGAAAGACAAGTGTATGTAAAAAAAATCAAGTATAATTTTTTAAACTTTTGTGGGAGCTTATTAGGGCCCCGAACCAAAATGGTAATAGATTTTTCAATACATTTGCTCGAAAAACGTACTTACAAGGACGTAAACATTGATCGTAAGTAGTTACTTACCGAACTAGTGCGGTAAGTAAAAAAGCATAATACCAAGAAGTTATTACACTATGATCATAAAATTACTTTGTAAAAATACTACCGTGGTTACTTTTTACTTGTGTGACGACTTCCTACCTATATTTAAAATAAAATGGAGAGTACCAGGAGAACATAAATCGACAAGAGGCTGACAGTACCCATGGTTGGTTCCTTTACCAAGTGTATCACAAATGTATTGAAAGACGTCGTAAGATACACGTCCGTGGGTTATGACAAACTCGTGCCGATGGTAAACCCTCAACTTCGTCTCGGGCTTACAAAACGTCAACTCGTTTGTAATAACCCTACTTACGGAACTTGTATCTTAAACTACTATTAAGGGCACTGCATGTTATCGTACGTCATCGAGTACAAGAAATTTGCAACTTTATAGCGATAGTAGTGGCCTACAAGGTTTACAAAACGTTGGTCTGCCAATCTGCAACCTAGCAGGTTTTGTACAGTCGGAGCGAAAAGTGGTTACTTGATAGAGTACACGAATGAAACCTTTTCGAAGAAATAGAAGCTACCTATATAAGTAAATAATAACAGGTCTGCCTTGCATCCTCTTGGCAGTTTCGCCAGCCCGACGAAATTTGTGGTCCCATCAGAACCGACTACATATTTTGTGGTCTGACAAAAAATATAAAAATCTGAGACCCTTTATAAAAGTCATATAAACTGGAAAAGTTTCCTTACAAATTTTTCCAGTTTTTTATTTGGCCTGACTTTTTCGGGTTTGACACCCTGTATTTTAACCTGGGACTATTATTTAATCTGTGCCTGGGTGACCATTCTTTGCTTTGTATAATCTTAACCAAAGCTCTCCTACAGACTCGCTATTTAAAAAAAATACTTATAAAAACGGAGAAATTTTTCCCGGACATGTGCATATCTAGAAAAAGCTAAAAAAAAGTAGAGCCCCTGTACTTCTAATTTCATCAAAATCGTTAGAGCCGTTTTCGAGAAACCGATTACACATAATATATATTGTATATATTTTATTTAGTTTCGGGCTTGCTTTTGACATAATCTCAGCGTAGTCAAAAATGAGGTTTTACCTGCTCATTTGAAACATTCTTCAATATTTTCTTATTAATTTAAATTTTAGGACCAAATTCAGGACGTTCTGAATAAAGGCCAGGTTAAAAGTACCCTAAACCGACGAGCATGTATGAAAGGATTGATGAAAGTTCAGGAAGCAAGGGAAGTATGTCAGGATCTTAGCAGGTGTAGAACTGTGGTCTCTGCCTTCCCCGACGGGAACAAGGCGTGATGTTATGTATGTATGTATATATGTAATTTAACTTTATCTCACTGAGCTTATCAAAGAAGTTGAAGAAGAAAAGGAAAAAAAGTCCAATGCGCATATACGTTAATGGCTTTATTACAGTTATCCTCTGCCCTCTGCATGAAAACTATATAAGGAAAACCGTTACTTACCGGTATAATTAAATAACTCATAAACCGGTTTCAAGCTCAGATAATAATGGTTTGTCGATACAATCGATTTGGTTTCACATTTCAGCTTCATTTTTTCGAGGATTGACTGTAAAGTCCTCGCACGTTCGCCGTTAATCCTGTTCGATTTCAGCCGACGAAATTAACTGTGTTTTGTTGAACACAATTTATTTACTTACTTATATATTTTACTTATATTGGGATGGATAGGTTGAGTAGGTACTCTTTTGATAAAGTAATTTTACAAAAGTAGATATTAACCCATACATTTTTGTTATAGTCTACTAACAATTAGGATAAAAGAAATCCTCTAGATACCCCCCCCAACAACATCACCCTTCAGGGTGGTCGCGCACCTTTTCCGGCTGGACCAGTGTGACGCAGACGCAAAGCGGACGTCCAACGCGGATGTCGCGACGGACAGTAAAATGTGCCTAGCCTAATACAACCGTGTTAACGGAAAAAGCGAAACTGAGAAAATTGTTTGTTCAGAATCGAGAGTAGAATCAATTTCACGGATTTTTATTATTTAAATTTTTGCCGCTTCTAAATATTTATGTGGCTACGCGGTACATGAAGCGGCGCGGCGCGCGGTCCATGAGCGGTGAGGAGGGGAAGGAAGTGGGCGTGGTGTGCGTGCACGAGCCAAGAGCTTAAAAATCTACTAGAACCTTTAAAATAACGATGTCACGAAAATAATTTTTTTTTTTAATTTTTAAGGGAATGAATTTATTCTGTTGAGGTGCATGAGAATTTCGCTTATTCCATTAACACGTTGTAAAGTCCGTTCAGTGCTTTGCGGAACGGATCCTGAGCGGAAAGCTCCGCATTGGACTGAACTATAGGCTTCATTCATTTAAGGGGCTGATAATAGCTAAATACACTTCACTTGAACAGGTTTTTAACGAAAAGTGATGAATATATGGCCGTGAAAAAAAATTATGTGATAATTAAGCATTTTTACAACAATATAACCGACTCTGAAACACGATTAAATATATTTCGTACGCCATAAAAAAAATCCAAAGTCTTTTTGCTTTTAAACCGTTTTTCTTAAGTACCCATTAATCTTTAATGCCAAAACTTTTACACATTATTCAATATATTATGCATAATAATATAGCTGTTTTATAATTAATATTATGGGTACAGATTTTAAGAAAAATGCAAAAATGAGCGAAAAACGTAAAACAGCGCGAATACGCTCCGTTCTAGCATGCGCATTCTGCCCTTTGTTAGAAAGGGAGGTAATTCGGCTCTTATGAGCCCCTCAGTGATTCAGGTCTTTTTTTATCCTCCCAAACTAATTTAACGTACTGACGTCGTATAAATATGTCAAAACGTCAGCTCATAAGTTAAACAGGTCATTAGTCTGGAGCTGAAGGTTTAATTTTGGATAATGAATCCTGAAAATTTGTTTCATGGTAAAAGTAAACAAATTTTGTGTAGCGACGACTCAAACTTCAGCTGAAGTACAAGTACATACTGAATAAGGCTTTAGTTTTTGGTATCCAAACCAAAATAGTAAAAATATAACCCTTATGGTGCGACTTTATCTGTCTGTCTGCCACACCTGTATATCTCAGCAACCACTCATGCTGTCGACTTTTGGAATAGCTTTAGATTTAAAAAAAAAAAATTCTTAGTTTCAAGTTATGATAAAAAATTTATATAAAAAGAAGACTAATTATAGTCGATAGAGGTTTATGTAAATATTACAGGAAAAATAAAACGATATTTCTAACCAAACAAACTTGGTTTTGCAGTCCTAATAATCTACTTTATAGCTTCCAAAAATATTATAGGTATATCGAAACTGAATTTAAGGTTAGTACTTATCAAGTCCCTGATAGAAAGCCATTATGGTCACCTGTTTACCACTGACCTTCTTGCAAAACGTCAAATCCGCACAGTGCATTAAATCCGCGGAGATTATGGCGCGGATTTGACGTGTTGCTCGAAGCTAATCTCTGGTCGGTACTAAATATGTTTGTGCCTGTAATCAGGATCCTAATAGTAGATTAGTAGCCAAGGGCTGTAAGGCATCAATTGCAGCCCGAGATATTTATATAGTTCGAGGGTGCAATTGATGCTTACACCCGAGCTAACTACTCTGCTTTACATCTCGATTGTGAGGTAAGTAGGTCCTTAATACCACAAAATTGTAGGTGACCAATTAGCGCTCTTGGGTAGCTAGAAAAGCCCTAGGGTGGTAGGTATTTTAAATAAAAACACTTCACTCTTTCAAAATTTAATTACTTACCGCCCTAGGGCTTTTCTAGCTACATTATTATCCTATAGCGGTAATTGGTCACCTACAAGCCCCATTTGGTGGTAATAAGGACTTACTTACCGAGAGATGTAAAGATTCAAAATAATTTCGGATTTATGATATTAGTACGGTATTTCCCGCATCCTAGTTAATTCCAAACTTTACGTTTAGTTACTTAATTATCACTTCTAAAATTACTAGTTTCACGAACACACTAAGATTATTACGATCATAAAACCCATAACAATACTATGGAGAATTCTAATAGCAGTTTACATTTGGATAAACTTGAATAAACTTAAGCCAAATTAACTAAGTTTCCTACGAGAACTTTGAGGTCAAATGTTGTTAGATAAGATAGTAAGGAACATTTTATTTACAAACGAAGCACTTATAGCCGAGAGGTACTTAGTTGCTCTTTCTTTTCGATCACGAAAGTTAAGCATTGTTAGCAGTGGTCAAAACCCGGATGGGTGACCGCAGCAAATGGCACTACAACTTTTGTTATTGTCAATGGGCTTACTCTTGACCTCCATCTAGTCTTGAGGACATAGATGAGTTCGACGTTGGGACTTGGGACGAACTTGCCCAGAAGATGCCTATTTACTCGCGACTTGAATTAGATTCGGGTTATATGAAGAGTTATATGGCTATATTAAAAAACACTAAAGCGTGTCTGTCTTTGGGAAGGTACGTTAAGCCGTTGGTTCTTTCTGTCAATAATGGAAGTCGTCAAGCCAAGCTAGAGGCCATTGCACGGCTTGAAAAAGTTAACAATCAAGCTGGCCTTTAATCTGGCTGAACCTAGGGTTGGGTCTGGTTTGCCCGGGGTTACTGAGCTCAAAAAGAGTCGCTCTGTGTCAAAACCTCCTAGATTTAGATTAAGTAGTTGACTCGTTAGGTAAAAAGGGGGAAGATGTTCTGTCAGCTGTTGCAGTTTGTATGGGATGTAAAAAAAAAATATCGTATTTCGACCTACGTTCCTTAAATAAAGTTGTTCAGTTTTAAGGACAGAACCACCTTTAAAAATTTCCGGGATTTCAAACAAATAAGGGTGTAGGTATAGTTTGCAAAATTTTCGAACAAAATTATTCAGCACGGTTGGTTAGATATTATTATATGATCCGTCCTCGCGCTCTTCATTTCCATAGAAATTAAATATGTTTTCTTTTCCAATGACAAAAAGGAGGAGATTATTTTTTTATAAAAACTAATACCTTTTCTATTTAATACTAAATGAGTAGGTACATAAACTTAACACCTTTCTTGTAGAAAAATGTTAAACTTATAAAACTGATTTTGCTAATGGCATACCCATAGAGGCATACCTAATCATCTATTCTAGGAAGGCTTGTCTTTTCATTGTATTTTCCTTAAAGAAAGTGATACAATGGAATTATAATATTCAGTTTTAACAAGATTTTAATTCTTTTTGCAGCCGAGTAGGTAGACTACCTGATGGTACGTGGTCACCACCGCCCATTGCATTCACCGTCTTATTAGTGGCATAATTTGACGCAAATCACGTTGCCCACCCTGGCAACTAAGATGCTTTTATCATAGGTCGATAATTCTAATACCTTTATCCTACCGAAACAAAACAGTGCAAACACTGCTGCCTTACGGCAGAAATAGGCAAAGGGGCTGTGCTTTCCCAGACGGACTTTGCACAACAGCCCTACCACCTATAAAAAATGTATAAACCCTGCAAAATTTTCTTTCCGCACAGCCGGTTTTAAATTCTAAGAGCAATTTTTTAAAAGATGGTTTTTATCATAGGTCGATAATTCTAATACCTTTATCCTACCGAAACAAAACAGTGCAAACACTGCTGCCTTACGGCAGAAATAGGTAAAGGGGTAGTGCTTTCCCAGACGGACTTTGCACAACAGCCCTACCACCTATAAAAAAATGTATAAACCCTGCAAAATTTTCTTTCCGCACAGCCGGCTTTAAATTCTGAGAGCAAATTTTTTAAAGTTACGATTTTTCCCGTTTTCCATCCTTTGTTTGCGCCGCTAATGACATAGTACGCGTGCCGTTGCCTAGCAACCAGGCTTACCTGGAACAATACTGCCTCACACGAAATGTAGACATTAATGAAGAAATAGAAATTACTTTTTAAATGAAGCGGGTATTTTGTAAGCTCCCATTGTTCGCGAAAAGGTTAACGGGATTCGGACTCTCGAATTACCTCGGCCTGTTTTGAAAGGCTTCTTAAAATGCCGGTCAAACTTGTCTTACAGCCAGTTGCACATTGAAAAAGCTCCTTGTCTATTGCTGACTCTTTCTGTTTTGCTGACAAAGAAAGTGACAGCAACAGACTTAAAGGAGCTTTAACTTATAGACGTTTTGTGCAACTGGCTGTAAGGGCGCTATTCCTATTCGTATCTTCTTTAAGATTATTTCCCTTAAGTATTAATAATTAATTTGTAATTTAATTATAATAAATAGTTTCATTTTTTTTTTATCAACCAGATTTCCCTCAGCGAGAGGATGCACTTGATAATTTTTAACCCCCGACGCAAAACAGAGGGGATGTTATAAGTTTGACGTGTGTATCTGTCTGTCTGTGTATCTGTCTGCGCCATCGTAGCTCCTAAACGGATGGACAGATTTTAATGCGGTTTTTTTCAGTGAAAAGGTAATTTAATTGGGGTGGATCTTAGCTATACTTGATAAAAATCGGTCCAGTTGTTTATAAGTTATGAGCTCTTTTCCTGATCAAGTCGTCAAAAACTAATGATTTGCGGACGCTTTCATGGCGTTCGCTGTCCAAAGTAGGATATATACTCGTACATCAAATAAATGTAGAACAGAATTGTTAATTCTAAAGACTTTTAAAAAAACACCAATATAGTATTAATCCTTATCCAGTTATGTATGTTAGTTACCTTAAAAATGAGGTAGGTACATTACATACTTCATGGCAATTCGTTTTAAATAAATGTACCTACTTTAATCGAACATTAATTGTACACCTGAAACTGAACAACTTTGCCTGAGGGACACTAGACGAAAAGCTAAAAAAAAATGTTGTAGGAAATTTAAAAGTTACGGTGAAACATTTCTTAATCTTTGCAGTTCAGCTAAAGCAGAATTGTCGTGAAGATTATTGAAAAGCTTTCTTTGGTTAAGTTCACAAATTGCAACACCCTGCAAACTTTTTACGCGACTTAAAGCCACGTAAGCTTGGCCTTTTGCAAAAGTACTTCTGCCCAAATAAACAACAGCCTTTTCTACGGTGGTTCCTTGTAATTTATGGACAGTAACAGCCCAGCTCAATGGGGTTGACATATGTTCACAAAAACTACTTTTCATGATTTGTCTCTTAATCTCAAGTGGCATAATCTGAATGCACATTCACACGCCGATACTCTACGATGGTTCAGAATTGCCATAGACACGGCAAACAATTGCCTACCGATATCTTCGTGGAGCCAAAGTCAAAGGCAAAATCGTTTATTCATTGTTGGATATTAAAATCTCTTAATGACGTCAGATAAACTACATCGCTTCACAAACAATGTGGCGCCATAGTGGGAAAAAAAGAAGCGTTAATAAAACCCACGCGCTCTTTTAAATATGTTTTGATGTACAACAAACATAAGTCAGTTTTAATTTTGAATTAGCCTGTTAGAACCGTAGCCTAATCCCATGCATTATTCTCTTCTAGATAATCTGATATTTAATAATAACCCTTCTTGTACAATTTCTGCTTGATAACAGTTTTGAATTTATCTAACGGCAGTGGGTACCTTATTCTAGAAGCGTATACATTGACCTTTATATGTTTTACTAATTTTGTGAACACGGCTGACATGAGAAGCAAGTTGATTCCTGTTTCTTATGTTGACACTGTGCCTGTCACAATTTTTCTCAAAAATATGTATATTCCCTTTAACATATATTAAATTCTCATAAATGTATTGCGACACAAAAGTCAAAATGTTGATTTCTTAAAATTTATTTCGAAGAGATTCTCTAGGCTTCATTTTATAAATTGCACGAACAGCTTGCTTTTGTAGTATAAAAAATGCTGTGTGCATCCGCAGCATGACCCCATAACAAAAGGCCATATGACATGAGACTATGGAAATAACCTTAGATTATGAATAACGGCAGCGAAATAACTGAAGTAGACGAACCTCGCAGTGTCCACATCCGTCAGAGCTCTTATTTTTTTCACTGCGTATGCTGCAGAACTGAGTCTGTTCGACAATTTATTAAAATGCGGTCCCCATTGTAATTTGTTGTCTAAGGTCATACCTAGGAACACAGCTGATTCCACAAGACTCAATTTTTCGTTTTTCACTAATAGGCTTGAAGCAGTTGGCTTTACATTAGGCAAAACAAATTTAACACACTTAGTTTTCTTTTCGTTAAGTAAAAGATTATTATCTATAGTAAAGGTAAAGAAATAATATATACAATATTAGAGTTTTTAGCAGTGTATCAGCTCAGTCAAAGTACAAGACAGGACAGACAGTCAGACATCTATCAAAACGAATATAGCTATTTGAAATTAAATAGTGGCCAGGGTGTTTCATTATATAAAATAAACCATGAAGGTTTTACAATATCGGTGAACCACTTAACTACATTAGAGATTGTAGTATTTACGTCGTCAAAATTTGATTGTTGTCTTTTGACTTTAAAACTCAAAGACGGATCGTAAACGTGAGAAGCACGCACTCTGCTAACAGCATCTCTCACCGCTTGACCAACATCCTGGGGCTCGTGCTTAGAAGTGTATTTGGCGATGTAATATGACACAGCTGTCACATTACCACAGGGCTGAATGTCCATATTACCTTTCCAGAGTTTTAGTATGTGAATATAGACCAAGCTGTAGCTTCTGCATCTCTGGCACGCCTGGAAGAGCGTTGTTCCTAGATTCCGGGTCTTTTGTATTGCGCTACCACTACCAAAGATGAAGGGCGAGTCCATTGATCTGGGCAAGCAAACAAGAACAAAAAAAAAATAAAAGCCGATCGAATTTTGAATTAACTTTTTATTAGCAGCCAGTACCTTAACCACCAGGCACACACTCTACATAACATTCTTACATGCATTCATTCACTACAAATAATAAGTACATCACCTGCATCACTTTCAAACAAAAAACTTTTCAAAATCGCTTTTAGCCGCAGAATTTAACCGACAATTCAAATATTTCCGAGCTCTTGAGGTAAAAATATAATTGTAGTTCGAAGTACCTACCTTAAAAGTTTAAAAAGCTACAAAAAAAATTAAATTAAAAATTAAAAAAACCCCCGACAAATAACGATCTAATAAGTAAAAAATAATAAACTGTTTACACACACTTGCGCTCTTTATAATACTTGTTATACTTAGTTGTATTGTTGGTGTGCAATAAACAGTTTTTACTTACTTTTACTATTGTTGACCCTTAAATGCGTGGGGGGACATCTCAAGACTCAAGGACTCATTACAAGTCGTATTTTGCCAGTATGGGATTGACATTCGCTAACGAAGTGTTGCGTGACAGCTAATGTCAATCCCATTTATTTTCATTTTATTCTATACTTATTTTAGTATAAAGCGTTTACGATAACAGAAAGCTACTTGTCTCCAGGCCCTGTTTGTTTTGAGTATTTTCGGCCTTTAATGGGCTGTATCTTATGAATTGTAATAGGTAGCTGGTTAAAAAATTCACACAATATGACGTATTACGCCAGATCACTTAAAATAAAAATACAAAAAAATCTATGCATTATAATGTATTTCCACTGTATTTCTGTGTCTGTATTAACAAATTGACAACGCAACGACCTAATGGTTTGCCACGCAGCAGCAAAACCAGGTTATTACGTTGATGTGAATAAAATATTATATATTGTGTGTGTAAGTCGGTATATATGCAAAAACGCGAGCATCCGGTGCTTCAGCCGTCTCCTCGAAAGGTAATGAAGTACCGCCGGCGGAAGTGACGTGGAGACTTCTCCAGATTTATGACGACGGGAGAGAGAAAATGTCGCATTATAATTTTGTTTGTTCCTTTTTTGAATTTGAATTATTACGGGTTCCTCGCGAAATTGGATTCGGATGTCCTATATGAATAAGAAGTTCCCTTGTGGTATGCCAACAATGAAAAGTTCCAAACCATCTCTACCCGTGGGTGTCGTAAGAGGCGACTAAGGGTTTAAATGGAGGATTGGCAGCAGTGTCCTTTGATGTATCGTAAATTCTAAGGTTTAAATTTTTGGTATAGATAAGTTTGGCTTTGTTACACGACTGATTTTATCTATTTATTTTATTATTTTAGGGGAGCTTACAGCTACATTTACAAAGTGGTAAACAATATGGGTCATTAAAGACCAATGACAAGCTTCCACAAATGGATATAAGAGTAATCTAAACAATAGTACATTAAGATGCACGTGCGCTATTTTGGATATTACAGCCGAGGCTCAGAAATTGCAGCCCGAGCCGCAGGCGAGGGCGTAATGGAGCCGAGGGTGTAATCACCAAAGCGCACAAGCTTCTTACGACGTTTTTCAACACATTTGCGAATAAAAACGAATCAAAATCGCGCTTACCTTTTTTTCCTAAGGAAATTTCGTAGACGTTTTTCTCACATTTCTAGGTCACCCTATACACCGGACTTGTGTTTTTGTTCAAGTATTTTCGACGTTCTACACTTATCACTGTTTTTCTTATTTGTAGAAGTCATTTATTTTTTAATTACATTAAACACATTTCACAACAAGAAATATCTGTTAAAATGGCGCGCGTATTACTTTTTTCGAAGACACAGATTATACATGCGCGCGCAGGAGACAATGACTAAGCTATCAAACAGACTACTTTTCAATTTATTTTAAAATTGAATATTTTGTTACTTTAAAGACAAATTTGTAGTTAGTTAGTTGATTAAAATCAATATTTTCGTTTAATTAACGTTTATTTATAATATTATCGAACACAGTTTCTTAATTCATTAAATTATTATGAATGTTATAGATATAGAAACTCCTTGCACCTTGCCGGTATAAAAAACAAAACAAAAATAAAACACTAACCTGTCAAACAGCTTACTCAGCAAGGAGGTCTTTGTTCTGAGGCTCACTCCCATGAATTATTTAATATTGAATATATTGTTACTTTAAAGACAAATTTGTAGTAAGTTAATATAAGTATTTCCATGTAATTAACATTTATTTATCATATTATCGAACACAGTTTACTTTTTCATGAAAATATTATGAATGGTATAGATATAGAAACTCCTTGCATCTTGCCGATTAAAAAAAAAAGACAAAAATTACAACACTAGTGAAATTATAGTAGTGAAAAAAGCACGCGTGTTTAATAAGCTGGATTATGGACCTTAACACAGTGCAAATAGAGCTGTTTTATGAGCAAATGTGTTGAAAAGTACATAACTAACTTAGTAACTATTTATTTTGTTACAGATGGTACCGCGAATCAAGCGCCGGCTCTCTACGTGAAGTGCGCACAGGCGAATCAGGCGCACGCTACACATCCTCACGCGACGCACTCGGCATACGTCGCGCTGACAACCAGGACGCGGGTCGGTGGGCGTGTCGCGCCGCCAATGCGCATGGGCATGTCACCTTGAGGCTACATCTGTCTCTGCGCGCGCATCTTACTGTGCATGTACAGCCGCATACGCAGGTAAGGCAGTCTTCTTCCTCTTTCAGCCCATAAATATCAACATATATATAAAGATACATTGGGGGACATTTCACACAAAGCCATTCTGATCCCAAACTATTTGCCTTTACTATGGGTGTCAAAGACTGATATACTTACTTAAATAGATACATAACACCCAGACACAGTACAAACAGTTTTGTTCATCACACAAATTTGCCCTGAGTGGGGTTTGAACCCGCGGCCCACGGCGTGAGAGGCAGGCTCACTACCACGGCTCACTACAAACCCCACCAACGGGTTTGTCGAATATATCTAGTAAACAATGAGTCAACGACCTTTTCCCTAAAAGTGTAATTTTAGGCGGAATGTACCGTAGTCACCATACCACGCTTTTTAGCGCGATTGATTAGTACCTACCGGGACCATATTAAACACGTTTGTGATTGTGACGCTTTTTACTATTCTGTGGTTCGTTATACCTTAGTCGCCTCGTACGACACCTACAAGTACAGATGGATTGGTACTATTCTTTGCTGGCAACAGTCGACGCACGGGCAAGAAACCCAACGTAAAATCTACAATTTATTTATAATTTACATAATTTTATTAAAACGTGAATAAAAAACAAAAGTTTGGCTATTTGATAAGCCGCAAATAATTCAACTTAACAGTTAAAAGCATTTTGATGCGAATGGAACGAGCGGTTAACAAATGAATGAGTGACCCCTTTAGCCTTTAGGTTAATTTTAGCTTTATCAGCTGCGGTCACAGTAGCATTGATTTATTAATTATTTAAAAAAAAATTAATAATCATATCAGCTGAAAGTCGTCCACAGCTGGACATAGGCCTACCCTAAAGATCTCCACGACGTCTGGTCCTGCGTTGCTTTTGTAGCGACACATGTATAAATGCTTAGGATGCACTTTTAGCGGCGAGGCCCGCCAGTCGCTCCCGTCCGGCCGGCGGAAGCCGCTGGATGAAAGTGTAGCGACACATGTATTATTAGAAATGCGTAGGATGCACTTTTAGCGGGGAGGCCGGGAGCGACTGGCAGGCCTCGCCGCTAAAAGTGCATCTTAAGCATTTCTAATAATACATGTGTCGCTACACTCTCATCCAGCGGCTTCCCGCGACCATAACTAGATCGTTGGTCTACCTTGTGGGGGGCCTGCCCACGCTTCGTCTTCCGGTTCGTGGTCGCCAGTTTAGAACCTGTACGTCCCAATGGCCATCGATTCTTCTTGCGATATGCCCTGCCCACTGCCACTTTAGATTAGCAAGTTTAGTTCTCCTGCGAATCTCATAATTTCTAATTCAATCCCTTACAGAAATTCCGAGGGCTATGCCTTCCCATAGCCCTTTGCGTGACGTTGAATTTGATAATACGGCCCATTGTGAACGACCACGTCTCGGTGCCATATGTCATTACTGGCAACACACACTGGTCGAAGACTTTCGTTTTGAAATAAATTGAAATATATCATCCTTCCTACTAATATTATAAACGCGAAAGTTTATAAGTATGTATGGATGGATGTTTGTTACTCTTTCACGTAAAAACTACTGAGTGGATTTTAATGAAACTTTACATAACACATAGGCTACAACTTATAAACCTGCGCAGACGAAGTCACGGGCACCAGCTAGTATAAAATATCGCAAAACATGAAACAGTTTTTTATGACTATTCTTAAACGTGAAAAATGACAGAGATAGGTATAAACGATTCAGTTCTAACTCACTCATTTTGCCAGTAGTTAGAAAGGGACAGTTTTCAAATTCGAACATAGCCTTAATTCTGAATAACACTTTTTCTTAAATAACTTAGAAGGGCTGACCCGCTGTTAACTTTATGCTATGAGCTCCTGAGAAACGAGATTTCCAGGGAACCTAGACAAGTGGCTTTCTTCAATCGTGAACCCTAATAGAATAGAATGAAAATTTATGGGAATGACATTGTATATCAAGCGTAACAGTTACATTGCAAAAACCGCTACGTACCTGTAACGGTCTGTGCAAAATCCGAACGATTCCGCTTGACATGATGTCAACCGTACCATATGAAAATCCTAATTGATTTTTTTTTTATCCTAGTTGTTCCGTTTTATGGGTAGAGCTATCACTTGAGAGGTTTGCAGAAATTTATATAATAAACACTAGATTGAAACTGTCACGCAACGTGATTTCGTTTGCTTATGTCAATCTTATACATTTTTATTATATTCGAATTATTTTCGGATTGCGCAAGTACGACCACGTGTCTCACTTTCGCTCGCAGCTCAAGTGGCTCCCAATTCGTTTTCGCAGGAATACTCATATCCTTTCTCTCCTCTATAACATTTTGTATAATCCCTCTTCCCCGTCTTATTTACGTGAGAAATTCTGTTTCTCTTGGTCACAAGTTAAGCCTTGCCGCCCCAGCGTCAAGACTAACTTGTGTATCCCCTCCCACCACTCTGATTTCTATTCCTACTCCTTCACTGTTCATGCGGCTAGGCTGTGGAACTCCCTCCCACACACTGTTCGCGATAGTCCTTCTATCACTATCTTTAAAAAGCGAGTCAAAGAACACTATCTTTCCCTGTCTTAATTATCCATATATTTATTAGTTAGGTATTATTTATGTATAGTATGCATATATATTTTATATATACAAATATATATCATATATTTATTTATTTTATATGTGTAGTAGGATTACATATTTAAATTAGATACCGCTATGTGTATTTTTTTGTTGATACTTTTATATAACTTTCGAGTTGCGCACGATCTATCTGCCTTCTCCAATAGCATTCACGCTAGCCTAGGTCTGCTGAAAGACATTTCTATATCGAAATAAGTAGTAGGTACCTGTTGTGTCGTCTTTCTATATGTATTGTCCATTGTATTTTTCTTGTGTGCAATAAACAATAATAATAATAATATAAGTCAATAAATGTAATTTACAACCGCAAAATTTCGACATTTCCGGAAAATATTAACGTCTTTTTCAACTTAATAGTACATTGTGTATCTAGGGCGGAAAGTAAGCAATTCTAATCTAGGGAGGAAAGTGCTTTAATGCCCCGAGCGTCGAAATTGCACTTCCGTCCCTGCTACACACAAGGTTTTTATCACATTTGCGAGGAATATAAGAAACAAGTAATCTTAGAATATTTATTCAAGTAGGTAATTCACGCAGAATTTTAATTCTTTATAATATTTATAGTCACATGACTTAGCTGCTGCGCTGAAACTGTTCACGTCTAGGAAAACAATATTATGGCGCTATTTATCACACGCATGATTTATTTCATAACTTATACTTTGTGGAAAGAAAAAAAAACGCATAAAACGCATATTTTAAACTTTTATAAAATATAAACTATTATAATAAACTATAATAAACTATAATAATTATAATAAACTATTGTAAAATGTGAAAACTTTAAAAACTAGATAAATTATAGGCAAAAGATTATTAAAATTTAACTTTAGCTTAGAACCTTTTTGCATCAAAGTCTTAAAAAAACGTCTTCTGACAACCAGCAGTCACAAAATGTCAACGAAAAGTCAAGACGGCAGATAAAAAAGCCCTAGGGCTCTTTTTAAAACTTTCCGATCGCAATACGTGTATAGATTGCGACTCATTGCGAGCAAAAGTGATGAAAAAAATATAATAAAGGATGAAAATTTTAAAATTTTATAATTATTTTTCCACTATTATTCTATAATCTTGAAGGAGAAAATGCGCTGCACGTTACGAGTATAAAGAATGGTTGTCAATTTCAAATTAATTTCCATTATTTAGCCATTAGAAATTCCTACGCCGCTGATAGAATTTAAAAAATATACTGGTTTGACATAAGCCACAGATTAGATAATAGTAAACTGACGTTTACATAAGCTAACAAAATGTCACGTGATATTATACCTAACCAATAAAAATCTAATAGTCACAAGCAGTTTCGCCCGTGTAATGCCGCCAAAGAATAGAACAATAAAATATTATTTATTGCTCACGAAATTAGAAAGAAACATACAAATTTTGTATTAAAGTAGGTTTACTACAATGAAGCGACCTTATTGCTAAACTGCAAGCTATACCGACCCATCTCTACCCATGGTTGTCGAAAGAGGCTACTAAGGGATTATGAATGAACGAATGAATAACACTTTATTGCATACACTAATAAAGTAAAATTTACAAATAGGAAATTATAAAACAAACGAGTACGAGTCCTTCTATCTATCGTACTATCTCACATACTGCGGTCACCAACAACCACGGTCCATGGTGCCAGCTGCAACGCTACGAGTAACAAGCGTGTTGACCTCCAAATTGTACCAAGTATTTTCCTGAAATTCTAGCGTAAGCTCTTGAATTATTGAGCAAGAGAAAGGGAGAGAAAGTCACTAGTATGGCCTTTATACAACTGCAAAGGAAACTTGCCAACCCTCTTTACCTACTTAAACCAGGAAGTTATGAACCACCCACACCCATTATTCCAACAGAACTATCTTCAAAGATAGCTCAACATTTAAATCTTGTGGCTAATTTCCATTCCCCGTCAAAGACGTGGAGAGCTGACCCCGCAGTTAACCTTATACGGCGGGCTCGTTCCCTAACTCGATAAAAACAAGTTCTGTTGTTTGATGGCTGTGCCATTTCGGGCGGCCCTCCGTAAATATTCTACGTTTCAGTAGGGCTGCTCACTTAGTAACTGAGGACGCAAACACAGTGTGAATTTATTTAGAATGAGTGTTGCTCCAGGAGCCTAGTGATTATATTAACGAAAATATCCTATCCTACTTCCTACTAATGTTATAAACGCGAAAGTTTGTAAGTATGGATCTATGGAGTGATGGATGTTTGTTACTCTTTCCCGTAAAAACTACTGAATGGGTTTTAATGAAAGTTTACAATAATATAACTTATACAGAACAATTTATAAACCTGCGCCAACAAATCGCGGGCACCAGCTAGTTTTTTTATAGTTCTTAGACTTGTATAAAGTGAGTCGATCACGTGACCACTTTAGTATGGAGAGCCGAATAGAAATTTTATAGTAAGATTTTTCTCTCTTCGAGAAAGTTGTTCAATTTAATTATACTAAGTATTAATGGCGTTCTGGAGCAAAACCAATGAAAATCGACTATGTGTAAGAGTCATTTCCACGTTATTTTATGCACTCGAACATAAAGAGATAGGTTGTCTCGTACCGACTTCTCAAGTTGGCAGGGCTGTACCTGACGTTTCCCCCTTCACCACTTTACATCATTGACCGATTTACATATTTCTTTATGTTGGTTGTTCCTGATTTGCCGTTATCGAATATAATTTACTTGTAATCTAGCCCTTTATGTTCTCACCATGTTTAGTTATTAATTACTTGTCAACTCTTTTTATTGTTTTTAGATATGTCTCTTCATGACATCAGCTTAATTACAACGCTTTACCAATATTTCTGTCAAAGTAATTTTCACGTTCGCTAGATGGCGTTATTAGATTGTAAAACGCGCTATCATTGTGTTTAACGCGTCACATAAGGGCTCCCTCGTAATTTCGCCGGCCAGTTTCTATCTGTGAATATTATGTTACCATGTGCAGCAGTGTAAAAAATATAGTGTACAAATAAAAGTGAGTGTTTAACTATCTATTGGTCCTTCGAGCCGGATGAACTGTAAGTAAAGTGCAAGTGTCAAAAATAACATAGTGCAATAGAACAGTGGTTTAAAGACTTAGAAAAATCAGTGAACATTAACTTAGCCGATTTCGTGAGTAAAAATGACTTAGAAAATTTCGAGGGATAAAAACACTTAGAAAAATTCAGTGAACATTGACTTAGCCGATTTCGTGAGTAAAAAAAGACTTAGAAAATTTCGAATGATAAAATCACTTAGAAAAATTTGAATAAACTTTAACTTAGTCTCTCAGTGATCAATTTTGGACTTGTATTTTTTTACGGATTGAACTTTAACAATTTATTGGTGTGGACTTTGTCATTTGATGAGATACACGGACAATTTAACTTTTGTTATTTATTCACAATTTAGTTCGTGATCATGGCGGACAAGGCTGTAACACAACACGTGTCTATTATGACCCAGAATACTCTAAAAATTGAAAAATTACTCTCGAACACAAAGAAAGTTTCTAAGGATAAACGAACAAGAGGTTTCTTAGACGCACGTATGGAAGCACTAAACGAGTATTGGACGATTTACACAAAGAGTTACCACGTTCTTGTGATATCAGTGAAAGAGGAAATTTTGAGGCAAGACTATAACTTTGATATTAACGAAAATTATGAAGAAACTGAAGAAAACTATTTAGAATTAAAGTCTTGGCTTAAAGATAAATTATATGAAATAAAAAAAACCAAGAGTGAATCTGAAACGGATCCAGAAGTTCCCAAACTGAGACCAAAGCTTCCAACTATAGCCATACCACAGTTTTCTGGTGATTATAATGAGTGGACAAGCTACAGAGATATCTTTCGTTCTTTGGTACATGATGATGACCGTTTGTCTAAAATTGAAAAACATCATTATTTAAAATTAAGTTTATCTGGAGAAGCTGAACAGTTACTCAAAAATTATTCACTAACTGAAGCAAACTATGATGATGCCTGGAAGAAGCTTAATGATAGATATGAAAACAAGCGTGTAATTGTTAATAACATTTTAAGCCGCTTTCTAAACCAGAAAAAGCTAACAACGGAATCTGCAAAGGGTATAAAAGATCTTTTAGATACAACAAACCAATGTTTAACATCACTGAAAAATTTGAAAGTCAATTCTTGGAATGCAATAGTCGTGCATATTTTAGTCTCAAAGTTAGATATTGAATCTCACAAACTTTGGGAACAATCTTTAGAAAGTTCAACAAGCATTCCTACACATGATGAATTAAACAGTTTCCTCGAGAAAAGATTCCGAACAATGGAAATGGTAAATCTATCACAACCACAACATAGAAAGGATACACAAAAAACCGGCCAACAAATACCTAAAGCAACTACTTCTTTTAAAAGTTTTGCCACTGAAGTCGAAAACACCTGCACTTACTGCTCACAGAATCATTATATTTGCCACTGTAAAGAATAGTACCCCATCTCTACCCGTGGGTGTCGTCAGAGGCGACTAAGGGTTAATGAACCAGAGGATAGGCAGCAGCATCCTTCTGTGCATCGTATCATCTTACATTCTGCGGTCACCAACAAACGCGGTTCATGGTGCCAGCCGTAACGCTACCAAGCGTGGAGACTATGGTACTTCCCCTCCACATTGTTCAGCAAAAGCTGGATTTTTATGTCCTCTTGTGGAGGTTTCATGGGATGATGATGATGATGAATCTCCTGAAGTCCCATTGTTTGGGTATTCCACATCATTCCACGAGTCATTGGGTCAGTTTTAATACAGATTTTAGAACACTACCGACTAAAATGGTAAAAAATAAAAGCGACTTTATTCAATCCCTTTTAGAGTTTAAATTTCCGGTCATCTGTCAGCCCTAGCTTAGGGCTCGTCCGAACACACGCGCCTAAACGGCCTTGCGAGATTTACTTGCTTACCAAATTAAATATTTAGAGTTGTCGGCGCGCAAAATCACGTTCCCCCAATAAAAAAATGTAAAGAACTTACTCCACTTATTTCTCCCGCCCGGATTTTAAGAGGGCAGTCTCTTGGGCCTTCGCCGTAAAAAAATATATTTATCATCGTTTTTCTTAATGATGTATGACTTTTAGTTTATAAAAAGAACAAAATTGCTCAAGGTAACCTGCGAAGAGGCTTTTGTCTTGCTGTAGGTATATTGAAGTGAAAAACTTCTTTAGCGGCGCTTGGCACTTTTTTAGATGGGTAAAAAAGGTTAAACTCACGTCAGATGTCGCGTCAGATGTTTAAGTTTTGAAGTGAAAACTTCTTTAGCGGCGCGTCAGATCTGACGAAGATTGTCTATATGTAATGTAAATTGTCATGTTTGTCTACGATAGCGCAATAAATGAATATTGTATGTACTTTTATACTGATAAATAAAACAATTCGTGCGAAATTATTCCCTAACCATTCTAAAATATTCAAAAATGCATTATTGATGTTGTTGTTTTCACTTCTGCCTGCACTCCCGGAGTGCAACCCGTCCTTTTTTTCTTTTTAGGGTTCCGTACCTCAAAAGAAAAAAACGGAACCCTTATAGGATCACTTTGTTGTCCGTCTGTCTGTCTGTCTGTCTATCAAGACCCTTTATCTCACGAACGGGTAAATGTATCAGGTTGAAATTAATACCACATATTAGGATCTATGAATTACACAAGATCTGAAAATTTCACTTTTTTACAACGACGCAATCAAAAGATATGGCATTTTATGTCCTCATCTCCATACATTTATTCAAAAATGAAAAACCTACAGGGTACTTCCCGTTGACCTAAAATTATGAAATTTGGCAAGAAGCTAGGTCTCACAGTACAAATAATGGGAAAAGTTTGAAATCATTAAATATTACAACTTTTCTCACAACTAATGGTAACCAATTGTGGTGAGCTCCCGTTTCAAGAACATTCATATAAGAGAGGGGTCAAGTTGGATGGTTGCTGTGGCGATTTTTGTTTTAGTTCTATTTGAAAACGGGAACACTTACAAACTTGAAAATTGGTATGTTTATAGGGCATAGGCTATAAAATAACAACAAATAATAAAATTTGGTCAAGCGCGTGTCGGACTCAATAAATCTAGCACATTAACTTACTGAAATTTCAACTAATACAATTATGTTTATGTGGTGGTACGGAACCCTCAATGCGCGAGTCCGACTCGCACTTGGCCGGTTTTTTTTTTTGTTTATTCCACCGCGTACCAACACATTTTGCAGCCATGACACTAAAACCAGAGTATATTTTGCCGGAAAGAAAAACATTCTTGTAAGCTTGTTTCTTCTGACAGCTTTAGCTAATTGCTTTTGATAGCTTTTGGCAAAAGCTGCAAATGTGTTCGTAAGCGTTGGAATTAAAGAAAAAAAAGTGCACGAGCTTTCTCACTCTTATTGATTCTATAATAAATATCATGCATGATCGTCATTTCATCGTCATTGTACTTTTCTATAATATCTTTAGTATCAACTATAGTTTGGTCCACGAGTCGTTGTTATGCAAGTCAGCAAAATTGTACCTTTTGTTGAAATTCGAGCAAGCGAAGGATTCTAGGATTGAGACACGAGCGAAGAGGGTTTCAAGCCACGAGGCGAGAAATAACTTTGCTGCCTCGGCGAAACACGCAATTTTTCACAGATTAATTTAAAAAACCTTTTCTACATTAGCGGCCAAAAATGACTTTTGCACACATTTTGATGGATAAAGCAAAGTCTTCCGAGCTAGTGAGGTCAAAAATATTTCTCTTTCTTTCGAGACATGACATTAACACTCAATCCTTTAGTTTTTTTTTTTAAATTATTAAAAAATAAAGAATTTCATATTTTAATATGGAAAAAGTTCATATGACTGTCCTCTTCAAAGGTGTTTGAGTCTTCAGAGAATGTTTTTAACGTCGCCGTCTCGTTTCTTAACGAGCTTTTCGTTCGGATTTTGCTTGCATAAAGAGATGTTTTGAAAGAAGTTAGTCCTGCTCTATAAATAAAATAGAAAAGCCTACGCCATTAAAATAATAAAGTTGCAAAGAACTCTCTTAGAATCCATTATACAGGGTGTTACTTTAATTGCATGCCATATCTGTCTCAGTAGCGATAAAGGAACAAAAAAATAATAGGTCTTTACCTATGAAATTGCCGAAATTTTCTTACAGATTAATGAGATCATAATTCCTATAATTCTAATGCAATTTTTTTTATTTTATTTATATTTAAAAGTTGACTTCAAGGTTATCAATTTACGCATAAAATAAAGTTTTTATTTTTAGTTTGATACATAAAATTAAAGGTTCGAAAATTGTTCGTCTTAAATGTCGTCCGATTTCATCAATAGATTTGTTATATTTTTTTACAGATAATATTTTTCGAAAATTTTATTTAAGCTTCTGTTAGCTTAATGTCTTCCAAATAATGCTTTAAAAAAATAAAAAAAATTGGATTCATAATTCCTGAGAAAAATGCAAAAATGTTAGTACTGAAAATTGAGTTTAACTAAAATTCGCCATACAAAACGGCAATTTCATAGGTAAAGACCTAATATAAAGATTTTTTTATACATTTTTTCGTATCTCTTAAGAATTTTTTGGAGTGTAGGTATATTGTTTGCACATAGGCAAATCTAATTTCTTCAAAAATCTTACGACCACAACGCACGAGCCGAGCGAGCCAAGCGAACGAATTACGCGCCGTTTTGTAAAATGCCGCAGTATTATTGGAATTAAAAATTTCACAGTATTTTGTAGAATGCCGAGGCAAAATGTAAAACTACGAATTATACAATTTCCCTGCGACAAACTGTCATTTTAAAATATTTAACATGAAACTATTATTACATCTTTCTATTAAAAAATCTATTCAAGTCGCGAGTGATTAGGCTTCTTCTGGGCAAGCTTGTTCCATCGTCGACCTCATCTCTGCCCTAAGGGCTAGATCGAGGTCAAGAGTAAGCCTAGTAACCCTTTAAAAAAACATCTTTTACCTTTGCACTGCTTCGGTACTTTTTCTTTGTTCCACAATGTCAATGGCTGGTCAACAAGAAAGACAATTCTGATTGTTTGAGATTGAAAGGGTTGGTGCAAACATTTGTCCGGAATCTCAGCTCCTCTTGGCGGACCCTTTTAGAAACAAGGGTAGCAAATAAGATTGTTTCAAATGTCCCTGGCCGGCAAACTAACGAGATTTCCCGGGTGCCTGGCTCCAAGACCGGGTTTTGCATATTCGGTTATTTTGCGCTGACCCAATCACAGATTTGCTTGGATTAGAATAATATAAACGTACCTTTTGAATATTTTTACCTGCGTGTGCAAAATTAAAGGTATGAATACGGAAAAAAGTTTAGATTCTAAAAACTTTCGTCTCATATGACTCCCCTTTAAAAAAAGAATTATTAAAAATCTTTCTTAAAAATTATCTTATCTTAAAATATTAAAAACCTTTATTACAAAAACAATTAAATTATATGTCATCCAGTTAAAAATTATCTCCGGTTAAAATTCCCTTTGTCACCTTTTACGACATCCATTAGTATAGATGGAGTGTTAATATTCTTAGCGGGTACCAAGCACGACCCAAAAAGTACTTGAATGAAGCTTTACATTTTTGACAGTGGAAACGCTTTTATTAGGAATTATTCGATACTTAACCAGTATTTAGCCAAAATCAATTTATATTAAACAGACTCAATTAACTTTAACTATCGTTCATTAGAAGCAACTACTGTATACAATTTCATCACACAAGCTCATTAGTACAAAGTTGTATGTAATGGATACTCTCATATGACATATAAAACTTTGCAACAGGAAGCTAGCGATATGGTTATTTACGCAAACCGCAATTAGCATAACAAACTGTAATGTGCACTCTCTGGACATTCTGAATTTGTGACATTGCGAGCCGCATATTAAATCACCGGTCCGCTGAATGCACTACAATGTCCGTCATGGTAATCTCGTTAATCCTGGTAGATACTTTCGAAAACGCACTGTTTATTCAGAATCCTTTACGAACGAGCAATATTTGTATATATATACGAGTATTTTTGTAATCGGTTTCTAGAAAACGGCTATAACGATTTCAAAAAATTTAAAGTCCGATTTTTTTGTTTGGGAAGGTTTGTCTCATGTAGTGTAATACCCCAGCAAAGTTTTATCGACTGAGGATTTAATGCGGGGGTCTTCATACAACGATCCGCTTCGTTGCCTAGACTAATAAGTCTTATAGGGGAAGTATATGGCCACTTAAAGCTGTCTCAAATACAATAAGATAAATCACATCGCCTCCAGTCTATACAAACATAAAAATAAAATACTACATTGAAAAAAAAGTTCAAGTTGCCAACCCTATTCTAAGAATCGCGACGCGCACCCGCCCTCTATGAACAGCGTGCAACAGATATAGGAGGTAGAAAACAACATAAGGACGACACTTAAGGCAAATACTCACGCTTATCGGTGCGATAGTATTGACTATTGAGTCTGGTGAGGTTTGACACAATTAAATTGCAATATAAATTTTTAAAATCTATTATTTATTTACTATTTTTTAATTCATATAACATGCTTATTATTCTTTATTCTACTTATAGAATATCTGGTTAAAAGGAAATCGGTACTTTTCCTTACATCCTGTATAATGAAATCGTAAACTCTTCGAATCTGTACATTGAAAATATTATCAAGAGGGTCACAAAAAAGGTAAAAGAGCACATTCGAGTATCGTTTAGAATTTTGTCTGTTTGTCCATTTGTCTGTGCGCGATAAACTCGCCAACCGCTTTATCGATTGAAACGGGGGTTTAAAAATTGTATTTTGCATATTTTTGGGCAACATCTAAGCTTTAGATCATTGAAATCGGTTGTCGCAAACAGAAGCTATATCAATGAAAATCATCAAGCAGCCTGTGCACCAATTACTCACAAACTAGTAAACCGATTTGAATGAGGTCTCAATAATGTATTTGACTTACTTTTGTCAGTGTGTACATACAAACTATGTTTCATTACAATCGGTTCACTTGAACCGAAGATATGCGATGTTTCATGCGGCGGCGGCGCCTATAACTCACAAACTACTAAACCGATTCAAATAAAGTTTGCAATAATGTATTTGACTTATTACTTTCGTGCACAACTATTCACTCAAAGTTACTAAGTTTTGGTCCAAATTCCACGATAACGAACAGCAAATTATTTAATAAAACGTCTAACCTGAAACATTTTTCTGTTTGTCGAAGGTTGTAAACAGTGGAGGCACAGCCACAATCAACTGCACTTGGAGCGGCTGGCCAGCCCCACGTCTCGAGTGGCTCCACAATGGAGCTCCTCTTGGCGTGAGCGTAGCAGGAGGCAGAGTCCGGGTCAGCTCTTCAGGGGAGCAACTGACTGTCGCTGGAGTGCAGAGAGTGGATAAAGGAGTGTACCAGTGCATGGCCAGGAATGAGCGGGACTCGGCGCAAGCTAGCGCTGAGTTGCGGCTTGGAGGTACGTGTTAAGGTTTAAAATAATTTCAAGTAGTTAATAGAATCAGTTCTTTGTGGCAGTCCATTTTAACCACAGACCTAAATAAAACCATTTTAACTATTTATCGTCTATTTTTGTGGCACAACATTATGCACTCGCAGCTACGCATTACGCACTACAGGCCGCTAAGCAAAGTTCGCCCTGAATTCCGTCGCGGTTGTCGCGTGAAGGGAAGCGGTGGGTTAGTTTGCTGTCGGTTGTTTCATGTCATATCGTGCGGCATATGGATATATAAGTTTTTATTTCTGCCCTGCCCTTGTGTGATAAATGGCGGCTAAGTGACGTTTTGCGATTAAAGGCGACTTAGAGATTTTTCATTTCATTTCATTTCATTTATTCATGCTTACATTGTACAGCTTAAAGTTCTTAAATAATTGTAGCAGTTAGTACATGAACCCTATATTAGGGCATCGCATATTGTGAGGCATGCAGTGAGAGACATTAAAAAAATTTAAATTAAATTACATTACATCGAATTGTCAATTAAATTGTCAAATTGTCAGAAGAAATTAAATTGTCAATAATAATATAGAATCAAAAGAAAATTAAATTAAATTGTCAACATAATAAAGCATCAAAATTGAAATTAAATAGGTAACATTGTAAATATCATTGTGTAAATAATAAAATTGATAATAAGGAATTCATAAATTAGATTAATGATTAGTTTTCGATTACGAATGACTAGATTGGATCATGGAGGAACTCATTTACTGTGTAATAACACTTATTCAACAAAAGGTTTTTTACTTTATTGTAGAAAGGTTTGTCTTTAGGTTCTGCTTTAATAATTTCGGGCATTTTATTATATATTGTTGCAGCTTTATAGTGCGGACCAGTTTTTCCCATATGCATAGTTATATGTGGCAGAACCAGTGTGTTACTTCTTCTGGCACTCGTACAAAATTTGAATTCATTTATGTTTTTCCGGACAAATAAGGTGGCTTCCAATATAAATATACAGGGCAACGGTAGTAATTTATGTTGTATAAAAAATGGTTTACAGCTTTCCCTTGGCTTTATGTTAAAGAGGATTCTGATACATTTCTTCTGTAAAACGAAAATTTCATGCGAGTGTACACTGTCTCCCCACAACAAAACCCCGTACTTCATCCATGCGTAGGCATACGCGTAGTATGCAGCTCGTGACGCTGCAAGGTGAGTGTTCGTTTTAAGGGTCGACAGCGCATACGTAAATTTAGAGAGTTTTGATTTTATTTTTTGAACATGTTGCTCCCAAGTTACATGAGTATCTATTGTAATGCCTAATAAATTGAACTCGCTTACTTCTTCTATATTTAGCTTGTTTATAACAGTACTAACATCTAATTTTGATTTTTGTCTAGGTCTAAGTTGAATAAGTTTAGTTTTTTTCAAATTAATTTCTAAATTGTGATTTACTAACCCATTTTTGACATCCATAAAGCTTTTTACAACGTTTTCTCTACTATCGATCTACTATGATTTACCCTTTCCGGGTATGATAAAAGGCGACTAAGTGTCTTAATCTGCCCTTGTGTCATAAAAGGCGACTAAGTGTCCTAATCTTTGTTTGAAATTGAATTTGTTTTGTTTAAAAATTTGTTTTCGTTTTTACTTTCGAGCGGAGCGAGAAAGGTATTGTATTCGTGAAAAAAAAAGTTTACCAAATTTTCTCAAAAATGTGTTCTACTACTTATACATCATAAAAACAAGTCTCCCAAAAATGTCCGTCCGTCGGTCGGTCGGTCGGTCGGTCGGTCGGTCGGTCCGTCGGTCGGTCGGTCGGTCTGTCCGTCACGCTTTGGCCTAGCGGCTAAACGAATGGTCCGATTGACACCATATTTTGAATTTAGGAGTTTTATGCAAATCCATCGAAGGGTTCTGAGTGGTTTCCTTCTGGCTCTCATTTTGAGGGTAGCTGTCATACAACGAAAATGAAAAATTGAAATTTTCTCAAAAACTACTCATAGAATCTTGATGAAACTTTGCATGACCAAGCATCTCCATGTAAGATATCATGCACCAGTATCAATTGATCTGTGTAATTTCATATAAGGGGTGTTCCTGTACCACCAAAACGTAAATATGTGATTTACCCAAAATTGGTTCCATTGAGTTTATTAAAATTCTCTATAATATTAATCCTGGATTGGTTGTCTACCTGACTGGATGTTATTTATGATTTTTTTCAATAAAATTTTGTACACAGGCTGTACCAAAAACTGAAAGGGCTTGCTCAGTAGACCAAACTGAACAATTATCCATAAGAAACATGTGTAGGGAAATTCAAAAATGTGCATGCAAGTATCCTACGGTAGTATCCATTGATCTGTAAAAATTCATATAAAGGGTGTTCCAGTACTACCAAAAGTTAAACATGTGATTTACTCGAAATCGTTTGAAGTTTGTTTGTTTTAATGTTTGACAATTTGAATTCTGAATTGATCTGTATATTTCGTTTGAACATTTTTTTGGAAAAACGTAAATAAAAGTTTGCATTTCCATACTATATGTATGGCATTACAAATTTAAGTTTGCGGTTGATAGTTTTTCCTTGAGTATTGCGAGAAAGTAAGTGCAGTGCTGCTGTACCATTTATTTATTTATTATTTATGCAATGTAGGTATGCGTCTTTGTTGCTCGAAAATAAAATTTTGATTTGATGTTTGATTTGTTACCAATAATTTCGGACCTTTCCTTTATTTTTCTGTGTTTGTTACATTCCTGACGCTCCAATGAGGCAAGATTCGATTTTAAAAAAAATAGGCCGAGTTTCCATACTGCTGATAAGCCCATCTATTTACTGTGACAAAGATGATGAATGATGAAGGCGATGTCATCAGTTATTTGAACAATTCGGCTGTGTGGTCTAGAGATGGTGGTTTTTACACCTGCAGTGTAACTGATTCTTTAGGAGAACTATCTTTTATAGACCTATTGCCCGTACAGACTGGTCAAGTTCACAGAACGTTTTCCCCTTCACTACTGCGCCCTACTGACCGATTTACTTTTTTCTTTATGTTAGTTGACTCCGATTTTCCGTTACCGAGTTTGTACTGACTGGCTATCTATCTCTTTATCTTGTCGCCCTAATACATATATATCACTTACATCTAATAGCATAAGTGAACAACTTTCCCAAAGGAACATATGTTGGGAAATGAAAAAAAAATTGACCTCTTTATAAAAACTGTTCGACCAGAGTGGGCAATTTGTATGGAGAGGTCATAATTTTTTTTCATTTCCCAACATATGTTTCTTTGGGAAAGTTTTTCAGTTTCTTTGACTGAGCACACCCTTTCAGTTTTCGGTACACCGTCTCTTACACCCCTTATGTACAATGCTAAATATATGGATATACCAGAGAAAGGAGATCAGAATGAAAATACTTACTGAACCCATTACAAAGATGCCATTTGATCGTTCTTCATAAATATCAAGCTCAACTTAAGAGATCACAAAGTTATAAATAATTACAAGGAAGCTAGCAATCGTGATCAATCACGTTCTTGTGACAGTGAAATTGATTTGAATACCGCATAAATTAACGCAAAGCGATTATAAAAGATAAATGGTTTGTTGTGGAAATCCGACCTGTCAAAATTAACGCTTTCCACATCGCTGCACGCGAATTCGTTATCAGCGAATTCTCTCTTCAGATTTCCATCAGCAATAAAATGGGTAATTTATTTGTAGACACAGCACCGGAACTCCAGTATACCTTCATCGAGCAAGTTTTGCGACCTGGTCAAGTGGTAACCCTCAAATGCTCAGCTGTCGGTTCTCCAGCACCACATTTCTCATGGCTGTTGGATGGACAGCCTTTAAATGCCATGGCAAGAGGTCACAGGTGGGTTAATCTTTTGTAAATCCTAATATCTATCGTTGGTCTTTGTATACGATACTACAACAAAATACCTTTCAATGTAGTGCCGTACCGTTCAATGTAACCTGAGAGAAACTTTAAACAATGTATAAAGCAAACGTTATGTAAAAATTCTTACTATAGATTAGATGACTATATCAATGACAAAGAGGTATGGTGGTGCTGATTCCAGCTAAACACAAGAAAAACATTGTAAAAAGCCGACTCTAGCCGAAGCCATGCTGCAGTGGTTTCTTGCCTTTTACGCTGCCATAGCACGATCCGAAACGGTGTAGACTCGCTCTATTTGCATTGTATTCTGCATGACATTTAATAAGCATTCTGTAAAGAATCTACATTGAAAAATATATCTGAATCTGAATCAATTTAGTTTAAGCCACGATTACACCTAACTGAATTCAAAGACTAATTCGGCATACATTGCTGGGAGGCTTGGATATGTTAACTGCAATATCCTTACTTCAACGAGCAATGTAAGCCGAATGAGTTTCTGAATTAGGGAAGGTGTGATCGTGGCTTTAGGGGAAATACTTATTAAACCTTATTGGCACAGGTACAGCGTAGAGCAGTTCACCACTAAGAACAACGATGTGGTCAGTTACTTGAACATCTCAGCCGTCAGGTCCGAAGATGGTGGGTTGTACACCTGCAGAGCAGCTAATTCTTTGGGAGAGGTGTCCCATACTTCCCGGCTGAATATTTATGGTAGGAGTATTATCCAGCTGAATTTGATACTATTGTTTGAAATGGATCATTTTGTGACAACTGTGTTTTTCCAGGGCCACCATATGTAAGGTCCATAGGTCCTACCAGAGCAGTAGCAGGGCGAGAGCTGGTGTTATATTGCCCTTATTCTGGCTACCCCATAAGGTAATCTAAAACTCACTTAATTTCATTTCTTCTAATGAATTTTCTTTTATAAAATTCACCTTGTTCTTCCAGTTCAGTAAAGTGGGAGCGTGATGGCAGTTCCGTAGAGTGGGACAGCAATAGCGACGGTGCTCTCCGGATGTTGAGAGTAGAGCCGTCCCACGCGGGTGCTTACACTTGCGTGGTGATGGGTCCTCATGGGGAGATGGCCAGAAGGGAACTGCAGCTTGTTGTCAGCAGTAAGTGTACCTAGTTTTTTTGTTTTCCAAGTTCACATTATACAAGATGAATTTTGATTTGAAGCCCAATGATTCCTACGAAAGACATATTTATCTCGATTTTTTTTCGATGTTGCATAAGTATAGTGCCGGGCAAACAACTTGAACAATAATCGCGTAGTGGGGGAAGCTTTGCGCACGTCAATTTGTATGTAAAATTGACTCTGCGCAGCCAAGGTCATTGTTCAAGTAGTTTGCCCACATGTATACAAAATGTGCCGGTGAAGTGAACGTCAGTTTACTAATATCTAATCTGTGCCAATACAAGTTGAAATTTTTGTAAGTAAAAATGTTATGTTTCGGGAATGTTTTTATTAGGAGTATCACTGAGTTTCGGGATTAAAACGAATGAAAATTTAACTTTTATTCGAATCGATTCCATTCGCGAATGAATAGCTACGCTCGAACTTTGAGCTCTTCTCCGTCCTCAGGGCTAGACAATTAGTCTGCCAGCTGTTCTGCTATCGTGTAATAAAATTAAAGCAGGTGTTTCTTATCGTGACCATAAACTAAATATATCAACTGCAAATATAATTAAAAAAAATCAATGAAAAGCCGTTCATTTGTTTCAGTTCAAATAAAAAATTATTAAAAAAGAAAAAACTTTGGATCTAACAAAATCCCTTTATATTCAAAAATATTTTTTGTGAACCTTAAAGGGAGCATCTCAGTTTACGCCAAACAAAAGAAGAACAAAGAAAGCAAAATGCTAAAAACTGTATAAGCTGTAAAATTCTTTAAAATTATGAGCTACGTAAAATATGCGGGACTTGGAAGAATACATTATTTTCCGGACACCACCGTGCAGAGGATAAAAGAAAGTGAAGCAAAAATATTCAAATGTAAATTAACCAAGCTCCCCGCTAATTAAAATGCGAATAGCTGGCCAGACGGTTTGAGAAACATTATATTTTAGACGTATTTTGAACTTTATATTTACGCCCGGCAACTCAGAAATACAACTCAGGTAATACATGAGTTTTACAAAATGTATTGGATTCCATGAATTTGAACGAATTCACAATACTCGAAATGCCTGCAACCAAGGTCAAGGTCAAAGTGTTACATTTGACGTGTGGACGACTGTACCCAAACCATAAGGTGTGTATGTATGATGCGTTTGCTGTGATGCAAACATATCAAATGTGGATGATGCAACCGAAAAGAATTTACAACTTGGTTCTAAAACCCATTTTATCCTCGCCTTTGGCTCGGTTAGATAAAAACACCTAGGATAAATTTACTTGCTTTAGGACCTTGTTGTATAATCTACTATTAAACGTTTCAATGTTTGCAGATCCGCCAGAGATAGAGCCTTTCTCTTTTTCTGCAAACCTGCAAGAAGGCAAGCGAGCTCAAGTGAGCTGCAGTGTCACCTCAGGAGACATGCCGGTCCATTTCACCTGGCTTAAAGACAACGGTCCTATACCCTCATCTTTACAGGTAGGTTCGCTAGATAAACAAAAGTTAAGGTATTAATTTATTAAAAATAAAAAATAACCTATCTTGTTTAGGGTGCCCGTCCACGTCCGATATTCGATGACCGATTTTGTTCTTGTAGGAGTCACATAGAATGTACTGATTGCAATAGTGAAACGCACACGTCCTTCAAAAAGTCGGTCACAAAATCGTTCATTCTCGGTCGGAGGAAAAGTAAGATAATCGGACCTAAAAAAAGTCTGACGTGGCGGGTACACTTAACTTTTTAAAAGGTTCTAACCTACAGTAAGGAGCAGGTCAAGCTTGACACTTTCAGTGTGAAGTTCGTGTCTAAGCTCACTAAATAAGTGCGGCGTGCTCTTGCTTGTACTTTCAGGAAGTCTCCACAGAGTTAATTCGCTCATGTATTAAGAATGCAACAAAGAGAAACTAAAACTAAACTAAAGAGTTTTACAAAAAGTTGAAATAGTTTTTATACTAAGTTATACTTACCTGTCATCCGTTTGCCCACTTATTAGTAAGGTCAAAAGCAACAGCTTTGTTCAAACAACTCACGAAAAATTTTCAACTTCTTACATTAAGTAACGGTGACCATCACATTTTGTATGGGAAGTTAATATTAACAACATTTTGTGTGTTGTTAGCAAAGTCGTAGAAAAAAATTTGTTGCTTTTGACCTCACTAGTTAGTCGGCAAACGGATGGCAGATACAATAAAATTACCTATTATATCAAAAGTTGTACATATTCTAAGTTAAACTCTTTAATGATAGTAACTTAAGAGACTCCGCTAACTAGTAAACTAAGAAATCCTCCACTTGCGTAGGTGGAAGAGCGGGGTGCTGACTTTTTCAGCAACCTCGTTTTCAAAGAGGTGTCGGCTCGACACAGCGGCCTATATACTTGTGTGGCCTCCAACTCAGCGGCCAAAGTAAACTATACGGCAGAGCTGGTGGTGAAAGGTAACCGCCCCCGTACCACGCACCACAGCACCTAGGGCTATCGCGCGTTTATCGCCTAAGTATAAGACCACTGATCGATCTCGTCGCGAATATTGTTCATAACCTTTGTGTAGTCAACAGCACACCAGTGCTATTTAGAAAAGCAGTCTTAAGACCAAAGTTTTTCTACCGATCTGCGGTTGACTTTGTAGGTAATGCGGTAATGGACAGCTCGGGAATGCGGCTGACGTATACAGAGTGTAAGGAACGGTGTACTGAAAACTGAAAGACCGTGCTCAGTCGAGGAAACTGAACAATTTTCCCAAAAAACATTTTCAGGAAATGAAAATCAAATTTGACCTCTCCATAAAACTGTTCGAACAGAGTTAATAAGAAGTCAATTTTTTATTCCAAAAATATTTCTTTGGGAAAGTTGTTCAGCACACAACAAGTTCCCGCAGGTGTGTCGCTGTACTAAAAGTTAGCTATAAGATTGGTCTTCATCTTTAATTTAAAAGTTTCAAAAAGTTAAATAATAAAATTCAAAAATCCGTGTTGCATTGCACCACAGAATAGATTTTCATCTTTTCTCTCCGGTGATCCCCGGCAACAACCTAAACCGTCTGACTGAACCCTCTAGACGCCCTTAGGCTCGAATAGAATCAGAATTAACGTCAGTACCCAGGGAATTCTACACTTTACGAGCAAAATACACCGGGGGCCCGAACAACGCGAAAAACTAACACATATTTCTGACGATGTTATATGTAAATTTTGTTACATGAACATATTTTTGGAACATAATAAATCAATTAAGTTTTGTGATTCCTTGTAAACAAATCCCTAGTCGAGGAACTGACATCACACTTAATGAACCACTCCGATACGATACGACTACGCCGCTACGACATGTGCATTAGGGTTTGTTTCACTGGAGATCTTTCAACTTGGAAATTTATAAAAATAATTAATATCTTGAAAAATTTATAAAAATAATTATTATTTTGTAATGTTAGCGTTTTCGGACTATATGTTGTATCACTTTTTTTACTCCCATTAGACATCAATCTGTGGTTAAAATGTTTCGGGGTACTCGAGCCTACGGTGTATATGACAGCAGCTCTCTTTTGTTACCTTATAATATTATAGATCCCTATCTTTCGTTTTTGAAATCTTTAAGATCAGTGGTCTTGAACTTAGTCGACTAAGGCTCGATGCCAAGCACCTCCTATGTCATGCTTGCACCAAGCACAGTGTAAAATTTACAGTATTTCAGCACCAAAGCACAAAGCATTCCATATTCACGCTTGCACCAATATTTGCGATTTTCACGAATATCAAATTAACGGAGTTATACAGTATTTAGTCAAACAGTATTATTTACTCTCATTAATGTATTAGTTAGTGAATACTGCCGCTGTTGTTAATTAACGTGAAATAAAATACTCGGAAGGGAAAAAATATTCGGCAAAACAAACAATTATTATTGTATATTTTTAATCAGTGCTACATTTCATTCGTGTTGTTATGATACGAGTACTTGGACCATAAAATTGAATAATTTTCTTCTTCTTTTTTCTCCTGGCTCGGTCCCATTTAGTAAGTAACACAGTTCAAATAACTACTTTTTCCGATTGAGTAATACAAAAACTTGCGATGTGAATAGTGATTTCTTGTTTTGTGATTTACGGGTATAGTTATATTAACTTACATAAATTAAGGCCATCGTAATAGGCTGTGGAAGTAGGTGTAGATCCGTTTTGACACCTGTCAAAAGTATGAAAAATTACAATCTGCAAAGAAAAATGAACCCTGTGTGTTGGTGATAAGAAAACGTCAAAACGGACTTCTTACGTTGTCCCTTAGTGTGGGAAATGAAGCAGTTGAACCCAACATAATTCTCTCAGGCAGCTTTTATTTGAAAAGATGATAAGGTATCATGATTGATGATGAAATTCAAAATATCCAAAAAAAAACATCAAAAAAAGATTTTCATACATTTTTTGGCATTTTTGTATAGAAAAATTAAAAGTAACTTACCGAATTTTTTTCTGGATTTTTTATAGAAGGTTTGTCTCATATAGTGTATACCCCAGCAAAGTTTCATCGACTGAGGATTTAATGCATGGGTCTTCATATAGCGATCCGCTTCATTTCCTAGACTACCTACTTTATCTATATTTTGAATTTTATTTAATTTTATTATCTGAGTTTTAAGTAATAAAACATTACGGAGAGGTGACCACATATTACTACAGTCTGCTACAGTCAAAATAATGGAGCTTGATGACAGTGATAAAAATAACCGATGGCCAAAGAGTGGAATTCTCTGCGTTCTCTGTGTTCCCGAGTTCATATAACCCAAATCATTCAAGTCGCGAGTGAATAGGCTTCTTTTGGGCAAGTTCGTTCCATCGTCGACCACATCTCTGTCCTTAGGAGTAGATCGAGGTCAAGAGTAAGCCCATTTATAATTAAAAAAACTGACAGAAATCTACTATAGTAGGTATCTTTTATTTTTATACCAGGAAAAGTCTTCGATCGGATTGTAGACCCTTCTCTCCCGATTTATTGAATAGACATAATTGAACATAGCACAAGATCGCTATTCATCTGTCGAGTACAACAAAATTGAAAAAGCGACGAAGCACTTTAATCTCTTCGTGGAAAAATTAAATTTGAAACTTGTTTCGCGGCTTCAAATTGCGTTGACTCAAAAGATTTTCATAAAATGGAGTTTAGGTTTTTCGCACTTTGAACAAAATCGTTTAGCACATTTAAATCTTTTGTCTTTCCGTAATTTGATTTGAAATGTAATTACGCTTTTCTTCGTAAAAATGTTTATTCTTTTGTTTTGCTCAGCAACGGATTTCAGATGGCTTAAGGAAAGGGTAACTGTTTGCCTTATCCCTATTGTACGATCAACCGCACGTCGGTGTAAACATTTGCAACTCTATTACATTGTTATAAAGTCCAAAGTGTTTCTACTGACGTGCTGTTGGGTGTACACCGTGTAACAAAAAGGGTATAGCAACCCTGAAGAAGTGAATTTGCCTATGAAACAGGAAAACTTTTCCCAAGGAAAGAAGGTGGAAATCCGATGAAATAGGCTTCTTACTAAAATGCGCTATCAGCTGTGCAGTTTCTATTGTACGGTCAACCGCTTGTCGGTAGAAACTTTTTCAACTCTATTACCTCGCCATAAGGTCCAAAAGTGTTTCTACCGATGTGCGGCCGTATGTCCCTTGATTTTTTTTACCTTTGTACAGTCAAGTCAAGCTTGCAGTCGCAGTGCGACTCTAGCCCGTACGTCTATTGAAATAAGAACAGTACAAAGTTCAATGTGTCAAGCTTGATTTGCTCTTGACTGTACCTAGTATGTTTCTGGGAAAAAATAATTGGTTTTAGGCAAATAACCTTTAGGGGTTGTGTACACCTTGTAAAAGAAGTTTTCCTGGAAACAGTGATTCGTAATTAAACTAAACTCATTTTCACAGAAATTTTTACAAAACAAATCCTCAACATTTTTTTGTTTTGTGTTTCTGATAAAAAGGTGTAAAAGAGTGTTAAAAGAAGACCTCCCTAGAAAAATTTCAAACCAATAGAAGTTCCTATGGAAAATATGGCAAAAGAGAAAAAAGAATAGTGGCCTCATAAAGAAATTTCAACAAGTGATTACACGTGGTAGCGCATTTTGTCTGGAAAGTTAACTTTTTTTGTAGGATCTCGACCTTGGTACATTCGAAAGTACGATTGTAGTTTTTGGTAGATATCTTTTAACACCCGTTTTAAGCTGCCGGAAAAGGTAAAGTATTGATGTTATTATTAACAACTTACAGATTGTGTTTAGTAAACGACTCAATGTGGGTGAGATGCCGTGTAAAATTTTGTTTATGTCCAATATACAATAGGCCTGAGTAACCCGAAAGATTTTAACCATTAATTTCAAATTTGAGTAAAAAATTGGTATAATATTTAGTCCAAAATCGCTCAATTAAATTAACAAGTTGAAAATCTCTAATAAAACAGACGCTGTGACGCAGCGTTGTCGTATCGTATCAGAGTGGTTCGTCAAGTGTAATGTCACTCCCTCGACAAGGGATTTGTTTACAAGGAAGTAAAAAACTTAATTGATTTATTGTGTTCCAAAAAAAATTAAGTACTCAATTGGATCTATGTTTATTTAACATTATTTACCTACTTACAACATCGTCACAAATACCTGATTTAAGATTTTCGGGTTACTCGGCCCACGGTGCATACAAGGTGCAACAGAAAGGGTATGTCAACTCTAAAGGATGTGAACCCGAATCTATTCAAGTCGCGAGTGAATATGCTTCTTTTGGGTGAGCTCGTTCCATCGTCGACCTCATCTCTGTCTTTAAGACTAGATCGAGGTCAAGAGTAAGCTCATTTTCAATAAAAAAATGTGCTTCTGCCTATGAAATTGAACAACTTTCCCTAAGAAACATAGGTCGAATTAAATTCAGTTTTCATGGGAGTAAAATTTTTTTTTTCGTATTTCGACAATGTTCCTTTGGGAAAGTTGTTCAGTCTCTTTAGGGTTGACATACCCTTTCTATTGAACCTTGTAGAGTGCTACCTTAACAACTAAACAATATACCCTAAGGAACATAGGTCAAAAGAAGAAAAATAATGACTCATATAAAATGTGCTATGAGCTGCAATGCAGTGTCTATAGGATGTTGAAATATTGTCCCCAAGGAAACTTGTTCAGTTTTCAAAGATTCGCAGTTGATAAGTAAGCACCACAATATCAAGATTTCAGTTCTCAACATTTTATTTTAAATTGACGCAATAGAAGAAACCAAGAATGACGCATATAGTTTTGATAAAACAGTATTACGGTACCCGAAATGTGTCTGCCATATATGCAACATTGATTGGACTACGCAAATTGTTCTGACATTTTTGACTGTGGTTACTTTCTCGAATATGTAAGTTGCAAAAGAAATGGGTTCCCGCTACCGTAATAGCGCCCCTGGAAATGTACTTTCGTTACTCTTACGTTTTGAGCCAAATATAAAGCTTCTTCGTTCTAACAGTTGTTAACTTAGAGTGCACTTATTTTTCACGCTACAGTATCGCCCAAATGGGTGGTGGAGCCGAAGGACGAAGCAGTGTTGGCGGGAGAGCCAGTGTCTCTGCATTGCCAAACGACTGGATCGCCAACACCCCAGGTCACTTGGCTTAAGCAACGAGGTGAGATCCACACACATTACATCATTATCTTATTTTGTATATATTCCATTTTGCCACTTATAAGAAGTACTTATTACTTAACTTCCACTTGTACTGCGTCTTTTAAGAATTTCCCAAAATAAATTTATTTTTACATTGTTGTTTATCATCAGATTGCCATATACCCATTTCCGAATACAGGTATTTTCTTTCGCATACAAATAAAATTTTGGTCCATTTTCTTCATGTAAGGTTTCCCTGTTACAATTCAGGGCCAACTACCTAGGTATCTACCAAGAGTTTCAAATACTGTCTATTCTATTACTGTTTTGTCACCGCCTTGGTCAATCTCTTCTTTCCTAATAACCCATCTCTAGTCTACCTTTATCTTTTCTAATTAATTGTTCAGTAAAAAATTTAAATCTTATCCTAATCCATTGTCAGAGCAGCGATATAATAATTTCGTGATTGAAATCGAAATAAATCTAACCTAGTATACAAAGAATCACCCAAAGGGCTATGGAAAGGGCTATGCTCGGAGTCTCTCTGCGCGATCGAATCAGAAATGAGGAGATCCGCAGAAGAACTAAAGTAACTGACATAGCCCTGAGAATTGCTAAACTGAAGTGGCAGTGGGCAGGGCACATCGCAAGAAGAACCGATGGCCGATGGGGCGTGAGGGTTCTAGAGTGGCGACCACGTACCGGAAGACGAAGCGTTGGCAGGCCCCCCACATGGTGGACCGACGATCTGGTCAAGGTCGCGGGAAGCCGCTGGATGCGAGCAGCGCAGGACCGGTCGTCATGGAGTTCCTTAGGGGAGGCCTTTGTCCAGCAGTGGACGTCTTTCGGCTGGATGATGATACAAATAATTATAAAAATAGGCCCCGTGATATTACAATTTCACTAGTATGAGTAAATTGTAGGTAATAAATGGAGCCGATCGACAAAACCGTAAAATTATAATTTCACAATTTCACAAGTGAAATCATAATATTGCGGTTTGACTTTAAACCTGCGACATATCCACCATTTCAGGGTCAGGTTCAACAGAGTACGTCCCCTTGGTGAACCTGGGTGGAAGGTTCCAGTTCTTCGCCAACGGTACTCTGTTCATCGAGTCAGCGTTGCCTTATGATGAAGGCCACTACATGTGCAAAGCTGAGAATGGTGTCGGCTCGCCGCTCTCACACACAATCTTCGTTGCAGTTAATGGTAAAGATGCTGTGTTTTAGATTTGATGTGAATTATTAGAAACCGCGAGTATGCCCATTCTTGAATGCCTATCGTCCGTTTCTATTCTGGCTCGCTCAATGGAACCCTTTGGGTGATATTATATTATCAGCCCACGCTTGCAAAGTTGCATGTCTGTCGGTTTTTTCAGATTGTACTTCGGAGAGTGTGCTCAAAAGCTCCACGAGCTTATTCTTCTATCCCTTCTACCATCGGGAGTCCAGACGCACCGCAGGATATCACCCATACTTGGTTGATACTCTGCACATTCGCACAAAGCGCTTTGAAACGCGCACGTCTAAAGAGTGGAGTTCTCTGCCTGCGTCTGTAATCCCTAGTCCATATAACCCGAATCTATTAAAGTCGCGAATGAATAGACTTCTTCTGTGCAAGCTCGTTCCATCGTCGACCTCATCTCTGTCCTCAAGACTAGATCGAGGTCAAGAGTAACCCCATCGACGATAAAAAAAATATAGCTAGCAATTATAGTCGGTGAAGAGTTCGATTTGGTGTTCCAGAGCCAGCTCGTTTCGAGCTAACGTCCCACAACATGACGGCGCGCCGAGATGCGCCCGCGACCCTCGCGTGTGACGTGCGCGGAGACAGCCCCATCCGCGTGCAGTGGTCGCACAACCTCAACCAACTAGATCTTAATACTTATAGGTACGTTACTGTAGTTAAATCAATATACTTATAAAAGAAAGTGTACAATGTGCATGCCGCTAAAACTCAGAAACTAGTCCCAGTACGATCAAGGGAGTTATATGGTGTGGTAGCCCTCTATTTCCCGTCCATGAAGAAGGTTTCCGTTTTTACCTGAAGGGCGTGCTTTTGAAGGCATGAGGGCTGGAAGTGTCGCCCTTTAGAAATTTCTAGAATAGTCCATAACATTCGAGAGTATTCGAGAGCAGCCCACAGCGTTCTGGAATGTTCGAGAATATCCCAGATCATTGTGGAACATTCCAGAACACTCTCAAATGTTGTGGAATATTTTGGAACATTGTGTACCATTCGAAGCCTTTTTTGTATGAGTGGAGCTACCTACTGTTAGGGGTATATAAAGCAAATCTTTCGTGGGACCGCACGTTCTAGAACATTCTGAAATGTTGTGGAATATTCGGGGATAGTCTGGAATGTTCGGGAATATCCCAGATTATTGTGGAATATTCAGAACACTCTTGAATGTTGTGGAATATTCTGGAACACAACACCATTCGAAGCCATTTCTGCATTAGAAGAGCTACCTATTGATATAAAACCAAATCGGTCGTGGGTTTGAACGTTCGGGAACATCCCCGAACATTCTAGATAATTTAAAATATTGCGACATACACCTCAAGACTTGCTTTTCTCACGGTCAACTACCTATACTTAGGTAGCTTGCTCTCGAAAATGGAAATATTGTAGTTAGAATATATTTTGAATAAAAAAAATTTATCATATATTTTAAAGTAAACTTTTACGACTAAAGTCGTTTATTCAAACTTTCACATAATCTCATATCAACTTCCTGAGCGAAGCCGGGTACCCCAGCTAGTTAATACATATTCATATCTTGGACATTAATCATCACACAGTTCGTTTCAAAGGTTGTCTGTCACGTAACGCCCATAGAAGCGCTACGGAACCCTAAAAATGAATAAAAGAGGAAGAAGAGGGAAAAGTAATATTTATTTATCAGTAGATGAAGAAGAAGAGATAATGATGAAGAAGAAGAGATAATGATGAAGATGATGAGAAATGAAGTCCCTACCTAATAACCTACCTAGCTCTGCCCTACCTGATTGCTAGAGATTGTCCTAGCTAGCCGTTCTTGCTGAGGTTCTTCGGTGACGTAGGAGTTCTTCAAATGTAATGTAGGAAGTTCTTCAGTTGAGGCGGCAAAGTTTAGTAAGTTGAAAAAATCAGCTTCGGGTAACAAGATGTGGGGTACTGGGCGGCAGTTGCGAGGTATAGGCGACTGGGTTGCACTAAATGCACTTTTGGGGATAATTTATTAAATTACCAGTAAAAACATTCAAAAATTTAAAACCACAGTAATTCCCGATATAAATAAAGTTGCTCGACCGCAAACTTGCTTGCTGGCAACACTGCTGACGAGAGAATCGAAGCAAGCGGGTGTGCGGCGACAGGCTCCCAAATAAATCTGTTTTAATTAATATATCACCTTTACCCGACCCTGAATAGGAGACACTGAACACCACAATGTTGATATTCTTAAATCTAGTATGTAATATTTACCATGTAGCACAGGTCAGATTATACTGGTACTTTTAAAATAAAAAGTGTATTCAAAATTGCCGGATTTAATAATTTACAGCTTCAAATAGCCTTACCTTACAGCTTCTAATATTCTATGAATTGACTGGACTATTTATAGGACTTCAACTTAAAGTAATACATTCTTCTAATTGAAATATGTCTGACTGGTTCCAGGTTAAGTGTCTCCGAAGCTAAGACTGATAGTGGTTTAAGGTCCCAATTATACATCAGCAGAGCCGATCGACAAGACTCTGGTGTTTACAAGTGCCAAGCTGTCAATGCCTACGGTCACAGTGACCACTACATTTATTTATCCGTCCAAGGTAAGACCAGTTATTTTTTTTTTATGTGACAAGTGTGCAAACAAGCAGGTGGGACACCTGATGGAAAGTGTTCACCACCGCCCATAAAGCCCTGTGTCTTAGTAGTGGCATAAGTTGACACTTATAAGACAGCAAAGCACGTTGCCCACCCTGAGAACTAAGATGGTGTGTCTCGTGTGCCAGTAATTTCGGTGGCTCTCACCCTTCAAACTGAAACACAGCAGTGCCAAAACTGCTATTTTACGGCAGATATAGGCAAGGGGGTGGTACTTCCCCAGACGGACTTTGCACAAAGGCCCTTCTACCTACAAAAATCAATAAATTTATTGTCATCATAACATACAATAAAACGTCCACTGTAGGACAGGGAGCTCCCTCCAGAATTCCAGCTGTTGCTGGAACAATGTGAAAGGGAAATCATAGTCACCACTCTTGACAGCGTTGCGGCTGGCACCACGGACCGCGGTTGTTGGCGATCGCAGTAAATAAAATAGTAGGTACGATACACAGAAGGACGCTGCTGCCCAACCTCTGGTTTACAGTCCCTTAGTCGCCTCTTACGACACGCAAGGACAGAAGTAGGTTGACACTATTCTTTGCCGGTACCACGTGCTCGGTTTTAATTAGACAAGCAAAAACTCTCCTGATGATGACTCGCATAAAGGCGATACATGTTTAGACTACACTCGAGAAATAATTTTGGGTATGATGAATTCACTTCGTCTATCACTAGTAGCGAAGTTCCCACATAATTTTACTCTAACATGGTGTTTAATATGCATATAATGCTTCATTGATTATAAGGGTGAATTCCCACCAGTGCTGATGCTAATGCTAAGGGTGGGTTGCACTACCTAACTTAACCATAACCGACTATACGCATCTTGCTCTCACCACCCTATTCGCCAGAGTGAGACGAGCGTTTTTTGTTATTGTATCAGTTAGATGGTACAAGCTAGGAAAATGGCGCAACCCTATTGGTTGGAATTTCTCCAGCTAACCGTTTAGCTCCCTCGCACAGCACTGGTGGAAATTCACTCTAAACGTGGTGTGATACGAGGTAAAATCTGATTCTATTAACGAAGTCGAAATAATGAAGGTAGTTTGAAAATAATGACAGCGGATAGAGCTGCGCGATCTTACCATTCTTACCTTAGATTATGAATAACGGCAGCTTACTGCCTAATTCTTACCCATCACTCCTCCTTGCATCACTCCGTCAAAAATTTTTTTTTTTATATTTTTTACGGCTCTGAAAACTAGTCCTTTTGAGCCTCTCGTAATATTACGCACTTCGTCTTGCTTAGCGTAATATTATATATTCTTTGGTCCTGCTGTCACATTGCTGTCAAGCTATACAGGGTGAAAAAAAAGTTCGATGATCTTTATAAGAAGGGGTGATTCTACATCACTAATAGTAAAAGGTTTTAAATAAAATTTAGTTTTTTTTATTTCGGGTGATCATGAATGAAATTAGATTTTCCTTCGAATTACTTACATCACAGTAATTTATTGAAATTGATAGGTACTTGATAGTGACTGGATATTAGAACAAAAAACATCTTTGTTTGCATCACCAGCTGATCATAGAAATAACTTAAGTTTCACTTCTTAAGCTAAACCTACTTTTTTTTAAGAATTTTTTTTTTCATCCCATCTATTCGAAAATCGCTGATCGGTTCGTCAATAAAAGCGAACAAAATTGCTGTTTTCTCCAAGAGACTTTCGTAGCGGGTAAAAATGGGATTTAAAATTCGAACATGAATTTAGGTCCATCATAGGGACCATACAATATTTTAGGTCAACCATAGAGGTCGAACAAAAATATTGTATGAAAAATTATACTGGCCGGTTTTATTTTTAATATTATTATGAATATAAAACAAACATTTTGGAAACTACGCCAGGGGGCGCAGCGTTTTTTCTTACGTCAATGATATAAAAAAAGAAATACGATCGAAATGTAAACAAGACTACCAACCAAAGAGGTTCTGTTCCTAATTGATACAAAAATGTCAATAACATTTTCAGTTGTTACAAATAATACTTAATATGATTTTTAGTATTGTTTCATCAAGTAATTATATTGTAATGGTATTTTATATTTAAAATTAATGATGAGCGTGTTCTTCTGATGATGATGGGCCTCTTATTCTTTTCTCATAGAGGGAGATGAAAAGTAGAGTGTATTACGCGGCTGCAAAAATATTTTTACCTTGGGCGACCTATTGAATCCCTCGCTACATTCAGGATTCTACTTTAGAATCCCTCGCCATGCTCGGGATTCTACTCAAGAATCCTTCATTTCGCTCTGGATTCAAAATAGCGCCCTCGCTTTAAAAATATTATTTTATAGCCTTGTGACACAATCTACTATTTATACAGTAAGAAGGATCCCGTTAGAAGGATCGTCGTACTTTTTTATAGCCAGTATAATTTCCTTTGTAATTCTGTTTTCCTGTCTATCGTATCCCTTGTCTTTAAATATAAATTGCAAATTTGCAGAAAAGCCCGACTCTCCCCACTCCCTGACCGTGACGGAGATTCAGAGTCGTGGCGTCCGCTTGTCCTGGAGCCAGGGTTTCGACGGCAACTCCCCGCTGGTCGGCTACACGGTGCAGTTCGCCGCCCTCTCGCCGCAAGGAGCCATCCGCGTCAACCAGTGGGACTCGGCCACCAGTCTCAACGTCTCCGTCCATGGTGCCACGCAGAGCTATATCACGTGAGTTAATATTTGTAATATTGTTCCGCATCAGCAAAAAAAAAACCATTTGAGTACTCAAGGTGGTCTCTGCCAACCTTGACGGGAAAGAGGCGTGATGCTATGTATTATTAAACAGTGTTAATTTTCATTGATTATGCTCCCAAACCCAGTGATTCGAGTTATGATAACAAGCAACTTGCCCTTAGTGGTCACGTGATGGACCAAGGCCAACAACTTTTATCAAATAAAAAAAAAATCTTCAGAAAAGATGCTTGTATTCTAAAGTAGAATCACTGAGCTTCGGGAGCAAAACCAACGAAAATTCACGCTGCATGGGTACAAATTTCGAAATCTAGTAGTTGGACCGTTCCGGCTCCCAGTTAGAAGTTTCTTGGTGGGGACTAGATAGTCAAAAAATATCTTTCTTACATCTGATTTCATGCGATTCATCCTCAGAATAATAATAATAATAAAGTTTATTTATTCAGACAATCACAGTCCACATTGTTAGTAAATACACACTACTTAAACTACGTTAGTAACAAATAATCACACTACTTAACCTACTACTTACTTACTAAGTCGCTCCTGTCTAACCAGGAGACTAACAAAGTGCCTAAGCATAGGCTCAGCCAATTTTGCACTCAACAATTTTTGGATACTGTTGGAACTGCTACGTGTTCTTTGTAGTAGTGATGCGGTTCTTTTCCTTAGAACAGCATGAAAATCATCTGTTCTAGCCTCCGCAAACATCCCAGACGCACTACAAAAACGCGGCAGCCTCAACAGTACCCTAAAACCATTATTATACTGCACCCTTAGTGCATCCAGAGTCTTTTTCGTGTAGCTGGTCCATAGGGCACTCGTGTAAAACGTCTGGCAATAAGCTTTAAATAAAGTTATTTTCGCCTCGCTACTACAACGAGCGAACCTATGGGCCAGCATATTACACCGCGCCGCTAACGCTCTGCGTTCGCGTTCAATATCGGCATGGTCCCTGAGATCCTCCGCAATGTAATGGCCTAAATATTTAAAAAGTTGTACTCTTTTCAGAGGTACACCGCAGAGTTCTAAGATCGGCTCATATGCCATTACCTTGCCGCGGACCCCAAAGACCATGAATTCTGATAATGACCTCCGTGAACGATGTGATGATAAGCTCACTGGTGTGGTTGGTAGTGAGTCTGCCTTTCACGCCGTGGGCCGCGGGTTCGATCCCCGCCCAAAGCAAACATTTGTGTGACGAACGCGAGTGTTGCTCAGTGTCTGGTGTCACGTAACGCCCGTAGGGGCGCTACGGAAGCCTAATAAGAAAGAAAAGAGGATTTGGAGGGAAAAGAGAGTTTATTACAGAGGAGGGAAAAGAGGTTCCTACCTATCACCTATTTCTGTCAAGTGCAGCCAAGGGCGGAAATGGGGCGGATGCCCAGCCTAGTGACGGCGTGCAGAAGAATAGTGCGTGAAGTAGCATGACGTGAAGAACGTTTACGGAAGGCCAGGAACGTTGAGAACGCGTCCCGGTGTTATTTATCTATGTGTGTATATCAGTCTCCAGTAGTTGCTTTGTTTAGTTTGGAACCAGATGACCTTATGTAAAATTTCCCCCAATATTTATTTACTTATAATGATGCCGTAAATCTTATTTTGTTTCAGGCTTACAAAAAAGGGGGATATCCATTACGAAGCTCTCCTAAGCAATCTAAAGCCCCATACTGCGTACATGATACGCATAGCAGCCATCAACCAGATCGACCGCAGCGAGTTCACTGAACCGGTGGTCGTGAAGACACAGGAAGAAGGTAAGCATCAGGATACTGTCACTAATTCTTGCCCAAAGACATTCTGTATATTCGTTACTCAGCATAAATTTTTATAGGTTTTTTACCCAAAGTCCACTGATTCTACCTATGGATTCTACTCATGATAAACAAACAACTTTATTTTTACTCGAAAAAATTACTTAAAAAAAAGGTTTCGTAGTATATAGGGTGACTTTCAATTAGTTCTTGATAGCAAAAGATATGCATGTACTCATGATACTGAACAACTTTTCCCAAGAAACATAGGTCGAAATACGAAAAACCAAATTTGACTTCCCATACAAAATGCGCTATCAGCTGATGCAGTTTCTATGGGAGGTCAAAACTTGATTTTCGCATTTCGACCTATGTTTCTTGGGGAAAATTGTTCAGTATCGTGAGTACATGCACATCTTTTTCTATCAAGAACTAATTAAAGGTCACCTATATAACGTATGTGCGGAGCAGTGGCCCAAGCTGCGAAATTCTGGAGGAGGGTCCCTGGGATTTTATGATTGTGACGATATTTTATTTATATTTTTCAGCACCATCAGAAGCCCCAACGAACATCCACGTGACACCAGGAGGGCCTGGTGAGCTACACGTGACTTGGAGACCGCCAGCTAGAGACGCGTGGCATGGAGAGCTATTGGGATACTCTGTCACATGCACCGAGCTTGGGCCTGGAGGGACGCCTTTACATAATACGTCCAGGTACACCCTGTTGTTCGTCATAAGGGTGCACACATACTAGTGATTTTAATAAATAATAAATAAAATAAATAAATAGTAAATAGTATGAACGCCGCAAAACTGTTATTGTGCCCGCGCCCTTAGGGAAATGTTAATGGCTCTTATGGCCTACGGTTGAAATATTGTGACAATACAATGACAGAAGGAAACAGCTATGTGTGAGAGTAGCATGGACTGATAAGCCGTCGATGTCTGTCGTTCCAATATCCTACGCACAGGGACTAGATAAGTCATATCTTACGCATCGCTCCGTCCTGCTCTCACTCTGCTGTCATTCAATTTTTTTTTTTTTTTTAAAGAGGGAGGCAGACGAGCAGGCGGGTCACCTGATGGTAAGTGATCACCGACGCCCATAGACACCTGCAACACCAGGGGGATCACAGGTGCGCTGCCGGCCTTTAAGATATTTGTAGGCATATTTATAATTAAGCTACATAATGAATGGTTACAGGACGCTTACAGTAAACGGGTGGTCTGCGACGGAGCTCAGTTTGTCAGCTCTGCGCAAGTTCACGCGGTACGAGGTACGAGTGCGAGCGTTCAACGGTGTCGCGGCTGGTCCTGCCTCCACGCCTGTTTCTGCTACTACTTTAGAAGGAGGTAATAATAATAATAATCAAGTTATTTCAGAAAAAAATATCCATAATTTGTAAGTTCACAATAGTAAAAAAAATACAATATTCATAAAATTCCAATCAATGTCATAAAAATTCAGAAAAATTGGATTTACCAAACTACGCCTGTCTTTACTGACCGGTAGTTATTGAGATCTTCGGGCGAGACTTGTCCAGTAGCAAAAGTCTTATAATTTGTTGTTGTATCATTTTAAAGGTGGTAGGACTTTTGTGCAAAGTCCGTCTGGGGAAGTACCACACCCTTGCCTATTTCTGCCGTAAAATAGCAGTGTTTGCACTGCTGTGTTTCGGTTTGAAGGGTAAGGGAGCCAGTGAAATTACCGGCACACGAGACACACCATCTTAGTTCTCGGGGTGGGCAACGTGCTTTGCTGTCTTATCAGTGTCAACTTATGCCACTAATAAGACAGCGGGCTGTATGGGCGGTGGTGACAACTTTCCATCAGGTGGCTAACATGCTCGTTTGCTCACTTGTCACTTAAAAAAAAAACATAAAAAAATCAAATCAAATTATTATTTGGCGCGATGGCCATGTATTGAACCTCTAGCAAGCTAAGGACTAGTCACGAGCTGCCGAGCGAAACACACTATTTTTCACCTCACTATAGCAAGGAAAATGCTAAATAATAGCGCCAGTAGGTACTTTATACCATAATTCATTATCTCGTTCTAACGTCACCAAAATTTCCGCGCTTGAAGGCAATTTTTTTTGTCTTTTTACTATTTATTTGAATTTAATATGAAAACATCGATTATGGAATATTTTATGCCAAAAAAACTAGTGTAGCAGAACTACAACATGACGCATTTAAGGGTTAATTCCGTTATTTTTAGAGCAATTATGAACACTTCTTTCTTTAAATGATAAATTTGAATAAAGGGTGCGTCGTCAGGGACAGGTTTTCGAAAACTGAAAGGGCATGATCAGTCAACGTAACTGACCAACTTTCAGTGACTGGAACTTTCAGGAAATTGAAATAATCGACATTTTAGGTTTCAGGTCAGGACAGGTTTCCCAAAACTGAAACTGAAATCTGCTCATGAAACTGAACAGCTTTCCTTAGGAGCCTTGGCCAAAATACAAAATGCGCTATCAGCTGATGCAGTTTCTATGGAAACATGTACTTTTAGGGTTCCGTAGTGAAAAAGAAACCCTTATAGTTTCTGTCTTTCTGTCTGTCCGCAGCTTAGCTCAGAGATCCTTAGTACTAGAAAGCTGAAATTCAGTACGGATATACATTTCATCCACACCGTAAAATCCACGCCGACAAAGTGTCGTTGCATAGGTCTTTTAAAATTAATGTGTGTCTGACCTCGATCTAGCCTTGAGGACAAATATGGGGTCAACGATGGAACGAGATTGCCCAGAAGAAGCCTATTCACTCGCGACTTAAATAGATTCGGGTTATAAGAGCTCGGGAATACAGACGCAGGCAGAGAATTCCACTCCTTAGCCATGCGCATTATAAAGAATGTTTCAAAGCGCTTTGTGCGGATGCGTGGACTTTAGCACGCAAGTTTCGACCTCAAAAACCTTTTCCAGGCTATCGGCCAAAGACATGAAGATTCCTACGGATAAAGCAAAGGTTCCTGAACGTAGTTTTTGGGGATATCTTTTTAAAGTAAAGCCATCGTAATAGGTTGTTACAGCTGTCCAAGCCCGTTGTGACAGCTGTCAAACATATGAAAAATTATGATCTGCAAAGAAAAATGAACCCTGTGTGTTGGTTGGTGGGAAACGTCAAAACACACTTCTTACGTTGCCTCTACTTTAGACACTGCATAACGAGGCAATGATTTTTGTTAAACACACAGTAGGTAGGTACATTCCAGAACAGGTCAAGCTTGAAAATCACAGTGCGATTTCCGTACACTAACTTGATAAGTCCGGTCTAAAGTCCAATGTGTAATGCTTGACGTGCTCTTGAATTCGAAGAAAAAGGTGTCTTTGTGATCTTTGTTTTTTTCTATTTTCAGTCCCAGAGTCTCATCCAACTAGAGTCCTATGTTCGCCAATGTCATCTTCTAGCATGAAAGTGTCATGGAGTCCGCCGCCGCCAGGGCAACATGGCGGCATTATCCAAGGATACAAAGTTATCTACACACCACTAACTAATGATCATGGTATGAGATCAATCACAATTTTTCTTTTAAACATGTTTTTTTAGGTTTCGTACCTTTGAAGGGCCTTTAAGGTACCTTTTTAATCTAGAGGTATAGCTAGCTGATTTAAATTTTCACTGAATATATGTTGTTGGGGGACATTTCACACAAGGTCATCTGATCCCAAACTAGGCAAAGCCTGTACTATGGGTATCAGAGACTGATATACAATTTAAATAGATAAATAACACCCAGCTAAATAACAAATACTTGTGTTCATCACACAAATGTGTGCCCTGGGCGGGGATCGAACCCACGGCCCACGGTGTGAAAGGCAGGCTCACTACCAACCACACCAACGGGCTTGCCTTAAGTCGAATTATCTAACAGCACCAGACAGAGGGAAATTGAGACATCTCATTAAGGCCCTACATACCAGCAGAGTACCCTAGGATAACAAAAACAACAACATGAAAATAATAAACAAAAATAAAGTTTCATACAAGAAACGTGTTTTTAGCGTTTCTTTTTAATTTCGGCTTTATCGCAAAGACTATGATTTATGAGACAGCAGAGAAAACTTGCTTTACTGCATAGATTATAATAAAAACTTTCTATTTCAGCTGATGTAGGCGAAATCAAAAGAGTGACAACAACAGACACTTATCTGCTTACTCTACGAAAGTATACCAACTATTCCATTCAAGTCCTTGCATTCACTAACGCTGGGGATGGGAAAAGGAGTCCGCCAGTTTACTGTATGACGGAAGAAGATGGTATGTCTGTTATACTTGAATCAAGGTAAAATAAATATAAATAAATAAATATTGGGGGACATTTCACACAAGCCCATCTGATCCCAAAATAGGCAAAGCCTGTAGTGACTGAATTGGCACCTAGTTCATCGATCCTATAACTCCAACAATTTTATTATTGATGATAGATAGGTAATAAATTAAAATTTAAAACCGCATTTAATCATCTGATTGTTCGACAAATAAGATGAATCCGTTCGTCCCTTTTTGTTTTCGAGGGGAGGTCCATTATGGATAACTGGTCGCTTCCGGGTTATGTCAGATTCGATTCGGGTCCCCCCCCGGTGACCAACCTCGGCGCATGACGGGTAGCTCTGGGATCTCCTTAGGAAGGCGACCAGTGTCACCCTCGCGTGATATTCGTGCCCTTCCTTTAATGTTTATTTGATCCTTCCTTACTGCGGAGCAGTATAGCAACAAAAGGTCACAGTTTGTTACGAGTATTACCTTCCGCTGGCGGCTTGAACGGGGTGATCGGGATCCCCATCCTAACCACCCACGACCTTGTTGAAAGTGTGATCCCTTATGATCCACAGAGCAGAGTGCATAACGCTTATTAGTAGATTGACATAAAACACAATAAATAAGTATCACTATTTTAATTTTCTCAAAATTATATAAACAAACACATCAAAGATATTTTTCGTAAGACACAGATGACAAGACGGAATCTTTCATTCTCAATTCAAGCATCCATCATCTTTTCATACCAGCCAGTCTGTCAACAATTGTAACCTCTTTTCTCTAACACTCCTCCTCAATTGTTTCCATCAGACTTGCTATCCTGATTCATACTCCATCAGATCATACTTACTCACTAACGGACAGATAAAATCAACATACACCCATCTCGCTACGACAAAACTCATGCTTCCCTCTTGGCACTGCTTTTGTTAAAGCATCAGCAATCATGCACTTGGTTTCTAAATAAATACCTAAGTGAGATTGCTCCCTCTTCTAAAGCTTCTCTTACAAAATTATAGCGCACATCAACATGCTTCGTCTGTTGATGGTGCACCGGGTTCTGTGCTATTGCCATAGCGGACTGACTGTCCGTATGTATAACAATGGGCAGCTCCTCCTTACCCATAATCTCCTTTAGAAAACGTCGGACAAAAATGGCTTCCTTTGTAGCTTCTGATAAGCTGATGTATTCAGCTTCAGCCGTTGACAAAGCAATGCTTCTCTGCTTAGAGCTCTGCCATGAAATAGCTCCATTTGCCATCTTAAAAACATTTCCGGAGTATGATCTCCTGTCAGTAGGATTCCCAGCATGGTCAGCATCTGCATAACCTAGTATATCTCTATTATCTTTAGAGTATATGAGTCCCATGCTCTTGGTTCCTTTCAAATACTTAAGAATCCTCTTAACAGCAGTCCAGTGAACATCTTCATAGCAGTTACTAAACTGACTCATAAAGTTCACTGAGTGTGCGATGTCTGGTCTTGTACACACCGCAATGTACATCAATGATCCTAACAGCTCTCTGTAAGGTATGTGTGCATTGGGCGTATATGGCTCTTTAGGTTTATTAAACCTCTGTCCAGGCACTGCTGGAGTAGAAACTGGCTTACAGTTTTCCATATTAAATCTGCGCAGCACTTTATTCACATATTCTTCTTGGTCTATTTTGATGTAACCGTTCATTTGCTTGACTCTCATTCCAAGAAACAACTCAGCTTTTCCTAAATCCTTCATCTCGAATTTAGTCATCAACTCTTGTTTAACCTTCTGCATCTCTTTCTTGTTATTGTAGAAAATGAGAATATCATCCACGTAGACCGCTAATATGATCAGTTCTGTTCCATTCTTCCTTGTGTATACGCAGGATTCATTCTTGCATCGTTTAAAGTTGAGACTCTCCAGCTCTGTGTTCAACTTAAGATTCCATGCGCGCGGTGCTTGCTTCAATCCATAAAGCGATTTCTTTAGCAGGCATACATGGTCTTCTTTTCCTTTTTCCTCAAAACAGGGTGGTTGTCGCATGTACACTTCCTCATTAAGGCTTCCATTTAAGAAAGCTGTTTTCACGTCCATGTGATCAACACTAAGACCAAGGTTTGCTGCTAGAGCAATAAGTAGTCTCAGAGAACTATGACGAACTACCGGTGAAAAAGTTTCATCATAGTCTATTCCCTTTCTCTGGCTGAAACCACGTGCCACCAATCGAGCCTTGTAACGAGTTTTATTCCCCGCCTCCTTTTTGATTCTGAATAACCATTTAGAATCAACAACGTTGCTCGCTTGGTCTGGTTTCACTAAAATCCAGGTGCCATTTTTCTTTAAAGCATCCAGCTCCTCCTGGATCGCATCTCTCCACTGCTTGGCATCCTTTCTAGATAATGCATCTTTAACTGTGATAGGATCATCCTGTTCCAGTGTCGCTTGGTAAGTTATGTGGTCTGGATACTGAACAGGTTTTCTATCTCTGAGTGGGTATCTTCTTTCCTCTACTGCTTCTGGTACAGCTTCTGTTTCATTCAATCTCTCTTCAAACGATTGCCACTGTTCTTCCTCTTCCAAAGTTTCAGCTTCAGGACCTCCGTCAACATAATCATCATCATTTAACAGCAAGTTTTCTTCCTGAACTGTCTCCTCTGGTTGAACAGTTTCTGGTTGCATGTCTTCATCGTTTCTAAGATCGATGGTTACAGGAACCTTTTTCTCTTCAGATTCAATAGCCTTGTGATAAAATTGACATTCGAAAAATACCACATCTCGTGCCCTGTGAAGCTCGCCATTTTTCGGATCAATCAGCCTGTATCCTTTTGATTCTTCGCAGTATCCCACAAATATAAGCTCTTTACTTTTTGCATCCCACTTCGTTCTCTTTTCATCGGGGATGTGTTTAAAAGCTCTGCAGCCGAACACCTTGAGATGACGCAGGTCTACTTTTCGACCACTCCATTTCTCTTCTGGCGTCATGTTCTTCACTGCTACAGTTGGGCTTCTATTTTTCAAATATACTGCAGTATTTACTGCTTCTGCCCAAAAACGAACAGGGAGTCCAGCTTCCTGCAGCATTGTTCGTGCTTTTTCAGTAATGGTGCGATTTGCACGCTCGGCAACACCATTCTGCTCAGGTGTGTATGCAATCGTAAGTTGGCGCTTAATGCCACAACTCTTCAGAAAATCATCAACTCTTCTATTGACATATTCACGTCCATTGTCAGTCCTCAACACCTTCAGTTTCTTTCCAGTTTGAGTCTCGGCAAAAATCTTAAACTCTTTTATTTTCTCAAAAGCTTCACTTTTCTCTTTTAGAAAATACACAAAAGTTTTACGCGAATAATCATCGATAAATGTTATAAAATATTTAAATCCACCCATGGACATAACACTCATAGGTCCACTAATATCTGAATGTACCAACTCTAAGAGCTCCTTAGCTCTCATAGCCTTATTTCGCTCAAATGGTTGTCTGGTTTGCTTACCCATCAAACAGGCTACACAATCTAGCTTTAGATTAGAAGAAGTTTGAAAACTTACCCCAGCTGCTAGCCTATTCCTTAATTTAATGAGGTTACATACTCCTAGATGTGCCAACCTTTTATGCCATAACTCCATCTCGTTGCTTACTGTGGTAGCTAGTGCACTTGCCTGTGAAGAAGTTTTTAGTTTATAGACACCTCTATTTAAAATTCCTGTCAAACAAGGTTTGCCTTCTAGGGAACACTCATTAGCATTAAAAATCTCACAGCCCTTTTTGGAAAATACTACCACTTTGCCCTTATTTACAATACAACTTACACTCAATAAGTTAGATGCAAGACCTGGTACATACATAACATTACCTACTGTAATGTCTGAAGATTCATACCCCACTGTACCAAATCCTTCTCCATACACCTTACCTCCATTTGCGCAACACACCTCTACCCGTCTTTCCACCTTTACAAAGTTTTGCATCCAATCTCTCCTACTGGTCATATGTGCAGACGCTCCTGAATCAAGAATCCAATCTTCATTATTTGAGTTCTCTTCTTCTACCATCGTAAGCGCTGTTGCCATGTGACCTGTCTTGGTCTGCCGCATAGTATTATGTGGACAGTCACAAGCTTTGTGTGGTCCTTCACAAATAAAACATTTCAGTTCAGTTTTCTTCTGTTTGTTCCTCCGAACATACTTCTTATTATTCTTTGAAGTATAGAACTGAGCGCAGAACTCGGGCCTGGAGTGTTCTGATTTGTGCAAATTCTAGTTTCATCTATTTGAAGAAGTTTTGTCTTGACATAGTCAGTTGTCAAAGCTGTATTTGTATTTTCCAACGCCAGTCTCATAGGCGTATACTCATCTGGTAGGCCCTGCAGCATCAGTGCTGCTAGCAGTTCATCATCGATCTCTTTACCTAAATCTGACAGCTGATTAGCTACTCTCATTATCTCTGTCACGTATTCAGTAATGCTCTGGAACATGCTTAGCTTCAAGCTCACTAGCTTCGATAATAAACGACATCGGTTATTTATGCCTTTATCCTCATAAGCAGCTTTCAAATTATTCCAGGTCTCATGCGCTGTCTTAGCCTTGCGAACGTGTACCTTACACTGACTCTCTATAAGAAGGCATATTTTGGTGCGCGCCTTCTGATCACCTCGCTTAGCAACTTCGTCTCCAGTAGCTGGCGGACTCTCTACATACTTCCACAAATCGTCATGCACTAGAATACATTCGACATCAAACTTCCAAGTGTCAAAGTTGCTGCACCCTTGAAGCTTCTCAATTGTCGGAAGTCCTAGCCCCGAACCAGCATGTGCCATTGTTGATGATGATGTGCTCGTCTCTGGTATACTTATTGTAGGTTCCACATTTTGTTGCATTATTTATGTCACACTCTACTTACTGCGTGGTGCGGTTACCCTTAACCTGTTGAAAGTGTGATCCCTTATGATCCACAGAGCAGAGTGCATAACGCTTATTAGTAGATTGACATAAAACACAATAAATAAGTATCACTATTTTAATTTTCTCAAAATTATATAAACAAACACATCAAAGATATTTTTCGTTAGACACAGATGACAAGACGGAATCTTTCATTCTCAATTCAAGCATCCATCATCTTTTCATACCAGCCAGTCTGTCAACAATTGTAACCTCTTTTCTCTAACAGACCTGGCATCTGTTGTCGAGTATTTTGAACAGTTAAATTACTATTTAGAACCTAATGACTATTTATATAGAACGCCAACTATTTAGAACAGTTAAATGGTACACGCCGCTGCACGTCACTAGTAATTTTTGACGCGAGTCTCTGGTTTCGGCCGTAAGAGCGCTGGTACAACTCACAATGGGATTGTTTCCACTTAGATGCTGCCGTGCGATCATCTTGTTGCGTCTTGTGTCTTGCAATAGGAAAATAACTTTTGTTTATTTTTCAGTACCCTCAGCACCACACAAAATAAAAGCGTTAGCGTTTTCAAGTGACTCAGTTTTGGTAAGCTGGTTACCACCGTTAAACCCAAATGGAGTTATATCACACTACACTGTATACTACAGAGAAGCAGGACGGTGAGTAAAGCAATTAAAAAAGAAACAACAAATATTAAAAACTGGTCAAGTGCGGAGCAGACCGCGTCCCTAACACACCATTTTTACCTCCATAACATCCCCGTTTGGTGCCGGAAAAGAATAGTACCAACCCATCTCTGCCCGTGGGTGTCGTAAGAGGCGACTAAGGGCATAAGAATCGGAAGATGGGCAGCAGCATCTTTCTGTGTATCTTACAATTTATATACTGCGGTCACCAACAACAGCGGTCGCCAGCCGCAACGCTTACAATAAAATACATTTTATATATTTGTCAATGGTGGAGCTTTATTGTAGTAACAAACATGAATGCGCATTGATGGTGTCGCCACCTTCACACAGCGGCCAACTCTAGAACTAATTTGTTGACAAAAACCTCCTTTCAGTTAATACTATATGGTAAATCCCCTCGCATTTTTGCTGAATTTCTAGAGGCAGTTCCCTGTCCTGTGACGTGTATGGGATGATATGATGTTGATGATGAAATAACATCCCATGAAACGTCCACTGCACTTGGCCGGTTTTTATTCACGTTTACTATAAATCATCACATTTCCAGGTTAGGAAAGCACTCAAGTTTCACGGTGTCGGCAGAGAAGAAACTGGATGCAGAGCTGATGTTTCAAGTGCGAAACCTACTTGAGAGTCAACTGTACGAGTTTTGGGTGTCAGCTACTACAGGCTCTGGGGAAGGAGAATCGACGCCCGTCGTTGGACAAGGGCCTAGCAGTAGAAGTAGGTTTTATAGTACTTTATCATCATAACATCCCATGAAATGCTCGCTCCAGAATTCTAGCTTTTGCTGGAAAAATGTGGAGGAGAAGTACCATACTCACCTCGCTTGTCAGCGTTACGGCTGGCACCATGGACCGCGGTTGTTTGTGATCGCAGTTTGTAAGATGATACGATACATGGAAGGACGCTGCTGCCCATCTTTCGGTTTATAAACCCTTAGTCGCCCCTTACGACACCCACGGATGACCTGTGGTTTTCAAATAATTTTTAAAATATATAGCGTGCGCAGGATAAGTTTGGCTGTGACAGTTGTTTTCTGCGCACGGGTGACAGGCGGAGAGCCAATGAACGATTCGCTCGCCTCCCCCACCTGCCGCGCTCACACCCGCGATTTATTTTTTGAGTTCTGCGCATTAACGGTCATAGCCAGGTTTATTTTGAGCGACGGGTAGTAATAATAAATTTTGTATGCAAAGGTCGATTTTTTTTTAATTTTCTCAGTTTTATTTACTGAAAGTTGTTCAGTTACGTTGACTGATCATGCCCTTTCAGTATTTGCAAACCTATTCCTTACACCCTGCATAATGCTATACACTTTCTTTTTAGCTTTGAGCAGTCGTCTATAAAAAAAAACCGGCAAAGTGCGAGTCGCCTCGCGCACTGAGGGTTCCGTACCACCACATAATCATAATTGTATTAGTTAAAATTTCAGTAAGTTAATGTGCCAGATTTTTTGAGTCCGACACGCGCTTGACCAAATTTTATTATTTGTTGTTATTTTATAGCTTATGCACTATAAACGTACCAATTTTGAAGTTTGTAAGTGTTCCGGTTTTTAAAATAGAACTAAAACAAAAATCGTCTCCGCGACCATTCAACTTGACCCCACACTTATATGAATGTTCTTGAAACGGGAGCTCACCTCAATTGGTTACCATTAGTTGTGAGAAAAGTTGTAATATTTAATGATTTAAGACATTTCCCTTTATTTGTACTTTGAGACCTAGCTTCTTGCCAAATTTCATAATTTTAGGTCAACGGGAATTTTAGGTTTTGCATTTTTGCAGAAATGTATGGAGATGAGGACATAAAAAGCCATATCTTTTGATTGCGTCATTGTAAAAAATTTAAACTTTCAGATCTTGTGTGGTTCATGGACTTATCATGGATTATCAATATTAAATACTATTGAAAATAGACGAGGGAACATGTTGGGACATCTGATACGACACGACAAATTTTTAAAAACTATCATAGAAGGAAAGGTTGAGGGAAGGAGAGGTAGAGGAAGGCCAAGACGTTGCTACATGGACCAGATTAAGGAAAAAATAAATGTCGTGTCGTATCAGAAAGTCAAACAAGTTGCAGAAGATAGGAAGGCGTGGAAGTTACTCCACCGACAAGAGCGTAGCTCTTAAATAAGAAGAAGAAGAAGACCTCTACCCGTTCGTGAGATAAAGGGTCTTGACAGACAGACAGACGGACAACAAAGTGATCCTATAAGGGTTCCGTTTTTTTCTTTTGAGGTACGGAACCCTAAAAACGAGTCAAGTGCGAGTCTGTCACGCACACGCTCTTTACAATATACCTATAGAATTTTTGGAAGCAATAAAGTATATTTTTAGGTCCGCAAAACTAAGTTTGTTTGTAAAGGTTTTTTGCAGTATTCTGAAAAACTGTGCTATTTAGAGAGTTGTTTTATTTTTTCTGTAAAGTTTACAAATACAGTACAAAGAAAGGCCGGGGTCCCATAGTAATCTGGAAAGCCTCAAATACAGTACAAAGAAAGGCCGGGGTCCCATAGTAATCTGGAAAGCCTCCTTTAATAACTCGCCAGTAGGTACAGTCAAGAGCACATCAAACTTGATACTTGTACGAGTAATGTAGTTCCTCCACATAAAGCGTTTTGTATATATCAAGCATGAAATTCTCTTGACTATAATATCACATCGGGCACATCCCGAACACTGCCTACATCGGGCGCGGATTTGAAATTGGTCGCGTAGGCTCGCATATTCAGTACAAAAGGTGCAAAAGACCCTCAAAAAGGACTACGACAATCTTGCGGGCGGGTGCGCGCGGGGGTGCGCAGGGGTTAGGGGTAGATTTCAAGGGGAGCGGAGAGTGTCCGTTCTGTATGATAGTACCTACTATTACATATTCTGTCCTATAATAGTGTAGGAAACGAAGCAGTTGACCCCAACATAATTCTCTCGGGCAGATTTTATTTAACAGGATGATAAAGATCATGAATCAAATGTTAATTTTAAATATAAAAAAAAAATTATCAATTTTTTTTATATACTTATTTTTTTTAATTTTTGTATAGAAAAATTAAAAGTACAGATTTTTTTTTTTTATATAGAAGGTTTGTCTCATATATGTAGTGTAATACCCCAGCAAAGTTTCATCGACTTCATATTATTATAACGATCCGCTTCGTTTCCTAGACTATAATAAGTACAATTACTAGTTGATTTGCTTCCCAGTTCCAGCCAGAATAGCGTCTTTCGGCGGCGCAGTGTGGGTGGGCGCGGGCCAAGCAGCCCTCCTCGCGTGTACGTGCGTGGGCTCTCCGGCGCCGCGCTCGCGGTGGACGCACCACCGAACTCCAGTTACTCACCACGCATTCTACCAAGTCACGCATCGAGGTCACTTGCATATTAGAGGTTTGTTTGCAACAGATTTAATTTGTTCGGGTTACATTCAAAAAGATAAAACTACAACAAGACAGTCTTCTTTTGTTTCTGGAAAAGCTAGGGCGCGTCAGCTTAATATTATACGTTCTTTGGTTAGGGCGCTCCATATTATCCACAAAACTTAACATGATACTTGCTGATTGAGAGAGCCTTAGATAGCGCAGAAGCGTGCTGCTCTGACAATCAGCCTACATTTTCTTCACTGAACTAAACCTTCAATGCCTCGACATTCGAACTCCAACCATATCGGTTAAGATAATTTAAGGCCACTTAAATGACATTCGAAAATATCATCTATAAGGATTAAGCCACGATCACACCTAGCTGAATTTTTAAGACTAATTCGGCATAGGTACATTGCTCGTTGAAGTAAGGATATTGTAATTAACATAACCAAGCCTCCCAGCAATGTATGCCGAATTAGTCGTGATCGTGGCTTTAGTGACTTGGCTAATTTGGCTATCCATACTTTGCAAAACTTTTTCCGTTACCAAAGAAAGTATTTCCTGTTTGCAGAAGTAAACGAACAATCCTCGGGCAACTTCACCTGCACAGCAAGTAACACGATCGGTGAAGACTCCATTGTTTACGTGGTATCAGCAATTATGCCTCCAGCAGCCCCATCTTTGTCCCTCCAATATACGACAGCGTCTAGTATTAAGTTGCACTGGCAGTTGCCTGCTGGTGATGTCGCTGAGCCAATATTGGGTAAGTGAAGTGTATTCTACAGACTATCGTTTCCAAAGCTTAGGAAAAGGCCTTCTGAGGACTTAATTTACGTAAATTCATCTACTTCAAATGCCTTCAGCAGGCCCTGCTTTATCCCTCAAGTATACTGCAGCTTCCAGTATTAAGTTGCATTGTAGATGTCACTGAACCAATATTGGGTGTTTCCTTACCGATTCCGTAGGTAGCAGATAGTATACTGAGCCTTAAAATGGACCAACAATCTGGCCATGGTCGCAAGAAGCCATCATAGGACCGGTCGTCATAGAGATCTTAAGGGGAGGATATACAGCAGTAAATGTTTTTCGCCTGATAGGATGATGATGAAAGTGTTTTTTTACGTTACAAGTGAGCAACCGAGCTGGGCCACCTGATGGTAAGTGGTCTCCACCGCCCATAGCACTCACTGTCTTATTAGTGACATACTTTGACGCTAATAAGACAGTAAAGCGCTTTACCCACCCTCAGAATAAAGATGTTATATTTCATGTGCCAGTAATTTCACTAGCTCCCTTACCCTTCAAACCGAAACACAGCAGTGTAAACACTGCTGCTTTACGGCAGAAATAGGTAAGGGGGTGGTACTGTTGTAAGTGTTACCTAACTACAAACAATCAGGACCAAGAAAAAGCGGAGGAGGAAAAGAAAGTGGAGGCTTCAGCCCAGCAATCAAGGATCTTAAAGAGTTCAAAAAGATAAATGGAAACCTGTAACAAATAGTTTTAATTTTCAGGATTCATTCTTCACTACAAGCAAGCGTCGGATACAGAATGGAATGTAGTTGAACTATCACCAGAAGTATCTTCTTACACAATGGATATGCTGAAATGTGGGACCACATACAACGCCAAAATACAAGCACGAAACAAAATTTCCATAGGACCACCTAGTGATGTGCTTACTGCTACGACGAGGGGTGGACGTAAGTATACAGATAATAGTAGATAGCATACATCCCACAATGCACAAATGTATTTTATCAATGTAAGCTGCCCACTCTTACTGACAGTGCTGAAACATGGACACTCATTAGGGGACTATGCACGAAATGAAAGTTGCAAAGAGAGCCACGGAGCATTCCATGCTAGGCATAAAACTGACTGTATTTGAGTAAACTTGGGGGAAATTGTTATATGGAAGCGGACAAGTGGCGATGGGCAAGACATTTGAAAAGGCGGAATAATGGAAGATGGACCAAGGCGATGAAAGAATAATGACCTAGGGTTTCAAATTTCTCGGTAGACTGACCACCTGCGATATGGTCCGACAAAATCTTGGCTATAGGAGGAAAAGCCTGGATAAGAAGGCGAAAGACCAGGGTGGGTGTCGTGACTGGAAGAGGTCGAAATGGGTAGTGATCTTGAGTAACTTTTAAAAGTTTAGTTCTGTGTAGTACCAGCTAAGAATATTATGACCCCACCATATCCCGTGGGTGTCGTAACAGGCGAGTATGTGATCTTAAATCGGAGGATAGCACTTCCTTCTGCGTATTGTAGGTAAACGCTGTGCTCGCAGCTGAAGATTAGGCTACATTTATTTAAATGGATTTACTGTCGACACGTAGAAGCAAACAACTTTGTAGATATTTTAGAATTAACTGAAGAACTTTTTGCAGGTCCGAAACCACCTAAACCAGAAGACCATGTTCACGCAAATACAACAGCTATTAAAATTAACTTCTACGCCTGGAGAGATGGTGGGTGCCCTATTTTGGGATTTCGCGTATCCTATCGGAGAGCTGGGTCTGAACATTGGATCAAGGTAACATCAAGATTCTTTTTGTGATTAGTTTTTTTTTTATATTACCTTAGCAAGATGAGGCCCATTCTCTTTTTTATATGGTTTTGCTCCGGAGAGCGCTGAGCTTCATGAGCATCACGCCCTTTTTAGGGTTCCGATACCAAAATGGTAAAAAAAAGGAACCCTTATGGTGCCGCTCTGTCTGTCCGTCTGTCTGTCACACCTCTATATCTCAGCAACCACTTATGCTATCAACCTGAAATTTGGAATAGTTTTAGAATATAGTTGCCCAACTTAATTGCACAAGAAAAAATTTTGAAAAAAGTATGATTATTAATATAAAGGGGGCCAAAATAGGGGGGGCCAAATTTCAAATTGTCGCTACTAGGTCGAGTGGGGTATCGTATGAAAGGGCTTTACTTGTACATTTTAAAATATATTTTTGTATTTTTTTAAATTTCTTAGTTTTAAAGTTATGATGAAAAATGTCAAGAAAAATACCATTCCCCCCCCCTTATCTCCGAAGTTTGAGTAAGGAAAAATCTGAATTAATTACAGTTGACAGAAGTTTATATAAACTTTACAGCAAAAATAAAACGATCTTTCTAAGTTGCACAGTTTTTCAGAAATCTGCAAAAACCCTTTACAAACAAATTTAGTTTTGCGGTCCTGAAAATGGACTTTATTGCTTCCAAAAATACTATAGGTATATCGGAACCCTCGGCGCGCGAGTCCGACTCGCACTTGACCGGTTTTTTTCATATGGTACGTCTAGACGCACCGCATGACATTACCAGCACCTGGTCGATATTCCACGTGGAAATAGGGACGGAAAGAAAATCAGCTGCGACGAGTCAGAGAGCGCTCTGATCACTGATATCCAAATATAGGTAACTCTTGGATTCGTTGCTGACAAACCCAGTTCTATTCTTGCCTATTCGATGCCCTTTGACACTTTACGCATCTATGTACGGTCCGAAACGGCGTAGACTCGCTCTATTTGCATTGTATTCTGCATGACATTCAATAAGTATTCTGTAAAGAATCTACATTGAATAAATATTATCTGAATCTGAATCTGTAGTGTCCATGAACATAAAAGCATAGAATCTCTAATGTCGATGTAAAATTAGTTCTTAGGACACAAACTAGAGGCGTTTTAAATTGGCACCTTATTGGCACACAAAATTTGCTCTCATTCGTATAGAAAACCAAATCAAGTGGCTCCGATTGTTTGCCATCAGTAATGGTACACAACTCAGAGAACTTCTCGCCTCGCTATCCTTTGTTTGAGCTCTGTAGTACAATTTCGCTTCTCTTCTTATGTCAGAGTTTTTTACTTCCTCGCTTTAGGGATCCAAAGTAGACTACTCAACAAGTTGGGGCACCTCGTCACGTCGTCCTTATCGTGAAAAAGCGCGGTGTCACGGCGCGACACGTTGACGTGACGTGCAAATTTGCGTTACCGTTTCGTAGAAATGCACGTCACGATGCCGCACGTTACCTACACGCTGTCGTGCTTTGTAAAATTCCAGTACTTACCTACATAAAGAAATAAAATAAAAGAAAGAACATGAAAGATATAGGTGCACCCAGTATCTATTTCTAGTACGGTCTATATCTAGAAAGAGGATGAGGTTCGTGAGTGAAAAATGTATCGGAATTTTCAAAATCAGGACAACGTGTAACGTTGTGGCATTGTAAAACGCATTTTACGACATGGTAACGTTCATTTCCACGTCTCGTTAACGTGCCGTACCGCACCACAGCACCTTGTCACGTTAACGACGTCGCGTCGTAACGTGGTGATATGTACAAGGTCTTAGTCATGCGTTACAATATAGTTATGCATGAGAACTTCAGAAACATATAAACCATTATATGTTTTTCTTTGTCTTCAGGTAGGCGATGCGCTAAGCTCAGCGAGCCATGTGCTGGGGGAGCTGACCCCAGCCACGTGGTACGAGCTGGCTATAGAAGCCAATAGTGATGCTGGCGTAGAACGAGTTACTTTGTTTGCTGACACTCATACTTTAGCTGGAGGTAAGTGATCTACTGATAGAAGTTTGCGGCTGTTGACGTGGATACGCAGGTATGTTTTCGTTTCCTGCGTGAGCAGGAGCTTGTGAATTAAGTATTAACGCCACCTATTGATGCTTAGTGAACGAGATCTAGTCATGGATACGTCTATGTTTTCTGTTCTGAACAAGAGTGACGCCATCTGTTCATGCATGGTATATATAAGTGCACAAAGCCGGTAAGTATAAAACTTTGGTTGAAAGGACGTGTGCACGTAGTTTCACGTGGTGATGAGTGAAATAAACACATGTTTTTACGTTTTATTGTAGTGTTTGACTTATTTTATACATAGACGTATCCATGCAAAACTTACGATTTCTTTATATCAATAAAACAAGCTTATTCCCGAGATTCGAAATAGCGTCAGTACAGATCCCGCCAACCTCCTAGTCCGCTCTGAACCTGGCACAGCACGGCGCTTTTAAAATTTAGAGGGGCTAGAAGTTTGGCGCGATCTAAACTTTAGTTGTTAACATGGGTACCTTCCTTTTTCAATTCTGTTCTATTGCGATTCGGAGGCACTGCAGTAGCCAGATGACTTCAAGGAAAACTTTCCTGTCAGGTCAAAAGTGCTATCTGGGAGCCAACTTTTGAAAGTCACCGCGAGATTTTCGCGATTAAAAAAAATTAAATAAGCATTGTTAAACTCCTCAAAAGTAAGGATCAATATTTATTAATTATAAAATAATGTTTAGTTTTAAAATTACCAACATAACAATTTGAGTTTTATGCGTTTATCGTGGCTTTTTTTATTTTAAAAATCTCTATAATCACCCGGTGTCTTTCAAAAATTGACTCCCTGGGAAGTTTGTGTTGGCTGCAGGGCTGCAATAAAGTACCTATGTTGCATTCGTCCGTGTCGTTTGCCCGTTATAACATTTAAAATCTTTGACCAATATGACGGAAATCTTCCATTTCTCCGTAGGTCGCATACCAACACTGCAGCCTCGGGCCCCGCTGACGGAAGGTGTTAGATCAGGAGGGTTAAGGACAGTACTTCTGTCTTGCGTCGCGAGCGCAGTAGTGGTCGTTTGCACATTGGCTGGCGTTATTTGCTTATTGCAACATAAGCGCAAGTACGTATTGCATCGTTCGTTTGAGTCGTCTGGTTGGTAGTTGCTAAAAACATATTTAAAGTTAAAGCTCCTTATACACTTTCTTTCTCAACAAAACATAAGCTGTATAGATTACCTGTTTGTGCAACTGGCGGTAAGACGGGTCATTCCACTTGGATCCACCGCTAGGCTCCAAGATTCAAGAGGTGAAAATATTAGCATACCGTCTTACATACTGCGGTCACCATAAACCGCGGTCCATTGTGCCAGCCGCAACACTAACAAGCGTAGTGACTGTGGTATTTCCTTCCAAAATATACCACGCCTTTTTAACTGTAAAATTCCGGAGAGAGAGCTCTTGGTGTGGACTTTTAATGTAATGTTATGATGACGTCTTTTTTGCACCAAATCATTCTGCACTGGGCCTATATCAAACCCATAGAGTTTATTCTATTCTATAGCGTTTGCGATAATAGAAAGCCATTTGTCTCAGAGCCCTGATCCCTTACCGCAAAAATTGTCTCAGCTGCGTCAGATAAACGGTGCATAATGTCACGTTCGCATAATGTCACAATAGGGTTTACCGATGCCCAATGTCACGTTCACAAAATGTCACAATAGGGTTTACCAAAGCACAATGTCACGTTCGCAAAATGTCACAATAGGGTTTACCGAAGCCCAATGTCACGTTCGCAAAATGTCACAATAGGGTTTACCGAAGCACAATGTCACGTTCGCAGAATGTCATAATAGGGTTTACCCTTAGATTATGAATAACGGCAGCTAAAGCCCAATGTCACGTTCGCAGAATGTCACACCTTATTGTGCGAACTGAATTATTTTGCCCTCATATTGAGAACCATTGATTCTGTTACAGATTTTTCTGCATTTCCAGCGACCACTACATGCGCGATGACAGGAAACTAAGTGAGAGCAACGAGGCTGAGAGGGAGAAGCTTCGAGAAGGACAGAAGCTGTACTCGTCCTCTTCCATCAACGGGAATGAGAAATCCAATGATGACTCTTCAGGTATAATAAACAGTTAATTATTATTAATTATTCAATAAAAAACCGGCCAAGTGCGAGTCGGACTCGCGCACCGAGGGTTCCGTACCACCACATAATCATAATTGTATTAGTTGAAATTTCAGTAAGTTAATGTGTTAGATTTTTTGAGTCTGACACGCGCTTGACCAAATTTTATTATTTGTTGTTATTTTATAGCTTATGCACTATAAACATACCAATTTTCAAGTATGTAAGTGTTCCCGTTTTTAAAATAGAACTAAAACAAAAATCGCCTCAGCGACCATCCAACTTGACCCCTCTCTTATATGAATGTTCTTGAAACGGGAGCTCACCACAATTAGTTGTGAGAAAAGTTGTAATATTTAATGATTTCAGACTTTTCCCATTATTTGTACTGTGAGACCTAGCTTCTTGCCAAATTTCATAATTTTAGGTCAACGGGAAGTACCCTATAGGTTTTGCTTTAGTGCATAAATGTATTAGTCCCTTTGTTATACGCCAACACCAATATTTCAGATGTGTGGTTCATGGACCTTAATATTTGTTATCAATTTCAACCTGATACCTCTTTATGTAATTAAACACCATTTTCACACTAGTTTTCGAGTTAACATCGTCAGGCACTACCTGACCTGACGATGTTTACTAAATAAATAGTGGAACTAGTGTGAAAATGGTGTTTAATTACATAAATACATTGGAGTTCCATCAAGTAATAACAACACAAAGTATATCATACCTGATACCTCTTCTCGTTCGTGAGAAAAAGGGTCTTGACAGACAGACAGACGGACAACGAAGTGATCCTATAAGGGTTCCGTTTTTTTATTTTGAGGTACGGAACCCTAAAAAACCAGCCAAGTGCGAGTCGGGCGCCCTAAGGGTTCCGTACCTATCTTACATATGATATACTAAATGCTTTTGCTCTTTGATTTTAAAAACTCCGCGACCATCTAACTTGTCCCCTCTTTTATAGAAAAGTTCTTGAAACGGGAGCTCACCTTAATTGGTTACTATTAGTTGTGCGAAAGTTTTTAATATTAAATGATTTTAGACTTTTCCCTTTATTTGTTCTGTGAGACCTAGCTTCTTGCCAAATTTCATAATTTTAGGTCAACGGGAAGTACCCTGTAGGTTTTGCTTTTTTGCATAAATGTATGGAGATGAGGACATAAAATGCCATATCTTTTGATTGCGTCGTTGTAAAAAATTTAAATTTTCAGATCTTGTGTGGTACATGTATCCTAATATATAGTAATAATTTCAACCTGATACCTCTACCCGTTCGTGAGATAAAGGGTCTTGACTTGACAGACAGACGGACAACAAAGTGATCCTATAAGGGTTCCGTTTTTTTCTTTTGAGGTACGGAACCCTAAAAACGAGCACTGTAAGCATTTTTTTAAAGCAGATTTTGTAATATTACGTCACATTAGTAGAGTAGCGAAATATCCGGTCAGTCAGCTGGATTCGTTAGCGTTTAGCGAAGAGGGAGGGCTTTGATTTTTCAAAAAATAATTATCAGGTTGTTAATTTGATTGCGTGCCATAGCTTAGGGGGTGGTTCAGTAACGATAAAGGAACTCAAAAAAATATTTAAGAAAATCCTACTTATTTTTTTTTTTTACTCCATTGAAACTAAACTAACGCGGAGGGCAATGACCTTGAGCACCGCACTATCAAAAGCGCGCGAAAGAGTTTCAGTTATGTATGTGCCTACCTTATCCACTGATACTGCGTACCACTGATGCTCCGTCCGGGTCATTACCCTCCGCGTTCGTTAAGTTTCAATGGAGTTTTAGTTCTTTTTTTAGGTAGCATTTTTTTAAATATTTTTTTTGTGTTTCATTATCGTTACTCAAACACCCCCTAAGCTATGGCACGCAATCAAATTAACACTCTGTATATCTCGCAATTACTTTCTAATATCTGAAATGTGGTACGGTACTCGTAGATCAAGCAAACGTTAAAAAATGACTTTCGACATTAGATGTAAAATCGTGCTGAGGGGGCTGACAAGCAGTTCTCTTTTGCCGCAGGTGTGAAAGCAAGCCAAAGGCAACCATTAATTTTCTTACATCATAGAGGTAAAAATATCTGAAATGTTTTCCAGCGGAGTTGTACGAGATAAGTCCCTACGCGACGTTCGGGGTGTCTGCAGCCCACTCGCTGCAGTTCCGGACCCTCGCGCGTCGAGACGATGACGCTGCTCCACCACATCGGCCTCACAGAAGACATCGCGCTTGCGACCATTACCGATACGGTTAGATTTATTATTTACTGGTTTAGATTTTCTGGTTTTTATGTTTATTGCCCTAGACTTCGCTTTTTACGGGCACTGGTTTTACCTTTCGGCCACCGTGGCAACTAAGTTTTTAACCCGTTGTTAAAAAAAGCCTGTCTAGCTTTGCTGAGTTCTGGTATCACAGAGCAACTTCTGTCTAACCTCCGTGAGCCAAGATTAAACCAGCGACTCTGGACAAATCGTGCCAATGCTCTTCTAACTAATTATCGTGTCGTCAAATGACTAGTTCAAACTCTTCTCCTTTTTATATTTTTAATTCTTGATCGTCAACTGGCGACCTTAGCGCCATGTAGCCTAAAATAAAAAGGAAGAAAGTTTTTCTTCTTTTTATTTATTTAAAATATTAACAGTGACACCTTTCTGCGTCTAAATATATCAATCAAAAATATTTCGGACCTCTGGATTAGCTTTATAATTATTTTCGTGCCTTCTGAATAATATACAGTGTGTTAGGGACAGCCTTCCGAATACTGAAGGGGAATGATCAGTCAACGACACTGAACAACTTTCAGTGAACAAAACTTTCAGGAAACAAAAACAAAAATCGGCTCCTCCATACAAAATGCCCATTTCCCTAACACCCTGTTTAGCCTAAGAGCCAAACGATTTCACTGTATGAAGATTCAACAAAAATTCATATCAGCATTTTTATTTTTGTCAAAAATTTGATTAGCTGGTCTATAAAATTATTCCTTAGTGTTGTGTATGCGTGCCCGCTTATTACAATAAACCAGTGTGAATCGAGCAGTCGGTTGTTTCACTCGTCTCTCGCGTATCTAACACTGGCGGCGATTCGGTCACCCACGCGCATTAAACAAAATGTCCGCTACGTACGGGGTTTTGCCAACGTTTGATCATCATGTTCAAGTGTGGAAGACCTTTAAAGGCAGGCTTTCACAGTGGTTCGTGGCAAATGATATCGATGATACTGAAGATCCAACAAAAAGCAAGAGGCGAGCGATATTGCTGAGCACACTCAAAGATGATACCTACCAGTTAGCAACGGACTTAGCGCTGCCAAAAGAGTTGCCTAGTCTGCCTTTTGAGGATATTATTACGGTATTGGATAACCATTTTACACCAAAGGTGTGTGGGTTCGGAGAACGTTCTACGTTCTACGAAGCGGTTCAACAGCCGGAAGAAACTCATACGCAGTGGGCAGCACGGCTACGTGGTTTGTCGGCACAGTGCGAATTCAAAGACGTCAATGAAGCCTTGCGTGATCGCTTTGTAATGGGTATGCGTCCAGGTCCAGAAAGGGTGAAATTGTTTTCTCAAGATTTGTCGCAGCTGACGTTGGCCGGGCAGTCGAGCTCGCGAGCAGTGTGCGGCGTGCGTTGGACGCGGCCGGTGCGGCCGGCGCCGGCTCCACTCAATCTCGTTCGATCGACGATGCAGCAGTGTTCCGGGTGTCGAAAAATGTCAATAAAAGTGAAAGTGTGTCAAACGAAAAATGTTCAGTGTGCGGTCGCAAAAATCATAAAAGTGATCGTTGTCGGTTCGCTAAATATAAGTGTAACAAATGCCGTAATATAGGTCATCTAAGCAAGATGTGTAAAATGGTGAATTACATGGAAACAAGCTCAGGAGTGCTATTCCCAATTTATCAAATGTCGCCCATAACCTCCCGAACGAATCAGCCCTCACTTCCCGAACGCATCAGATCACGCACGCAAAATTTTTGGTATTCTGTCGCATTAGCACAAGCGGGTCGAGATGACATAGGGATGACCACCCATTTGCGTACATAAGAATCGAGAAATCGATTGAACATTATCAGCGTAATAATAAGTTTTTAACTATGTTATTGTTAGTATTTCACTAATTAATATAAGAGTCGAATCTTTTTCGTAATCATTACTTGAAAAATCCTTCGTTTTCAAAAAAGAGTACAAATAATAAAGTGGCATTGATGTTTTAAAAAAGCACCGCTTCGGCGTTTTTATCGTGATTGAACTCTGCCAAAAGTAATGCGAGCCGAGTAGGATGTGAAATGGGATGTAGGAAATTTGTCTAATAGGGTGTCCACAATATTATGTTTGTTGAGTGGGACAAGTATCGTGACGATTTGTTTAAAAACAGAAATAAGGGAAACTATCTGTAAAGAAAGCTTCATACAACGCGTTTTTATAAGTTTGTGAGACACCAGAGCAACATTCAATCGCTTTTGTTTATTTTTTTCGTTCTTCTGAAAACTGTTACCTAAATGAATATTACTTTGTTAGAATTAAGCATTTATTAGAACATTACAATTTGCAGACTTAACAAATGAAATCCGATTGCACTGGAAACCTTTCAAAATGAACCGTCATTCCAAATGCACGATCTTTCATTTTATAACCATTTTCACTTTAAACGAGTTTTCAATAACACATTTGGCTTATTGCCATGAAACATATTAACTTTGTTTTATTGCAATTAGTTTACTCAAACAACAGCAAAGCCGCTTGAAATTTTGACTACTTTTGTGAAAAATATAACGAGTTCTGAAAAAAACTGGCGCTGCCAGGGCGGCGTGGGAACGTACAAAAACTACAGCTGTGGTTTTAGTACTATTTTATGATTAGATTTTTTACCTACAGCTTTGAAATATTGTGCGATGCCTAGGACATTGAAGAATGTATTACTCAGTGAATAACATATATCTTCGGATGCAGCGTCAAATATAGTTATGGTCAAAAATCAATTTTTACGGCAAACATGCAGGTAAATGAACGAAGAAGAACAACCTTCATGTTAAATAATCTTTCAAAGTGAAAAAGATTTATACAGGGTTTAAGGAAAAGTACCGATTTCCTTTTAACCACTTGTTCAATAAGTAGAATATAGAACAATAAGCATGTTTAAACAACAAAAAACCGGCCAAGTGCAAGTCGGACTCTCGCACCGAGGGTTCCGTACCACCACATAATCATAATTGTATTAGTTGGAATTTCAGTAAGTTAATGTGCTAGATTTTTTTAGTCAGACACGCGCTTGACCAAATTCTATTATTTGTTGTTATTTTATAGCTTATGCACTATAAACATACCAATTTTCAAGTTTGTAAGTGTTCCCGTTTTAAAAATTCGCCTCCGCGACCATCCAACTTGACCCCTCTCTTATATGAATGTTCTTGAAACGGGAGCTCACCACAATTGGTTACCATTAGTTGTGAGAAAAGTTCTAATATTTAATGATTTCAGACTTTTCCCATTATTTGTACTGTGAGACCTAGCTTCTTGCCAAATTTCATAATTTTAGGTCAACGGGAAGTACCCTGTAGGTTTTACTTTTTTGCATAAATGTATGGAGATGAGGACATAAAATGCCATATCTTTTGATTGCGTCGTTGTAAAAATTGAAATTTTCAGATCTTGTGTGGTTCATAGATCCTAACATATGGTATTAATTTCAACCTGATACCTTTACCCGTTCGTGAGATAAAGGGTCTTGACAGACAGACAGACAGACAGACGGACAACAAAGTGATCTTTTAAGGGTTCTGTTTTTTTCTTTTGAGGTACGGAACCCTAAAAAAGAATAAAAAAACAGAAATAAAAACTTATATTAAAATTTAATTGTGTCAACCCTCGCCAGAGTCGCAGCGCGCATGAAGGTAACTAATAGGTCTTTACCTATGAAATTGCCGTTTTCTATGGCGAATTTTAGGTAAACTCAATTTTCAGTACTAACATTTTTGCATTTTTCTTAGGAATTGTAAATACAATTTATTTTATTTTTTTAAGCATTATTGATTAAGGTAACAGAAGCTTAAACTTAATTCTCGAAAAATATTATCTGTAAAAAAATATAACAAATCTAATGATGAAATCGGACGACATTTAAGACGAACAATTTTCGAACCTTTAATTTTATATATCAAACTAAAAATAAAAGCTTTATTTTATGCGTAAATTCAACTACCTACCTTTTAACTTGAAGTCAACTTTCAAATATAAGACAAATGAAAAAAATTGCATGAGAATTATAGGAATTATGATCTCATTAATCTGTAAGAAAATTTCGGCAATTTCATAGGTAAAGACCTATTATTTTTCTCGTTTACAATAGGCGCGCCGAGTGCGCGTTGCGATTTTTAGAGCAGGGACGGCGATTTGAACTTTTTAAGGTAGGTAGGTATTTTATTTAATTTTATTATAGCTACTAGTAATTGTTACAGTTTATTTTTTACTAAGATGAGTATGTATTTACGTTTCTTTCATTCATATAAATTAGTCTTATTTTCTTTCATGGTTTTCTCTGTTTGCACGCTTGCATCCTGCATCATTATACTTTATCCTTTAGTCACTCTAAGATTGACTGGTAGAGATCTCACGTAGGGATGAGTCCGCCTTTGCATGTCGTCTTGCCGAGAATAGTATTTTTGTAATTATCGTGCAATAAAGATTAAACAACAACAACAAATAATTGTCTAGATCACACGTGTATTCTAGCATTCTTTCATCTGACGATTCTTTTCAGTATGCGAGTTTGCGTCTGCGTCTTGCGACCTTTGTCCCCGTAGGCACTAAAACATTATTTTCACGACACGGCGCCGTTACTTTCAAACCCGCTAGGTGTTAGTTGTTCTAGTTCTGTCCCGATAAATAATAAATACATGGTGATGGCTGCGCCGCAAGTAATTTGTTTCTACAGATGTAATGGCATGGTCACCCTTGTTCATATGCAACACTTTTTTGTGTTTAATGGTTAACCTGTGAATGTTTATGCCGCAACCACCAAATAATCCACTTTTCCTAAAACAGCAAACATAAATACAAAATAAAAATAAAACATCCACAAGATCTCAAGATTAAGAAACGAAGTTGTGATGACAAGTGACATCAACAACATGGCATGCAAAGGGATACCAGAAAATTATTTTAGCAAATGTTTTAGATATAGATAAAACTAAATAAAAAAGTCTTCCGCAGCTACTAAACTTGTTTAAGAAAAAGACTGCTTTTAATTTAAAAATCAATAACTTTTTATTTTGCGGGCTTAGTAATGCACAACTTATTTTAAAATAAAGTATAAATAAAAACACGTGGATGCAGAACTTAACTTTTTGCACGGAAATTGTGCAAAATTTGATAGTAGGTATGGCAAGAATTAGAAAGGGATAAACCGCTCTGATCTTGCTCTACTCGTTTTGCCTTTGTAAGTTTAAGTTGCAGTCTACAATCACGATACTTGTTATAACATCATTGTAAAGTGGTTGGTTGTTGTGGCAAAACATTTTTTATGGCCATCAGGCCATCACATCAGGAGTTTTTTGCCAGTTCAAATCCTACAGTTTTGACACGAGGTACTTGAAATTTGGATTTTAGCTAATAATAACAAGTAAAGAAACACGTGGTTTTTCACTGGTAGAATGCTACATTATTCCTGAGTAACATATGCTATATTTATTACTAGAAACATAATATTTAAACTTCAATAATGTAACCCAAGGCGAAAAAAACCGGCCAAGTTCGAGTCGGACTCGCACCCTAAGGGTTCCGTACCTATCTACCATATGATATATATATATTTTACTATTATCAATGGGCTTACTCTTGACCTCGATCTAGTCTTGAAGACAGAAATGAGGTCGACGATGGAACGAGCTTGCCCAGAAGAAGCCTAAAAGCCACATACTAAAAGCTTTTGCTCTTTGACTTTAAAAACTCTGCGATCGTCCAACTTGACCCCTCTTTTATAGAAAAGTTCTTGAAACGGGAGCTCACCTTAATTGGTTACTATCAGTTGCGAGAAAAATTGTAATATTTAATGATTTTAGACTTTTCCCTTTATTTGTACTGTGAGACCTAGCTTCTTGCCTAATTTCATAAGTTTAGGTCAACGGGAAGTACCCTCTAGGTTTTGCTTTAGTGCATAAATGTATGGAGGATATAAAAAGCCATATCTTTTTATTGCGTCGTTGTAAAAAAAAAAAAATTTCAGATCTTGTGTGGTTTACGGACCTTAATATTCGTAATCAATTCCGACCTTATACCTTTACCCGTTCGTAATAAAAATGGTCTTGACAGACAGACGTACAACAAAGTGATCTGTTTTGTGAGTGGTTCTGTTTTTATTTTGAGGTACGGAACCCTAAAAATTTGCCGTAATATGTCTTTCAATGCATGCGCTACAGAAACTATTGATGATAGAACAAAATAATGTTGTAAGAACCTATCTGAAAAAATTGGAGATTGTAGACTACTTTTTAATATTCAAATCGGATATTCCATTCAAAAGATATTACGAATTCAAAAATGTCAATCTATACAAAATACTTATAGAAAAATATATTTAAGCATATCTACAGGGTGAAATGGGAATCATTCGACAAATTTTGAGATTGATTTCAGACTGCGAAACTGAACAATTTTCGCCTAGGAACATAGGTCATCGGACGAAAAAAAATGTTTACCATTTCATAGTAAATTTAGTCAGCTGACCATATATTTTGTATGGGAGATCGAATTTTTTTTTACGTCTGACGAGCTATGTTCCTTGGGGAAAGTTGTTCAGTTTCGTGGTCTGAACTCAATCTATAAATTTGTCGAATGTTTTCAAATTCACACTGTAGAATTACTAGTTATAATAAAAACTTTTTATAACATCGATTTTATAGGAGCACTAAATAATTCACAGTAAAATATAAATACAATTTATTCCAAAAAAAAAAGATACAGTATTTTAGAGTATGAATGATTTCACATGCTATGTCCAAAAAGAAAAAATAATGTCTTACATTTTCGCTTAAAATGACACGGTTAATATCCCGCTGAAAATGTCACTTTTGATTGTAGTTTTTTTGAATGATTTTTTACCTAAATAGAGTTTTTTTTTAAAACGAAAAACTAAACAATATCCTGAATTTTTGAATGGTAATTTTTATTTTGTAGCATTTGATCCTTCATAAATCTCGCATCTGCGTAGACGGTCAAGCGCTAAGTTAAAAACGGACGTGTTAAAAAACTGTTCTATTTGGAAAAATATCCCAATATTTTGAGATGTTTTTAAACCAAAAAGCAGATCGTGAAAGTATATCTAATATGATATTAATGTCTTCTTTGAAAACTGAGAACTGCATTGTTTTATCCTTCGGCGAAAATCGTAAATTTTGACTCCAGCGCGATTTTATCGGATGAACGCTCTAAAAACTAATGCAAGCTGTTTTTCTCTTTCATGTTTAGATTCAGATATCTTCATCGTAATGTTATTTCATCATAATGTTCTTTGGGACAAGTTGTTCAGTTTTATGGGCTGATTCTGCAGATTCACATCCCACAATACTGATGTGGTTGTACCTTAGATTATGAATAACGGCAGCTTACTGCCTATAGATAAACAAAGAGCCCGAAAACGCGTAACCAATTTTGATTTGTCAATGTGTGCGTTAGATAGTGATGTACATTTTGGTATCGATATTCGAGTACCCTGGCGACATTGACTTGTCTGTTCAGGCGGTAGCGTCGCTGTCAACAATCGCAGTGTTTCACTTGTAGTAGGTAGTAGTGTCGATAATCCTCCATTTCTCCGCCTGGGGCCGTAGATAAGTGGATTTCTACTATCGTAAATGCCAGTAGTATAGAATAAAAATGTATGAGATTGATATTCACTGACGAAATGTTGCGTGACGGCTATGGCTATATTATATGCAACTACCGTTTACGATTACAGGAAGCCCCTTTTCTAGGTACCAACCCAAAAAAGTCGGTGGAACTGTAATTTATGTTTCTTTGTTCAAACCTCATTTTTTTATCTTCGTCACTGCATGACCAGTGCCACCAGCATGAGCCCCTATCTTAGGCCAAATGTATTTTTTTTATTTTTTATTTATGGAGCAAATGTCAAAATATAGCATTTGAGGCCGCCAAAGGCCTCTCACATATGGCTCTTTAACGACTACATCCATAGGTAGTAGTCGGGCCAACGGCTTAACGTGCCTTCCGAAGCACGGAATTATCCAACTTATCGGACTATCAGGTGATTCATCCTGCAATGTCCTAACCAAACTGGGGAAGCCGCTCAAAGGGATTTTTGTCTGACAGAGTCCCCACCAGGAATCAAAAACAGAACCTCCGGACTCCGGATCGAGAGCCGAGCGCTCTAACCACTAGACCATTGAAGACGTTAATGGCTGATAATTCTACAAAGCAGAAAATCGCTAAATTTCACAACCACAAACGCAACGCAACGTTGGAATGCGTATTGAAGACGCATATTTCACAACATCAGACAGAACCACATTTTAGCCTAGTAGGTAAAACGTCTCCGGTACTTACGGAGAAGACGCAGGTTCGAATACTGTCTGTGGTTGTGAAATTATGCGATTTTCTACTTTATACACAAAAATTTTAGAATAGTCAGTTTTAAGGAAGGAATGAAATTATATTTTAGTAACAATTTGTTTGAGCCGATAATAACTATACGGAAGTGCCTCCGCTGCTGCCGGCGCCGGGTCCTATATGAGCTACCGACCGGCGCCGGTTGCTGAAATGGCTGCCGGTGCTGATTTTTTTTTTAAATTGGTAACAGAACTAAATTAGTCAACCCCGATTCCAAGCTGCCGAATCTGTTAGCTCCATTTAATAAAGTTGTATTAAGTCGGCATTTTCTTTTATATACCTACATCTAGAAAATGTTTGCTACAAACTTAAGAGTATTTTTTAGGATTCCAACTCGTCCAATCACCCTTATCAATTTTCCTTTTATATTCGAATCCTTTGGAAACTGTTGAACAAAATGGCAAAACAAAGTTAGGACTGACCTACTTCTGTTTATTTCAAGACGAAAATGGTAAATCAAGTAAGTAACAATGCGTCTGTAAGCTCGTATTATAAACATAAAGAAAATAGGTATCGATAATTTGAGTCAAGCCCTAGCGTAAATGTGAGCTATATTGATGAAAAATACATACATACATACATACATAACATCACGCCTCTTTCCCGTTGGGGTAGGCAGAGACCACAGTCCTCCACCTGCTACGATCTTGACATACTTCCCTTGCTTCCTGTACTTTCATCAATCCTTTCATACATGCTCGTCGGTTTAGGGTACTTTTAACCTGGCCTTTATTCAGAACGTCCTGAATTTGATTAACGTCCTGAATGAAAAATATAACACTAAAATTCAGAACATTATCAACAACTAAACTTTTTTCAATGCAAAATACGAAAATTAGCAATTCAGAAGAAGCTATTCTATATTTTAAACATGAAATATAAGTTATTTTAAGCAAAAAAACATATAGTTCAAAAGTAATAACGTCCTAAGAATTTACCCGTGAAATGTACATTTCTCTGGACTATTTTTGTAATTAACACCACATCCAACTACACTACACACCGTCATAATTAAAAGTATCCTTATTTTTATATAAATATGTAGTTTTTACGCAATTTTTTACAAAAAACTGGAAAGCTGGTTTTTCGCGTGGCTCAAAGTGGCTCCCTGTCATTCAAAATCGGTTACAGAGCTATTCGATTCGCTATCCTTTGCTATCTTGCAGTATCACCATAAGAGATTTGTTTCTCGCTCGCACTCATTGTTGGTCTTCTATGCTTATGTCTATGGGTTGTACCTTTTTAGTTTCCTTTGTGTTCAAATATCGTACATTACAGCCACCCTACTTCATACGTAAAACAGTTCGGCTTTTTCATAGAAAAAGTAAAGGAATAATGGATACCCATAGAAGAATATTCCGCAAATAGCATAACTATCAATTTTGCAGCCATTTACTCTATAATATTTCACTGTTTTTGCAGAAAATATACGCGATTTAAAAAAACATTTAGCATGACATAAAAATGTGTCAAAGACGGGGATACCAGTAATGTATTAAAAAATATTACGAAAAAGGTTGATGACCAATGAAGAAGTTCATAACCTGCTTGACCTTAAACAACACAATTAGATCAAAAATATTTATATTTATATATATATATATAGGGTGACTTTTAATTAGTTCTTGATAGCAAAAGATATGCATGTACTCATGATACTGAACAACTTTTCCCAAGGAACATAGGTCGAAATAAGAAAAACCAAGTTTGACCTCCCATACATAATGCGCTATCAGCTGATGCAGTTTTTATGGGAGGTCAAAACTAGATTTTCGTATTTCGACCTATGTTCCTTTGGGAAAGTTGTTCAGTACATTCATACCTTTTTCTATCAAGAACTAATTAAAAGTCACCCTATATATTTATATACCTATATAGGGTGACTTTTAATTAGTTCTTGATAGAAAAAGGTATGAATGTACTCATGATCCTGAACAACTTTCCCCAAGGAACGTAGGTCGAAATACGAAAATCAAGTTTTGACCTCCCACAGAAACCGCATCAACTGATAGCGCATTTTGTATGGGAGGTCAAATTTGGTTTTTCGTATTTCGACCTTTGTGCCTTAGGGAAAGTTGTTCAGTATCATGAGTACATGCATATCTTTTGCTATCAAGAACTAATTAAAAGTCACTCTATATACAAACTCATTGCTCGTTTAATAGTATCGGGTTAGTATTTATTGTATTGAAGAATGCACCGGAGAGAAAATCTGAAATCTACGATTACTTGTACATAGTGACTCAATAAGCCGTATACGTTTTTTTTTGTCTCGATTTTGCAAAAAAATATCCAAAAAAGACCAAATCGACCGATGTTGGCTGCTGGTCTATCTCGACTAGATAAGTACTATACGTACAACTGGACTGAGTGCCATGTAGAAAAATTGTGCTGACAGCAAGTAACATAAGATACCGCGGTGTCCCTTTCTAAAAAGGGTGACAATGATATTCTGAAGATTGTGGGAAACCAAACAGGGTATCGTATCGAAATAGAGCCAATTAAAAGCATACTACATTATAAACAGTGTTTTATTATTTACAGGTAATTATTAAAAAACGTCACGTCAAAACAGAAAAAATATACAATATTTACATACCTACAAATAAGAAAAAAAAAGCATTCGCCCATCAAAAACAAGTTATTCCCCAGGTATCCCCAGGGTTCCCATCTCGGACCTTGTTTTTTCACGCTTTTTATTAAGGATATAAGTCAATGTTTTCATAATTCGAATCATTACTTGTTTTCCGATGACCTCAAAAGTATTTAAAAGCATTAAAAATTTGAACGACTCTAGGTTACTTCAAGATGACCTAGACAGGCTTAGAGATTGGTGTCAGAAAAATAGGAAACAATTAAATGTTGGCAATTGCCATCACATTAAATTTACTCGTAATAAAAACATAGTATGTACAAACTACAGTTTAAATGGGGAAACGCTAGAGGAAGTAAGTCACATCCGTGATCTAGGCGTTCAACTTGACTCCAAGCTTAATTTTATCAGGCATATAGATACAGTCATTGTCAAGTCTACTAAAATGCTTGGTTTTATTCTAAGAGAGTGTAAGAATTTTAAAAACCCAGTCACAAAAAAAGATCATGTTTTACTCCTTAGTCAGAAGTCAACTAGAGTATTGTAGTGTGGCTTGGGCACCATCTTATAAAGTTCATATAAATCGGCTTGAGAAATTACAAAGAGTTTTCCTTCGGCATATGACTTACCATTGCAAACTGGCTAAACAACTTAAGTCGTACGAAGAACGTTTGATACACTTTAAAATGTCTTCATTGGAGAAACGTCGTCAAATGCTGGATTTGGTCTTTCTCAAAAGACTAGTTACTAGTTCCACTAATTGTCCTAGTCTTCTTCGTAAAATCAAATTCAATGTGCCTCGAACCTTACCACGTTCATCCAACATTAAACTTTTTCAACAACCTATCAGTCGTACCAACTTAAAAAAGCATTCATCACTTTATAGATTTTTTTCCCTGTATAACGTATTCCAAGAATCTATAGACTTAAATGTAACACCAATTAGTAGGATAAAAAGTATTGTACTCACTAGTTGAGAGCATAAAACTTACTGCCAATACTGAAATTTTAAGTAGTTTCTCTTTTTTTCTTTTTCTCTTATAGATTTTTTGTATCAGCATCTAGCACCATTTTTCAAAGCTAGCTTGTTTTTGTTTTCTCATTTAATGCTTATGAGTATAATGTAGGTGTATTAATGTTTCTAATTAGTATTAAATATAAAGTAATTTAAGGTCCTTAATTAAATTATTCAGAGCATGTTATGCTCTTCTTTAAGTGATATGACACTTAGATTTAAGTAATGTTTGTCTTCTTGTATTTATACAGTGTACATATTGTTGAAGAGCCAAATTAATAAATAAAAAATAAATAAAAATAAAAAGTTATGATGGACATGAACATCTCCACATGGAACAATTTAAAAATGAAACTGATTTTACTGTGAGAAAAATACCACATATTGTGGAAATTTGCGGTTTGCTTAGTAGATTTGAACAAACAAGTGGACGTCGACTGTCAGAGCTACTAAAAAACAGACGAACAACAGCCAACTATTTAAACCAAAAAAGCACAAGTGCAAAAACCCACTAAAAACCAGCTACACTTGCTACGAAAAATACAAAGAAGAAATAAAGGAATACAAAGATATAAATATAACATCAGTAGGTACAGAAATATTTAACAACATAGAAAAAAATATAAATAAGTATGCTAAAACTTTGAAAATAAAATAAAGATAAATAATAATACTGAAGATACCTAAAAATTAAAATACTGAAATACAGAAATTAAAATAAGACAAAAAAAAACTAAAAGCTGAAGGGGAATTCATACATATCATGCAATTTGTGCCAAGTTTTTTTTTTTCGGAATTCTTTGTCTTGTTCAGTTTTATTTTCAGTGCTACCACCCGAGAGATTTTTCGTTATTTACTCAATACGTTGTCTACGCCTAGAGACCATACAAGTATATCGAATTTCATACATTGCACAAAACGCCTGCAATAGATTGCCGTTGACATTTAACTGAATTTGGCATACCGCTGCTCACCAATAAAATCCAGCAGCCAGCTAGGCATTTTACTAAAAAATGCGTTAGCATACGCATGTATTTTATTGCAAAATGTTCACTACTTAATTTACTTTAAGTATCGTACACTTTTTTTCTGTTAAATTGTTTATAAAATAATTCAAATTCCTACCAAAAATTTAATAATCAGAAAAAGTATGAACGGCAACACCGCTGTTTTGACCACTTTTTTTGCGTACGAAGTATATCGACCTTCGAATAACTTGGCAGAAAAAGTAAATTTGTACGTGCAGGGGCTCGCTCCACTTACAGCTTTGACAGAATTTTTTTTGGTATTCTGTAAATTTTTACAACACAAGCGCAGTGGAGTGAACTAGGGATGGGCAACAAATCGCTTATATGAAAATCGACAAATCGACTGTACATTATCAGCTCATTTCGACGTTAATTAATTATTCATTTAGTGTCTCTAAAAACAAAACGTAATAGTCAATCCTTTTACTTAATTTGAAGTTTAAAATATTAGTTCTGTACAAAATTTTATAATAGATTCAGAGCGCAATGCCTTTGCGGGCGAGCTATACATAAAAAAAATATGAACCATATCAACATCTGTCAAACAAGTCACAAATCACAACAACAACAAATTTAATTATTTAGCTAGATTTTCAACTAAATTTAAATTCGCTTCATAATAGCACAAAGTAGAAGAGCATTTGATGCCACAAGTTATTATATAATTACAAAATACAAGGTAATTGACTATGAAATCTGTCACCAAAGCCTTTGCACAAATAAGCACATAACTTACTAACAATTTTTTTATAATTTCAGATAAAAGTGGCGGTATCTTCCATGTCTCGCTTCTTGAGCTATATCTTGGGATCGCAAACCAAAGAAAAGGTCGCTCACGCGTCGGATTCATGGAAATTTGCCTGGTAGAGCCTGCATTCAGATAACTATTTTGAATGCTATGGATGACTTCTTTCCAGCAGATTACCGAACAATAATATTGCATTTTCATCAAGATGTGTACGAACATCTGATATCTTGGGACCGCAAACCAACGAAAAGGTCTCTCACGCGTCGGATTCATAGAAATTTGCCTGGTGGAGCCTGCATTCAGATAACTATTTTGAATGCTATGGATGACTTCTTTCCAGCAGATTACCGCACAATAATATTGCATTTGCATCAAGATGTGTACGAACATCTGATTTTTCATTTTACAGTGGCTTTGATTGTGTTTTAAATGTTATTTTAAAGTGACTATTTCTATAAATAATGTGTCTATTGTTTATAAACGTTTATTTACTTAAGTACGTACGGTCAACCGCTTGTCGGTAGAAACTTTTTCAACTCTATTACCACGCCATAAGGTCCAAAAGTGTTTCTACTAATGTGCGGCCGTGTGTACCTAAATATTTTATTAACATTCAATACTGTGTATTAGATAAAATAGATGTAGCGTGCTTATAAATTATAACAGTATCAAAGTAAGGTAGGCTAAAAATATCTCTTGTGGAGACCTTTTATATTTTGTTTATAAAATCCTGTACTATTAAACAAGCAATATTTGTTTGTGTATATATTTCTACAAGCGAGGTGACTATGGTACTTCCGCTCCACATTTTTCCAGCAAAAGCTAGAATTCTGGAGGGAGCTCCCTGTCCTGTAGTGGACGTTTTATGGGATGTTATGATGATGATGATGTATATATTTCTAATCGGTTTCTCGAAAACCACATACTTATACTATTTTCTTATGTCTCTAAAAATTAAAATTAACCAATTGAACTAATGAACTGAATTTTACTTTTTAGAAAGCTTCTTTGAACAGAGAAGATAATTATGTTATTACAACGGGAAAAACATTAAACCCCAGAGCTATTCCTTATTAATGGAAACGGGTTATTCCCGCGGGAAAGCCACTTACTTATTCCTACGAAAAAACCGTTCAATTCTTGAACTAATGAACCAATTCTAAAGGTTTTTCTGTTGCGGTAAGATACGTTAACGGGAAAACTTCTCACTCCTTCAGTAAAAATGTCCTACAGATTTTCTTCTGTGGAATGCTACAGTATCCCTGATTGACGTAAGTTACATATAACCGCGGGAAAAACGAACCAGTGCTATTTATTTTTGTCATATGTACAGCTAAATGTAAACGTATTCAGAAGTTTCTTTTCTTGTGGAATGCTACATTGTGCTAATTTTAGCTACTTATTACCGCGGAAAAACGTCCATTTAACACGGGAAAAACGTTTGACTTTTGAACTATATATATTCTTTATTGCACACATATTGAAAAAAAAAGCAGAATAAAAGGACATATACAAGGGCGGGCTTATCTCTAAAAGATATTTCTTCCAGCCAACCTATGGCAGTTAGATAAATTCTTTTTAAGTTTTCACTAATAGGAAATTGCATAATCTCTGACTTACAAAAGCTCCTTTTACCGTAGTTTTATATCCAAAAAATCTCAAAAATTAACTGCTCACTTACAGATCCGCAGGTAGGTTGTAACTTTTGTGTTGTTCGAGGTTTGCCTTCTTAGTGAGCGCTGGAGTGAACGCGGGCTATGCACCGGAATACCAATTCAAATGTCAAACCATACAATAATGTCAAATGTTCATTTAAGGTAGTTCTCTTCACCACCAACTTTACCCAGTAGTGGCGCTAGCATCTTCATGCTGGTTTAAGTCATCCCAATTTTGTATTTTATCTGCAAATTTACGCATGTTCTGAGGGTTTGTCATCATATAGTAGCATTTAAAATATTTCACAACTCAAAATATAGTAAAAAACACAAAAATAGTAATATTAAAGGTTAACATCAAAATTCGAGAGTGAGCGCGGAATGCGTTACGGAATACCAATTTAAACGTCAACCCATACAAAAATGTCAAAAAGTCCGCTCAGCGGTTCACGCAGTGCTCTCACCGTCGTGATAACTTGGTTGCAGAATACCAATTTGACACACACCTGCGGATCACCTGCGGATCCGTGTGCGGACGTCAAAATTGTTGTTTTGGGAATAGCACTCCAGGTGACGTGAGTGAAGGCGATGATGGTAAGCTTTTCAATATTCGTTCGGTGAAGGGTGAACCGATGCTTCAAAATATTATAGTTTCTGGCGTAGATTTGCAATTTGAAGTCGACAGTGGCTCGGCGGTGACAGCAATTTCTGAAAGTACCTACAAAAATCATTTCGCGAAATATCCATTGTCGAAAACATCCAAGCGGTTAGTAAGTTATACTGGCGATAAGATTATATGTTTAGGGGCAATTCAACTACCTATTACTTACGAAGGAACCACCGTTTCCTTGGAAGTTGTGGTTATTCGTAATGGAGGGCCGCCGATCTTAGGCCGGAATTTTATTTCCGCTTTTAATTTGGAGTTGAGCGCGGTGAAATATTGTGAACAAAAAGTTGATGAGGTCCAGTTGCTACAACAATGCTATCCGTTGGTATTTTCAGAACAGCTAGGTCTTTTCAATAAGTTCACTGTAAAGTTATCATTAAAAGAAAATGTTAAACCTGTATTTTGTAAAGCTCGGCCAATAGCGTTTGCGTTGCGTCAAAAATTAGATGAAGAAATTGACCGGCTAGTTAATCTCGGGGTGCTAAAGCCAGTGGAACATTCTGAGTATGCTTCACCGATCGTGCCGGTCTTGAAAAACAATAAATCATTAAGGGTGTGTGCAGACTATTCTGGGACCATAAATAGCCAATTAGTAACTGAGAAATATCCTTTGCCAACCATAAAAGAATTATTTTCAAAATTGCACGGTGGGCAACAATTTACCAAATTGGATTTAACTATGGCATACCAACAATTTCAGTTAAGCGAAGAGTCCCAGAATATCACGTGTATAAACACACACCGCGGGTTGTTTAAGTACACCCGACTTGTTTTTGGCCTGTCTAGTGCACCTGCTATTTTTCAACGGGCCATGGACTGCCTACTAGCAGGAATGCCGGGTGTGTTGTGTCTGCTTGATGACATTTTAATTACCGGTAAAGATAAAGAAGAACATCTAGAAAGATTGAATAATGTACTCAAAAGGTTACAGGATGCCGGGCTGACCCTGAAGAAGGAAAAATGCAATTTTTTTCAAGACCAAGTGCATTACCTTGGTTACGTAATAGATCGCAACGGGTTACATAAATCACCCGATAAGGTAAAAGCTATTGAGGAAGCGCCGGTACCTACCAATGTGACAAAGTTACAGTCTTTTTTAGGTTTAGTAAATTATTACCGAAGCTTCGTACCGGCGGCATCCACAATACTAAGCCCTTTATACGATTTATTAAAAAAGGGACACAAGTGGTGTTGGACGGAAACACACACCAAAGCATTTAACAAGATTAAAGAAATCTTGGCGTCAGAACAGGTGCTTGCGCATTTCAACCCCGATGCTAAGTTAATTCTTACAGTAGACGCATCCCCGCAGGGCCTCGGGGCAATTTTAAGCCAAATAGACACGGATGGCAGCGAAAGACCCGTGTCTTTCGCGTCACGTACTCTAAACGCCGCTGAAAAAAAATATTCTCAAATCCAAAAGGAGGCTACTGCCATAATATTCGGAATTCGACGGTTTCACCAATATTTGTACGGCCGATCGGTACCCTTTGTATTACGTACTGATCACAAACCCTTGATTTCAATATTTGGTCCACACCGCGGCGTCCCGGAAGTGTCTGCAAACCGTCTGCAAAGATACGCGATTTTTCTGAGCGGTTATAATTACGTTATAGAATATGTGCGTAGTGAAAACAACAGCGCTGATTTCTTATCTCGCGCCAGCCTGCCTGAAGAGGTTCAAGGCGACGCCGGGGAGCGGCACGCGGAGGGGGGCGCTACGGATCGAGCCTGTTTTGTCAACTTTGTTGTAGATGGGTCCCTACCCATAGGTATAGAACAATTACGTTCAGCAACTCGGAGCGACGTAATCTTGAATAAGGTTGTTACCTATGTTATGAATGGTTGGCCTAAAAAGATGAATGATCAACAGTTAAAACCTTATTTTTCTTGTCGATTGCAACTGTCGTATGAAAATGGGTGTTTGATGAGAGGCCATAAAATAGTATTGCCACAAAGTGTCCGCACGCGCATACTCGAAGAATTGCATTCTTCACATCTAGGTATCGTTAAAACTAAAGCCGAAGCCCGTTCTAGGTTCTGGTTCCCTAATATTGACGATGCTTTAGAGAAGATGATAAGCTCTTGTTCAATTTGCATACAAATGCGTCCGTCGCCAGCTCGTGCTCCGTTGGCTGTGTGGGAATTCCCATCGAAACCCTTCCATCGTATCCATATCGACTTCTTGGGACCACTAAATGGTCATACCTACTTAGTGATAGTCGACGCGTACACTAAGTGGGTAGAAGTATACGATATGAAAAGTAGTGCGGCTTCCGGCGCCGTGATAGAAAAGCTATATGACTTTATGGCGCGGTTCGGACTACCAGAATTGATTGTTAGCGACAATGGTTCGGCGTTCACGTCTTTAGAATTTAAAAAGTTTTGCGAGTTAAATGGTATCACACACGTTACCTCACCGGCTTATCATGCAGCCAGTAATGGACAGGCGGAAAGTTACGTCAAGGTAGTCAAAAAAGGTATCAAAACGAGTTTGTTAAGCAGTAAAAATCAGAAAGAAAGTAAAAACAAGCTACAAAAATATTTATTCGACTACAGAAATTCGGTACATTCCACCACCGGAGTTCCGCCTGCCCAACTGGTGTACGGTCACAAACTGCGCGCCCGCCTTGACGTGCTGTCACCGCCAAGCGCTACTGCTAACTCTCCACCGTCGTCCTCGTCGCCCACGCCCACGGAACTTGCTAATCGGGTCAAAACCCAACAGTACTTACAGGTTAGGGCGTACAAAGGTTCTAACAACCAGTGTTTCAAAACAAATGATAAAATTTTGTATAAAAAAAATGAGATTAATAATAAGTTCATATGGCGTAAAGGTATTATTGTAAAAAAAGTTGGCAAGGTTACGTACATGATAAAAGATGAAATAACAAACAACTTACATAAGAAACATAAAAATCAAATCGTACTGTACAAAGGCACAGACACCCCATTTCAAGGTGGTGTCCAAGTCGGAGGAGAAGGAGGCTATTGTTGGCAAAATCTAGCATTTGAAGATCTTGGCTACCAGGATGAACCTGCCGTTGGAAACCAGACGTCTACACCTCTTTTACTTGACGAACACCAAGCAAACGATCGAGAGGAAAAACCAGTAGCGAAAGTTGAAAGAGACAAAAGCCAACCTAGCGGTGAAGGGGAAGAACCAGTAGCGAAATTTGAACACCTTAACAGCTCGGGCCAATCTTCGTCAGATCCGTGCGGAGAAGCCCAAGCAGATAACGACAATGTTACGCCTCCAACAGAGGTCCAGCCACAGGGCGAGAGTGGGGCTTCAGAGCCTACAATCAGTCTACAGAGCCGAAATGAGAGTAACCCAGAGCCAACTTCCAGTGCCGAGACCTACTGTACACGCCAACGTCGCAATATTGCGAAGGTCAATTATAAGCCTTATTTATAATTATTAAGTTAAGATTTAGTTCTAAATAAGGGGAGGAAATGTTGTGTATGCGTGCCCGCTTATTACAATAAACCAGTGTGAATCGAGCAGTCGGTTGTTTCACTCGTCTCTCGCGTATCTAACACTTAGTAAGTAATCCACCCAAATTTACGACCTCATGATTTAAAAAAAAATAATAAAGGTATCATAAATTCCACAAAAGAAGGGCAAAATGCTATAAATATTATTTACTTTACATTTAATTACCTTTATTTTTATCTTTTTTGAAGTATATAATCCTCTAAAATTTGTAGAAACACAATTAAATCTAAAAAACAAATTTACGTAAGACTCAAAGTTGCATTAGACCTATGATAAAAATGCTATCAGATCAGTTCTTCACCCGGTGTATCCCCGGGGATACAGAATAGGATCGAGCTCACGCGATCGATATTCTGCCTTATTGCGTCGAAACTACGGTTTATTTTGGTTTGGTGTGTATGAGGAATAACGACCTTTTGAAATTACCTTTCGAATGACGTATAAACCATAGACTAAGGTTGGCGGGAATCGGACGGATGACGTGCCAAGGTTCAACATTTTTGAAAATCCTGGTCACGTGGCACCAACCGACCGATTTGAGTCGGCCAATGGCGGCCAGGGTTCAAGGTCATATTATACGACCGTAAAAATTCGCAACCCTATTTTTCATTGCATAGATTATTGCGAAATTTTTGTATGATGCGATCAGAGAGTTTAACGTCTCTTATAGTGTATATAGTGTACTAAATCCAACAAAAAAAAATGGAAATTGATACCTCCAGAAATTGAAATTGTACCTTCCAGTTTGAAATTTGGGTGGATTCAAAAATATATTCTCTTAAAATTGCATTTAAAAGCCATTTACAAAAATTTGGCCTAAAACGAATTTTTTCTCCAAAATATAGGATAGCTCTTAGGGTAATATGGGAAAGCTCGGTTCACTGTACAGTCAAGAGCACTTCAAGCTTGACACATTGGACTTTGTATCGCTCTTACTTCAATAGCTGTAGGAGCTAAATTAGCGTTGGCAGTTTTAAGCTTGATATGCTCTTGGCTGTACCATTAGCTGGTTGCGGATCGCAAAAAAAACGCTACCACGTGGCTACGAATAATTTTTGTTTTTGATCAAATTTTGTTCCCATTTTTACCCATAGCACTTTCTCGTCATTTACTTATTCATCGAAATTTATGTTATATCGCGGGGCTGAATAGTACCAACCCATCTCTACTCGTGGGTGTCGTAAGAGGCGACTAAGGGCTTACGAACCAGAGGATGGGCAGCAGCATCTTTCTGTTTATCTTACTATCTTACATATCGCGGTCACCAGCAACAGCGGTTGCCAGCCGCAACGCTTACAACAGTGGTCATCATCATCATCATCATATCAGCCGAAAGACGTCCACTGCTTGACATAGGCCTCCCCTAAAGAACTCCATGACGACCGGTCCTGCGCCGCTCGCCATCCAGCGGCTTCCCGCAACCTTGACCAGATCGTCGGTCCACCTTGTGGGGCGCCTGCCAACGCTTCGTCTTCCGGTACGTGGTCGCCACTCTAGAACCCTCACGCACAACAGTGGTGACTATGGTAAATCCCCTCCAACGTACCACGCGTTTTTGCTGGAGATATGGAGGAAGCTCCCGGTCCTGTAGTAGACGTTACGTGGGATGTTGTGTTTGTGTTGTGTTCACAGGGCTGGTCGTTTATGAGATTTGAAGTGGCCTTTGTCCAGCTGCAGGTATCTTTCAGCTGATTATTGATCAAAATTTTATCAAAGAAAAAAGATTGAGGGCCAAAAGCTCGATATAGCTCGATAAGCAGACTCATTTACTGAGTCCAATCAACAATATCAAACCCAATTGGCATTAAAGCAAGTAGACTAACCCCTGAGCTCAGCGAGCTCCAGCGTTGCGTTTGCACCGACAGACGAATCGAGCCTGTCTAAATCCTCGACAGTGGAGGCGCGACACCGCATGCGGGCGGCCTGCGCGGGCTCTGGCGGGCCTACCTGGCGAGACCACACAGACTCTGACGACAATAGCGACAGTGCTGCCAATACCACTACTAAAGGTAAGCAGTTTTTGTTATTACCTTGGTACCTGGCAAGACCACACAGACTCTGACGACATAGCAACAGTGCTGCCAATACCACTATCTATTAAAAGTAAGCAGTTTTTCTGATTCAGATACAGATTTCTGACAGTTCTATTATTTAGCGGCACCGCATTCGGGCGGCCTGGGCGGTCTCTAGCGGGCTTACTTGGCGAGTGTGGTCTCGATAGCAGCGAAATTGCTGCCAATACCACTACCAAAGGTATCTAAGCAGTTTTTCTGATTCAGATACAGATTTCTGAAAGTTTTTATTTCAAGGCACCGCACGCGGGCAGCCTGTGCGGTCTCTAGCGGGATTACCTGGCAAGACCACACGGATTCTGACGACACCAGCGGCAGTGCTGCCAATGCCACTACTAAAGGTTATCAGTTTTTGTTATTACCTTAAGTAGTACCTGGCAAGACCACACGGACTCTGACGACAACAATGACAGTGTTGCCAATACCACTACTAAAGGTAACCAGTTTTTCTGATTCAGATCCAGATTTCTGTAAGTTTTTTATTTCGCGGCAACGCACGCGTACGGTTCTGGAGGGTCTACTCTACCTGGCGTGATAACAGCACTTCTGATATCAACAGCGACAGTACTGCCAATACGACACTGATCAGAACGACAACAGCGCTGCAACGGTGCTGTAATAATATTACTAAAGGATTTGCTGGCTGGCTGAAGCAATAATGAGATTTTAACGGATTAGGTACAAAAAGCTCTTATCGAGGTTGCCGCAATGCTCGACAGTGGAGGCGCGGCACGCGGCCTGTGCTAGCTCTGGCGGGTCTACCTGGTGACCTGGCGTGATCTGACGACTTCAAAATAATGTCATATTACTCTTGAAATACTATATTTATAATACTAGATATCTGATAATTTATATCTTCAGAAATTGACTTTCCTTAAGTGTCAAATGCCTAGTATTCAAGCCAGGAAACTTTGAAAAAACGTTGTTGCTCGGTGTTGCCAGGTTCGGGCGGGTCCCCAGTGGGCAGCGTGTACGGCAGTGGGCGACGCAGCGCGCGCACAACCAGCAGGTAGAACGCAGGTACCTCCCCGCCACCCCGCCCTTACCACACACATCACGCCTCGCATCACCTCGCCTGTAGAGTTCACTACCTTCACAGCACCATGATGCAGATGAGACTGCTATTCTAAGGCTTGAGACAAATCTATGGAAGTGCCTCTGCTGCCGGCAACCGTGAACCGTGAACCGTGGAACTTTGCCGGAGATGTTATTTTGACATTTGTATAATCTATGGTCCCCTCACTTTTAGATAACCTAGCCATCTCAAAAGCTGTGTTTGTTTCTTTTATCGTAAACATCTAATCATAGGCATCTAATCGACACATCATATCGGATCTTGGATTCGATGTTCGAGTCCGATCATAGGTCCGATAGGTAAAGTGGAGTGAAGTTACGATCTGTTGCGACCACGATGCACGAGCCAAGCGAGCGAAGTGAGCGTCCCGCGTACCAAGTGGCGAGTGCCAGAAGTGAACTTATACTCGTATGTCAGAATATTTGCTGTATAAGTCTTAATTTGTACACGTTCCCAGTGCCTTCTCCGGCAGCCATTCTCAAGGCCGGATCCGGCAGAGGAGGCAGAGCCTTAGGCAGCCGTCTCTAGTGTCGGCTCAGGCAGCAGTTCTCAATACCGGCAGTCCATTTCGATGCCGCTCCAAGTCACAGCTCAAAACTACGAGTAATACAAGCAAGTAAATGCGACGGAACGGAAGTGCCACATCTATGTGGAACAAAACTTCGTCCATATGAGTCCTTCAAACGCTGCTACCCAGTTGACAAAGCACTCAGGGAATCCGAATGATCACTTTGGAGACTACATGGTACGAGAGAACTTTCCGTAACGACATCTCTATGAAGACACTTAAATACAATATTTATTTAAATGTTGTTGTTAACAAGGCCATTTGTATATTTTGGTACTACCTACATTTGAACAGCAGTCATTTGCTAGGCGCCGATGACTTTGGTTAAGTTATCCATACTATCTATTAGCATACTAAGCGATAAGTGTCTTAAAGTTATTGTGGTTGCTGTTTTGGAATTACCTATTTAGGTGTTCTTTAAGTACATACCTATCAAAAATAACATTCAAATATAATTATTAAAACGCTGAAATGCATTTAAATTGGCGCCATTACTAAGCCGCCATTTTTGTGCCTGCCCCACCTCCTGTTTTAAATAGTGTTGTAGTCATTAGAATGTGAATAATCGATAATCAAGTTTCACTTCTTGTAGAAAATATTTTTGAGCTTTTGAATCATCCCACCCGAATAAGCTTTGCCTCATTTAAAATTTTAGTTTATTTAGTTTTTGTTAAATACAAGTAAACTAACAAATTTTCTCCTTCAACAGTGGTCAGAACGGAAGCGACGGTCTTTCAAGTAGCTTCGCCCCCGTCGCACCTGATATATCTTCTATGATTGACAAGTAAGTCAATCAACACACTCATGATTTTTTACCTCCAAAGCACCGGTGTATTCCTTGGCAACCCTGGTAAAACTCGCGATTATTCCTTATTGCGTAGAAACTACGGTTTATTTTGGTTTGGCATGAATGGTGTCTTTTAAGTTCTAAGTTGAGTGTGTGGTTTCCGCACTTAGACATATATGGACCATTGTAGACACCATTCACGCACAATGGTCCATATATAATAGGGCCGCCACACTATGCTCCTCGCGCTGCTCCTCGCTCTGCCCCTCGCGCTGCCGCGATTATTCCCTTTCTAGCCACACACTGCTCTACTCGCGCGAATAATCGCGACGCTCCGCACTACGTCACTTGACATTGCTACACGATGGACATCTAAAATGTGGCAGGATGCGCGCTATTTCTTTTTAGTAAAGCTAATTATATTAATTTCTTAAATAGAAATACACGCCCTGCTAAAAGAGTTGGTGTATGACATTTATTTATCGCAATAAGTATAAATTATTAATTTTTGTAAATCATCCTCGCGACAGACGCGCGAGTATGTGGCTGGCTACTCGCGCTCATATTGCCGGTCCTTGGACTCGCGCCCAAAAAACCGACAATCAAGGGATCGATGGGCATGACGAGGAACAATACGTGCGGCATGGCGAGTAACGCGGCCACACTACGTCTCTGCCTCCTTCCCTCGCTACTTCCCACGCCACTCGACGAGTGTCTGGCCGGGCTAACGACCTATTGAAATTACCTTTCGAATGACTTTATAAAGATAGCCTAAAGTTGGCGGAAATCGGAGGTATAACCCACGGAGCAAACCTTTCTTTACTCCGTGGTATAACCTGACCAAATTCAGAAACCCGGTTCACGTGGTATTACCCAACCGATTTGAGTAGGCCAATGGCTGCCAGGGTTCAAGGCCATATAAATGTATGTATTATCTTGTAAATTCACAACAATCTATTTAATTGCATAGATTATTGCGAATTTTTTGTATGGCGGGTCATCGCTTATCAAATTAGTCGTGATTGAGAAATAAAAAGAAGAGAAACATTTAAACAATCATAATTTAAGATTGATAGGTATAGATGTAATTACCCAAATTTAAGTGAACCAATTTTATTATTTTTATCCGCAGGTACCATCAAAGGAAGGAACAGGAACGTCGAGAATGCACTATACACGTCTAAAATTATTGCATCAAATACTGAAAAAAGGGTCTTCCTTCCCTTCCTTTACTTCCTTCCTTTATCACTCCTTCCTTATAAACAAAATAAAGACTTTTAATAAAGACGTGGAATTAACTTTCACAAATACTTAAGACAGAATTCAAAATGTTTAATATCATCCCACATAAAATGAGGGAAATTTTATGATGTTATAATTTTCAGGGACATTAGTAGGCATAAGTACCTAATGTTTTTAATGGCTTTAAAAATCTGTACCCACCATCTTCCCTACGTCACAAAATAAAGAATAAACTCATACAAAAAAGACAAAGAGTTAGGAAAAATTGTTATTTGTAAGTAAAATAATGTGATTTTTTTAAAAGCTGTTAAAATGGCATTCTAAGTCTAAAAATTTTAAACTTTAAATATAAAATTTGTAAATAGCAGTAGAAAATGGTATATTTGTAAATTAAACTTGATTAGTTTGCTGTGAGACTGTCTTTTACGACCTAATGCTTAACATATTAAACCTTGTTATTTAAAAAAGCACTTTTACCACTTAATTTTTTTTACAGTGACAATCTTTCAGCAAACTTTCGGTGTGCATTTGATAGCTTCAGCTGCTTCAGTGACTTAAGTATTTTTATTTAACATGATACGAGTTAAAACATAATTAACTCGTAAGCACAACACTGTAACAGAAAAATAGCTATCCTATGCACATGTTTTACTATTTAAAATAGTATTATTTGTTAGTGTCATTATAAGGTAACGGCTGTTCCAAACTGCAAAAGATACATATCATTATAATAGACTGCCAATATTTAATTAAGTGATTAATATTTCCTTTACTGTATTGTTGATTATTATAGTTAATGAGCTATTAAATTATACACTATTGTATAAAATCTTTCTATATACATGTTGTGTAATATTATTAATTTTAGGATGATGGAAGAAAATAAAGATGTGTGTTGTGGTATAATTTTAAAGTTTCATTGATTAATTGTTTTTAGATCCTTTCCAAACACCGTTATCGTTTTGTCGGAGAAGGAGGATAATAAGGCCGGATGATGGCATACCGTCATAAAATCACTGGTTTTTTATCTATCTTCTATATTCGTCTTTGCATGGCTTAGGCTATCGAATAAGACCTAGGAATTCTGTTCGAGCTATCACAACAACTTTCACAAAACGACAGACCCGAACCGTATAAAGCTGTACTCTGAACCGTTCCCAGCAGACAACTGAACAGGATTCAAATAATTTTATCGAAAATGACTGATAACACCCACCAAACAACGAGTAAACTAATTCACATTAGATGGCGCTAGCTATAAGAAATACCTGGCAACTTCATTTTAAATCGTCAGAATGAAGTGCGTCAGTACAAAAACTGTATTTATGACCTAAGCAATCTAAACACCTTTTCCAAGAAATAATAGGATTGTTATCATTTGACAAAAAATAATTTAGAATGGTATGTATTTAGACATTTTTCATTATAACTTGAAAACTAAGGGTGGTAAAAAATTAAAAACCCATACTCTAAAACAGTTCCCAAGTCGATAGCATGACAGACAGACAGACGAAATCGCACCATGAGAGTTCCGTTTTTACTACATTGGTTCGGAACCTTGAAAAGATTTTTCATCAATCACACAAGGCTCACGTTTTATATCCTCTTTGGCTCACGTTTGTTTGTGACTAGAGCAAAACATTTCGCCAGTGTGGCCAATATAACGATTTCGTTAGGGAAGGGGGTGACGGGTAGTTTGGTGAGTTAACGTAGGTGGGACAAAGGTGGGAGCATGACGTGCTAGCTTGACGTGCTTGACGTGTATCCACGTAAAACATGCGGCCGTATAGCTAAATACATGCTATAGCCAACCAGGTATTTTTATGGTAACATCTATTTTGTTTTAGCTGCTGATGTATTTCTTATAAATGATTATATGGAGTTTTGGTCACTTTGTCGATATTTGACTTTGTCACATCAGTAGTAGCTAATAGGCCAAGCTAAATATGATATATGATATGACACACTAAAATACGAAAACCATTTCGAGATATTTTTATATCATACCATATTTTTTTATTTTTTTCGTCGTTTCAGTAATTTGATTGCGGTAATATATTCAAAAATGCTGCGGCAGTTGTGACATTCATTTGACCACTGATTGACGTCATTCTACAAGTAAAAAAAAGCATTAAAAAAGAAACTTTTATATGATAATTGAAAACTCAAGACCTTTTTTTTCACTTAGTATTATATAATATACTTACTCCTTGATAATATGCAAGGAGTTATTATATGTGTAATTTTTGCTTGGCAGAACCATCCTTCATGTAGTATGTAAACATGATCCCGTTGAGTACACGGTTCATTAAAATATACGTGTTTAATTCAGTGCGCTCTTGTGGCACCCAAATATCGAGTTTTTTTTTGTGTACCCAGCTTTTTAGGGTTCCGATACGAAAATGATAAAAAAAAGAAACCTTATGGTGCGCCGACTTTGTCTGTCTGTCACACCTGTATATCTACTCCAGTAAAATTACGAGAGATTGTATGGCGAAACGGAAATAATTGATAATAGCCGTGATTCTTTTTCAGATCGATAGATTATATTTCTGTGTAAAGCTTTTTAATGGAATCCACCTAAATTTACTTCATTTATTTATTTATTTTGCCGTCCACACATTAAAAATATATGGAATTTCGGAAAAAAATGTTAATAGATTTTTTTTTATTTACGGCTTGCTATATATTCAGAATTTCATATTATACATGAATCCACCTAAAAATATTAGCTTTTTTGTATTGTTTAACTTTTATAGCACGAAATTTAAATACAGCTTATCTTCGCAACCAAAAATAGTAATAGATCCGTTTTGCTTTCTAATAATTCAAATAGTGCTATATAATCACATTTTTGGCAAATCCAACATAAATGGTTACAAAATCATTGTAAACCAGCGATTACAAAAAACTTTTTTTTTATTTAGTATGGCATTTTTGTGAATATATATAAGAATCACTTACATTTAAAAAGGTTGAGTTTAGCTCAGTTTATTGCTATTATTTTACCTAGACTTTATTGGCCCTTATATGTAAAAATAAGTGGAGATTTTATATTTTGAAATAAATTGATATTTTTAAATATATTTATGGTAGATTTTGATGCCTATATGTAAAGTATACGTTTATCTATGATATAAAGTATATAATTGTCTATTACTATTTTTGCCTTAGCTGTTATTCGAAAAAAATATTCCGCTTTACATTTTAGGTGGATTCGTAAATATTGCGTCTTAACATCATATTTAAATACGATATACACAAAAAAGTAGCTATTAGCATTTAATGTTTTGCAAAACCGTATTTTTACTGGACTAATCTTAATACCACGCATGTTGGAATAGTTTTAGAATATGATTGCCCAACTTAAATGCACATGAAAGAAGTGAAAAAAAAAATTATGACTATTTATATTAAATGAAAATTGTCTCTACTAGGTAGAGCGGGGTACTATATGAAAATTGAAATGGCTTTACTTGTACATTCTAAAATATATTTTTGTATTTTTTTATGACTCTCAGTTTTCAAGTAATAATCTAAAAAAAAATACCATTCCCCCCTTATCTCCGAAGTTTATTAAAGGGAAAATCTAAATTAATTACAGTCGATAGAAGTTTATGTAAGTATTACCTACAGCAAAAGTAAAACCATCTTTCTAAGATGTACAGTTTTTTATAAATCCGCTAAAAACCTTTACAAACAAATTTGGTTTTTCAGTCCTAAAAATGGATTTTATTGCTTCCAAAAATACTAAAGGTATATCGGGACCCTCGGCGCGTGAGTTCGACTTGCACTTGACCGGTTTTTTCAAATGGCTCGACTTTTTTGTGCTTAGACTATATAATACTGTTTTGTGGTCAAAGTTCACGACTTTTTCCCCGACCTCTGTAAAAAAAATAATTGTAATTATTTCTAATAGTGTCAACTTCTACAAATAAAAAACTGTTCCTGAACCGTCTAAAACACTCATACAATAAATAGAATTTTGAAAGCTGGTTAAATTAAACGAAAACATGAACATATGCAGACGACAAAATGTTCCGGTGGACGTGCGGTGGACGTAAGCAAGGAGGTCTTTATTCGGAGTATGTTACCTCACCTCACAGAGTAGAGTGCGTCCATATCACCGTCCATATGTACATACTCTGTATTTAGAGCAACGCGTCAAACCGCGCAAGCCCGTTTCCGGGCTTTGCGCGCGAAAATCGTGTTACTCTATGGTATGAGCTAGTGAAGTGTAAAGCGTATCCTAGTCACCTATACTAGTCGGTCAAAAAACTTAACAAGTTTTAGAAAAATCAAATAATCTTTAAAAATCCAATGCTTTAGCTAAACTTTGTTTGCGAAAGTGAAAATATAGGTATCTTTTTTTACTTGTGAAATTGATCATTAATACTAAGAACAGAAGCGTAATTGATCCGTAATAGCCATTTTATGCTTGATTTTTAACACATACAGTTTTTTTTTTCTGAATGGTAACTAATTTCACCAGAAAACCTGTGGTAGGTTAACATTTATTAGTCCCATGTCACATATTTCTCAGAGAGAAAGATAAAAAAAAAATACGTTCTTAGAAAGATAAAAAAAATACGTTCGTCCATCCCTAGCAGAAAGCGCTGCTACCCGGGAATAGATAAATACAAAAAGATTTGAACCTCGCTGCACTCGGGATAAAAACTTCACGATAAACACTGCGTGTCTCTGCTACTCAAACATCCTTGTATTGTTTATTTATTTAATGGCATCACATCTCATTACAAAACGTATTTCGCCAATGTCAAAGTAAAGGAATTGTTACAAAATTATGGCGACACGCCAATGTCCAGTGAAAGATTGATTTACACAGGAATCCACATCTCGAAGATCGACGACGAGGAAAGCCTGTGCACCATGATGACTCCAATAAGTTGATAGGGAAAATTAATGAAGTGACGAAGTCCGCTTCTCTCCATCCAAAAATTTCGGAAAATGCATGTATTCCAATCTTCTAATAGATGTTCACTTTAAATGTTTTTTACTGCATAATCCCCAATCAAAATTATTCATTAAACACTTCAATAAACATATAAAACTAAAATTGAAATAAAAACACGACTGCCATCTTCAAATGTTGAAAAACGAACCAAACATCCTTGTATTCAATGGTCACGATTTTTGACAACTCAGTACGAGAAAAATATTGTGGCATCTGGCAACTCTCTCGACCTTGTGCAGTGTGACCATTTGTGGCAGGTTTCTGTCAATTTGGTAAATTAAGTTTGAGTTTCAAAACAATTACATATAGTATTAACCACATAAAAATAAGGGTTATAGAAGGAAGATTAAAGAAATAATTCGTCACAAGGTAGTGAAGGTGTTGTTCTACTCGTATTAATTTGACAGGTTATTTTTAATATTTCCTAGTGATCATTGATGATGTGACATTTAAATTTGGGACATGTTGGCAGATGTCATCCCATAGTAAAATAAATTAGCAAGGTATCTATTCCGAGCGAAGCAAGGAGGTCCGAAATCTTTGGTATAATTGATACAGAACGACATCTACGGAATTTGGCTTTGACATTGTGAGTACAGTCTATGCGACGAATTAAAAGCTCTGGGCAGAGTGAAGGGGGTATTTAATGCAAAAATAGTACCTACTGCGTTTACAACCTCCACTTTTGTCGCACGGATTGTAAGTACTGTTATCAACTTCATAAGGATATCGGCACAATATAAGCGCCGTCATCACGTCAAACATGTTTTATGGCTCTTTCTCACAGCTTTCGGCAGAGTTTTGACAGATTTTTTGAAGCAAGTCTGTCTTTTACTCTGTCTTTTCAATTGTCGTATGGTCACACTAAAAAGTGGACGAACGGCGAAACGACGTTCGCGACGTTCACATCCGTCTGTCGGTCACTACTAGAATAATTGTTTATAAAACGTTTTCTTAAAATTCTTGAGTGAAAATCATGTGATGATGAAGCTGGTCTTATTAAGCAGCCTGCACAATAGCTTTTGAGTGTAAATAGTGGCGTTCCACTGAGATTTGTTAGTTGTTTTGGTGCTTTTCATCTATATTGATTTATCGTATGCCACTGACCTGCTTTTGGTATTTGTAATGTGTAACTCGTAAATAATTAATAAAATCATTAGGATGAATCCGTTAAATGATAGCAGTTGGGTTTGAGATAAAACTCTGTTGCTAGAGAATAAGGAAATGAGTATTCTAGTGTTAGAAACACAATTTTTGGCCTACAGTTTTAGTGGATAGTGTTATAAATGTTATTATAAAAAATTGTTATTTATTATGGTTGTAAATTCACAATGATGACGCCTGTTGAAGAGAAGAAAGATGAAAAGGTAAGTTATGACTGTTATAATTAATAAAAAAAAAACTTTTAATTTAACCCCCCACTAAGACTTTTCTGAGAAATTTAATTGAAATATAAACCAACAATTATTGCAATAAACTTTTCACTAAGCAGCTCTTGTTATTATTAGGGAGTGTTTAAAATTGGGTAGAAATTACCCTGACAAAAGGATAGCTTTTTATAAGGTGTGTAAGGGATGGTATACTGAAAACTGAACGGGCATGCTCAGTCAACGAAACTGAACAACATTACCAAACAAACATTTTTGAAAAAAAAAATTACCTTTTAATTATGAAAAATTTAAAATTGATCAGAGTGAGCAATTTTTATACAGAGGTCAATAAAATTTTCATGTCCCAAAAATGTTTCTTTGAGAAAGTTGTTTGTTCAGTTTCATTGACTGTGCCTGCCCTTTCAGTTTTCGGTACACCATCCCTTTATATTTCACCAAAAAATAATAAGAATTGTAAGTTGATCAATTTAAGTGTCATTAGATATCTTCTTCTTTTTTAAACTTAAGAGCCGTGCTCTTGTCGGTGGAGTAATCGCCAATGTTTCCTTGTTTCTACCAGTTCCTTCAGTTCTGCCAGTTCCAGTCAGTAGATCAACTTTCCAAAAATAATTTACTCATAGGAAATTTGTAGGTCTATAGGTCATTCATTCATTTATTTATTTGCATTCATGTACATGTTAAAGATCTTAAAAATTATATTACAGTATTAGTACATAAACCCTTTTTGGGCATCGCAAATGATTTGGAGGCATGCAGTCAATAATATAATCTAACTTAAGTACCTATATAATCTTTATAATGTTAAGCTAAGTTAAAATAAAATTCTAGGATCATTCAAAATATTTAACAGGAACATGTAATTGTAATCCAAAAAATTTTTAAATTAAAAGATGTCATTGAATTTATAAAATACTATAGGTTCTTTAGATAAGGCAAACAAAACACAAACAGGATCAGTTAGGCTGTTAGGATCTCTTTTGACCTGAAGCAAACTCGATACAGTTTATTAATTTTCGAAATTTGATCAACTTACTTAGAAATTGATCAACTTATGATTCCGTATTATCTTCCGGTGATATATTATACATATGACATCCATAAGCTAATAAATGTTTTATCTATCTATGTATCTAAGTGTGGTAGAGACAGACTGCTGTCATTTGTCAAAGAGTAACTATAATTGAATATGGAACGGCCTGTTTATAAGTATTGTTTAATGAAAAAAAAATGTGTGTTAGTAATTCTCTGTAAACTCGCAAATGGCTGTCCCACCTGTTTTTCTTTTTAAAAATGAAAATGAATACCTTTTATTCTTAATTTAAATAAAAAATTGGAAACTTTATATCGCAATTGTGTTTAGAACCATAACAATATAATTAATTTTTGTTAGGAATTACTGAAGCCCCAAAAAAACAGTCCCCTGGCTGTCCCATTTCCAGAATTCCTACTTACAAGAATTATATGCAAAAAAATATTAGTACTACATATATTTGAATCTAATACCTAAAAACAGAATAATGAAGTAATATTTTTTTCACAAAACAAGGTCTCGTTACATATATTTTTTAAATAATGCAATGTAAATATTGTCCAGAGCTTTTTCAAACAGTAATCCCTGCCATTAGTTCAAAACTTTAATCAAATAATTTTTATAAATGATTTTTGTTCTGAAATAATCCGCAATCAGTGTGTAGTTCGTGACACTGACGAAAACGGCAGCGGGACTCCTTTTTAGGGTTCCGTACCTCAAAAGAAAAAAACGGAACACTTTGTTGTCCATCTGTCTGTCTGTCAAGACCCTTTAAAGACCACAAATGGGTAGAGTATCAGGTTGAAATTAATACCATATATTAGAGTCCATAAACCACAAATTCAACTTTTTACAACAACGCAATCAAAAGAAATGGCATTTTATGTCCTCATCTCCATACATTTATGCACTAAAGCAAAACCTATAGGGAACTTCCCGTTGACCTAAAATTATGAAATTTGGCAAGAAGCTAGGTCTCACAGTACAAATAAAGGGAAAAGTCTGAAATCATTAAATATTACAACTTTTCTCACAACTAATGGTAACCAATTGTAGTGAGCTCCCATTTCAAGAACATTCATATATTAGGTCTTTACCTATGAAATTGCCGTTTTGTATGGCGAATTTTAGGTAAACTCAATTTTCAGTACTAACATTTTTGCATTTTTCTTAGGAATTATAAATCCAATTTTTTTAATTTTTTCAAGCGTTATTGGGAAGACATTAAGCTAACAGAATCTTAAATTTAATTTTCGAAAAACATTATCTGTAAAAAAATATAACAAATCTAATGATGAAATCGGACGACATTTAAGACGAACAATTTTCGAACCTTTAATTTTACATATCAAACTTAAAATAAAAACTTTATTTTATGCGTAAATTGATAACCTTGAAGTCAACTTTCAGATATAAGACAAATGAAAAAAATATCATTAGAATTATAGGAATTATGATCTCATTAATATGTAAGAAAATTTCGGCAATTTCATAGGTAAAGACCTAAAGAGAGGGGTCAAGTTGGATAGGCGATTTTTGTTTTAGTTCTATTTTAAAAACGGGAACACTTACAAACTTGAAAATTGGTATGTTTATAGTGCATAAGCTATAAAATAACAATAAATAATAAAATTTGGTCAAGCGCGTGTCGGACTAAAAAATCTAGCACATTTATTTATTTATTTATTAAATTACAAATTACATACTTTAAATTACACTTTCCTAATGAGATCCGGATATGCTTAAAACATTTCTCTATAGAGTGCATTACAGTAGCAACCCAAATAGACCTAGGCCTGTGTTAGGGTGTGCCACGTATTTTACAATATTAGATTGCTTACTTTTGGTGCACTGGATCGGGATGTAGACACAAGTAAATACTAAATAGTTGTTATTTAGGTAAAAAATATACATATATGATTAAAGTATGATATGATAAGTTTAAGAGCATGCAATAAGAAGTGGGAATTGAGTTAGTAAAATAAAATATGATCGATCAGGTATTAGTTTGTATCAGTTTTTTATATATCTCATTGAAATTTTCGTAGCCAATATTAAGGAGAAAATTTTTAATCTTTTTGTTTAAGGTATCAAAGTTGTCATAGGTTTTATTTAAAATGCTAGCTTTAAACGTAACATTAACTTACTGAAATTTCAACTAATACAATTATGATTATGTGGTGGTACGGAACCCTCGGTGCGCGAGTCTGACTCGCACTTGGCCGGTTTTTTTTAGTCAGGACGTCATTTGTGGCGGGAGTACGGGTCTCGCACAGTCCTTTGCACCTGACAGTCCCCTGTCATATTTGTACTACAAAAACTCACAAACTCGAAAAATAGGTTTAAACTAAAAAATATTAGTATTATTAAAAATTATTAGTTATTTTCCGAAGTAATACTTTTATTTTTGCACCTGACAGTCCCCTGTCATATTTGTACTACAGAAACTTACAAACTCGAAAAAAATTATTAGTTATTTTCGGAAGTAATACTTTTATTTTATTCGAAAATGCAAAAAATTATGTTTGGACAGAGTCTGTACGGGCTGTTGTGAGTTTGTACAGAGAATAAGCCGTGTATTTTCAAAATTTTTTGGAGTTAAAAGCGTTGGGCTCCTAACATTTTTGCATTTTTAAGAAATCGAAAATCCAAATTTTTGAATTTTTTTAAGCATGATTGGGAAGGCGTTAAGCTTACAGAAGCTTAAATTTAACTGTCGAAAAATATTATCTTATTATCTAATGATGAAATCAGACGACATTTAAGACGAAAAAATTTCGAAGCTTGAATTTTATGTATCAAACTAAAAATAAAATCTTTATTTTATGCGTAAATTGATAACCTTGAAGTCAACTTTCAAATATAAGACAAAAAATTGCTTTAAAATTATAGGAATTATGATCTCATTAATCTATAAGAAAATATCAGCAATTTCATAGTAAATACCTATTATTTTAGGTAGCCAAATGTCTCTTTGACATTTAACTTGTTTGTCAATGTTTGGACAGTAATTAATATTTTGTCCGTTTACTTAACTCGCTTCTATGCTTATCAAAGCGTAAGTTGGCCTAAATTCCTCCAAGCAACAATTTTATTTTAATATGTTTGTTTTAGTGATTTATTAGTTTCGATTTTAAGCATAGCTCATTGTTTTTTGTTTTCCAGCTACTTGGCTACTGAGCCTAGTCGTTAGATACCTACCTTGTCAGTGCTTTGCCAAATTTCGTAGACTATCCTTATGTACATCTAGTCAGCGAACTACAATACTATGGAACTCTGAAATGGCCCTATGTGAAACCAAAAGGACGTATATTCAAAATACGAATCAATTGGTTCAAATTCAGAACGAGAGCAGGGATTCGTTCGCGCGCGTGCTGACATGTCAGCTAGTGGGTAGTTGAGAGGTAACTATTTTAGCTCCGCCTACTTTGGTAACTATTTTGTGGGGTCAAGTTTGAAGCGTGTAGTTATCGTTCTATAGTATTGTAGTTCGCTGCATCTAGTATGTTCTTGTAATTCCTACTGTGTTTCGATCTAAAAGACTTATTTTTAGAGGTACCTTCTTACCTACAAACTGAAAAGTAATTTCTTGCTCAGATTAATTCCTAGAAAATGTTTTCAGGTATTTAAGGCTGATAGTGAGCAAATTTTTAGCTAACTAAGTCAAGATAGACGTGACCGATTCCTAATTAATAATAATATGAGTAAATGTAAGCAAAGCTTCTCTGTGTATATTTTCCAGTCTCTGTTGTAGTGTCCATACTCGTATTCTATACAACTTTGGATTAAGACCAAATGCAAGAATTTTTAATGCAAAAAGGCATTTATTTAAATTTTTAAAAGAATGTTGAGCTTTTCTGTTATTTTTAACCTAAGTTTTTTTTTTTTATTATTATACTTAAAGTCAAAGTTACACGTAGCTTGATTAGAATGACATGACAGCAGTGTGAGAGCAGGACGGAGCGATGCACTACACATAAAAGCGACAGAGACACGTATCGCTTCGACCTGTTGTCACGCATAGTTTTTAACACCCGACGCAAAAAGAGAGGGGTGTTATAAGTTTAACGTGTCTGTCTGTGTATCTGTCTTTGGTATCGTAGCTCTCAAACGGATGAACCGATTTTCGTTTAGTTTTTTTTGGGTCATAGATAATTTTATCGCGAGTGTTCTTAGCCATGATTTATTCCTGCTGTCATTGTAATCAAGTTACATTATTCCGTAAGTAATTTGCTATTTGATTTTAGATCCGCACAGGAATGGTGCAGGTGTCGGATGGCAAGTCTCGTCCGAGGCCGGCCCGGCTGCAACTCACGATGGAAGCCATCACTGTCCAGAGAGAGATCATAATACCTCCACAGCCGCCCCGGGACAAAACAGTGCCTCATGCTAGGGTAAGCTTTAAAACAAACAGCACATTATATTTTATAGTTATAAAAAATATTGTTAGTTGCTTTTTTTTATTGTCAATGGGCTTACTCTTGATCTCTATCTAGTCTTGAGAACAGAGATGAGGTCGACGATAGAACGAGCTTGCCCAGAAGAAACCTATTCACTCGCGACTTGAATAGATTCGAGTTATATGAACTCGGGAACACAGACGCAGGCAGATAATTCCACTCTTTAGCCTTTTGTTTTGAGCCTCACGCAATTGAACTAACACCATAACGTAATTTTTTTTGAAGTTGATTGAAATTTTAGTTTTCTATGAATAGTAAAAATAAATAAGAAGAAAAAGTTATTTGTCTATGAAAATAGATACAATGTCTTTCAATTATCTTCAAATGTAATGTTTTGTTCACCAGGAGCGCATGGTTCAAATAACCCGTCAGAAGGTCGGTGGTCTAGGACTGAGTATCAAGGGAGGAGCTGAACACAAACTACCGATTCTCATCTCTAAGATCTACAAGGACCAAGCGGCGGACCAGACTGGACAGTTGTTTGTTGGAGATGCTGTCATCAAAGGTGAGATTATAGCAAGTTTCCGACTTAGTATCAAGTAGGGGTGGAACGCAAAGTACCGATTCTCATCTCTAAGATCCTAGATGGGAACCGGATATATAATAATTTTTCACAACCAAGTATACGTGAGTGTGACCACTACAGGGTTAGTGGTCAGTTTTAAGTCTTTCTTGGACAAGATTCCACGTGGGTAGAGCTTGGACACTCCAAATACTTCTTAAAGTACGAGCGGACGAAACCGCGGGCAAAAACTCGTATAACATAAGCTCGAGTCACGGTTTAATTAGCGTAATCCAATCAACCATAAATGTACCTAAATATGTCGGCCATTAATCAAGCCTGTCAAACATTTCATCGCGTATTTGATCATTAGTAGGTACTTAGATTAGATTCCTTGTGGTGAGGCTGAGAATACTACCACACAGTCTCTACACGTGGTTGTCGTAAAAGACGACTAAGGGATTTTAAACCGGAGGATGGGCAGCGTCTTTCTGCATATCCCACGATCTTACACTCTGCGGTCAACCAACAAACGCGGTCCATGGTGCCAGCCGCAACTCTAACAAGCGTGGTGACTATGGGTATGAGATGTGTGGCGAATACTTCCCCCTCCAAAAATATCACGTATTTTTCTATGAAATTCTAGAGGGAGTTCCTGACCAGCCCTGGATTTATAATAAGATATTATGATAACATTTGTGACGAGTTTTTCAAAGAGTGCTGCATCTAACCTCCGCATCCCAGAGGGCAACTCTCTGTCAGAATCAAGCTGTTTTGGAAATAAGAACAATAACAGCCTCCGCTGTCTAGGGTTTAGAGTGCACGACTCTCGATCCGGAGGTTCTGCGTTCGATTCCCGGTGGGGACACTGTCAAACAAAAATCTCTTTGTGCGACTTTCCCAGTTTGGTTAGGACATTGCAGGATGAATCACCTGATTGTCTGAAAAGTTATATGATTCCGTGCTTCGGAAGGCACGTTAAGCGGTTGGTCCCGACTACTATCTACGGATGTAGTCGTTAGTCGTTTATGAGCCATGTCAGAGGCCTTCGGCGGCTCAAAAACTCTGACACCAGGGCTTTTGAGGTCAGTCATCGACCTTGCAACTCACACTGATAATTTTCCACTACGATTCCCAAATTACCGATATTCATCTCTAAAATCTACTAAGTACTATTGTTTCGCTCGTTCCACTAGAATCCCCTGGGTTAGTCCCCCAGGGGACTACACCGCACTCAATGTTCCACTACGATCCCCCAGAGGATTATCAGCGATTTCTAAATATGTATCTATCCCAAGTGAAGAGTAGACTGAGACAGATTGAGTTGTAAAAGAATTGGAATAAAAAATTTAAATAAGTACGATTGTATTGCGTATCGACGTTGGGAGTGATACGGTATCACTCCCAACGTCATAATTTTATACACGCAGTGTTCTTCCATTATCGTTTTTAGGGCATTCTCAAAATGATCCTAAAGCACTTGCCACTCCTCGATTCCAATTGCCCCGTGTGGTGCCGGCAAAGAAGAGCACCAACCCATCTCTACCCGTGGGTGTCTTAAGAGGCGACTAAGGGTTAATGGACCAGAGGATGTGCAGCAGCATCATCTTATATCATCTTACATTCTGCGGTCACTAACAACCACGGTCCATGGTGCCAGCCTTAACGCTAACAAGCGTGGTGACTATGGTACTTCCCCTCCACATTGTTTCAGCAAAAGCAGGAGTTTTGGAGGGAGTTCCCTGTCCTGTAGTGGACGTTTCATGGGATGTCATGATGACTTGCAATTCAAGTGCTGAAATACTAGAACTGCAAACTATCTAGACTCGACAGTCGAGAACAAATGTTTTACAAACTTGCTAATCTAGACAGCAAATTGTCTAATTGAGGCCAATGAGTCGGGCTTGCCAGTTAGCTGTTCATTAGTACCCTACCACAGATTAGATAATAGTAGTGTTATTTAGCAGGAGAGAGTCAATGGACGGTTATTATAATAAAATTAACAAGCCTGAATTAGTGTGAGAATTTACTATCAATACGTAAGCAATTTATCCGTGTCAAATTGTGTGATCCACACCATTGCTTCCCATGGGTCTGTTAAAGGCGACTAAGTATCTATCGGGTGCAGAAAGACATAATTACCCCGAAAGCTGAAAGTGTTGATTGAGACCTTGCAAATAAAGAAAGAACCAGGCGTTTTTGGTGGAGTTCTGGAGTGAGCTCCTTGTCCTGCAGGTGGACGTTTAATTATTAAATGATTTTGCTAATTAACTGTACTTATGAACTGTACTGTAGTTTAAAAACCAGGCTGATGTACACACATACATAACATCACGCCTCTTTCCCATCGGGGTAGGCAGAGACCACAGTCCTCCACCTGCTACGATCTTGACATACTTCCCTTGCTTCCTGTACTTTCATCAATCCTTTCATACATGCTCGTCGGTTTAGGGTACGGTAAAGGCTGTTGTAAAATAAAATTATCTCTTTATTTCAATCTTTTGAGAAAGTTAAACGGCTATAATTATGTTGTGTTTATCGTACAAGATAGATACACACGGCCGCACGTCGATAGAAACACTTTGACCTTGATCGGGTCTTTGGTTACGTGTGTTAGAAGCGTAGCCCTGATTCAGCTTAAACTGGTTTTGTTGCTACGTGCTAGCTGCCGTGCGTACCTACTCAACAGTTGGTAAATTTGTTTATGTAGGTTTTTTCTTATCGCTTAATTTTGTCCCCTAAACTAAATCACCACTTTATTTGTAGAGCGTCGGAGTTTCATTGTTACTAGAACGATACAGCGGTCGCTACATAACCGGTGCCCTAAACTCTTTGTTTAAATACCCAATGTTGCAGTAAATGGTGGTATGTTTGGTAATCTACTATTCTTCGCCTTATTTGAGTTGGTTTCACAGCTTTATATTTCTTGGGACTCCACCACACATATAGAATTATCGGTAGCGTTGTAAAATATCTCGCATGAGCAGATTGAAGGACACGCAGGGCAAGAGAAAATGGGTTGTTCCTCGTGACCGTACTATCAGGTATGCCATTTTCTGGGGAGAGTGCTGTTGCGTGCCCCACCGGCACATATTTTCCTTGCTCCAGCCGACTCAAATCAAAATAAAAATGTTCTTTATTCATTGTAAGATATTAAACATCTTTTAATGACGTCAGTTACATTTACGTCGTTTCACAAACAAAGTGGCGCCATGTTGGAAAAAAAAGAAGCGACAATAAAAAACCCACACTTGACTTGGATCCATGTCAGACCGGGTAAATTGTATCCAGGGGGAAGTTGTTCAGACGGAGGAATAAGTGATGCTGAATGCCTTGAATTATTTTATATTTATTCTTACTATATGAAGTTTTCTCTTCATTGCTTACAGTAAACGGAGAATATATCACGGCATGTAAACACGATGACGCAGTGAACATCCTCCGAAATGCCGGCGACATCGTAGTGCTGACTGTGAAACACTATCGAGCGGCCACTCCTTTCCTACAGAAACAAGGTTTGTAACTTCACTTTACTCTTGGGTACAAGAGAGGCTGTTATCAGTGGACCGGCAGATGGCGTTGTAGGCTATAGCAATATTCAAAAGCGCGGAGAAAACGAGTTTCGAATGAACTAAGCTTGATCGGTTTTCCGACCCCCAAGACCCTTAAATTGTATATTTTATCAAAAACGCTATAGCCGTTTTTGAGAACACGATCAAATATTTTATTTTTATTTTTGACAAAACCAACAGCTTGATTATCCTATCCTATACTATTAAACGAGCAACATTTGTATATATATATATATATATATATATATATATATATATATTTGTAATCGGTTTCTCGAAAACGGCTCTAACGATTTCGATGAAATTTTGTATACAGGGGTTTTTGGGGGCAAAAATCAATCTAGCTAGGTCTCATATCTGGGAAAATTCGTTTTCACCGTCTTTTTAAATATTTCTTAGCGTGTTTTAGTGCGTTCAAGAAACTTACAGCGCCATCTGTTGTTGACTAGCATAGCTTGCTCACCCGATGATATTTTAATCATATAGAGCATAGATCGGTCGCCCAGGTAGGTACTATACTTATTATATACTTATCTATGAACTGCTTTACAAAGTGCTTATGTAGTCAATTTCCATTACCACACTTACCAATTTGTGTTATAATACTTAAAATAATAATAAAATAAATATTTTTTTATCTCTCCGGATATTTTAAGAGGTGGTTCTGTCCATGAAAATCATCAACTTTTCCTCAGGAACATAGGTCGAAATATGAAAACAATTTTTTGACTTCCCATACAGACTGCATCAGCTGATAGCACATATTGTATGATAGATAAAAAAAAATTTTTTCGTTTTTGACCTGTTCATTGGGTAAAATTGTTCAGTTTCATAGGCATCTCTGAAAATATCCGGGGTTATAAAATAATATACGAATATTACTCGTTTAATAGTACAGGATATAGCATAAGCCTCGTGATTACAACAGATAACTCAAGTTCTAAGAAAAACACGAGCCGAACATGCCGAAATGAAAAAAAAAATAGTTTTATTTGATATTTTAGCAATTACATATACATTTTGCCAAACTTTTTTAAAGTTTGTCGGCAAAAGTGTAAGTTCCTTTAAATCAAAATAAAATAATAGTAATTTAAATTTAAACAAATTAATCCAAAACAAATAAATTCAAAATTTTAAATCTTACTAACTAATCAAATAAGCATACAAAGTAAAATCATTTTTAATCAAATAAGCCTTAATTTACTAACAATTTTTTTTTATTATTGATATTTTCCATTAGGTATTTTAAGACTTTATTTTTAAATAAACCTTTTGTTTCACAGTCTTTAACATCTTTAGGTATATCATTTAATAGTTTAGGTATAACATATTTTCTGCACCTTTGACCAAAATAGTTATTAAATTTAGGGATCACTAAAGTTTTATTGTTCACTCTTCTTTGGGGTCTAGCTTTATACACTTTAAAATCTTCATAGTAAAAATGATCAACTAAAATGAAGTGATCGAACATGTGTGTAGCTACTCTAAATAGAATGGCCTGTGAGTATAATAAGTTTTTTTTTGTTTTACAGAGTGACATTTTGGCGGATAACTCTTATACTTTAAAACAATCTGTTAATAATTTTTTGTTCAATTGATTATTTTCCCGTCTCATTTTATTTTGATTTATGTTTGATTTTATTTTTATGAAACTAACTTGTTGGATGTTTAACTTGTTTGGAAATTTTTATTGATTTTTAGCTTATTTATAAATCTGTTTGAACCGTCTCCTTTAGAAAGCAGTTGTCACCTGTAATTGGGTTACCATTTAGTGTTAAGCTCATATATGTTACTCGGTTATAAATGTATTGGTGTGTAATCTGTAGGTGACCTTATCTTTAAATAAAATAAAACATTTTTTTCTAGCGGACGGAGCATCAGATACAGACAGCAGTACAGGCGACGACCACCCGTCTCTACACAACAAGCCAGACGCTAACTGCAACTCAACGCCTCACACCAACGGCAACGCGGAAACCAATAGCACTGAACACACCAACGGAGGGTGGCAGGTGATAGAAGCATTGTTAGGGTGAATCATTTCTTCTAGCGGACCGAGCATCAGATACAGACAGTAGACCAGTACTACAGGCGACGAACTCGTAGACTGAACACACCAACGGAGGGTGATAATAGTAAACAAATTTAAAGAAGTCTCTCTAATACCTACATGCGACAGGGTCCTGTTTGCAATGCAGATAGATATACCGAGTACATTTAAGACGATATGTAATTCTTTTTGGGTTTTTTGAAGACAAATATCTTTTTATTTACTCAGTATGTTGCCGTGATTTTCAGGTATGTGTTTCTTGACAATTCAAGTGAGAGAATCACCAACACCAAAACATGATTAGTGTAAATTGACTCGACAAAATAAAAATCCAAAGTTGCCTGTTCAATTTTTATTTCGCAGATAGATATACCGAGTAGATTTAAGACTATATGTAATTCTTTTTGGGATTTTTGAAGACAAATATCTTTTTATTTACTCAGTATCTTGCCGTGATTTTCAGGTATGTGTTTCTTGACCATTCAAGTGACAGAATCACCAAGACCAAAACATGATTAGTGTAAATTGACTCGACAAAATAAAAATCCAAAGTTGCCTTTTCAATTTTCATTTATTCTTCTTTTTGTTGAATCTGAGGTGTTTTAAGTAGTGAAAGGTATTTGTAGTTGCTAGGGTTTGCCCAACCTAAAATTTTATTACTTAGTTTTTACAAAAAGTTGATATTTTATATCAGGCGCTTACGTAATTTAGTTTTGGTAACACGCACAGTATATCTGTCGCAATCTAATGCGTTGCGGATTGCGCGCTTTATCCCTTTCTTTCAAGCGAAAAGACTGCGCCCGCTCTCAAATAACTATCTTTTCACATATCCTCTTAACGACAGAAAATACTTCAAAAGAATAGAGACCGCATCAACTGATAGTGATTATTTACCCGACTACGGCAAAAAGGAGGGTTATGATTTTGACCGGTATGTATGTATGTATGTATATATATGTATGTATGTTCATTTGTTCCATCATAACTTCTAAACTACTTCTCATATTTTGACAAATGAGGTGTCGTTAGAAGCGTCTTAATTGTCCGCTGGTTATAGAGCAGATTAAGTCAAGGACTAATAAAAAAAAAATTTTAACCGTACTGTGTTGGGTATCATATGAAAGGGCTTAACGAGCACATTTCAAAAATATATATGTTGTTAGCTTTTTTATGTATTTATAACCCCAAAATAATTGAAAAAAAAATCAGTTCAAAAACTAGAACCCGACTACTGGCAAATCTTGCTCTAAAAAGTATGAAACAAGAAAATATTGTCATCGGAAATTGTTATGTACAAACTATGGTATTTAATAAATATTCATAGCGATGTTCAGATAATAGCCTTGGTCATGTTATGCCACCTATCCCAAAAAAGCGATCATAAACTTCAGGGCAAAGAGGCATAACAATATGACCACGGCTATTATCTGAACATCGCTATGAATATTTATTAAATACCATAGTTTGTACATAACAATTTCCATACATACATACATAACATCACGCCTTGTTCCCGTCGGGGTAGGCAGAGACCACAGTTCTCCACCAGCTACGATCTTGACATACTTCCTTACAATTTCCGATGACAATATTTTCTTGTTTCATACTTTTTAGAGCAAGATTTGCCAGTAGTCGGGTTCTAGTTTTTGAACTGATTTTTTTGTTCCTCAGAAAAAGATGTTAAGTTTCTTGGACAGATTCACGTCCTTTAGACTTGGTATTTTTGAGCGATTCGGTTACACCTTGTACGTTTTTCAGACGTCCTGGGCGGAAGGAGAGGAGAGCAGCCGACCGGGCAGCGCCGCGGGCTCGGTGCGGTCGCGGCCCTCGTCCGTCGCCTCCGACAGATTCGACAAGATCGAACCCGTCACCAAGTGGGTCGACGTCGTTTCTGGTCAGTCAAGTATACATACTGTCACGGAGCGGGGCTGCATGCCTCGCATGCTGCCTCCTTTCGTGATCCTGGCTCTATCGTCCTGGCCCAAAATTCCAAATTCCTATTTCAAATGTCTTCTATCTCTGTCTTTCGGTGTCATTCGTGTCAAAAACAGTCAGTTTACCTTTGATTCTGGTCGTGCTCGGACGTGCCCGCGCGCAGCACGACCACCGCCTTGTATTTTGTACCTACTTTGTTATAATAAACTCGTTAACTTTTCGTTTGACTTTTGGAACCCCTACGACCACGACCCTGAAGAGTCTCTCTATCTGCCTGCCGCTGAGTAGTTTCCGGTGGCAATACATAATATCACACCTTGTTCCCGTCGGGGTAGGCAGGGACCACAGTTCTCCACCTTCTACAATCTTGACATACTTCCCTTGCTTCCTGTACTTTCATACATGCTGACCAACCCTGCCCTACCTATCCACCTGCCCTCTACCTCCACTAATTACAGACGTAATAGTTTTCTATGGCGTGCATGCAGGAATTTCAATCATCTATGTAAAAATTATGATCTTGATTTGTTTAACACGAGGGAATGCCAGGCCAAGCGACTTCTTAGTTATTCATTTTTACTTTCGAGTGGAGCGAGAAAGGTATTGTATTCGTGAAAAAAAAAAAGTTTTTCTAATTTTCTCAAAAATGTGTTCTATATCACTTATACATCATAATAAACAAGTCTCCCAAAAATGTCCGTCGGTCCGTCGGTCGGTCGGTCTGTCCGTCACGCTTTGGCCTGGCGGCTAAACGAATGGTCCGATTGACACCATATTTTGAATTTAGGAGTTTTATGCAAATCCATCGTAGGGTTCTGAGTGGTTTCCTTCTGGCTCTCATTTTGAGGGTAGCTGTCATACAACGAAAATGAAAAATTGAAATTTTCTCAAAAACGACTCATAGAATCTTGATGAAACTTTGCATGACCAAGCATCTTCATGTAAGATATCAGGCACCAGTATCAATTGATCTGTGTTATTTCATGGGGTGTTCCTGTACCACCAAAACGTAAATATGTGATTTACCCAAAATTGGTTCCATTGAGTTTATTAAAATTCTCTATACTATTAATCCTGGATAGGGTGTCTACCTGACTGGATATTATTTATGATTTTTTTGAATAAAATTTAGTACACATGGTGTACCAAAAACTTGGTCTTGCTCAGTAGACCAAACTGAACAATTATCCATAAGGAACATGTGTAGGGAAATTAAAAAAATGTGCATGCAAGTATCCTACGGTAGTATCCATTGATCTGTGAAAATTCATATAAAGGGTGTTCCAGTACTACCAAAAGTTAAACATGTGATTTACTCGAAATCGTTTGAAGATTGTTTGTTTTAATGTTTGACAATTTAAATTCTGAATTGATCTGTATATTTCATTCGAACATTTTTTTGGAAAAACGTAAATAAAAGTTTGTATTTCCATACTATGCGTATGGCATTACAAATTTAAGTTTGCGGTTGATAGTTTTTCTTGAGTATTGCGAGAAAGTAAGTGCAGTGCTGCTGTACCATTTATTTAAAGAGTAATGTTAAGTTATTAATATGTAGTTTAAGTGCGAATAAGATCGGATGTATGTTTACTTGTACCTTTCATTATTCATTAGGTTATGCGTAATGTGCTGTTTCAACGTAATTGTCTTCCTCCTTCTGTTTTTAAATTTGTTTTTACCTGTGGAGACCTATAATTGGCTCTTCTGTTTCTATTTATAAGTTTATTGTAAGATTGTAGCAGCTCATGGTCTTCCTACAATAAAGAAATAAAATAAATAAAAATACATGCTCGTCGGTTTCGGGTACTTTTAACCTGGCCTTTATTCAGAACGTCCTGAATTTGGTCCTGGTACGTTCGCCGAGGCTTTCCCGTCCAACGTTTCCATTCACTCTCGCCTTGTAGATCTCTTTCGTCAATCTTCTTTCATTCATCCTCTCTATATCAAACCATCTATACGGTCAAAATATCTGTGCAGTGTGAGTTTTTATTGGTTTTGCTCCAGAAATCCAGTGATTTAACTCATGAAAACAAGCAACTTTTCCGAAAAAATCAATTTTTTTTTACTCGAAAAAATATTTTTTTGCCTTCCCATACAAAATGGCTCGATCACGTGACCACTATAATATGGAAAGACGAAAAATTTTTCAAGTGAAAATATTTTTCTTGAACTTTCTGAAAGTTTCTTGTTATCATTAGTAGAATCACTGGCCTTAGAGAGCAAAACCAATAAAAATTCAAAGCCCTTGTGGTGTGGGCAATGAGTAGTACCAACCCATCCCCCTCCCTACCCGTCGGTGTCGTCTTCCCCTCCAAACTTTCTCTGTTAACAACTTTTTAACAAAAAAATATGTTTAATGTTTTCTAGCTAGAATTTCGGAGGGAGTTCCCTGTACTGTAGTGGACGTCTCATGGGATGTCATGATGACGATAAATGTAATTTTTTTTTCATTGCAGTGCCTCTAATGATGGGTTACGTGACGCGCTACGTCCTAGGAACTGATAAATTAAGACCAGGGGCTTTTGAGGTAAAAAAAATCATATTTATTATTAAAATTATGCATGAATTTCATACTAAGTTACACTTAAACTCAAAATAACATTTAACTAACAAAACTTTACTTTTTCTTCTCTTAATTACAACTGCAAACTTAAAAAATAAAACTTAAGTTAATCAGTGAAATACCAGAACAGAGCAATGCGTAAGATTTTGGGGCGACAGAGACACATATCTCTCCGTCCTGCTCTTACGCATGACTGTCCTGCATGAGTGACAGGCGGAGAGCCAATGAACGATGCGCTCGCCTCTTCCTAATGCTGACCCCCGCGATTCATATTTTGAGTTCTGCGCATTAACGGTCATAGCCAGAGTTATTTTGTACGACATTTACTTCTGAAGTTTTGGCAAGGCCGATGGGACTTGCCAAATTTTGACGTTTGATCCCTGTAGCACTTTTCCATAGTTTCTGGAAAATGAAAAAAATTATGAAAAATGTCTTGCAATTTATGCGAAATTATGCCTTATTCCTAAATAACATCATTTCCTTTTGATTCCTTAAATTTTGACACGGTGACTATTTGTGCATTAGCAGACCAACGTTTTCTGGATCTAATAGGCCACTACGAGTACTTTCTCAACCACGTTGCAAATTTCTTGTACTCGATGTCGTTGGATAACTTGCAGCGCCCTCAGAGTCTATGAATTAATGAATATGAGGGTCATATTGATAAATCTCTCTCAGTTCTAAGATTGCACTTAAGGCGATCCGTTTCCCATAATTAATTCAAATGATTTGCACTCTTATGTGGGACATAAAATGCTGTTTTTGTTAAATTTTTCGCCAACTAATACAAAGATACAGCTAATGCACCGAAATTACTATCGTATAGATCGCACACCCACAATGGTAATATTGAACCAAAAATTGATAAAAAAAATTAGTACTTTTGGTGCATTAGCTGTATCTTTGTATTAATTAGCAAAAATTTTAACTAAAAATAGCAGTATACACTCGTTTTTCAACAGCATTTTATGTCCCGCATAAGAATGCAAGTCATTTGAATTTAGTATGGAAAACGGATCGCCTTAAGATGTAATAATTTGTATGTGTAAAGTACACTTTGAGCACAGAATAAAGTAATAGTACTATCATACAGAACGCCCACTCTCCGCCCCCCTTGTAATTCACCCCGCACCCCCGCGCGCACCCGCCCGCGAGATTCTCGTGGTCCTTCTGAGGGTCTTTTGTACTGAAAATGCGAGCCTACGCGACCTTTCAATTTCAGATTCGCGCTCTATGTATGTAGTGTTCGGGGTGTGCCTTGAGAGAAATTTCATATTTAAGAGGGATTAATCAATATACTGCGTACAAAATAACTTTGTCAAAAAATGAGTCGCGGAGCGCGGCTCCCCCCAGGGGGCGAGCGAATCGTTTTAATGGCTCTCAGCGTGTCACCCATGCGCGGAGAATAACCTTCATAGACAGACTTGTTCCGAACGCGCTGTACCACCCGGAACTCAGAGTAAAAAACTATAGAGTCCGCCATATGCATATTTTGTATGAGCTAGTGAAGCGTGCAGCGTCTCACTGTCGCCCATGCTAGTCGGTCAAAAAACGCAGTTAAGTTTTACAAAAATCAAGATATCTTTAAAAATTGAATGTTTTAGTATAAACTTTGTATGCGAAAGTGAAAATATATCGTTTTTACTTGTAAATTGATCATTAATACTAAGAACGGAAGCGCAAATAATCCGTAATAGCTATTTTATGCGTGATTTTTAAAACCGTTTTTTTCCTGAATGGTAAGTGTTTTCACCAGAAAAACTGTGGTAGTAGCATTTATTAGTCTCATGTCACATATTTCTCAGAGAGAAATATAAAAATTTTACGTTTTTAGGAATTGAAAAAAATTCCATACATTTTAGTATGGAGGTCCCTCGCAAGAAAGTGCTACGCTTATGGCTCCCTCCTTAGCAGAAAGAGCTGTTACTGAAACCTCGTTGACCCGGAGCGTGCGGTTGCAGGTGCGCGGCGCGCGGCCCGCGCTGACGACGGGCGTGCTGCACGTGGAGGAACCGGCGGCGCTCACGCACTGGCTCAAGTCCGTGAGCGACAACATCGTCGGCCTTACCAACCTGCAGGTACACACAACTATACACGCACTGGCTCAAGTCCGTGAGCGACAACATCGTCGGCCTTACCAACCTGCAGGTACACACAACTATACACGCACTGGCTCAAGTCCGTGAGCGACAACATCGTCGGCCTTACCAACCTGCAGGTACACACAACTATACACGCACTGGCTCAAGTCCGTGAGCGACAACATCGTCGGCCTTACCAACCTGCAGGTACACACAACTATACACGCACTGGCTCAAGTCCGTGAGCGACAACATCGTCGGCCTTACCAACCTGCAGGTACACACAACTATACACGCACTGGCTCAAGTCCGTGAGCGACAACATCGTCGGCCTTACCAACCTGCAGGTACACACAACTATACACGCACTGGCTCAAGTCCGTGAGCGACAACATCGTCGGCCTTACCAACCTGCAGGTACACACAACTATACACGCACTGGCTCAAGTCCGTGAGCGACAACATCGTCGGCCTTACCAACCTGCAGGTACACACAACTATACACGCACTGGCTCAAGTCCGTGAGCGACAACATCGTCGGCCTTACCAACCTGCAGGTACACACAACTATACACGCACTGGCTCAAGTCCGTGAGCGACAACATCGTCGGCCTTACCAACCTGCAGGTACACACAACTATACACGCACTGGCTCAAGTCCGTGAGCGACAACATCGTCGGCCTTACCAACCTGCAGGTTCACACAACTATACACGCACTGGCTCAAGTCCGTGAGCGACAACATCGTCGGCCTTACCAACCTGCAGGTACACACAACTATACACGCACTGGCTCAAGTCCGTGAGCGACAACATCGTCGGCCTTACCAACCTGCAGGTACACACAACTATACACGCACTGGCTCAAGTCCGTGAGCGACAACATCGTCGGCCTCACCAACCTGCAGGTACGCACAACTATACACGCACTGGCTCAAGTCCGTGAGCGACAACATCGTCGGCCTTACCAACCTGCAGGTACACACAACTATACACGCACTGGCTCAAGTCCGTGAGCGACAACATCGTCGGCCTCACCAACCTGCAGGTACACACAACTATACACGCACTGGCTCAAGTCAGTGAGCGACAACATCGTCGGCCTTACCAACCTGCAGGTACACACAACTATACACGCACTGGCTCAAGTCCGTGAGCGACAACATCGTCGGCCTCACCAACCTGCAGGTACACACAACTATACACGCACTGGCTCAAGTCCGTGAGCGACAACATCGTCGGCCTTACCAACCTGCAGGTACACACAACTATACACGCACTGGCTCAAGTCCGTGAGCGACAACATCGTCGGCCTTACCAACCTGCAGGTACACACAACTATACACGCACTGGCTCAAGTCCGTGAGCGACAACATCGTCGGCCTTACCAACCTGCAGGTACACACAACTATACACGCACTGGCTCAAGTCCGTGAGCGACAACATCGTCGGCCTTACCAACCTGCAGGTACACACAACTATACACGCACTGGCTCAAGTCCGTGAGCGACAACATCGTCGGCCTTACCAACCTGCAGGTTCACACAACTATACACGCACTGGCTCAAGTCCGTGAGCGACAACATCGTCGGCCTTACCAACCTGCAGGTACACACAACTATACACGCACTGGCTCAAGTCCGTGAGCGACAACATCGTCGGCCTTACCAACCTGCAGGTACACACAACTATACACGCACTGGCTCAAGTCCGTGAGCGACAACATCGTCGGCCTCACCAACCTGCAGGTACGCACAACTATACACGCACTGGCTCAAGTCCGTGAGCGACAACATCGTCGGCCTTACCAACCTGCAGGTACACACAACTATACACGCACTGGCTCAAGTCCGTGAGCGACAACATCGTCGGCCTCACCAACCTGCAGGTACACACAACTATACACGCACTGGCTCAAGTCAGTGAGCGACAACATCGTCGGCCTTACCAACCTGCAGGTACACACAACTATACACGCACTGGCTCAAGTCCGTGAGCGACAACATCGTCGGCCTCACCAACCTGCAGGTACACACAACTATACACGCACTGGCTCAAGTCCGTGAGCGACAACATCGTCGGCCTCACCAACCTGCAGGTACACACAAGTATACACGCACTGGCTCAAGTCCGTGAGCGACAACATCGTCGGCCTTACCAACCTGCAGGTACACACAACTATACACGCACTGGCTCAAGTCCGTGAGCGACAACATCGTCGGCCTTACCAACCTGCAGGTACACACAACTATACACGCACTGGCTCAAGTCCGTGAGCGACAACATCGTCGGCCTTACCAACCTGCAGGTACACACAACTATACACGCACTGGCTCAAGTCCGTGAGCGACAACATCGTCGGCCTCACCAACCTGCAGGTACACACAACTATACACGCACTGGCTCAAGTCCGTGAGCGACAACATCGTCGGCCTTACCAACCTGCAGGTACACACAACTATACACGCACTGGCTCAAGTCCGTGAGCGACAACATCGTCGGCCTTACCAACCTGCAGGTACACACAACTATACACGCACTGGCTCAAGTCCGTGAGCGACAACATCGTCGGCCTTACCAACCTGCAGGTACACACAACTATACACGCACTGGTTCAAGTCCGTGAGCGACAACATCGTCGGCCTTACCAACCTGCAGGTACACACAACTATACACGCACTGGCTCAAGTCCGTGAGCGACAACATCGTCGGCCTCACCAACCTGCAGGTACGAGTACACAACACAACTATACACGACTCTTGTCATAGACGAATATTAGGTCTTTACCTATGAAATTGCCGTTTTGTATGGAGAATTTTAGGTAAACTCAAATTTCAGTACTAACATTTTTGCATTTTTCTTAGAAATTAAAAATCCAATTTCTTTTATTTTTTTAAGCATTATTGGGAAGACATTAGGCCTAAAGAAGCTTAAATTAAATTTTTGAAAAATATTATCTGTAAAAAAATATAACAAATCCAATGATGAAATCGGACGACATTTAAGACGAACAATTTTCTAACCATTAATTTTATATATCAAACTAAAAATAAAAACTTTATTTTATGCGTAAATTGATAACCTTGAAGTCAACTTTCAAATATAAGACAAATGAAAATAATAGCATTAGAATTATAGGAATTATGACCTCATTAAACTGTAAGAAAATTTCGGCAATTTCATAGGTAAAGACCTATCAGTAACAACTAAAAAAAAAGGGTTTGGCAGAAAAAGCATGAAAGTAGAATTAATGCAGTAGAAATGAGAGCGTTGAGGAGTATGATTGGTGTGAAATTGAGTGACAGGATTAGAAATAGTGTGACAAGAGAACGGTGTGGCGTAAAGGAAGACGTAGTGACTAAAATTGAGAAAGGGATGCTGAGATGGTTTGGTCATGTAGAGAGGAGGAATGAAGGAAGATTGACGAAAGAGATCTACAAGGCGAGAGTGAATGGAAACGTTGGAAGGGGAAGGCCTCGGCGAACGTACAAGGACCAAATTCAGGACGTTCTGAATAAAGGCCAGGTTAAAAGTACCCTAAACCGACGAGCATGTATGAAAGGATTAATGAAAGTTCAGGAAGCAAGGGAAGTATGTCAAGATCGTAGCAGATGGAGAACTGTGGTCTCTGCCTACCCCGACGGCAACAAGGCGTGATGTTATGTATGTATGTATGTAAAAATTCCCATACTAAAAATCGAAACCCGGAAAAACATTAAAATCACTGGAACTAAATGGCGCTTTAAATAATCAAAAAGAAATTATGGTCTTCCGAATATTCTTTTATCGGAATAAACTGCTAACTACTTGAATCGAGTCAGATTCAACTAAATTTGATATGATAGTTTTGAAACCTCCTATTGAAATTTCACACAATTTGTGTAGCATTACAGAACCCTCAGTGCGCGTATCCAACTTGTCCTTGGCCAGTTATTAAAAAAACAATTCACACCACAGCGGCCAATCCGCCGACACAGTCCGTCTACAAAACTCGGCGGCCTATATAAAAAGAATCACGTCGGCGGCATGCGCCCGCGCGGGTTGCCCGCCGACATGTCGCCGACATGATGTCGGCGACTTCTCAGTTGACCGAAGACACTCGATCTGTATTGACGTGCTAGTATTGCGCCGACACAAAAAGTTGCCAATATATGTCGGCGGGTCGGTGAGTTTGTTGTGTATGATCGATTGTGATTTTTACTCTTACTAGGAGATCACAGAGAAGACTGTTAGCATTAACGCACTTAGAACACCAATAGTAAGAAGACTTCAGCCTATTTGCCCTTAGAGCATGCCATTGTAAGTCACTTATAAGTTTGGTATCATAAAAGCATCAGCAAGAGGCCTATAAAACTGAAAATACACTTCTCAAGACCCTTGACTTGACTGACTCTGACTCTTGATTTTTGAGATGTATGCAAGATCGATTTTTGCTAGTTTGTTAGTGCCCTAAACGTTTCTCATCCCTTGCAGATGAAGCTGTTCAACCGCCACCTGCCAGCCGGCGAGCGTATCGAGTACATGGGCTGGGTGCACGAAGGGGTGGTCTCCGCGCACCAGCCGTGGCAAACCTACCGACCCAAGTTCCTCGTGCTCAAAGGAACCGATGTCATGCTCTTCGATATCCCTCCAGTAAGTGTGTCCCGTGTGGTGCTAGCAAAGAATATTACCATCCCATACGTATCCGTGGGTGTCGTAAGAGAAGACTAAGGGTTATAAACCGGAGGATGGGCAGCAGCGTTCTTCCGTGTATCGTATCATCTTACATACTGTTGTCACCAACAACCGCGGTCCATGGTGCCAGCCGTAACGCTGACAAGCGAGGTGACTATGGTACTTCCCCTCCACATTTTTCTGGAGAGAGCTCCCTGTCTTGTAGTGGATGTTTCATATGATGTTATGATGAAGTTTCAAGCAATCACATTGATACATTTAGCCCTGATCGCTGATTTATCCAGAGGAAGACTGATTTTCAACCAGTACTGTGCCAGGGTGATAAGCTATGAGCTGGGGAAATTCCAACCAATACGTTTGCTTCATTTTCCTAGCTTGTCAAATGCGCTGTCTAATGGAGCAATCTTATTGGTTGGAATATTCCAGCTCACAGCTTAACTTCCTCGCACAGCACTGGTGGCAAAGCGGCCAAAACATGGAGTCAATACAACATCCACCTGAATAGTATCTAACTAGTATTTTGTGGTGAAAAGAGCCCAGGTAGGCAATAAAACATCTGTCTGCAACAGTACCAACCAACTAGGTGATTAACGTGACTGATGGATTTTGAACTGGAAGGGCAACAGCGTCTTTCAGCGTATTGTACAGTCAGCATCAAGTCGATGTACCAATCCACATTTTCAAAATCGCTATGCACTATATTATAGCGTAGGTCGCCACAACATTTGCGACCCATGGTGCCAGACCCTACACTAACAAGCATGTTTACTATGTTAATTCCATACAGAAATATATCACAAGATTTTGCTGTGAATTTCTGGTGGGAGCTCCTTGTCGGGATGATATGATGATCCGCCATCTACTGGTCGAAAAACGTATCGAGTATAGGTATATGTGCAGGATAAGTCTGTCTATGACGGTTATTTTCCGCGCACGGGTGACAGGCGGAGAGCCAATGAACGACTCGCTCGCCTCCCCCCCCGGCCGCGCTCACCCCCGCGACTCATCGCTTTTTCGACTTCTGCGCATTAAGAGCCACCGCGCACTAGCCATTTTTTAGTTGGCCGATAGTTTGATCGGTCTCGGAATCAGTATGGACCCCTATGGTAGTGCGCGCATTTGTCGATTTATAGTTGGCGATTTGTCTATGGAGAACGATTGCGACTAAACTGTTGGCCAACTAAAAATCGCTCGTGCGCGGTGGCTCTAACGGTCACAGCCTGAGTTATTTTGTACGCGGTATAGTGTGACAGCAGAACATAATGTGACGATGTTTTTAAATAAACTCTTCCTTGCCCTCAGATAAACATAACAGAATTAGCAAAATGTCCAGAAACACTGAAGGTATACCAGACCATGTTCCGAACGGTGAAAGAGAGCGAGACCGTCGACTGGAGACAGCACTGCTTCCTCGTGCAGTCCAGCGCGGCCGGGCCTGGTGCTAAGGGGTGAGGCTTGCTTACGTAAACTACCAAGAGTCTAGAGATACTGAAGCTATATCAGACCGTTGACTGGAGACAGCACTGCTTCCTCGTGCAGTCCAGCGCGGCCGGGCCTGGTGCTAAGGGGTGAGGCTTGCTTACGTAAACTACCAAGAGTCTAGAGATACTGAAGCTATATCAGACCGTTGACTGGAGACAGCACTGCTTCCTCGTGCAGTCCAGCGCGGCCGGGCCTGGTGCTAAGGGGTGAGGCTTGCTTACGTAAACTACCAAGAGTCTAGAGATACTGAAGCTATATCAGACCGTTGACTGGAGACAGCACTGCTTCCTCGTGCAGTCCAGCGCGGCCGGGCCTGGTGCTAAGGGGTGAGGCTTGCTTACGTAAACTACCAAGAGTCTAGAGATACTGAAGCTATATCAGACCGTTGACTGGAGACAGCACTGCTTCCTCATGCAGTCTAGCGCGGCCGGGCCTGGTGGTAAGGGGTGAGGCTTGCTTACGTAAACTACCAAGAGTCCAGAGATACTGAAGCTATATCAGACCGTTGACTGGAGACAGCACTGCTTCCTCATGCAGTCTAGCGCGGCCGGGCCTGGTGCTAAGGGGTGAGGCTTGCTTACGTAATAACTACCAAGAGACACTGAAGCTATATCAGACCGTTGACTGGAGACAGCACTGCTTCCTCATGCAGTCCAGCGCGGCCGGGCCTGGTGCTAAGTGGTGAGGCTTGCTTACGTAATAACTACCAAAAGACACTGAAGCTGTATCAGACCGTCGACTGGAGACAACACTGCTTCCTCGTGCAGTCCAGCGCGGCCGGGTCTGGTGCTAAGGGGTGAGGCTTGCTTACGTAATAACTACCAAGTGTCCCCAATCAAATATGACATGACGAGGTCCTGTTTATATTTTGTTCTGAGATTGCATTCCGGTTTTGCGTCTTGTTTTGTTGTAAACAAGTGTATATTTCTACGAACGAATAAAGATATAAAGGGAAGGTAGTGTAAGAATTTCTCGTTCTTTAAAATGTGGCCTACAGCTGTCTCTTTGTTTGATGTTGACGAGCACACGTTTACATTTTTTTTGCATAACAAAAAGGTCGTGGACTGCAGAATAATTTCCCCACATTTTTTTTATCTTTTCTAGTCCGCGGTACTTCAGCGCGGAAACGAGACAAGAACTGCTAAGAGTAGAGGCGGCGTGGACTGCCAACATTGTCAATTCTGTCATCCGACTCGGGGTAAGTTAGATTGTTATTACTTGAGTTCGCTCTTTTCCAACTACGGACCTATAGAGGTAAACCGAACCGTAAAGCCAGAGTATTTTATTTTCTTTATTAGGCGTTCCAACAACAAGTGCACATTGATTGCATAAGTTGCTTACAATTTACAAGAACAGGTGCCTCATCACTTACAGGAGAGCACAGCATGCACAAATATGTCCAACGAATTTAAGTACAAGAGAAGAGCAAAAGTAGCTATTTATTTGATTGAGAGAACATAGAAAAGTTACTTTGTGCTCTCAATCAAATAGCCACTGATTGATACTGCAATTAATTACATACGATTTAAAATTTAAGGTTTTATCAAACATAACATATTATTGAAAAGGATAGCTTACACTAAGTGAACGAACCTTACAAAACCAATTGTATTTTTTTTTATATAAAATATTGTCATTTGCAGTCCTGTGCGTGATATAAGTTTCTAAACTTGAGTTTCTTGTTTTACAACTTTTTTTTTTTTTTTTGAAAGATCATAAGTATATATGTACTACTTGTGCTTGACAGTCACCATTTTGTATTTATTTTACGTTTAGAACGTATCTCGATTGCTGGGGATAAAGTGGTCACGTATGGGGATATCGAAAAATTAAAATTCATATTGTATAACTCCATAGTTTTAGTTCCATGGACTCTATTTCGATATACTTATGGAACTGAGCGCCAAAATGGCGTCGATTAAATGGTTAATAGACAACTTGACAACTAGTTGAATATATCTACAAAGTAGAAAATCGCAAAATTTCACAACCACAGGCAGGATTCGAACCTGCGTCTTCTGCGTAAGTACCGCAGACGCTTTACCAACTAGGCTACTGTGGTCCTGCCCGATGTTGTGAAATTTAGCGACCTCTATACGCATTCCAACGTTGCGGTACTTACGCAGAAGACGCAGGTTCGAATCCTGCCTGTGGTTGTGAAATTTTGCGATTTTCTACTTTGTAGATTTATCCGAACACAGGAAGTGTTAAAATAAAATCATTTTAGTTGAATATAGTTCATATCAGTGGGTATGACTTACTTATTGCTTTCCTCTGTGCGAGTACGAGGGCGGAGTCGCGGGTTGTGACGAAGTAGGGGACGGGCGGCCCTCAGTAGCGCCCAGCAAGCGGCGCTTGAGACGCGGATAGGGCTGCAGCGCCGCGCGGAACTGGTAGTGGTTCAGTCTACAAACATACGGGCTAGTTTTTAGAGGAGGGGCGGCCCTATACAGAGTGTAAGAAAAAGTGTACCGAAAAAAATATTGCTTTGGGAAAGTTGTTCAGTTTCGTTGACTGAGCACGCCCGTTCAGTTTTCAGTACACCGTCCCTAACACCCTGTATACTTACCGTTAGCTGTAAGAGGCCGTATAAGAAAACAGCGAGATATTTTGACTGGTACGTTATCGCCCTTATTCTCGCTAAGAATGTTACTACCACATTTCTTCCCGTGTGCCGTAAAATGCGGCTAAATTCAAATTCTTTATTTCAGACTACAGTCCATATTGTTAGTAACCTACTTAGAACTATGTTAGTAAAATAAAATGGGCTAAGGGATTGTGAACCAGAGATAGGGCAGTATCGTCTTTTTGCGAGTCGTACAGCCCGTTAAGGACAAGTCTGTCTATGAAGGTTATTTCTGCGCATTGGTGACAGGCGGTGAGCCGATGAACGATTCGCTCGCCCCCTGGGGGGAGTCGCGCTCACCCCCGCGACAAATTTTTTGGCTTCTGCGTATTAATGGTTACATACGGAGTTATTTTGCACGCAGTATACCAGTATACTTCAGTCACCAACCCTCGCCGCCTATAGTCATATCGCTAACTGGCGTGGTGACCTGGTGACGGCACAGAATAGGTAATAGTACTTTCTAGCGTACTGACGGGAGAAATTTACAACATTTTATGCTGAAAAAATTCTGCAGAGGGTTAAATAAAAAAGAATTTTGAACACAACAACGCTAGCATATTTACTTGTATATCTCGGTGATCTCAAGTGCGATGATGGTGGCCGATCTCAATGCCCCGGGCTTGACCAAAGCTCGCTCACCGAAGAAACCACCGTCCTTTATGTGACCCACCTGCAAACAGACATAATATGCATTCAACATCATCATCATAAAATCCCATGAACTGTCCACTGCAGGACAGGGAGCTCCCTCCAGAATTTGGAGAGGAAGTACCATAGTCACCAGGCTTGTTAGCGTTGCGGCTGACTCCATGGACCGCGGTTGTTGGTGTAATAATGATACACAGAATGCTGCTGCTGCCCATCCTCCAGTTCCTTTAGTCGCCTCTTACGACACACACGGCTAGAGATGGATACTATGCTTTGCCAGCACCACACGGGGCGTCATATCATCATATTCCAAAAAACTTCCACTGTTTTTTTCGTTAAGCAAGTCCTGCCAATCATACCTCGCTCGATTGTGAGTCCATGATAGCCACTGTTCCCGCCGCGATTAGGTAAATGGAACTGCCTGGATTCCCATACTTCACTACTATCTGAAAAGTCAAGAAGTAAATATATACTTACAGCTTTGAAAAATACCAATTAAAGATAAATGCCAACAAAACTAAAATAATGACAGCATCCAAAAAGCCAACGAACAATAGACCTGTTATACTGGGTAAAAACATAAAAGAGCAAGTGAATAGTTTTAAATATCTTGGAAGCATAATAAATAATGGCTCGATGCTCACAAGACATAATAGCCAGAATTGCAATAGCCAAACAAGCCTTCAACCGGAAGAAACATATACTTAAATCTAAACAGATATCACTGAAAATTAGAAAAAGGTTTATTAAATCATATATCTGGACCACAGAGCAGAAACAAAGTAGAGGTGCTGTAAGCAATGTAGCCTTGATGCAATCAATGTAGTCCTGACGTCACATACTCTTTAGTTCTGATACTCCACGCTAGGAGCGCTGACATCAGTACGCGACTAGTTCTCGTGGAGTGTGCACGTTACTGTTCCTCGGAGATCTTTATTTTAACGTGTTTCCCAGTGCAAAATGAAGTGTTGTATCATTGGATGTAAAAGCTGTACGGATTTTCCAAATAAAATAAACGGAAACAGATTTACTTTTCACTCCTAAGTATTTTATTTGACATTTATTTATTTTTTATGTAGAATATTCTAGAACATTGAATTTAGTATACAATCCTGCATCGCGATGGCAATTTTCTTGATGCCACCTAGTGCCAAGTAGACGTACTTGGTAGGGACAAATTTCAGGGACGTACTCGAGAATAAAGTAAAACGGGGGGTCAAAAATTTTACGATCTTTCAACTGAGAAATCAAGGGCGTTAAAATAAAAACCGGCCAAGTGCGTGTCGGGTCAAGTGCAGTATAGGGTTTCGTAGATATTTTAAGATTTTTTTTATCGCAAAGCCGGTTTTGATTAAGTACCTATGTCATAATGTTGTAACCGGTTGTAATTTTTTTGTAGACCTTTTGAAGGTGTACAATACATTATATGCAATACATTATTTTGATCTATCTCGCAGGGTTCAGCCAGCGTTTGCAATGTAAGCGCAAAAAAAATGTGTTCTTTTACATCACATTATAAATCTCTAAAATTGTCAGTATTTTTTTTTACTGTTAACAATTTAGTCCTAAACGCCAAAAAAACTAAATGTATTAAATTTGCACTACCAAATGTAAGGTCTACTTTACATAACATAGTATTGAATAATGAACCATTAGATTTTGTAAATAGTACAGTTTTCTTAGGGTTAACACTAGACTCTTGCAATTTGTTGCCTGAAGACTCGTGATTCCCTGAGAGAACTGTTCAAGGAAATCAACATAATGACAGTGCCATGCCAGTATATCTATGAAAATATTATGTATGCTAGAAAAAACATTCATCAATTACCTAAAATTTGTGACAGGCATAATTTTAATACTAGAAATAAGCACAAAATTGATCAACCATATACTAGATTAACTAAAGTCAATATCTTTCGTTGGTCTGTGTGTACGATACAACAACAAAATACCTGACAATATAGTGCAATTACCTGAGAGAAAGTTTAAAGAATGTGTAAAGCAAACGTGATGTAAAAAAGCTTACTATAGATTAGATGACTATATGAATGACAAAGAGGTATGGTGCTCAGATATTCCAACGAAACACAAGAAACACATTGTAAAAAAGGCCATGCTGCAGTGGTTTCTTGCCGTTTCTTTTACGCTGCCATAGCACGATCCGAAAGGGCGTAGACTCGCTCTATTTGAATTGTATTCTGCATGACATTCAATAAGTATTCTGTAAAGAATCTACATTGAATAAATAATCTGAATCTGAATCTTTTCTACTATATTATGCATGTATTATACATAAAAACCTTTCTCTTGAATCACTCTATTAAAAAAACTGCATCAAAATCCGTTGCGTAGTTTTAAAGATCTAAGCATACATAGGGACAGACAGACAGCGGGGAGCGGCCTTGTTTTGTACTATGTAGTGAAGATAAAGCTAATTTATTTCTTTTTGAATTATTTCTTATCTTTACCTAGAACCCCCCTTGGGGGGTTTTTGTTGTGCCTATTATACGTACCTGGTCGAAAAAAATTATTAGCCATCTAGTGCTGAATAGCGGTTAACAACATAAGCAATTAAGCACACCCCAGATTCCACTAGGTTCTTTTCTAGAGCTCCACTTGGTTCTAATACTCATTACTAGGTGGCGGTGGCATCGCGTAACGTCCCCCGCACCCCCGCTTGCCAGCTTCACCCGATTCTATATAGAAAACAAGAAAGGGCTACTCTACTTTCTTTCATCTCTGTGATCTGGACTATCGCACTCTATGGGGGAGAAACGTGGACAATGATACAAAGAGACAGAGAGAGGCTGGAGGCGTTTGAGATGTGGTGTTGGCGAAGGATGGAGGATATAAGCTGGACAGAAATGGTGTCAAATGAAAGGGTACTTGAAAGAGTTAAAGAAAAAAGATCTATCGTGTCAAAGAGTATCGGAGAGGAAATATGATTGGCCACCTGATACGACACGATTCGTTTATTAAGAACATCATAGAAGGGAAAATTGAGGGAAAGAGAGGAAGGGGCCGACCGAGGAGAACCTTTATGGAACAAATAAAAGAGAAAGTACAGGTCGAGTCGTATCAGGAGGAGAAGGAACTGGCGGAAACAAGGAAACATTGGCGATTACTCCACCGACAAGAGCACAGCTCCTAAGTTTAAAGAAGAAGAAGAAGCTTTCCAAACACTGAAAGGGTACGATCACTCAACGAAACTGACCAATGAATCAGGGCGTTTTCCCTTTCATCCGGATTTCCCTCTGCGTGCGCATCTGGTACGCATATCATTTCTTATGCCATTCTCATGCATGACGCGAATGGGCTCAAGACACGAGAATCTTCTCTTGTAAATATGTCTATAGGTAAATGTGTATGAAATGATCAGATGCGGACGGCATGCATGCGTACAGGACATGACAGGAGAAGCGCCCTAAAACTTTCAGAAAATTAAATAATAAAATCGACATCTCCGTACAAAAATGACAAGTTGATTAGACAGTTTGCCAATTGTTTCTTTAATTTCCTAAAACTTTCATTCACTGAATGTTGTTTACGTTGACTGATCATGCCCTGTTCAGTTTTTGGTAAGTTGTCTCTTACACCCCGTATAGTTCAGACTCAACGCCGACTCTCTACTATCCTGTGGGTTATAAGGTCGATGTCCAACTCTACTCAAAACTGTATACAAGGTGCGTAAAAAACGAATCTCCAAAAAAACTTAAACTATGGAATCAGACCATGAAAATGAAAAACGTCCCCAAGAAACATTTAATTGGGCGAGCGAAACGAGCCCTTACTATTAGACAACTTGTGCATGTTTGTGGTACACTTGACAAAGAAACTATTACATCTTCAGGTTCTGAACAATCGTTCAAAATGGTACTACTTGATTCGTGGTACGAGTGTACGAGTGAAATTTCAGCGACTATCTCTCAGACTGAAACAACTATTTTCAGTCACCATTTTCTTCACTTTGATTTTTATAGAAGTCTATGATCCTATAAATTATACTTTCTAGGTAAAAAGCCTCGCGAGCCCTAGTAAAGCTGTGCTTTTTGCTTAAATCTATGTTTTTGCTAATTACTATAAGATTTATAAGACATTAAAACTCACCTCTCCCGGCATATACAAAACTTGAGTCAAACTAAATATAATCGTATTCAACAATGCAATCGGCATATCTTGGAAAAGTGGCACGTTGATGACCAATTCTTTACAGCAGTGCATATTAATCTCCTGTTTTATCTGCACATTTATTGTATTCATGATGTAAGGTTGGTTGAAATACCGCCCCTTGAACCGGTAGTTTAAATACAGTTGAATCTTCTGGTATAGGCGTTGAGGGACCCTTTTGAATTCCAAATATTCCTGCAGTTCTTTTTCCAGACCATTGTATTTGTAGGTGCTATAGTTTCGGTATATTATTAAGCGAAGAATGGCTGAAAAAATAATAATTTTGTGTAGGGGTCGATGCTGCGGTACTGACTGTTAATAAAAAGTAAATTCCTTCAGTCAGCCTTTGCTTTTTATCACTCTTCAGTAGCTATTCGTAGCGCTTGATAATTTTAATTCGTTATAAATTCATCGCTTAGCGCGCTTGAACTATACAGGGTGTTAATTTAATTGCGTGCCATAGCTTAAGGGGTGTTTCAGTTACGATAAAGGAACACAAAAAAAATATTAAAAAATATCCTACTGAAAAAAAAATTAAAACTGAAATGAAACTTAACTAACGCGGAGCAACGTCTCGCTAGTGCGCGAGTATCAGTGAATAAGGTAGGCACATCATCATCATATCAGCCGAAAGACGTCCACTGCTGGACATAGGCCTCCCCTAAAGATCTCCATGACGACTACATAACTGAAGCTCTTTCGCTCGCTTTTGATAGCGCGCCCATTCGCGCGGTCATTGCCCTCCGCGTTAGTTTAGTTTCAATGGAGTTTATATTTTTTTTGAGTGGGATTTTTTAAATAATTTTTTTGACTTTCTTTATCGTTACTGTACCACCCCTTAAGCTATGGCACGCAATCAAATTAACACCCTGTACCAGGCCACTCAGAAAGTATTGCGAAAAATAGTTTTTATATATGGGAGACTGGCCGGTCAGAATCTTTTTCGAAAATATGATTACTTGTAAGTAAAAATATGTGTGTTCCATTTTCAAAATTTCCCTCCACATTTTTTGCGAGCCAATTCAAAGTATCGTGTCTTACTGAAAAATGGATCTGCGCCGGGAACATTTTAGAGCTATGATTTTTTACGATTTCAAGTGTCGCCTGAAACCGGATGAATCGTTCGATAGACTTCAAATGGCATTTATGGATGAAGGCCCCTCCAAGGCAACCGTGTATCGTTGGTATAACGAATTTAGGCGCGGTCGACCAACCTTGGGGGATGAAGAAAGAAGCGGTCGCCCTTTGACGGCTATTACGGAAGAAAACGTGCTAGCAGTGAAAAATTTAATCCAAGATAATAGGCGAATTACATATCAGGAGATTCAGCACATATTAAAGATTGGATCGGGAAGCGTTCACGAGATTCTACACGGGCATCTTCGCGTGAGGAGGATAGTATCGCGCTGGGTGCCGCACTACCTCACCGACGCTCAGAAGCAGGCCCGGGTGGAATGGTGCCGTGATATGCTGAACAAATTTGAAGCAGGCTCGTCTCGGCGTGTTTACGACATCGTAACAGGTGATGAGTCCTGGATTTATCAATACGATCCAGAAACCAAGCGCCAGTCGACAGTTTGGGTGTTTCAAAATGAACCAACGCCTACCAAAGTGAAGCGATCTCGAAGCGGGGGGAAGATTTTGATCGCCAGCTTTTTTAATTTGACTGGCCACTTGGCCTCAATTCCCTTACGAGATCAAAGAAGCATCAACGCCGAATGGTATACTACCAAATGTTTACCAGAAGTTTTTGCTGTTGTGAGCAACAAGCGACCAAACACAGGGCTCCGCGGACTACTGCTCCACCACGACAATGCGCCTGCACACACCGCGCTCAAAACGAGGGACTTCCTGGACAGCACACCAGTCAAACTCCTGGGTCACCCTCCTTACAGCCCTGATCTAGCACCGTGTGACTTCTTTTTATTTCCAAAAATAAAAAATCAGCTCAAGGGGATACAATTTTCGTCGCCGGAAGATGCGCTGGCTGCGTTCGAGCAGGCTGTAAACGAGGTGTCTACGGCGGACTGGAAAAAGTGTTTTGAAAACTGGTTCAGACGCATGAATCTTTGTATAGAGGCTGGTGGAGAGTACTTTGAAAAGATTTAATAAAAATATATGTACCTGTAGAACAATTTTTTTTAGTGTCGCAAATATTTCTGAGTGTCCCACGTATATTGTTGTGCATATCTGCAAAGTTGTGTTTTGGTGGTGCGAGTGCATATATGGAAACCCGAGCGAGCAAACAATTTTTCACCTTATTACAGGGACGAAAATACCAGATGCTAGAAAACTGATTCTAACATAATAAAAAAATATTTGTTAGCCTGAGTTGTCCTACTGCTGGGCCGAGGCCTCCTCTCCCCCTCCTTCCAAGCTTTTCTGTCATGTGCCAGGACTTCCAATTTTGCTTCCAAGTTTGCCTACCCCTACCGCTCCGACTCTTGTTAGACACCCAGTTACTGGTGACATTACTAGGTGTATTCTAAAGACGTGACCCGCCCAGCTCGCCCATTTCAAGAATAAAATGATGTCGAACCGCTTGTTGTATATAGAAAACAAAGGCTATAGCCTCATAATTATGTACTAATAGAAACTCTAATTAAAGGATAAACTCTAATTTTTTGTGTTGAATTTCAAATACCTTTTATATGCTAGCAGAAAATAATCACTTTTGCGCGCAAAATCTTTTTCGGAGACAAAAGTTACCTGTTCGGCGCCATCCCTAATCTTGATACTCAAATGGTTAACATACTTACTAGTAAAAAGATATGTGTTGAAAAGCATGCCGAGAAGGCTTACTACAGCGCATAGTATCTGTTCCTCCGGCAATTTGGTGTTGTGTCCCGTCACGCTGTGGAAAATATTACAGCATGTTACCTCAAAATTTTCCCGCTAGATACTATATTATGAGGAGTTCCTTATGCGCCTTCCCACGCTGCCTCAGGCCTAATTTACAACCATAGAGTGGGAGATAAGTGATAATTAAATTTTCTCAAAACTAAAACGGGATCATTTTTGACATAAATAAAAAAAAACTTCTGAGATAAATGAAAAAAAAAACTAAAATCAGGGACCCGTTTGAGGGTGGGGAGGGGGGAGCGTACATGGGATCAACGGAGAATTTTCTAGATATGTTCACGGGGACCTAAGGAACACTTTTAAAACAAGAAACCTCTTACCGCAATTAGGCCTAGGTTATTTTTTGCCTTTTTTGAACTAGTAGGATTTCGGCTTGACAACATAGATTTTTAAATTCTGCGGTGTTCAAAACCCCAAAAAAACTTTATTGTCAGATCTGGTCCAGTTTAACTTCTGAGCCTAAGATCGAGAGCCAAATTCTGAATTTCATACTAGTCCATCAGTGTTGTCACTTGAAAAAAAATTGTAAGCACTACTTTAGCCCGTCACTAACCCTAATACAACGTGCCGCATGCCTACGCCGTTTTACAATTTGCCGGACGTTTGTAAATGACGAATTATACGATTCGCCTGACATAATTTTTTTTTGTTAAAATTATAACCATATTTTTTTTCCTCGACTAATGTTACAAATAATAATTAGATAATTTACTTTTACGTTAATTGTATAATTATTTGACTTATATTGCAGTGCCCTTACAGGGTTTTGCTGTAATAGAAATGTAATTATAATTTGAGACCTATTGTAAAACAGCAAACAGCAATAAATAACCACTCACATGTACTCGCCAGCGCCGAAGCTGATTTCGACAACGTAATACAGGTTCGTGATGTATTTCTCGACCACCCATTGGTCGCCACCGGTCGGGCCTATCACCCGGAACCGCAGAAGCATACCGTGGAACTTGCCCTCCATTTTGTAGATGTGTGTCATGAAAACCGGCACCTGTCAAAAAGTAACCTCATTCATCATATATATTCTTTATTGTGCACAATAAAACAAAACAGTAGTGATAGAAGAGGAGGTTGACAATGGCGAGCTTATCTCTATGAAGAGTTCTCTTCCAGCCAACCAGAGTTTAGTGTGAAATAGTATATGACGGGGACAAGAATAAGTACACATCAAATAATAATAAGAAATAAGTAAAAGTACATATATAATATTATAATAATACATAGTATACCTACTATAGACTACATATATTAATATACCTACAATATATATATTATCAAGACAAGTTCATCATCTTAACATCCCATGAAACGACCTCTGAAAGATCCTATATGGAATTATTTCGTCTGGATTCCATCGTGGAAATAAGTGTCTCAGGACGTCCCAGATAAAATGATTTGGTCTAGCTTATAAGTAGTCATCATGACATCCCATTAAACTTCCTCTGCAGGACAGGGAGCTCCCTCCAGACCTCCAGCAAAAACGCGTGGTACTTAGGAGGGGATTTACCATAGTCACCACGCTTGTAAGTTTGCGACTGGGACCGCTGTTGCTGGTGAGCGCAGTATGACAAATGGTACGATACTCAAAAAGATGCTGCTGCCCATACACCGCTTCATAAGCCCTTAGTCGCCTCTTACGACACCCACGGATAGGGATGAGTTGGTACTATTCTTTGCTGGCACCACACGGGACGCTCATACCCTATCGTTCCCTTATTTCTCTATAGATAAACCGCCTAAATGAGTCCTCGCCCGCGGGGTACAGGGGCGCGGGGGTAAGACGACAAAGGGGGAACGAAAGAGGAGCGGGCGGCGGGACATACTCATTCTCTACGCGCATACGCCTCCCGCACCTGCCCGCACGTATACCCCGCGGGCGAGGACTCATTTAGGCGGTACTACTAATAGTTTTATTCCGTTTTTAGGGTTCTGTACCGTAAGGGTGCCAACGGTATCCTATTACTATGCCTACTTCGTACGTCAGTCCGTCCGACCTTCAAGGGGCTGTGTCGATCTTCTGAACCGTAGTAGCTAGCTGGCTAAATATTTACAGAATTTGTGATAAATAGTAAAAATAAGGGCAAAAAAACGGTAACGCGCACAAGCGTCTAACTTAGTATGATTGTGCGTAAACTATAATAAATTAACAAACAATAAAAGCTGGCTAATTTCGAGTTGGGCTCTACAAAATTTGACTCAGTAGTTTTGAACCTACCAATTATATTTCGTCTAATACATAGTATTGTGTAGTGGAACGGAACACTTGGAGCGCGAGTCCCTCTGGCACTTTGCTGGGGTTTTACAGAATCTGGCTGTTGCCTATGTGTATTATTTAGTTAAGAATTCTTGTTTATACATGCAAATGTCATGACATTGCATTTCACTTAAATCTTGTTTCTTTTTAATTTTTAACACATCTTGTGTTGGAATATTTCTCTAAAATAAAAATCACATAATTCACAATCACAGGCAGAATTCTAACCTGAATATTCTTCGTATATATGGAAGACCCTTTGACCCTGGGTCTACAGTCAAGCAGCTTTTTACTATCGCAAACGCCAGTAGAATAGAATAAAAATGTACGGGATTGACATAAGCTAACGAAATGTTGCGTGACAGCTAATGTCACTCCCATATATTTTTATTCTATTCTATAGCGTTTGCGATAGTAGAAAGCCACTTATCTCAGAGCCCAGCCGGCTTAGCACGCTGCAGTTGTCAGTTTATCTAGGCCCATAGATTAAAAACTTTAAGCATGGTCACGTTTTTTTGGCATCCGAGCAGTGCGACACATTTTGAAAGGCAAGGACGCCTACATGTTATTAGTGTATAAAGCTATCTCTGTCTAAAATATCAAAAACGTAATTCGTGGATTTGCTAAACATTTTCCTCTTCGCGCTTGGAGGTGATGGATTAGATGACACAATTCTTCAAATAAAGTGACATTTCTCCGAAATATATTTTCTCTCGGGCAGCGTGCTAAGCCGGCTGGTTAGTTCAAATCCTGTGGTTGTGAATTTTGCGATTGTTTTTCTTTTACCTGATAGTGGATAAATGTCATCCACAAATAAAACATCAAAGCTCGCAGTATGATAATTATCGAAGTAGACCACAGATAAGAAGCGCCAAGTTGGTGAGCGATACTCTTCCACACTCTCGTACATATAGTAACACGAAACAACTTAAACATGAACATAATCGTATGCGTTGGAAATCGACAGCTCTTATACAGCGGGATCACTTGTAAAGGTAGAGCGGAAAGTACGTCGAATACGAATGTGTCCTTCATATAGCTTATTGCCATCTTTCTTGGGCGAAAGTCTACCTTCTTGTCGTTTTGGGCTACGCTGCCCGTAACGAAGTTTGTTAATATGAAAAGAAAGCCCATAGCGTCTCCAAAGAATACTATCGGATCGTACGGATTGCAACCTAGAAATAAGTTTAGAAAAGTTTAGACGTGAGCCTTAAGAGGTACAGGAGACGGCAGTCCACCAGTGTGGCCAGTACTACAAAATTGTTCGATATTAACATTCTTTTACGTAGTTTTGTAGTGTAATACAGCTTGAATAGTTGTTCAGTTCAAAGAGTTATTTAGTCGAAAAGTTTGTTCAGATTGATTGTTATTAGGTTAAAAACGTAGAGCAGTTTCAAAAAGTTAAGTATAAAGACTATAATAGATATTGTTAGTCTAAATTGCTATACCCTAATTTGACAGGGTGCATGTACTTTACCTTTAAGCTATATTTAAGACCTACTTACTTGTACATGACTGCAATAAATGAATAAACTAAACTAAACTAATTTTCGCAATACCAGCCACACTGGCGGACTGTCATGGACATAAAGTCTGCCGTCTGCGGAGGTTCATTCCAAGAGCGTTTATAGACGTTTACTAACATTAAAATTTCAACGTCAAGGGTATGAAACGGTTGATAAAGTAAAGGAAGCGAGGAAAGTATGTCAAGACCGTATCAGATGTCTGTCAGGCTTTCGTATTGTATGTGTGTATTGCATGTATATTTCTGTTTGAATATAAGGCCTTCTGTCCATGTAAATGCACGCCATACGTACAGTCTGTCAAGAAAGTCATGAAACAGAACTAAAATTATTTTTAATGGTAACACAAAAAAAAAACATACAAAAGTGAGTGAATGTTGCCATATAAAATCTGTTTTGGCATAGAAAGAGGCGACCCTATTATTTTCATTACTTTTTTGACAGACTGTAAGCCTTTTGTGGTCTACCAAGTATTCTGCCAAAAAATCATTCAAAATTTCAACATAGTTTCAATGTAAAGAAACGCTAACATTGAAATTGGTTTATTTTTTTAGCAGAATACTCGATTAATCATAATAACTTTCCGAACTATTTATTAGCGCCATCTAGTTTTGTACTTTTCCGGGTTACGATTTCTAAAAGGGGATGGTCAGTCCTTCTTATTGTTCGTCCATGATTCTACCAAGACAAGTGAATCCCGTTTCCCACTCTGAAAATTTTACTCGCACCTTTAGCCTACAATGTTTTGGGATAGAAACAGGCTAGCCCTAATACTTAAATGTTGATATTTTAATACTTACAAGGAAAGAAGACTTGGATAGGCAGATAGATCAGAGAAGCGAAATATACCAGCATTATAAAGCAGTCCCAGAAAAACTTAAACGCACTGTACGGATGGATCATGAGCCACAGGGCAGCGGATATCTGTCAATAAAATAAAACCATCAACTGTATCAAATAGCGACCTTCTTCATCTTTCGAGACGATACTGGCGTGATGGGTTTATACTGTATTGGACCAATACTCCGCCAGACATACCGCACTATCGGTGCCATTATAAAGGTCTTCGCGTGAGCAGGTAGAGCGCACGCAGGAAAGGTCAAAAGGTGTGCCATCGTTTACGGAGAGAAACCACACCACAGCATAAAGTAATAGTACTATCATAGGACACTCTCCGTCTCCCTTGCAATCCACCCCGCACCCCCGCGCGCACCCGCCAGCGAGATTCTCGTGCTCCTTCTGAGGATCTTTTGTACTGAATATGCGAGCCTACGCGGCCTTCCAATTCCAAATTCGCGCTCGATGTATGTGGTGTCCGGAGTGTGGCCACACTGACAAGTAGGATTCCCGAGTCTGTTTAATAAAATGCGTAATGTGTCCAGGGAATACTGGAATACGTTATACAGTGGGGTAATCAATGACTGCCTCGTGGAGTAAACCAGGATTATTTGGCGTTACACATTACGGTTCGCAATCGCAACAGAAACCCAAAACTTGGCCCATAAATAGAGATTGTATCATGAAGTTATTATAAGAAAATAATTCTTTTTCGAACGCAAATTACGCAGTTTTTTTAATTTCTTAAAATATCGATTCTCGTGCGGCAGAATGGAATTAAGTCGTAGCCTATTACAGAATTTCAAAAAAGCTGTCATGTTAAGTAAGGGAGGTGACAGTTTTAATTTTGAAATCTGTTATAGACTATGGCTGTGTTCCATTCTGCTGGACCCAAGTAGGTCGGAGTAACTAAAACATGTCCTGGAGACGCATTTTTGAAGCGTTCGAACTTCAATTCGCATTCGAATTGGCAAGATTCGTATACGAATCCGTAAAATCACAATTTTTGAATATTCATACCTGTGAATTCTGCAACGAGTGGTCCGACCCACTCGTTTTGCAATTCTACCACTCGAAAGTATGTATAATCTGTGACGACAACGACATTGACGTTTCCTTCACACATGACATTATACTGACATATCAACTTTTTAATTTGCGTTCCATTCCCTCGCAATTCATTACCGGTTTTTAAAATCAATGAGTAATTGCTTTCCGGTTTTGATTTTTTCTGCGTGAAACGAAAATTGGTTAAAGATTTGAATTTAATGGCAACACTGCTTTCGAATGATTCAAAAATGCGTAAAATCGAGAGCATTAGAAATAAAATTCGTATACGATTCGTTTTCGTATGCGAACTAAAGATTCACTTCGAACGCTTCAAAAATACGTCTCCTGATCCTGCTTGTCGGCACAACCCGTTCACTACACACAAAGAGCGCGAATTTGAAATTTGAAATTGGAAGGTCGCGTAGGCCCGCATATTCAGGACAAAATACCCTCAAGAGCGCTATGCGAATCGCGGGGGCGGGTGCATAAACTCCTATATTCATCACACAATTTACCTTAGGCGGGGAATTCTCCCGCTAACTACGGCGCCAAAGACACATCATTTTTGACTATGTTCTTTGTTTTGTTTTGTCACATACACACACACACAATCACTTACACATTTAAGTTGTACCACCTTATCATCATTTAGTTTTTAGGTAATTTTAGATAGTAGGAAATTAAATATTATTTCCAAATAATATTATGTTACTTATGTATTCGGAACAAGGGCTCCAAAGTGTTCACAAGAGATCTGTCTATTGGACAGAGCCAGTTGACGAAGCTGAAGACCGAGGATGGCAGAACCGTATCGTCCAAGCCTGAGCTACTGAGGGAGGTCGAGAAGTTCTATGGACATACACGTCAACCGGCCCACCCGTTAGCAGTCTGGCCAACGATCCAAGAGCTAGACTTACCCGACACCATACCGAAGATATCCCGGACGTCAGCTTGTACGAGATTAGAATGGCTCTCAGACAGCTTAGAAACAACAAGGCACCCGGGCACGATGGAATTACGTCTGAGCTTCTGAAAGCAGGCGGAAGGCCAGTGCTAAAAGCTCTTCAGAAGGTGTTTAATTCTGTCATAGTCGAAGGGAAAACGCCACAGGCATGGCACAGAAGTGTGGTGGTGCTCTTCTTTAAAAAGGGTGATAAGACCCTGCTGAAGAATTACAGACCTATCTCACTTCTGAGTCATGTCTATAAGCTGTTCTCGAGAGTCATTACGAACCGTCTCGCACGCAGGCTCGACGACTTCCAGCCTCCCGAACAAGCCGGTTTCCGTAAAGGCTTCAGTACCATAGACCACATACATACGCTACGGCAAGTTGTACAGAAGACCGAAGAGTATAACCAGCCACTTTGCCTAGCGTTTGTGGACTATGAGAAGGCCTTCGATTCGATCGAGACGTGGGCTGTGCTACGATCTCTCCAGAGGTGCCAAGTCGACTATCGGTACATTGAAGTGTTAAAGGATCTGTACAAAAACGCCACTATGTCAGTCCGTCTTCAGGACCAGGACTCGAAACCTATCCAATTGCATCGAGGAGTGAGACAGGGAGACGTCATATCTCCTAAACTGTTCACCGCTGCATTGGAAGACGTCTTCAAACTCCTGGACTGGAAAGGACTTGGCATCAACATCAATGGCGAGTACATGACCCACCTTCGATTTGCCGACGATATTGTCGTAATGGCTGAGACCCTGGAAGATCTCGGCACGATGCTCAATAACCTCAGTAGAGTTTCACAACAAGCGGGTCTTAAAATGAACATGGATAAGACGAAAATTATGTCTAACGCCCTTGTTGTACCCATTCCACTCAAAGTTGGAGACTTTACGCTCGAAGTTGTCGATGAATACGTATACCTGAGACAAACAGTCCAGCTGGGTAAATCCAACTTAGAGAAAGAGGTTACTCGTCGAATCCGACTCGGATGGGCAGCGTTCGGGAAGCTCCGCAACATCTTCACGTCCAAAATACCGCAGTGTCTCAAGACGAAAGTCTTTGACCAGTGTGTGTTGCCAGTGATGACATATGGAACCGAGACGTGGCCGCTCACGATGGGCCTTATCAGGAAGCTCAAGGTCACCCAAAGAGCTATGGAAAGGGCTATGCTCGGAGTCTCTCTGCGAGATCGAATCAGAAATGAGGAGATCCGCAGAAGAACAAAAGTAACTGACATAGCTCTGAGAGTCGCTAAACTAAAGTGGCAGTGGGCAGGGCACATCGCAAGAAGAACCGATGGCCGATGGGGTGTAAGGGTTCTAGAGTGGCGACCACGTACCGGAAGACGAAGCGTTGGCAGGCCCCCCACAAGGTGGACCGACGATCTTGTCAAGGTCGCGGGAAGCCGCTGGATGCGAGCAGCGCAGGACCGGTCGTCATGGGGATCTTTAGGGGAGGCCTATGTCCAGCAGTGGACGTCTTTCGGCTGATATGATGATGATGATGATGACTTATGTATTTGTCAACAACCCCTGTTTAGTTTCCTGTTTTAAGTTTTTCATCGATGGAGAATTCTGAATATCTTTGTGTCTTTTCTACCCTGTTTTTTGTTTAGGCTGCCCACGATACAGGCTTGACCTAGTGTGGGAGTCAATGTATTGCAAATTTTTGTTACTTTGTGTGTTAAGTTTGATGCTAAATGTAAATCTAATGTTATTGTAACTTTTTGGGGAATAAAAAATAATTTATTAATTATTATTATTATTTACGATATGTTGAGTAAACTTGTGGTTGGAGTACATAGAACTATACCTGTCTTTCTCTCTCCATCTGCAGCCCCTTCTGGCTGTAGATAACCTTGGAGACGTGGTGCCAGTGTGCCGGGAAGAAGCAGGTTGGTCGGTGAAGTAGTCGCTTCCACCAACTGGCCATAGGTGGCGGACAAGGCGGCCGAGGGGCTGGCTCAAGCATACAAGTCGTCATCCTGCAAATATCAGACTAGTCTACTCATCATTACGTCCTATGAAACGTCCAGGACAAGTTACATCCTCCAGAACTCCAGCAAAAAAACGTGGTGATTTGGAGGGGATCTACCATAGTCACCATCACCATGCTTGTAAGAGTTGCGGCTGGCTATCGCTGTTGTTGGTGACCGCATTATGTAAGGTGGTCCAGTACACAGAAAAATGCTGCTGCCCATCCTCCGGTTCATAATTCCTTAGTCGCCTCTTACGACACCCACGGGTAGAAATGGGTTAGTAATTATACTTTGCCGGCACCACACGGACGTGTGGTGCCGTCTCCTACTAGTGTCCTAGTCTAGTGAAACTACTAAACGTAGATACTTACTAATTGTCCCAATCTACCTTTCCCCTTACTCCTTTCCATTTCCTTCTCACCTTTCTCTTCCTATCTTTCTCTTTCCTCTCTTGTTTTTGGAATACCTATCGAGAATTATAAACTTCTAGATGATTTAGATATCTGATGCATATATTTTTTTGAAGTTTTTGGTCTTTGGACTGAGATGTCAAAGAAGAGATGGCAAAGACTTTAAGCGCACATAGCTATGTTGAAAGTATTGTATCCTATGGGTTTTTGGGTTTTTTACAGTATTCGGGTAGCTTGATTCGGGTATTATATCGCTGGTATTCATATCTAGCACTCTCCCTTATTGTTATTAGCAAAATATTAGGTGATATTACAGAACAAAGACCATAGGGAAATATTCGTCATAGTCACAAATATAAAAGTTTGAATTGACCACTTGCCCGTTACATACATCTATTACGGAACGTTCGGCATCTTATCGCAAGTCTGTAGTAAATTTAGAAGCTTATCATTTCTTATAACAAGAAAAAATCTATACTAACTCCTTGGAGAAAATGTATTATTTACATAAAGAAATCCACAGGGGTTTGTACCAGTGCTGTTTATCTAGCTGTTTTATGAACTATTACAAAAAATATTTAAAAAAATTTGGCGAAAGCAAAGTCTTATCAGCTATAATTATGGTGATGATGATTATGATATTACAATAATAATAAAATGACTTACGCTGAATCTTTTATAATCTTGTAGACCAAAACATTGCGCGATGATCTATGGCAAGGGACCACGTGTTATATGTTATTTATTGTGCGTTGTTTATTTTTATATATTTATTCATACGTTTGTTTTAGACAAAGGTATCGGTCGTGGTCTCCGTAACAAAAACGTGATTTATTGCAGCTTTATCTGTATGTATATTTATTTAATGGCATCACATCTCATTACAAAACGTATTTCGCCAATGTCAAAGTAAAGGAATTATTACAAAAATATGGCGACACGCCAATGTCCAGTGAAAGAATGATTTACACAGGAATCCGCATCTCGAAGATCGACGACGAGGAAAGCCTGTGCACCACGATAAGTAGGGGAAGTTATTGAAGTCACAAAGAAAGCCGCTTCTCACCATCCAAAAACTTTAGTAGAAGAATATATTTCCATTTTCTATTAAATGTTCACTTTGTAAGATGTTTACTGGATAATATCCTATCAAAATTATACTTTAAACTCTTAAATCAACAGATAAAACCCAAATTGAAACAAATTCACGTCTGCCATCTTCAAATGCTGACAAACGACCCGCGCTTTATCTGTATCTCTTTCGCCGTACGTATAGTACTTATCTAGTCCCTGCTTTCGCCATCAAAAATCTAAAATTGTAGCAAGATGTCAATGCAAGATGGCAGTTGAATCGGCGAGGTTCAAACAAGGAGATTTGAACCCTGCCAAGGAGGTCTTTATTCTGAGGGTTCAAATCTCTTTGAGTTGAATATAGAGCCCGTTAGGAGTTTAATGATGGTGATGGTGACATTAGGGATTATATTTTCTACGCAATTACTTTGACATTGGCGAAATAGGACTTGTAATGAGATGGGATGCCATATCTATACGTCGTACAAATTACGTTAGTATTATATAGTCTAAGTACAAATTAGTCATTGACGTAAGAAAAACGCTACGCCCCCTGGCGTAGTTTCCAAAATCTTTGAAATTAGTTCAAAGTCATAGATTTATATAGTCAAGATAGGGTCTTGGGAACAAGCGGTTCAAAATTTCCCCATACAAGAAAAAATAGCGCCATCTGTGAAAAATCGCGTGAACTACGTTGTGTAGTACTTCGGTCGGTGCTAAATACACGGAACGGAAATAATATGGCGGGAAAAAACAAAACAAACTTTTTACTGTTTTTAGGTGATTTAGGACTGGTTTTTCAGTTTCATTAATTGGATTATAGTCAATAACAATAATAAGAAATAACAATAATAATAATAAGAGTATATTGTTTCTTCAACTAAGAACATTCCATTTTGTTGGTAAGTTTATTTCAAAGATTTTGGAAACTACGCCACGCAGCGTTTTAATGGTTTATTTGCATCCAATGTTGACAATATGACTGACAACGACTGACATTTGTTGGTCCTAAACGTCAGATTTCGGACCAACGAATTGGGGACATTGTAACGTGCCGATGGGCTAGTACTTATATATAAGTAAATGTTCAAAGTACAAATTGTAGCTATGGCCAATGTTATATCCTATGGCTGTGAGAAGTCAAAAAATGAGTAGCGGGGGTGAGCTCGGCAGGTGGAGGGCGGCGTGCGAGTCGTTCATTGGCTCTCCGCCTGTCACCCCATGTGCGGCAAATAACCGTCAGATCCCAACTTATCCTGCACACGCTATATCTGATATTTCCCTTTTAAGGGTTCCGTACCTCAAAAGAAAAAAATTGGAACCCTTATAGGATCACTTTGTTGTCCGTCTGTCCGTCAAGACCCCTTTGCTCATGAACGGGTAAAGGTATCAGATTGAAATTAATATAAAATTCATGTTGAAGGGTACATGAATTTTAAATTTTCACATGTTCAAGTGTTCATGGACAATGAATGATACGGCTGCTGTCCTCGTCTCCATACCTTTATGAACCAAACTAAAACCTACAGGGTACTTCCCATTGACTTAGAAGTTTGGCAAGAAGCTAGGTCTTATTGCACAACCAAAGGAAAAAGACTAAAATCATTTAATATTACAGGCCCGTTGGTGTGGTTGGTAGTGAGCCTGCCTCTCACGCCGTGTGTCGCGGGTTCGATCCCCGTCCAGGACAAACATTTGTGTGATGAACACAAGTGTTTGTTCTGTGTCTGGGTGTTATTTATCTATTTATGTGTGTCTCTGATAGTCCGACTCGCACTTGCCCGGTTTTTTTGTTTTATCCCACTCATAAGTTGGCTCTTTAATAATTGGACCATTATTTTACAGAAAAAGACCTTCACGGTGGTTTACGGTGGTCGCGCGGCGGGGCTCACGCTAGACTGGTCGGCGGGCTTCTCGCTGAGTGAGGGAACACCAGGCGCGCCCCCTGTGTGGGCTTATAGGTAACTAACTACAGTTGAAATGATGTGGCTTGATTAGAATGAGAGCAGTGTGAGAGCAGGATGGAGCGATGCGTAAAGTCACGATCACACCTAACTGAATTCATAGACTAATCCGGCATACATTGCTGGGAGGCTTGGATATGTTAACTGCAATATCCTTTCTTCACCGAGCAATGTACACTCACCGGCAGAAATAACCGGCCGGTCTGTTTTCTTTCATATATTTTCATACAAATATGGGGGCAAACGAAGCGTCAATATCAATATCATATATATCATATATTTATTTCATATTTCATTTATTGCATTCAAATGGTATAATATAACAATGGTCTTACATGTAAATAGTCTCACATTTGATACCTTTGTAGGTGTTGCATAAGAGTCCTTTAGTACAATAAAAAAAAAATAGAATTTAATTTAATATTAGTCACATAGTTAAATAATCAATGTTAAAATAGTACAATTAAAAACATATTATATATATATACAAAATGGATTCTAAATAATAATGTCAAAATTTAAGGTTACGAATAGAGTCATGTTATTACAATAATTAAAATAATAAAAATTCAAAACAGTGCAAAAACATTTGAAATGTCACAATATTACAATTAATTCGAGATGTCAATTTTAATTTTTTTCATTAAATAATATCTTATCTAAATTATATCTTATCTAAATTGAATAAAAATACAAATCTGATTGATGACGCCTTTAGATAAGAACCTTATTAACAATATTGACTATTGATTAAGTATATCTAAAATGTTGAAGAAAACCCGTGCGACTCTTAAAACATTCTGATTCGCTAAATGTAAGAGATTTCTGACAAAATGACGTATATTTTTTTCTGAACCATGCATGGAATTTCCTGGTCACAGGTCTAATCTTCAGGAATCGGTAGTCAGACACCTTACTTAATGATCTCACTGTTTATTCACGGATATTTATTTCGTTTAGGAAATATATTGACGCTTTATTTGATCCCTTACTTGTATGAAAATGTACGACAGAAAATAGACCGGCCGGTTATTTCTGCCGGTGAGTGTATGTACGTCAATGAGCTACGCATTGCTCCATATTGCTGTCATTCTCAATCAATTTAGAATACGACAGGTCGGGAGTGCGTGCGAAACGTTTGGAGCGCCATACATTTCACCCGCACTCCCCGAGATGACGCGTACTATCATTATTTCAACTTCCATGCAATTTACTTCATTTCAATTCTAGGTTCTCACAACTGAGAGGGTCCAGTGATGACGGCAAGTCAAAACTAAAACTTCACTTCCAAGATGCGGAGACCAAAATGATTGAGACCAAGGTACCCACAATTTTTTGGGTTTACGTACCAAAAAAGGACTAACACGACCCTGTCATTAAGCCTACGTGTCGTCTTTTTGCCTGTCCGACGATCGATGCGTGGTACAATTTGGAAGGGAAGTACCATAGTTACCACGCTTTTTAGCGTTGCGGCTGTTACCATGGACCACGGTTGTTAGAGATACATACGCCAAAGGATTCTCCTGACCATCCTCCGGTTCAAACTCCTTCATCCGCCTTTTACGACACCTACGAATAGAAATGTGTTGGGTTCTTATCAAATCAAAATCAAATAAAAAAAAATATTCATTGTTTATGAATATATCTGATGTCAGTTAAATTACATCTCGTCACAAACAAAGTTTGAAAGAAAAGAAGCGACCAGAATAGGTATATTATACAGCGCATTTTTTTTTCCTTTTATTGAAATATGTTTTAATCCCCAGGCAGTATCATCACGGGGCAAAATCATGGAGTCACATGGAAATGACCTCGTGACTTCATGATTTCTGCACCACTTGGACTATGTTTCTACATGAAAATTATATTTATTTTAACACTTCCTATGTTCGGATACAAATCTACAAAGTAGAAAATCGCTAAATTCCACAACCACAGGCAGGATTCGATCCTGCGTCTTCTCCGTCAGAACCGGAGACGCTTTGCAAACTAGGCTACCGTGGTCCTGCCTGACCGTGGTTTGCGATTTTCTACTTTGTTGGTTTCTATAGATGTCTATAGATAAACCGCCTAAATGAGTCCTCGCCCGCGGGGTACAGGGTCGCGGGGGGTGGGTATGACGACGGCGGGGGGGGGAGGTGCGGGGGGTGGCGGGGGGGCATTCTCATTCTCTACGCGCATCCGCCCCCCCGCACCTGCCCCAAGGGCCAGGACTCATTTTGACGGTACTACTATAATTACCATAACCTTCCTTTGCTTTTTCGTAGGAATTGGAATGCCAGATACTTCAAAGCCTCCTATTCTGCATGCACGCCTTTCTGACTGCGAAAGTCGCGTCCGTCGACCCAGCGTTCCTAGCCAACATTCACCAAGCGCACTAACGACAAATTTGTAGACAATACTCAGCGAAAAGAGAGCTTAGGTATGAAGAGTTTGGTGGTTCAGTGAGTTGGTTCTATGTTTGCCTTTGTACGAATTAATATAAGGTCCTAATGAAGTAGTGAACTTAGTTTTAGTATGCTACTCAAGCCATGAAGCTGAACAACTTTCCCCAAGGAACATAGGTCGAAATATGAAAATCAATTTTCGACCTCCCATAGAAACTGATGAGCTGATAGCGCATTTTGTATGGGAGGTCAAATTTGTTTTTTTTTTGTATTTCAACCTATGTTCATTGGGGAAAGTTTTTCAGTTTGATGGTCTAAGTAGCATGCTAAAATTATGTTCACTATTTCTGAAGGACCCTATATAGGGTGCTACTAAAATATATGCCACCACTGCAAGGGGTGTTCCTACCCATAAAACTGAACAACTTTCCCCAGGAACCCATAGTCAAATCTCAAAAAAAATTGGATTTTCCATACTAAATTGGCTGATCAGCTGATCTAGTTAGTATAGGAGAGCCATATTTTTTTTTTGAGATTTGACTATGGGTTCCCTGGGGAAAGTTGTTCAGTTTCATGGGTAGAAACACCCCTTGAAGCGGTGGCATATATTTTAGAAGCACCTTATATATTCCGGGCCGTATTGGACCGTGAGCACTAAGCAGTTTATTCAATATCGAACGGCCTGGATACCTCATGAGGTTACAACATGTCAAACTGAACCTTTTCTAAGTATCATACATTTTTTTTTGCTTTTTCCAACACTTACCAACACATTTTGCAGCCATGTCAAAAGCAATCGGCTAAAGCTGTCAGAAAAAACAAGTTTGTAACACAATGTTATTACTTTCGTCAAATATACTCTGGTTTTAGTGTAATGGCTGCAAAATGTGTGTTGGTAAGTGTTGGAATAACCGAAAAAAAATTATTATAGAGAAAATTCGCGTTAGATTTCCGTGAACGTATTAGTTCACAGTGCTGTAAAGACAAGTCTTCTTAAGAACAATAACGTAGTCTTACTATTACGAACACAATTTTCCGCTGTGTCCGCTTGTTTTTCTTCTGAATTACTGTCTATAAAAATGATTTTTCTAGAAAAATTCAGGACTTTCTATAGTCTGACCGCAACCGTTGCATAGGTATGCTCACGGCGAGACGGAGGGGGGCATCGCTTGTCATCGCTCCCGGCGGCAACTATAGATAAACCGTCTAAATAAGTCTTCGCCCGCGGGGTACAGTGGCGCGGGGGGGGAGGGTAAGACGACGGCGGGGGGACGGGCGAGGTGCGGGGGGGGGGGGCGCATTCTCATTCTCTACGCGCCTCCCCCCCGCACCTGCCCGCACGTACCCCAAGGGCGAGGACTCATTTAGGCGGTACTACTATATATAGTTCTTGCTCATTCCTTCTCACTCCCCACCTCCCCGCGCATACCTAAGGCGCGGTACAGCGGTTGTGGTCAGTCTATGAGGCCAGGTAAAGTTTACCATACACCAACGAGCGTTTTTCTATTTATACGTTCTAATCGAAAATGCATTTTCGCTAATTGATTGTATAATTAAAATTATTAAATACTAAAATTAAGGCCTACGATGATTTTGGAACTCAACGAAAGTTAAGACTTAAGTCCGAAATAGGGCATATAACTTTAGCATGATACTTAGTCCATGAAACTTTTGTATGAGAAGGTGCATTTTTTAACTGACTCCAAAAGGAGCTTATTTCGTATTTTGACTCTTGTTCCTTGGGAAAAGTTGTTCAGATTCATGGTCTAATAGCATCGAAAATTACGTGTACTATTTTAAGACCTTAAACAAAATCCATTTCGATAAAACGTGGCTCTTTACGTGACGAAAATTAGACTTTTCCATAGGGTTCTTCTACTTTTTTGTCAAATTTAATTATTGGAGAATATATTTACTATTGAGATATGTCTTCCCTTTATCTTGAATATTTAATTATTTAAATATCTCGAATTTTCAAATACTACTTGAGATCTTATAAAATCTTCGAATTCTCGTTAGAATTCTAATAAAAATCGACATATAATTAAATATAAGTATGAGCAGTATTATTTTATTACAATAATTTTAACAAATTACTCATAATATTAGTTACCTTTTAGTTATAAACCATATACACACTTATAGAGATATACCTACTTGGTCTAGGAACTCGTTTTTTACGAGTCAATGCATAAGCACGTTTTTTTTTAAATTAGATGAAAATTATATTGTTTTTTAGGGTTCCGTACCTCAAAAGAAAAAAACGGAACCCTTATAGGATCACTTTGTTGTCCGTCTGTCTGTCTGTCTGTCAAGACCCTTTATCTCACGAACGGGTAAAGGTATCAGGTTGAAATTAATACCATATATTAGGATCCATGAACCACACAAGATCTGAAAATTTAAATTTTTTATAACGACGCAATCAAAAGATATGGCATTTTATGTCCTCATCTCCATACATTTATGCAAAAAAGCAAAACCTACAGGGTACTTCCCGTTGACCTAAAATTATGAAATTTGGCAAGAAGCTAGGTCTCACAGTACAAATAATGGGAAAAGTCTGAAATCATTAAATATTACAACTTTTCTCACAACTAATTCTAACCAATTGTGGTGAGCTCCCGTTTCAAGAACATTCATATACTCGTAAGAGAGGGGTCAAGTTGGATGGTCGCTGAGGCGATTTTTGTTTTAGTTCTATTTTAAAAACGGGAACACTTACAAACTTGAAAATTGGTGCGTTTATAGTGCATAAGCTATAAAATAACAACAAATAATAAAATTTGGTCAAGCGCGTGTCGGACTCAAAAAATCTAGCACATTAACTTACTGAAATTTCAACTAATACAATTATGATTATGTGGTGGTACGGAACCCTCGGTGCGCGAGTCCGACTCGCACTTGGCCGGTTTTTTTTTAGTCGTTGAGTTCTCGTAAATTTTGCTTAGTATTTAAAAACACTGCTTTTATTCGCGCTAACAAAATACTTTAAAATGGGAACCTTCTACATATTAATACCATTTATCTTGGTATGAATCTAATTCGATAGGCCTTTAAATATCGTTTTATACCATGTAGCTTTTGTAATGTTTTAAACTGTGTTAATGTAATATTTAGAATTTATAGCTTAGCTTTTACTATGAACTATTATAGTGCCAGGTTGGCAAAAACTGAAAGTATCATGTTACCGGAAAACATTAAAAGTCGGCTACTCCTTACACTATAAAATTAATTATTGATCTTGCTTGGTTGGACGGGTTGTATTAAAAGGCCGATTAAAAAAAACAAGACTCATTTTTTTCAATTCACATAAGTAACGTAGCGAAATGTGGAAAAACAAGAAGCTAAAATCCCACTGGTGATATGTTTCTTCTTGGGAAAAGTTATTTAGTTTCGCCATTTTAGTTTTTGCTAACCTGAGCCTAACAATATATACATAATTAGGTAAACATACCTACGTGCTGTATAATAATCATGTACCTACATCACATTATTTCGTATCTCTGTTATATATTTTTAATTATTAAAATATGTGAAACATGTAAAGATTTACAAAAGGTTTCTGGCAGTGACAACGGAAAGTTTTAGTAAGAATAAACCAAAGATTCGCTACTTTAATTTTAATAAGACTAATTAGCTTAAAAAAATCATATCCAGAAAACAAAACTGTGGATTCAGACAATGAAACTGATGAAATTTACCAGAGAATGTACACAAATACATTTTTATTCACTTTTCAAATATTTATATAAATTATATTTATAATATTGTATGTAATAGAGGTGTTTCACCGCCGGCTATCTCCATGTACTTACATAGAGATGTTTTAGTACAGTCAAAAGCACATCAAGCTTGACACATTGTACCATTCTTATTTCAATAGACGTATGGGCTAGAGTCTCGCTGTGAGTGTCAATCTTGACCTGTCGTTGACTGTACCTAATTTATTTAAAATCAACTGATTTAGCCGGAAACGACTTCTTTATATCCTATTTTAAACAAATACGCTATGAGAAAAATTTGGGGATTGATCAGATTTATAAAAAGAGGCTTGGCATTTATCAAAAGTTTTATTAATGCGTAGCATTTATCATATATTATTGTTTACTATATAATAAAACCAAGCGCTGTAAAAATATCGGCTACCTACCAGTCGAAATAAGCACTGTGAGAGCAGGACAGAGCGATGCGTGAGATATTGGAGTAACAGAGATATGTATCGCTTCATCCTCCTCTCATGCATAGCTCTTTCCAACTGTCATTCTTTTCAAAGTATGAAAAATATTTCAAATGAAATTATACGATTTCCAGTTTAAAAACTACTTTTCTTAAAGAAAAGTGCATCTTAGCGCTTACGAGAGAAGTCGCTTGCATGTTTTTTTGTAAACAGCAATATATTTGCGCTTGCATCATATCATTACATTAAGTATAAAATACAGAAATTATATATTACTATATATGTTACAAGATATTCAAATTACTTTAATCTACTATGTTGAGTGTATTACATATTTTATGTCGAATGGATCTGCCCGATATTAAATGGCTATGAATAAGCTATGAATACTATAGTTATATTTATTGTGGTTAATTTTAAGTAGAATTTATAGTATATACTCATTATATTTTACCTTTAAATTAAGATTTTCTTATGAATAATTGTTGATATTTGACTCATGTTTCCTTGAGGCTATAGAAATATTTTTTGTTTAATATTTAATGGAAATTCAAATTGTGTATGTATAAATTGACAAAGATGTATTTTTAAAATATCCATCATTACTGAATTTACCGTCTAGTTTTCAATTACTATGGCTTTAAATAAAATATATTTTCTTCCATCGAAAAGTATCACGTCTGGTAGTAAGACGTACAAGTACGGACTTATTTTTTATCACTGCATCAAACATGTTTTTCGGACTTTTAAATTGAGCTAATTTCCTTAAACTTAAACATCTGTTGGTGACTTTTAGTTAGTTCTTGATAGCAAAAGATATGCATATACTCATGATACAGAACAAGTTTTCCCAAGGAACATAGGTCGGAATATGAAAAACCAAATTTGACCTCCCATACAAAATGCGCTGTCAGCTGATGCAGTTTCTATGGGAGGTCAAAACTTGATTTTCGTATTTCGACCTGTTCCTTGTAGGTCGATCTATATTTCCTTTTCGACCTAGATTTCTTGGGGAAATAAACGGAGTAACGTACAAAAAATTGTAGTGGTAGAAAATAAGCCTGTATTTTTAGCATTTCACGGTTTTTACTGTAAATTAGAAGTAGGTTAGGAAAATCGAAGTTCGTTGTCTCGAATATCGAATTTATTTGCACGTTTTCTAGAATCGATAACACTGGGTTTGGAGCGCAGTAGAAGCGTAGTAATGGTAGAATAAACTAAGGGGAAGTTGTTTTTTTTTTTTTTTTTTTTGGTTTCTTCTATTTTTGGACAACGGCAACAATCTGTACAGGGTTCTAACGAAATAGTGAACATAATTTTAGCATATAACTTAAACCATGAAACTGAGCAACTTTCCTTGAGGAACATAGGTCGAAATACGAAAAAACAAATTTGACCTCTCGTACAAAATGCTGCAGCTGCAGTTTTAATGGAAGTTTTTTTTTCGTATTTCACGGTTCAGTTTCATGGTCTGCATATCATGTTAAAATTATGTTCACTTTTCAGTAGGACCGTATACAACGTTTTAATGAAATAAGCGAAACCCTCATACAACCCAACTGATTATTATTAAAATAAATCCATTCCCGTAAAAAAATCTTTAAAAAAAAGATTTATTTTTATCAAGATATTGTTATTTTAAAGTTTCATCGTTGTTCTACTCGTAGTAGATTTTTAAGCTATCATGGCGCGTCCGGCTTGCGTTCGCGCACGCCACGCCCACTTCTCTTCCCTTCTAACCGCTCCTAAACCGCGCGCTATATCCACAGAAATATTTAGAAGCGACAAAAATTTTAATAATAAAAAAAGAAATTACCCCAATCAAAAACGAGTGAAATTGATTCTACTCTCGATTCAGAACAAACTATTTTCTCAGTTTCGCTTATTCCGTTAACACGTTGTCATATCGATTATCGATTTTCACAGAAATAAAATTATTTTGTATTGAATGGACCAAGTTTCGTGGTGACTTCTATTTGGGTTACCCTTGCGAATTATTATTTGCTTCTATTTAATTATTCACTTCACAGAAATAAAATGTTCACTCCAAATTATAGCTCTGAGCTTAATTATGATAAACTTTTAAGTAAGTACCTACTTAAGCAAATCGAAAATAACTAATTCAACTTCCCCTTAAGGTGTTTGAAATGTTTAATAGCGTTTAGAAGTTTTTATGGTCGTATTGGTATTTATCGGAACCAGATCAATCGAATAGTCAATTGTTAGAGAAAATACTCAAGACTGAGCTTGTATTGGATGTTTTGTCCGCGTTATCATAATCATCCTGCTTCTCATTCATCTTATCATAACATCCCATGAAACGTCCACTTCAGGATAGGGAACCTTGTACAATTTTCAGGGGAAAATACCACAGTACCAACGCGTGTTAGCGTTGCGGCCGGCATCATTAACCGCAGTTGTGGGTGACCGCAATATACAGGGTGTAAAAAAGTACGATCATCATTCTAAGGCGTAATACTACATCACCAATAGATTATAAAAAATAGTTTTTTTTATACTTATATTTTTTTTTAATTATGTATGGTGATCCGGAAATTTGATTTTCCTTCGAATTACGTTACAGTAATTTATTAAAAATGAGTAGGTAGTACTTGCTAGTGACTCAAATCAAATCAAAATCGTTTATTCATTGTTGGATATTAAAATCTCTTAATGACGTCAGCTAAACTACATCGCTTCACAAACAATGTGGCGCCATTGTGGAAAAAAAAGGAAGCGACAATAAAAACCCACGCGCTCTTTTAAATATGTTTGAATGTACAAGGTTGATATATTAAAACAAAAGACATCTTTGTGTGCATCAGCAGCTGATCAAAGAGATCATAGAACCTTCCCAGCGCTTCACTTCTTGAGCTAAAACTACTTACATCAGGAAATATTTATTTTTTATAGAATGTATTAGTGATGTAGAATTACCCCTTTGAAGTACTTTTCGTAATTTTTCACACCTTGTATAAGACGGTACAGTACACCGCTATTGCCCAATCTGCCCATCCTCCAGTTCATAATTTCTTAGTCGCCTCTTACGACACCAAGGGTAGAGATGGATTGGTACTATTCTTTGCCGGCACCACACGGGCTTCTCATTACCTATATCTATAGTATAACCATGATTGTGTTTTTGCAAAAAAAATATTCCAAGATTCCTTCATCCTTTTGGTCCTTAAACAATAAACTATAATATTTCAACTACCTACATCAGAACATAGACCCTCCTCCTTTTTTGAGGTCGGTTAAAAATAGACTATAACGTCAGCCTTACGTAAAATAAAGTGTCCTAAAAACGAGTCAAAACCGAAACAACGCAAAAAAAACTAACTATCGAGAGCTTTTTCAAGGTTCCTTGCTATATTTTTTCTCCTTATAACTTCTATACTTAAAGAAATCAAGTTAGATACTTGTAGTTAAATTGTATCTTTAAAGCGAGTGAAATGTATTCCGAATCGGAATTAGATTCGTAAAAGTCGATCAAGTTTCCAGTTAACAGTTCCACCATTTTTATAAGTTATAACAATGTACGCACGGCAGCAAGGAAGTGGAAACAAAACCAGTATAAGCTGACCTTTCGCTACGCTAAAAACGCCCGTAACCAGAGACCCGCTTAAGTTCAAAATGTTTCCAATGACGTGCGACAACTATCGCCTGACCTGCAATTTTTTGGAAACTATATTTTTTATCCTTTCCATGATATCGAGCTTGATGTTTTAGGGTCGTATCGTAAATCCCTCTCAAGTCTAAGATTGCACTCAAGATTTAGGTATAATTTGTATGGGTAAAGTACATCTTTAGATTAGATCAGATGAATCGATACGACCCTTAGACCGTAAGCAAAACTGAGGGTAGTGGTAGAATTCAGTTGGTAGTGACCGCGATGGTACAGTCAAGAGCTCGTCAAGCTTGAGAGATTGAACTTTGTACCGTTATTTTTTCAAACGCCGTACGAGCTAGAGTCGCGCTACAAGAGTCATAGTTTGATGTACTCTAGATAGTACCTAAAAAAGAATTGCTCGGTGTTTACAACCCCTTTAACTTAGTGTTAGATTTACATTTCTGCGCTAAACAAAAATGTAACTTATGTCAATGGTAGAATTGTATAAATCTAGAACCTATTATTGACAGTTTGACTGGGATAGCACGGTATTTATAAAGAGAACTCATGTTTACAAACGTAAGTCCTGTGTATAAATACGGACCAAAGTTTTCCATAGGGTGGTAGTTATAAATGTTTCTCAATTAACAACAATAAAAGCCTACGTACCTAAGTAAGTAGTTTAAGTGAAGGTTTTTTAGAAAAATTACACATTGGTAACCCACTTAATTTAACGCCAAATTGAATAAAATATTTTACCCGTAAACAAGTTCAAATACAAGAAAATATTGGCCTACTGTTTATTTTATTTACTTAGTCTATACTTATATTATAATAATTAAAGGTAATGGCTATCCTTGTCAAATGAAACAATATCATAGATCAGGTATATCTGTTTTGTCTAAGAAGGGACAATGTAACCACGTCTCGTACTGTTAGAAGTAAAGTTACGACTAGTTATTTATACCTATTGTTGATCATGTAATTATTCATTAATTATTAGTAAAATATTACTACAACGAGAAATTATTTGTTTTATTAGTACCTATATTTCATTTTAAGCTTATCCTAATTTCGTGCGAATAAATAATAAATACACATTCATGTTTTAAACATGATTCAATAAATTGATAAATAAGGCTGAATATTATACTAGTAAACTATAAAAACTTAAAAAGTTAACATTACAGATTTTGTATGAAAATTCTGCCAAGGTGTTAGTTACGTAATAATTTTTCAAAATCATAATTTAAGTAACACTTGGATAAAATTCTCCATGAACCTAAACATTTAGGTTCAATTTTAAGAATACTGAATATAAGGTGTCTTACAGAGCCCGTTAGTAATGTATCAGTTTTTCTTAGTAGCAACCAAATATATTAGGATCCATAAACAACCTATTATTTTAGAGCAGTAACACTTACTAAAGTTACAATTATTTCATCTGTGGCGGGAAGAATGCGCGCGCAGTCTGGAATTATATATGTAAGTATTAGATTTGCAGTCATTTCCATATCCTAAACTATTAAACGAGCAATATTTGTATATATATATATATATTTGTAATCGGTTTCTCGAAAACGGCTCTAACGATTTCGATGAAATTTTGTATTCAGGGTTTTTGGGGGTAAAAAATCGATCTAGCTAGGTTTTATTTCTGGAAAAATTGGTTTTCACCGTCTTTTAAATATTTCTTAGCGTGTTTTAGTGCGTTCAAGAAACTAACAGCGCAATCTGTTGTCGAGTAGCATAGCTTGCTCACCCGATGATATTTTAATCAAACAGAGCATAGCTCGGTCGCCCAGGTACTATATATATATTTGTAATCGGTTTCTCGAAAACGGCTCTAACGATTTCGATGAAATTTACCATACGGGGGTTTTCGGGGGCGAAAAATCAATCTAGCTAGGTCTCATGTCTGGGAAAATTTGTTTTCCCCGTTTTTTTGAGCATTTTAAAAATATTACCGCGTTTTAGACATAACCTACAGCGCCATCTGTTGTCGGATAGCATAGCTTGCTCACCCGATGATATTTCAATGTTGAGATAGCTATTATAGAGCGAAGCTCGGTCAACCAGGTACTATTTACCTATTTCAAGTATTTTGTGCCCGTGAAAGTTTATTGAAAAAGTATAAGTACGTACTGATACAGGCAGGATACATGCAGTGACAGTTAAAGAATATACTTTGAAGTGGCTACTAAAATAACTTATGACCTTCTACCATATAAGTCTAGAAAATTACACGACAAAACCTACAATAAATTGGGAAAAAATAAAAATCGAAAAGAACACCACATCATGTAAAAAAAAGTTCTGCTTGTTTATTTTAAAGACCTAGCAGACAGATTTATATTCACGCATAGCTGAACTGTAATACATAATATCAATTTCTTTTGTTGTTTACTTATTTTAGTTTAATTTATAAGTACGCACCTAATATCGAAAATAAATTTTCGTATTTGTTTGGGTAGTAGGGCGAACGAAATTTAAATACTTAACCTTATTTTCCCGAATTCTGGCTACTTGCGACCACGGCCAATGCAACTCAGCCTAAATGTCGGGAAAATAAAGTTATTTTATTTATTTTGCCGAAATTTCGATTTCGAAGACCCAGAACAAAATAAACTGTTTTCCTTATCACTGTTGTATTATGATGAAATATAACAAAATCACCCCAACCCCCTCTCATCTTCCTCTCCTGATTTGCTCAGTATTAAAACTTAATCAATTCTCATATTTACATATTATGTCTACCACATATATTTAGAAATCAGTAGATAGTTAACATGATTTACAAACAAAACAAATGCTTTTCATGCGGTCCTAAACTTGAACATATTAATTTTACGGCACTTTTTATTTACGTAAACATCTCCAGGGTCCAGAGTAGTTACCATAGCTGAAAATTACTGGCCGTAACGTATAATCCAAATATACCTACCCAACATCAAGTCAGTAGACATGCATGGAAATAGAGTGGCAAATGTTTCCACAGACGTGAGGTTGACCGTAAAAAAAAATTAAACAATAATTTATTTTATTCGTAATGTTTATTTCAAGCCAAGAAACAAAAAGCTACACAATAAAACGTATATTGTAAAGCGACATCAAATACTCAAACTAACACCAAACCAAACGCTTTAATGTAGGTAATATAATATTTCATTTTAAATTATCTGACCAACAATTTACAAATAATGATTCTAAATGACATTTCCTACACTTCTTAGTAGCAACCAACTTTACGTCATGTCTTCTTAAATTATGGGCATTTTTCTCCAAATATACAACTTTATACGTTGTTATTAATAATTAATCATATCTGAGGGTTTTCATACATTCAAGGTGAATTCTGGAGGCAAATGCAATAAGTAGGTAGGTACCTATTTATGTTATATGACTTCTTGAATTTACCCTCCGGAATATGCCCTTGATATGTTTTACTCTTTATTACAACCCTTTAAAATGAGTAATGATATATCTGGATATGTAACGTATAGATCTTTGATATGTTAACAAACGAAAATATATACTCATCTCTCAAAATATTAATATAACATAACATTTATATAAGAATTACAAACGACAAAAAACACTGATTTTATACACATAAAGTTGATATTGTACACATAAAGATCCACAATATTATATTAAAATTCGCCGCATAATAGAAAGCAATAGAATGGCATACTACGACATGTAACACCGATTTATAAATATTATTCATGTTTAAAACTTACGGATAGCGAACTGAAAGATCTAAAACAGTCGCTCAGTAGTAGTATAGATATTTTGTGCGTATCTATTACGTGGCTACATACTCTTTGTTTTTAGATAGTGCAGCCAGTCGCGCCTAGAGAATTATTTATAATACCCAACAATGAATAAACTATTTTTTCTATGAGTTGAGTTTGAGTTATGTTAATGGGAACCAGATAATCCACCAACCATTTTTGAAATGGTATAGTGGCCAATAATGAAGCGGGTCCTAGGCCTAGGATTATATATATATATTTTTTTTTTGTTTCACTGACATATTATTATGAGTTTATCAGAGATTTTTAAGGGTGGTATTAATAAATCCCTCTGAACTATGAGATTGCTCTCAAGTTGTACTTGACACATAAAAATTATACATCTTTCGCATTAGGTAGGATGGGTGTACCAGTCCCAAACCAGGTACCAGTGGTTGACCACTCGCATGTTCAGTTGAAGAAATTAAGGAAAGGCGGGCATTTTTGAAGGATTAAATTGTTTTGCTATGTTGCCTAGACTTTAACCAACCTTCCAAACGTAACTTTTGCGAGAGTGAACGAAAAATATCGCTACCTTGCTCTTTTTGTCAGATCACTATCTCGTTCGTTCACTTGCCTTCCGGCCGCCATTACAGTTAGAAGTGCACGTCGACATGGTAAGTTAAATCTTTTAAAATCACCTATTATTTCGTAATTACTGTCATCTAATTGTATTATTATGCAAACTCATTGTGCATCTAAGTGTTGTGAGCTATTATTTTGAATAAATAATGACAATATCGGGTCATTTTAAAGGTGGTTAACTACTGGAACACATCTTGTTCTGGGATCCTATTGTTGACCAACTGGTTTGCAACTGGTGGTCTATGGTATTTTCTTTTTTAATTACATTTTTAATATCGATGCTTTTGTTTGACAACTTAGAGCTTTGAGCCTCTTGTTAAAATCGTTTAATGCAGAGCGTTCCAGTAATTGACCACTGGTTTGCTACTGGTACATAGTAGTAAAAAATGTGTTCCTATGGATGACCAGATGAAATTTTATGTTAGTTTATTGTTGTTTTAGATTGAAGATGCCACCCAAAAAGTTTTTTTTTTAAATATACAGAAGAAGATCTGATAAAGTCTTGACGAAATTAATGAAGGTGCTAAAATAAGGCCAACGTGTCGAAAATATCAAATCCCTCACCCGACTGTTATAAACAAACTGAAAATGAGACCACAATCTTAACCCCACAAGAAGAGTTGCTGTTGACTAGGTGGATTAATGCTAATGCTAAAAAAGGAATCCCCATAACAAAGGAACGTTTATTGGAAACAGTTAGCCAAATAACACAAGAGGACGGCCGGAATTATCGTTTTAACAATGGGATTCCTGGACGAAAATGGTTTAATAGTTTTCTCAAAAGACATCCAGACGTAGCACAGCGACACACTGAATCTATAAACTCAGCGCGAAGCCGAGTAACGGAGGAAAGCCTCAAAAAATGGCACTCTGATTTAAGAGAATTCTTATTAAATGAACATGTCGAAGACATACTTGACGATCCTGATAGAATTATAAATGCTGATGAATCTGGTTTCAGTATTTCTCCTTCATCAGGTTTAGTGCTCGAGTCGATTTGTGTAACAAAGTGTGTTTTATTTGGTGGTCAACTATTGGTGCTAAAGTGGTTATTTATTGGAGCGCACTGGTCAAACTAAGGCACTTTCCCGTTTTTGGTGTTGTTTGTGAAATTTATGAAAAACTGAAATATGTTGATTCAAATAATTTATGAATATTGCAGCGTTAATAAACAATTATTAACTTTATATAAACATTTCGACGTTTAAACTACATAATACCAGTTCAGAGCATCTCAAAAATGAAATTTGTCCTTAAGTGGTTTGGGACTGGTTCACCCATCCTACCTAATGCGAAATAAATAAATAATAAACGTAAAATAAATAAATAAAAATCTTGAGTGCAATCTCAGACTTGAGAGTCACGATCAATACGACCTTGAACATCTTATAAGTCATTCCCTGATGTTTAACAATTTTAGTCAGGTTTATCAGAAATGAATTTCAAAATTGAAACAAATCTAAGAATGACTAATGAATTAGTGAGTTTGTTTGCTTAAAATAGGTCCAATATGTGACTAGTTATAGAACTAACTCTTCTTCAGTTCGACTCGCTGCATCAGTCTAAGATCTTAATAGTAAGCTAAACTACGAAGGTTGACTTCATAAGCCTAGATGTTGAAAAAATACAAATTTTCTTTATATCCAATATATGCTATACATTAAAATGGCTCTTTATTGTCAGGTAATAAATATTGTCTGATCAATTTTACGATCTCGATACCTACTAGTTTAATTTTGGGTAGGTACAGTAATTGAGATAGTACTTATAATAATTGATATATTTTGGTACACAGAATCGTTTAATATAAAATTGACAGTATTTTACTTTCTTCTTTTTTAAAACGGGTAATAAACATAAACCAAAAGAATGATAAAATTTCCTCTTGATAGATCGCAATTTATTGTACGGCATTATTTCTCACTGCAAAACTTTATTTTGTATATGGTTTGTATAGGAGAACAAAGTATAGGATAATAAATTTATACGTCTTGATTTTCATGAAGGTCGCAATTTATTTTGAGGCATTATTTTTATAAATGAATAACTTTTGTCTTCCCTTACAACCTCTGTTGAACTTGACAGCTCATGGTTTGTATGGAAGAACATAATTATTTTCTAGTCTTTCGACTTGTTTCTACAGAATCAAAGTTGATAAGTAGTATGGTTTACATCGCTGAATATTGATAAAAAACCATTTAGGTATGTCTTAAGTACTTAGCTTACGTCGCATCTTTCTAGGCTTAAAGATCGCATCAAATTATTTATGTATGAGCCAAACCAAACTTGTAGTCAACAAAAAGTCCTACTTATATGTAATATTTCGTCTACAACAATTAACATCAAACTGGGCCGACACGGCCAGTGACAGCGGAGTTTACATCAACATCACTACTAGATAGATAAGCGATATATCGTTCCCAGTATAAATCCAATATTCACAAGAATATTCCCGGGTAGGTACATAAAAATATTTCTGGCGTTTTTACGTTACAATAGTAGATATTCCCGCGAACATTGGAATTATGCGATTATTTACTGGGAATATTTTCATTTGTGAAAATAGGTAGTTTTCCTGACGGTACATCTGTAGATAGATAAAAACAACCACTGGCTACACATTTATACACAACCTTTATGTCAGCCTGTAATATGCACTGTATAATGAAGAAAATTCTTTGTCGAAATACAAAAAAATTAAATCTGTAGGCACCTATGATAAATCCGTTTTTTATAATTTTTAATGTGATTGAATGAAAAATATTTCTTTGGTTTGCACTTGACTGATAAATTATTTTACGTAAGTTAACTTCATAATCATACCCATATAATTACATTAAACGAAATATAATTTTCTTGAGTAGGTAATCTATATTCACCAGCAACTAAATTGACTTAATAAAATTCTGCTCGATTTTGTATAATGAATCGATTGACTGCAACGATTTCAATAAACAATCGCTCGACTTGTGGCCAGCGAATTAAAAATTGACCTCCAGTATTTTCACATGAATATTTTTAATCAATTTCATTGCTAGCGGACATAGTGCGCTTTCTTTAATAATTTGCACATTTAATATTTTTTTAAAGAATACGTCTAAAGGAATGCCATTACAGCGGTGTATATTCAAAGCTTTACCTAGATACAAAGTACCGAAATGTATTTAGAATTGTTTTCATAATATCAAAATATTTATTGTCACTACTTATGATATCTACATCTTTTACAAATACCTATGCTATGAGCTAGAGTCAATCCTGCTGACTCAAAGAAGGTATGCTCTGAACACGAAACATTGTCTACTTATTATAGAGATATCTCAACAGCAATTTTTTTTTTGGTACTTCGGGACGACCGCATTAAATCTAGCGTATTACGCCCTTCTCTATCATACATAAAACACATAAGGAAATTCCATACATTTATCAAAAAAGTCAAAACTATGCTAGGGAATTAATCAAAGCTATGAGATTTGAGTAGTTGATTGGTTGCTTACTCAGTTTTCTTACATAGCCTTTGATTATGGTAGAATCTTATCTATGTAGTTAAGTAGGAACGTATGGTTTTTATCCCTTGAGCTACTAAATAGTACGTTTTATTAGATTTTTTAGGTATTTTACAAAACAAGCAAATAATTTATAATAATTGTACTTATGTATACAGAGAAATAAAACTAGTTAAGTACTTAAATGCGATCGTCCCATAACAGAACTCATTCTACAAAATATGGTATACAATATAATATGTAGGTATTACGTTACACACAAGATGTATACCTTTACATGTAAACCTACCGTCGTATGTATAAACATTAAGAGCTGAACATGTATAAACCTACACATGTTCTATATAAAGCCAAATACCAATGCATTTCTTTGTTATTTATAACGTTTAGGTATCATTGTAAGTTAGACACATCTATACTGTCACTAGAAATAAATCCAAACATTTACAGAGAAACAAACCACGTGTACAGGAATACTTCGAAATAACCCGCTTAAATGCTCCAAATTTTGAGGTATTTTAAATTGGGTCATTGGCGTGGTTGTTCCATCAGTAGGTGTAGGTACAGGATGAAAGAGACAGCCTTCCGAATACTGAAAGGGTATGATCAGTCATCTGATCAACTTTCAGAGAATAAAACTTTCATGAACATAAAATTCGCCTCCCCATACAAACCGTCTAATCAAGTTTGCATACGTTGACTGTCGGAAGGCTGTCCCTAACATTACACCCCTTATAACTTTGGTGGTTTTTTTAGCTTTATTTGTGTAGTAGTACTTAGTATTTTTAATTTATGTGTTTATATTTGGTTTCCCTTTATTATCCGATGCATCAAACCAATTTAAAATCACTCAATAAAAGTTTTGTAAAATATTTTGTAGAAATAAATAATCATAATTATCGTTTGACAATTTTGGCTTCTTAAGTTTATCTCCCATATTATCAGCCTTTGGACTTCCTAGCCTAAATACTCCTTCTATCATTGTGCTTTCCAAACTATTCAATCATCTTACTTCAAGAATATCTCACGGAATACCCAATTAGTCCATGCACAGCACGATTCCAAATTAAAGTTGAATCCAATCGTGTTAAATGAAGAATGACAGGGTTTTCCAGCGCAGTGATTTTATGCGTGCTTTTATACATTTTATTTTTCTTTGTTTATCTTTTATATCGAAAACGTAACGAGACTTTTTTGTTTATTTTATCAAAATCACTGTGCTGAGAAATTAAGGGTCGTATTGATAAATCCCTCTCAAGTCTGAGATTGCACTCAAGATGTTAAAGTCCATCTTGAGAGGGATTCTTTAATACAACCTAAAGACGAGCTGTTTCACATTAAGTAGGTAAGTCGGACCGACACTTTATATTTACCTGATTGCCCGCGTTGATAAATGATTGTGTCGGCCTTGATTTTAAAGTTCTTATACGAAAATACTTATAGAACGTATCAGAAATTTGGATATGATAAATGTGTCATCATGACGAACAGAACCTACTGTGACACAGCTCTAATTGATTGTGTGTAAAAAAAACAACTAGGTAAGATGGTACTACTAAATAAACAAATTGTACTTAAATAATGAGCTTTTAACATAGTTCTAAGTTTGTTACTATCACTATGGACTGTACCTGGTCTGAAATAAAGATATTGCACTTTTTTTTTACATTCTATCAGTAAAATTTTTGAGGAGATTGAAGATAACCACACCTCACAGAACGCTAAAGCGTTAGGTACATCTATAGGCTCTATCTAAATTTAGATCAAATTAGTTTATGCTTAACCTAACCTTAAGTAGACAAAAATTGGAGATGGGGCGTGTTAAGTCTGAGTACCGTCTTACTCGCAGACTTTTAGTTTTTCCTTGAAAATAATACAGGGTGTAAGGAAAGGTTTTAAAAACTGAAAGGGAATGATAATTAGATGAAACTGAACAAATTTCTTCATTATCATTATCATATCGTGTGGGTTGTATGGTCGAAGATAGACTACAGTCTTTCTCCAAGAAACATATCACCGGAATAGAATATTAAATCGGCTTTTCCATATAAAAAAAAAATTAGGAGATAGTTTGCACGAAGAGTTCCATTTTTACTTTCGAGCGGAGCGAGAATGGTATTGTATTCGTGAAAAAAAAAGTTTTTCAAATTTTCTCAAAAATGTGTTTAAATGTGTTTCATAAAAAGCAAGTCTCCCAAAAATATCCGTCCGTCGGTCGGTCGGTCGGTCTGTCGGTCGGTCGGTCCGTCGGTCGGTCTGTCCGTCACGCTTTAGCCTAGCGGCTAAACGAATAGTCTGATTGACACCATATTTTAAATTTAAGATTTTCTTGTAAATTTGTCGAAGGGTACTGAGTGGTTTTTTCCTGGCTCTCTTTTTGAGGGTAGCTGTCATACAATGGAAATGAAAAATTGTGATTTGCTCAGAAACGGCTCACACGATCTTGATGAAATTTTGCATGACCAAGAATCTCCATGCAAGGTATCTTTCGGCAGTGTCCATTGGTCTGTGGAAGTTCATATAAGGGGTGTTCCCTTACTACTAAAATTTAAAAATGTGATTTACTCAAAATCGGTTTCAATGAGCTTAGTTTAATGCTTCAAATTGGAATTATAAATTGGTTATATACCTGAATGCATATTTCATTTAAAAAAAATTACACAAATCTAGTATAGGTAAGTTTGTATTTCCATATTATTTGTATGGAATTACAAACTTAAGTTTGCAGTTTGATTGTTCGCAGCCCTTTATAATCCAGTAGTTAGATCATTCGGCTCTTGATCCGGAAGTTCTGGGTTTGATTCCCGGTGGGGACACTGTCGAATGATGGCTCCCGTATATCGCGAGAAAGTAAGTGCAGTGTTGTTGTACCATTTATTTCCGTTTCCGATGATATAATGTATCTTCGAAAAATTGTGCAGTTTTACCGACTGATCATGCCCTTTCTGTTTTAGCCAACCTGTACCTTAGACCCTGTATACATTAGGTTCCTATTCAATGTCTTTAAGTCCCATTCCCAATTTCTTTTTTATGGCTAGTATCCTATCTCAATCTGTTATGCCTAAGTCTGTTGTGAGTTTTATTGTCAGTCACTACGAAGGAAGTACACTTCTAAACAGAAAAACGAACGCTTCTTGCTTTTGTTTTAAATCTTCACAAGTATTTTAAGAATGTCTACCCTCTTTGCCATTCTTGTCCTTTATTTCTGCGAGGGGAGTATAGACTACTAATGTTGAATGGATCAGTCTCTTTAAGGATCAAAGGAATTTCATTTGAATGGGTAATCAGTTCGTGCCTGCCCGGAAAATCGATTATGTGGATTAGGTACTTACTCGCGGTACGTGTTTTAGGTAAGTTCTGGCGAGTTCCGATTTAGTAATTTAAAACTATGAAAAATAGTGTATAATTAAACTTAAATGTAGGTACTATTTTTATTTGAAATTTTTATGTTAACATATGAAACTAAAGTCTTTTCTCTTAAATGAGCAGGTAAATTCCTTCCATCACTCATGTAATTCAAAAGTGGAATTCAATAATAATATAAGAAAATTTGCCAAGAGACTGTCCCGGGCTACATTTCGCTCCTTAACGTAGTAGGTATTCTATATTTATTTTAAACAATGATACATATTATATAAAAATTCAACGTTGAATAATACTAGTAGAAAGCTCGAGTAGAAGGGCCTCATAAGATGTCAACAACCATGCTTCATTGTACTTAACTATCATTTACTACTAGATTATATAGCTACATGAGTAGTTGAGCTTGAGGTTTCTATGTAGACACCTTTGAAATTGTATAAGTTTTGATTTTGCACTGCAGCAGTAAGCCTTCATTTTATTTAGGCCTACAAAGTTTCCAAAATGTTCGATGACAGAAATGTCTGTAATTTTTATACGGTCTAGACAAAACAATACAATTTCTCGGTTCATAATAATTTTTTTGTAATAAATTCTCATTTTCTATGAATTATTTAACTTATTCTATACATCTGATTTAAACTGCTCTTTGAACAGCGTTTCACAAAATTGTTATATTGATAGACCAGAAAGATTAGGATCATGAGATCAAAGTTAATTTTAATTACTAATTGAAATACATTTCTACATCTAACTACCTTTTTGACTAGATATTTTATATTTATATGTATGTAACTTACAATCTATTAAAGCTATTCCGCTAGTTTTCATCAATAACTATGTTTTAAAAGATCTATAGGGAATTCAAATATTTGTTAACACAATCATAAATAACTTTTGACTCAATATTGATCAGTTAGTATAGTAACGATTGTAAAAATATTTTCCAAAAGTAAACAGCTAATATCGCTGAAATTATTGTCTTTAAATATTGAACTTTAGAAATGACAATTTAAGTACAAAACGTCTTGACGCGTCCTTTTAATATATTTTTCTTTATAAACATATTTAATTTACTACATTTTATTGTCGGCATAAGGAAGAACATTCACTGACATAATGCATGTCGTTTCTATTAATACTTCCACAAAAGCCTCGTACTTAAACAAAGAAGTTTTACAATCTATAAAAGCACTTTTCCCTAATACTACTAACATCAAACATCAAACAAATCATATTTCTACAACTATACGTTCAACAACATGGAATAGAAATGAAAATTCAGGGACATTATAAAAATCTCTTAAAAGTTAAGACTAAAGCTTTAAAACCCTACATGATAATGGAAAGCCGCTTAATGTTAGACAAAACACATTGTGAACGCCACATGTTTTCTAAACGATGATATTTGAAAATAAAAAGCGCAAAGAAAGTAAATGTATTTTCAAGTCTTGAGTCACTTTTCATCTATTTATCGTCGCCGATATCATGCTAAGCTTCGCTGTGTCACGCTGAGTAACAGGTATTTAGGCTGAGATACAAAAACAAAATAGAGCTCAGTCTTACAAAATATGTCAAAATCGTATAATTTTTATACTTGTTGAGACTGAGTTCACTTTCGAGTTTGTCTCAGAATCTCAGCCTAAGATTGTACTTAAGCGCAATTACCAAACTTGAGTTACATTTATAAATCCCGATCAAAAGTCACTGGCGAGATAATGATACTTTAAGAGGTGCGGTCTTATGATGACTTTTCGTAATGATTAAAAACAGCAAAAGGTAATTTCAGAGCAGTCAAGTAATTGATTAGAAGTAGGCCTTGCTCAGATCTCAAATGGAAATTAGATAAGAGGCGACGCTGCCTTACATTGCAAAACCTTTAGAAAAACACATTTACCATCTTAACATTCAATCCAGACAGGGTTCGTCACATAACTTCTGTGACGTTTCATAAAGTTTATTATCTTTCGATATGAAAGATTTTATAAGTATCACAGCTTTACATAATTCACCCCACGCGATATATCGAGTGACATGTAAAAATATTTAGCCATTCCCAATATTATTGTCATCATTTAGCATATTATTGTCGTAATTCCATAAAGTATATTGTCAATTGTAAAAATCCTTAGTAATAAAGTCACGTCCGAGAGCCGTTTTTTATAGGCCGGCTAATTTAAAAAGTCCAATTTTATAATACTAATCTTCCCAACTCATCCATATTTCGTTGGTGTGGTGTTGTTTCTTGCGTTCTCAAATGCCGTCGCTTTTAGCTTGGTCGTCGTTGAACTTCTCAATATTTTCCTGAATCCAAGGGATGAATTTAGAAACGTATGCGTAGACCCCCGGAAGACGCGGGTGGGCACATTTGATGCCCCACGAGACAATGCCTCCGACGTACCATCGGTTCGGGTCATCCGGTTCTTTGCAGAGCAGTGGACCACCAGAATCGCCCTAAAACGAAAACAACAATAAATTAACATACGTACAAATAACCCGTAACCCTTATAAGTACAAATGTCCCGTGTGGTGCCGGCAGAGAATAGTACCAACCCATACATACCCGTGGGTGTCATAAAAGGCGACCAAGGGTTATAAACTGGAGAATGGGCTGCAGCATCCTCCTTTGTATCTTACATTTTACTTACTGCGGTCACCTACAACCGCGGTCCATGGTGCCAGCCGTAACGCTAACAAGCGAGGTGACTATCCTACTTCCCCTCTACATTTTTCCAGCAAAAGCTAGAATTCGGGAGGGAGCTTCCTGTCCTGTAGTGGACGTTTCTTGGGATGTTATGAGGTACAAATAACTAAAACTAACCTTGTATTGAACGCACCTATTTAAGATTGGTAGGATAGGAGAGAATATCTGTTTACTTTTTACTAAAGAAAATATTTGTTTGACGACTATTCGCCCAGGACGCGTTATTTGAAGACGCCCTGAACAGCCTTTATTATTTAAATTAAATAATTATTTTAAATTCTGAATATAAGCTTAGGCTTTGGAATATTTTTAGGGTTCCGTAGGTATCTCTAGAGGAAAAAAAACGGAACCCCCTTTAGGATCACTTTGTTGCACATCTGTCTGTTTTTCTCACAGGGTAAAGATATCAAGTTGAAAAAAAAAATACTAATAGTTACTTACTTATCAAGGAAACTAATACTAGTTAATTACTTATTGCTTGTATGAGAAGTGCGAAGGTTTAACACAAACCTTACTTATTAAGGTCCATAGACCCTTAAGGATGTAAAAAAAAATCAAGTTTCTACGACAACACCATCATAAGTAAGATACAGCCATGTATGTCTCAATACCATATAAACTTTCATGTGCAATTAAGTTGGGCAACTATATTCTAAAACTATTCCAAATTTCAGCTCGATAGCGTAAGTGGTTGCTGAGATATAGAGGTGTGACAGACAGACGGACAGACAGAGCGGCACCATAAGGGTTCCTTTTTTTTACCATTTTGGTATCGGAACCCTAAAAACGATCTTTCTAAGTAGCACAGTTTTTTAGAAATCTGCAAAAAACCTTTACAAACAAATTTAATTTGCGGTCCTAAAAATGGACTTTTTTGCTTTTAAAAATACTATAGGTATATCGGAATACTTGGTGCAAAAGTTCGAATCGCACTTGACCGGTTTATTTAATTTGCTTATTCCGTCCCTGTGCAGTAAAGAAGAGTCATGGAGTCGATTAAACACTCGCAAACACTCCACGACTTATTGAATTTGGGGCTTCTTTTCTCCAGATAATGAAATTTATGTTCTTTGCGAATAGTCAAACCAAGTAATTGAATCGTATTTTCAAGAAGAAAATACAATAGATTTTCAGTTTACGGCTTTTGTTCGTGTTTGTTTTGACTTGTTTATATTTTTTTTGGGTCCCGAACCAAAATGGTAAAAACGGAACCCTTATGGTACGACTATACCTATCTGTCTGTCTGTCACTCCTGTTTATCTCAGCAACTACTCGCGCCAATGCAATTTGGAGTAGTTATAAAATATACAACTATATTGAAAATTTAAAAATAAAAAAATATTTTTATTATTATTCGAAATGGGACCAAAATAGGGAGGGGTTAAATTTTACATTGTCGTTATTAGGTCGAGTGGGGTATCATGTGAAAGGACTTAATGTGTAAGTACAATCCAGAATTTATTTTTGTATTTTTTACGACTGTTTGCGATTTATGATGAAAAATGACTACTAGTCTAGGCAACGAAGCGGATCGTTGTATGAAGACCCACTCATTAAATCCTCAGTCGATGAAACTTTGCTGGGGTATTTCACTACATGAGACAAACCTTCTATAAAAAAAAAAACAAAAAAAATCGGTACTTTAAATTTTTCCATACAAAAATTACAAAAAATGTGTGAAAAAGTTTTTAGTAATTTTTTTTGGATTTTCTGAATTTACATTTAATTCATGATTCTTTATCATCCTGTCAAATAAAATCAGCCTGAGAAATTAATGTTGGGGTCAACTGCTTCGTTGCCTACACTAAACAAATACCATCCCCCTTTATCTCCAAAGTTTGCAGTACGAAAAATCGGAATTAATTATACTTAGTCGATAAAAGTTTTTAATTATGTTTGTTTTTGTTGGTGTTTTTTTGTTTTGTCGATTTGAATTCTATTTATTATTGGGAACGGGAGTTTTGAAACAGTGGCCCTTATTAGGAACCGGTCCTTATCAGGCAAACTTACCTTAGCACAGTTTTTGTAGAAATCTGCAAAAAACCTTTACAAGAAACTTAGTTTTGCGGTCCTAATAATAGACTTTACTGCCTTTAAAAATACTATGTCGGAACCCTCGGCGCGTGAGTCTCGCACTTGACCGGTTATTTTCAGACAGAAACTTTATTTTTTTATTGCATTTATAACATTATCTGCCAGTTGCTCAAAGCATCTTTAGACCTTTAGCTCTTAAATCTCTTGCTGACACTTTCTTTGCATCAAGATTCAAGACAGAATGTGAGAGCAATGGATAATAATACGAGGGTGGTCCCAGAAGTAGCCGACCTAACCAAGAAAAATAAAAATAAATGGCACAAACTATATTTATTTCTCTATATAGCTTCCTTGTAGCTCGATACACTTTTCCCAGCGGTGCTCTATAGCTTCAATGCCACGTCTATAGTAGGAATTGTCAAACTCTTCAAAATAGCCATTAACCAACGACTCAACCTCTATGTTGCTCGAAAATCTTTTCCCGCCGAGCCATTTTTTTAGGTTTGGGAACAGAAAATAATCTGACGGGGCCAAATCTGGTGAATAAGGTGCATGGGGAAGCAATTCAAATTTTAATTCTTCGATTTTAGCCATTGCAATGCCAGATGTGTGGACTGGAGCGTTGTCTTGATGAAACAAAACTTTTTTCTTTGACAAGTGAGGCAGTTTTTTCTTTATTTCTTCACTCAAACGCTGCAATAAGTTGGCATAATACTCGCCATTAATGGTTTTTCCTTTTGGAAGATAATCTATAAAAATTATGCCACGCGCGTCCCAGAAAACTGAAGCCATGACTTTTCCTGCCGATGGAACTGTTTTTGCCTTCTTTGGAGCTGATTCTCCTCTTTCAGTCCATTGTTTTGACTGTTCCTTAGTCTCAGGTGTAAAGTGATGAACCCATGTTTCATCCATGGTGATAAATCGACGCAAAAACTCGGCTTTGTTGCTGCGAAATTTTGCTAAACATTCGACTGACACATCCTCACGGCGCTGTTTTTGTTCTACTGTGAGTAATCGCGGCACCCATCTTGCGCATAGCTTTATCATGTCCAAGTTTTCTGTTAAAATACGATGGACTGCACTTTTTGAAATGCCTACCATATCTGCTAGCTCGCGTACTTTTAGTCGACGGTCATCCAGTACAATTTTGTGGATTTTTTTTACTATTTCTGGATTAGTCACCTCATTTGGTCGTCCACTGCGATGTTCATCTTGGCAGCTCGAGCGGCCGCGCTTGAACTCTGCCACCCAATATTTTATTGTTGTAAATGAAGGAGCAGACTCCCCCAAAGTAGAATCAAGCTCCACTTTGATATTAGTTGGGCTGAGACCTTTCAAATAAAAGTAGTGAATTACGTAACGAACACCAATTTTATCCATTATCGAAAAATTCGATGACAACATTCACTAAGTATGCTTCAGAACAAATGCCAAATGACCTAGCGCGTTCGAATTCTAAATTTAAATTTCTTAATGTTCACGCTTCCTAAAAAGAGTATTTAATCAAATAAAAACTGCCAGTAAGTAAGTAAGGTCGAATATTTCTGGGACCGCCCAGGTATGTTGTAATAACCCACTGAATAGAGGGGGGGCTACCTTACAAATGGTGCAACGACTCCAAATTTTTGATATGTTGTCTAGGATGGTTAGTAAGTGTTTAAAATGCAGAATGCACAATTCTCCCCCCTTCGCGCCCCTACCATATTTTTAGCTTATATCTTCGGTTACATGAATTTTAGCTAGAAATGTGTTTTACACAATGTTGTAGAGAATTAAATTTTCTATAATTGACGTTTTTAATTTTGTTTCTAGAACTGATATTTATGGAGATATGCGCTTTTAAAAAGAGGAAAAAGTCTAATTTCCCGGAAATTTGTGAAAATTTCAACTTTAAACCGCTGCAATTCTGATGTGTTTTGCACAGTGTAGTACATAATTAAATTTGCTATAATTTACGTTTTTAATTTTGTTTCTAGAACTGATAGTTATGGAGAAATTCACTTAAAAAAAAAAAAAACTAATTTACCGGACATTTCTGAAACTTCTAACTTTAGAACTCTGTAATTAAATTAAGACCGATCCGCTAGGTATTGATAAACTTAACACATTTGAATTACAGCGTTCTAAAGTCAGAAATTTCAGAAATTTCCGAGGGAAATGATTAATTATTTTTTTTAAGCCTGCATATCTCCATAACCATCAGTTTTAGAAACAAAATTTAGAACGTAAATTATAGGAAATTTAATTCTCTACAACACTGTGCAAAACACATTTGAATTACAGTGATCTAAAGTTAGAATTTTCACAAATATCCGGAAAATGAGATTTTATAGGAAATTTAATTCTCTACAACAAAATTCATGTAACCGAAGATATAAGCTAAAAATATGGTGGGGGCGCGAAGGGGGGAGAATTATGCATTTTGCATTTTTAATCTTTATTTAGTGGATTATAACACGCCTATAGAAAAATATGTAGGTGTGTTATTTTTCATGATTGTCATTCATGGTTTTGATAATGAGGGAAAAGGCCTGAAGACTTGCATGAAAGTTAAGTAGTGCCCAAAAGGCAAACTATCACTACCAAAGAAATTTGACCTCATATAGAAGTAATATATAAGAAATAATTCGTCACAAGTAGGGATGTGGGCATGCTTTCATCTATCGACAGTCGATAAGTTACACAAGGACAAATCGATGTCGAAACTTTGACCAAAAAGTTGAAGTACTAAACTTTAATAAAAGGCAAATCTGTTAAAAGCAGTGATTAAATTCATTAAAAAAAAAATACTTTTTGCATTTTTTACTACAGGTGATTTCTTACGTAGGTGTTTTAATATTAAAGATACCAAATTTCTTACTTACTTACTTACTAAAAGTAATGGACGGTAGCGGTGGAGGCAAGAGGGGTAGGAGGTGTAAAGGTTCTTTTTTTTATCTCTAGCTTACATACAAATTATGTAGGATTTTAAAACAAACTTTTATCCCTCAATTCAATCCATTTGGGATGGTTTTGCAAAAATGCTGAAATACGGGTTGGTGTTTTTCTTCTAAGTAGCTCAAATAAATTTTCAAGCGAAATTTCGTGTATCTTATCTTGCCTTATAACGTGGAGCTGAGTTCCTTATTGGACCTTAGAGCACAAGGAGCCTGTAGTCTTCTGGTTTCGGATAAGCTTGACCCAGAATCTTCATAAGCTTGTGAGCCAAAGCGTTGAGCACAAGAATTGCTTGTCAGTATTGTTTGTAGCGAAAAACTTTCAAACCTTTTTTGTAGAGAATTTTATGTAGATTAATTTAGTATTTTTATTAATTTTCTTACAATTTGTTGATTCAGGATGATTCATGCTGATTGAGACATTTCAATTTGGCGAAGACACACAAAGTTATATTTGTTTGACAGTGTCCCCATCGGGAATCGAACCCAGAATGAAAACAAAACGCGTTGAATGTTGTAAAATATAATAAATGGTACAGCAGCACTGCACTTACTTTCTCGCGATATGCAATTAGAACTGTCAACCGCAAACTTAAATTTGTAATACCATACCTACACATAGTATGGAATTACAAACGTTTATTAAGGTTCTGAAAAATGTTCTACCACATGAATTCGGAACTCGAATTGTAAAATATTAAAACAAACCAACCGTAAACGATTTCGAACAAATCACATGTTCAAATTTTGGTAGTACTGGAACACCTTTTATATGAATTTTCACAGATTTTTAAATTTCAAAACTCTGTTTCTTATGAATAGTTGTTCAGTTTTGTCGACTGTAAAGCTCTTTAAGTTTTTGGTACATCCTGTGTACTAAATTTTCACAAAATCCAATCAAATTGAATATCCATTCAGGTAGATAACCAAAACAAAATTAAAATTATAGAAAATAATACAAACTTAATGTAGTCAATTAGGGTCAATGTAGGTACCACTAGTTGACCATTTAAGCGGTTTTATGACGAAATTCATAAAAAAACTAAATTATTAGTTCTACTTTCAGAGTCACTTCTAAAAGTTCGACTATGAATTAGTTAGGCTTGTGATATAATAAGTGTTAAGGACTTTACAAAATATGCTCTTAAAGTTTTTTTTTTCAAATGTTACATTGCATGACCACTTCGAATAAACATACTAAAGTACTAGCTAGACAAACCCATAACTTTATTGTAAGACGCCAACATAGTTAAATTCTATATAAAATCGCGGTATTTTAAAATTTTCTTACTTTCAGTTCAAATTTAAGTTTTGGTCAGCTATTGGTGCTTGGTCATCTAGTGGTGCACTGACCCTATGAGTAAATCACAAGTTTACGTTTTGGTAGTACAGGAACACCCCTTATATGGAATCACACAGACAAACTGATGATGGCGCAAGATACCTTGCATAGAGATGCTTAGTCAAGCAAAGTTTCATAAAAATAATTTGAACCGTTTTTAAAAAAAAATCAATTCTTCATTTTTGTTGAATGACAGCTACCCTCAAAATGAGAGCCAGCAAAAAACCATTCGGAAATAAAAGTCTTAAATTAAAAATATGGTGTTAATAGGACCATTCGTTTAGCCGCTAGGCCAAAGCGTTGTAACGGGCCGATGGTCTGATACGGAATTACACGAAGAATATAATAGAGTAAATTCTATTTTAGGAGTTTTAAAATGAGTAATAATACAATAGGAATCTTAATATAAATGATCATAGATTTTGTTCGACTCGTAATGAAAATAAAGGCCTGATTATGCATTATTACTTATAATAATAGCTTGAAAATACTCGTCTAGCGCCGCGAATCGGCGCATATTAAAACCTCCTTGGTTAAAAATCTACTTGTCAAACAGGAAATAGAAATGTGTGAGGGAAGTAGGTAGGATTGGCGACGTTAGCCGTAGCTGCTGGTTTGTAGCTCTCTGATTGGCTGGTTTGGGCGGTCTTATCTCTAAATTCGAAAGGAGTGGAGCATGGAAGCTACATCGCCCTTTTTTGCTGAGACCGCACGAGTACAAGATGGACTCCAAAAAAATGTGAGAAAATTCTTTAAAAAAAGGTGACCGAACGTCGAGTTTCACCGCTACAACTGACAAAAGCTAAGTATCTAGGGCATTTCGTCACCCAATTAGTAAATTAAGTTCAATTCGACATTACGATTAAATGACGCTTTCCTAAGTTACCCGCCGATGGCGATCTTTATCAAGAAAATTATTATTTTACTAAGTATTTTTGTGTTATAGCGACCTTTGGAGCTCTAAACGTCAAAACGCGTGTTGAGTAAGAATAAAAACCAATATTTATAGAGTAGTTTTACCCGAAGGGGGACTAAATGTCCTAGTGCTTAGTTCATCGTCTTTTCAAATTTACAGGAGGTCTATGGACCATGTGAAATAGGAACCAAAAACTACAAACCATTTGCTCACATTTGCTACTTTGCGAACTCAGAGGAGCTGAGCGTCCAATTCCAAGCCAGCAGCAGTCCAGACGACTCAGTCTTCATTGCAGTAAGCCAGTCGCAGATGGGTAAGAAGATTTAATATTTACTCCTCAAATCTGCCAATCTACTTTGAACGATTTATGCCAGTCAATTATTTGAGCATATCTATCCTTCTCTGGGATTCTATACAATCAATTTTACTAACTTTAAAAGGTATAGCTACAACTGAAAGCTACTACCCACTTCAATATAAAATTCAATTCTAAGTCTGTTATAAAGAAGGTCTTTTTGGCTCAAATGCTGCAAATGAAAATTGCATATGATTCATCTAATAAACTCACTCTTTTCTATGCCACAAGCTAAGATACAAGGCTGATGATATATAAATTCGACTTTGGGAAAGACAAAACCCAGTATATTGCAATACATCCATATCGGGGTTGCAAATACAACAGGAGTCAGTTTGTAAGTCATCTCGCTCATAGAAAGTAATAAAACTCCTTTATCTATATGAAAGATTGAGCTGAAAGGACTGGATATGTTTCAGGCCTTTACATTGTTAAAAATAAACTAAATTTTCTTGAAGAAAGTCAAATATCAATCTTGGAGAAGTTTAGATGTACTATTTTGATGTTCTCATGTACCATTTACAGCCTTCGGATCTACCTGCTTCCTTTCACACAAATTATTTACAGTACCTATAGGCTCATACTAATCAATGCATTTATTCTAGGAAATTAATTGTATAGGAATTCAACTTGTTCATGGTCCGCACTTAAACGAATTAGGGTTACTCGTTGGTCACGTCGTCGGGTCCAAAAAGCGGTATAGACATCTCATCGGCCAATTTACAACTAGGACAATCCCAATACATAGGCTTCAAGAACTACAGGACAACTGTTAGGTAACATTAGGACTTTCCTTAGATTTCCCTTTTGGTTCAGCTAGGATGGTTAGAAATTTAGACATTACCACATTCAATTATTCCTTACAGTTTCATAAACTTTTAAACTACATATACACACCTACATCTTATTAGGATAGCTCTAGGGGTTAGGAGACGTTACAATCTGATGCTTGGGTTCGTGCCCAGGATAGGAAACTAGTAAGTAAGTTTAAGTAAGCCATTAGGATACCTGATTCCTACCCATTACAATATGGTGGCCGTGCCCATGATCTAGAAATAGGTTAGGGTTTCTTTTTTAATAGCCTCTACCAGCCTCTAGCAAGCATCTACACATTACAATCTTGGTGATGCCGTTGACCAGTGATGATCTGGCTTCGATTAGCAGGCCAAGACCATTACAGCGTGACGGACAGACCGACCAACCGGCAGACGGACATTTTTAGGGGACTTGCTTAAGTGATATAGAACACATTTTTGAGAAAGTTTGTGCAACTTTTTTCACGAATACAATACCTTTCTCGCTCAGCTCGAAAGTAAAAATACTACTATCGATAAAAAATACATCACTCATAAACTCCAACATGATCCCACAAAAAACGATAAATTACAGTAAAATACGTAACAATTCCATATTATCTGACTGTAGAAATGATAAGTTGTCATTTTTTTATGCAATATTTGTGATAATAATCCACAAACATGAAAAATACTGAATAAAACTTACAGATGAAAAGACAAAATTTCTTTGCAATTTTCGTTTTGTTGTTTTGAAGATGTACAGCCATCAACTACACACGTTATTATTAAAAAGAACAATCACTAATATGGAGAGCAACTTAAGAATAAATTCACGATATTTTCATGTTATTCACTACATGTTTTTTATAATTTACACAATGTTTACAACATATAATTTAGGAAATATTTTCAACCGTTAAAATCCCAACAAGTTACAATAATCCTATAAACTTTGTAAATGCAATGAACGCGTCGTTCATCTAATTTGGTAGGATGTGATCACTGACGACTTGACATGGCATGAGACATGCTAGCAGTTGTCATCCCATACTGAAAAAAAATAGCATGGTTTCTTCTCCGAGCGAAGCAAGGAGGTTTTTGTTCTGAGATCACTACTAACTATTTTGAAATAACTTAACTTGAATGACAGCAATATAATAGGTCTTTACCAAGGAGGTTTTAATCCACGCTACCGTAGCGTGGATTAAAACCTCCTTGGTCTTTACCTATGAAATTGCCGTTTTGTATGGCGAATTTTAGGTAAACTCAATTTTCAGTACTAACATTTTTGCATTTTTCTTAGTAATTATAAATCCAGTTGTTTTTATTATTTTGAGCATTAATGGGAAGACATTAAGCTAACAGAAGCTTAAATTTAATTTAAGTTTAAAAATATAACAAATCCAATGATGAAATCGGACGACATTTAAGACGAACAATTTTCAAACCTTTAATTTTATATATCAAACTAAAAATAAAAACTTTATTTTATGCGTAAATTGATAACCTTGAAGTCAACTTTCAAATATAAGACAAATGAAAAAAATAGCATTAGAATTATAGGAATTATGATCTCATTAATCTGTAAGAAAATTTCGGCAATTTCATAGGTAAAGACGTATTATTTTTCTCGTTTACAATAGGTGCGCCGAGTGCGCGTTGTGATTTTTAGAGCAGGGTCGGCGATTTGAACTTTTTAAGGTAGGTAGGTATTAATCTGTAAGAAAATTTCGGCGATTTCATAGGTAAAGACCTGAACACATGATCTATTAATAGGTACGTATCTTCTGGCATCGCTACGTTTTGCCGTATATTTGCTATCATTTTAATTAACCTCACTCATAAGATCTTATGAAGACGTCCACTGCTGGACAGCGAACTCCCTCCAGAATACAGCAAAAACGCGTGGAACTTTGAAAGGGAATTGCCATAGTCACCACGCATGCAAGCGTTGCGGCTGGCGACCGCTGTTGTTGGTGACCGCAGTAGTAAGATGGTATAAACTAATACAGCTACACGCTACTAGCATTACCACGCTGTATCGCAATGGACAACCTCTGGACAAGAAACGAGCCGGAGCGGGGGTCAAGACCTCTCTCCTTCAGCCTACGCCCTATCTGCCCGACAAAGATCAGTGCCTCCGCGCACCAACTACCCGCCGTCTCAACAGCCAGCGGGACGAATTCGTATTGGCGGGTGAGGTCGGCGTACTTAGCCCTCTTTTTTAAGGCTGCGGATTCAGCGGCCGCCCCTGCTGCCTGGGTTGTCTGGCCTAGATGGCAAGCCGCAAAAGTACTGACGCAGGTGGCATCCCATAGCAGGCATCTGCCTTTATGCCACGGGACCAGCGTCACCTTTGGACCGGGTGCGATCTGGGGCGGTCTGTTTCATTGACTGTTTGTTTTTGTGTTTTTGTGTTGTAATTTAGTTGAAATGTTTTTTATTTCAATAAATACTTTTTTGCAAAAAAAAAGTTTTGATCTATACAGCTACATTATTTGTAACTAATGATAATACTTATTTTTTACTGTGAATGGGCTTGACCTCGACCTCGATCTAGCTCTGAGGACAGAGATGAGGTCAACGATGGAACGAGCTTGCCCACAAAAAGCCTATTCACTCGCGACTTAAATAGATTCGGGTTATAAGAGCTCGGGAACACAAACGCAGCCAGAGAATTCCACTCCTTAGCCGTGCGCATTATAAAGGATGTTTCAAAGCGCTTTGTGCGGAGTCGTGGAATATCGACGAAGTATGGGTGCGGTGCGTCTGGATTCCCGATGGCAGAAGGGGGATGGCGGAATAAGTTCATTGAGCTATTAAGAACTTGAGCACCAACCTGACACGCGTCTTTCCCTCCTTCAGGGTATCCTGCGCATATCATGCCCTCGGTCACATTAAGATCTTTATGTTCCAGCCACTGGTTGCACAGATCACGGTTCAGCACCGGCACTTCAACCTCGTTCACTGTTGGCTCATAATCTGACGCTGGTAATGAAAAAAAAAACACACTTTAAAATTGCAATAAAAAAATAAAAAAAGTTTAATCAAATTTAGGGCTTTCACATTAGACAGTCACATCAATTTGACGGTGACGACCGCGAACATAATATTGGGAACCCTGTTGCAGAGGTGCTTAACTATATGAGAATTCTAATAGCGTATATGAAATTGAATTTTTTTACTACAGATCATTTTGACTACGATAGATGCTCATATTAATTTGACGCTGACTGTACGTACATCTTGAGAGCAATCTCACACTATTAATTCGACCCATAGTCACATATTCAACACGTAGAGATTTCTTACGATACAATGAGGTGACATGACAAACTAAAGTTTAATTTCTCATGCTCTTAACTACCGCATCTCAAAGCTACCCCAGAAACTGTCTCAGTTAAGCAATTGGCGGTATTGTAGTTGGCAGTTTTTTTCATGTAATCAGTGAGCTTGTGGGCCACCTGAAAGTAAGTGATCACCACCGCCTATAGCGCCCACTCGTATGAGTAGCATAATTGACACTAAAAAGACAGAAAAGCGCCAGTAATTTCACTGGCTCCCTTGCCCTTCAAACCGAAACACAGCAGTGCAAAGTGCAGTACGCCAGAAAAAAACCGGCCAAGTGCGAGTCGGACTCGCGCACAGAGGGTTCCGTACCACCACACAATCATAATTGTATTAGTTGAAATTTCAGTAAATTAATGTGCTAGATTTTTGAGTCCGACACGCGCTTGACCGAATTTTATTATATGTTGTTATTTTATAGCTTATGCACTGTAAACATACCAATTTTCAAGTTTGTAAGTGTTACCGTTTTTAAAATAGAACTAAAACAAAAATCGCCTCCGCGACCATCCAACTTGACCCTTCTCTTATATGAATGTTCTTGAAACGGGAGCTCACCACATTGTTACCAGGCTTTTCCCATTATTTGTACTGTGAGACCTAGCTTCTTGCCAAATTTCAACCTGATAACTTTACCCATTCGTGAGATAAAGGGTCTTGACAGACAGACAGACAGACAGACTGACAGACAGACAGATGGACATCAAAGTGATCCTATAAGGGTTCCGTTTTTTTATTTTGAGGTACGGAACCCTAAAAAGCAAGGGGGTGGTACTCACCAGACGGACTTTGCACAAAAGCCTTACCACCTTCAAACGCCCTACCACACACATAGGTAAGTATACATACACTCACTGTCGTGGCTCTTGCCCCAGCCGATGATAGTGCAGACGGTGCCTGGGGGTAGCGGCCGGTCGGCTGGTGGAAGACACACCGGCGACAGATGTTCGTGATAGCGCACTCGTACTGCCAGCTACGAACAAATGGAAGTACGTATTAGTGGCGTTTCAAGTAAAAAACCGGCCAAGTGCGAGTCGGACTCGCGCACTGAGGGCTCCGTACCACTAAGGTAAAAATAATTTTTTAGTTATGGACGCGCGGTCACGCAGAAGTGTATTAAAAACGCGAGTCCGACACGCACTTGACCAGTTTTCATCATCATCATATCAGCAGAAAGACGTCCACTGCTGGACATAGGCCTCCCCTAAAGATCTCCATGACGACCGGTCCTGCGCTGCTCGCATCCAGCGGCTTCCCGCGACCTTGACCAGATCGTCGGTCCACCTTGTGGGGGCCTGCCAACGCTTCGTCTTCCGGTACGTGGTCGCCACTCTAGAACCCGTTCGCCCCATCGGACAATTTTTATAATCTGCTATTATTCTACTTATAGGTTATGCACTATAAATATAACAATTTTCACGCTTGTATGTGTTCTCGATTTTACGATAGAGAAAAATCGCTTAAAACACGTTTTAGTAGTACCCCTTAACTTATTTTTTTTAGTGAAAATACTAATGTTGGAGCAGCAACTGAAATACATAACCTGTGAAAATTTCGGCCGATGACAGACAGACATAGGGTCCCGTTTTTCACCCTTTGGGTACGGAACCCTAAAAAGGACTTTGCATTGGCATGCACTTTTGACCTTATAGGTTGTTAGGGCAAACACTGTGTTTCTTGAAACTGTATTGAGACCATGAAAGTGAACAACTTTCTCTTAGGAACTTGGGTCAAATTAAGAAAAAATAATTCATCTCCCATATAAAATGTGCAATCAGTTGGTGCAGTTTCTGGATTGGATAGGATAGGATATCTTTCTCTACTTCGACTGACATGAGTCTGAGGCTGCTCCAGTAAAATTACGAGAGATTGTATGGCGAAACGGAAATAATTGATAATAGCCGTGATTCTTTTATAGATCGATAGATTATATTTCTGTGTAAAGCTTTTTAATGGAATCCACCTAAATTTACTTCATTTATTTATTTATTTTGCCGTCCAAACATTAAAAAAAATGGAATTTCGGAAAAAAATGTTAATAGATTATTTTTTTTATTTACGGCTTGCTATATATTCAGAATTTCATATTATACATGAATCCACCTAAAAATATTAGCTTTTTTGTATTGTTTAACTTTTATAGCACGAAATTTAAATACAGCTTATCTTCGCAACCAAAAATAGTAATAGATCCGTTTTGCTTTCTAATAGTTTAAATAGTGCTATATAATCACATTTTTGGCAAATCCAACATAAATGTTTACAAAATCATTGTAAACCAGCGATTACAAAAAACTTTTTTTTTATTTAGTATGGAATTTTTGTGAATATATATAAGAATCACTTACATTTAAAAAGGTTGAGTTTAGCTCAGTTTATTGCTATTATTTTACCTCGACTTTATTGGCCCTTATATGTAAAAATAAGTGGAGATTTTATATTTTGAAATAAATTGATATTTTTAAATATATTTATGGTGGATTTTGATGCCTATATGTAAAGTATACGTTTATCTATGATATAAAGTATATAATTGTCTATTACTATTTTTGCCTTAGCTGTTATTCGAAAAAAATATTCCGCTTTAAATTTTAGGTGGATTCGTAAATATTGCGTCTTAACATCATATTTAAATACGATATACACAAAAAAGTAGCTATTAGCATTTAATGTTTTGCAAAACCGTATTTTTACTGGACTAGGGCGCACGCTAAGACGCAGGGGCGCAGCACAAAACAGTACAGTTTGCCTTGTAAGAAAGCGAGTGGCAAGACGGGCTAAGCATACGCCCAGCCTGAACAATGCGCTTTTCTTGTGTCGTGTTGGCGTATCTGGATTATTTTTGAGCACGCTCGATGCATTATGTACCTACTTATAACTATACAATACAATATACTCTTTATTGCACACAGATAACAAGAAATACAAAAGGTGAACATAAAATAAAGAGCACAATAAGGCTGCGTTATTGCTAATAAGTAATTTCTTCCAGGCAACCTTTGGGTGCAAGGAAAAATGTACCTGAAAAAGCCCAACATCGTTGTCGTGCGTGTTTCCGATGCTGTAAAACGGATGTGGCACCACGCGACGCACTTTCAACTTCTGCCCGTAGTATGCGTGCGAGTGGCGGCGTGTGATACCCAGTTGGATTGTCCAGCCGTTCACATCTGTGTGGCTAGAATAAAAATACAGATAATAAAGGGCGGTGTGTACGTCGCACAAAATAACTCCTGCTATGACCGTTAATGCGCAGAACTCAAAAAATGTATCGCGGGGTGGAGCGCGGCATGTGGGGAAAGGCGAGCGAATCGTTCATTGGTTATCCGCCTGTCACCCATGCGCAGAAAATAACCGTCAGAGTCAAACTTATCCTGTGCACGCTATGCTGAAAGAGCGTGCTCAGTCAATGAAACTGAAAAACTTTCCCAAAGAAACATTTTTGGGAAAGGAAAAAAGTTACCTCCATACCAATTTGATCGAACAATTTGTATGGAGAAGCCAATTTCTTTTTCATTTCACAAACATATTTCTATGTAAAAGATGTTCAGTTTAGTTGAATGAACACGCCCTTTCAGTTTTCGGTACACCGTCCCTTACACCCCATAAGTATAGTAATTCCATTTTTCCTGTAACCTTTTCATGTTAATTAGAGGATCGATTTCATTTCTTGTACACAAAAAAACAATAATTTGCCAACGCAATGCACTTGAAAATTACTTTCATAGGCTACGTTGACATACAACTCTTAAAATTAACGTTTTTATCTATCAAAGCGAAGTCAGCACCCTCTGATAGATAAGCCATGAACATCTCATTTAGAAATGGCCAGTCAATCACCGCTGCTTGCGTCTCTTCCACTTTACGCTTTATATCCCGCCCCGTGGTCCCGCCGCAATCATTACTTACTTGCCAACACAATGCGAAGCAGCACTGTAGAAAAGCACTTCTTGTCCTCCCAAGATCGCACCTAGGAACCACTTGTCAACCATCGCTTGCGTCTCTCCAGCTTTACAAATAAATGCGTCACTACTTACTTGCCAACACAATGCGAAGCAGTCAATAGGCACAGATTAGCCCCGAGCACTTCAACACTGTAGAAAACCACTTCTTGTCCTCCCAAGATCGCACCTAGGAACCACTTGTCAACCATCGCTTGCGTCTCTCCAGCTTTACACTTTAATGCATCACTACTTACTTCACAACACAATGCGAAGCAGTCAATAGCCACAGATCAGCCACGAGCACTGTATCTCTACAGTCTACTACCTCTTCTGGTCCTCCTAAGATCGCACCTAGGAACAACCTGTCAACCACCGCGTCTCTCCCACTTTACACTTCAATGCATCACTACTTACTTGCCAACACAATGCGAAGCAGTCAACAGCCACAGATCAGCCACGAGCACTCTAGAGAACCTCTTCTGGTCCTCCCAAGATCGCACTTAGGAACAACCTGTCAACCACCGCTTGCATCTCTCCCAATGCATCACTACTTACTTGCCAATGCAATGTGAAGCCGTCAACACCCACTGATCAGCTATAAGCACTCCAGCACAGAAGAAAATCTCTTCCGGTCCACCTAGGATTGCAGCCAGGAATGGCCAGTCGCCCGGAGCTGCTTGCGTCCCTCCCACTATACGTTTCGATGCACTGCCGCGTACTCGCCGCCTTCCACATTCTATAACAATAATAAAAAGTAAGTAAGTAGTTAATATTTAAGTATAAAAACTTGACGACATCGTTTCACAAAATTATCGGAGGTACGGTCAACCGCATATCGGTAGAAACTTTTACAACTTTATTACCACGCCATAAGGTCCAAAAGTCTTTCTACTGACGTGCTGTTGAGTGTACATTTTCACGCTTACAGTTGAATTGATTTTGATTAAAAGTGATCTAAGATACTTATTTAAAATTGGATACCTCGGAACTGTATCAGCAAATTGACTTTTTTCATCGAGAAATTCACGATTCATTCAGGAAAATATATTTTATCGAATTTACGGATCACAGTTCATTTGTTGGACTTTCACTTGATATTAGACCAGACAAGTCAAGATAACAAAACTTCTAGTCGTGTCCTTTATATTATTTGCTTAATTTTTACTTACGCCCACCCAAAATTTGCATTTTCAGTAAAAGACATTTACCTTATCTCGGGCTAACAAAGCCGGATTAGGCAGCATTTCTTATATAAATTAAGAATTTCCGAATGTCGGCTGGGAGCTAAGAATGAGTGCTGAGGCCAAAAAAAAATTAAATATCTTTTCCTTGGCTTAGTAGCTTCTAAAATGTGGCGATCAAAAGGGACTGTATAGCGGCATGCACTTTCGATCTTTTTTGGCGAGTAATAAGGTGGAAAATGCATGCCGTCATAAGCTCTCTTTTGATTTGGACCACCACAAATTTAAAAAACCGGCCAAGTGCGAGTCGGACTCGCGCACTGAGGGTTCCGTATAAACCTACGTATAAAAGTAAAAGTTATGGTATTTTTATTGCTAAAAAACTTTATTATGTGATGTACGAGTCTTCTTCTTTAATTTAAGAGCTTGGCTCTTGTCGATGGAGTAACTTCCAGTCCTCACGTTGTATCGCGAGCTGCTTTACCTCCTGAAACGACACGACATTGACCTTTTCTTTAATCTGGTCAAAGTAGCTTCGCCTAGGTCTTCCTCGTCCCCTCTTTCCTTCAATCTTTCCTTCCATTATGTTTCTCAGGAAATTGTCGTGCCGTATCAGGTGACCTATCATTTTCCCTCTTCGGTTATCTATTGTTTTTAGTAAACTTCTTTTCTCTTTGACTATTTCTAGCACCTCCTCGTTTCTTTTCTTTTCCGTCCAGCTAATTCTTTCCATTCTCCTCCAGCACCACATCTCAAATGCTTCCAGCCTTTCTCTATCTCTTTGTGTCAGTGTCCATGTCTCACTTCCGTACAATACAATACAATGCTCCATATGTACACCTTGATTAAGCGCTTTTTTTTCTTAGATATTTTGGCCTTCAGGAGGTGTTTCTTGTTATTAAAGGCTTTTTTAGCCATAGCTATTCTTTGAACGATATCTGGTGTACATCTGGAGTCACTGGTGATTAAGCTTCCTAAATATCTGAATTTATAAACCTGTTCTATTGTAACGTTATTCAGTTTGATTGGACAGTGATCTGGGGTATGTTTAGATGCTATAAGTGTTTTGGTCTTTCCAGTGTTATAAAATTTATATTTGAGTTGATAGAATGAAAGGTAAATTGCGGTTTACGATTTATGACGTATTAAAAAAAAACTACTTACTAGATCTCGTTCAAACCCATTTTCTTTGGAAGTTTGCATGGTAATGTACATCATATATATATTTTTTTATCATTCTCTTATTTTAGAAGATACAGGGGGGGGGGGGGACACACACACATTTTACCACTTTGGATGTGTCTCCCGCACAAACTATTCAGTTTAGAAAAAAATGGTAGTGGAAACCTCAATAACATTTTTGAAGACTTATCCATAGACACGTATGGGTTTGATGAAAAAAATTTTTTTGAGTTTCAGTTCCAAGTATGGGGAACCCTAAAATTTATTGTCTTTTTTCTATTTTTTTGTAAAAATATTAATGCGGTTCACAGAATACATCTACTTACCAAGTTTCAACAGTATAGCTCTTATAGTTTCGGAGAAAAGTGGCTGTGACATACGGACAGACAGACAGACAGACATGACGAATCTATAAGGGTTCCGTTTTTTGCCATTTGGATAAGGAACCCTAAAAACCGGTCAAGTGCGAGTCGGGCTCACGCGCCGAGGGTTCCGATATACCTATAGTATTTTTGAAAGCATTAATGTCAATTTTAGGACCGCAAAACTAAATTTGTATGTAAAAGTTTTTTGCAAATAACAAAAAACTGTACAACTTAGAAAGATCGTTTTGGTTTTGCTGTAATATTTACATAAATTTCCATCGATTTTAATTAATCCAGATTTTTCCTTCCACAAACTTTGAAGATAAGGGGAATGATATGTTGAAACATAAATATTTTTAAAAATTAAAAGCTGCTCGTTGTTTAGCATAACTCGAGTAAATACCCATACGATTTTTAAAGTGGTGGAAATTTCGAAAAGACAAACTGAAACTGCTTCTTGAATGGGGTTTTTGCGTACGATGTCCCAGACTTTAGGGCGATTAGGGCGCCTACTAATTCTTTGACTCGGCTAGTTATAAATATCAAAATATATGATAAACGTAGAGATCGCCCTCTACACACATGATGGATCAGCATAACCACCCTGATCAATAAAGAAAACCTTCACGACGACCCGGCAATCCTCGACAGGATATCATGGCGCTAGAAGATTAGGAGGGCAGACCCCAACTAATGTGGAACAGCGCAAAGAAAAAGAAGATATATCGATCCCTCTGGGCTCACTTGTCATAAACGCCAAAATGCACTTTTTCAGGAGAAGCAAAATATGAAATGGAAAAAACGGAAATGCTGTTTTTTTTTTTTTTTTTCTGTTGTATCAAAATGCTCAAGTTTAAAGGCTTTAAAATCTCATGAGTTTTTCATTTCTGTGGAATGTATATTTATAAAGATAGCATGGATTTACAACCCAAAAAATAAAGTGAAATGGTGTATACTACCCAAAAAAAAAACCGGCCAAGTGCGAGTCAGACTCGCACCCTAAGGGTTCCGTACCTATCTACCATATGATATACTAAAAGCTTTTGCTCTTTAACTTTAAAAACTCCGCTGCCATCCAACTTGACCCCTCTTTTATAGAAAAGTTCTTGATACGGGAGCTTACCTTAACTGGCTCCTATTAGTTGTGAGAAAAATGGTAATATTTAATGATTTTAGACTTTTCCCTTTATTAGTACTGTGAGACCTAGCTTCTTGCCAAATTTCATAATTTGAGGACATAAAAAGCCATATCTTTTCATTGCGTCGTTGTAAAAAATTGTAATTTTCAGATCTTGTATGGTTTATGGACTTTAATATTGTTAATTTCAACCTGATACCTCTTCCCGTTTGTGAGAAAAATGGTCTTGACAGACAGACAGACAGACGGACAGACAATAAAGTGATCCTATACGGGTTCCGTTTTTTTATTTTGAGGTACGGAACCCTAAAAAAATGTAGTAAAAGCCCATTCTAAAGGGTTGTCTTGATTTATTTTAATAGTAACCTGTTAAAAACCGGCCTGTTGCGGGTCGGATTCGCATTCTGTGTTCGGGTGTATGATTCTGGCACTGGTGCGAGCGAAAACCAATCTTAAGGTGGCGAACCTTTTTCTTCCGCGAGTGTACATTACTTTTGGGAATATAAGGATAGTGGAAGCGCCATGGCTCCTGTGCTGTCAAAACCTCAAAGATCTTAAAGCCAAGCAGTCTGTTACTTTTGATCATCCAACACTGGCAAAACTAATTCAAACGCCTGTTGACAGTGTCAAAAAACGCGCTATCTTGCTAACTCTATCCACACAGCTGCGGGCTAATTTGAAATTCTCTAAAAGCCCCTTAAAACCTAAGTATCGGTAAGGAGTGAGCGACGCCTAGCAACACTCGGTACAACATTGATAACAAACACCACAAAATTTATTGTACACAAAGCTTTGAGCGTTATTGTATAATTCCTTTAAACAATATGAAGTTGTTGGAGTAAAGGAACAAAGAACGCGTTAATTGAAAATTATTGTTGCCAAGTGTAAAATATTGTTCGAAAGTTTTTTGTGTTCATGTTTCTCGTAGGTAGGCGGCAAATTGAGTCATTTGTGCTTTCCAAGAGGTATTATCTTAATTTTTTTAAGGTTTCGACCAAGATGGTAAAAAAACACTGGATCTCACTACAAAAAAGTTAGACATCTGTTAAACACTTGATCAAAAAAATGCGCACAAAATAACTAGCTATGTCTGTTGATGCGCCGAAGTCAAGTCATAAGAAAATAAGTCATTTTTGACTTCTGCGCATCAATGACATAGACAGAGTTATTTGGTACTTTGGTACGATTTTTTTAATCAAGTGTTCAACAGATGTCTAACTTTTTTGTAGTAAGACGGTCAAATTCGTCCGACTGTCACATCTTTAGGTCTCGGCAACCTAAAGAGTCTCAACAGACGAGATCCGGGCAGACACGGACAGTCACGGACTTTGTCCGCGAGTGTGGCCGGTATAGTTTTTATCAGAATAAAATTCAAACTTATCATTTTTAGAAATTGCTCTACGTTTTAAACTAAATAACAATCAAAATAACCTTTTTGAGTAATTAACTCTTTGAACTGAACAACTATTCAAGCTGTTTTTCTTGCAAACCAAAGATTTTGGAAAATACGCGCATACGTGCGCATCTTGTACAGCAGACGGCTGACATTTTGTTGTGACAGTCCGCCAGTGTGGCCGGTACTGCAATTTTTTCGATATAATTCGCATAGGAAAAGTATGTGTAAGGTACCTCGAAACTTGGCTCATAGACAGGGATAAGGTCAATAAGTAAAAATAAAAAATACGATTTTTTTTCGGTTGCAAATAATAAAGTTAAAAAATAATTTTGTTTTTGTCAAATATCGATAGGTCGTATGGCAGAATGAAAAGTAGCCATGGCCAGTCTTAAAAAAAAAACTGACAACTGTTCTAAGTAGTCTGTGGTCGGTTTTTTTTATGATAGGCAATGACTACCCATCACATTCTGCCATACGACCTATCGATATTGGACGAAAACGAGTTTTTTTTAAAACCTCGTCATTTATGGCCAAAAAAAATTGGTATTTTTTATTTATCTTTAATGATCCTATTCCTGTTTATGAGCCAAGTTTCAAGGTACCTTATATATAAGTTTCCCTAGCGAATTATTGAAATGAAATTATTTTTTGCCCAATTACAGTGGTGTAACAAGATGTTAGTTTGTTGATAGTTCCTTTACTGTAAGCTCGATTAGAGCATAGCAATTTTAGTTACAATTGTCATATGTATTCACAATAGCACACTGTCGAAAAAATTTACATTGCATGCGTATAACAAAACATAATTTAAAGAAAGTCAAAACAGTATACAATATTGTCATTAACATGATAAAAACATTCAGCTTCTATTTTCCAAAATCTTGGGTCAAAATTAGATACTGTTGTAGATTCTTGGCCAGAATCTAGGCTTGTTTATTTTCTAGTATTTCACTAAGTTACTAATAATTAACTGCTATAGTAATCTTACACTTCTAAGTGCTAAAAGAAACATTGCAAGATTTTGAAGGAGGTGCGTAGTTTTGTTAAAATTATTTTATTATCCTATTTTACTAATCCGCTTTTCTCAGTGCCCAAATGCTCTTTCAGGCTTCTCGTATTTTGACTACTATGCCTTTATAATGTGGTAAAAGTTATCTTTTGTAGCTCGAAATTTAATAAAATTGAACATTAATCTCCACCGCAGATCTCCGCAGCAGCCGTGATCCAACATACAGGGTGTAAAAAATCCCACACGAAAACTGAAACCTAAACTTCAAAAGGTTGTTGACTGAGAACTGAGCACTTAAAAATATAATTTTATAAGTCGGCCCCGTTTGGTGCCGGCAAAGAATAGTACCAACCCTTACATACCCGTGGGTGGCGTAAGAGGCAACTAAGGGTTATAAACTGGAGGATGGGCAGCAGCATCCTCCATCTAACATCTTACTTACTGCGGTCACCTACAACCGCGGTCCATGGTGCCAGCCGTAACGCTAACAAGCGAGGTGACTATGGTACTTCCCCTGTACATTTTTTCAGCAAAAGTTAGAAGTCTAGAGGGAGCTCCCTGTCCTGTAGTGGACGTTTCATGGGATGTTATGATGATGCAGTATGATAGATACCAATAACAGATAATTTTAATATATTTTATTTATCAATCAATAAAATATTGTAAAAAAAAAATTCCAATATTTATTTTACATGCATGACTTAAAACTAGCTTACCTACTTGAAATCCCTTTATCGGGATTATATGTAGAGGCTTAAATAATAAAAAAAGAACATACATATCAAAAATTATAGATTAAACCCCTTTCATTGGTTTCATTGGTTCCATTTATATCGGCGAAAACCCCCACACACATATTTTTTAAACTTTCCATTTATTAATTTCCACTTACATATAAATGTTTGTGTGGACACTCCAGGTCCGTGCGTCATACCTGACTAGAATGTACGTACTGCATCGACCGTTTAATATCATAATAATAAAAAATTATTAAACTTTATCCAAGGTCGAAACTCGATATTTTTACTATTTGACTTACCAAAGTGACTGTATCGTTGGTCTATTTCGTACTTGCAATATTTTTAACTATATATTTTGACTTATGTTTCTTGGGGGAAGGTGTTCAGTTTCTAGGGGCTTTTCGTCATCATCATCATAACATCTCATGAAATGTCTACTACAGGACAGGCAGGGAGCTCCCTCCAGAATTATAGCTTTTGCTGGAAAAATGTGGAGGGGAAGTACCATAGTCACCCGCTTGGCAGCGTTACGGCTGGCACCATGGACCACGGTTGTAGGTGACAGCAGTTAGTAAGATGGTATGATACACACAAGGGGTGGTGCTGGATGCTGCTGCCCATCCTCCAGTTTATAGCCCTTAGACGCCTCTTACGACACCCAAGGGTATATGAATGGGAATCTATTCTTTGCCGGCACCACACGGGGGCGCTATTACGGTAGCAGAAATATCTCGGAAGAGAGTTTTTTTTTAATTGAAAATGGGCTTACTCTTGACCTAGATCTAGTTTTGAAGACAGAGATGAGGTCGACGATGGAACGAGCTTACCCAGAAGAAGCCTATTCAATCGCGACTTGAATAGACTCGGGTTATATGAACTCGGGAACACAGACCCAGGCAGAGAATTCCACTGTTTAGGTGTGCGCATTATAAAAGATGTTTCAAAGCTCTTTGTGCGAATGTGCGGAATATCAACCAAGTATGGGTGATATCAAAGTAGCCCTAAGCAGCATTCGTCTCAGCCAAAGTCAATAATTGCGTACTCCCTTCTGGCTTCTGACCTTTGCGCGGGAGTTCGTATTGTAAAATAGAAATGGTTCTTTTAGCTACTGTAACTGTCTGAATCCACAGTTTTAGTTTTTTGTATAGAGATGTCTTTTTAAACCCGGTATAGTGAGTAAGGTCGTGTATTATAATATAATGGCCATATTATGGATGCTTTTGAAAAAAGATTTTGTACTTATAATGGCTGTATAGAAGGAAAAGATTTTATAATATAATATCAAGCATCAATGTAAGGGATGGGTGGGAGGCAGTCAGCCGTCTCTTTATAAGGTTTAACAAAAGTCAAAAGTTCTTTATTCGTTGTTAGATATAATAATCAATTAAGGCGATCCGTTTTCCATACTGAATTCAAATGACTCGCATTCTTATGCGGGACATAAAATGCTGTTGAAAAACGAGTGTACGAGTATACTGCTAATGAACTGTAGTTTTTGTTAGCAATATTTGGTTCAACATTACCATTGTGGGTATGCGTCTATACTTTCGGTGCATTAGCTGTATCTTTGTATTAATTAGCAAAAAATTTAACTAAAAATTGCAGTATACACTCGTTTTTCAACAGAATTTTATGTATAAGTTATTTGAACTTAGTATGGAAAACGGATCGCGTCAGTGCTTTTTTTAATGATCACCCAAAAAAAATTATACGAAGTATTTTTTTATATTTTTTTTATACAATCTATTAGTGACCCCTTAGAAGGATCATCGTTTTATTTTTTTCACCCTGTATATAAAATTTTTATGATGATTGCCGTACTGCACCTTTATAACAATATCGTAATTTTCAAGCTTTAGTTCAAAGTTTTGTTTCAGATTTAAATTTAAAGTGGAATCGTAAATACAGTGTCTTAAGGTGATCCGTTTTCCATACAAAAATTCAAATGACTTGCATTCTTACGCGGGATATAAAATTCTGTTGAAAAACGAACGAATACTGCTATTTTTTTAGTAAATTTTTTCGCTGATTAATACAAAAATACAGCTAATGTACGAGTACTGAAAGTACTAGTTTTTGTTAGCAATTTTTGGTTCAATATTACGATTGTGGGCGTGCGGTCAAAACTGTACGATTGTGCTTTGTGTACATGTGTGAGTAATCGTACTCATGTAAATCACGGACTGACGAGAGTAATTGACTTTACTGGACATATGGAGATATTTTTTTTATCGAAATTGTTGTTAGGCGTTGAAGTAGCACCATGAAATTTACGCTGATCAACATTTTGCACATACATAGTTGGTACTTATTGAATTAAAAAAATAAAACCTTATATTTGCAGCAGTGGCTCCATCTAGTTTCGTTCGGGTCTAAGCTGGCCGTCATGTTAGATAAACACAAAAAAGTATTTCCAAAACCGTATTTTTAATGAGCTACTCGTATATGCCCTGTTTGGTACATGTTGTACAGAATTTAACTAAATATTACAAGTCTACTTAGCTTATGTGATCCCAACTATGGGTATCAAAGACTGACATGTACCTAATCATAATATATGATTCACCTTTTGCAAAATGGCAAGATGTTGTAAAATTGGACACTTTACTTAGTGCCTAGGGATGTTATAAAACTGCGCATAATTCGTTTCTGACATTCGTTGTAGTCGTAAAATAACCTAACCAATCCCCAATCGGTTTGATTAGGTAGGGTTTGCCTTAGAGCCACCATTTGCAACCTGGTTACGAAAAAACAGGACATTGACCTACAATGGTGATCTTATCTTTACGTAAGATTTCTTTCAGTCAAATCATATTTGCCTTGGCAAGGATCGAATCCGCGACCTACGGTGTAGAAAGAAGCCAGGGTCACTCCAAACCACGCCAACGGGAGTCTACTTGATATAAATAAATCATTTTATTAATTCAAACAATACCGAATATTCCCGAAGATATTATCTAAGTATGTAACATTCTCATTTTAACATAGGTACCTTGTCGACCAAGCTTCGTCCTATAATAGCTGCCTCAAAATTAAAATATTATCGGGTGAGCAAGCTATGCTATCCGCCAACAGATGGCGCTGTAGGTTTCTGGCTAAAACACGGTGTTTTAAAAAAATGCTTAAACACACGGAGAAAACGAATTTTCCCAGACAGGAGACCTAGCTAGATCGATTTTTTGCCCTAGAAAACCGCAGTATGGTAAATTTCATCGAATTCGTAGAGCCATTTTAGAGAAACCTATTACAAATGTATATACAAATATTGCTCGTTTAATAGTATAGGATAACGAGATTACAGGAGATTACATGAGGTTGTACAAATCTGTGCCTTATTGCAACTTTATTTTCACCTCACGTGCTCGTAAAACTTTGCTTTTACCTCGTTACTTAAAAAGCCTTATGTATACATAAAAAAAATTTGGTTATTTGTATCATATTTAATGCTTACTAAAGGACGTGAAAGAGCGACCACTTGGCAAGACCCTCTATGAAGGATGGAAGACAGTATTAAACGAAGAGAGAAATATTACTCTACTTACCTGACAGCCCAAATTCCACTTTAGCGTCTATGAAACAGGGACGAGTTTCCTTTATGTAAAGAGTACAAACGCGGCTGTACCAAGGGTACTTAATTATTTCATTGTCATAAGTGGTTTTCAAATTATGAAAATGAAATGAGAGATATTTGGGAATCTTATGGAAGGGATTAAGTTGTTTGAACCACTAATTGGACGCGCATTTATTGTTACTAGGGACTTACTGAAAATACATTTGCATATTCAAATAAGTACACGGGCGACCGAGCTTCGCTCTATAATAGCCGCCTCAACATTAAAATATCATCGGTTGAGCAAGGTATACTACCCGCCAACAGATGGCGCTGTAGGTTTTTGTCTAAAACGCGTGCTTAAAAACACGGGAAAATGAATTTTCCCAGACATGAGACCTAGCTAGATCGACTTTTCGTCCCCAAAAACTCCTATATGGTAAATTTCATCGAAATCGTTATAGCTGTTTTCGAGAAACCGATTACAAATATATATAATACAAATATTGCTCGTATAGTATAGGATTTAATCCAAAATATATTTTTTTTAAATAGATATTTTTTTTTATATTCATATTGGAAAATAAGGAAGACTTTGGCAAGTCTATTTGTTTGAACAGCAGCATATAGCAAAGAGATATTCTGTAGCAAGAGCTGAGTGTAAACCTTTTTTTATTCACTTCACTAGCTTGGAAAGATTTGTTTTATCGTTCCATTGAGAGCCGTTCAAAACCTACGCGACAAAGTGTTTAACTGCTAGCGTACAAAAGGTATAAGAAAGAACTGGATGGTAAATGTATGGAACCTATATTCTAGAAAAATCTTACCTTTTAATTATTTTATGGTGGTAGGGCTTATGTGCAAAGTCCATCTGGGGATACACCCCATTCTTTCTACCGTGAAGCAGTGTTGGCACTGCTGTGTTTCGGTTTGTAGGGTAACGGAGCTAGTGAAATTACCGGAACGTGAGACATACCATCTTAAGTTCTCATGGTGGGTAACGCGCTTTGCTGTCTTATTAGTGTTAAATTATTTTACCAAAAAGATGATGGGTGTCATGGGTGGTGGTGCCCACTTACTACCAGGTGGAACACCTACTCGTTTGCCCACTTGTGACTTAAAAAAAAAACAATATATAAGGTGCAAGCCAGACAGAACGGGCGCGGCGCGCATCGGGTGTGTCTGTGGCACGCTGCGAGCGCACATAGTTTGCGCCCGTGGCGCGCTTCGGGTGCTACGTCTGAACCGGCGCGTCACTCACAGCAGACTGTGCTGTGCGGCGGCATTCACCACCGGCGCGCCGCCGGCATAACCGCCGGTGCGCCGGTGGTGCACCGACAGTGCGCCTTTGGCATGCCGTCTCGTCGCCTGTTCAAATGACTTGCATACAAAATGTAGGAGAACGACGCGGCGCAGGCCAGACAGAAGAGGTGCGCTGAAGGCGTGCCGTACGGCGCACCGCTGCTGTCTGGCCTACGCCTAAGGTGTTTTTTAATTAGACCCAAATATTTCTAGCGGTGGTGTAACCATGATAAAGAAAAAGGTTTATCAAAGTTTTAGAAAAATCCTCCCACTAGTTTTTTTTTATTATTTTCAAACAAAAAAATAATTATTATTTGCAATCAGTAGTAATGATTTCGACCGTACTAAGAGCCCGAAACCGAGCCGAAACCGCCCGAACCGCACACTCGGCTTGCGCGTGATTGGCTCACGACTCCGGGCTGCCGCCTGTCGGAGTGTTCATTTTGCGATATTTAGCGGTATTGTTTTTAGGATTTTTCTCGAAAACTAGCGAATAGAAATGTAAAAAATAACAACAATAGTATTCATTTAGGTGTTTGAGGTAACCCTAACAATATTTGGGTCTAATTAAAAAACACCTTATGCAAGGTGTAACAAAAAGGGTAGATCAACCCTGAAGGATGTGATTCTGCCCATGAAACTGAACAACTTTCCCTAAGGAACATAGGTCGAAATATGAAAAAAATATTTGACCTCCCATATTAACTGAATCAGCTGATCGCGCATTTTGTATGGGAGGTCAATTTTCGTATTTCGATCTATGTTCCTTGGGGAAAGTTGTTCAGTTTCATGGGCAGAATCACATCCTTAAAAGTTTATATACCCTTTCTGCTACACTTTGTATAAACAAAAGGTTCTAGACTGAAAACTGAGCCTATATGCCAAGTTTCGGAACTTTAACATCCACCGTTTAGGAGAAATAATTTTAAACCAATTAAACTATACACTTGAAAGTTAAGCTACAAAGTTGAACTTCGTATTGATAAATCCCTCTCTGGTGTCAGATTTGTCTTAAGATGTAATTTACACATACAAATAATACATTAAAAAAATTAAAAAATATATTTCGTGGACACTTCACAGAAAGTCATCTGATCCCGAACTAGGCAAAGCCTGTACTATGGGTACCAGACACGGATGCATACATGAATAGATAAATAACACCCAGACACAGAACAAACACTTGTGTTTATCACCCAAATGTTTGCCCTGGGCGGGGATCGAACCCGCGGCCTACGGCGTAGAAGGCAAGCTCACCACGCCAACGGGCCTGTCAAAACTTGAGTGCAATCTCAAACTCGAGAGTAATTTATCAATATCACCTTAAGCATGAACTCATTCTCTCAAAATGACAAATCCTACAGAATTTTGACACTTGTGAGACTGAGAACAAGCTAAGTTTCGTTTCTGAATCGCGGCCTTTGTGCTTAGGGTAGGCAACGCTTTTTTCCTTAGCATGTCACAAATAAGACTAATTCGGAATGACACAACTCTTCGTGATCAAAGCTGAATTGTTGCAAAGGAAATATTGAAACAAACACAAGGCAAACATTTTATAGCTACGCCGTAGCAAATCGCCACGCTACACGTGCTACGTGAAACTCGTAGTATCAACTTGAAAGTAGAGTTTACAAAGTTTGTTGATGTATAAACCCAATACAATAGTGTGGCTTCAGTACAACCCTGTCTTTAAGTTCTGTTAAATATATTGCTGTCACTCTCTCTTTTGATGCCAAGGATAGTGAGAGCAATAAAGGAGCTTTAACTTTAAAGACCGTTTGTGCAACTGGAAGTAAGAGTTTAAAGGTCTTAAGTATAGAAATACTATTATATTGAATTGTTGTGCCTGGCTGCAAAGTTGTTAGTTGGCGCGAGTGTGCATTTAATTAAACCCAAATAAGCGAAGAATTCATTGGTTCAGACATTTTATAACTAATTTTCTTTTACTTTCGTGAAAAAAAAAAGTTATTCAAATTATCTCAAAGATGTGTTCCAATCACTTATACATCATAAAAAGCAATCTCTATGTAAGGTATCTTGCGGAAGTATAAATTGGTCTGTGTAATTTAATATAAGGGGTGTTCCAGTACTACTAAAACGTAAACATGTGATTTACTCATCATTGATTCCATGGAGTTTATTTTAATGTTGCACAATTTTAATTCTGGATTGGTAAGAAAAAGGACAGGTAGATACCTGACTGGCTTGGTTATTTTTTATCTATCTGACTCTAAATTTGTTTTTTTTGCTAAAATCTAGTATACAGGCTGTACAAAAAACTGAGAGGGCTTGCTCAGTAGACTAAACTGGACAAATATCCCTAAGAAAAACATGACGTTGGGAAATAAAAAAAAACTCTTATCCATTAATCTGTGAAAGTTCATATAAAGGTTGTTCCAGTACTACCAAAATAATTTAAACATTGTGATTTACCCGAAATCGTTTAAAAATAAAAAATCGTTGTTTTAAATTTTTAACGTTTATTTACTGAATTGATCTGTATATTTATTTGGAAAATCCTAAATATGATATTTAACTTTGTATATCCATACTGTGGATGGCATTACAAATTCAAGTTTGCGGTTGATACTTTTACTTGCAAATAAGAGAAAGAAAGTGCTGTGCTACTGTACCATTTATTTTATATGTTACTCATACCATAAAATTGAGCCGCGTGGTGCCGGCAAAGAATAGTACCACCCATATATATCCGTAGGTGTCGTAAGAGGCGACTAAGGGTTATAAACTGGACGATGGGCTGTAGCATTCTCCTGAGTATCATACCATTTTACTAACTGCGGTCACCTACAAACGCGGTCCATGGTGCCAGCCGTAATGCTGACAAGCGAGGTGACTATGGTACTCCCCCTCCACATTATTTTAGCAAAAGCTAAAATTCTGGAGGGAGCTCCCAGTTCTGTTGTGAACATTTGATGGGATGTTGTGATGAAGTAATTATCCGAACGGGCAAGTAATCTAGCGCTTTTGCACCTATACCTTTAATAATCTTTAGTGCAATTCATCAGTTTGCAAATCGATGCAATGAATCATTCGAGCGCTGAGGAAATTAATCATGGCGGCGGTAGAATGTCAATATTTATGTACTGCCCGCAGTTGCGAGATTCAGATTTTATGGGGAAGGCTTGATATATTATTATAGCTTTACCAATAGTTAAATAAAAAAAACTAGCCAAGTGCGTGTGGGACTTGCACACCGAGGCAAAAATTACGTACCACGTTGGTACCACAAAGGTGTTTTACCGTCTTAGTCAGCAGTAAAATTACGAGAGATTGTATGGCGAAACGGAAATAAATTATAATAGCCGTGATTGTTTTTCAGATCGATAGATTATATTTCTGTGTAAAGCTTTTTAATGGAATCCACCTAAATTTACTCCATTTATTTATTTATTTTGCCGTCCAAACATTAAAAAAATATGGAATTTCGGAAAAAAATGTTAATAGATTATTTTTTTTATTTACGACTTGCTATGTATTCATAATTTCATATTATACATGAATCCACCTAAAAATATTAGCTTTTTTGTATTGTTTAACTTTTATAGCACGAAATTTAAATAAAGCTTATCTTCGCAACCAAAAATAGTAATAGATCCGTTTTGCTTTCTAATAATTTAAATAGTGCTAAGTAATCACATTTTTGGCAAATCCAACATAAATGTTTACAAAATCATTGTAAACCAGCGATTACAAAAAACTTTTTTTTTATTTAGTATGGCATTTTTGTGAATATATATAAGAATCACTTACATTTAAAAAGGTTGAGTTTAGCTCAGTTTATTTATATTATTTTACCTCGACTTTATTGGATCTTATATGTAAAAATAAGTGTAGATTTTATATTTTGAAACAAATTGATATTTTTAAATATATTTATGGTTGATTTTGATGCCTATATGTAAAGTATACGTTTATCTATGATATAAAGTATATAATTGTCTATTACTATTTTTGCCTTAGTTGTTATTCGAAAAAAATATTTCGCTTTATATTTTAGGTGGATTCGTAAATATTGCGTCTTAACATCATATTTAAATACGATATATACAAAAAAGTAGCTATTAACATTTAATGTTTTGCAAAACCGTATTTTTACTGGAGTACAGGGACAAATATGACTCGTCTCTGACCCTCTTTTAAATTTTTTTTTTATTCTATAGCTTATGCACTATAAACATACCAATTTCAATGTTCAGTGTTTTTTTCTTGTTTCAGTAATCCCGCTATAACGATAGTGGGGTGCTTTTGGACCCCACTTATTTTTTTACTTTTCGTTGTTAGCTTACGGTTCAAAAGATGCAGCCTTTTAAAGGTTGGACAGACATAATACGACGTAGGCCTAGTATTAGGGCTCAGTTTGGACCCTTCGGGTACGAAATCCTAAAAGGTATTGCGTTGCATCAGAGCAAATGAAATTAGTGTTTTTTTTTTATTCACATGAGGATACTAATACTTTGACTTTAGTCAAATTATGTCGCCTCACAACCAAGTGGCGTCATAAAAAGAGAGTGAAGCGAAAGTGAAAAAAAAAAACTATTCAGTGCAAACAATTTTATCTTTGCCTCTAACACAATTTAATTTTACGAGTATCCTAAGCGTTTTCACTGACACGTGGCAGTTTGTAGTTAAATTTAAAGGTACGCTAGGATAACCTATTATTAGCTTAAGTCCTATTTACCACTCTTGTTACTCTGTTATATATACATATAATAAAAGAGTAGAAACCGCGTGTCTGTACTTTTGATAAATTTATAAAAGAATTAGTGTGGGCGATAAGAAACGACTAATAGAACTCAAAAATATGTTTTCTTAACTTTTTGTCTGTCTTTCTGTATGTTTTCGATAAACTCCGAAACCACTGAACGGATTTTCTTTCGCAGATAGATTAAGCTTAGCTCTGAGCAACATATAGGCTATGTTTCATTCAAATCGGTTCACTCAATCAGAAGTTACACTGATGTAAAGTATCAAATTGCCTGTACGATAATAACTCACAAACCGATTCAAACTGAGTTTTAAATTACGAGTTTGGCTTACTTTTGTGCAACATAAAAGTTTAGTTTCATTGCAAACAAACTATTGAACGGATTCAAACGGGGTTTTCAATAAACTGTCATGCTTACTTTTTTGCAACATATTAGCTTACTTTCATTGAAAACGGCTCACTCAGACAGGTGCCCGAAATTTCCAGCGGAGGCGCCAATATCTCACAAACAACTGAACCGATTAACACGAGGTTTTCAGTAACATATTTGGCTTACTCCATGCAACATGTATGCTTAGTTTCATTGCAAACAGTTCACTCAGACATAAAATACACAAAGTTTCAAGCGGCGGCACCAATAACTGACAAACTAATAAACTGATTTAAACGGGGTTTTCAATAACGTGTTTAGCTTAATTCTTTGCAATGTATTAGCTTACTTTCATTGAAAACGGTTCACTCAGACAGAAAATGCCCGAAGTTTCAATAGGTGGCGCAAATAGCTCACAAACTACTGTACCGACTCCAACTGACATTTCCATGACATGCTTGGATTTGGTACTTCCGTGCAACATGTATGAATAAAATAAAATAAATAAATAAAATAACATGTAAGCTTAGGTTAGTTGAAAACGGTTCACTTAGATACAAGTTACGCAAAGTTTCAAGCGAAGGTGCGAATAATTCAAAAACTTTTTAAAGGTTCAAACGTGGCTTTCAATAACGCGTTTGTCTTACTCCTGTGCAATAAATAAGCTTAGTTTTATTGCGAAAGGTAGGTTCACTCTGACAGAAGATACGCAAAGTTTCAAGCTACGTCAAATGAAATGAAATAAATGAAATGAAAAGCTGCAGAACCAAGAACTCACGTATTGAACTGGTTCAAAGTCAAACAAGGTTTTCAATGATGCGTCGGGCTTCTTTCTGTGCAACATATGAGCTTTATTTCATTGCAAACGTTTCACTCAGACAGAAGGTTCGCGAAATTTTAAGCGGCCCACCAATACCGCACAAACTACTAGAACGACTTAAACGGGGTTTTCAATAACGTATTTAGTTTGCTTGCGTGCAATATTTGAACTTTTTGTTATTGCAATCGGTTCATTCGAACAGATTATAGGCGAGTTCAAAGTTTCAAGCTGTGAAACCGAGCTGAAATCAAACAAAGCTTATAATTTTGTACGGAAGAAAGCCAAATACGTTGTTGAAAATTCCGTTTGATCCGGTCTAGTTGTTTGTGTAAAAGTCGTGGGTACAGCTAAAGATTGATAAAATCTAGATTTAGGTTTATTGTAAAAATAATAATAAAAAACATCCTGTTTCGGCATGGCGGTGCAACAAATGTAAAAAAAATATTGAAAGTTCTAAAGTTTTGAAAACTTAGGATGTAGGTACTTATAAACGAAATACTTCAAAAAATAAAGAGAGAAGTGAATCATTGTTTTTTAGGAATTTTCTTTTAAGGAGAGAGATAAGTTACAAAAATTGTACGAAAGTGAAGTCCAACAGTTTTGTATGTATGTACATGTAGAGTTACGAGTAAAAGCATGTGAAGCTAGACACGTTGGACTTTGTATCGCTCTTTTTTCAGTAGCCACAGAAGCTAAAGTGACTGAGCCTCAGATTTAGTTAGGCTTTGTTTTGTAAAAGAAATAACGAAACCCGTATCATAGTTACTCCGCGTGGAATTCGACTATGATTTTACACTTACGAGGATAGTGGGCGACCTAACAGTCCACACGTAAACAAGAGGTGTTTAATTTACAAAAATCCGTATTATCGGTACTCTGTGTACCTAATAATATAAAGGCGAGAACTGCACTGTCTGTCTGTCTGTTACGCTTTTATGACTAACCCGATAAACCGATTGTGATAAAAACTTGGTACGAAGATAGTTTAATGCATGGGAAAAGTCATTAGCTACTTTTTCTGAACCCCACGCGGACGGAGTCGCGGGCAACAGGTAGTAAACAAACTTATACATTTCACTTAAGGCATTTATAAATTTTTATACTAAGCAGTTAACATCTTAAGACTTAGTGGCATAGAAAAAGTTGTTTGTGATTTATCACAGAGGTAGATAACTTGTATTCAAAATTTGCATTTTTTAATATACTCATTATTTTTTCCGTCGCCGCGGAATCCTCTTAAACATCAAAGGTCCCGCCGTTCGTCGACTCTTCGCGATAAGACCTTTTGCCGCAAGCTTTTCAACAAATATTTTAATAATAAATATATTATTCTGCTAAAAGATTTAGCAAAATTTTATAGAAAGAGAATGTTCTCTGCTATTGCAATAAGTTCAAAGGTAAAGGAGCGAGCTAGTGAAATGACTGGAACATTAGGTAAAGTGCGGGTAAAGTGTGCGTGTTGTTTTATTATCGCCTGTGTTTTAACTGCTTTTCTACATTAAGTACTAGCCGCTATTGTTTATAACCCTGTGATAGTTTTTATAAGTGTCACATCTTTTCCTAACAGATGTTGTAAAACGAAAATAATTTATTTAACTTTTTTTTATGCCACAGGTGGGCCACCTGGTAGTAAGTAATATTAGGCCTAATTTCAGCATACTCTGTTTGGCTTAGTATCAAAAAGAAAAAAAGAAAGAAATTACTGAAAGCCAAAACTTGTGCAAAAAATAAATCAGATGGCGAATTTCATACAGGTTTAAAAAGCAAAACTTCTTCTGAAAACTAAGAGTTTCACTTGATCAAAATTACTAATAGTTAGGCGTCCGAAAAAGAGCCTCAAGCGATAAAGATAGGTAAATTGCTGACAGTCGCAACAGTAGAATGATGGACAAGAGCTTACTTTAAGAAAGCTTAGTGTAAGAGGAAGTGTGTATCGACCCTGAAGGACGTGATCTAGGTCGAAACATGGTTTACATTTTACCTCCATGAAAATTGATGCAGTTTCTATACGGCGTGTAAGGGACAGGTTGACAAAATAAAACTTTGAGCAAATAACAAAAAACTGCCTCCATACAAACTGTCCAATCAAGTATGCAGGTTTGTATGCAGAGACTAATTATTTTCTATGCCTGAAAATTTTATTCACTGAAAGTTGTTCAGTTACGTTGACTAATCACGTCCTTCCAGTTCTTACCAAGCTTTCCCTGTTTTTATTTCGACCTATGTTCCAAATTGTTTGCCGAATTGTTCATAGGCCGAGTCACATTCAGCAGGATTGTTATAATAACCTTTTTGATAGACTTATTCATTTGCCGTGTATTCAAGGCCTTATGTGCAGAACGAGTAATAATACGATTAAGTATCCTATTCAGATCTTTATGTGCCGTTCCTTGGATCCAATTAAAAGAAATGTGTCTATAAACCGACCAAATTGAGGGCTCCATAACTCACCACAGCGGTTCTAACAGCAGGCGTTAAATTTAAATTGGCTAAGTCATAACAGCCTCCTTAAAATGACAAAATTTTACGTAGAAGCTTTTTTATGAAAACAACTCGTGGTTGGCTGCTCTTTGTTTTGGATCACTGGAGGTAAACTACTTTGGTTAAGACCAACAAGATCACAATATTTCGTGCTTTGAATGAAGGCATTTCATGCCTTTCATCATGTTGATCATAACTGCTAGCTAGATAACGGTCATAAAGACTAGGAAAGGAAACATGCTGACTGGTGCTCTGCATGCTTTTATGAAGAGTCAGAAGGTGTCTCACAAGGCTCGTCTGGCTGTTCATAGGGGGGCGTTTTGGTACCAACACTGATGTGCGGCAGTGAAAGCTGGGTATGGCATAAAAAGCATGAAAGTAGAATTAATGCAGTAGAAATGAGAGCGCTGAGGAGTATGATTGGTGTGAAACTGAGTGACAGGATTATAAATAGTGTGATAAGAGAAGACGTAGCGACTAAAATTGAGAAAGGGATGCTGAGATGGTTTGGTCATGTTGAGGGGATGAATGAAAGAAGATTGATGAAAGAGATCTACAAGGCGAGAGTGAATGAGAACGTTGGAAAGGGAAGGCCTCGGCGAACGTACCAGGACCAAATTCAGGACGTTCTGAATAAAGGCCAGGTTAAAAGTACCCTAAACCGACGAGCATGTATGAAAGGATTGATGAAAGTACAGGAAGCAAGAGAAGTATATCAAGATCGTAGCAGGTGGAGAACTGTGGTCTCTGCCTACCCCGACGGGAACAAGGCGAGATATTATGTATGTATGATATTATGTATGTATGTATGTAAAGCAGTCCCCAGTTTTAGATAAAATGAGGCCCAAATAGGCAGGGCAAAATGTCAAACTGTCACGAAACTAGGTCGAGTGGGGTATCATATGAAAGGGCTTCATTTGAACATTCCAAAATAGCTTTTTGTATTTTTTACAATTCTTGGTTTTAAAAAAATACAAAAAAAATCTCTGAAGTTTGCAAAGCGAAAAATCTGAATTAAATACCGTCGAAAGAAGTTTTTAACTAAATTACAGTAAAAATAAAATTATCTCTCTAAGTAGCACAATTTTTCAGATATCTGCAAAAAAAACTTTACCAGCATACTTGGTTTTACGGTCCTAAAAATAAACTATATTACTTCCAAAAATACTATATGCAACTATTATGCATTAACTAACTACTCGTAACATTAATATTATATGTATATCGGAAACATCAGCGCGCGAGTACAACTCTCACTTGAAATGTTTTTTTTTTCTCATAGAGGAAAATGAAAGTAAAGTGTACGTGGCTGCAAAATTATTTTTTACATCGGGCGACTGAGCGGTCGCCTAATTGAATCTCTCGCTACGTTCAGGATTCTTCTTTAGAATCCCTTGCTATGATCGGGTTTCTACTCTAGAACCCTTCACTTCGCTCCAGGTTCAATATAGCGCCCTCGCCTTAAATGTATAATTTAGCTGCCTTGTGATACAATCTTCTATTGGAAACTGGCTTCGTTGATCATAAAAGCGGTTACAGATTTCGGCGGTCACTGTTGTGATCAAAAGGAAAAAACAACCTCCACTTGGCCAAGAGCACCTCTTTGATAACTACATAACATAACATAACATCACGCCTCTTTCCCGTCGGGGTAGGCAGAGACCACAGTCCTCCACCTGCTACGATCTTGACATACTTCCCTTGCTTCCTGTACTTTCATCAATCCTTTCATACATGCTCGTCGGTTTAGGGTACTTTTAACCTGGCCTTTATTCAGAACGTCCTGACTACTATCTACCTTTTTACTTTTAATCTCCCAAGAGCAAACCAAAAAATATCGTGAAATCTTTTACATGTTTACTGTATTCTGTGATCAAATAACAAAGATGACACGTGTAAGATTGGTTTTACCATTGCCACTCAAAGAGGGGCCTCTGATTCATCAAAAACAATAAAAAAAACGTTAATGTTTTAATTAAGTGAAAAAAGTGAATTTTACGTAAAAAAAGTAAATAAATTGTGCTGACATACTAATATAATATTAACTGGTTTCATGCACTGAATATAACTAAGATCTAATAAGAAAAGTTGTTTTTATCGTCGTTCGTGAGTTGACATTTAACTTCGATATTATTTGTATCAGCCTACCTCTAGCCGTGGGTATTGTAAAAGGCAACTATGGGCATTTGGACCTGACGATGATCAGCAGTGTCTTTCTGCGTATCGTAAGTATTGTACCATCTTATATAATGCGGTCATCAAATACCATGATCAATGGTGCTAGCCGGACCGAAATTAAAGTGGCGACTCTAGACCCTTATATTTTACCACCCCGGCTATTTTAACAGGTGGTTCTGGCCATGGAACTGAACAACTTTTCCCTAGGAACATATGTCAAAATAAGAAAAACAAGAACATTCGCGGAAGATCAGCGCTACGGTCCAACCGTAGCTTATTGCTGAGCGGGACCTTTTTGTTGCATGTGATACCTCAATTGTACCCTTAGTTTTAAGAACTTTAATGCAACAAATAAATATTTCTTTCTTTTCTTTTCTTTTTCTTTTCTGACAGCACAATTTTAGGAGCTCGATTTTATTTTTCGTATTTCAATGTATGTCCCTAAGGAAAAGTTGTTCAGTTTCGTGGGCAGAACCAGCTCCTGAAATATATAGGGTGATAAAAAAATATCGCCGTAAATATACAACGCAGTTTTGCTCTGAACTTCTCACGGGATCTTTCCTATTCTAGCAGAGGCCTTTTAATTGGATGTGATGATGATAATTGTTGGCAGTTCATTTTAATCATCGTCATCGTCATAATACCGTGCGGGTAAGTCACTAAACACAGTAGCCGATACGGCCGCAATGGTCAGGTCAACGATCGATCTTACAAGCCCTGGTATCAGAGATATTGAACCGCCAAGGACCTCTGACATGGCTCATTTAAAGACTATTTTCATAGATAGTAGCCGTGACCAACAGTTTAACATTTCTTCCAAAGAACGGAATCATCGGGATCTTCCTTTTCGGGCTGCAATGTCCTAGCCAATCTGGGAATGGTCGCAATTCAATCTTGTAGCAATTCACACTCGCTGCGTTTAAAGTAGGTAAAGGTAGAATTTCTGACAGTCAACAATACAATGACTCACCGTAGTCGTGACAGACGAGATGCACCCGCTCCGCGTCTCTTCGACACGTATGGAGTTCTTGGAGCAACCCTCCCTCGCTGCGTTTGAAGTAAAGGTAGAATTTCTGACAGTCAACAATACAATGACTCACCGTAGTCGTGGCAGACGAGATGCACCCGCTCCGCGTCTCTTCGACACGTATGGAGTTCTTGGAGCAACCCACCCTCGCTGCGTTTGAACTCGAGGTAGGATTTTTCAGCGCCATGACGCGCCCGCGCTCCTCTGCCACCGTGAGCGCTTCTGTTCACCCATCTGTGACGTCATCATCAATATTAACACAACGTAAACACGTCCGTCGAATAGTGATAAAAAAAAAATATATATTGGGGGACATTTCACACAAGGTCATCTGATCCCAAACATACTTAAATAGATAATTAGCACCCAGTCACACAAAAAACAATTGTGTTCGTCGCAGAAATGTTTGCCTTGGGCGGGAATCGAACCCGCGGCCCACGGCTTGAAAGGCTCACTACTCGTACCAACCACAGCAAAGGGCTTGTCAAATGGGTGCTTTTAGATGTTCTTTCTGTGAGTGCGTTTTGGCGCAGTTTCTATCGTACGGGAATTAAGGCTTTATCTTCCCTAAAATTTGCAGCTACACGCTCGTCAATGTTGATTTCGACCTCATTTATACTACCAACGGCGACCGCAGATTTCACAAAAATGAGAGAAAAGTAGTTTTTAGCAGTAAAATAGTTACAAATGGAGAAAAAATGGACAAAGTAAAGGTTACTTCAAAGTTTTTTTTTCTTCAGTTGTACAAATTAAATTAAAATTCTATCTCGACCACATCACTTCTCATATCTTGTTTGTCACTAAGTTTTTTTTCTGTTAAGATAATGCCATATTTAATATAAAAATTAGTTACGAAGTTATTCAGTCTCAAGTTCATTCAGGAAGGATTACCATTAAATAGTAAGCGCGTCAGAACTATTGTCTGCATGTCAATAGACCTTAGCTACATAATACCATATGGAATTTTTTTGGCCAATATTCAAAACATGTTGTTGTTGTGATATTGTTCAAAGTGAATAAATGCGCCATACATCACAGCCTTCCACAATTGATAGAATAGAATAGAAATAACATTTATTCATTGTAATTCACAATACCTAAAACGATTAGCTGCCATGAACATTATTTATAGTCAGAGCTTACAAAAATAAATATGAGACAACTATGTCGTGATGTGTATTATGTGCGACAGTGAAAAAGGCGCTGTCTCAGCATATTGTCGCAGCAAGCTACGATACAAAAATACTTGAGAAAAACAAAACACTATTGTTTAAAGTATAGTAAAGGAAATTTAAAACTGGAGGGTTTCATTGATGCAGACTGGGCTAGTGATTGTTTGGACAGGAAGTCTTACACTGGGTTCTGCTTTACCATGAGTGGTTCAGTGATTTCATGGCAGAGTAGAAAACAGAAAACTGTTTCATTATCAAGCACAGAGGCAGAATATGTTGCTTTGTCAGAAGCCTCTAGATAAGCTGTTTATTTAAGAAATTTTATGCATGAGATTACTGGTAAACAATGTGTCATTAAATTGTATTGTGATAATCAGAGTGCATTAAAATTGGCAACAAGTCATCAGTCACACAATAAGGTCGAAACATATTGATGTACGACATCATTATGTTAGAGATGCAATTAAAAATAAATTTATTGAAATAGAATACACTTCAACTCAGGAAATGCCTGCTGACTTGTTAACCAAGAGTCTGTTATCTACTAAACATTATGGATGATCAAACGGACTCCAGGAGTGAAGTTCGATCGTTATTATATGAGTCGCTTCATTCGAAGATATAGTTTGTTTACAAGTCATCATCATCATCATCATCATAACATCCTATGAAACGTCCACTACAGGACAGGGAGCTCCCTCCAGAATTCTAGCTTTTGCTGGAAAAATGTGGAGGGGAAGTACCATAGTCACCTCGCTTGTTAGCGTTACGGCTGGCACCATGGACCGCGGTTGTAGGTGACCGCAGTGAGTAAGATGTAAGACAAAGGAGGACGCTGCTTACAAGTAGTACTCCTCAATTCGCCAGGCAGACGATGCACGCATTTAAGAGTAATTCATTTGATTCTCTTATTTAAAACGATTTCCGTTTCCGTCCCGTGTTCACTTCACCACTGTAGCTGACATTCGCTTCATTTTTTAGAGTCTGTACCTATGAACCTTTAAACAAAACTTTGCATTTGGGTGGAAACCACAACTCGTGTCACAGTGTTTGGTTTTTTGGGAGGGAGGGTTGTTATATTATTATATCTTCGAATGAAGCGACTCATATAATAACGATCGAACTTCACTCCTGGAGTTCGTTTGATCATCCATTATATTTCGTCGCTTCATTCGAAGATATAGTTTGTTTACAAGTAGATGTTTAGAGAACAAAGTTTTGTTTGGTTACTGTGAAACAAATGTATAACTATACAAGATGTTCTAGTTTAACTATCTAAGCCAACGAATTACAAAGAGTAATTCGTCGAAAAAATCTGTAATTTGCTGATCCAAGCAGATAATAAATAACCTTTGATTTATCCCAAAAGCAAGTAAGCAACAAAAATCAACTTATTATAATAAGTTACTCATTCAATACAACTGATATTACAAAATCATTTACTGGTCTAATATATCAAACTAATAAAAGTGCTAGACGTGCTGGTCCAGCCAGCTGTTTTCACGAGTCGAGGCTGAGAGAGTTGCAAAGCGGAGAAGATGCATGTGTCGACAAGTCTTCTCTCAGATAGTATGATTCTGGTAAATCAACCAACGATTAACGTGGATTTTAATTGATATTTACAATTTTCCCACATTGGCAGTTATTGATTTTATTTTTTGAACAAAAATATGGACAGAACACGTGTGTATAATATATTCAGTTAAATAATATTAGAACAATATTGGCTAATCTTAGCCCGCAGTGGAAGTTTGTTTAAATACGTTATGGCTATCTGAACTCCATTATTTGCAAAATAATATAAGTATTCACTTTTATTATTGAAGATGTTTGTGCCCCATGAGCATATAGTAAAATCGCTGATCTGTTCATTTTATTTTACATCATTAACTCTAAATTAAGGGACTATTTAGATACACACTTATTTACTTATTAGTTGTGTGTCCCAACCCAAGTAACTATTATATATCTAGGCCTATTAGGCTTGTGATTGTAAGTAGAAGAAGGTTTTAAACCAATTCTATCACCTAATAAGTAAGTAGCAAAGATTACGCCAAACGATGATTGTCAAGAGAGCCGTTGTACAGCTATTCATACGAACCACACATCTTGTCACGTTGTTTTGTTAAAAATAACAATAGTTGTTGGTTGTAGGACTATCAAACACGTTTGCGTTTTTTTTTTGGGGACAAGCTGTTACCCAAAGCTTATTTTGACATATATTGTTAAATAGGAGCCTCAGACAGCGAAGCTCAAGAGAACATCAGTGCAAGCGAGAGAATCAAGTGGCGCGTGAATGATTCTCGCAGGACCTGTTAGATAAGTTAAAAAGGAACAGTATACTCTGATATGGATTATAAAAGTTTCATTATTTTATATGATATAAATAATTAAGATGGGCTAAAAGGCAGAGAAGGCCTTGTGAAAACACAAAATACTGGTGCCTTCGTCATCAGTAATTTTTCCCAAATATAAAAGGAAACAAAAAATGGCGGAACCGCGTAAAATGTCCACGACAAAGGATAAAGTATCCATAGCTTTAGCGTCCGGATCTCGTTTTCATAAAAAAAAAACATAAATCGCTAAGGATTGTCGCTAAGAGCAAAAAGTACAGCGAACTTGAAAGCTATGTCTTAAAAGTTTGCACACAGAGCCTGGGAGTGACTTTCATTGACTCAGCTGGCACTTGCGGCAATTTGTGTTTCGTAAAATTTAAATAAATAAATATTGTGCCAATCGTACCATTGCCAATTTTGACAGGTTATTTGTACAATATGGTATGGTACCTACATACTTTTTTTTTTTGTATCCATAAAACAAATATTTTACATCTTCGGCCTTTTTAGCCTTAGGTTTTGTTTACTGCTCCACACTAGGTACTAGTTAGGGAGGTGTCTGTATTTAATTTCTTTCTGTAAGAAAAGTATCTTGTAATGGGCAGCATTTGTCGAAACATAAGATAAGATCTTCTAAAATATCATAATATTCATAAGGCACGGTTGCAAAATCGTAAAGAATTATATAGCGTGACTTCTTTCATATATTATGTTGAAAATTTAAATGTAGAAATTTTCGGTTATCTTAGAAACATAAATTAAGAGATGAGCTTTTCGTAGCAAGGAAGCCGTTTTTAAAACATAATTTTTGAGGCGGTTGAATGACACGTTGCAATAGGTACATTTATTTCTTGGATTTAGAATAAATCGGTTACAGCTATTGCGTTCTGGTGCTTTAAATTTAGGTACCCAATATAAATTCCGATAGAATGTAACTCGTAACAATTGTAACGCTGGAAATAGGAACTTATTCTCCAGTTACAATCAATATAAACTTTGTATATTGGCTTTTCTTGAGGGTAAATTTTAAACGTGGATTTCACGTTACATTAGCACTACACGGAATATTATTTCCTCGTTTTTTTTTTCAGGTAACACTAGGATACTGTGGTGTTTAGAGTTCATGCTTATGCATGTATTATAATTATAACAACATTGTGGTTATGAAATATTGCGATTTTCTACTTCGGAGAATTATCCGGACACAGGAAATGTTGAAATAAAAACATTTTCCATTATGCAACAGTTATAATGACATTGTATTATACCAGCATGTACTTATGTTACGGTTCTGTGCTGGATCATGAGTTTTGGATGGATTGTAACTTTTAGTCGATGCTGCTTGAGCTTGGGGATAAGGCCAGAGCCTGCCTGTAACCTCGCTCCCCCCCCCCCATTTGACGGGTAACGAGGACCCGACCAAGGCTTCTTCTGGTGGGTTAAACGAGCTCCCGACGTTTGAAAAGATGCATCTTTATCTCTCAATAGTTTTATTTGCTTTAACTTTTTTATAAAAACAAGTTTTGTCTTTTACAGATACTTGTACATGAAAGCGGAGATATTTTTATCTCAGCCTGGAATTCAATTAGCAATTTAGTATCGGTGTTTGTAATCATTTACAATAAACCGGTATTAGGTGTAGTATGTATGTACTTGTCTATAGGCATGCCTTTTTTCAATATACTTAGGCGTACAAAAGTTCGACAGTGTGTCGTGAATATGATAGAGAACAAGTTTGGCGTATCAGACGTAGACGCCTAAGGTGTCTAGAAGAGTCCTCAGGTGTCCAGACCTTAGGTGTCGGTTGGTCCAGGGCTGGCATGATCTTTTGTCTCATGGACGGTTTTGTTCTCTTTACTATTACTGGCACCCAAAAATATTTTTTTTGTAGGTGGGTATTTTACAATAAAAATATTCTGGTTATGGTTAAAAAACAAAAAGGCTTGTTGTGAAAACTAAAGACAATGTATCGCAGACGACACACATAGATGAACTTGATATTATTGTTTTCATTGACGATAAATTTTGACGTTAAATCACAGTTACCGCCGTCGCAATTGACTCTCAGTCAATGCCGACCTTAACAATAAAAAGTTGACTCAGTCAATAGCAATTTTAATATCGCATATTTTAATCATTATTTGGCCTTAACTCGCAGTTAAAGCCGTTACAATTGACTCACAGTCGATTCCGACGTGAAAATAGATAACTTGTATTTTTATGCATGATTTATGCTGATATGGTTTGACATAACTCGCAGTTAAGCCGTCGTTATTGACTCGCAGTCAATCCCGTCAACTAACAGATAGTTTGGCGTTAACTCGCAGTTAACACCGTCGTTATTGGCTCGCAGCCAACCCCAACAGACAATAGATAGTTGAATCGCAGTAAAAATATATTCAGATGTCGATTTTGGTCTACATTATTTGGCCATAACTCGCAGTTAGGGCCGTCGCAATTGACTCGCAGTCAATCCCGACATAATAATAGATAGGCAACTTTATACATCACGTATTTTCGATAATATGTGGCGTTAACTCGCAGTTAACACCGTCGCAATTGACTCGCAGTCAATCCCGACAAGCAATAGATACTTGGTAACCCACAGTTCATATCTATGTAGATATCGCGTATTGTCAATATTATTTGGCCTTAACTCGCAGTTAACGCCGTCGCAATTGACTCGCAGTCAATCCCGACATAATAATAGATAGACAATCGCATTCCATCATATCCATTCACGTAACACATCGTAAATAATATTAGGCGGTAACTCGAAGTTACTGCCGTCGGAATTGACTCGCAGTCCATTCCGACGTAAGTTGTTCTATGATTCACTTGGTAATAAATGTTTAAAACACAAAAAAATATTTCATTTTTTACTTACCCTCGTAACTTTCGCCATTAGACGAAAAAACATCTAATGCACGTCACACACACGTATATTTAATACGTCGGTAACGTTTAATTTGTTACTTTCCTTTATTTTTACTTTGTTTGTCGGAAGGCAAGAAAAGATAAAATTGTATGACGTAAACGAAGGCTAAAATTTTTAAGCCTGTGTAGGTGTTAATGAACTTTTGTAGTAATTAACTACAGAAAAAAATATTGAAAAGGGTTCAAAATTTCTTGATTAGTGTTCTAACATTTGTCGGAATTATCATAAACAAAATGTCATTATATGGTGAACATATTAACGTCTATCTTATTACATTTTCCATAATTTGGTAAAAGTTCTGGGTGCGACCGATAGGTTATAATCATGGTCGTTACGTTATCATGTTACGTTTTTGTATACAAAACAAGTAACTGTAGGTATCGGGCCGCAAGATAGGCCGTAATAAACACTTCAATTTGTTTAGCAAATTTAAGAATAGAACATGTGGGTAATCTTGAAAATTTTTACTTTCTTAGAAAGAATTAATAATCAAAACAACACTTACTGAAAAGTTTTGAATCCAGTACGATTACACTAACACACGGAGCAAAAACTTATTTTATCGAAAATAATTTTAAATATTTGTAATTTAACTTCAATATTACAACTTCAGGTATAATCTACCTACTTCTTATAGAACATTGCGCTTCGGCATGGGACGCGTGCGTTCACTGCCCCGCACGAAAAAGGAATGAAGCGAATGTCAGCTACAGTGGTGAAGTGAACACGGGACGGAAACGGAAATCGTTTTAAATAAGAGAATCAAATGAATTACTCTTAAATGCGTGCATCGTCTGCCTGGCGAATTGAGGAGTACTACTTGTAAACAAACTATATCTTCGAATGAAGCGACGAAATATAATAAGTTTATGAAAATGTTAGGAATTGTAGCTTCCTAAAAAAATTATTTTATTTTGTAGGGGTCTTACATTATTTTGTTAAGTGGGAATATTAGTTTATTTTATAAAATAGTAACAAGTTAATGTAAAGCAGCGCCGCGCCACCTATGTACCATAGCGAAAAAAAATAAAGTCAGTCGGTCTGTCGATTACGGAAACTCAACGTGTTTTATTATACTTTCCCTGAAATTTGCAGCTACATGCTCGTCAATGTAAATTTCGACCTCATTTACACGATAATAACGTTCACATAAGCGTTCCTTGCAACGTGGCTGTTACGACCAACGTTGACCTCGAAATTCACAGTAATGAGAGAAAAGTATTCTTTTCTATGTCAATTTAAAAATATTAAACGACAACATCATTAAATATTGTTTTGTCTAAAATATTGTAAATTTTCATATATTTTTGATAAAAATGCAGCAGTAAAATGGTTGAAAATGGGAATTTTTTTCCAAAATCACTTAATTTTTTTCATCAGTTATACAAATTAAATTAAAATTCTATCTCAACCACATCACTTCTCATATCTTGTTTGTTACTACGTTTTATTTTCTGTTAAAATAAATGCTATACTCGTATTTAATGTAAAAAGTGTTAAGTTAAGTGTAAGTTACTCAGTCTCAAGGTCATTCAGGAAGGATTACCCTTAAGAATCGCACGCAATGATGCGCAACAACGCGTAACGCAGCGCTCTAGCGTATCTTGCGCGTGGTGTGAACGGTGCGAAGAAATTGCAAGATACGCTGCGTCTGATCAGATCCTTAATCAAATATTCAATAGGTTCAGAGTGTACATGCGTAAAGAAGTAACCCAATATGAACGAACACATAAAAGCAACCATACCTGTCTGAAGAATATCGAGCTGATGCTGTAAGCTTCTGAAAGAGTTGTGCTGTTCTTTCTTCAGATAATTTGTGACCGCTGGTTGAAGGAACTGCACCCTTGACGGATTTCCTGATGGATGAAAAAAAAAACATGAATCTTTTTTTAGGGTTCCGTATCCAAAAAGTGAAAAACGGGCCCCTATTGATCTGCCTCCGATGTCTGTCTGTCTGTCAGCGGGCATCTCATTAATTGTAATAGGTAGAAAGTTTAAATTGAAAAATTGAGGGGTGCTTCCCTATTAAAAACATGTTTTACTTTATTTAAATTGGGCCTTTATATAAAATGGTGACAGAGCTTTTGGCGAACATCCGTCTGGGAAAGTGCCAACCCTAACCTATTTCCGTAGAGTAGCAATACTTGCACTGGGACATGCTCAAATTAGCAAGGGGCGGTACTTTTCAAGACGAACATTGTACATAAGCCCTACCACCTTCAGAATTTGCAATAGGAATCACAAAAATAGGCAAATAATTATTTGGAGCCTAAATTAGGATTCAGAATTTTTTCCCTCTCAACATTTGAACGCCGATTTCAGCGAAAGATACCCAATTAAGTCCCAAGTACAAGTAGAAAGAAAGAGAAATCAATGGGCCACCCTGTATAAAAAGGGTTGATGCATTAAACATAAGTCAAAAAGAGGCAATAAGCATAACTCACGAGTATCCAAGCATGGAACAGAGCTCGGTAGCTATGGTGTCGTCCATGGAGGAGATACAGGCTGGAAACCAGGACTGGTTGGCCGCTCGGTACACTTGCAGCTCGCCGCGACCCACGTCGCCGTTAACTTCGCTTAGTCTTACTGCACACACGGTAAAAATAACCTTCACAATATAAAACAAGCTTTCTTTTCATACAATACTAAAGTAGGGCGAACGTAAGAAGTCCGTTTTGACGTTTCCTTATCACCAAATACCAGTATTATATAGTCTAAGCCAAATACACAGAGTTCATTTTTATTTGCTGGTCGTAATTTTTCATACGTTTGACAGCTGTCACAACGGACCTATACTTTAAGTGTTAATGAATCTGAGTGTTAGGATTAAGATGGACAAAGCATAATATTAAAGGGTTTCGTTCGTGTGGTGCCAACTTATAATAGCACCAACCCATCTCAGCACGTGGATGTCATAAGGCAGTTTGAACTATAGATAGATAGCAGCTTCCATCTGCGTATCGTACCATCGTATAAACTGCGGATATCAACAACCGCAGTCCATGGTTCCAGACGCAACTCTAACAAGCGTATTGACTCTGGTACTGCCCCCCAAGATATACTTTGTGTTTTTGCTCTTTAATTCTGGTGGGAGATTCCAGTTTTTAAATAATGTGATGAATTAGAATGTCTTGAAAATAAACCTCTTGTCTATACAGTAAAAGAAGATTTAAAAGTTTTAAAAACAAACATACAGCAATTCCTCTCGTCCTGCCCCCAGGAGCAGTCCATCTTGCCATCACAAATGTGCGCCTGTGATATACACTGCTGGTTCCCGCAGTGGACGTCACCCTGGTGTTTGCAGACGCGGCAATTGAGCTCGTCGGATCGGTCGGCGCAATCCACGTGGCCGTCACACCGCCAGTCCAAAGGGATGCATCGCTTTTCGTCGCATTGGAAGCCGTTTGGACATACTGTAGAAGAGAATCGGTTTTTATGTCATGGACAAATTGATCAATTTGGTCATTATTTGTAATGATAATGACCAATCAATAATGACAAGTCAAGTTGGACAAAGTTATTAATTATTAAGTGAGCTTCATTATTTATTTCATTGTTTGGTCATTATGAATAATGCTACGCGATCGTTGGTCAATGTGATAAATTTGGCAGGTATATCGCAGTAAGATACCTACTCACATCCATTAAATGGTTAGGTATATTTATACCGGGTGTTAGTGTAAACACTGTGATCCTGAACAGTGTGACAGAAATTCTCCATGCACGATCGGACTTGTGCCTTATATAAAACTAGAAACTGTGCAGGAGTAGTGTATCGCTTTACCTTATTGAGGACACCTATTCATAATGTCTGGTCTATATAAATAATGACTAGATAATCACTTAGTCAATAACTACGAGTATACAACGTGAATTTGTATTGGTTTTGCTCCAAGATTCTACTCGTATTCATGAAAACAGGCAACTTTCCCGAAGAAAAGAATTTTTTACTCGAAAAATTTTTTGCCTTCCCATACAAAATGAGTCGATCACGTGACCACTTTAAGGACGCGAAAAAATTTTACAAGTCAAAATTTTTTGAAAGTTGCTTGTTATCATGAGTAGAATCACTGGGCTTCAGGAGCAAAACAAATGAAAATTTACACTACCGTAAACATAAAGCACAAAGCACGAGTAATGAAATGAAACTGATAACCCTAGTTTTTTATGCTACAAGTGAGCAAACTAAGTATTAAGCTAAATGAAATTATTATCATCGATACTAATAATACGCTATCTGGGACTCACTTAAACAAGTTCGATATTGTAGCAGTGGCCTTGTAGCTTGGAACCACAGTTGGCTCCTCGCCAAGGAACATTGTGTCGATACAAACGTTTAGGTATGCCACAAGCTTGCCAAAAGCCGCTACGACCTGTTACTTGCACTTCACATTTATGAAGCTATGACCTTGATTAAACGTCAGTTTACTATAATCTTATCTGTGCTATGGCCTTCAAGGCTTAAAAAATCTTACTACCTGCTGTTGTAAGTAAGTAAGTAAATATTTAAAAATGCATGGTTTTCTTCTTTTAAGTTTTTTTTTCTAAACTGTGCTTTTTTTACCTCACTAGCTCGGTAAACTTTTCTTAATCGGTTAAAATCTGCGTGCAAAATTAATTTATGGCTGCTAGCGTGGAAAAGGTTTTTTAAATTAGAGCCTGATCTGGTCTATGGTTAATATTATAAGCTACTCCCGCTATTTGTTAGCATTTTCCTCGCTGTACTGAGGTGAAAAATTGTGTGCTAATTTTGCGACTCTCTCCTTGAAACCCTCGTTTCTTCGAATTTTCGAATCCTTCGCTTGCTCCAGTTTCAATACAAGGCACTCACGCCAAATAACAAGTTTGCAGCCGTGCATAACAATAGTAGATTAGTAGCTAAGGGCTGTAAGGCATCAATTGCAGCCCGAGATATTTTGGCGAACGAGCGCAGCGAGGTCGCCTATAGTTCGAGGGTGCAATTGATGGTTACACCCGAGCTTACTACTCTGCTTTACATCTTGATTGTGAGGTAAGTAGGTCCTTATTACCACCAAATTGTAGGTGACCAATTAGCGCTATAGGGTAATAATGTAGCTAGAAAAGCCCTAGGGCGGTAAGTAATTAAAACGCCCGCCGCCCCGCTGCTGGAGGCGGCCATCAAGGCGGAGCCGCGCGTGGAGATGGAGGTGCTGCCCAATTACTTACAGCCCTAGGGCTTTTCTAGCTACATTATTACCCTAGAGCGCTAATTGGTCACCTAAAAGCCCCATTTGGGGGTAATTAGGACCTACTTACCGAATATGAGAGTTGTAAATAACTATTTGGGATCCAGCTGACGATTTTAGTTGGTACGACTGAAAAACAGCGTCCGTCTCTTCGAGATGGACTTTTTGCTGAGTCGTTCACCTTTTCGCTATTGCGCCACCTTGCATACCTTAGTGCAGTTATTTAAGTTTCTTTTGTTTATGTGTTAACATATTGTTTTCTTTTATATGTGTACTTTATTGTACTTTGGTTTGTAGTGTCACAATAGTTGAATAAATAGTTTTTCTTTCTTTCTTTCTTCTTTCTTATTTGGTCTTTCTAACATCTCTAGGGCGGGGCGAAAGAGCGGTTCTAATTATCGAGTGCAAGCCAATATGAACTTAGGTGGTTAGGCCGGAAGAGCCAAGCAACGAATAAAGTAATAGTAAGTACTACGAGTATCATACGGAACGGACACTCTCCGCCCCCCTTGCAATCCACCCCGCACCCCCTCGCCCACCCGCCCGTGAGATTCTTGTAATGCGGGCGCCTACGCTACGCGACCTTCCAATTTCAAATTTCGAATTCGAGCTCGTTGCATGTAGGTAGTGTCCGGGTTGTGCTAAAAGATAAAACAGACTTACCAGGCTTGGCTGCTCGAAAACGCGCCTCTTTGACCTCCTTATTGCCGAGGCAGACGTTCGTATCAGCTGATTCAGGGAATAAGTCGCAACTAATGTACTCTGGCACCGCCAATGAGAACACTTGCAGGAAGAAGGCGCAGCGGTGCATGGTTTCTGTAGGGACAAGGGAAGCGAATTTTATATCTCTCTGTCAACAAACACGCGGAAAACCGTGTTCCTCTATGGGTGCCAGTTTAGAATAGTATCACTCCTATTTTGCAATTTTCTACTTTGTAGGAGTGTCATGTGTCATCCCATCTCCACCCCGTAGGTGTCGTGAAAGGCGATCTCCACCCGTAGGTGTGGCATTATGAATCTGAGGATGAGCAGCATCCTCTTTTTGCACATCATATCATGTTACGTACTGCGGTCACCAATAACCAGTCTACTGGACAGACCCGTGTCCCGTTGTCCCGTGTGGTCACGGCAAAAAATAGTATCCCATACATACCCGTGGGTGTCGTAAGAGGGTTAAGGGTTATAAACTGGAGGATGGGCAGCAGCATCCTCTGTGTATCATACCATCTTACTCGCTGCATTTATCTATAACCGCGGTCCATGGTGCCAGCCGTAACGCTGACAAGCGAGGTGGCTATGGTACTTCCCCTCCACATTTTTCTAGTAAAAACTAGTATTCTGGAGGGAGCTCCCTGTCCTATAGTGGACATTTCATGGGATGTTATGATGACGATTATGATATGTCGTGGCCAGATCGTGGTATCGGCCATTTCATGATGTGGCTATTTCTATGTTGGTGACTTCATGACAAAGCAACCTAACATAACCGAACCTTTCTTAAAGTTGTCATGAGAAGTCAGCCACATCATGAATTGATCATTTTCAACAATCTGGCAACAACATATACAAAGTGTTAGAAAAAGTGCTTTAGAACATGAATCTGAACAACTTTACCCAAAGATCATATGCCGGAATAAAAAACAATTACGTTACTTTAGTTTATGGGAGGTCAATACACAGAGTTATTTTTTATCATAACAAAAATTAAACAGACCAATTACAGAAATATTTATCAAAAACGAGATTTCTTTCTTGGCTTTTCCATACAAACCATGCGCCGTCTATTGTAGCTTTCCATGAGACGACGATTTTTTTCTTATTTTTCGACCCGTGTTTAGTAATTTTGTTTTATGGTCTAAATAACATACAAAAGCCTACATACATACCTTGTCCTGTGGTGGACATTTTATGGGATGTTATGATGATGATGATAACTGAACAGACCAACCTGAGCCTTTAAGCAGCCAACTTTCGAACAATTTACTGTCTAGCTAGTAGTAATCCACCCCTGCTTCACACTTATAGAGCGAATTTTTGAAGTTTCTACAGCTGTATGATCCGGCTTGCGCCGAAATGGCCGATGTTAAATTAATATAAATTTTATACAAACTTTCACCCCCTATTTCATTTTTTGAGGGTTTGTTTTCGGAAAACTCAAAATACTTTCCAATTAACTCTGCCCTCAACAAGATAGGAATCAAGAAACCACAAAAAACTTATCTTAATTATCTTTGTTTCCGAAGTTTAAGCCCGGACAGAAGGGTTGTAATATCTTCTATACATATAATAAAACTGTAGAGAAGCTGTGTCTGTACATTGAAAATATTTCGAAATGATTGTCTGTCTATTAGCGCAGCCTGCACAGGTACCACATAAAAGCCTTAACCAATTTGTATGTAGTTTAAGCTAAAACTCTTACAGCATTCAATTCAATTCAATTCATTTATTGATAAAATATTACATTTTACAAGTCAGCAAATTATATACAAAAATTATAATAGAAATCAAAAATTATAATAGGAATCAACATATTATTAAATTTCATTCAAAATTATAAATTATTTGCCACATTTGTCATAGTTTCCTTTAGAGTTTGGGTTAGCAAATTCGCAGGTTTACAGTCAAATTCGCGGATTGAGTAGTATGCTTCCAACGTTAGCATGCTTTTAAGTTTATTAACAAACGAGACATCGGTCTTACTGTTTTTTTATTTCACTTGGGATTTTATTATAAAGTTTAGGGCCCATTATATGTAAGCATTTCATTGATTTAGTAAGCCGAGAAGAGGGCAGGCGCAGATCGTGATGCCGCCTCGTATTATAGCTTGAGGTATCACCGACCGTAGGGAACTGTTGGATGTTACGACGCATGTACTTAGCTATCTCTAGTATGTAGACACAGTTAAATTTTTATTTGAGATATTCTTATTTAAATTTAATTTATTTTACTTTGTTGGTGACCTAAATAAATAATAAATAAAATAAACAAGTAAAATATATTAAAATTTCTGACAGTTCTTCATAGAACTAGGACTAGTTTGCAAGTATAGAACAGAGACTAAAAACCAAAAGTATCAGGATCAGAAGGACATAAACGGGGAGAAGGGGGTAAAATCCAAAAGTACCAGGAGCGATGCATTATGCAGGTGGTTGTACAGCAACAGCTGAAGGTTTCGAGGGTTGTCACGCCACAAAATAAGGTGGGAAATACCAGGAGAGCAAAAATCTGCAAGAAGTGATCAGGACCTGGGTGGATCGGGGGTATTACCCTACATAAAAGGGGAGATAGAAAAAGAAAAAAAAGATTTGACATGCTTTGGTATGAAATCACAGGCGTCAGTATACTATTATTTTTATCTGTGGTCATAGGCAGAACTTTTTGGCGCGTACTGCCAAGCCACGTACGAACTAGCGGGCACAGTAAGTTACTATACAAGGTGTAACAAAAAGGGTATATCAACCCTGAAGGATGTGATTCTGCCCATGAAACTGAACAACTTTCCCTTAGGAACATGGGTCGAAATACGAAAAAAATTATTTGACCTCCCATAGAAACTGAATCAGCTGATCACGCATTTTATATGGGTGTATAAGTCTTCAAAAATGATGAATGAATGAATGAATAACACTTTATTGCACACTAATAAAGTAACATTTACACATAACCAGTTATAAAAAATGTGGTCTTATCACTAAGAGTGATCTCTTCCAGACAACCTTTTGACGAAATCAACATTTACAGAATTCTGCAGTGTAGTGCACTCATATAAACTACATAAATGAAAAACAAAAAAGACATTGTATTTACATAAAATACTCAAAATAAATATCAAATACATAAATACACTACATTTTTTTTTTTCATAATTGAGGTTTCTAATATAATTTTTTTCTGAACTGAACGAGAGACATTTCCAAAGTGGTAAAATGTGTGTAGCCCCCCTGTAACTTCTAAAATAAGAGAATAGTTTGCAAACTTCCACCGAAAATTGGTGTGAACGAGATCTAGTAAGTTGTTTTTTTTATACGTCATAAATCGTAAACCGCAATTTTCCTTTCATTCAATCAACTAAAATATAAATTTTAGTTACTTACATCACATAAAGTTTTTTAGCAATAAAAATACCATAACTTTTACTTATATACGTACAGGTTTGTACAGATTTGCTTTTTTCTTTTTTTAGTTAGCTTATTATCTCCCTTTATTTTCTTTCCTCCTTTTTATTTTTTTATTTAGCCTATTGAGTGCCTCACTGCTGGGCAAAGGCCTGCCCTCTATTTCGACATTCGTCTCTAATGTTAGCCTCTGATGCATAGCTCTCTAAAAAGTTAAATCATCGCGCAATCGCCCTTGGAATTTTTTTAACAGATTTCAGAAAAAGTATTAATTCCCACAGGTATTAGTTACTATACGCGAGCGAAGCCGCAGGGCCGAAGGCTAGTGTAAAGAATAATTTCAGACGTCAGCGAAATAAATGTCTAGACGCTGGAGGGGAGGTATTAGGGGAATCAGGCAGGTATTACTGTCATATATCATACTGAAAGCCCCAAGAAGTGCCCCGAGACACTTTCGTGGCTTTTATTTACGTATTTTATTTTATACAGATTTATTTTTTTGGACATGACATCCGTTTGCCCACTTAAAAGTGAGATCAAAAGAAGCAACTTCTTTTCTACGATTTTTGCAACGAAAAAAATCAACATCATTCAACTTTAAAAAAATCGACATTCTATACAAATTGACCTAACTTTTGCAACAAAGTGACGTTGTTGTTAAAGTCGTAGAACAAAAGTTGTTATGACCTCACTAATAATAATAATAAATAAATTTATTAAAAATAAATTGGGCAAGTGGATGTCTGGTCCAAAAAATAACCTTGTATTAAGTGAAGATCATACAGGGTTATACTTGGACACTCGGCCTTTTGTATGTTACTTAGACCATAAAACTGAATTACTAAACACGGGTCAAAAAATGAGAAAAAATCGTCGTCTCATGGAAAGCTGCAATAGACGGTGCATGGTTTGTATGGAAAAGCCAAGAGAGAAATCTCGTTGTTTGATAAATATTTCTGTAATTTGTCTGATGGCTGACTTCTCATGACAACTTTAAGAAAGGTTCGGTTATGTTAGATAGGTCATGAAGTCACCAACATAGAAATGGTCAATACCACTATCTGGCGACGACATATCATAATCATCATCATAACATCCCATGAAATGTCCACTATAGGACAGGGAGCTCCCTCCAGAATTCTAGCTTTTGCTGGAAAAATGTGGAGGGGAAGTACCATAGTCACCTCGCTTGTCAGCGTTACGGCTGGCACGATGGACCGCGGTTATAGGTGACCGCTGTAAGTAAGATAGTATGATTCTCAGGAAGATGCTGCTGCCCATCCTCCAATTTATTGCCCTTAGTCGCCTGTTACGACACCCACGGGTATGTATAGGATGGTACTATTTTTTGCCGGCACATACATAGTTTGAGTTCAGGTAAGTAATAAAATAATTATACTTACCGTTATAAAAGTGTGTGCTTTTTTTACCATCGCTGACATGTACGGTCAACCGCTTGTCGGTAGAAACTTTTTCAACTCTATTACCACGCCATAAGGTCGAAAAGTGTTTCTACTGATGTGCGGCCGTGTGTACATACAATCAGCAGCAAAAGTGGCTGAGATATTTCAGGTGTCTTCATGTAGTTCCACTCATTAAAAGCATCAACATATCTTTACATAAGAGATATTCAAATTATTGTTGGCTTTCTTTAAAAGATCATCATCATCATCATAACATCCCATGAAACGTCCACTGCACGACAGGGAGTTCCCTCCAAAATGCCAGTAAGTACCACAGTTACCACTCTTGCTAGCGTTCCGGTTGTTGGTGACCGCAGAATGTAAGATGGTACGCTACACAGAAGGATGCTGCTGCCCATTCTCCGGTTCTTAAACCCTTAGTCGCCTCTTACGAGACCCACGGGTAGAGATGGATTGGTACTATTTTTGCCGGACCACTCGGAAGAAACAATGGATGCTCGCTTTGAATATGTGGCAAGGTTCTAAAGAAATAGTGGACATAATTTTAGTATATTACTCAGACCATGAAACTGAACAACTTTCCCCTAGGAATACAGGTCGAAATACGAAAATCAATTATTGTCCTCCCATAGAAACTGCATCAGCTGATAGCGCATTTTGTATAAAAATAATCAAGGTCAAATATAGATTCATTGTTGGAAATTAAAATATTTAAAATCTCGTAATGACGTCAGCTAAACAACATTGCTTCACAAAGAAGGTGGCGCCATGGTGACAAATGAAGAAGCGACAATAAAAACCCACGCGCTCTTTTAAATATGTTTTGAGTACAGTGTGTAATGTATGGGAGGTGAAATTTGGTTTTTCATATTTCGACCTATGTTCTTTTGGAAAAGTTGTTCGGCTTCCTGGTCTAAGTAATGTGTTAAATTATGTTCACTATTTCATTAGGACCCTATACAGACACCTGAAATTCTTAGCTTTCATGCTTTTTTTATGCTGATTGAACGCTAACTGAACACAAAAAATGTCTGATGACTTTCATATCATACTTACCTAGACAGAGACTTTTGCAGGGCCTGACCATGTGACCTAGGGGACCACATTTGGGAATGAAGATAGAACACAGGAAGAAGGCAGTCAACTCGTAGCAGCGGACGTCCACTATTGCATCGTAGACATCCAGATCCTGCGAACAAGGGGACTGTTATAGTCTGACCGCAACCGCTGTGCCACCACGCCTTAGGTATGCTCACGGCGAGACGGGGGGGGGGGAGGGATAATTCGTCATCGCTCACGGCGGCAACTAGTTCTTGCGCTTTCCTTCCAGTGGGTGTCCCCACCTCCCCGCGCATGCCTAAGGCGCGGTATAGCGGATGCCGTCAGACTATAATAAAATTGCATTTAGCATTTTAGCATTTACTCATCATCATATCGTGTGGTTTGCAAGGTCAGTGATCGACCTTACGAACCATGGTGTCAGAGTTGTTGAGCAGCCAAAGGCAGACATGGCTCATTAAAGACTTCATCCGTAGATAGTAGTCGGGACCAACGACTTAATGCGCCTTCCGAAGCACGGAATCAACTAACTTTTCGGAAAATCAAATGGTTTATCCTGCAATTTCCTAACCAAACTGGGGACGTCGCACAAAGGGATTGTCCCCACCGGGAATTGAACCCAGAACCTCTGGATGGAGAGCCGAGCGCTCTAACCATTAGACCACGGGGGCTATTAGCATTTACTGAGAAATGGCTTAACACTGCACTACACCCAGCCAAAAAATTGTACAACGTGAATTTACATTGATTTCGCTCCCGGAACCCAGTGGTTGTTCTCATAAAAACAAACAAATTTACCTAAGAAAAGAAAAAGTTACTCGTGATCAACCCATTTCTTGGAAGGCGAAAAATGTTTGTAAAGTTGTTTGTTATAATGAATAAGGCTTCGGAAGCGAAACCAATAAAAATTAACGGTGAACCAGAATTCTTTACCTTGAACTGATGAAAAGTACACAATTGATGGCTTATAGTGGCTAAAGATTTGCTTTGCCAAAGGTGTCGCGTTCAATTTCAGACCGGGAAAGACATCCGAACTATTAATAAATATTTGGGGACATTTCACACAAAGTCATCTGATCCCAAACTAAGCAAAGCCTGTACTATGGGTACCAGAGACTGATATATATACATAAATAGATAAATAACACCCAGACACAGAACAAACACTTGTGTTCATCACACATTGTTTGCCCTGCGCGGGATCGAACCCGCGGCACACGGCGTGAGAGGCAGGCTTACTACCAACCACACCAACGGGCATGGTAGACGATGAGTCTGGATACTTCTTTAAAAGTTTAAGTTTCGAATTTAAGAACACAGAAGTACAGTCAGCGTCAAATTAATATGAGCGTCTATCGTTGTCAAAATGATCTGAAGTAAAAAAGTTCAATTTCATATACTCCATTAGAATTCCAGTGTTCAAAATATCTTTGCAACAAGGTTTCCAATATTACGTTCGCGGTGGTCAGCGCCAAATTGATGTGACTGTCTATAGTATTCAAAATGATCTGAAGTAAACAAGTTCTAGATTACTTCACATCATTTTGACTAATAGTCGCTCACATCAATTAGACGGTGACGGCCGCGAACATAATATTGGAAACTATGTTGCCAAGATATTTTAAACACTTTAAGTGCTTACAAATACGTGGGACACTCAGAAATATTTGCGACACTAAAAAAAATTGTTCTACAGGTACATATATTTTTATTAAATCTTTTCAAAGTACTCTCCACCAGCCTCTATACAAAGATTCATGCGTCTGAACCAGTTTTCAAAACACTTTTTCCAGTCCGCCGTAGACACCTCGTTTACAGCCTGCTCGAACGCAGCCAGCGCATCTTCCGGCGACGAAAATTGTATCCCCTTGAGCTGATTTTTTATTTTTGGAAATAAAAAGAAGTCACACGGTGCTAGATCAGGGCTGTAAGGAGGGTGACCCAGGAGTTTGACTGGTGTGCTGTCCAGGAAGTCCCTCGTTTTGAGCGCGGTGTGTGCAGGCGCATTGTCGTGGTGGAGCAGTAGTCCACGGAGCCCTGTGTTTGGTCGCTTGTTGCTCACAACAGAAAAAACTTCTGGTAAACATTTGGTAGTATACCATTCGGCGTTGATGCTTCTTTGATCTCGTAAGGGAATTGAGGCCAAGTGGCCAGTCAAATTAAAAAAGCTGGCGATCAAAATCTTCCCCCCGCTTCGAGATCGCTTCACTTTGGTAGGCGTTGGTTCATTTTGAAACACCCAAACTGTCGACTGGCGCTTGGTTTCTGGATCGTATTGATAAATCCAGGACTCATCACCTGTTACGATGTCGTAAACACGCCGAGACGAGCCTGCTTCAAATTTGTTCAGCATATCACGGCACCATTCCACCCGGGCCTGCTTCTGAGCGTCGGTGAGGTAGTGCGGCACCCAGCGCGATACTATCCTCCTCACGCGAAGATGCCCGTGTAGAATCTCGTGAACGCTTCCCGATCCAATCTTTAATATGTGCTGAATCTCCTGATATGTAATTCGCCTATTATCTTGGATTAAATTTTTCACTGCTAGCACGTTTTCTTCCGTAATAGCCGTCAAAGGGCGACCGCTTCTTTCTTCATCCCCCAAGGTTGGTCGACCGCGCCTAAATTCGTTATACCAACGATACACGGTTGCCTTGGAGGGGCCTTCATCCATAAATGCCATTTGAAGTCTATCGAACGATTCATCCGGTTTCAGGCGACACTTGAAATCGTAAAAAATCATAGCTCTAAAATGTTCCCGGCGCAGATCCATTTTTCAGTAAGACACGATACTTTGAATTGGCTCGCAAAAAATGTGGAGGGAAATTTTGAAAATGGAACACACATATTTTTACTTACAAGTAATCATATTTTCGAAAAAGATTCTGACCGGCCAGTCTCCCATATATAAAAACTATTTTTCGCAATACTTTCTGAGTGGCCTGGTATATGAAATTGAACTTGTTTACTACAGAAAATTTTGACTATGATAGACGCTTATATGAATTTGACGCTGACTGTACTCATCCTGAACCTAAGAAAGGAATCTGAGCAAAGAAATTAGTACCCACCTATTTTATAAATACGCACGCATCCCGCAATATCAGCCCTATATGGTTTTACACAAGTTTTCGTTTTGTGTGGCGTGGTTGTGTTACCAAATATTTTATCGGAGTATTCGGATACAATATGTAATGGTATTGTCACGTGACATTGATTGATTCAGTTGGCGAAGCGCGTTGAAAAACCCAAACCACTTGTCATTGTCGGCTTTGTGCTGAAAAGCTAGGATCGCGTTTGGATTCACCAGTAGTGATAGAAACGAATCGATTTGATAACTTTCAGATGCGAGATTCGATTTATTACCCGACTGCCCCAAAACAGGAGGGTTTATGTTTTCCGAGTGTATGTATGTACCTAAGTATGTCGATTTCTTTGTCGCGCTCTGCACCCTAAACGGCGTGATAGATTTCAACATGATAGGTGTCGTTAGATTTGTATTCATTGTGAGAGTGTCATAGGGTATAAAAAAATTATTTAAAAAAAAATAACCTTAATGAAATTAAAAAGTACTTAATAAAAAATATTTCAAAAAACAAAATACTCGACTGTGTAGAAAAATATAAACTGAAAAGAGAAAAATCTATATGTAAATATAAAAAAATCTTGAGTTATCGCAGGCGGGGACAAACCGGAGCGGACTGAAATTATAAGTTTGCAGGTGGTTTTTAAACATCAAGTTTATTTTGTAGTTTTTGTTTGTCCCCGCAATACCGCCTGCCCCGCAATGTGCCTGCAATACCTCATGAAATTTTTGGAACTTGTTTTGTTTTATAAAATATGTTTGCGGTAAACGGTGCTTAACAGGCCTATTCCCGGCAGTGAGCAAAAGTGGGTTAATAAATTGGGTGAATGGAAACGCTGCTTAAAGTTAAGACCAACATTTTCATCATCTTCGAATGAGCCGAAATATGTCCACTGCTGGGCTACATAGGCCTCTCCTAAAGGCCATTACGACGACTGGTCCAACTCTGCCGGCATTTTCTCTTGTAACTTCTAACTGTCTCTTTTATGTCACAGTGGGCAAACGAGCAGGTGGGCCACCTGGTGGTAAGTGGTTACCACCGCCCATGACACATGTCTTATTAGTGAGATAATTTCACACTAATGAGACAGTAAAGCGCGTTACCCACCCTGAGAACTAAGATGGTATGTCTCACGTGCCAGAAATTTCACTGGCTCCCTTACCCTCCAAACCGAAACACAGGAATGCATACACTGCTGCTTTACGGCTGAAAAAGGGAACGGGGTGGTACTTCCCCAGACAGACTTTGTACAGAAGCCCTACCACCATTAACTTAGACTAACTGCGACTTGTACGTCTTGAGGATCTGCGTTTTGGACGAAAAGGTTATTGGACCATCTGCTACTAGGTCGCATCGAGCGGCTTCCCGCGACCTTAACTAGATCGTCGGTCAACCTGCCCGCGCTACGTCTTCCGGTACGTGGTAGTCACTCTACTATTAATGCCCAATCGGGCATCGGGTCCTCGAGCGATGTGCCCTGCCCACTTCCACTGTAGCAGTTCTCAGAGACTTCGGAAAGTGTCCTCAAGAGTTCCACGAGCTTATTCCACCATCTTCCTTCTACCATCGGGAGTCAACCGCAGAATATCACCCATACTTAGTTGATATTCCGCACATTCGCACAAAGCGCTTTGAAACATCTTTTATAATGCGCACGGCTAAAGAGTGGAATTCTCTGCCTGAGTCTGTGTTCCCGAGTTCATATAACCCGAATCTATTCAAGTTGCGAGTGAATAGACTTCTTTTGGGCAAGCTCGTTCCATCGGCGCCCTCATCTCCCTCCTTAAGACTAGATCGAGGTCAAGAGTAAGCTCATTGACAATCAAAAAAAGTTCTTTAGTTCTACTGCGGATCTTATCATTTTTTATTTGATCCTGCAGAAAGACACCAAGCTTAGCTTTTTCCTCATCATATGTTGGTGGCACAAATAATATATATTTGTATTTTACACCATTAGCAATTACTCAGCTTTTAGAAAGCTGAAAAGCACCGGTTCTATACAAGAAAGCAAATACCTTCCTGTAGCAAATCACGCCTTAAGCGGCGAAGATCAAAAGCCTGAAGCCAATTAATTTGTGTGCAGAGTGTTGAGTAGTACTCACCCTGCCCTCTAATCTGAGCGACGGATTCTCCGACACGTCCCATATTATGAGATCTCTCAGCTCTAATGGCTTGCTCTTTAATTAACGGCTTTAAACTTTGCATGACGTATGATTGACCTGTTGTGGAATAACTTTGCTTTTCTTGAAGGAAATAGTGGCGTTCTAACTCGAAAGGGAACCTATGGTGGTATGATAGATAGATAGTTATCTTTATTTGCCCTGCTTTACAAAAATGGAAACTTAAAAGCTAAGGAATTAAAAACAGTATAAAAACTGACATACAATGAAATAGAGAACCTCCTCCTTTTTTGAAGTCGGTCAAATAAAACACATGTGTTTATACCTAAGTTAAGAAATTGTGTGCATGCAACAGAGCAAAACGGTTATAGCTCAGTGAAATATTTACTCGGAAGTAAATTGCAGATTTTCAGCTAGAACCGAAGACCTAACAGATTGAGTTGAAAGGCATCTCTACGCGGTCGATGTTCGTTGACCCGCCTTTCGTGGGCTATGCTAAGTCTTTTGAAGGACAACATATTTAAAAAACCGGTCAAGTGCGAGTCGGACTCGCACGCCGAGGGTTCCGATATACCTTTAGTATTTTTGGAAGCAATAAAGTCCATTTTTAGAACCGAAAAACTATATTTGTTTCTAAAGGTTTTTTGACAGATTTCTAAAAAACTGTGCTTCTTCAAATCAAATCAAATCAAATCAAAATCGTTTATTCATTGTTGGATATTAAAATCTCTTAATGACGTCAGCTAAACTACATCGCTTCACAAACAATGTGGCGCCATTGTTGGAAAAAAAAAAAAAAAATAAATATCTTAGAAATATCGTTTTACTTTTTCTATAATATTTACATAAACTTCTATTGACTGTAATTAATTCAGATTTTTCCTTTCACAAACTTCGGAGATAAGGGAATGGTATTTTTTTTGATATTTTTCATCACAACTTGAAAAGTAAGAGTTGTAAAAAAATACAAAAATGTATTTTAGAATTACCAAGTAAAGCCCTTTCATATGATTCCACACTCGACCTAGTAACGACAATTTGAAATTTTGCCCCCTCTGTTTGGGCCCCCTTTACAGTAATAATCACATTATTTTTTTATTCTTTCATGTGTTATTAAGTTGGGCAACCAAATTCTACAACTATTCCAAATTTCAAATCGATAGCATGAGTGGTTGCTGAGATATAGAGGTGTGACAGAAAGACAAAGTCGCTCCATAAGGGTTCCTTTTTTTACCATTTTGGTATCGGAACCCTTAAAAGGTGGAATATATAATTAAGTTTATTTGCTGAAACACACAAAACCATTTTTCCCGGAATTAAGGTTGTTAAGAGACGGCCTTCGAAACCTGAGAGGAAAAAAGGTATACTCGTAATGGCGATCGAATTAAACATGACGATCAAATTTCTGATTCACACAGAGAAAAGGGATCACCTATATGCTCACAGTAATCGGAATATCATTCGCAGCATCATAAACGCCGATTTGAATGCCATATAAAAATTTACTACTGAATTGAAAACAGCCACGGCTGGCGTTAGACTATCATGTAAAAAATGTATTATGTAAAAAAGCTTACTAGAGATTGGATGACTATATGAATGACAAAGAGGTATGGTGATCTGATATTCCAGCGAAACACAAGAAACACATTGTAAAAAGCCGACTCTTAAAGTAGGCCGTGCTGCAGTGGTTTCTTGCCGTTTCTTTTACGCTGCCATAGCACGATCCGAAACGGCGTAGACTCGCTCTATTTGCATTGTATTCTGCATGACATTCAATAAGTATTCTGTAAAGAATCTACATTGAATAAAATTATCTGAATCTGAATCATAATATAAATAAGAAGAGTTAAAATAGCAACGAAATACATTAAATCTAGTATGAATCATCACATGTGAATCGAGCTCCCGAGGAATTCACAGCAATATAATAACGTCTAATTATAAAATAACAAAAATTTTAAAATTTTGAACAGTAGAACATAAATACTTATATTAGGTACATACAGGGCGAAAGGGACGGAGTACCGAAAATTTAAAGGGCGTGCTCAGTTACCGAAACTAAACAACATTCCCTAAGAAAATTTTTTGGTAAATTAAAAAAAATTATGACCTCTCCATACAAATTGCTCACTCTGATCAAACAGTCTGTATGGAGTGGTAAAAAAAAATTGATTTCCCAAAAATTTTTCTTTGGGAAAGTTGTTCAGTTTCGTTGACTGATATAGAGATAGAGATAATTTATTGATAATTACACATTACAGGTCATAAGCATAAGGACTGAGCACGGCCTTTCCGTTTTCAGTGCACCCTGTATCATCATAACACTCCTTTTTGCCGTAGTCGGGTAAAAAATAGAGAAAATCTACTTCCATTTCGCTTTACTCTTTATTCACTGGTTGGTACGGTCAACCGCTTGTCGGTAGAAACTTTTTCAACTCTATTACCACGCCCATAAGGTCCAAAAGCGTTTCTACCGGTGTGCGGCCGTGTGTACATCATACCTACAGTTCCTACAGGCCTGTTAATGGTTTTTTAACGATTCACCGTTCGATTAACAGGATGACCTCGGTTTGTCCTTGGCAGGTGTACCGCCGCCGAAGCCTGCCAACTGTAATGCTGACAAGTCTTCAGTAATTACTGCGCCTGTTTTTGGTTGGTTTGCTAAATTGCGCGGCGGACTTAAGCTGATTAACTTGCTCTCTAACTCACCTGATTGAATATCGATTGCATAAGAGGCTCAAGTTTTTAGATTAAACGTGTTAGCGGAATAAGCGAAACTGAGAAAATAGTTTATTCAGAATCGAGAGTAAAATCAATTTCACGGGTTTTTGATAGGGTTATTTTTTTTGTTATTAAATTTTATTCCGCTTCTGAATATTTCTGTGGCTACGCTCGCGGGCGGCGCACGGTTCATGAGCGATGATGAGTAGGCGTGGCGTGCGCGGACGCGCCATGATAGCTTAAAAATCTACTAGAACGACGATGAAACTTTAAAATAACAATATCTAGAACAAAAACCCTTTTCTTAAAGATTTTTTTTACGGGAATGGGATTATCTATATATATAAAGAAGAAGGTGACTGACTGACTGACTGACTGACTGACTGACTGACTGACTGACATATCAACGCACAGCCCAAACCACTGGGTCTAGAGATTCCAAATTTGGCATGTAGGTTCCTTATGAGGCCTAGGGGTGCACTAAGAAAGGGTTTTACAAAATTCCACCCCTAAGGGGGTAAAATAGGGGATGAAAGTTTGTATGAAAGTCCGTCAGTTTTGAAGTTAGGATCTTCAAAATTTGTATTTAAGCTGACGACTAAAAATTAATATTTACGTGTCTCAGGGTTTTTGAAAATTCGACACCCTTAAGAGTGAAAAGGGGGATGAAGTTGAAAATTCGTTCGTTCATCACTGTTATTAAAATTCAACCCCAAATTCAACCCCCAAAAAAGGGAAATGGGGTGAAAAAGTCTAAAAACCAATGTGGGTATCGTTTGTATGGTTTATCGGGTCGCTGATTACGAAAACTACAACAATTTTGAAATCAAATGTGGTGGACGTGAAATACCATCATCCCCCTGGGGATGGAGTTGGGGTGCGATAGGTTTGAATTGTCTAAAAATCAATATGGGTGTCGTTTGTATGGTTTATCGGGTCGCTGATTACGAAAATTACAACAATTTTGAAATCCAACGTGGTGGACGTGAAATACCATCATCCCCCTGGGGATGGGGTTGGGGTGCGATAGGTTTGAAATGTCTAAAAATAAATATGGGTGTCATTTCTATGTTAGGGATAGCAGTTAAATTGGCGTAAGGGGTAGGGATAGGGACAGGTAGAGGTAGAGGTAGAGAGGTAGAGAGGTAGAGAGGTAGAGATGTAGAGAGGTAGAGAGGTAGGGTAGAGAGGTAGAGAGGTAGAGACGTAGAGAAGTAGAGAGGTAGAGAAGTAGAGGTAGAGGTAGAGACGTAGAGACGTAGAGAGGTAGAGGGGGAGAGGGAGGGGCAGGGGGAGAGGGAGGAGGGGGAGGGGGAGAGGAAGGGGGAGAGGGAGAGAGAGGGAGAGGGTTTTAGTTTTTCTCAATTACTTCTGCGAATTGGCTCTGTTTTGAAATATTACATAAAGGTGTCTCTCATCTCTCTCTTTACATTTGTTAGGATACTGCTGCTAAGTTCCTCTGTTCTGAGTAATTTATGAGTAACGTCTGTATATTATATAAAATTCAGCTGGATCTTGAATTATACTCATTGATTTGCGCAGGGTTAGTCCTGTTTTTCCTTAGTTTAAAATTACCCCGAAATGACGGGAAAATATCTCATTGCTTCGGAAAACCGGTAACAACATAAATACGAAATCCACGCGAGCGAAGCCGCGGGCAATAGCTATATTACATAAAGGTGTCTCTCATCTCTCTCTTTACATTTATTAGGATACTGCTGCTAAGTTCCGCTGTTCTGAGTAACTTATGAGTAACGTCTGTATATATTATATAAAATTCAGCTGGATCTTGAATTATACTCATTGATTTGCGCAGGGTTAGTCCTGTTTTTCCTTAGTTTAAAATTACCCCGAAATGACGGGAAAATATCTCATTGCTTCGGAAAACCGGTAACAACCTAAATACGAAATCCACGCGAGCGAAGCCGCGGGTCACAGCTAGTTTTAATATAAATCAGTTGGGTGTATGAGGGTTTCGCTTATTCCATTAACACGTTGTGTATTCCAGAAAGATAGCTGCGTGGCCATGTTCACCAGCGGGGGTTTCAAGGCACGAGACGCATAATAACTTTGCACGGTTAAATAAGCGGTTTCTGAGCATCTATAAGTGATCTATAATAAACAGTTAGAGGGAAAATTTACGAAAACTGAAAGGGCATGCTCAGTCAACGACACTGAACAACTTTCACACAGAAAAATTTTTGGGAAATGAAAAACATTTTGACCTCTCCATACATAATGACCGACCAGAGCGAGATATTTGTATGGAAAGGTAACTTTTTTTTTTCATTTCCCAGATATGTTTCCTTGAGAAACTGGTTCAGTTTTGTTGACTGAACTCGCTGGATTGAACACGTCCTTTCAGTTTTCGGTAATACAGTGATAGCCTACCACTTGAGCATCCCTCTGGCCGAAATGTCCGAAGTAGTTGGGGAAAAGGGTGTAGTTGTAGGGAATGTTGTGTTTTAGGCAGAATGGGACGATGACCGGCAGGCAGATGCCCGGCGCCGGGTTCTTCTCCACGGGTGGCTCGGTCGGCGCAGGCCAGGTCACTATCGTGCGGTTCACCACCTGAGACACGTACTGGAAACAAAAGTGTGTGTTAGATTCATACTTTCAGAGCGAATTCAGACCATGAAAATGAACAACTTTCAACAAGGAACATGGGTCCGGAAACGAAAAAAAATATTCGACCTCCCATACAAAGTGAGCCTATCCGAGCGCGCATTAAGTATGGGTGTTCGAAATTTTTTTTACGTTTTGTATGTTGGGGAAAGTTGTTCATGTTTATTTTGTTCCGGGTCTTAGCGCGATAAAGTTGTTCATTTTCATGGTCTGAACTCACCCTAAAACTTTGTCGAATGATTTCGATTTCACCCTGTAGATTAGCATCTTTCGTTGGTCTGTGTATACGATATTACAACAAAATACCTGACAATGTAGTGCAATTACCTAAGAGAAAGTTAAAACAATGTGTAAAGCAAATGTTATGTACACCGAAAAAAGCTTACTGTAGATTAGATGACTATATCAATGACAAAGAGGTATGGTGCTCTGATATTCCAGCGAAACACAAGAAACATATTTTTAAAATCCGACTGTTAAAGTAGGCCGTGCTGCAGTGGTTTCTTGCCGTTTCTTTTACGCTGCCATAGCACGATCCGAAACGGTGTACACTTGCTCTATTTGCGTTGTATTCTGCATGACATTCAATAAGTATTCTGTAAAGATAGACAAGACATTGAATAAAATTATCTGAATCTGACTCTAGCCCAGACAATACCTGAAATAAATACTAGACCAGGGGTCAACAATTAGTTTCGCTCGGGGTCCGTTTTAAGAAATGACATGACAATCACGGTCAGTACAACATTTTATAGAAAAAAATATTTATTAAACCAATATAATTACGGAAATAACAAAGGTATTTTTTACATATCAAACAGAAAAAATTTAATTTTTTGTTGCGGACTATCTAATCTGTCTGAAGTTTGGAGTAAAATTGGTGCAAGCTATTGACATCTGGAGATGTTCATGAGTAAGTCGAGATCGAAATTTATTCTAAACGAAGTTCTTCTCAACGCTTTCACAATTCGCGACGTCAAGAAAGATTAAATTACGCACTCTGTAGTGCAAGTTGCTTTGTCCTCGCGGCCCGCACAAAATGGGTCCGTAGGTAGCCTAGTACCTTCTATTTTTGCGAACAGGTTTCATTCGTGTACTCCATATCTCTCTGACTGTACCAAACCTCCCAGGTAGCGTTTTGGCAGATGGGCAGACCAACGTCATCCTATACTATTAAACAAGCAATGTTTGTATATATAGTACCTAGGCGACCGAGCTTTGCTCTATAATAGCTGCCTCAACATTAAAATATCATCGGGTGAGCAAGATATGCTACCCGCCAACAGATGGCGCTGTAGGATTTTGTTTACAACGCAAATGCTTAAAAACACGGGAAAACGAATTTTCCCAGACATGAGAGCTAACCTAGCTAGATCGATTTTTCGCCCCCGAAAACCCCCGTCTGGTAAATTTAATCGAAATCGTTAGAGTCGTTTTCGAGAAACCAATTACAAATATATATATATTTAACGGTATATAACTATCAACGGGAAGTACCCTGTAGGTTTTGCATTTTTGAATAAATGTATGGAGATGAGGACATAAAATGCCATATCTTTTGATTGCGTCGTTGTAAAAAATTAAAATTTTCAGATCTTGTGTGGTTCATGGATCCTAAAAAAAAAAAAAATATATATATACAATTATTGTTCCTTTAATAGTATTTGTAATCGGTTTCTCGGAAACGACTCTAACGATTTAGATGAAATTAACCATACGGGGGGTTTCAGGGGCAAAAAAATTATCAAGCCAGGTCTCATGTCTGGGAAAATTCGTTTTCCCCGTGTTTTTAGGCATTTTTATCATATAAACTGTTGTTATCATCTGTTGGTGGGTAGCATAGTTTGCTCACCCAATGATACTTTAAATTTGAGGTGGCTATTATAGAGCGATACTCGGTCGTCCAGGTACTAATTAGTAATAAATAATAATTGTAAAAATGGTACGCGTATTTCTTTCTTACGAACCCAGATCACATAATGCCTTGGCATTTTAATAACCACCTATAAATTTTTAAATGCGTCATTTTACATAATGCCTCGGCGTTATGCTCACGTGAACACTTTACTGTGGGGAGAAGAAAAAATTTTTTTCGATTGAAAAATTTTTTTCTTCGGGTAAGTTGCTTATTCTTATCATAAGTAGGCTTCGGGAGCAAAACCAATGAAAATTCACGCTGTAAGTATATGACTAATTCATTGTTAAATAGTTGATTTATAACAATAAAATTCACGAAGAGGATTGTAGCACAGTTTAGTTATTCATGAAAATATGATTAATGTTTCAGACATAAAAACTCCTTGCTCCGTACTGAGAAGAAAAAACTAAAAAATAAAATACTAGTGCAGTAATATACTCAAAAGGCACACGTGTTTTATAAGCTGGATTATGAACTTTAATACAGGCATTTAGAGCTAGAGCAAATGTGTTGGGAATATTAGCCCTGCTTGTGTTTACCAGATAAAATTGTCGGTGTATCCCACTATTTCCATTGCGAATTTTCATTGATGGAAATACTGTGTGGAACTGTAGGTAGGTTTTTATCCAAGTTTACTTTTGTAGTTTTTACATATAAATAAGTCGTTCAGTAATCGTATATGCGAGGTTATTTCCAAAAGAGCAGGAAATGGCAATACATTTAACAAACCTCCCACAACCTTACCGGATATTAAAATTCATAACTGTGGAGCGCATACCTTTGATCACAACACCAGCAACTGCAACTGTGAATCCATCGAGCGAGTGAAAGATATACGGTATCTGGGTATAATTCTTGATGAAAAGCTCAACTTCCAGGCACATATAACGTCCCTAGTTACTAGACTGCGCAAGATTATTGGCATAATGAGAGAACTGCGAAACTCAGCTCCTCGAAACGTATTGAAAAGCACCCATATCGCTATATGCGAATCAGTTCTCACCTACTGTATTAGCGCCTGGGGCTGCGCAGCCAAAACTTTTATGATAGCACTCGAAAGAGCACAACGTGCAGTTTTAAAAACTATGCTTAGAAAACGTTTTCGTTTTCCTACTAATGAACTTTATGAAGAAGCACAGGTGCTCAGAGTTAGGCAACTCTACATCTTGAGGGCGTGTATTTCTACTCACAAGTGCGTCCTAAGCTCGATTGAATACTCACAGCTCTTGCGAAAAAGAATATTTAAAATCCCTGTCGTGGCCGTCAGAACCCAGTTTGCAAAAAGATTCCCCTCCTATGCTTTTCCAACTTTATACAATACTGTCGTGAAGCACTGTGATATAATAACATGCTCGACGATAGTAGCCAAACAAAGGTTGCGATTATGGTTATTTGGCCTACATTATGACATCACTGAGTCTCTGATCCCCTCCAACCAACACTAGTATTGTTTATTGTTATTTTCTTTACACCTCACCTACACTACATATTATACACACACCCTTGCTCTGTACACACCTATGTATGTAATTAATATAATAACTAACATTTCATAACCTAAATAATATAATGTACCTATAATTTATGTGATATGTTAAGAAAATCTGTTATATTGTATCTCATATTTGGTTTCCCAAGATACAGGCGTTGTCCTAGTTTGGGAACCACTGGAAAATCTAAAAATTGTAATTAGTATTTTAGTAAATAAATATATTTTCATTTTCATTTTTCATTTTCAAACTTTTGTACGAAAAGAAAGATTGGTGCAACTAGCATTACACTTTATGAGTTAAAAAGGCTTTAGGAACTCTTTCTCTTTACGATCGACTAGACTCTAAAGAGTGTAAAGAACTAAGGTGATAACTTTAAGGTACAATTCTAATATCCATAATATCTATCATCGCACTTTTTAATTTCCACAGTATAAGTACAAAATAAATATTTTTTTAGGGTTCCGATACCAAAATGGTAAAAAAAAGGAACCCTTATGGTGCCGCTCTGTCTGTCCGTCTGTCTGTCACACCTCTATATCTCAGCAACCACTTATGCTATCAACCTGAAATTTGGAATAGTTTTAGAATATAGTTGCCCAACTTAATTGCACAAGAAAAAATTTTGAAAAAAGTATGATTATTAATATAAAGGGGGCCAAAATAGGGGGGGCCAAATTTCAAATTGTCGCTACTAGGTCGAGTGGGGTATCATATGAAAGGGCTTTACTTGTACATTTTAAAATATATTTTTGTATTTTTTTAAAATTCTTAGTTTTAAAGTTATGATGAAAAATGTCAAGAAAAATACCATTCCCCCCCCCTTATCTCCGAAGTTTGAGTAAGGAAAAATCTGAATTAATTACAGTTGACAGAAGTTTATATAAACTTTGCAGCAAAAATAAAACGATCTTTCTAAGTTGCACAGTTTTTCAGAAATCTGCAAAAAACCTTTACAAACAAATTTAGTTTTGCGGTCCTGAAAATGGACTTTATTGCTTCCAAAAATACTATAGGTATATCGGAACCCTCGGCGCGCGAGTCCGACTCGCACTTGACCGGTTTTTTTAAATACTAGACCAAATTTTTATACCCATGTTATTTGATATCTAATTACTTACAAAACCTAACCAGGGTACATCAGGTAGCGACCAAAATGAACTTTTATCCCAGCCCGACCCGCATTCCCGAGAAGGCATGGCGGCAATTCCGCCAGTTATGCCAGTAATTAAAAAGAGTTTTTATTATAAAGACCCAGGGTCGGGGTCTGGGTGCCTCGCACCCGGCCACACCAACTTTCAGGCTACCGGCATGTGTAAGACAAAAATAACTTTAAAAATATTCCAAGCAAACCTCAGGGCTTTGGATTTTTGCTCTAATTTTAGTTCAGTAATAGAGTGTTTCGTCTTTCGTGTGTTATCTTCTGTCGTAGGTTTCAAGAGTAAACTACATCAGTGAATATAATATTCCATAGTAGTTTGAAAATGAATAAGTCAGTTTTATTGGTGCTGTCAAATGCCTGTGTAATAAAAGGTGTAAGGGACGGTGTACCGAAAACTGAACAGGCGTGTTCAGTCAACGAAACTGAACAACTTTCCCAAAGATTTTTTTTTATAAAATGTTTGCCCTCTCCATATAAATTGCTCACTCTAATTGTTTGTATGGAAAGGTAAGAATTTTTTTTTCATTTCCGAAACATGTTTCTTTGGGAAAATTGTTCAGTTTCGTTGACTGAGCATGTTTGTTCAGTTTTCTGTACACCGTGCCTTACACCCTGTATATACAAAATGTTTTCATATATTTTACCAAGCCTCAAAAAAGTAATTACCAACTGTGATTTTTATTGTCGCTTCTTTTTTTCCCATCATGGCGCCAATTTGTTTGTGAAGCGATGTAGTTTAGCTGACGTCATTAAGAGATTTTATCCAACAATGAATAAACTATTTTGAGTTTGAGTTTTGAGTTTGATCAGCGTACCAGCTTCGCTCTATAATAGCCGCCTAAACATTAAGATATCTTCAGATGAGCAAGCTATGCTACCCGCCAACAGATGGCGCTGTAGGTTTCTGTCTAAAACGCGGTAAAAAACTTAAAAACACAGGGAAAACGAATTTTCCCAGACATGAGACCCCCGTATGGTAAATTTCATCGAAATCGTTAGAGCCGTTTGCGAGAAACCAATTAATAATAGGTCTTTACCTATAAAATTGCCGAAATTTTCTTACAGATTAATGAGATCATAATTCCTATAATTCTAATGCAATTTTTTTCATTTGTCTTATATTTGAAAGTTGTCTTCAAGGTTATCAATTTACGCATAAAATAAGGTTTTTATTTTTAGTTTGATATATAAAATTAAAGGTTCGAAAATTGTTCGTCTTAAATGTCGTCCGATTTCATCATTAGATTTGTTATATTTTTATACAGACAATATTTTTCGAAAATTTAATTTAAGCTTCTGTTAGCTTAATAATAATAATACCATTTATTCATCAGCCAACTACAAAAGGTCCATTTTGTTAGTAACAATAATCTTAACCTATGTTAGTACTTAATTTCTAAGCAGGATTTGGTCCCAAATGGTTAATGTCTTCCCAATAATAATTAAAAAAATTGGAGTAATAATTCCTAAGAAAAATGCAAAAATGTTAGTACTGAAAATTGAGTTTACCTAAAATTCGCCATACAAAACGGCAATTTCATAGGTAAAGACCTATTATTACAAATATATTTATATACAAATGTTGCTCGTTTAATAGTATAGGATATCTGATAAACGTCAAGGAAAACTCCCTATTTTCGTGAAGTATAGAAAAGAGCACGTCAAGCTTGACAAATTGAACTTGTTAACGTTCTTATTTCAACATTCGTACGAACTCAAGTCTCGCTGCATTTGTTTGTTGGTTTTGTCGCTAGATCTACTCTTGGCTACCTACCCATCAAATACCAGAATTTAAAGTTAGTGAACTGATTTGAATGGAGACAAAAATTAAAGAGCGTTTAATGATATTTTTTTACAAATTATATCGTGTCTATGCAAGGTGTAAAAAAATAGTAAGCACTATATTTAGGACCCACCCACAGAACTATACAGGGTGTTAATTTAATTGCGTGCCATAGCTTAAGGGGTGTTTCAGTTACGATAAAAGAACACAAAAAATATATAAAAAAGAATCCTACTGAAAAAAAACTAAAACTTCATTGAAACTTAACTAACACGGAGCACCGCGCTATCACCGAGCCAGCGCGCGAGTATCAGTGGATAAGGTTGGCACATACATAACTGAAACTCTTTCGCTCGCTTTTGATAGCGCGGTGCTCCGGGTCATTGCCCTCCGCTTTAGTTTAGTTTCAATGGAGTAAAAATAAAAATTAAGTAGGATTTTTTAAAATATAGTTTTTTTAGTTCCTTTATCGTTACTGAACCACCCCTTAAGCTATGGCACGCAATCAAATTAACACCCTGTATATAAGGACCCACCTCTACCCGTGTGTGTCGTACGTCTAAAAATTTATAAACCGGAGGATGGGCAGTAGCATCTTTCTGTGTACCTATCGTACAATCTTACATACTGCGGTCACCAACAACAGGTGTTGCCAGCCGCGACGCTTACAAGCGTGGTGACTATGGTAAATCCTCTCGTAAATACCACGCCTTTTTGCTAGAGTTCTGGAGGGAGTGTCGTTTCATGAACTGTTATGATGATATTTAGGTCGAAATTCTAAGAATAAAATTCAACTTCTCATAGAAACTGCACCAGTCAATATACATTTTTCGTATTTTGGATTTTTCATTTCATTTTTCAATGGAAGGTAAATAAAAATTTTTCGTATTTTGACCTATGTTCCATTGGGAGAGTTGTTCAGTTTCATGGTCTATAAATATTGCTTTCACAACATCCCACGAAATGTCCACTGCAGGACAGGGACCTCCCTCCAGAACTCCAGAAAAAACGTGTGGTACTTTGGACGTGTGGTATTCATCATAGTCACCATGCTTGGGGGTTTTGCGGCTAGCGACCGCTGTTGTTGGTAACCGCAGTATGTAAGATGGTACGATACACAGAAGGATGCTGCTGCCCATTCTCTGGTTTATAAGCCCTTAGTCGCCTCCTACGACACGCACAGATAGAGGTGGATTGATACTATTCTTTGCCGGCACCACACGGATTGCTTACAAATTTTTTTGCGCCGGATATATAACTACCAATTTTATGAGAGTTTGTGTGATGTAGCTCAAATTCTGTCAATGCAAGTATCATCCTCATTACCATAACGGTCTTACAATTATAGTGCCTTGTAACGTGGCTGTTACGGCGTTACGACCAACGCAACGGTGAGACTGAAAATCGCCTTGAACTAAAAACAAAGATGTACTTTTTGGTCATTACTTATGTAATTTAACAAATATCCTATGTCTGCTGGAAGAAATTTTCTAGTTGAAATAAGCAGTAGGTACCTGCCGGCTTAGCTCGCTGCCCGAGAGAAAATATATCTCGGAGAAATGTCACTTTATTTGAGGAATTATGTCATCTAATCTATCACAAGCGCGAAGAAATGTCAGTGGAGGAAAATGTTTAGCAAATCCACAAATTACGTTTTTGATATTTTAGATAGAGATAGCTTTATACACTAATACATGTAGCCGTCCTTGTCTTTCAAAATGTGTCGCACTGCTCGGATGTCAAAAAAACGTGACCATGCTTAAAGTCTTTATATGGGCCTAGCTAGATGTTTTTAGGGTTCCGTACCCAAAGGTGCGGAACCCAAACAAAAAACCAAAAACTGTGTTTTATTCGTAAGTTAAATAAAGCTGTTGCTCCGATCATTCAATCACTGGCAATATTTTATATCTCAGTTGACGTATCAACTTAGAAAGACCCATGTCACTACGAATTATTGTGTATCTTGCGAATAAATGCCACTATTCATTTTTATTCAATTTTCCTCAACATTGACAATAACAAGTAACGATCGTTTGTGTACAAGTCTAATAATACACTGGAGGATTTATTTCCGTTTTTAGGGTTCCGTAGTCAACAAGGAACACTTATATAAGATCCTAATGAAATAGTGAACATAATTTGAGTATGTTACTCAGACCATGAAACTGAGCAACTTTCCCCATGGAACACAGGTCGAATTACGAAAATCAACTTTTGACCTCCCATAGAAACTGCATCAGCTGATAGCGTATTTTGTATGGGATGTCAAATTTGGTTTTTCGTATTTCGACCTATGTTCTTTTGGAAAAGTTTCATGGTCTAAGTAACGTGTTAAAATTATGTTCACCATTTCATTAGGACCCTATATATTCGTCATGTCCGTCTGTCTGTCCGCGGCTCAGCTCAGACACCCTTAGTACAAGAAAGCTGTAATTTTGTATGGATAATTACATCTACGCCGACAAGTTGGTAAAATAAAAACTTGAAAAATGTTTTTTAGGGTACCTATTCTACATGTGAACTGGGAGTGAATATTACCATTTTATTTTTATTTAATACTTAGATTCATTTTTTTGGGTAGTTGTAAAATTTTTCGAGTATTTTCATTTTATTCGGTAAAGTTGCTTATTTTCATGAGTAGAATCACTGGGTGTCGGAAGCGAAACCAATTAAAAATTAATAACATTTACAATGTTGAATGAAAACAGTGTCTATGACTTAAAAAGAAAGTAAGTACATGTATGTGCCGTGGTCCAAAAAAGCCAAGGCTCAGCAAAGAGATTTTCTCAGGGAGCAAAAATGCTGATTTTCAGCCGTCGCCTTAGTAGGAGAAACGCGTTTATCCTACTAATATTATAAACGCGAAAGTTTGTAAGTATGGATGGATGTTTAGGCTACTTTTTAAAGCGGGAAAACACTTCATTCCCACGGGAAAACGCATTTAATGTTAATGAAGAAGGTGACTGACTCACTGACTGACATATCAACGCATAGCCCAAACCGCTGGGTCTAGAGATTCCAAATTTGGCATGTAGGTTCCTTATGAGGCCCAGGGGTGCACTAAGAAAGGGTTTTACAAAATTCCACCCCTAAGGGGGTAAAATAGGGGATGAAAGTTTGTATTAGAGTCCGTCAGTTTTGAAGTTAGGATCTTCAAATTTTGTATTTAGGCTAACGACTAAAAATTAATATTTACGTATCTCAGGGTTTTTGAAAATTCGACAACCAAAAGGGTGAAAAGGGGGATGAAGTTGAAAATCATTTATTTTTAAAGTAAAATGCACATAATTTAATATTTAGGCATTAGGGTTGTAATTCTAAGCAACGTTGTTGTTATTGAAATTCCACCCCAAATTCAATCGCTAAAAAAGGGAAATGGGGTGAAAAAGTCTAAAAACCAAAATGGGTATCGTTTGTATGGTTTATTTTGTTGCTGATTACGAAAACTACAAACATTTTGAAATCCAACGTGGTGGACGTGAAATACCATCATCCCCTGAGGATGGAGTTGGGGTGCGATAGGGTTGAAATGTCTAAATATCAATATACTCGTAGGTGTCGTTTCTATGATTATATGAGGATAGGGATAGCGGTTAAGATGGCGTTAGGGGTAGAGGGAGAGGGATAGGGAGTGGGAGAGGGACAGGGTGAGGGAAGGGGAGGAGGAGAGGGAGGGGGAAAGGGGAGGGAGAGGGAGGGCGAGGGGGAGGAGGGGGAGAGGGACAGGGACAGGCATGGTTTAACAGGCATTTATCATGTCATGAAAAAAAGGAAGGGCCAAAAATTACCCCATTTTATTCCCTTGTGAGTAGAACTAGCCAAATAATAACGAAAAAATAATAAACATAACAAAAAAACCACATTGTTTAGAAATGGCCGATGATGAAACATCTCCGCTAGAGATTCGCTTTTGCCACGGCTTAAAGTTGGTGTTGCAGTGGTTTCTTGCCGTTTCTTTATGACTGTCGTGGCATGCAACCCACTGCCTCCGGAAGCAGCCGCCGCCCCATTGTATAAGGGTCGTCGACTGTTTCTGGTGGCGTCGGCTGCAACGTTTGGGTGGCACAAGTATTCATGGGCGTCTTCGTCAGCTTCGCCTTCTTCCCCGCAGTGGGCGGCGGCGGCGCCTGCCTGGGTGGCAGCAGGAGTCGTGGACGCGGTCCCCTTCTTCCTCCTTCTTCTTGCCCTTTTCTTGGCCGGCCCACCGGGCTCGTTCGCAGAGGCCGTGAGTGACCCCGGCGCGTTCGACTCTCCCGAGGGCACAGCAATGACTCTAGCCGAAGTAGCGGGCTGGGTCAACGTCGGCGATGCGGTGTCGGCCTTCTTCTTACGTACTTCGCGGCACAGAATAGCTCACGCGAGGCTATACGGTAATTTTTAAACGGTATACGTTAGAAGACTTGCTCTCTGAAGTTACTACAATGTTTTTCTTAAACAAAAGACTTATTTCCTTACCGTCGAAAACAACAAAAAAAATCCTTACATTTACAAACTACTAAACTCTATGGCTTCTTCAACACACAACTGGTCTTAGGAACAATAAAACAAGAGGACTAAACGTAAACAGTAGAAATTTTTCTTGTTCAGAAAAGAGTCCTTTTAAATGCAGGGAAATTTGTCAACTTGCCTGACAGAATAATTGTCTCACAAACAGCTTTTGTTTCGCTCAGAAAGGCTTGCGTGGGTAAACCTTGGAGAAAAGCAATTTTGTGTGACTGTTCCTTGCTGTTTGTTTTAGTTTTTTAGACTTCAAGATATTATTATTCAAATGAAAGGAGTGGAATTGCTATGAAAAGTAAGAACCTCTTTTCATAGAGATTCTGTTTTATATTCACATCTCATGTCAAAACTGTAAGCAGAATACAATGTAAACTATTTGCATTGTATTCTGCATGACATTCTATAATTATTCTGGAAATAATCTACATTGAATAAAACTATTTGAATCTAAATCATTCCTCATTTTCACCCCTGTGGGGATATTTTCTCAATAATTCCGAAACATGTGTTTCTTTATTCTATTTATAGCCCAAATCCAAAATTTTATTTGTCTCGTGTCAAGACTTTTATACAAAATTTTATCCCTTTTATCATCCCCATAATGCATGCATGCATAATTGCAGAAAATCCTTTCTTATTGATGGTTTTGACGTGCAACAAAACACTGTACAAAATTTCACGTTTTTAATTTAAGTTACTGCTCGGCGTTGTTAAGTTAGTCCGTCTGGACATGCTCTTTTATATATTTTACATCTCTCATATTCGGTAAGTAGGTCCTTATTACCCCCAAATGGGGCTTGTAGGTGACCAATTAGCGCTCTAAGGCTCTAAAAAAGCCCTAGGGCGGTAAGTAATCGAGTTTTGAAAGAGTGAAGTGTTTTTTTTATTACTTACCGCCCTAGGGCTTTTCTAGCTACATTATTACCCTAGAGCGCTAATTGGTCACCTACAATTTGGTGGTAATAAGGACCTACTTACCTCACAATCGAGATGTAAAGCAGAGTAGTTAGCTCGGGTGTAAGCATCAATTGCACCCTAGAACTGCAATTGATGCCTTACAACCCTTGGCTTCTAATCTACTATTAAAGATAATGATGATATAGGGCTGTACTAGTAGAGCACTATTGATGTGCCGCTTATGGAGCACATATTATTATTACCTGTCTACATTATGATCGAAATAAGAAATAAGCCTATTGCTACATACCTGTACAGCAGGGTTGGCCCTGAAGTATGCAAAAAGAGCTCCAGTGATAGCCAGCAGGGCTACCGCGTTGACAGCTAGTTGGAGCAGCCGAAACCTGTACGCAGAACTGCTAGTGCTGTCCCCGCGCATGTCTCGCAACATCTAGACAAAAATCAATACATTTTACTTAAAAAATTATCACCATATCACACTTAATAGACACACACATAGAAGGTTCAGACCATCGAACCGTGCGGACGTGTGTTTTGTTAACTTTAGAAAATATACTTATAGCAATTATTAAATTATTTTACTGATTACGTAATATCTAGTGAGTGACATACTTTTGAGTTTTGCCGACTTGGAGTTTCAGCTGTGAAATAAAACAATCAAATATGTTTGGAAATAAAACAAAAACATGCCATGGCTGTGAATCGGGCATAAAGGACGAAAACAGCATGTCCTGCAATGGGTGCAAGGCTCGTTTTTGCTTTGAATGCCTAAACATAAGTGTTAAGAAAAAGAGTAACATAACAAATGAAATGGTGAACAAGCTAAAGTGTCCAATTTGTATGAATGTGAATGCAGGACGTAGGAATCGGGACGACAACTCGCCGCTTAAGACCCAGCAGCCTACGCCAAGTTTCATCCTCCCTGCCTCACCAGCTAGCGAATCACTCACGCTACATAGCTTTGGAGACCTCATGGATAGCAAGCTGATTGACCTAAAATCATCTCTTCTTCAAGACTTAAAGTCTGCTGTTTCAAGAGAAGTAAAGAAAATGATTGAAGAACTTAAAGAAGATTTCTCCAAAACAACAGATTTTATCATGGTGGAGGTCAACGATCTAAAATCTAAACTTAAAGAAAGAGACGAACTTATAGCTTCGCTTCAAGCTGAGCAAGTGACCATGAATCAAAACTACACCCTGCTTAGTTCTCGATTTACGACTATAGATAAAATATCCAGGGATCGTAATCTAGAAATTCAGGCAGTTCCAGAAAAAAATCATGAAAATGTGATTGAAATTGTACAAACCCTATTCAATAAAATTGACCATCCCATTGAGCTTCGAAATATCGAGGCCTGTCGTCGTGTAGCAAAGATGGATACCAGTTCAAAGAGGCCTCGAAATATTCTTGTATCACTTTCATCTCCGCGTCTCCGTGACGGGGTAATATCTTCAGCTAAACTCTATAACAAGACCAATGTACCGAGGAAGCTAAACACTGCTGATGCTGGCATAAGCGGCGAACCCCGTAGTGTTTATATTACGGAACATCTAGCTCCCGAGTGCAAACATCTCCATGCTCAGACAAGAAAATTCGCTTCAGAAAATAGTTATAAATTTGTTTGGGTAAAACATGGACAGGTCTATTTACGCAAAACCGAAAACGCCGAGGTCATCAGAGTTATAAGCAACAACACACTAACAAAACTATCCTAACTGAAAAAACAATAAGAGCTCATAAATAAATGGTAACCCTTTTTACTTTTAGTTGCATATTGTTTCTTATAACTAACAGTTTAGCGTTTCTCTTCTTCATTCGTATCTCGCAATTATATTAAATATGGATTAACTTAAAAGTATTCTAATTGTGCTAGTTTTAATTACCTACTTTATTTTTCACAGAAACGCATTTTGTAAACATAAAAACTCTATCTATAAATCATGACTCCCAATTCAATTTCTTCGATCAGCATTTCGCACCACGCTCCACTGACCCAGTTTACAGAATCTAAAATGCTTGATTTCAAATATTCAAGTAATTCACATACGCAAAAAATTATGTGCCTCATATAGTTTATATATTATGTTGCATTAAATTTATCATTTATTCAAATCCTAATATCACATACTTTTTAAAAAAAAATGGAAAATCCTTTTCTAAAATATATAAATTAAAAATTAAATTAACTTTTAATAGTTATGTTTTTGATGAATGTTGAAATATCCATTGCCGAGTCGACGGTATGTTCACCCGCGTTTTACTCCAATTTCATAATTAGTAGTTGTAATCCAAATATTATTAATTATCAACTTATAAGTATACTAATAAGAACCTGGATTATTATTTTTTTTTTTTTTGCTTATCGATATAAAATAACTTTCTTTTGTAATGTAGAACAAATAAACACCACACACGTCCGCACTTCACTGCATAGACCCAGCCTCACAATAAAATTGTTTTAATTCATTAATTCCATTTCATTCACATAATATTTTTTGGAGATCCATTCCCTATAACACAGGTTACTTTTGTACCTTACATAAAATTACGTTATAATTTAGACTCACTAAAAATGAAAAATGTTCTAGTAATGTGAGAGCGAGAGTGTGCGCAGGAGCACAGGTCCTGGCAGAATAACAGCATCGTAGTCCCACTGCGGTCAATGCTGAGCCAGGAAACCTTTTCGCTACCACAGTACACCACAAAAAAAAACTAGAGACTAATGTAATATTTTGTTATTATACCTGGTAATTGTAGTACCTAGTTTTAGAATTGATAACTTGTAATTAATATGTAATGTACTGTGTAAGTGAATAAATGATTTTTATTTATTATTTTATTATTTATTACTTAGGGTTAAAGAGAGGAACTCTGCCAGCGTCAGTGTTTCCGAGTTAATATAACCCAAATCTATGCAAGTCGCGAGTGAATAGACTTCTTCTTCTGGGCAAGCTTGTTTTAATGTCGACCTCATTCACCGAATAGCTTTTTAAAGAACTGCTTTTTTCAGAATAAAAGAAAAATACATTTATTTATTCGGCAAAAAAGCAGTTCGTTGAAATTGTTGATCTCCCATAGAAACTGCATCAGCTGACAGCGCATTGTGGGTTTTCGTATTTCAACTTATGTTTCTTGAGAAAAGTTGATCAGGGTTGTATAGGTTCACTCCCTTCAGTATTTTTCCGTCACATGCTGCTGTATATGTCGTAGGCTAATCGTTGAATTGGGCCGATCGAGATCTGCCTGGACACATGAGCACATCACGATACGCCGGCATTTCTTGATTTGCCTATCTATTATCCACCGTATCATTCAAAGCATAACGTTTCACGATTTGCCCGGCCTTGCTTGGGCAAATCGATTCTGTAGGGTGACCAAACTACAAGCAAATAAAATGTTTAGATAATATTTATTTTACTAGATAATAAAACCTAACCCACACAGGTGATAGAACGCCTCAAGCGTTGCGAAACGGAACTATATTACGATGCACCCACCCATATCTCGATGTGGCCAAGTAACTAGTAGGGCAAATTGACAAATAGGTTGCTCTCATTGATCTGCCCAATTCAACGATTGGCCTACGACATACATATACAAGAATTATATACATAAATGGTTAAGCTGTTGGCTATCCATATTAAATAAAATGAAAATAAATTAACTAAACAAAGACCAACTTTCCGAGCTAGACAATAAAATAAGAAAAAAAAACTTTCTCTTTTAAAAGCCGTTTAAAAGGCATTAGACCTCTTGTTTATTTTATAGTATACATTTAACAAGTTGTAAAACCTAAGGGGCAATCTAAAGACTTTTCTGTGAGAAAACAAGGAAGGCGTACACAGACCATCATGCCTCATTTCTCTTTTTAATTCATTCGTTTACAGCTCACTATCTCTCGAATTGCTGAGTAAAAGGTATGTAAAGGGCCTCTAAATTGCTAAGCATTCCTGACAATATAGACTCTATGCTGTTCATTGTTTCCTTGATTTATTTAGAGGCGTGTCATGAATAAAAGTGTATTTATTATCAATCCGCGGTGCTGTTTTAATGCATCAATATGTTACATAAGAATCTACAGCCTCTTGTCATTACAAATTGGTTACGTCCTTGTAGACTTAGTAATAGTTGTAGCCGCAGACCCAAATATTAATAAACAATAAAAAATGTTAGTGGTGTGGCTTAAAAACAGAATTTTTTTTAACTCTGTCAAGCAATTTCTTGACAGACGTAGTATTAGGTAATTTATTTAGTTATTTTTTGTTGATAACTAGCGGCCCGCCCCGGCTTCGCACGTGTACAAAAATACGTTCAAAAATACCTTATTTTGAAAATCTACTTTTTTGCTATAAATAGTTGGTTAATGTGGGTTATCCTTAAAAGATAGACAAATACTATGGCGGATTTTTCTTTAGAGCTCTTAGAGAGCAACAATTCTTTCATATATAACTTTCATATAAATGAAACCATTTACGCAGCGCACGCCCAGAAAGCTCTCAAGAGGCACTTTTTTTCCGACTCGATCGACAAACATCATCACAGTTCAGTTAATTTGCACTCAATATTTATGAATTATGGGCTTAAACCTTTCTATTGAATTAATCTATCTATTAGTGAAAACTTGATTGAAATAAATTCAGTAGTTCCTGAGTTTAGCGATCACAGACAGACATGATGGATGGATGACGACAGAAAAACGTTTCGGGGGACTTTCTTTTATAATATGTAGTGATAGTGATGATGAAACATGTATTATTGCATTATACTTTTACTTGACAGAGTTGTATTACAATTAAACGTCCTTAATTTCTGGAATATTTTGATTTTATATATTTAAGTGTATGATAAATTAGTACCAAACTATATTTTAAGCAGTTACTAAATTTTTGCATGCTAAAAGAGGGCGCATCATGTTGTTGTTGTACTTGTTTGTAAAGTTTTGTAGCATTTTATTGCAAATTTCTTGTACTCAAAGACGTAGGATAACTTGCAGTACCTTCAGAGTCTATTATGTAAAAAAAAACTTATTATACTATAGATCAGATGACTACATCAATGATAAAGAAGTATGGTACTCTGATATTCTAGCGAAACACAAGAAAAACATTCTATAAAGCCGATGCAGTAGTTTCTTGCCGTTTCATCTACGCTGCTATAGCACGATCCATAACGGTAATAGACTCACTCTATTTGCATTTTATTCTGCATGTCATGACATTCAATAAGTAAGTATTATATAAAGAATCTGCATTGAATAAATTATTCTGAATCTACTTTAGTCTCACACATACACAAAACTGAAAGAGCATGATCAGTCAACGTAACTGAACAACTTTCAGTAAATAAAACTTTCAGGTAATGAAAAAAAAAATCGGCCTCTCCATATAAACTGTCCAATCAAGTTTGCAATTTTGTATGGAAAGGCATTTTTTATTTAAATGAATACTTCTTTAGCGGCGCTTGCATGGCGCTTGGTACTTTTTTAGATGGGTAAGAAATGTTAAACTCGCATCAGATGTCGCGTCAGATCACGCGTCAGATCCGTAGCCCAAGGAGGTTTTAACCCACGCTACGCCGAAGCGTAGTAAAACCTCCTTGCCGTAGCCTGATCGAAAAAGCGTCAACTGTCAACAGTATATTGTTATTACAATACGGGTTTTTATTCAGTGACATCAAAGAAGTACGCGAGCAATAGCGCGATTGACCCTTACAAAAAGCATAATATTCAAAAATACAAGTTTTCACTTCTGCCGGCACTCCCGGAGTGCAACCCGTCGCTTTTTTTTTCATTTTGAAAGTTTAATTTACTTGTAATGTTACGTTAACTGATCCTGTCCTTTCAGGTTTTGCCAACCTGTCCCTCAAACCCTTTATTTTTAATTCATTCCCTAAGAGATAGAGGACTAGAGTTAGTATGAAACATTGGATCCAGCTATTTACAGTGTTGAAACACAAAGAGCTTAGAACACACACATCGCATTTTGCCGACGGCGATAACCGTTTTAAAAGCTCCACCCGGCATTACGGCTCTACACGTGGAACACGCTGTGTCAATATTGCATAGTGAAAACGTTCAAAACTTTCTAGTTTTCCTAGACTTTTGTATGTGAAATGATAGACTAGGATGAAATTCAGAATTTGGCTCTCCTTCTTAGGGTCGGAAATTAAATTGGACCAGATTTGACAACAGTGATTTTCTTGGGGTTTCAAACACCGTATAATTCAAAAATTAGTTGTCAAGCCGAAATTCTACCCATATCTTCTACTAATACCAGCAGCTTGCTAATTGGTAATCAGTAGTAAGTGTAAAGTCAAAGTCAAAATCGTTTAATCATTGTTGGATATTAATGACGTCGCTTTACAAACAATGTGGCGCCATGGTGGGAAAAAAAGAAGCGACAATAAAAACCCACGCGCTCTTTAAAATATGTTTGAATGTACAAGGTTGATATACAACAAACATAAGTCAGTTTTTATTTTGTATTATCCTGTTAGAACCGTAGCCTAATCCGATGGATTTTTCTCTTCTAGATAATCTGATATATAATAATAACCCTTCTTATAATAATATCTAACGGTAAACTTTCGAGGTAAATAATAATTTATTTACTTGGAAAAAGAGTGGATTATCACAACCAAAATGCCTCTACCAACACATCTACTTTATCAGCTCCTTCTTATGTCAATAATACACATTTTTTTCTAGGAAAGGTGTGTTAGTTTTATAAATTAAATTCAATCTTTGTGCTTAGTTTTACATCACGTATCAGGAACTTAGCTGGACATCAAAATCATTTTTACACTAAAATCTCGACTATATATTTTTTTTTATGTAGATAGTTAGCAAGCGAGCTTGTCGGCCACCTGATGGTAAGTGTTCACCACCTCTCATAGCATCCACTGTCTTATCAGTAGCATAATTGACACTAACAAGACAGCAAAGCGCGTTGCCCACCCTGAGAACTAAGATGGTGTGTCTCATGTGCCAGTAATTTCACTGGCTCCCTTGCCCTTCAATCCGAAACAAAGCAGTGCGTTAACTGCTGATTTAAGGCAGAAAAAGGCAAGGGGGTAGTATTTCCCCAGATGGACTTTGCACAAAAGCCCTACACCTTTAAATATGGATGTCTAGAATGTAGACAAACGGTGCATCGCAACCGCTGGGTTTCTAATCAACGCCAGCGGTCCCTTGGTACCTACTCCAGTTTTCAGCTGGCAGGGAATCTGAACAGTCTGCACTCATTGGATGTGCTACCAAAGCCTAGTAATTCTACGAAAATAAGAAACGTCTCCTAGATAAAAAACCGGCCAAGTGCAAGTCGGACTCGCGCACTGAGGGTTCCGTACCACCACATAAACATAATTGTATTAGTTGAAATTTCAGTAAGTTAATGTGCTAAATTTTTTGAGTCCGACACGCGCTTGACCAAATTTTATTATTTGTTGTTATTTTATAGCTTATGCACTATAAACATACCAATTTTCAAGTTTGTAAGTGTTCCCGTTTTTAAAAAGAACTAAAACAAAAATCGCCTCAGCGACCATCCCACTTGACCCCTCTCTTATATGAATGTTGTTGAAACGGGAGCTCACCACAATTGGTTACCATTAGTTGTGAGAAAAGTTGTAATTTTTAATGATTTCAGACTTTTCCCATTATTTGTACTGTGAGACCTAGCTTCTTGCCAAATTTACTAATTTTAGGTCAACGGGAAGTACCCTGTAGGTTTTGCATTTTTGAATAAATGTATGGAGATGAGGACATAAAATGCCATATCTTTTGATTGCGTCGTAGTAAAAAATTAAAATTTTCAGGTCTTGTGTGGTTCATAGATCCTAATATATGGTATTAATTTCAACCTGATACCTTTACCCGTTCGTGAGATAAAGGGTCTTGACAGACAGACAGACAGACAGACAGACAGACAGACAGACAGACAGACAGACGGACAACAAAGTGATCCTATAAGGGTTCCGTTTTTTTCTTTTGAGGTACGGAACCCTAAAAAAAATGTCTAAACTGAATAAATAAATTACTGTGTACCAAATATTTGTTCAAAAATTCAGAAACGTTAAGAAAGCTGTTTTGGTAGGGTGGATTTTTGAGTAGGGACATCAAGGGCTGTGAATGGGTATCAATATTTTACAAAAAGTTGCGGCACAGATAATATAATGTTGCGGTAAGTCTCTTAAGACCGTTTTCGTATAGCTGTAATAGTTAAGGGGCTGATAAGAGCTGAATTACCTCCCTTTCTAACAAAGGGCAGAATGCGCGTGCTAGAACGGAGCGGATTCGCGCTGTTTTACGTTTTTCGCTCATTTTTGCATTTTTATCAAACTCTACACCCATAATATTAATTATAAAACAGCTATATTATTATGCATAATATATTGAAAAATTTTTGGCATCATAGATCAACGGGTACTTCAGAAAAACGGTTTAAAAGCAAAAAGCAGAGGTAACTTTGGATTTTTTTTATGGCGTACAAAATATATTTAATCGTGTTTCAGAGTCGGCCATATTATTGTAAAGATGCTTAACTATCACATAATTTTTTTTCACAGCCATATATTCATCTCTTTTCGTCAAAAACCTGCTCAAGTGAAGCGTTCTAGCTCTTATCAGCCCCTTAAGGTACCTGCCCTTGCTGTCCCATCTCAAAAATCCACCTTTAAATCTGTCATCCACCCCACAGATTCACCCTTTACAGTGGCCAGCAATATCAGAATAATCTCGTTAATTAAAAGTTGTGTTCTGGCGCAGAATAAAGTAATAGACTATCATACAGAAAGGACAATCTCCGCCCCCCTTACAATCTACCTCGCACCCCCGCAGGCACCCGCCACGTTGTAGAGAAGCCCATTCATTTGAGAGTCATAAATGACTGATTATAATTCATAATTGGAGTTTCCGAACACACTATTTTAGAATTCACGGTATGAGTGTAGACAAATTTGTGTATACAACTGCACATAATAAGGTACAAAAACCATTATTATGTACAGTTGCATACAGTACTGTTAGGAGGAGAAAAGTATTGAAAATACCTATTTCAAAACTTTGTTGCTTCTCTACTTGTGTTCACCGCAATCCTGCTTGTTTCAAGTAAACACATATTTCTGAGGGCATGTGCACCTGAGTTTATCCTCTAGTTGCGATTCGATAAACAACTTGTGTCACATATACTTTTATTTACTGTGTTAGGTGCGGATTATGTTGAAACTAGTTGTTTACCCGTACCCGGGTATCCGTGAGTTTCTGCGCTTGGAATTCAGGATAAAAGTGGCTTATACACATACATACATACATAACATCACGCCTCTTCCCATCGGGGTAGGCAGAGACCACAGTCCTCCACCTGCTACGATCCTGACATACTTCCCTTGCTTCCTGTACTTTCATCAATCCTATCATACATGCTTACATGGCTTAAAAGTTATGGTTTAAACTTTCATACATGGCTTATATCCTTTTCCATAACTCGAACTAAACTGTTTCAGTAAGAACAGAAGAAAAAGGATTTTATTTTATCTAAAATTTTAATAGGGTTTTTTTTATATGGTTTTACTGTAGCTTTGTAATGTTTTAGTTTTGCAATACTTTTGTTTTTCTACTTAGTTGTATATTTTAATCCACATTAATGTCCCGGATGAATTTCGACATTTATACAGGGCGGAGACCTGGAGTCCTAAAATACAGGCCTTTGCTTAGTTTAGGCTTCAGTCTCCCACAAATACCAAGTCAAATTTTAAGTTACTTTTATTGCATGCATGATTTGTAGTGAGAAATAAACATATTTTTGATTTTGATTTTTTTTGATATGTAGAAAATGCGACCCTCTAGGTCTCACAAAAAAACTAATCTCTACGCTTAAATTCTTAAATCTTTTCATTCATTGTCTTTGTATAATAGGGTGACTTTTAATTAGTTCTTGATAGAAAAAGGTATGAATGTACTCATGATACTGAACAACTTTCCCCAAGGAACATAGGTCGGAATACGAAAATCAAGTTTTGACCTCCTATAGAAACTGCATCAGCTGATAGCTCATTTTGTATGGGAGGTCAAATTTGGTTTTTCGTATTTCGACCTATGTTCCTCAGGAAAAGTTGTTCAGTATCATGAGTACATGCATCTTTTGCTATCAAGAACTAATTAAAAGTCACCCTATATAGGTATTTGTGTATAATTTCATACAAGGTTATACCAAACCTTATAGACTATTCAGACTGAAATATAGAGTGTAAGGGACGGTGTGATAATACTACAGGGTGTGAATCTGCCTATGAAACTGAACAACTTTCCCAGAACATAGGTCGAATTACGAAAAACCAAATTTGACCTACCATACAAGACGTTCACAAGGCGAGAGTGAATGGAAACGTTGGAAGGGGAAGGCCTCGGCGAACGTACCAGGACCAAATTCAGGACGTTCTGAATAAAGGCCAGGTTAAAAGTACCCTAAACCGACGAGCATGTATGAAAGGACTGATGAAGGTTCAGGAAGCAAGGGAAGTATGTCAAGATCGTAGCAGGTGGAGAACTGTGGTCTCTGCCTACAACGACGGGAACGAGGCGTGATGTTATGTATGTATGTATGTATACAAGATGTGCTATCAGCTGATGCAGTTTCTATATGAGGTCAATCATTGATTTTCGTATTTCGACCTATGTTTTTTTGGAAAAGCTATTCAGTTTCATGGGCAGATTCACACCCTTTAGTGTTATCACAACTTTCCGTTATAAAAAGGAAACAGAAATAGCCAAAAAGAACAAACACCTAATAACTCATCATACAAATGTTTGTAAGTGTACCTGAGTATTGAGTAAACAAGACTTTGTTACATTTTTATTATTTTCAATGTTTCGTTTTAATCGGATTACTTATAAACAGCTCAGTGGAAGTACTCTACATTCAAGTCAGTCTTTGTAGTAAGTAGGTAAAGTAAGGCCAGAGGCACACGAACTTACACTGAGAAAACGTTTTCCTTTGTTACCAATACTTTGGTTACTGTTTCGTCAAAATTATCACTTGCTTAATTCAACTGTAAAAATTAAGCAAAGTTCATAATATTTTTTGTAACCAAAATTTGGCTTGATCCTGTTATATAACTATTCTGTAAATCATTTTCATGTGTAACGGAACTAACTAAGAAGAATAGTTTCTTTATTAGCCATCACGTGCTAGCAAAGGCCTTCCTTTGTCTTATGCATCTATCGCAATTGAGTGTGACTTAGGGCCAATCTTTGTTGAAGGCATCCTATTTGTCTTTCCATTTCTTCGCAAACCTTCTACGACCACGTTTCTATCCTTTGTTGTCCATTAAGTAGTGTAGCGTTATCGCTTACATTCTTTTTTCTGGTCCTGGCTGTTTGACTGGTGACTGGCTGTTTGTTTGAATTGTCAACGAATTCAAAATAGATATTTCCCTCGAGATTCTTTTTGATGATTGTAGATATCAGAGTCAAATATTTACGAAAATTACCATATTTTTAATATATCATATTGTTAAAAAATTTCATAATTACAGTGTAATACGGTGTGATATTTTACACGAGTGTATCAGTTCGTTGATTTTTATATTATTCTTCGATTTAATTTATTCTTCGCTTTTACTTGTAAGTATTTTTTGTCCATCCTTTCAGTCCGTTGCCTTTGTTTTTTCCATTCTGATATGTTTCTTTCCTTCGCGCACTAAACGCTGCCCGGGGATACTTTCGGGCGGCGGTTTTCTGCCTTGTGTGCTCGAGCTGCCAGCTGTCTGTTCGTGCAGTTCAGCTACAGAAAAGCAGCAGTGACCCACTCTCTTTTGAACGCCGCGAATTAACTGCACACACCGCGGCTACTGGAGGAATCGGCTACCTGTTTGAGGTTTCCTGCCTGGCTGCAGCCATAGTGACATCTATCATCTGTCGTCGGTTGCAGGGTGACTCAAGACTCAAGTCAAGAACCATGGAACCTCGAATTTGATCAGATATTTTTACTTTAACATTTTTTGTATTCCGTATAATTTTCCCAAATTCAAAAAGCATCTCGGTCGTGCCACCATAATTTTAGGTTGAAAATCTTTGGCTACAATTTAATTAGTTTGGAAAAATATCCGTGATATTTAGCGGAAGGAAAAACTACCGGCATGAATAGCTAGTCGCCGAGGATATAGTGTAGGTGTCCACATAAACATATCTATATTTACAAAGCGATTTACTTATAAGCTATAGACGCGGCGTTTTTCCCGAAGTACGCATAAACGTCAAAATTCCCTTATTTTTGATGGATATGTATAAAATCTTGACTACCCTATTATTCTTGTAACAGTGATCAACTTAATCAAATTTTACTTTGACTCTTTTTGATGTATATTGTTTAAAATCTTCATCTATAAATAATTAAAATCAGTGTTAAAATTATTTTAATTAAAATATTCGTGCTTGTATTTTCTTGTTTCTTTGAAGGTAAGTCAGCTCTTACTCTTTAACTGCAGTTTTAAACTTAATTATCTTAATTTTTACCGCAGTAGGTAATCCTTACATAACTGGATGCAGTTTGCTGAAATGTCTTTAGAGAGATGTATATTCCTGAGCAGATATTTCTTTAACCTATCATTTAAAAAAATCAACTAATCGGCCCATGTCGTCAATCGTGTCGACTCCCCTTTACATTAAAGGGTTTACCTCAAGAGCGCCATATATATTATTACAGACATTGCGAACAGATGTTTACTGGCTTATCATATTTACGCAGACTAGTTTAATTTATTTTACTTCATTTTATATATGCAATGATCTTGTCACCTGGACCACCGGTTTTGTAACGCCGCTGTGTGTAGATGCCCTAACGTTAAGTGCGCTAAGGCTTACAGACTACTGTGTCTACTTCGTGCGGCTTACTGTGGAATTAAGTAACGCTGGAGACGGTTGTTACTGCTGCTAGCTTATCATGTGTACGTTGGCTACCTTGTTAAGTATCGGGAAGTGTTTTTGGATTGTAGAATTAAAACAACGACTTAAGTAGACAACCAGCAGAAGATGATGCCAGAGCATTAATCTTAATTTTTACAGTCTGAATACTAGGGCTTAACTAATTACGTTTGGCAAAAGTCACGATCACACCTGGCTGAATTCAAAAGCTAATTCGGCATACATTGCTGGGAGGCTTGGTTATGTTAATTGCAATATATTACTTCAACGAGCAATGTATGCCGAATAAGTCTCTGAATTCAGCTAGGTGTGATCGTGCCTAGAGTCGGATGTCAGGCGTCTTCTGCTCTCTTTCACCATCTAGCACACGGGGCATAACTACCTCAATCATATGTCACCAACAACCGTTTTTGGAGTTCCGTAGTCAACAAGGAACCCTTATAATTTCGTCATGTCGTTCTGTCTGTCTGTCCGCGGCTTAGCTCATGTAGTGCGATGACTCATGCCCCACATTTGGGATACTGCTAGGTTAGCAAAAAGTACTCCATTTACGTATGTACTTACTATCATTAAGCTGATTATTATAGATTTGAACCTCCAACTGTGAGTATCATTTAATCTCTCCTGACAAGCCTTGCCTCCTGACATCACACTCAGACATCACACTTAGTACTAGAAAGCTGTAATTTAGTACGGATATACATTTCATCCATGCCGTAAAAGCAGTAAAATAAAAATTCTTTAGGGTACCTCACAAGTAAAGTGGGGGTGATTCATTTTTAAGGTTCCGTACCTCAAAATAAAAAAACGGAACCCTTATAGGATCACTTTGTTGTCCGTCTGTCTGTCTGTCAAGACACTTTTTCTCACGAACGTGAAGAGGTATCAGGTTGAAATTGATAACGAATATTAAAGTCCATGAACCACACAAGATCTGAAAATTTCAATTTTTTACAACGACGCAATCAAAAGATATGGCTTTTTAGGGTTCCGTACCTCAAAAGAAAAAAACGGAACCCTTATAGGATCACTTTGTTGTCCGTCTGTCTGTCTGTCTGTCTGTCTGTCTGTCTGTCTGTCTGTCTGTCTGTCTGTCTGTCTGTCTGTCTGTCAAGACCCTTTATCTCACGAACGGGTAAAGGTATCAGGTTGAAACATAGATTTATATAGTCAAGATAGGGTCTTGGGAAGAAGCGGTTCAAAATTTCCCATACAAGAAAAAATAGCGCCATCTGTGAAAAATCGCGTGAACTACGTTGTGTAGTACTTCGGTCAGTGCTAAATATACGGAACGGAAATAATATGGCGGGAAAAAACAAAACAAACTTTTTACTGTTTATTTGTGATTTAGGTCTGGTTTTTCAGTTTCATTAATTGAATTATAGTCAAAAACAATAATAAGAAATAACAACAATAATAATAAGAGTATATTGTTTCTTCATCTAAGAACATTCCATTTTGTTGGTAAGTTTATTTGCATCCAATGTTGACAATATGACAGACAACGACTGACATTTGTTGGTCCTAAACGTCAGATTTCGGACCAACGAATTGGGGACATTGTAACGTGCCGATGGGCTAGTACTTATATATAAGTAAATGGGTTGAAATTAATATCATATATTAGGATCCATGAACCACACAAGATCTGAAAACTTCAATTTTTTACAACGACGCAATCAAAAGATATGGCATTTTATGTCCTCATCTCCATACATTTATCCAAAAATGAAAAACCTACAGGGTACTTCCCGTTGACCTAAAATTATGAAATTTGGCTAGAAGCTAGGTCTCACAGTACAAATAATGGGAAAAGTCTGAAATCATTAAATATTACAACTTTTCTCACAACTAATGGTAACCAATTGTGGTGAGCTCCCGTTTCAAGAACATTCATATAAGAGAGGGGTCAAGTTGGATGGTTGCTGAGGCGATTTTTGTTTTAATTATATTTAAAAACGGGAACACTTACAAACTTGAAAATTGGTATGTTTATAGGGCATAGGCTATAAAATAACAACAAATAATAAAATTTGGTCAAGCGCGTGTCGGACTCAAAAAGTCTGGCACATTAACTTACTGAAATTTCAACTAATACAATTATGTTTATGTGGTGGTACGGAACCCTCAGTGCGCGAGTCCGACTCGCACTTGGCCGGTTTTTTTATGTCTTCATCTCCATACATTTATGCAAAAATGCAAAACCTACACCTCCCGTTGACCTAAAATTATATAATTATATACATTTATGCAAAAATGCAAAACCTACACCTCCCGTTGACCTAAAATTATGAAATTTGGCAAGAAGCTAGGTCTCACAGTACAAATAAAGGGAAAAGTCTGAAATCATTAAATATTACAACTTTTCTCACAACTAATGGTAACCAATTGAGGTGAGCTCCCGTTTCAAGAACATTCATATAAGAGAGGGGTCAAGTTGAATGGTCGTGGAGGCGATTTTTGTTTTAGTTCTATTTTAAAAACAGGAACAGTTACAAACTTGAAAATTGGTATGTTTATAGTGCATAAGCTATAAAATAACAACAAATAATATAATTTGGTCAAGCGCGTGTAGGACTTTAAAAAAATCTAGCACATTAACTTACTGAAATTTCAACTAATACAATAATGATTATGTGGTGGTACGGAACCCTCGGTGCGTGAGTCCAACTCGCACTTGGCCGGTTTTCTTTCTCGTGTGAGGTGTCGTTGGATAGGTCGGTCTGTGTACGAAGTATTTAGCGTAAAAGCGCATTTTTTTTGTTGGAGTCGAGTGTATCCCCCCGGCCGCCAGTAAAACAGTAGTTATTGGAAATTTGAAAAAATTCCAGTAGTAGTATATAGCGTGAATTTGTATTGGTTTTGCTCCCGAAGCCCAAAAAGAAAAAAAAATACTTGAAAAAAGTTCTTCGCATTTCCATACAAAATGAGACGATCACGTGACCACTTTACTATAGAGGCGAAAAAAATTTTACAAGTGAAAACTTTTTTTCCTCGGGAAAGTTGCTTGTTTTCATGAGTAGAATCACTGGGCTTCAGGAGCAGAACTAATTTAAATTTACGCTGCATAATTATGTTGAAATTTAAAGAAAAGCTATTAAAGCTAAGTAGGTTTTACAGTAAAATAGTAAAAAAACTATGGAACCCTATACTGCGCGTGGCCCGACACGCATTTGGTTGGTTTTTGATAATTTAAATTGTATATATATATTCTTTATTGTGCACAAATTACATAAAATTGTAGTCAACATAAAATTTGCTTACAAAGGTGAGCTTATCTCTATAAGAGATCTCTTCCAGCCAACCTAGCTGGTGTGAAAGAATGACATGAAAAGGGGCACAGGAATGTGCATTTAGAAGTGTGAAATGTTAATTTAAAAAAAATACATATGTTTTTAATAAATAGCAAACTAGCATAAAATACGAGTATGGAGAGAGAAAGAAAAAAAAATACCTACTTATACTACACACTAATATACTTAAAATTACAATATAAATAAAAAGGCATATATAAAGAAGGATAAACATACTTTTAAAATACATACATACATAAATACTTACATAAACTAAAAATAATATTATAATGGTTGCGTTAAGTAGTGCTCTTTCACTCGCAATTGTTTGCAAACTTAGATTATAAAATATGAAAACTAATGAAGACCATGTCTTATTTATGTTCATGATGATGCCATTGATCAATTATATCAAAATGCGATTGATTTAAAAAGTCAGAAGATGTCTCATAAGGCTCGTCTGATTGTTCATAGAGGCGTTTTGGTACAGTCAAGAGCAGGTTTATCTTGATGCTTGCAGAATTAGATTATCTTCTCCACGCTGACTAAGATGAATGAGATACAAAATCCGATGTGTCAAGCTTGACGTGCTCTTCATTGTACCAACACTTATGAACAGCAATGAAATCTAGGTCATACCCTGGACACTCCATACAACGAACGGAAGGTCACGTAGGCCCTAATATTCAATACAAAAGACCATCAGCAGCACCACGGGCGGTTGCGCGCGGGGGTACGGGGTGGATTGCAAGGGGGGCGGAGAGTGTTTTTTTTTATGTGATAAGTGTGCAAACAAGCAGGTAGAAAGTGTTTTCCGCCGCCCATAGAGCTCGCTGTCTTATTAGTGGCATAATATTGACACTAATAAGACAGCAAAGCACGTTGCACACCTTGAGATCTAAGATGGTGTGTCTCGTGTGCCAGTAATTTCGCTGGCTCCCTCACCCTTCAAACCGAAACACAGCAGTGCAAACATTGCTATTTTACGGCAGAAATAGGCAAGGGGTGGTACTTACCCATCCGGACTTTGCACAAAAGCCCCACCACCTTAAAAAGTGTCCGTTCTGTATGATCTACTTTATTCTGTCGCTAGGTATTGCAGAAAAAGCATGAAAGTAGAATTAATGCTGTAGAAATGTGATCATTGAGGAATATTATTGGTGTAAAATTGAGTGACAGGATAAGAAATCGTGTGATAAGTGAACTTTGTAGCGTAATAGAAGGTGTAGTGAATAAAATTGAAATAGGAATGCTGAGATAGTTTGGTCATGTGGAGAGGATGAATGAACAAAGATTGAAAAAAGAGATCCACCAGGCAAGAGTGAATGGTAACGTTGTAAGGGGAAGGCCTAGGCGAACGTTCCTAGACCAAATTCAGGACGTTTTAGATAAAGGCCAGATTACAGGTATCCTAAACCGACGAGTGAGCTGATGAAAGTAGAGGATGCAAGGTAGGAAGTATGTCAAGATCGTAGCAGATGGAGGGCTGTGGTCTTTGCCTATATACCCCTACCCCCTTATCTTTACCATTGTGGAGTACAAAATAAATATTTCTTGACGGATATGACAAGGGAAAAGATGCACCACGAAATAAGTAGGTACAATTTAAAATTGCATTTTAACGCAGCATTGCGGTAAACGCTTTATTCTGTGAGCTAACGATAGTTCGGCGCTGTTGTTTTTTATTATTATTATTTATTGTTTTATTTTATGATATTTTGCGATTGTTTGTGTAAATACAAAGTTCTCCTGAGTAACCTTTCCGATGAAAACAAATAACTGATTCAATTGATATCGAGTGTATTGAGTTTATTCGAGTAATAAAACACGAATACAAACTCAATATTCTTTAACGGTAGTACAAGTTATAAGTGAAGTGTAAATATCCACGCGGTTCTTAGCGCTCTTGCTACCCGTGGGTGTTGTAAAAGGCAACTAATTGGTCAATAACCAGAGTACGCGTAGCAGCTTTCTTCTGCGTATCCTATCACCATACTGCGGTTCCTATCACCATACTGCGGTTACTATCCAAAAGGGTGCCTTAAGCCAAACGTGATGACTATGGTACATTCACTCCAAAACATATTTGTCCATCGGTGAAATATTTATGGGGTTAAAAAACTATTAAGCCCAGAAAGCTTTACGATCTATTTGCTACTCCATTAAGTAGCATACACAGATAATTCACAGAAAAATAGGCATTAAATTCAAGTCTATGGCCTGGACCAGTGCGAAGGAGCGTAGCAATGTTTTAACAAAACTTGTCCTTGCGTTGGCCGATGGGGCGTGAGGGTTCTGGTGTGGCGACCACGTACCGGAAGACGAAGCGTAGGTAGGCCCCCCACAAGGTGGACCGACGATCTGGTCAAGGTCGCGGGAATCCGCTAGATGCGAGCAGCGCAGGACCGGTCGTCATGGAGATCTTTAGGGGAGGCCTATGTCCAGCAGTGGACGTCTTTTGGCTGATATGATGACTCCTTGCAGTAGAGGTAGCGGAGCTATATTTAACAAAACTTGGCCTTGCGCTAGAGGTAGCGGAGCTATGTTTTGACAAAACTACTTCTTGCAATAGAGGTAGCGGAGCTATGTTTTAACAAAACTTGTCCTTGCGCTAGAGGTAGCGGAGCTATGTTTTGTCAAAACTTCTCCTTGCAGTAGAGGTAGCGGAGTTATGTTTTAACAAAGTCTTTGCGGTAGAGGTAGCGGAGCTATGTTTTAACAAAGTCTTTGAGGTAGAGGTAGCGGAGCTATGTTTTAACAAAACTTGTCCATGCGGTAGAGGTATCTGAGCTATGTTTTAACAAAACTTGTCCGTGCGGTAAAGGTAGCGGAGCTATGTTTTAACAAAGTCTTTGCGGTAGAGGTAGCGGAGCTATGTTTTAACAAAACTTGTCCATGCGGTAGACGAAGCGGAGCTATGTTTTAACCATACTGGTCCTTAAAGCTCCTTTATGAATTGCTGTTTCACTTTCTGTTTTATTGAGAAAAAATGTTTCAGCAATAGATTTAAAGGAGCTTTATTATCTTAAGGCAAACTATTGTTTTTATTACTATTGTTTTTACTGTGTACATCTAGCTATTTTAACTTGTTGTTTGAAAATAAAGAATTTATATATATATAGCTTTATTCTTAAAGGCAGTTTGTGCAACTGACGGTAAGTGTAATAAATATTTTGTACCCTAAGTAGTAAGTAATTAATATTACTTCACACCTCTTTCCTATTGCAGAAGGTAAAGAACCCAATCAAAGAATTACATGGTTATTTTTTTGTACCCGACATCCGTTATACCACTTATTAGTGAGGTCAAAACAACAGCTTTTGTTCAACAAATTTTCTAACAACGCACGAAAAAAATTCAACTTCCCTTTGGAACAATCATTGTTCCGAGAACTTTCCATACAACTTAACGTAACTGACCACCACATTGTGTAAGGGAAGTTGTTTTTAGGGTTCCGTACCTCAAAAGAAAAAAACGGAACTCTTATAGGATCACTTTGTTGGCCGTCTGTCTGTCTGTCTGTCTGTCTGTCTGTCTGTCTGTCTGTCTGTCAAGACCCTTTATCTCACGAACGGGTAAAGGTATCAGGTTGAAATTAATACCATATATTAGGATCCATGAACCACACAAGATCTGAAAATTTCAATTTTTTACAACGACGCATTCAAAAGATATGGCATTTTATGTCCTCATCTCCATACATTTATTCAAAAATGAAAAACCTACAGGGTACTTCCCGTTGACCTAAAATTATGAAATTTGGCAAGAAGCTAGGTCTCACAGTACAAATAATGGGAAAAGTCTGAAATCATTAAATATTACAACTTTTCTCACAACTAATGGTAACCAATTGTGGTGAGCTCCCGTTTCAAGAACATTCATATAAGAGAGGGGTCAAGTTGGATGGTTGCTGAGGCGATTTTTGTTTTAGTTCTATTTAAAAACGGGAACACTTACAAACTTGAAAATTGGTATGTTTATAGGGCATAGGCTATAAAATAACAAGAAATAATAAAATTTGGTCAAGCGCGTGTCGGACTCAAAAAATCTAGCACATTAACTTACTGAAATTTCAACTAATACAATGTTTATGTGGTGGTACGGAACCCTCAGTGCGCGAGTCCGACTCGCACTTGGCCGGTTTTTTTTTGTGTGTTGTTAGCAAATCCGTTGTACAAAAGTTGTTTCTTTTGGCCTAATTAATAAGTGGGCAAACGCATGTCAGTTACAGATAAATAACCTTGTATAATATAACGCTTATGCCACAACCTTCAACCTGCTACGATCTTGACATACTTCCCAAGCTTCGTCTACTCTTATCACATCAACCACACACGCTCATCGGTTTAGGGTATTTTTACCTTGTATTTCTTCAGAACGTCCTGAATTTGGTCTTCCAACGTTCGCCGAGGCCTTTCCTTTCCGAAATTTTCATTCACCCACCACTTGTAGATCTCTTTCATCAATCTTCGTTCATTTAATCTAGAGGTAATTGGCAATCGGTTCGAGAATTACATAACTTTGCAATTAAATTCTTTTTTTTTCCCGTAGCTTATTCTTTGTACCACAAATTCATGGCTTCATGCAGCCGGCACGCCGCTAAATATTGCAGTTGTATTTTAATGGGGCCGCGTGCGCGCGACGCTTAATCCCCCTGCACCTAGCCTGTAAAGTGCGGCTTTAGCCGGAACACTATTTACTTTTATTACACTTGCTTGGAAAAGAAAAGCTGGTTTATAGTTGGATTGGATTTATGAAAAGTAGTGTAGGCAACAAAGCAGTTGTCCCCAACATAAATTTCTCAGGCAGATATAGTTTGACAGGATGATAGAATCATGAATAAATGAATTTGAATTGAATTGAATGTTAATTCAAAATATTAAAAAAATATATACAAAAAAAAAATCATAGTTTTTTTGTAATTTTTGTATGGAAAAATTAAAAGTACCGATTCTTTTTTGGATTTTTTTATAGAAGGTTTGTCTCACCCCAGCAAAGTTTCATCGACTGAGGATTTAATGCGGGGTCTTCATACAACGATCCGCTTCGTTGCCTAGACTAAAGCTGAACTTTCTTCAAAGATTTTAAAATTTATTTAATTTTATTTTTATTATTTAAAATTTGGTTGTCTTAAAAGTTAAGCACCATCGGCCGTGGTCATAGTCTGAATGGGTGACCGCAAACAGTATAACAACTCGACATTTTTGACCACCTAATGTAATATTCGTAAAGTCGAGTCACAAGAAAATTAACAGCCCTGTTAAACACTTGTTTGGCAAAGCTTAACCTAGCATTACTCGTATGTCTGGTTTGCCTTGCCCTCTAGAATGCAGAGGTCCGTTGGCACCATAGAATATATGAAACAGAGTTGGCACTCACACTGAGTGAAAACTAGAGCCCTTGTCAAATTCCCTAGGTTTAGGTATATGACTTTAGAAGAAACGGAATAAGAGGAAATAGTAGCAGAAATAACTAGATTTTTTTTAAATACGAGTGAAAATAAAAGACTTTGACTTACCCGATGGTGCAGTGACATATTGCTCCCATTCTGGAAGCGCACAATAGTCTGTAGCGAAGCCGGAGTCGACATGCTTTTGGTGATTTGCTGACTACCAGCTTCTTTCTCCTGCTGCTCCTTCAGAAGCAATCCTCGAGCAATCTTCGCATTCAAACTCTTGTTTACATGCTGATGCGGCAGCAAAGGAGCTTCCATAGTCTTCGTCGTATATGAGGGTGATGAAGTCTGGCTGAACGAGTCCGACGACACGTTCGAGTCTTGTCTCACGCTAATGTTAGAGCCAGAGCTTGGAGACCGTTTTAAATTTGTTTGATTATTCGCCTGCTGTGGTGGCACATAAGGATTATCAGGCATTTTCTGTGGACCACGTCTAGGAGCTGATGGTTGAGGGTTTTTGTTACAGTCTAGTCTAGGAAGTTGCACCGGATTGGGTGCAGCTGTTGATAAACGCCTGTTTCCGTTAGCGTCTGAAGAATTAGTTGTGTTTAACGGTCTTGGTGGCGTAGGGGGTGGGGCCTTTCTCGGAGGAACGGGTGATGTTCTTCTTGGAGGTGCAGGAGGTACGGGTATGGTTGACGGTTGTATAGGAGCGGGGTTTGGCACGGGCCGGAAGGAAGGCGCGGGGGTCGAGCGCTGTGGAACTGGTGGTGGCGCTGGCCCAGGTTGCTGCGATTGCGTCACTTTTATTGGTGGTGGCTGCAACTGTAACAAAGAAAACCATTTAACATGAGACCCCAAGAATATTCTTTTATAGAAATAAGTAAGTAAACAACAAAACTTGACACATAGCGAAAGCGAGTTGCTCCTGATACCTATTAAAAAAAAATATTTCTCATGTTTCTACCCTTTTTCTCTAAAATGGAATACAACACTTTGAACACAGATGGTTTAAGTAAAAATTTAAGATACAGCTTCTTCCCGAGGCGAAATTTTGAATGAATAAACCAATTTCTAAAGCAGAAGTACTGTAAGACAAGCTTGGTCTTTGTCTTAAGCTGTCTTTTTCACCTTGATGTGATGATGTGGCGGCGGGGCAAGCCGCGATGGCGGGCAATATGGTAACGCGTCGGACGGGCAGTAGAGTCTCGGTGCAGGAGCACAGGCAGCTGTGGAGTGCCGTCGGGGAGAGCCGCTTGTTCGTAACAGTTCAAGCAGACGTTCGCCAGGAGCTGCTAAGCTGCCAGCGCGACCGCATCTATGAACAAAATGTTCAAGGAGTTAGACACATGCCCTACGTGCAACGTTTCGTTAAGGTAAACTGTCATGATAAGCCCTGGACCATTTTTTCGCAGGACGTTAGAGCAACGACACACCTGTGAAAATTCCGCATCGCGCATCGCGAAACTTTCCGTCAAGCCTGAAATACTAGAGCGGAATTACCGCGTAGGATCAATCTGCAACCGCAAAGTAATGTTACAACTGACAAGAGCTTGCGGTAAGTTCCGTTGCAGAAATTCCACTCTACTATGACAGACTACCCATCTCTACCCGTCAGTGTCGTAAGAGACAACTTAAGGGATAAAAACCGGAGGATGGGTAGCAGCATCTTTCTGTGTATCGTACCCTCTTACATAATTACAGCGGTCACCAACAGCAGCGGTCGTCAGCCGCAACGCTCACAAGCGTGGTGACTGACTATGGTAAATCCCCTCAAAAGTGCCACTCGTTTTTTCTAGAGTTCTGGAGGGAGCTCCCTGTCCTGTAGTGGACGGTTCATGGGATGTTACGATGATAATGACAGACTGGACGGAAATATCCGTCGCGGATGGTTCCGACGCGGTATTTCCGCAGGTGTTTCGCTACACTTACATTCACTGTATTCTGCATTAAGGGTGGGTTGTACTATCTAACTTAACCATAATCGAATATATGCGTCTTGTTCTTTAAGGGATTGACAAAGCAAGAGACATATATTTGGTTATGGTTAAGTTAGGTGGCGCAACTCACCCTATTCTTTTTTTTTTCTATCATGCCGCGTTTGTTTCATTTACGTACATACAGTCAGATATGTGAGTAACATATATGGACTGCGCGTCTACGAGACAGTGTTTTTCGCTTTAAACTTTGCATTCGACTGTTTTCTGTTTGATAGAATCTTGGAGATAGAATCGATAACCTAACAAGCCAAAAAGTCTGTTATGTACAAGTGGTCACTCTGTGTAAAAACTATTGTCCACGTCAAATTTCCTAGATTTTTTTTGTTAGGGTTTTTTTTCCAGATTAGGTGGCAGACTCCGTAATAACGGAATAAGAGTAGATTAAGAATTTATTTTACAAAATTGAACTGCATCAAGTTACAACCGTCAATCGCCTTTTTAGTTAATTGGACTAAGTTGACATTGACGGGAGGGAAACTGACAGACATGATGCTTGATGCTTACAATCTTGCGGAAGTTTCTAGTTTCAGCTTTAGTTAGAAGTGAAATATTGAGCCGGTCGCCTGTTAAAAGTTTTGTAAAACATCCAAATGAGCTTGTTAGTATCCAAGAGTTTACAGAAATTCGCAGAACTTTTACTCTATTAAACGAGCAATATTTGAATATAAAGTATATATTTGTAATTGGTTTCTCGAAAACGGCCCTAACGATTTCTATGAAATTTACTACACAGGGGCTTTCGGGGGTGAAAAATTGATCTAGCTAGGTCTCATATCTGGGAAAATTCGTTTTCACTGCGTTTTTTAATAATTTCTTTGCGCGTTTTAGCGCGTTTAAAAAACTTACAGAGCAATCGGTTGTTGAGTAGTTTACGTCACAGGTTTACGTTATCACAGTCTCAGGTATTCAAATAAAAAGCGTTTACACACTCTTTTATTTCTCTCTTGCTGTTTTATAATGTAACACGCTTTTATTTGAAAACCTGAGACTGTGATAACGTTTTGATTCGATTTCTACATGTAATAAAAGCTTCTTTTAAAAAAATATTTTTTACCATTATTTTATTACTTATTTTTTGGTATATTGATGACAAATACTAAAAAACAACTATCTACACACCCTAGAATTAGACGAGCCCAAACCTAAGATGATTTTCTAAGTACACCCAACAGCACGTCAATAGAAACACTTTGAACTTTATGGCATAGTAATAGAGTTGCAAATGTTTCCATTCACGTGCGGTTGACCGTACGTAAGGTATGGTTAAATTAGGTAGTCGACATAAAAAAAGCGCCTCTATTATAAAGAAGAAAAACTACAGTATTATAGAATTTAGTCTTTGCTTTGTATCTAAAAAAGGGCCTAGCTAAACCTAAATATTTTATAAATAAACCTCCCAGAGTTGTTTTATCAATAAATATGAGCCTACCAGATGAGCAAGCCATGCTACCCACCACCAGATGGCGCTGTGGATTTCTGAAACGCGGTATTATCTCACTTTTCTATGGATATCTTCCAGCTCCATTATCAGATCAGCTCCAAGTCTTAATAACATTTAATTGTCATCCGATTTACTTACGTATGCAAAATTTCATCTCAACCGGAAAGCGGGAGGGGGTTAAATTTTACTTGAAAGATTTTATTACAGACAGACACACAGATACCGCGATAGGTGAAACTAAGCAGACAGCTTTTAAAAACTAGTCAAGGTAATTCAGATGAGTTCAGTTGTTAAGTGTAGTTTGAGGTGATTCGAACTCACTGGGTAATGGTATTGTGTTCGTGAATGCTGTTAATTGGGCCCACAGATCAGCGGGCCCAGAGATCTGTTCAAAAAATTTTGTCAAAAAAGATTATGATTATGTTAATTTAGTTTTAGGACGCGTGCACACTAGCAATTTTCGGCGCAGCGATATCGCATTGATCATATTATTTGTATGAATTTTTATCGCCGCGAAATCACCACACCCGAAAATCGCTTGTGTGCCCACGCTCTTAGGACATCTTAGTAGCTATATTAAGGTGATTACAGCCCTCAAATTAGAAGCTACGCGATCGTCAATGCAAATATTGACTTTATTAACACGTCAATAGCGTTCATATAAGAGTGCTCTTCAACGTGACTGTTCCGACCAACGTCGAGACTGTCACCCATAAAAAAGGGGTTTTTATTGATTTTATACCACATTAATAATTATTTTTTTTAATTTTTTACTTAAATTTCAGAAACCGTAAAATTTTGAATTTTTGGGTGGAATAAGCATCAAAATAGTTTTAGACGTTTATGAGCCTTCGAAGCAATAGGATAATAAGAGGAGAGAGACGATTTTTTCCTGGCAAAACTAACAGTTATAATAAAAATAATCTACTTAAAATTATTGTTTATCATATTGATTAACTCGTGTATATTTTTTTGTAACGATTGGACCATCCGTTTGGGAGAAGTTTGCCTTCAAAGTTAGCTCATTTTTGCAATTTGAGGGTTATAATCGTCTTAATGACACAGATACATAAAACCGCACGTTGCCTAGCTTGAAACTGAATTGGAATGTCGTATGTTTCAGTAACTCAACTGGCTCGTTTGCTCTTTAAACCGTAGAAGAGCTTTCGTACTGCTGTGTACTGAAGGTAGATCGAAGGATTTTGTTACATATTCTCTGTCTCTCTCATTGTCATACTGTGCTGTTACATAATGGCTCACGCACACAAACAAATCGTAATGCGAATGTATTGAGTTTACTTGTCAGAGTTTAGGTAGCGAAATCAGTGCGTTTGTGAGAAGTTTCGTACTAATATCGAGAGCTCATTAAATACTATATCGTAGTTACAACCGTCCCGTGCCGTCGTGCCGTCCCGTGTGGTGCCGGCAAAGAATAGTACCAACCCATACATACCCGTGTGTGTCGTAAGAAAACTGGAGGATGGGCAGCAGCATCCTCCTTTGTATCACACCATCTTACTTAGGTACTGCGATCACCTACAACCGCGGTTCATGGTGCTAGCCGTGACAAGCGAGGTGACTATGGTACTTCCCCTCTACACTTTTCTAGCAGAAGCTAGAACTCTGGAGGGAGCTCCCTGTCCTGTAGTGGACTTTTTAAGGGATGTAATAATGGTTACAACCCGTTATACCGTTTTGATTATACTGGTATATTTCCAGGACTGTTGTAAATCCCCTCCAAAGTTATATATCACGCGTTTTTGATGGACTTCTGGAGAGAGCTCCCTGTTCTGCAGTGGACGTTTCTTGGGATGTTATGATGATATCCAGGAGAAGATGAAATTCAGGTCTGACTCCTGCATGTTCTGGGGCCGCATGTCACAAGTGACACCAAAATCGATCTTGATTGCGTTTCCTGCTCTGGAGATGCTCGCGGGCATGAGTCGCTGGCTTCTAACCGGTATACCACAGAAACCCTGGAAGAGCATGCGGTTCCAGATGCTAGTTTTGTCGGTCGTGGGTTCACTATGATGCACGACAATTTATTCTCGCTCCCACACCGCGTTGATTTTGTGCGACTACTTTCTTAAGGTTGGGATTCCAGTTGTGCAGTGGTTAGCGAGAAGACCAGACCTGAACCCAAAGAGCACCTTTAGGATGAACTAAAACGACTAATTCGGTCTCGTAATCCTGCCCCTGCCTCTCTCGAAGACCTTCGAGAAGCCGTCATTGCGGAATAGGAACTTCGTGAAATTGGTGATTGGTGAAATTGGTCCCGTGTGGTGCCGGCAAAGAATAGTACCAACCCATACATACCCGTGGGTGTCGTAAGAGGTGACTAAGGGTTATAAACTGGAGGATGGGCAGCAGCATCTTCCTATCCCATATGATTACCATCTTACTTACTGCGGTCACCTACAACCGCGGTCCATGGTGCCAGCCGTAACGCTAACAAGCGAGGTGACTGTGGTACTTCCCCTCTACATTTTTCCAGCAAAAGCTAAAATTCTGGAGAGAGCTCCTTGTCCTGTAGTGGACGTTTCATGGGATGTTATGATGACGTTATGATGAAATTGGTGAAGTCGATGTGAAAGTACGTTTTAGCTGCCATCAAGGCCAGAGGCGTATTACACTAGGCTTATGGTATTTTCTGTACCTAGTTGATGTTTCTGTAATCAGTGAGTAATTACTGTTTTTTCCTGTTTTGCAATTAACTTGTTTTGTTTTTGTGCAGTCGTTATCATTACCAATAATATTTAATAATAAGTCGTTTAGTTTATGACCAGCATTATCACTTTCCTTATAAGCGAAATAAAAAAGAATGTTAACTGAGCAGGTGGCAAAGTCCATAACTGAAAAAATAGCAACTTACACAGATGAAATAATAGTAACAAAGGTCTACCAAACATCTTGTAAACTCGCGAGGCTCATGGCCCCAGATGGTAATTAAAGCGGCGTCCGGTACGGGACGGCATTTCCAGGTGTTCCCATTCATTACGCGGCTCCACGCAAAGCTGATTACATTTCCACAACATTGTACACGGCAGGACAATGGGCTAGTGTCGTTTTGATACCAGACTTTGTTGGAACGAATATTAGCCAGAGGGCTGACGTAATTGGCTTTTCCTAGTTCTTCTTCTTGTCGCGGCAGACTGAGAACTAGGTCCTTTTCCAAGGTATTTCTCGTTCTTTAGATTGTTCTTTTGTGCATAGTTTTTTGTTTTTCTTTTTTGTTTTTTTTTTTTTTTTGTTAAGGCCCGTGCTGTGGGGATTGCACCTCCGAAAGGAGAGAAAAATGAATCTATAACAATAATAATAAAAAAATAAATAAATAATTAATAAAAAAAAATAACATTTTAACTACAAAATTACTTTTTTTTAACATACATGCGACAAGAATTTGATAGACAACCCGGCGTCCAAACTTGCGTTTGAACCACATTTCAATCGAAGAAGGGATGGGATCGAACCCTATATCACTTGTTAAGCCGGCCTGTCGTGTACTCACTAATCTGTACTCTCTAATCTAAGAGATTAGGCACACTTCAATACCATCGAGATTGATGAGACACAACAGGTACTAATTTTGCAGGGTTTTATTAGGCAGCCAGCGCAAGCGAGACAGGCATGGCGACAATGTTAGCCCTCAATTTTTCTTATGTCGGAATGAAATATTTTACCATGGGAATGAGATGCTTGCCGTGGTAAAAGTAGCCTACATCAGTTTAAGATTAAGCGTCTGACTAACAATATTAGGGTAAGGTGCTCCAAGAGTACGCACTTTTCAAATGAGATGTTATAATAAAAAAAGTATTAGGGGTACGAAAATAAACAAAAATGTTATATAAGTCTTCATATATCTAATAACAAAACGCCATAAAAATTCCATAGAAAATCCAATCAGTATTGGTACAAATAGCTAAATAAAAAAAAGAGAAATGCGCACTCTTAACCAACTGGTTGAGTAAGAGTGCGCGCATGGTTTTGTAAGAGTGCGCAACTTAAAATCCTTTTAACCATCTTTTGCTTGCTAGTTTTCTTTCCTTTTATAAAATCTGTATGTCGTAATGTAACTAATGTTATCTTGTACGGCGAAATCATAAGCTAACTCCCTCAAACGTTTTGCTGTCAATCCAATGAACATCTTCATATGTTTCATATATTCAAAAAATTCTTCTTTGACCACCTTAATGAATGAATGAATAAATGAAAATTAAAATGAAATCATCAATCAATTTCGCCTCTTTTCAGCTAAATTGTTAATGAAGATTATGGCATACCAAGAGCGTCAGCTACCAACCTATGTCGATTGTCCCTTTTCTATAAGATTCCGAGCTTCTTTAAGTACTTCGGGTGTACAGTTCTTTTGATTAGCCTATAGTTTTTTCCAAACCTGCTCTAAATAAAGATGTCATTAAGTTTAGTATGTAATTGGAACAAAGCTTCAACAAAACGCAACACTGAAATCAAGTTGTACGAGTATGTAAGAGTGCGCGCGCACTCTTAAGCACAACCACACCGCGTACTCTTAGTAATCTCACCCTGCTGCAATATAAGGAACTGGAGGCGACATCTCTTGCGAAACATAGCCATTATCTATTTATTCACGATAAAGACCATAGAACAACTTGTGAGTTGAGAAAGTTTCCATTATTGTTTACTGCATAGTTTTTGGTTAGCAATAATTGCTAAACACATAAAAATAAGATCAAAACGAGCAAAAATCTATACGTTTACCTGGAATCTAAGTTTTTGCAAGAATTCAGATCATTTTTTGGCAGTGTGTACCCGTTCACTGTAGCACCAAAACACAACTGAAGTTAGCAACAAATGTCTTACAGAACCCGTCTGACATGAGCCGCGCACTCTTACAGACCGCACACTCTTAGAGCATCTTACCCTATGCATGTGATTTTTTAATGAAATAAACAGATTAATTTTTTCTTTTTAGGGTTCCGATACCAAAATGGTAAAAAAAAGGAACCCTTATGGTGCCGCTCTGTCTGTCTGTCCGTCTGTCTGTCACACCTCTATATCTCAGCAACCACTTACGCTATCGAGCTGAAATTTGGAATAGTTTTAGAATATAGTTGCCCAACTTAATTGCACATGAAAATTTTTTGAAAAAAGTATGATTATTAATGTAAAGGGGGCCAAAATAGGGGGGGTCAAATTTCAAATTGTCGCTACTAGGTCGAGTGGGGTATCATATGAAAGGGCTTTACTTGTACATTTTAAAATATATTTTTGTATTTTTTTAAGTTTCTTAGTTTTCAAGTTATGATGAAAAATGTCAAAAAAAATACCATTCCCCCCCCCTTATCTCCGAAGTTTGAGTAAGGGAAAATCTGAATTAATTACAGTTGACAGAGGTTTATGTAAACTTTACAGCAAAAATAAAACGATCTTTCTAAGTTGCACAGTTTTTCAGAAATCTGCAAAAAACCTTTACAAACAAATTTAGTTTTGCGGTCCTGAAAATGGACTTTATTGCTTCCAAAAATACTATAGGTATATCGGAACCCTCGGCGCGCGAGTCCGACTCGCACTTGACCGGTTTTTTTAGTTTAGTTTCAATCTATGGAAGATTTTTGGTGGTTGTTCCGTGGTATAAATGTAGTTTTTCTTCGCTAAAAGTCCATTCTAAATATAAGTCAATGTTTTTAGGGTTCCGATACCAAAATGGTAAAAAAAAGGAACCCTTATGGTGCCGCTCTGTCTGTCTGTCTGTCTGTCTGTCTGTCACACCTCTATATCTCAGCAACCACTTATGCTATCAACCTGAAATTTGGAATAGTTTTAGAATATAGTTGCCCAACTTAATTGCACATGAAAATTTTTTGAAAAAAGTATGATTATTAATATAAAGGGGGCCAAAATAGGGGGGGCCAAATTTCAAATTGTCGCTACTAGGTCGAGTGGGGTATCATATGAAAGGGCTTTACTTGTACATTTTAAAATATATTTTTGTATTTTTTTAAATTTCTTAGTTTTAAAGTTATGATGAAAAATGTCAAGAAAAATACCATTCCCCCCCCCTTATCTCCGAAGTTTGAGTAAGGAAAAATCTGAATTAATTACAGTTGACAGAAGTTTATATAAACTTTACAGCAAAAATAAAACGATCTTTCTAAGTTGCACAGTTTTTCAGAAATCTGCAAAAAACCTTTACAAACAAATTTAGTTTTGCGGTCCTGAAAATGGACTTTATTGCTTCCAAAAATACTATAGGTATATCGGAACCCTCGGCGCGCGAGTCCGACTCGCACTTGACCGGTTTTTTTTTAAATCGGAGGTTTAAACTCGGAGATTTCTTACAAACAAACTAACAACCTACTCTTCAATAGTATAAGTAAACAGACCGAACTCATACACTTGCTATAAAGCAATTTGGCTATGTTACACTAATCACTATCAGCAGTAATGACTGTGATCACAGCCTCCTTAGTTTAACGTTTAGAGCGTACTGCTCTCAACCCGGAAATTCTGGGTTCAAATCCCAGTGAGGATGATCTCAGTCAAACAAATATCACTTCATGAGAATCTACCCAGTTTTGTGTAGGATATTGAAAGTTGAATCACTTGATTCTCTGAAAAGCAAAAAAGAAACAGTAAATCATCAATCTTACAGCCCACAAGATATTTAGATGATGGCAACGATCAATTACCTACTCGTTTCGAAAGTCACTAAAGATTGAAGGTGCCATGGAAATGTTACGATTGAAACCACTAATTATATTGGAGCAAAACATCAACCTTGACAGAAAATTTATAAGAACCTCAAGCGCTTCTTTAAAAGCCTTGACTCCACAGTTAATTTCTAATTGAATACTCGGCCTCGACTCAATCTTCAATGGTTTTTCACAAAGAAAAATTTAATCAACATTTAAAGAAAGATTTGTATATTTTTAAGAAAATAGACCTCAACCTCGAGTTGAGATCAACAATAGGACGAACGGACGAACTCACCCAGACGAAGCCTATTCACTCGCGACTTGAATATATTCAGAGCTATATGGGGCGTAAGGGACAGATTTCCGAAAACTGAAAGGGCATACTTTCTTGTTTTATTTCTACATCGTATTTCTTTCAAAACACCCAGATGTTCGTTTTGCTTGTACGAGGGCCAAACCGAAAAGATCGGGAATAGAATACTCAGGAATAAATTAGATTAAAACCTTTTTGGTTTATGACATGTAGTATTATTTCAAACACAATTCCATTTTTGAATTTTAAAAAAATTAAAAAAGAAAAGAGTAGTAGCCATTTGAATTTGACAAGTCAGTGGGGAAAATGGAGCTTACGCGGGAACATTTCCGTGCCATAATTTTTCACAATTTTCGTCGAGGTTTATCTCAAGAACAATGTCTCGCCGAGCTTGTTTCTGTTTATGAACTTGAAGCACCCAGTAAAACGACTATATATCGTTGGTATTCTGAGTTTCGTCGTGGACGTTCCTCTCTCACGACAGTTCCTTCTACTGGTCGACCAAAAACAGCGGTAACACAAGATAACATCGATGCTGTGCGCCAATTAATAAAAGAAGATAGATATGTGACATACGAGCAGATTCGGGCTTCTCTCAGCATTGGTATGACAGCGATTCAAACTATTTTACATGATGAACTGGGTGTCAAGAAGTTAGTTTCCCGCTGGGTGCCCCATCGTTTGACCGAGGAACAAAAGACGGCTCGTGTTAATTGGTGTCGGTCTACTCTGCAACGGTTCAATAGAGGGAGCTCAAATGCAGTTTACAATATCGTCTCTGGTGATGAATCGTGGATTTATTCATATGAGCCCGAAAGAAAACATCAATCGGCTGTTTGGGTCTTCGAAGGCGAGGTCAAGCCAACAAAAGTTGTCCGCTCTCGTGGCGTGTCGAAAAAAATGGTCGCTTCGTTTGTATCGAAAACTGGTCATGTGGCTACGATTCCTTTACAAGAACGCAGAACGGTTACTGCTGATTGGTACACAATAGTTTGTTTGCCGGAAGTCATAAGAGAACTTCGTAAAATTAATCCGAATCGTCGCATCATTCTTCACCAGGATAATGCGAGCTCACATACCGCTCGCAAAACGATCGCGTTTTTAAATCAGGAAAACGGGAGTTAATGGACCATCCACCGTATAGCCCTGACTTGAGCCCCAATGATTATTTTACATTCCCAAGAATTAAAGATATGCTACGTGGTCAACGATTTCAAGGCCCAGAAGAGGCAGTCGAAGCTTACAAATCGGCCGTTTCGACTATATTTACTTCAGACTGGAATTACTGTTATAATACTTGGTTTGATAGAATGCAAAAGTGCATCGATTTTCACGGAGAATACTTCGAAAAACAATGAAAGTAAATATTGTTGTATTATTTTTGTACTTTTTTCTATTCCCGATCATTTCGGTGTGGCCCTCGTTGACGAAAAACGGAAGCCTTTTTGTCAAATATTTCATAGTATATAAGGTGCTTTTTAATTAGACCCAAATATTTCTAGGGGTGGTTTAACTATGATAAAGAAAAACGTTTATCAAAGTTTTAGAAAAATCCTCCCGCTAGTTTTTTTTTTATAATTTTCAAACAAAAAATTAATTATTATTTGCAATCATCCTGTAGTAATGATTTCGACCGTACTAAGAGCCGAAACAGAACCGAAACCGCCCGAACCGCGCACTCGGCTTGCGCGTGATTGGCTCACGACTCCGCGCTGCCGCCTGTGCTGATACGGAGTGTTCATTTTACGATATTTAGCGGAATTGTTTTTAGGATTTTTCTCGAAAACTAGCGTATAGAAATGTAAAAAAATAACACCAATAGTATTCATTTCGGTGCTTGAGGTAACCCTAACAATATTTGGGTCTAATTAAAAAACACCTTATATAGGTGGTTGCTTCTTGATTCCGTAGCATATAAAGTCCCAGATGAATCGCTTATTGATGAATGCGTAGAACTTGTGAGAAAAGTTGTAATAATATCATACCCTTTAGGTTTTGAATTGTTTCTTATTGGTAAGTATGGAGATGGAGACATAAATGACCGTATTTTTTGATAGTGACAGACAGACAAACGGACAACGAAGTGCAAAGTGCAACAAAGTGCAAAGTGTAAAGAAAAAAAATGGATTTTATTTTCTTTACAGGTACGGAATCTTAAAAAGACAAGAACTTACTTGTAGTTTGGTTGAAATTATGAATGACATAACTTTAAGGTCTTAAATGAAAATTTTACATTACATTGTATATTATGTACTTTGAGTTAGTATGAAAGCTCACAAGAGAATATCTACGTAATAAAGTACGGAAGAGGCTACTTTTGACTTTTGGCGTAATAATGATCTATTTAATTACAACACAAGAATTTTTGCTCAAGAATGTGTAGGCACTTATTAATAACATCGTACTTTGAAGCTGGGACAGGATAATTATTCAATATTTTGTCAAACAATACCTAATAGGAATTATAAGGTTTGTTTTCGAAATTCGCTCCTTGTAAACATGTCTAATTTCGTAACGAGGCTGGAAGCTTGGTATTAAAAGACAATTAATATTGAAAACCGGCTGTGCCAGTCTAACTCACGCACAGAAGAGTATATTACGAAAAATTTTGTGACAGACCAGACAGCGATATACTTTGTCAATATTTTAACCGATATTCAACAGAATATTTAACACAGTATTAAATGAAATGTCAGTCTGTCGTTCTTTTTCTCACAACAGTATCAGTATAATAGTTGCTTCTTGATTCTGAAGCTTGCATAAATATATTTGCTACCCACGTGTAAATCCGGGGCGGGCCGCTAGTACTCGTATTTTTAGGGTTCCGTACCTCAAACGGAAAAAACGGAACCCTTATAGGATCACTTTGTTGTCCGTCTATCTGTCCAGACCCTTTTTCCCAGGAACGCGTGGAGGTATCAAGCTGAAATTTATATCTAATACTCAAGTCTACTGTCCCTTAGATCTATTAAAAAAAAAAAAATCAAACTTCTAAGTCAACGCAATTAAAAGATACAGCCGTTTATGCCGCAAATTTTTGACACTTGCAAGAGAATCAAAACCTATAGGGTACTTCCCGTGAACTTAAAATCTTGAAATTTGGTACGAAGCAACGTTTTATAGCACAGATAAAGGAAAAATTGCGAAAGGCATGAATTTTTAGTTACGTCATATAATAATTTTTTTAATAATTTTAAACTAACTAAACTACCTTTTTCTTCATGAACGCGTTAAGGTATTAAATTGAAATTTATATCAAGAACTCAAATCTACGAGTATAATACCTTTAAGCTGTGAAAAAATCAAAGTTCCAAAAACCTGAAGGATACTTCCAGTCGATCTTGAAATTTGGCATGAAGCAACGTTTTATAGCACACATAAACGGAAAATTCCGAAAACTTTAAATTGTTAGTTACATCACATAATAAAAAAAATATGCAATAAAAATACCACAATTTTACTTATACACCTACAGGTTTGTGCGAAACCCTCGGTGCGCGAGTCCGACTCGCACTTGGCCTGTTTTTTTGAAATTGCTGATTCCAGGCGTTTTTTATTCCTTTTCACCCAAAAATTTTCGTATAAAATTTCATCCCTCATTTCACTTCCTTGGGAAATGTTTTTCAAAAAATTATGTTACGCGTGTTACTTTATTTTTTGTACTTACCCTAATTCACAATTAGAATTTAGAATTTCAAACCTCATTTCACCCTCTTGGGGGATGATTAGCAAAAATGCAGAAACACATGTTTATTTTTTCATTTCATAAGCTCAAATCCAGTTTTTTTATGGATATCATGATAAAATCTGTAGGATTAAAACTTTCAACCCTTAATTCACCCCTTTGGGGGATGATGAGCCATTAATGAGCCATATCAGAGACCTCAACAACACTGACACCGGGGTTGGTGAGGTCGTTCAATGACCTTGCAACCCACACCATATGATGATGATGGAGATGATTTTAAAATACTAATACATGTGTATTTTTTTCTTTTCATAGGCTCAATAGAATTTTATACGTTGCCTAGGAATTGTACACAATTTCTGAATCACATACATTTCCGGTAACATAGACAATGTCAGTTTAGATCATAGTTTAGATCATGTGGTATTAACCCTTAGACCCCCAAGAACCAGTGGTGTTTTTGTAGGTACTTATGGTTTGTGTGAAATGTATGTGGGTGACTCACCTTCCCTTGACATTGTCGGAATCTTCTGTACCGTCTCCCTGAAGCTGCATTCCTCCCTGCGCCCACGTCACTGTCAGCCAATCTGAAACAATCATCGATCTATTTAAGACGTGGTTCTGCCCATAAAACCGAACAACTTTTTCCAAGGATCCAAGGCCAAAATACGAAAAAAAAAACGACTTCCCATACAAACTGCATCAGCTGAAAGCTAGGCATTCGAAGATCGAATATTTTTTTCCTTGGGAAAACTTGTTCAGTTTTATGTGGAGAACCACCTCTTAAAATATCCGGGGTGGGGGTGATAAATAAAAAAACTTTGTATGGGGTGACTTTTAATTAGTTCTTGTTAGTAATAGATATTTACATAACTGAAATTACCAGCACATGAGATATACGATCTTAGTTTTCAGGGTGGGTAACGCGCTTTGCTTTCTTATGAGAGTCAAGTTATGCCACTTAATATGTCTTATTAGTGGCATAACTTGACAGTGAATGTCGTGGGCGGTGGTGACCAAAAGTTTTGGTCGTGCTAAACAAATGTTACTATGACAGGCACAAGGTTTTCAGCGAAAACCAAAAAAAAAATATTTTTCATCACGTTTCTTTCAAAATTTTGTTACCTATTTTGCATGAGTACATGTATATATTTTGCTATCAAAAACTAAAAAGTAGGTACCTGGGCGACCGAGCTTTGCTCTATAATAGCCACCTCAACCTGAAAATATCATTGGGTGAGCAAGCTATGCTACTCGCCAACAGATGGCACTGTATGTAAGTTTCTGTCTAAAACGCGCAATTTACAAAATGCTCAAAAACTCGGGGAAAACTAATTTTCCCAGACATGAGACTTAGCTTGATCGATTCTTTGCCCCCAAAAGCTACCTCCTGGTAAATTTCATCGAAATCATTAGAGCCGTTTTCGAGAAACCTATGACAAATATATATACAAATATTGCTCGTTTAATAGTACAGGATTTTCAGGGTGGGTAACGCCACAGATTAAATAAAAGTAAACTAACGCACTTTGCTTTCTTATGATAGTCAAGTTATGCCACTACTTTTGGTCACTGTCTTATTAATAAGACAGTGAATGTCGTGGGCGGTGCTGACCAAAAGTTTTGGTCGTGCTAAACAAATGTTACTATGACAGGCACAAGGTTTTCAGCGAAAACCAAAAAAATATATATATTTTTCGTCACGTTTCTTTCAAAATTTTGTTACCTATTTTGCATGAGTACATGTATATATTTTGCTATCAAAAACTAAATAAAAGTCACTCTAGTGCCAAAGTGCCAAAGGTACGTATGCAACTTTTTAAGAAACAATAAGATTATCCCACACGATTATCCTTATAGTAGCAGATCTAACAAGGCGAACCTTGCACTTAAGCCTGCTGGGATGAAGCTTGGCAGGAGTCAAGTACATACCCATAGGTAACATATTAGAAGTGATGCTCCCCAGCAGGACGCGACTGAGATGCACAGTGGAGCATAATGTCGAAAATATGTAGTTTTTTACTAGGTTGAAAATTGTATCTGTTGAACCGACATAGGTAGCTGGTTGAAAATTACACCGAATATGTATTTTTTAAACAAATGTATCAACTTATAATAAAAAAAAAACACGAAGAAACGTATTTTTTTTGTTTTTGCTCTATCGTCAGAACGTTTAGTAATTCTAGTGTAAAACTTGGTATGAGTATAGTTCACTAAAATGTCAATAAAACAATATGTCCTGACCTTAGATTATGAATAACGGCAGCATGGTCCTGACTGACTAACTGACTGACAGACTGATTGCCTGATGTCTATCCGTAACCGCTTTAGCTATACGTGTGAAATTTAGTATGCTAACTCATTACATGCCACAAACACCACCCAAGAAAGGATTTCCCAAAACTCATCTCCCAAGGGGGTGGAATAAGGGATGAAAGTTAAAGCTAAGTAAAAAAAATTTAAAATCTTCCATCCCTTATTTCACCTCTTGACGCAACTACGGAACCCTACACTGCGTGTGGCCCGACACGCACTTGGCCGGTTTTATTATTATTATTTATATCTCCTACTCGAGTGCAATACGATATGAAAAATTGCTGAGAAGCTTGTAATGCCAGAGGTTACATTACATCTTCTTGCCGTCTTAGATTGAAAATGTTTTGAATTTGCAGGGATTTATTTTTTATTTTTTATTTTTTTTTTATTTTTTTATTGTTTTTGTTTTTGTCGTGGCTCAACAAATTGTAAATAAAATACTTAATAAGTACTAGAAAGTTGTAATTTGGTATGGACGTACATATTAGTCACACCGACAAAGTGGTAAAAGAACATATTGAGAAACTATTTATTTTCGGGTACCTAGTCGTAAAGTGGGGATGAAAAATATTTTGTCTTCTGCTCCATGGTGTGGGGTGTCATTAGATAGGTCTTTTGAAAAAAATTGTATACTGCGAACGTTTTTTGATTTATGAATCCGTTTACGAAATATTTAGCTTGAAAGCGCAATTTTTTGTTAAAGTCATGTGTCCTCGCCCTCTGCCAGCTGAACGGTTAATATCGTAAACGTGAAAAAAATCACAATGTAGTATCATATCCTATACCATTCATCATCATCATATCGTGTGGGTTGCAAGGTCGATGACCGACCTCACAAACCCTGGTGTCAGAGTTGTTGAGCCGCCAAAGGCCTCTGACATGGCTCATTAACGACTACATCCGTAGATAGTAGTCGGGACCAACGGCTTTACGTGCCTTCCGAAGCACGGAATCATCTAACTTTTCGGGCAATCAGGTGATTCATCCTGCAATGCCCTAACCAAACAGGGGAGGTCGCACAAAGAGATTTTTGTTTGACAGTGTCCCCACCGGGAATCGAACCCAGAACCTCCGGATCGAGAGCCGAACCCTCTAACCACTAGACCACGGAGGCTGTTGAGCCATTAAACGAGCAATATTTGTATATATATTTGTAATCGGTTTCTCGAAAACGGCTCTAACGATTTCGATGAAATGTAGCATACAAGGGTTTTTGGCGGCAAAAAAACGATCTAGTTAGGTCTCATGTCTGGAAAAATTCGTTTTCACCGTCTTTTTTAATATTTCTTAGCACGTTTAGGTGCGTTCAAGAAACTTAAAGCTCCATCTGTTGTTGAGTAGCATAGCTTGCTCACCTGATGATATTTTATCACACAGAGCATAGCTCGGTTGCCCAGGTACTGATGGATTTAACGATTAATAGTCAAAATACTGAAAATGATAGAAATATCAATAGCAAACAGGCGTTGGACCTTACTGTTCGTTAGGACGGAAAATGTTTATGAAAAAATTAAAGCTTGCTTCACACAAGGCAACTACGGAACTCTACACTACGCGTGGCCCGACACGCACTTGGCCAGTTCTTTTTAATGCGAAATTGACCCCAATCTGGCGGTAAATGACGATGGGGTAGTTTCCCTCTTTTTTTTTAGATAATGCCTGTTCACTCTTGCCTTCAAAAGATCCAGATAATATTGTTCTGGGAATAAATCGGCAGGAGATATTGAGGGGGACGGTGAGGGTTGGAGGGTGCGGTGTGGACTCACTTGTACGCTGGTCAGTATAATGTCTGATTTTTATAGTAGCTAATAAATTCCAATAAAACTTATAACCAAACATATCCTTTTACCTGAAACCGAACACAGGTTTTGAAAAATACGTTAACGATAACAGCAAATCCGTCCCAACGCACATTTGTAAAAGATTTTGGGTTATCAATGACCATCATAACGTGATCCCCGGAAAATTTTACACAACGAAATAATTCAAAGAAAACCCGATACATAATAGCAAATCACAGTCCTACATATGGTGGCTAACGAGCCTATTGAACGAAATAAATCAGCATGGAAGGTGTAAATTGAACACGAATGGGAGAGTATTGAAATCGGAAATGAAGGATTTGATTATTTTTTTATGCAAAAAGTATACCAAAAAAATATGGCATGTTAAAATACCTATACGAGGGATGGTGTATAGAGAACTGAAAGGGTGTGCTCAGTCAGTCTTTGGGAAAGTTGTTCAGTTTCGTTGACTGTACACGCCCTTTCAGTGTTCGGTACACCGTCTCTTATTACATGTATATTTTTGTAGTCACATATAAGTACGATCGCCCAATCTGAATCATGATACGTCTTAAGACGATATGTATTTTTTTTGGGTATTTTGAAGACAAATATGTTGTATTTACTCAGTATCTTGCCGTGATTTTCAGGTATGTGTTTCTTGACCATTCAAGTGAGAGAATCACGAAGACCAAAACATGATTAGTGAAAATCGACTTGACAAAATAAAAATCCAAAGTTGCCTCTTCAATTTTCATTTATTCCTCTTTTTGTGGACTCTGAGGTGTTTGAAGTAGTGAAATTAAATATACAGAAAGGTATTTGTAGTTGCTAGGGTGTGCCTAACCTAAAATTTTATTTTATTACTTAAAAAGTCGATATTTTATATCAGGCGCTTACGTCATTTAGTTTTGGTAACACGCACAGTATATCTGTCGCAATCTAATGCGTTAAGGATTGCGCACTTTATCCCTTTCTTTCAAGCGAAAAGACTGCGCCCGCTGTCAAATAACTATCTTTTCACATATCCTCTTAAGCTTATTTTTGTGTAGACAAGCCTAAAGGATGTAAATCTGCCCTAAAAACTGTACAACTTTCCGTACGAAGATTGTTATTATGGTTGCGAACCAAAATGGTAAAAACGGAACCCTTATGGTGCGACTTCGTCTGTCAGTCTGTCCCACCTGTTTATCTTAGCAATCACTCATGCTATATAATAATAGCCTTTATTCCCAGATAGTTTAAGTTATAAAACATGCAATGCTCAATTATATACATATTACTTCTACACCTTAAATTCTACAATATGCATTTTTTTTATTTTTTGTCAATATGGTTGCCACTCAGCAAAGGCCATCTCCAGCCTCTTCCATTCGCTTCTCACTTTCGCCACTCGATACCATGTTGTTCCAGCTATCTGTTTTATATCGTCATCCCACTTTTTCTGGGGTCTGCCTGCTCTCTCTCTCTCGCTCTTCTCACTCATGCTATGGACTTGAAATTTGGATTAGTTTTTAAATATGATTGCCCAAGTTTATTGCAAACTAAAAAAAAATACTTTAAAAGGAGCCCAAATAGGGGGGGGAGGCACATTTGAAATTGTTGTTACTAATTCGAGTGGGGTATCATATAAAGGGCTTGTACATTCCAAAATGAATTTTTATGTCTTTTACACCTCGCAGTTTTAAAGTTATGGTGGAAAATGTCTAAATAAACGCCATACCAATTTCTCTGAAGACATAAAATAAGAGTACCTGGGCAACTGAGCTTCGCTCTATCATAGCCGCCTCAACATTTAAATATCATCGGGTGAGCAAGCAATGCTACCCGCCAACAGAGGGCGCTGTAGGTTTCTGTCTAAAACGCGGTAATTAGAAAAATGAGTATGTTTGAGAATTTATTCTATCTACAATCTAATACCTGACTTTATCGCTGGAAGAATACGTTTCACGACTACACACGCCTTAATCAATTCTATGTACCGATCTTCATTACATTGGTTTAGTAATATTGATTGTCTGGTGTAAGTCTGGGGTACTGTAGGCCGACTCTGCGAGTTTCAAGGACAAGCCTCGAGAGCGCAATCACCTGGAATGTTCCATACTTGAGTCAGACATATTGCTACCTTTTTCTCGAATTTATATATAAGGCGTAGTTATTGATATGACAGTATATGATGGCGATTTCGAGGTGTCAGCAAATTGCTCGTAATTAGTTGTTCAACAAAAAAAAATTAAAAAAAAACACCGAGCATTTTGAATGTTAATTTATTTATTGTCGCATGCATGTTCACGAATAAACAAATTGAGTTGAATTGAATAGTTATGGACGCCCAATCACGCAGAAGTGTATTAAATGCACGCAAATCCGACACGCATTTGACCAGTTGTTATTATTTGTTGTTATTTTATAGATTATTCACTGTAAACATACCAATTTCTACGTTTGTAAGTGTTCCCGTTTTTACTTTAGCGCTAAAACAAAAAAAAACTATAAAAATCGTCTAAAACCTGGTTTTTAGTAGGGAAGCCCCTCTTGATTTTATAATATTTATTGTTTAGCGTCAACAGAAATACATAATCTTTTAAAATTTCAACTGTCTACCTATAACGGTTCATAAGATACAGTCCGCTCACAGACAGACAGACATCGGTCTCGTTCTGCACCCTTTGGGACCCATACCTTTGGGAACCCTAAAAAGCTTTTAATACAAGAATATAAATGTATACGTAAAAACTTGTAAATGTATCAGAATCCTTTTGAATGGCACACTTTTGTGTCGTTATGTAAAATCCTTAGCAAGCAAATCGTAAAGTAAAAAGGGTCAAGTGCTTACGAATAGATTGTTTGGACAAAAGAGTTGATAAAAGCTTTTTACTTTTACAAGATATTTAAGTATTTCGTGAGTGGGTTGTAGTGGAGACGATTAACATGATAAGGTCAGGATTATATTTCTCAAAATGTTCGCAGTCCTTTGACGGTCACCGCTCAGGAGAATTGTAACTTCGCATATAGAGTAGGAGATAAGTCAAAACTAAATTTTCTCAGAACATTCGTTATAAAATTTTCAACCAGTTGACACCTGTTTTATTTCAATGTGACCTACCGTCTTACTACAAAAAAGTTAGACATCTGTTGAACACTTGATTAAAAAAATCGTACCAAATAACTCTATGTCATTGATGCGCAGAAGTCAAAAATGACTTATTTTCTTAGTAGTAGTTATTTTGTGCGCATTTTTTAATCAAGTGTTCAACAGATGTCTAACTTTTTTGTAGTAAGACCCAAAGTATCTGAAATATAGAGTTAAGTTTGCACTTACTACTGATAACCTATTAGCAAACTGCTGGTAATAGTAGTCGGATTTTGATTTGACAGCATTGATTTTTGAATTATGTGATGTTCAAAACCAAAATGTTCGAAATCCTACTCATTTAGACATCTATTACTAGCAGCTTGCTAAGAGGTACTCAGTTTTAAGTGCAAACTTAACCCTATATTTCAGAAACACATTCACACATTAAAATAAAGCCGGTGTCAACTAAGTAGTTGGTAATTTTATAACGATTATAATTTACCTTTCATTCAATCAACTCAAATCAGCTAATTTAATAAGAGACTTTCCGGTGTATGTTCCTCAAAAATCTCATAGATAGCGCTGATAGTATGCTCCAGGTTCAACACTCTTTGCTTTTGGTCAGAATGAGCCGAAAGAAGTTTTTACTATAATATTGGACAAAAGAGAATCTATACGGCGTTATTTTTTTATCACCCCGGATGGTGGTTCTACCCATGAAACTTAAACCAGTCAAAACTGTTTTTGGTTTATAAAAGCAAAAAAATTTCGCGCAAAATCGCTTCTGGCACTTTCCGCCGGGAAATCGAAATGTACAAAGCCGCCGACCTAAAAGTGGGATAGACCCAAAGAATCGCCCTGGAATCGCCAAATGAAACAATGATAATGATAGTGAGTGAGTGTCATGCATGTCATAAGAAAAAGTATACGTACTTATGACCAGTTTTCAACAAAGAGGTTCCAGCGCGAGCGATTGGTAAGTGTCCCCAACTCACCGACGCGACGGTATGAACGAATTCTAGGTCTTAATGGTAATCATACCTATGCGCCCGTGTGGTGCCGGCAAAGAATAGTACCAACCCATCCCAACCCGCGGTTGTCGTAAGAGGCGACTAAGGGTCTATGAACCGGAGGAAGGGCAGCAGCACTTTCTGTGTATCGTATCTTACATACTGCGGTCACGAACCACAGCAATGGCTAGCTGCAACGCCTGCAACGCTTACAAGCATTGGTGGTTCTTTTCATGATTAGATCAGTAACATTGTGATATGATGAATATCGAAGGAAGAACAAAAATTAATTATTTTATTTAGCCAGAGTAAATAAGTAATAAAATACGATGATTCAAATACCTACGTAAACTTTCGTTAATTCGCAAATTCGGACTCACTTAAGCATGTGAAAGGAAATTTAGTCTAAGTTATTTTTGTCTATAAAATTTATAAGTACATTCTCTTTTGTCCTATATTATTGTAAAAACTTTTTTCAGCTAATTGCAAAGAGTTTTGAACCTCGAGCATACTGACATTGCCATCTATAAAAAATTTGAGAAACATTCACAGGAAAGTCTCTTAATTATTAATGTAATGTGGTGGTACGGAACCCTCAGTGCGCGAGTCCTACTCGTACTTCTTATAAGTGAAATATTTTGACACCATAAGATAGCAAAGCGCGTTACCCACCCTGACGTCCGTCCCCGTCTTAGTAGACGGTATGTCTCATGGTTTGTGTAAATAATAACATATTTTATGAAGAAACAATATTACCTCATTACTGTTATTTTACTATGACCTACTTTTTTCATGTTAGCAATAAATATACGAATAAATTGTATCTCTTGCGTAAAAAGCGGTCTTGTAGTAAATTGGGTGACATCAATAACGTGCTCATAACTCCCGCTCGTTTCATTACTGTGCACGTTACATTATAAGCTATGATCTACTCTATTAACTCTAACGAAGTCGCTCGTGGTTATATAGGGTGTAACTGAAAGGATACATCCTTGAAGGGTGTGATTCTGTCCATGAAAAAGAAAACTTTTCAAAGGAATTTATTTATGTCGAAATACGAAGTAAATTATACTTTTAGTGCTCCTTTCTCTTTTTAAGAGAGTAAGGCCGATATTTCACTGGGACACCATGACGGCGCAACCAGTCGCGCCACCGTGGTGTCCGTAACTAGACACCAGTAAAGACACCAGTGTCGCCACACCCTTTAGCCACAGTATTAAGGGCTATATTTCACTGGGAGTGGTAGCGCGACCAGCATCCGAGCTGGTCGCGCCGCCATATTGGTTGCGCAACCAAACGGACACCAGGTGAGTAACTCACTATAGAGCTGTATACATTTTGTTGGTAGCGGCGACTGGTTGCGCCGCCATGGTGTCCCAGTGAAATATCGGACTTACAAACCACCAGTTACACAACTAAATTCTTGAATTAAAACTGTTCAATCCATTGCGGTTAATTTCTTTGTCAACATTAAAAGATGAAACAGAATTTTAATCCGTACAGCATTGTGCATGTGGCGAAATATTGGTTGCGCAACCAAACGGACACTAGGTGAGTAACTCTCTATCTTAATCTATAGAGTTTAGAGTTTTAGCTCTAGCTGAAACTGATAAGTTTTCTTAAAAACATATTTATGTCGAAATACGAAGTACATTATACTTTTAGTGCTCTCTTTTTAAGAGAGTAAAGGAGCTTGACGTGCTGTTGCCTGTACTTAGCTATACAGGGTGGAACCTTTCAGCGGGGCAGTAAGGGGAAGTACCTTATCCGTTGCAGCTACACGAAAATGGACTTACGAGTCTATCCATACTTTTTTATGGAATTTTGATCCCCATTCACAGATTTTCTAAGAAAATAGGCATTTTACACAAAAATGGCGTTTTGATGCCAATCGATCCCGTTTCTAATACTGATCAAAAACTTCTATGGGACCAACTATCGTTGGAGTACTCAAAAAGTCACATTTGAGTCTCAAAAAATCGGATTGAAAGACAATATTTTTTGTGATTTCGAAATAGGGTTTCGAATTTAGACTAGATTTTTATCGAATAAAAAGGTTTTATCCGTCTATTTAACAATATCCTTTTATCAATATCTGACATCGCCAAGACGAGACTAAATAAACAGGAGCCTAACTCTGCAAATCTTTATCATAGAATATGACTCAGCCGTTTCATGGAAATATTGGATGATACAACAGACAGACCGGTAGCAAAGACTTTAGACACAGAATAAAGTAATAGTACACTATCATACAGAACGGACACTCCCGGCGAGATTCTCCTGTTCCTTCTGAATATGCGGGTTCTTTTGTACTGAATATGCGGGCCTACGCGACCTTCTAATTTCAAATTCGCGCTCGATATGTATGTAGACACTATGTAGTGTCCAGGGAGTGCTATAAGTTCATAATTTTTGCTAGTGGACTTGGGAGTGCCTTTTGTGCCTGCCATATGCGACGGCAGTTGAAATACTTTTTGACCAAGACTATAAGGATTTGTACAGTAATTGCTTAAAGAGTTAGGTTTAGCTTAGTTAGTTAGGTTAGGTTAGCTTTATCTAAAGGGTGTAAGGGACGGTGTACCGAAAACTGAAAGGGTGTGCTCAGTCAACGAAACTGAACAACTTTTCCAAAAAAACATTTTTTAGAAATGTTTTTTTTTTACCTCTACATTCAAATTGCTCACTCTGATCGAACAGTTTGTACGGAAAGGCCAAAATTTTTTTTCATTTCCCAAAAATGTTTCTTTGAGCAAGTTGTTCAGTTTCGTTGACTGTACACGACCGTTAAGTTTTCGGTACACCTTTGCTTACACCCTGTATGATATGAGTTTGTGAGTCTTGGCAACGTTTTTTACATGAAACGTTTTCGGTGGGATCAATTTATTGCTTTTCAAAAACTCGTCATGATTGAAAAGGCCAGCCTTTGTATTACCCATCTAGTTAGCATAAAGGCAAATGGGGTATTTTACGATACCCCGTCAGGCGAGACACAATGCACTCTCATTTTGGGATGAAAGCCAATATAACATAAACATGAGCGTAAAATCAACGCTCGAGGATAAAATATCGTTGAATTATAATGACGATCTTACCCTCTCTACTATAACGAAATATTCTACGAATTCATATTTTTTACGTAAAATAAATGGTACAGCAGCACTGCACTTACTTTCTCGCAATACTCAAGGAAAAACTATCAACCGCAAACTTAAATTTGTAATGCCATACACATAGTATGGAAATACAAACTTTTATTGACGTTTTTCCAAAAAAATGTTCGAATTAAATATACAGATCAATTCAGAATTCAAACAAACAAACATCAAACGATTTCGAGTAAATCACATGTTAAACTTTTGGTAGTACTGGAACTCCCTTTATATGAATTTTCACAGATCAATAGATACTACCATAGGATACTTGCATGGAGATTTTTTTAATTTCCCAACACATGTTCCTTATTATTGTTCAGTTTAGTCTACTGAGCAAGCCCTTTCAGTTTTTGGTACACCCTGTGTACTAAATTTTATTTAAAAAATCATAAAGAATATCCAGTCAGGTTGACAACCAATCCAGGAGTAATATTATAGAAAATTTTAATAAACTCAATGGAACAAATTTTGGGTAAATCACATAGTTACGATTTGGTGGTACAGGAACACCCCTTATATGAAATTACACAGATCATTTGATACTGGCGCAAGATATCTTACATGGAGATGCTTGGTCATGCAAAGTTTCATCAAGATTCTATGAGCCGTTTTTGAGAAAATTACAATTTATCATTTTCGTTGTATGACAGCTACCCTCAAAATGAGAGCCAGCCAGAAACCACTTAGAACCCTTCGATGGATTTGCATAAAACTCCTAAATTCCAAATATGGTGTCAATCGGACCATTCGTTTAGCCCCTAGGCCAAAGCGTGACGGACAGACCGACCGACGGACCGACCGACCGACGGACCGACCGACCGACCGACCGACCGACGGACGGAAATTTTTGGGAGACTAGTTTTTTATGATGTATAAGTGATATAGAACACATTTTTGAGAAAATTAGAAAAACTTTTTTTTTCACGAATACAATACCTTTCTCGCTCCGCTCGAAAGTAAAAAGGACGGGTTGCACTCCGGGAGTGCCGGCAGAAGTGAAAACTTGCATTTTTGAATATTATGCATTACATACATACATAACATCACGCCTCTTTCCCGTTGGGGTAGGCAGAGACCACAGTCCTCCACCTGCTACGATCTTGACATACTTCCCTTATTGTAATTACAATACGGTTTTTTTTATCACCATCACCTATATTTTATTAAGTGGTTCTGTCCATGAAACTAAACAACTTTTCCCAAGTAGCATAGGTCAAAATACTATAAAAATCGACCTCCCATACAAAATGTTCTGTTAGCTGATGCAGTTTGTATGGGAAGTCGATTATTTTTTTCGTATTTCGGCCCGTGTTCCCTGGAGAAAGTTGTTCAATTTCATAAACAGAACCACCTCTTAAAATATCCGAGGTGTTCAAGATACACGTAAGAAAGGTTTTCAAGATATACGAAATTACGAAAGTCCTTTAATAAAGACAACGTAGCATAGTATTTTTGAAATGCACAAAACCCTTTTTAAATAAACTTAGTTATGCTACTTATGTATTTCTAAAAATAAGTTCATTGCGACTGTCTTTAGGTATATGGTCACAACCAGGTGTCTTGTGTGATTTAGAGAAGAGAAACATCAACATATCATATGGTTAGATACGTAAGAATATCGGTTGATATAAGATGTACCGTTACGTAAGGTAAGGTATATTGTATGTACCAGACCCGATTACCGCCGGTCGGTATCGCCACCGCATAATGTGGCTCGCACCTTGCCCACAACTGTGAACATGATGCCAGTTAAAAGAGACAGCGAGATTAGTAATGGCGGACAATCGAATAGAATATGATCGAATTTCTACTACCAATTTTAATCTCAGTAACCTCGTTTACTTTTATACAACGTTGAACGGAAAGATGTGATAATACAAAAGGGTTTAAATCTGCCTATGAAACTGAACAACTTTTCCCAAGGGACATAGGTCTAAACTAAATTTCACCTCTTATATAAAATGTGCTATTATATCATCTGATGCAGTTTCTATGGGAGGTCAAAAATTTACTTTGAATCTATGTTCCTTGGGAAAATTTGTTCAGTTTCATGGGCAGATTCACACCCTTAAGTATTATCACACCTTCCCGTTACACGCTGTATATTCTGGGATTAGTTATTTTTTTAACAAATGTTTTTTTTTACCGGTGATTTTACTAACAAGAGTGTGTTAATTTTTTTGTATCGAGCCAATATTGGGCTAATGGTTGTACACAGCATACATAAAGCCATTATAAAGCACAGATTTTCTTCGAGATGTCATCTCTGGGTATCTGAGCAAGGAATACTAATACTCCTCTGTCGAGGAGAATCTGTGCCTCGCTACAGCCAAACCCCTGCCACTCGCTCCACTGCACTGCCCCCACTACTTTAATCGTTGGTGTACGTAAAAGGCACTTTAAGCCGAGTGACATATTCCTCTTATTTCCCGGTTTTTATTCTCATATCTCTCATGGTCTTTAAGTACGAGTATGAAATTGCCGAAATTCCATTAATTCTAAAGCAATTTTTTTCATTTGTCTTATATTTGAAAGTTGACTTCAAGGTTATGAATTTACGCATAAAATAAAGTTTTTATTTTTTATTTGATACATTCAATTAAAGGTTCAAAAATTGATCGTCTTAAATGTCGTCCGATTTCATTATTAGATTTATAAAAAAAATTACAGATAACATTTTTCGAAAATTTAATTTAAGCTTCTGTAAGCTTAATGTCTTCCCAATCATGCATAAAAAAATAATTCATAAAAAATATTTTAAATGTTAGTACTGAAAATTGAGTTTACCAAACAAAACGGCAATTTCATAGTTAAAGACCCAATATAATTTGAAAACAGATGCTTATTAGGTAACTAGACTGGCAATATTGTGTCAAGTATCGTCTGTTCCAATCGACTTATTTCTATATCGAGCTATATTTGTATTGCAACAACGATGAAACTAGAACAATAATGAAACTTTAAAATAACAATATCTAGAAAAAGAAATCTTTTTTTAAGAATTATTTTTCGGGAATGGATTTATTTTATTAAAAATCAGTTGGGGTGTATGAGTTTCGCTTATTTTATTAACACGTTGTATAGTTTCTTTCACTACAGTCAACGATCATAGGATGTGTGGACCGCACTTCCTGTCTCTGACCATCTCGTACGTTAAAAAAAAAAAAAAAAAAAAACATTTATTATAATTAAATTACAAATGAATTATTGATACTTAAGGGAAATAATCTTAAAGAAAATTGTACTCACTTAAGGAGTCGTCAATTATTATTCAACAATTTGAGCAGGGTCTGGGATCACATACTTACCTTCAAAAAAATGTTGCACGCCTTTATGAGGAGTCAGAAGGTGTCTCACAAGGCTCGTTTGGCTGTTCATGGGGGAGTTTTGGTACCAACACTGATGTATGGCAGTGAAAGCTGGGTATGGCAGAAGAAGCATGAAAGTAAAATTAATGCAGTGGAAATGAGAGCGCTAAGGAGTATGATTGGTGTTAAATTGAGTGACAGGATTAGAAATAGTGTGATAAGAGAACGGTGTGGCGTAAAAGAAGACGTAGTGACCAAAATCGAGAAAGGGATGCTGAGATGGTTTGGTCATGTAGAGAGGATGAATGAACGAAGATTGACGAAAGAGATCTACCAGGCGAGAGTGAATGGAAACGTTGGAAGGGGAAGGCCTAGGCGAACGTACCAGGACCAAATTCAGGACGTTCTGAATAAAGGCCAGGTTAAAAGTACCCTAAACCGACGAGCATGTATGAAAGGATTGATGAAAGTACAGGAAGCAAGGGAAGTATGTCAAGATCGTAGCAGGTGGAGGACTGTGGTCTCTGCCTACCCCAACGGGAAAGAGGCGTGATGTTATGTATGTATGTATGTATGTAAAAAAATGTTTTTAAAGGGCCTTTTTGCTGCTATTTGTTTTTATAGCATATAGTATTAGTTCTTTAGGGATTTGATTTAATATTTGAGGTAGTATGTGATCCCACACCCTTTTCCCGTAAGTGTTAAGCTACTCATCATACTTTATAAAAATAATATAAATTTGTAAAGTTTGTAAAGTTGTATTCCAAAAAAAAAAAATTTAGTACTGAAAAATGAGTTTAGTACGAAACGCCACGTAGGACCTAATACGATTTCAATTCACAGAATAACGATCAATGACATTTTCAATTTCCCATGCACAGTCCTCATTATCCTTTACCCTCTTTATCTTAAAGTTTATAAATCACACCATACATTTTGAAATGGCAGAACATAGTTAGATAACATATTCGTATTAATTTCGGGTCGGGTCGGGCTCGGGTCGTATTGCGAGCATCGAGTGAAAGGGTCGCAATTCCGATATACTAACTGGTTCCTTCACTTTATTGCCACTTCAGGTGGCATACCCTTTACAACCCTTTGACATACTGACTACTGAATTGACTGTTCACGATAAAATTTCAGTATATGTCACGGAGCGGGGCTGCATGCCTCGCATGCTGCCTCCTTTCGTGATCCTGGCTCTATTGTCCTGGCCCAAAATTCCAAATTCCTATTTCAAATGTCTTCTATCTCTGTCTTTCGATGTCATTCGTGTCAAAAACAGTCAGTTTACCTTTGATTCTGGTCGTGCTCGGACGTGCCCGCGCGCAGCACGACCACCGCCTTGTATTTATCTACTTTATCATAATAAACTCTTAACTTTATGTTGGCATTTTGGATTTCCCACCCTGAAGAGTCTCAACTTCTGCCTGCCGCTGAGTGGTTTTCGGTGACATATACACACCGCTGATCTCAAAATTACTGCGTATTACACGTTGAAAAATTTGTTTTTAGGTCTGAATAAATTAGATAGATAGTTATCTTTATTTGCTCTGCTTTACAAAAAGGTACTTAAAAGCTAAGGAATTAAAATAAAATAAAAACAAACACACAGTGAAATAGAGAACCTTCTCCTTTTCGAAGTGGGTTAAAAAAAAACCACATGTGAATTTGAATTTGCATACAGCAGAGCAAAACGGCCATAGCTCAGCGCAATATTTACTATGAAGTAAATCGCTGATTTTCAGTAGTTTAGTTTCAATTCTTAGTTAGACCATCATGGCTAACGCAAGAGCACAGTAAATATATAAGTTTGTGGCGAAAAGCCTCGTTTCCAAACGTTGAATTTGTGTTTATGTTGTTGCGAAGAAAAATATAGATGGTTGATGCTGTTGTAACGTTCTTTGACCTGTGAGTCAATTTCTGTAATTTACATGGGTTTTATTCCTGGCAGGACTACCGCCAAAAGCTAAAGCAGCCCTCCTGTCTTATTATAGTCCTCTTTGTAGAGCAGTATGCAAACTGAGCCGTTTAAAAAATACACAAAAATTATAAGAAGAAACAAGTCAAAACCACAAAAAAAAAATCAGCACACAGAATACAATTTGTGTTAATTTTTTTGTTAAGATAATATTTATTTTATAAAACGATTTTTTTTAAGAACTGTTTCTTGAACAGATAGCTTTAATATCATGCGGTATCCTAAAAAAAATAATCTAAATGTAAATTCATAAGTTGTTATAAAGCAAACACAATATACAATCAAAGCTTTTCATCGAACCGCGACATCTATTGGAACTATGATCGAAACCAATCGAAACAAATAGCCCAACAGTACAAACAATGGAAACCATAGCTGATAGTAGTTCTAACCCGACCAATAGTATTCAATTCACGTCATTGAATATTGAAACGCCAAGCGATTACTGGTGATATTGCGTCTAGAGTTGTAGCTGTTGTACATGGTGTAATAGAAAGGGTAACAGAACATCTCTAAAAAACCCAAAAAAAAATTACAAAACTTATGGCTGTTAGTTACTTTAGGGAGCCTCCTTTTAAGTGTCACAGACACCTGTACTAGGAGGTTCCGATCTTCCTATTACAAAAATTAATAAATGATATGCTATTAAATTTCAAAATAAGTAAATAGTGATGGAAATCATTAATTAATTATACTTATTGTTACTAGAGAATAACAAAAGACCATGACAAAGACAAATCTCTTCCTAAGGCATGTGGGTCCAAATAAAAAATACATTTTTGCTAAATATTAAATTAGAAAACATAGGAAAGCTAGCGGATCGCCGTCCCCGGGCCCCGGCGTTGCAGGGGAAGCTCTATATAGGGTGACTTTTAATTAGTTCTTGATAGCAAAATATATGCATTTACTTATGATACTGAACAACTTTTCCCAAGGACATACTTAGGTCGAAATACGAAAAACCAAATTTGACCTCCCATACAAAATGCGCTATTAGCTGATGCAGATTCTATGGGAGGCATATGAGAGGTCAAAACTTGATCTTCGTATTTCGACCTGTGTTCCTTGGGGAAAGTTGTTCAGTATCATGAGTACATTCATACCTTTTCCTATCAAGAACTAATTAAAAGTCATCGTATATAATAGTTCGTCCATCTTAAGAATGCAGTGAGTGATCGCTTTCCGCTGCTGGTAGCTAAGTTCCGTAACCAATCAGGTCACTGAAAATTACAAAGTTAAACGCACACTGACTAACTGAAGGCAAACCTTCGAAAGAAGCGGTTGTTTTTTTTTGTGTGTTACCAAAAAAAAAGAATCGGCCAAATCTGTTGAGCCGTTCTCGAATGTTGCTCCGTAGCAATTTGAGGATTGGTTTTAATAGAAGTATATATTTTTCACCTCCAAAGCTCGGAAACATTTGTTTTGTCGGTTAAATTCTGCGGCCAAAAGCGATTTTTGGCCCCTAACGGGCAAAAGGTTTTTGAAATTCGAACGCGATGTACTTATTATTTTGTAGTATGCTGCAGTACTGGCCGCTTGTAAAACCAGCCACGCACTATCGTTTTCAAGATGAGAAAGAGGGATGCAGCCATAGAATACATGATGCAGCTATAGGAAAGAAACAAATAGTATTATGAATAGTGAATGCCTGGTGGGTAAGTTACTGGCTGATAATTAAAAGTAAATTTAAAATTCGATCGCCTTTTTTTTTTATTCTCTTGCCCAGATTAATGGACTCGCCCTTTGACTTCAAATCAACGCAACACAAAATAGATTTGCCTGCCACTGCCTGTCCACTGTCTCCACTTTGAAATCCCATGAAAATGAACCTTGTTCTGCAAATTTATCAAGTAGTTTATAGGTAGAGTATGAACATAAGCACAACAGTCCCAAAAATAATAATAATTTAATTATAGTGATTTCCTTTTTAATGTTTAGTATTGTCTAGTGAAAACTCTTTGACCTTGAGCTGGTCTCTGGTTACGGAGGTTTGTAGCGAAGCGCTGGTTCAGGTTATACTGGTTATGTTTCCACTTGCTTGCTGCCGTCAGTACCATTATGTAGGTATTATGCCCTTACGTTAAAACGTATGAGTAATTAATTAAACACTTATTTCTTATATTTGAATTGCTTTTCTTGCATTATGTTAACATTTCCTCGCTTTAATGAGGTGAAAAATTTTGTGTTTCGCTCGGCAGCAAAGTTATTTTGCGTCTCGTGCCTTGAAACCTTCGCCACGCTCAGGATTCTTCTTTTGAACCACTCGCTTCTCTCGTGGTTCAATCCTAGAATCCTACGCTTGCTCAGGTTTCAATACGAGGCACTTGCGCCAAATAAACCTTTTGCTGCCTTGCATAACAAATAACTATTTTTGTTTCCGTATTTCGCTCTATGTTTATTGAGAAAAGATATTTAGTTCCTTCAAGGTTACGTTATACCCTTTTAGTTACACACTGTAGTACCCGCTCTTTAGAGCCTTTGTACAGCCTTAAGTGATAAATCTACTGAAGCTATTCATTAGAGGGCTCAATTTCCATCGCTACTAGAATTGATTAAAGCCTTTAGCTGACACAGGTGGTTCGTAGAGATGAGTTTGAAAGGGTGACAAAGAGTTATGGACATAATCTATAGTACAGTCAAAAGCACATCAAGCTTGACACATTGTACTTTGTACCGTTGTTATTTTAATAGACGTTCGGCCTAGAGTCGCGCTGCGAAAGTCAAGCTTGTCCTGTCGTTGACTGTACCTGGGCAACTGGGCGAGTTTACCTGAATCTCGTATTACTTTTTAATAAAACCGGCCAAGAGCGAGTCGGACTCGCTCACCGAGGGTTCCGTACCACTAAGGTAAAAATACCGTCTTAGTTATGGACGCGCAGTCACGCAGAAGTGTATTAAATTCGTGCGAGTCCGACACGCACTTAACCAGTTTTTATTATTTGTAGTTATTGTTTAGCTTATACACTACTTATAAACATAGGTGTAAACAATTATAATGTTCACGCTTGTCAGTGTTCCCGTGTTTGGGCGATTTTTGCTCGATTTTTGTTTTAGCTATGGAGCTCTAAAAAAACCCATGAACGCGGCAACAGAAATACATATTCTGTGAAATTTTCAACTGTCTACCTATTACGAGGGACTAGATAAGTACTTACCTTAGATTATGAATAACGGTACTTACTATACGTACAACGATACAGCCCGCTGACAGACAGACATCGGAGGCATATTTTCGAACGCAGGTGTAAGCTAGGACAATAGAGCAGTCCTATTATATTATAGTTGTATTTTTCTAGCCGCATCTGAGTATTAGCATCATCTGGAAACAGCCAGTACCCTGACTATGCCTACACGGTAACTAGGCAACTTATCACTATCTGAATTTCCTGCCTCGAACATTCTCAGTTCCGTTCGAAATTATATCGGAAGCCGTATAATATCTGTACCTGGAAAGCCGAGCTCTGGCCGTGGAGGAAACGAATTTTTCTACATAAAAATTTTCTTAGAAATTGTTAGATCAAATAAGTCGTCCCCCACTCCACTCACCACAAACTGTATCGTCACCGAAATCGCTACGACAGCGTCGACAGTCTCCGTCGGCGACAGTAATCGATACCAATCACCGATTTTATCGGTGATGCAGTGTGAAAGCGCTTTTTATTGCCCACGAATTAATTCCTGTGTAGTTTGGACTTATAAGGTGTCATTCAGAGACGTTTCGCTAACACGGGACCAGCAAAACCCAGGTCTACCTTGGTCCTACTCATTTCGCTAGCACGGTAATAAGTTAGTACTACATGTATTCTTGGTCTATGCCCGTGATAAGAAAAATGTCATGTTGAGTGACAGATAATTATGACAGGTAATAGAGCTAGACCAAGGTTAGACCTGAGTTTTGCTGGCCCCGTGCTACCGAAATATCTTTGGATGAGACCGACTCAAACGCAACTTGATACTTCGCATTTGTGCACCTTCTGTTTAAGTGAACCGATCGCAATGAAATAAAGCATGACAAGCCAAATACATTATTGCAAACCCTGTTTTAATCGGTTCAGTAGTTTGAGAATTGTTGGCGTACAGACCACTTGATACTTTTGTGTAACTTCTGTTTGAGGGAACCGATTGCAATGAAACAAAGCTTTTAATGTTGCACGAAAATGAATCATTATTGGAAAAACCGTTAAAATATATTTAATGGTTTGCGAGTTCATCGCCCACAGACAAACAGACCTGTAGCATACTAATAATAAAGTCCACACTGTCCGGGAGGTGGCAACACGGAATTGTATTGTCAGTTCGTGCCATGTCACGGGCCCAGATTAGTAAGTTAATGTACAGAGTAGTCACGGGTGTGTGTGGGAAAATACTTAAATTACTTGAGTTTATTATAACCCCCTAAACAGTACAAGACCAACAGAAAAAATCCATAAATGACCCAAATGGGTTCATTTTTGTTACCCCCTAGATATTTTTTTCGCGAAAATTTTCAATGTACCTACCTACTAATTCGGCATATTTACGAATTTTTCATATGTGTAGATTTATACCCGTCTGATAATATCGGTGTGAAAGCGTCCATTTTCTAGAAAACGACTACAAAGAAATCAGTACATAGGGTAAAAAAGTAATATGGTCCTTTTGAGGCGTGATTCCGAGTAAGAGAGTAAACAGCTTTCTTGGTAAAATATATGACAAATAATGAAAATAATACCACCCTTAGAAACTCGCTTTTGACTGCCAGTGTTTTAAACGAAAAGTGAAAAAATCGATCCATATTTTTTTTTGGGAAAGTTTTTCAGTTAGGGTGTGAAAGACCTTTCGCTAGCACGGGGCCAGCTAAACCCAAGTCTACCCTTGGTTGGTATAACTCATTTCGCTTGCACGGTAATAAGTTAGCACTACATTTATTCTTGGGCTATGCCCGTGATAAGAAAAACGTCATGTTGAGTGACAGGTAATTAGGTTAGATCCAAGTTAGACCGGGATTTTGCTGGCCCCGTACTGGCGAAATGTTTCTGAATGACACTCTTGAAGGTTTTACTACAAAAAAGTTAGACGTCTGTTGAACACTTGATGAAAAAAATCGCACAAATAGACTCTGTCTATGTCATTGATGCGCAGAAGTCAAAAATGACTTATTCTCTTATGTCTTGACCTCTGCGCATCAACTGACTTAGCCAGAGTTATTTTGTGGGATTTTTTGATCAAGTGTTCAACAGATGTCTAACTTTTTTGTAGTAAGACGGTCAGAGTCTACTATCTTATACCTTGTTTATTAAACCATGTCTTAAATTAGAGTACCTATGTTTTCACTGAGACGGAGCCGAGCCATAAAAAATTTACCATTGAGATTGCTTAGGCATTCACTTGCCTGAAAATATTTTAATCCACTTCGACAAAATAAAAGTTTGGGTACATATATTTTTACTCTTGACAAGCAAAAATGGATAAAGCACTCTTGGAACATAGATTTCCATTACTACTCTAACCCTTTCTCTAACCCAAAATCATATAACTTTAAACACTTATAACGCGCACAAAAAGAGCAAAGTACGAAATGAAGCTGTCCTTTTTTGTCGCGTTGGTCTCCAGGTGATTTCTAGACATACCGCTCTCTTTCTGTCTCAGAAATGTAAGTGCACGATAGAACAAATAAGAATGTTATTTGTTCAACAAAGAAAAGGCGCTTAGAGAAAGATTTACCTTTTGTAGTAAGAGCTGTGAATAAAACACAAGTAGATAAAGCATGAGGATTTTGCAAACTGAATCAAACTAACAGTTTCCTATCATTGTGAGATATTACATACAACGTGTTAAAGGAATAAGCGAAACTGAGAAAATAGTTTGTTCAGAATCGAGAGTAGAATAAATTTCACGGGTTTTTGATGGGGGTGTATTTTTTTTTAATTTTTATTATTTAAATTTTTGCCGCTTCTATTCTAAAAATTTCTGTGGATACGCGCGCTGGCGGCGGTGACGCGCAGTTTATGAGAGCGGTGTGGAGGGGAGGGAAAGTGGGCGTGGCGTGCGCGGAGAGCGCGGACTAGAACAACGATGAAATTAGAACTATGATGAATCTTTAAAATAGCTATATCTAGAAAAATAAATCATTTTTTAAGATTTTTTTTACTAAAAATCAGTTGGGGTGTATGAGGATTTCGCTTATTCCATACATACATACATACATACATAACATCACGCTCTTTCCCGTTGGGGTAGGCAGAGACCACAGTCCTCCACCTGCTACGATCTTGACATACTTCCCTTTCATCAATCTTCTCATACATGCTCGTCGGTTAAGGGTACTTTTAAACTGGCCTTTATTCAGAACGTCCTGAATTTGGTCCTGGTACGTTCGCCTAGGCCTTCCCCTTCCAACGTTTCCATTCACTCTCGCCTGGTAGATCTCTTTCGTCAATCTTCGTTCATTCATCCTCTCTACATGACCAAACCATCTCAGCATCCCTTTCTCGATTTTGGTCACTACGTCTTCTTTTACGCCACACCGTTCTCTTATCACACTATTTCTAATCCTGTCACTCAATTTAATACCAATCATACTCCTTAGCGCTCTCATTTCCACTGCATTAATTCTACTTTCATGCTTCTTCTGCCATACCCAGCTTTCACTGCCATACATCGGTGTTGGTCCCAATTCCATTAACGCGTTGTGTATCTTAGTTCAGCGACACATGGAATTCCGAAAAAACGTCGCTTTACAAACAATCTAGTGCCCCGTGTGGTGCCGGAAAGGAATAGTACCAACCCATCTCTACTCGTGGATGTCGTAAGAGGCTACTAAGGAATTAAGAGCCGGAGGATGGGCAGCAGCATCTTTCTGTATATCGTATCATCTTGCATACTGCAGTCTCTAAAGACAGCGGTCGCCAGCCACAACGCTCACAAGCGTGGTGACTAAGTATGGGAATTCTGGAGGGAGCTCCCTGTCCTGCAGTGGACGTTTCGTGGGATGTAATGATTATACAAACAAAGTGGTTAAAACAAAAACTGGCCAAGTGCGAAACGGACTCGCGCACTGAGGGTTCCATACCACCAAGGGAAAATATCGTCTTAGTTATGGACGCGCAGTCACGCAGAAGTTTATTGAACTTGCGCGAGTCCGACACGCACTTGACCAATTTTTATAATTGGTTATTATTTTAAAGATTATTCAGCACTATAAACATATCAATCGTGTACCTAAGTGTTACCGTTTTTACGATAGAGCTAAACTAAAATTAAAAGTATAAATATAGAAGAACAATACGCAACTACTTTAAACTATACAATAAATCTATTAACTACATATAATCTATTAACTATTAACTATATATAATTCATTACAGACCCGCAGTACCACCACGGATGATAAATTATCAAAGACTTCTAATATAAACATAATGGAAGTCCAGAGGTTTCGCCGAGCAAACAGGCAACATGTAGTTCTATGAGTGACTATAGCTTAGTCTAAACTGTAGGTAAAACCATAGAGTAATATAATTCTGGCGTGTAAAACTAACGAACGATAATGTACAATAGTTAGGGTGCTGGCTGCAATTTGGGTATATGATTTGCTCATTATTCATATGAATAGGGATGATAGATCAGCTCATTTCAAATCGATTTGGTCCTTACAAGTTTTTCTCTGCGTCGCTGCGTTTTTGAGAGAAAGCAAAAAAAAAAAAAGATACTAAATAATGTTTTTTTGGTCTGCCTTTGTGGCTCCTGTTTAAAATACTTCTGAAGATGTAGAAAATCGAAGAGGCACACATGCAGGGCTCTGCATTATCACGGGACGAAGTAGTGAATTTTTGCATTTTGAAGCGCTGTAACTTTACGACGCAGGGCTATTATGGTGGCAGACCATTTTTCTGGGGTTCTATACATTGTATTTAATCAGATAGTCATAGTCTGCCAGGTGTACGTTTCATTGTCCAATTTCAAAATAGTTAAAACTTAATTCCTCAAAAACGCAGGGGTGTGGATGTCCGCCAATATTTTTTGTATCTTCTAGAGGATGCTCCTTATCATCAGTCAAAGAGGCAGACATGAGCAAATCATATAGAAATTTGTCCTTCATCACCCTTACTACAATGTTTGTCGAACCTTGATCAAACGAAACATGGGGATGAAAGGCAAAAAATTAGCGACAAAGTCAAAAAAACAATCGTCGATAAAATTTTATTTTACCTACATTCGCACATTTCGTTTGATCAAGATTTGACAATACACGTCGTTTAACAGAAGTACAAAAACTATTATACACAGGCAAAATTCTGGAGTATTTCTTTAGGGTGCCAATGGTTTAGTCTAGAATGTAGGTAAAATTGACGGAAGGTAATTTATTACGGAAGTCCAGAAGTTTTGTTGAACAAACTGGCAACATGCTAGTTGTTCAGGGTGACAATGACTTATTCAAAAATTTTTAATGAGCGTTAATTATTTTTTGAAGTCATTATTAAGTGAAAACTTCTATAGCGGCACTTGGCACATTTTTTAGATGGGTAAAAATATTTAAACTTGCGTCAGATCTGACGAAGATTGACTATATGCAATATAAATTGTCATTTTTGTCTTCGATAGCGCAATAAATTAATATTGTATGTATGTACTTTTATACTGATAAATAAAACAATTCGTGCGAAATTATTCCCTAACTATTTCAAAATATGCAAAAATGCACAACGTTGACGTTTAAGTTTTCACTTCTGCCGGCACTTCCGGAGTGCAACCCGTCCTTTTCTATTGTCAAAACTTACTATTGACCACGATTTAGCCTTGAGGACAGAGATGAGGTCGACGATGAGACAAGATCGCCCAGAAGAAGCCTATTCACTCGCGACTTGAATAGATTCGGATTATATGAACTCGGGAACACATAATTTTTTTAAATACCTATCTAGGTGAGTGTTTTTTTTTAGTAAAATGAAAAAGGAAAAACATTTTCCGACTGCTCCAGAAAAACAAGAAACTTGTTTATTTTGCGTTTTTTTTTATTGTTCTATTTCTATTTGTAGCTAAAATAAACCAACAAATAATAAAAATCCGGCCAACTGCGAGTCGGACTCGCGCCCTGAGAGTTCCGTACCTATCTACCATATGACATACTAAAAGCTTTTGTTCTTTGATGATAAAAACTCCGCGACCATCCAACTTGACCCCTCTTTTATAGAAAAGTTCTTGAAACGGGAGCTCACCTTAATTGGTTACTATTAGTTGTGAGAAAAATTGAAATATTTAATGATTTTAGACTTTTCCCTTTATTTGTACTGTGAGACCTAGCTTCTTGCCAAATTTCATAATTTTAGGTCAACGGGAAGTACCCTGTAGGTTTTGCTTTTTTGCATAAATGTATGGAGATGAGGACATAAAAAGCCATATCTTTTGATTGCGTCGTTGTAAAAAATTTAAATTTTCAGTTCTTGTGTGGTTTATGGACTTTAATATTTTTTATCAATTTCAACCTGATACCTCTTCTCATTCGTGAGAAAAGGGTCTTGACAGACAGACAGACAGACAGACATACGGTCAACAAAGTGATCCTATAAGGATTCCGTTTTTTTATTTTGAGGTACGGAACCCTAAAAATGGTCAAATGCGAGTATGTGTCATCAAAATTTTGCGAAGTAATTCTATCTTATTATTAAAATTTCGTCTATTTTAAATATAATCATAATATGGTAGCACGGAACCCTTGGTTCGCCAACCGGACTACCACTTTATCATCTAAAAATCTGTAAAACAACACTTGCTAGATATGATTTTTTTTATCTATTAATAATAATTCGAACAGCGAAAACTCCATAAAGATTTCCTTCAAAGTTGCCTGCCAGAACCCTTCCTCAGAATCTCGAAGCTTTCTGGGAAATAGCAAATGTTTACGCTAAAATTGCCTTGCATTTGTTGGCTTCCCTAATACAAACTTGTTGTTAGGCGATTTTTGCTCGAACTCAGGGTTCCATACCCAAAGGGTGAAAAACTGGACCCTATTAATAAAGTAAAGCGACCTGTTCGTGCGATTTAGAAAATTAAGCCTAGAAAGTCTCTAAGAAATACATTTTGACTTTTGTTTCGCAATACATTTATGAAAATTTTGTGTACAAATATTTTTGAAAATATTTGCAGACACAGTGTCAATAGATTTTTATTGAGTATCTGACATTTCATCAACAACTTCGAAGTTGTTGATGAGTACGTATACCTGGGACAAACAGTCCAGCTGGGTAAATCCAACTTAGAGAAAGAGGTTACTCGTCGAATCCGACTCGGATGGGCAGCGTTCGGGAAGCTCCGCAATATCTTCACGTCCAAAATACCGCAGTGTCTCAAGACGAAAGTCTTTGACCAGTGTGTGTTGCCAGTGATGACATATGGCACCGAGACGTGGCCGCTCACGATGGGCCTTATCAGAAAGCTCAAAGTCACCCAAAGGGCTATGGAAAGGGCTATGCTCGGAGTCTCTCTGCGCGATCGAATCAGAAATGAGGAGATCCGCAGAAGAACTAAAGTAACTGACATAGCCCTGAGAATCGCTAAACTGAAGTGGCAGTGGGCAGGGCACATCGCAAGAAGAACCGATGGCCGATGGGGCGTGAGGGTTCTAGAGTGGCGACCACGTACCGGAAGACGAAGCGTTGGCAGGCCCCCCACAAGGTGGACCGACGATCTGGTCAAGGTCGCGGGAAGCCGCTGGATGCGAGCAGCGCAGGACCGGTCGTCATGGAGTTCTTTAGGGGAGGCCTATGTCCAGCAGTGGACGTCTTTCGGCTGATATGATGATGATGATGATGATCTGACATTTGAACACCTACTCTGTGAAAAGTTCAATCATCTACCTACTAATTAGTTTATTGCTTTGATTGAAAGTCTATTGTTCTTATATTTTTCGTTGACAACAATACACGAAAGAAAGGGAAGCCTGTTAAATCAGCGGAAAATTTGGTTTGGTTTTTGTAAAAGTCTTTTAAAACATTTTTTTGAACAATCCACTCACCTGAGCAATACACGTGACTTAAACTGGCTAAAATATAAGGTCCTAATGAAATAGTGAACGTAATTTTAAGCAGTTACACAGACCAAGAAACTGAAGATCTTTTCCCAAGGAACTTAGGTCTTAGGTAGAAAAAAATTACAACATTAAGATACTTACAACAATTCTTCGTCATCATCATGATAACATCCCATGCAACTTCTACTGCAGGACACGGAGCTCCCTCCAGAATACCAACGAAAACGCGTGGTACTATTATCAGGGGAAGTACCATAGTCACCACGCTTGTCAGCGTTACGGCTGCCACCATGGCGCTGTTTTTGGTGACCGCAGTTGAAAAGATGAACCGATACAAAGAGGGCGCTGCTGCCCATCCTCCGGTTACGACACCCACGGGTAGAGACGGGTTGGTATTATTATTTTCCGGCACCACACGGGAATTCTTTGTAAATATCTCGAAAACTAGGACACAGCAGAAAATGACTAAGCTCAAAATTAATTAACATAATATTCTCTATAAAAATGTCTTAAAATTTCTTCGCTGGAATTAATAGATAAATGTAACTGCTTAAAAGGATAGTCTTGACTGAATCATCACCGAGCTGTTACAGCTATAGCTAGATGTGAAATTTTGTGCAAAGGTATTTTAGCCGTAAAAATCACTATCTAAGAAAGGATTATTAAAGGAAAATACTCCTCCAAGGGGTTAAAACAAGGTATGATGCTTCCATATTAGTGCGGCCGATTAGATGTTTCATGTAGAAACGCCTTACAATTTCACTAAATCTTTTCCAGGTCCAATTCCAATTCCAGAGCCAATTCTTGAATTTTCAATGGAATTTCCAATGTCTACGTAAAAGCAATATAAGAAGTTAAGCGACTGGACTACTGCGTCAGCTGATAGCGCATTTTACAAAATGGAGGACAAAAATTATTTCTTGGGAAAGTTTAATTGTTTAGTTAAGGAAAATCTTAAAATTATCTTCACTACTTCATTTACACTCTATCATTGAGAAAAATTGTCTGAGATTGAATTGAAATGTTATTTTTAGGGTTCCGTACCTCAAAATAAAAAAATGGAACCCTTATAGGATCATTTTGTTGTCCGTCTGTCTGTCTGTCAGTCTGTCTGTCAGTCTGTCTGTCTGTCAAGACCCTTTTTCTCACGAATGAGAAGAGGTATCAAGTTGAAATTAATAACGAATATTAAGGTCCATGAACCACAAGAGATCTGAAAATTTCAATTTTTTACAACGACGCAATCAAAAGATATGGCTTTTTATGTCCTCATCTCCATACATTTATGCAAAAAAAAAAACAAAACCTACAGGGTACTTCCCGTTGACCTAAAATTATGAAATTTGGCAAGAAGCTAGGTCTCACAGTACAAATAAAGGGAAAAGTCTAAAATCATTAAATATTTCAATTTTTCTCACAACGAATAGTAACCAATCAAGGTGAGCTCCCGTTTCAAGAACTTTTTTATAAAAGAGGGGTCAAGTGGAATGGTCGCGGAGTTTTTAAAATCAAAGAGCAAAAGCTTTTAGTATATCATATGGTAGATAGGTACGGAACCCTTAGGGCGTGAGTCCGACTCGCACTTGGCCGGTTTTTTTTCTTAATTCAGTAACATTCCGGTATAAGAACTTATCAGTTTTCTAAAAAAGTATAATAATTCCGTCAATACAATATTTATAAATAATAAGAGGTTTAATTGTAGCTTATTTATTATTTATAAAATATATTTTTTTTTATTATTAATTTAATAAGTTGTATAAAAAATCCACCGCAAAAGTAGTTACCAAATGAAACAAGCTTGGGGTAATGTAAATAATTATTTAAATTATTCCACTCTTAAAGGTAAAATATACATAAACTAGCTGTTACCGGCGACTTCGTCCGCGTAGATTTTATAAAAAAACAGAACTCGAACTTAATTGAAACATATTTTACGGAGCGCTTATCCTTCTTGATCCCTACGTAAAAGATGCATTTGTACTTATCCAAGTTGAATAAATGCATCTTACTACAAACTTAATTATCTTTTGATTTTATTTAACTGGTAGGTAGTGCGGAATTTTCATTGTCAACCGTTACAGGCGAACTTAAAAAAGAAGGCAATAAAGGGAGTGAAGTGAATGGGTAGCGAGGAGGTATTCATAAAAGTAAAAAAGGTCCCTATTCCTCCCTATCTATCCTTTTGTATCCCCCCCCCTACATTCCCACTCCCCCTCCCTCACCCTCTCCCACTCTATCTTCCTCTCCCTCGCCCCTCCCTCTTCCCCCCTCACCCTTCCTTCCCCCTCCATTTCCCCCCTTCCCCTCTCCCCATCACCCTCCCTTTCCCCCCTCGCCCTCCTCCCATTCCCCTCCCTTTCCCCCTTCCCCTCACTCATCCTCCCCTTCCCCCTCTCCCTCCCTCTACCCCCCCTCCCTCTACCCCCTCCCACGCCCTCTACCCCTCCCTCCCCCTTTCTCTCCCCTCATTTTCCCCTCCCTTACACTCTCTCCCTATCCCTCCCCCTCTCCCTATCCCTGACCCTACCCCTATCCCTGACCCTACCCCTATCCCTGCTTCTACCCCTAACGCCATCTTAACCGCTATCCCTATCCTTATATAAACATACAACTGACACTCATATTGATTTTTAGACGTTTCAAACCTATCGAATCCCAACCCCATCCCAGGGGTGGTGGTATTTCACGTCCACCACGTTGGATTTCAAAATCATTGTAGTTTTCGTAATCAGCGACCCGATAAACCATACGAACGACACCCATATTGATTTTTAGACATATCAACCCTATCGCACCTCAACCTTATCCCCAGGGGATAATGGTAGTTTACGTCTACCACATTGGATTTCAAAATTGTAGTAGTTTTCGTAATCAGCGATACTTAGTTGAATAAAAAAAGTCCCATCAAAATCGGTTAAGTAGTTTCGGTGTGCTGTAGCAGATACAACCCCGCTAGAGTATTATTGTATGTGTAGATTCCCACGGGAATGAGATATTTTCCCGGGGTAAAAAGTAGCCTATGTCCGTCTCCAAGTTACCATCTATCACCATACCAAATTTCATCAAAATCCGTTCAGCCGTTTAGGCGTGAAAGAGCAACAAACAAACAAACAAACAAACAAACAGACAGACAGAGTTACTTTCGCATTTATAATATTAAGTATGGATGATATACGGCGAGAACAAGGTTTGGGCGAGGTACAATTACGGCACGGGCTTGGAACAGATATTACGTACAAAAGGGCGATATTACATACAAAAAGCGTAAGAGAAGGAGCAGGCGGGGAAGCGGAATGCCTGCACCACATCGCTTACCTACATAATTTACAACGCGTCGTTTTCATACATTTTGTATGAATATGTTTTGAAAGGTAGAATAAAATGCCTTCGTCTCGCCTATTCATTGCCGTATGCCTTATAAGTAAAAGTACCTGGGCGACAGAGCTTCGCTCTGTAATAGCCACCCGAACCTGAATATATCATTGTGTGAGCAAGCTATGATACCTGCCAACTGATGGCGCTGAAGGCTTCTGACTTAAACGCGGTACGCGCTAGATCAATTTTTCGCCCCCAAAAACCCGCGTATGGTAAATTTTATTGAAATCGTTAGAGCCGTTTTCGATAAACCAATCACAAGTATTGCTCGTTTAATAGTATAGGATAACTGCACCAAAGATAAATACTACGCAAACGCGTACTGCACAGTCACCCTACTCGCAAATACTTGAAGCCTATAACTCATAGTTATTAACACAGGGCGAGTAAGGGGCAAAACAATACCGCTCACCCTTTTCAACTTTACACCAATAACAACGTTTATATCGCTGCCCCAAAATTTGTACGAGAAAATAGTTTTTATGGGAAAATCCTAAATTACGGTCTTGAAAATTTTGTAAAGAGGGATGTTTTTGTTCAACGGTGGGATACATAGACGTTTTATGTATGACAAAAACCTGCTTAGGGCTCCCGCACACGACCGAGAATCGGTGGGCGATTATCGGCCAGAACAAGGAGGGAAGATGCAGGTGATAACACGTCAGAGCGGGATGTCGACAAAAAATCGGTCACCGATTCTCGTTCGTGTGCGGGAGCCCTTAGTGTGAGACGAATCCGCGCACTAAAGGTTCTGTCCCACTAAGGTAAAAAAATATGAAAAGATATTTGACAGTGGGCGCAGTCTTTTCGCTTGAAAAAAAGGGATAAAGTGATTACATCCACAACGCATTAGTTTGCGACAGATATACTGTGCGTGTTACCAAAACTAAATGACGTAAGCGCCCAATATAAAACATCGACTTTTTGTAAAAACTAAGTGATAAAATAAAATTTTAGGTAGGCATATGATAGCAATTACGAATACCTTTCTGTATACTTTAATTTCACTACTTAGAACACTTTAGATTCCACAAAAAGAGAAAGGAATGAAAATTGAAGAGGCGACTTTGGATTTTTACTTTGTCGAGTCGATTTTCACTGATCATGTTTTGTTCTTGGTAATACAAGTCAAGAAACACATACTTGAAAATCACGGCAAGATACTGAGTAAATAAAAAGATATTTGTCTTCAAAATACCCAAAAAAAATTACATATCAAGGACGCACTTTCGCGGAAAATTACATTAAATGCGCGTGAGTCCGACTCGTTTTAAACCAGATTTTATCATCTCTTGCCATTTTGTAGGTTATGCACTAGAAATACAGCGTGATTTTACATTCACCAGAAAAAAATTAAGGTATGATTCTGCCCATGAAATTGAACAACTTTTCCCAAGGAACATAGGTAGATTTGACCTCCCTACAAAATGCGCTATCAGCTGATGCAGTTTCTATGGGAGGTGAAAAATTGATTTTCGTATTTCGACCTATGTTCCTTGGGAAAAGTTGTTCAGTTTCATGGGCAAAATCATCCCTTAATTTTTTTTTTTGGTGAATAAAAAATCACGTTGTATAATCACTTTCACGCTTTTGAGTGTTCCCGTTTTTACAATAGAGATAAAACAAAAAAAAACACTTATTTTTGTATGGTTAGTTATTTTTTATCTTTTCATTGTTTTTGTTATTTGTTAGAAAATGCCCAATAATAACACATATTTTGAAAATTTCAACCACACATCTACAAGCAGCCCTTTAAAGGTAGTTGACGAAGTAAATAGTGCTAATTCTGATATAGTTGAGTGGATCACAGTAATCTTCTGCTTAACGAGAATAAAACTAAGTGTGTTAAATTTGATTCAACTAACGTAAAACCAGTATGAAACACGTTGTATTACACTATCGTATTACACTTACCCAATGCCCAATCTAACATTTGCCAAACTTATTTTACAATAGCAAGAAATAGGTGCTACGCCGCGCTACGCCTCACTACGCTTCGTAGCTTTAAGCGTAGCACAACCGTAGCTTGTAACTATAACTTCTGATACTTTATTCTTGAAATTTATTTTGTATGTGTCGCAGGCAAATTGTATTATTCGTCGTTTTACATTATGCCTTGGTATTCTACAAAATGGCATTTTACGTAATGCCGCGGCATTTCACAAAACGGCGCGTAATTCGTTTCTGGCACTCGCCAGCCGCTGAAAGTTGACTTCAAGGTTATCACTTTACGCATAAAATAAAGTCTTTATTTTTAGTTTGACATATAAAATTAAAGGTTCGAAAATTGTTCGTCTTAAATGTCGTCCGATTTCATCATTAGATTTGTTATATTTTTTACAGATAATATTTTTAGAAAATTAAATTTAAGCTTCTGTTAGCTTAATATCTTCCTAATAATGCTTGAAAAAAATTGGATTTATAATTCCTAAGAAAAATGCAAAAATGTTAGTACTGAAAATTGAGTTTACCTAAAATTCGCCATACAAAACGGCAATTTCATAGGTAAAGACCTATTATTAAGAACATTAGTTACAAGTCCAAAGCGTATAATATCATTATAAAAATAACGTTACGGAAAATGTTAAATGGATTATGATTAAATAATAATCCATTTAACATTTTTCAGGTCATAAATATATTATAGTAATTGTGGTCATAAGATAACCTAACCATGGCTAACGAACCTAAGATACACCAATGATCTAAACCCGGTCACAGTCTGCCGGATGTAACATAATGACACAAATAAAGAATACTAAACAATCATAAAACAGCTCGCTGGGGGCTGAGAACAAATTAAGAAAGAAAAAAAATTACTAAAATAAAGGATTTTTGAAACTCAGAAAAATCATGGAAATTCATGAAAAAGGGGATGATTTAACATATCTTAAAAATACATCAAAATAAATAAAAAAATACATCATCATAACATCCCATAAGACGTCCACTACAGGACAGGGAGCTCCCTCTAGAATTCTAGCTTTAGCTGGAAAAAATGTGGAGGGGAAGTACCATAGTCACCTCGCTTGTTAGCGTTACGGCTGGCACCATGGACCGCGGTTGTAGGTGACCGCAGTAAGTAAGATGTAAGATACAAAGGAGGACGCTGCTGCCCATCCTCCAGTTAACCCTTAGTCGCCTCTTACGACACCCACGGGTATGTATGGGTTGGTACTATTCTTTGCCGGCACCACACGGGACCAAAATTTCGAAACTGTAATAGCCTATATATCCGGACATACATAAATCTATGCCATTATCCTTTAATTATTCGCCCTACAAAATGCAAAAAGTCCCATCGAACTCGAAGATAGCTGATATTTCACCTGTATTACCCACGCGGTCCGTCGGTTTATGTCGTAGGTCGTTGGTATGTATAAGAGGAATCGGAGCGATGATAAATGGTCAGACGGATGACTGGCCTAAGATGTATGAATGTTAATGATATGTGGGTCTATGATACTAAAGGTATCCAAATTGATGCCCTCATATGACGAAAAATTATAAAAAAGGGTATTGGTGCATGACCTTAGGGTCCGGCGCATACTCCTCTTGTCCGATGTATTATGAGTGCTTTGCGCAGAAATGTTAAAATTAAACTGGAAGAAGACAAAATTACCAATTCTATATTATTACAAACCTAATTTAACCTAATAAAACATAACTTAACCTATATAACCTAACCAAATCTAAGCTAACTTAATCGAGTTCAGATTTTTGATGTAGAGACTTCAGGTTTATAATAAAATCAGTTTTTTTTAAATACAGCGTAATTTTTTTACCCCTTCTGTCTGCCCATGAAACTAAACAACTGTTCCCAAGAGACAGGTAGAAATACGAAAAAAAGTACTACCTCTCATACAAAATTTGCTGTCATCTCAAGAAGATTGTATGGGAAGTCGAAATTTAGTTTTTCCTATTTCACAGTGTTCATTTCGCATCTGAGAAACGTCTAGGGCGAGTTACGGGTTCACGCTGAAAATCGCCACAATCCAATTTCACACCGAGGCACAGATTCAGATCGACGTCAGTCTCTCAGTATTACTAAGTTACGAGTACAAGCCCAAACCGCATCTGTTTCAAAAGCACGGATTTGGATTGTAAACAGTTACTCAACATTACTAAGCAACTTTACTCGCAGATGTTAATTTCAGATAGCTTCACTGAAACGCCGAGTATCCGGACAAACGTCAAAGACTTGTTCCAGTTACTAACTTGAGTGTCAATTTAATAAATATAAAAATAGTGATCGATACATCAAAGACATACTTTTGGACGTTTCCAATAACGTAACCAACGTACCATCACCGCGGCCGTACTGTTCATAGTACTCAGGACACGGACTTTCATCCTTCACCGCACTATTAGCTGAACAGTGTTAGACAAGATAGTTGTGTGATGTAAACAAGCAGCTCACGATAGCGAACTCCAGGCGCTCTGCCTCATGATGCTCTCATCGTACAAAACACAAAGAAACTGTAAGCTCGTCATCGTCGGAAAGTGTCGCCACAGTCAAGCAAGTATACGATTCGTGTACCAGACTTTCACAATTTTTGCCATTTCAACAACATCGCAAGCAGCTCCCGACTTGCCCCGACATTTGCTTTTGAAAGGCGGATGACATAAGCCCTAACAAGATAGTAGCTCTCATGATATTTGAGTCCATTTTACTTGCCATGCACTACCAATCACCATTTTGGTGCGTCCAATACATTAAATCCCTAATTTTATCAAGAAACCATACATACCAACCAACCTAACCATACCTTTACCCGTTCATCATACCCACAAAGAAACGGGTGGTAATTAAACAGACTTCTTTTTAATACCATTAGACTTCTTTTTAATAGCATTATTGCATTCAAAATTACTAACTCAGCCACAAACAACGTGCAACTAAATAAAACTTCCTTAGCCACTAACTTCTTTCTGGCACTCGTCGGCCGCTGCCGTGGCACGCTCGCTTCGCTCGCTCGGCTCGTGCGCTGTGGTTGCAAGACAACCTAATCCAACCTAAAACTTTTTGATGCAAAATAATTATTTTTGATGCACAGTTAGTAATTTTGATGCACAATCATAAATTTTGATGTGCATAATATTATTTTTCTACTCCCATTTGTTAAAGTTCGAAATACGAAACAGGAAACAGTATCACAAACATTGCCATTCCGATAACAGTTGCGTAATATTTATAAATGCAACTGTCTACAATACGGTAATATAATTTTTTCACCTTTTTGTTAGGTTTGGCAACAAAATTACGTTAATACTATGTTGTATTGGATGCCATCGGCTAATATGCTAGTTTCCAAACCATAAAGGACAACTTCAAAAAAGAATTCATGCACTTATGCACTGAACCCCCCATACACAATATTATATGATGGCTGGCCGAGAGGAATTCGCGCCATTCGCGCTTATTTAATCTGTATAAAAAATTACGTTTAATTTATAATTTAACGATAAACATCTTGATTTCCATTTAAAATTTGTAAATATGAGTAAAATATTCACGCCGACCGAAATAATGAAGGCAGCGTACGAAACTCAAGAGGACTTTATTGCCAAAAAAGTAGAGGTGTTCTAGTGCTCTAGTACTACGACAAAAGTAAACAAAGGGTACGTTATTTCCTTAATGATTTTTATGCTCGTAGAAAAAGTAATGTATGCCACTGATTGCAAACTAGTCATCGTAACATTCGTGCTGTCTATTGTGACATTCGGCTGCGCCTCATGTCACAAACAAGCACTCATGTTACAATGACTATCTTTACCTGACAGTGGCATAAACTACTATTCTCCAAAGAAACTGTATTGATTTTACGGGTTCGTAAAGCAAACAAAATCGCTGAAGTATAATGAGATATTCCCCGCCAAATAGTTCCCGTGACTTTAATCATATTTTACCACCGATAAAAGTTTTATTACAAATTACTGTTTGTATTTGACTTCATCCATGTGGTCTTGGTAAAAAGACAAAACTGATATGTAATTTTATGAGTTTATACATTTTTGAAATTTCATCGGAGTTATCCGGCCGTTTCTATGTAAAATACATTCAAATATTATTTGTATATTTTATGTTTTTCAGAGAATAGTCCGATCATAGTAAGTTTATGTACAGAGTACAGATAGGAATCGGGCCAATCACGGCCGTGGATGCTAATTTTAGTTTCTGTGTAATAATACGGCGTCGTTAGTTACTCATAGAAAGAGACGAATATATGGTGCTATCTTTCTCATTGTTGCTAGTGATGTACTACAACCATCGATAAACATACCATACCTATTCCTGGTAAACGTGAAATGAAACTATGAATTAGTTGATGCTTTGTTTATTAAGTATTTACCTTCTCATATATAATTTATTACATGATCATATTCATTTGTACGTTAACCCATACGTATGTAAGACTAGCTGCATCGACAACCTCGTTCGGGTGGAGCTTGTGTCTCAGTGTATCATCTGTGCGTTCTTTTATCCAAGTATGATATATGGTATTTCACAAACATTGTACAAGTTCATCACCTGAAATGATAAAATATTAAAATTAGTATTATTATATTTATTTATAAGCAGTCACATCTTATTACAAGTCCAACTTCACCAATGTCAAAGTAAATAATTTGTTACAAAATTATGGCGATGTCGTCGCCAATTTCTAGTGGAAGATTAACACAGGAATTTACACCACAAAGACAAAGTCTTGTGTACTATAAGGACTCGGATAATTGATAGGGAAAGTTATTGAAGCCAAAACGACAGCCGCTTTTTACCATTCCAAACTCTCAGTAAAATGAATGTGTTTCAATCTTCCCTGTAACGTTCACTATAAAAGTCTGGATAACATCCTAGCAAAATTTGATATTAAACTCTTAAATAAACAGGAAGAATAAAAATTACAACATATACATGACTGCCATCTTCAAATGCTGACAAACGACCCATCTAAAATTGGGTTGTACTCAGTTTTCAAAATAAAGTGGCACATTATATGTCATAACATTACCTCATGTGGATGTTGTATGATGATGATGTTGTATGATGTATCAATGAATTATAAACGTATTTTTTAAAACATCGAGTCGATAAATAATACAAATTTATAGTAGTACATCCTTATTTTCTGCAATGTTTTAAATACTCTACTACCGCAATTTATTAGATGATCGTATAAAAACTTTGGCCAAAACAGTTTATTAAAAACAGGAAACTAGGTACTTACTTGGGCATTTTGGAAATCCACTGCAAATATCTGCCACTGTAAACAAAGTTGGCTGCGCAATAAGCCAATTTAGGCCACCATGTTCATAAAATTTTTTGCTCGAAATGTTTCGCACAAACTGCTTTACTAAGTAGGTAATTGATATTACTTTTGGTTTCACAGCTAGGAACCCAACACTTAAATACACCCATTATAAACACACACAGTTTAGTTTCGCTCATTATTTACAAATAAATCAAAACCAAAATACTTATTATCTGATAACTGATTAGTGAGATAGGTAACGGACAAAAAAATAAATTTAAAATTTAAAACAACCGCCGAAGGTGAAACATAGGGTGAGGTGGTCGACATTGAACCACCAAATTTTTGAACGCTTGTAACTTTTTGTTTAGTAGCCCAAATAAAAAGATTTTTGTTAGTAACCTGTTTTATTAGAAAACTGGCAAAGTTAGTTAAAGTCGTGCATCTCTTATAGTTTTCTGTAAATTCTCACTTTTTTAAAATAATGGAATTGGTTCATTTAGTACCCCCCATGGTACTAAATGAACCGGGTATGGGTACTAATTGAACCGGCAGTGGTACTAATTGAACCGGCAGTGGTACTAATTGAATCAGTATAAGTACTCATTGAACCACTAGAGAAAAAACCGTTCAAGTGCGAGTCGGACTCACGCGCCGAGGGTTCCGATATATACTTATATAATTATGAGGACCCAATAAAGTTCATTTTAGGACCGCAAAATAAAATTTGTTTGTAAAGGACTTGTGCCGATTTCTAAACAAACTGTGCCAGTTAGAGATATTTACATAAGCTTCTTAATGCTCTAATCATTTCAGATTTTTCGGTCATTATTTATTGTAGCTACAAATTAGAATGGGTACTAATTGAACCGCGGTTCATTGTCAACCCCCTTAAAATGATTCAATTAGTACCATACCTACATCGAGAAGCTTTAAGTTATGTAAACGTTCACAAACACACGCGGTGGCTGCAGAACATATCTCAAAAGAAGCGCAAATCTTCACTCTATAATCACGTTATATTTGTAATTAACTAACAGGCACCCAACCTTAACAAGAAAGAAAACTGTGCTAAACTTATTTTTTACTTTTTCCCTCAAAAAACACAAAATCAGGTCTCACAGTAACTACAATCAACGTAGCGTGCCGCCGACAGGGAAGCGTCAGCAAGAGCATGCAGCGAATTATATTGTGCACGTTGCACGAACCAGCAACGTTGCATACCGCCAATATCGTTATGGTTCATCTTGTACCCCTCCTGGTTCAATGTCGACCACCTCACCCTACGCCAAAAAGTATAACATCATAGTTAACTCTTAGACTAGTACGCACCATCCAGCATGCACAATTAACAAAAAGGGATGCAGCTATAGGAAAGGAACGATTAGCAGTATAGAATAGGTAGATACATATGTTATACCACTATTTCTTTGGTGTTGCAAAACTTTGGTGCATAGTAGGCTGCAAATTCTGTAATAAATAAGAGAAATAACCAGAATATCTTGGCTTTATTCAGCGTAAAATTCTACTACGTACTGACAACTTGACATCAATCATGTCATTATCCCCCCTTGAATCTCACATACAAAGTCCCTAAGGTACCCAGGTGGCTGTCTTGTCCTGGTCGACCGCCGCAAAAGGGGTTGTTCCTGAGAAGGAGCCGTTTTTTCCTAAAGTGGGGACTCGTCAACAACAGGGTCTTGTAAGAAACAACACCATAACTTTCAGATGGTGTCGTATATTGATAGTTGAAGTAACAAATCAATGCCACAACTAATAACTCTTAATTTATTTAGACGTGTGTCCCGTAGCACGGCCCAACTAAACAGAGACTGACTGAATCGTCATCGTCTCGGACGTTGTTGATGCGTTGACAGCCATTGTCCAAGCTGGCCACTAGCACTGCCTGCTGTACACCACAGTATCCTATCCTTCCTACTATAATCTTCTAAATATATACAAAAACTACAACAACTTTGAAATCCAACGTATTGGACGTGAAATTGGGGTGCGATAGGGTTGAAATGTGTAAAAATCAATATGGATGTCGTTTCTATGTTTATATGAAGATAGGGATAGCGGTTAAGATGGCGTTAGGGGTAGGGATAGGGTAAGGGATAGGAATAGGGGTAGGGAGAGGGACAGGGAGAGGAAAAGGGAGGAGGAGAGGGACAGGGACAGGGATGGTTTGACGGACGGTTGGACAGATGGTTGGACGGACGGACGGACGACAGATAGACGGAAGGATGGATGATAGAAAGAATCCCTCGCGGACAAAGTCGCGGGCAACAGCTAGTCTATCATAATTTAGGCAGCGTACGGCATCTAAACATTCGCAAATAATTATTTTTTGAAGATTTAATCGGAAAAAGAGCTCATAACTTCAAAACAGCTATACAGATTTTCATTGAATAAAATCCATCCCGTTTAAATGAAAAAGTAATTACGATGTCGCAGAAATATAGACAAATATACACATGTTAAACTTATAACACTCCTCTGATTGCGTCGGGGGTTAATAAACAAGCGCGAAATGCAAGATGTCATGCCAGACGTGGTAGTGTCATGTCATGCGGCAAATCATTGACGTAAGAAAAACGAAAGGGCGTTTTTTTTGAAAGATGAGCGTTTTTCTTACGTCAACATTTTTATTAAATTCTCTTTGGTGAACACTAGCGCCGTGGTATTGCACGATGTGGTACTAAAATTTTGAGCAGCCGATTTTAGACTTTATCGCTAAGTCATATAAACTAAAATTGAATGGAGTTAAATAACATCCACTGACTTTACACTGACGTTTCCATAGCGGATCATGGCTAAAATGTTATATCTTCTTTGATGACTACAGTCTTTACATTGACACAACTGACCTCTATATATGTACAATGCAAGGAGGTTTTAATCCACGCTACGCTCTAGGAAGGAGTGTTTAATGCAAAAATCTTGCTACACAAATTTAGTCAATCGTATATTGTAATACGGAATGAATTCCTGTGATTCGCGAAGAAGAGAAATTGTGCCGAGCGAGAGGTCAATTAGTCGCGGTTGTGTGACGCTCACACAGTTGCCATAGCAAAACGAAATTGCGGGTTGGTAGGAAAACATATTTTGACATTATGCTTGGTTTTCATATAGAAAACCTTTTTAGAGCTAAATCTTAAAAATTTAATACTTTTCGGGTGCTTTTGGTTCTGTGATTTATCTAGGAAACTCTCAAAAATATTTTTGATCTAATTGTGTTGTTTAAGGTCAAGCAGGTTATGTACTTCTTCATTGGTCATCAACCTTTTTGGTAATATTTTTTAATACATTACTGGTATCCCCGTCTTTGACACATTTTTATGTCATGCTAAATGTTGTTTAAAATCGCGTATTTTTTCTGGAAAAACAGTGAAATATTGTAGAGTAAATGGCTGCAAAATTGATAGTTATGCTATTTGCGGAATATTCTTCTATGGGTATGCATTATTCCTTTAATTTTTCTATGAAAAAGCCGAACTGTTTTACGTATGAAGTAGGGTGGCTGTAATGTACGATATTTGAACACAAAGGAAACTAAAAAGGTACAACCACATCAGTATTGTGGGATGTGAATCTGCAGAATCTGCCCATAAAACTGAACAACTTGTCCCAAAGAATATTATTATGAAATAACATTATGATGAAGATATCTGAATCTAAACATGAAAGAGAAAAACAGCTTGCATTAGTTTTAAAAGACAATCAAACAAAACAACGGAACCTGTACTGTTGTACAATAATAGGAAAATAGTACGTCTGATGCTGCCGGTAATTTGCTGCGTTCTTATTGACGACACGCGTGAAGCCAATAATTCACACGCCTGCCCTGCGCGATAGATATTTCGAGCCATTTACGGTCAGCATCAAAGTTTTGTGCCGGGCATTATTGAGAGATTTTATGTGATGCCCTTGGGTTGGAATTTGTTTAAAAAAGTTTCAGATGTGGACAGATGTCACTTGGTAGGTAAGAATGATTCATTCATTAAAAAAATAAAAAAAGTACGATCGAATAGAGAACCTCCGCCTTTTTGAAGTCGGTTAAAAAGTAGGTGGCTCGCAATTAGGCCCAAATGAAGTTGGTTGATGATGAGTTTTTAGAAGAATACCAACAAAAACCTGTATCGACCTGTTGTTCCCGGACAGCCAGACGGATCGCAAATATAGATGGACGAAGAGACAGCTAATGTTACGAGGGCTTAGTTAGTTAGTTAGTTAGTGGGCTCCTGTTTCCGCAATTAAACTCTGATTTGGTCCTTTTTGCGTACAGGTTAGTCTGGTTAATTAAGCCAGCCCAGCTCCTTCCAGAAGCTCAGAAGTCTCCTGGGACATTCGCAGGCTTCGCGGAGCGACCTCGTGTTGTTGAGGATTTTAGCCCGTTGGTCGGCCAACGCAACGCACTCCAGGATCACGTGATTGACCGTCTCTTCCGCGTCAAGGCAGCCCCTACATAGTGGGCTATCGGTAACGCCGATTGTGAATAGGTGTTTGTTGAGCGAGATATGTCCTGTAATAGTGCTCACAACTATTCGGAGGTTTGTTCGATTGAGGCTGAGAAGTCGGTGGGTAAGCTTAGGTGAATTAGTGGATAGCACCTCCTTTGACTGTCTGCAGCTCGTTAGGCTAGCCCAGCGGGCATTGTGTTGGTTCTGGGTAAAGCCGTGAAGCCATGTGCGGATTTGACTGAAGGGCAGTGGTAATAGTGGAACAGGACCTGCCACTGGTGTTTGTGAACCACGCCTTGCCAATTCATCCGCGGCATCGTTGCCCAGTGATCCGCTGTGTCCCTTGATCCATTGCAGGATTACCCTGTTGTTTGAAGCAATGCGCTCCAGTGCAAGGTGACACTCGTAGATAAGCCCTGAGGTAAATACATTACTCTGCAGTGCCATTAGTACGGCCATGCTGTCGGAAAGGATTCTTATACAAAAGCCTTCTACCTTCCTTCGCATTACCGCGGTGGCGGCCTCCTTGATAGCTACACATTCACATTGGAATATGGAGCTGTGTGTGCCTAAGGCCAGTGATATTTTTATGTTGAGGTCGAGTGAAAAAGCCCCGGCGCCTGTTCCTGAGTCCATTTTGGATCCGTCAGTATATATTCTGACCTCATGGGAACCGGATTGGTCTTTACCTGACTCTGATAGTTGTATGTGGTAATTCCTGTTAAAGTTATATGTTTTGGGGATCCTGTCGCACGGGGCCTCGCATAAGGGGTACTGTTTCCGAACAGTGTCCCAGAGCGTGGCAATAGGTCCATTGTGGTTAACCCATTCGCCTAAAAGCTTTAGGCGTAGGGCCGACATTATTGCCTCCTGTTGTATATACAGGTCTAAAGGCGGGAGCCCAAGAATGACTTCTAGGGCTGCTGTCGGGGTGGTGCGCATGCAGCCCGACATGGCTGAGCAAGCCAGGCGTTGGAATCGCTGCAGCTTCGTTATTGTGGTGGTAAGCTCTGTCCTGGGCCACCAGGCTATAGCACCATATGATACAACAGGTCTGATAACAGATGTGTAGAGCCATCGACAGATTTTCGGGGATAAGCCCCAGGATCTGCCTATGAGTCTTTTACATTGCCAGAAGGTGATACATGCTTTTTCTAGCTTGTGGTCGACATGTTTGTTCCAGAGCAACTTGCTGTCAAGTATTACACCCAGGTACTTGACTTCGTTGGTCAGGGACAATTCAGTGTTAAAAACATTTATTGGTGACTACGTTTATTGGTGAAGAGAATTATCTCCGTCTTTGACGGGTTCACCGATAGTTTGTGCTTTGAGCACCAGTCTTCGACGACCTTAAAAGCGGACCTCATGAGGCTGCATAGCACATTTTCAAAGGGTCCTCCTATGAGAATGGCAAGGTCGTCAGCATAGCCTACTGTATAATACCCTCTTTGATTGAGGTCAGCGATTAGTTCGTTGACGACAACGTTCCAGAGTAGAGGCGAGAGTACTCCCCCCTGTGGGCAGCCCTTCGCCACCACTACTCTCGTTGTGGTATTTACAGTGAATTGGATCGCTCTGTATCTTAGCATGTTGTCTATCCACCCGGCAATAGTGGTATCGACTCCATGCTTGTTAAGCGCTTGGCTAATGCTGTTAAAATTGGTTTTATCAAAGGCTCCTTCTACATCTATGAAGGCGCCTAGTGTTGATTGTTTACTTGATAGACTCCTGCTTATGCGTGATGTCACGCAGTGTAAGGCGGACTCTGTTGATTTGCCTGAACTATAGGCATGTTGGTTAGCATGAAGTGGGCTACACGAAAGGGAGTTCGTTCTTATGTCCCTATCACACAATCTCTCCAGTGCCTTCAAGAGGAACGAGGTGAGACTGATCGGTCTAAAGGATTTTGGTTGTGTGTAGTCACTTTTGCCGGGCTTGGGGATAAATACTACCTTTACTTCTCTCCATTGTAGTGGCACGTATCGAAAGGCCAGGCAGCTCCTGTATATTGCAGTGAGGTGACCGGCCAGGAGCTTCGCGTCGCACCACTTCAGCAGGCCCGGAAATATGCCATCTAGGCCCGCCGATTTAAACGGGAGGAAGCTGTTGATTGCCCAGATTACCTTTTCGTCGTCTACTACTCTGTGGGCCGTGGTCCAGTCCAATTGATTATCCCGGTACTGCCGCACCGGCGATTCCCATATTTGGTTGTCTTCGATGCGGCAGTCAGGGAAGTGAGTCTGTAGGAGGAGTTCGCAGGTCTCAGCATCGGTTCTGGTGTAGGTACCATCTGGTTTTTTCAGGCAGCCTAGGTTGCGCTCAGGTTCACTGGCTAGAATATTTTTTTACCTTAGCGGCCTGATTGGTAGATTCAATGTTGGTGCAGAAACGTCTCCAGCACTCGCTCCTTCTGGCTCGGATGCGCTTCTTATAGTTGTATTGTGCCTGTTTGTAACTTACCCAATCGACTGGGTTGCGGGAGTTTTTGGCTTTGTTGAACAGCTTTCTTACTTTGCGTCGCAGCCTTTCCAATTCCGGTCCCCACCATTGGTGTCTGTTACCGGAACCGGGTTTTGGCGTGGTAAGAGGGCACGTCTGCTCATAGCTGTTGATAAGAGTAGATGTGAGGTTTGTAACGTGTGTTTCGATTTCTGCAGTGTTACTGTGCTTGGGAAGGAGGTTGATCATTTCAAGACCAGCCTCTGCCAATTTCCTGTACCTGGCGCGGTCTGTCTTGCGGGGATTACGCCAGGGAGCTGCAGATTTAGAGTTTATGTTTAGGTTATACCGGATCCATCTATGATCGGAACAGGACAGCTCATCAGATACGTGCCAGTCTGAGATGAAGCCGGCGATCTGTTCCGTGGCTAGAGTGAGATCTATGATAGTTTGGGCTCGTGAAGTCACAAAAGTTGGCTCCGAGCCTCTGTTTAAAATTTGAAGGTTAGTTGTAAATAAGTAGTTTAAGAGTTCCTCACCCCTGCTGTTTGGTTTTTCGCTGCCCCAGATGGTGTGGTGCGCGTTTGCATCAGCGGAGATGATGAGCTCCAGTCCCTCCCTTTCGCAGTAAGCGACCAGCGCTGCTAGCTCCGGGGTTGGCACGTCAGCGTCACCAGGCAGATAGGCAGACGCGAGTACCGCATCCGGCAGGCCTAGGGTGGGATCAGACCGGAGCCTGACGGCGGTCAGGTCCCTGGAACAGAACTCGTTTAGTACAAAGGTGGTAACATGCTTAGGAGCAAAGATGCATGTGCGGGGGTTACTTACAGTGGTGTCAAGGAGAATTTTTCCCCCGATGTTACTCAGACCACAGATTCTGCCCTTCCTAATCCACGGCTCCTGAATTAGGCCTATGGTCTTGTTATTTGCCTCCAGCGCCCGGCGCAGGTTAGCCGTTGCGGTCTGGCTGTGCTGGAGGTTGGTTTGGAGGAGCTTAAAGTTGGGAAGGAGGGCAGTCTGAGTCGCCATCACTTCTCAGAAGCTCCTTCTCCTTCTTCTCGTCCACCGGGTACCCCAGTCTGGCATATTCATCGGCCGTCGCGCCCCACCAGTCCATTTCTGGCGGATCCCCTCCGTGAGGAGGAGGGCCGCCGACCACGGATGAGGTGCCCGCCGAGCAGCCTGAGGCCCCTGGTGCGGAGTCCCCATGGCGCATCGGCAGGGTGGGCACACCTAGGACAGGTCCCAGGCCTCCCACTGTCTCCTCCTCCATGCGGACCTCCAGTGGCGGCGCGACCGCCGACGCAGCAGATGTGTGGGGTACTTCCGGTGCCGGTGGTGCGGTTTTCGGTGCGTCTTGTTCATCTAGGCGAACGTAGACGCCGCCGGTTTTGTATGCGACGCGTCTGCCTCGGTCTTTCAGTTCGGCCACGTCCTCGGGCGGTATGCCAAGCAGGAGGAAGACACCTTTCCTCTCCTCCTGCCTGTCCACCTTATATAAAGACCACGCACGGACATTATACCAGGGGTTCTGCTGGATGAATCTTTCCTGCAGGACTTTAATGTCATCGTGCGTGTACTTCGGCACAAACATACACGCCCTAACCTTGCGCGGGATTTCGGCTATGCGCCTCACCACAAGCTTGGTTCCAGGACGTGGCGAACGTATTTTGGTTGCAGCTCTGCGGAGCCATTCCAAAGAGAAGTCGTCCTCGCACCAAAGCTTGAGGACGCCTTCGCTGTGGAACGCCCTGCCGCGGAAGCTGGGTAAACGTTTTGGGTCCATTCTGGAAGAGGAAGGCGCGAAGAGCTCCGCGTCAATCGCTTCCTCGAGGGCGAGATCAATCGCCTCTGCCTCTTCCTTGGTTAGGTCCAGGAATGGCTCAGTCATCATCGCCACCTGCAGGTTGTTTGCTTGGCAGGCTTCCGCGTAGTTGGCTGAGCCACTCCCAGGGGCGGTGCGGGAGCCGGTAGTTTTCGGGCGCTTAGATTCGTCCCGGGGCGACAGAGTGTCGTCCGGTCTAGACCGTTTGGTCGGTTTTGGATTTGGTCCCTGGGGGACTGCAGCCTTCGCGCTACCGTACTTCCCGCCTCCGCGCTTCCCTCGTGGTTTGCGGTTTTCTGCCACCTTGTTGCTACCTCCCGGTGCCTGAGGGGCTGCAGGAGCTACGGGGGCCGCGGCTGCAGGAGCTGCGGGAGCCGCGGCTGCCGGTGCTTGAGGAGCCACGGGAGCCGCGACTGCCGCAGCTGGATCCTCTGCAACTCTGACGTTGTGGTTGCCCTGCTGTGTGAGGGCTTGTCCGCCTTTAGCAGCCAGTTTCCTGGCCCTTTTGGCCTCCGCACGTCTTTGGCGTTTAGTGCTGGGCGGCTTGACTTTCGGGTCAGGTTTTGTTGGCGCAGTGGGTGGTTTGCCTTGAGCCTTTCGAATCTCAATTGGCAAACTCCACACATTTCCCGCGGGGGGAGCAGTGGGAATTGCGTCCTTGAGGGTCGAGAGGTCAAGTGTTGGTGGCGCTCCTCTGGGATCGACCGTTTGTTGTGGTTGTTGGGCCGCTTCCTGGGAAGCAGCCCGCCGTAGCGCTCCCGAAGGATCAGCTTGGCTGGTAGTTAGGTTTTGGTTGGTATTAAAAGGGGGGGTTGTCCTCTTTGCGTCCATGAGGTTGGTTTAAGTTGTTCATCCTCAGCGGCGTTCCACCCTCCTTGGAGCCCGCAAGATGGGGACGCCATGCACCATGATGTACATGGTCGCCAGAACTACCCTGAGGATATAGTCACCCTCACCGTGAAGGACTGCTGACTGACGACCGAAGAGTTCCAGGGTTGCCTACGAGCAAGAGGAGCTCGCACGCTCGCCCTGGGCCCCGCGGCCGGGCCATAGTCCCCACTGGATTGTTGGGTTCCTCACCTGACACCCCTTTAACGGGATGTCGCAGCCGATTGATCGTGGGTGGTTGGCCCGAGGGCTGTTCAATACGTTACGAGGGCTGTTCAATAAGTAGTGAGAATGAACAACATATTGGTTTTAAGTCTTTTAATGTTTGTGAGTATTTATAGTTCATTTCAGTAAAAAGATTTCAGTAGAAAACTTGGGCCATGCAATATTTTTTATGGCTTTATTGTTACATATTATGCGAGCCAGCGCCAGCTCCAAATACCAGACATGGGAAACAAAACAATTTATTTACAACTGCACATTCAAGGTGTTTTTAAATATTGTTCTGGTTTGATCACACAATTAAAAGTTTTATTTGTTGTACTACATTTTTGAACTATCGCGGTTCCAGGTCGTGGCGGCCCCTTTTCATTGAATTCAAGTCGTATTTGTAGTCTTTTTCACATTTTTAGGGTTCCGTACCTCAAAAGAAAAAAACGGAACCCTTATAGGATCACTTTGTTGTCCATCTGTCTGTCTGTCTGTCTGTCAAGACCCTTTATCTCACGAACGGGTAAAGGTATCAAGTTGAAATTAATACCATATATTGAGGTCCATGAACTACACAAGATCTGAAAATTTAAATTTTTTACAACGACGCAATCAAAAGATATGGCAGTTTATGTCCTCATCTCCATACATTTATGCAAAAATGCAAAACCTACAGGGTACTTCCCGTTGACCTAAAATTATGAAATTCGGCAAGAAGCTAGGTCTCACACCACAAATAAAGGGAAAAGTCTGAAATCATTAAATATTACAACTTTCCTCACAACTAATGGCAACCAATTGTGGTGAGTTCCCGTTTCAAGAACATTCATATAAGAGAGGGGTCAAGTTGGATGGTCGCGAAGGCGATTTTTGTTTTAGTTCTGTTTTAAAAACGGGAACACTTACAAACTTGAAAATTGGTATGTTTATAGTGCATAAGCTATAAAATAACAACAAATAATAAAATTTGGTCAATCGCGTGTCGGACTCAAAAAAATTAACACATTAACTTACTGAAATTTCAACTAATACAATTATGATTATGTGTTGGTACGGAACCCTCGGTGCGCGAGTCCGACTCGCACTTGGCCGGTTTTTTTTATGTAAACGACACTGTATTCGTCCATTTTTACAGTAACTAGGCACGTCTACTATTTAAAAACAATTATTTCTAAATAAATGTAAAGTCAGAACTGAATCGATTAAATAAGAAATAAAATCTAATATTTGTTCGATTATTTTGTTACATGTCGTACCTATAATGAATTTTGTTTATCAATAAACAATAAATCATCTGATTAGTTGTGTTTAGGTTTCTGCTATGATAAGTTTAGAGCAAAACCTGAATGAAAATGAAATTGTTTAAGGTTGTTAATTTTAAAATCTTATCTAGTTCTTAAAGACGAAACCATTATACTGTTATAAACATTTAGGGAACTTTAGGCTTATTAGAAATTGATTTGAGTAATTACTGTACTTTATGTAAAACTGTTTGTTTCCTGAAAATAAACAAAAAAAAATACACGTCAAATTTTATTAATTGCTTTGCTTCTTGATGATGAGGCATGCAACGTACCTGGGGAACAATTCTTGAATATCACCGGGTGATAAAATATCACTCAAAAAATTAAAAATCATAGATTTTTGTTTTCAAAAGTTGAGATTTATCTTCTTAAAATATAAAGCAGTCCTTGATTGTTAATTTTCATGTATTCTGATTTACCTTTCAACAGTTTATCAGCGCAAATGTGAATTTTTAAAGTATCAAAAGTGATATTTTATCACCCGGTGATTTTCAAGAATTCCCTGGGCTTTTCTGGAAAGCAAGAAGAAAGAAATTAAAAAAGGTTCATTTTGGAAACAAACAAAAAGAATGCTGCTGCTGAAAAAACTCTGACCCAATTGTTGATTATTACCGAGTGATAAAATATAATTTTTGAGACATCAAATAAGACAGTGGGTGCTATGGGCGGTGGTGGTGACCACTTACCATCAGGTGGCCCACCTGCTCGTTTGCTCACTTTTAACATAAAAAATATCAAATGTACCCTGATAGGTTTAGATTTTTAACAGATAAAAATGTAAACCATAATACATGAAAAGTAACAATCAATCACTACTTTATATTTAACGAATATCATTCTGCACTTTTGTAAAGAAACATTTTTAATTTTTCGGGTGATAATTATTTATCATCCGGTGTTATTCAAGAATTGAGCCCAAGGTACTCATGACATGCTTGAATAATATTCATGACATGCACATACCATGCTTGAATAATATTCTCATGTTGTACATGACATCCCATGAAACGTACACTGTACGTACATTACGATACCCACGGGTGGAGATGGGTTGGTCCTTGGTACTATACTTTGCCGGCACCAAACGGACTTGACTTCATTTACCTCTATGACTCTATAATTGAGCCACGAGCCAAGCGAGTGGTTCTAAAGAAGAATCCTCAGCGTTGCGAGGATTTTAAGACACGAAACACTTCGTTGCCGAGAGAAGCACAACTTATCAGGTAGAAACTAAAGGATAATATCCTGACAAATAAAATATTTAAAATGAAGCTGCTGTTCCAGAGGGCTTTAATAACATTACATCCCCCAGCGTATAATAGTAAGGTCACCCTACTGTGTGAAAGAGATGCCACCGCGACTATTGGATATACTCGTCGTCACGCTTTTTTTGGCCATTCATCTCTCCATCCTAGAGCGTAGCGTGGAGTAAAACCTCCTTGGTACAATGTTATATAGTCAGTGTCAGTGATTGACATGTCGTAGACTGTGGCAAATGTCATTGAGTAAAGAATCTCAAGCGACATTCAATGAGAGTAGCATTCGTAAAAACCCTGCAGAAAAGCAAAGAACTATTTTCTTTTCCTTATTGCATTATTTTAATAACATCTTACAAGGTTAGGATTAAAGTTGTAATGTTAATTGGCATAGTTTTTGGTGCTCTTTTTGATTGTGTCATCTGTTTCGCTACAATTTTTTTAGGTTCTGAAATAACCTGAGTTTTATCCTCAAAAACCTGCAACATTTAGTAAAAAACGGACTTGCCTTTGTAAAAAAATAAATGAGTTGTACGAATGAACCTACATGACAATATCTTGAGGTAACAACTATCACTTATCTTTACGTATTTTATCCGACAAGCAAATTATATCATGTAATTAGTGGTGTTCTGTTTGACAAATAACTAAGCATTTAACCCTTCAAAGAGCTATCACGATGTACTTAACCGTAAAGTTCCAAGTTACACATAAGTTTGTGTGCCGCAACTTGCGCACGACTCATTAAAGGGTGACAAATAACACCCCCGCACCCCTCTACAGACCCCTTCTTTAAAGTAGGGACGGGTTTTCATTAGGCTCTTTACAATGCGGGATAAAAACATGTATCATTACATCCCATGAAACGTCCACTGTATGATAGGGAGCTCTTCAACAAAAACGTGTGGTACTTTTTGGGATTTACCATAGTCACCACGCTTGCTAGCGTTACGGCTGGCACCATGGACCGCAGTTGTTGGTGACCGCAGAATGTAAGATGATACGATACACAGAAGGATGCTGCTGCCCATCGTCTGGTTCATAAACCCTTAGTCGCCTCTTACGTCACCCACGGGTAAAGATGGTTTGGTACTATACTTTGCCGGCACCACACAGGGTATCATAATTATTATCATCGTCATATTTATCGAGTTATAATACAAAATCAATCAATAAAGAGTTGCTTACTTCTCTAGGTTGAAAACTAGAAAGTCTCGGAACTTTGCACTAACCTTATCTAGTCCTTGGCATTAACTTACTGTCAAGTATCGGATCGTCTATTGTACCGTACAGTATAATTCAATTCAAAATATTTTATTTCAGACTAATGTCAGAAAACAGAAAACAGAAAGAAACTTAAATGTTAGTGTTAGTAAAGGAAAGGTGCTACCTAATGTCGTCGTCGCAGGAGTGGGGAGTCCCACCGATCTAATAGTGGAAAGGCGGTCCTAATGTGTCAACTTTTAGGTAGAATTGCTCTGCGGTTTCGTTAACTTGGCTGTCGCAATCTGTCTTGGGCGTTCTCTTTGGTTGTTTAGGTCCTTTAGCTATGGCATTACTAGTCAAAGTTATTTTTTATTTAGGGTTCCGAACCAAAATGATAAAAACGGAACCCTTATGATGCGATTTCGTCTGTCTGTCTGTCACACCTGTATATCTCAGCAACAACTCATGCTATCGACTTGGAATAAGGAATTGTTTTAGAACATGATTGCCCAACTGAATTACAAACAAAAGAATTTAGAGGGGTGGTAGAGATCTACCTCCTAGCGGTCCACCCCGGGCAACGGCGCTGCGGGACATCACGTTCTGTGGCGACGGCTGAAGGTCTCTCTCAGCGGTGGTAGGCTTCGGCCGCCTGGCTCGCGACCACCCTCCCGCCGGAGCCCGACGCCAAACAGCTTGTCTGTGTTCCGTCGGTGTGCGGGAGTGCCAGTGCCACTGGGGGATCGGAGGTGGTCAGTTGCGTGGCTTAGGATCGGTCTTGGTCTCTAGGCAAGTCTGTTCCGGGTAACTCATACTGGAGGGTAGCGGGATCCGAGGCACGGTCTCTGCCGTTGGCCGACCGCAGGTAGATGGGGGCCCAAGTACCACGAAAGCCGACGTGGGAAAGGCTGCCCCGCCAACTAGCGAAAAATCCTGGAATGCTCCGTCGTGCCAGCTGGCGACTGGACGGGAGGACCCGACGGCCATTTCAGGGGGGCTCGGGCGTCCCCGCAGTCTCCAGATGAGTTCCCCACTGGTCAGATGAGCCGAAGAGTCTCATTTGATAACCTAGCCACGTCTCGACCAGTTTCCGTTTCCCCACAACAACAAGCTCTCCATGTCAAAGTCCAAAAAGAAAAAGGTTTCTAAACGGCGGCACTTCCTCCCACTAAAAGTGCACCTCACTAACATCCGGGGGTTGCACTCCAATCTCGATCCGGTCCATTTCCACCTTGAGACCGAGAAGCCGCACCTATTCTTTTTAACGGAGACGCAGATAGCAACACCGTCAGACGTGGCGTACCTCAACTACCCGGGTTACTCGTTGGAACACAAGTTCAAAAAACGAGCCGGGGTCTGTGTGTACGTCCGCGATGACATTTGCTATCGGCGTCTCCGTTGCTTTGAAGATTCAGGGTCATCAACAATATGGATTCTGGTGGACACCGGCATAGAGAAATCTCTCTACGTCGGTGTCTACCGGTCGCACAGCGGTGACCAGGAGACGACCAGGCTCTTTGAGCACCTGTTAGAGAAGGCGGATTGTGCCGTACAACGGTACCCAACAGCGCAGCTTCATTTTCTGGGGGACTTTAATGCCCACCACAGCGAGTGGTTGTTCCCATACCAGAAAACTGACCATGCTGGGAGAGAGGCGCGCAGGTTTGCATTGTCGCTAGATCTCACCCAGCTGGTGCATGTAGCTACGCGGGTGCCTGATGTAGACGGACACACGCCCAATTGCTTGGACTTACTGCTGACTACAGATCCGGACAGGCACTCGGTGTCGGTATCAGCCCCGCTGGGAACATCCGACCACTGTCTGGTGAAGTCCGTGTCGATCAGCTCTCCTCCGGATGATAGCCCAAGAGGCACGAGGCGAGTTTGGCGATACGAGTCAGCAGATTGGGATGAGATGCGGCACTTCTTTGCGTCCTACCCATGGCAGCCAGTGTGTTTTTCTTCGGGCGATCCCTCCTGTTCAGCTGAAGCGGTTGCGGATGTGATACGGCAGGGGATGGAATACTATATTCCATTCTCCGACATACCGCTCGGTCACAAAGCCCGACCTTGGTTCAATGCGGACTGCGCTCGCGCTGCAGCTCGAATGCAGTCCGCATACCAAGCCTGGGTTTTAGCCCGTGATCGCAAAGTTCGAGCTCGACGGGTTCGCGCGAAGAAAAAGGCATTCAATTATGCTGCAAAGTTCTGCAAGAGGGTGATCCGAAAGGCACGTTACGACCATGTCAGTCGCATAGGGACCAAACTTGCATCCTACCCCTCTGGTAGCAAACAATTTTGGTCCCTATCCAAATCGGTCGAAACAAACTTCTGCCGTCTGACATTACCTCCCCTGCTGAAACCTGACGGGTCGCTGGCTCACTCTGCAACAGAGAAAGCAAATTTATTTGCGTCTCTATTTGCAAACAATTCTCGTTTAGATGCCGGCTCTTATCAACCACCAACGATACCTCGCTGTGACTCTTCGATGTCGGAGATCACAATACACGCAAAAGAGGTTTGTAGAGTACTCCGAAGCCTAGACGTGAACAAAGCAAGCGGTCCTGATGGAATACCAGCAAAAGTCTTGAGAAATTGTGCGCCTGAGTTGTCTCCTGTTCTAACACGTCTGTATCGCCTCTCTCTAAAAACAAGAACGGTACCAAAATCTTGGAAGGTTGCCAACGTACAGCCAGTGCCCAAGAAGGGTAGTCGTGCCGACCCCAGCAACTATCGGCCAATCGCCATCACCTCCATACTCTGCAAAGTTATGGAAAGGGTACTTAATGGTAAACTGCTGACATACCTAGAAGCTAACGACCTACTCAGTGACAGTCAGTATGGCTTTCGCCGGGGACGATCAACTGGGGATCTTCTAGTGTATGTCACGCATTGCTGGGGGGAGGCCATCGAGAAATACGGCGAAGCCCTTGCCGTTTCACTGGACATCTCGAAGGCCCTCGACAGGGTGTGGCACGCAAGTCTGCTGAGCAAACTTCCTGCATACGGCATTCCCGCTGACTTTTGCTCTTGGATTTCTGACTTCCTGAGTGAACGGTCGATCCGAGTGGTCCTTGATGGCTGCTCCTCTGACCTCATGGCTATTGATGCTGGGGTTCCTCAGGGGTCTGTTCTCTCTGCGACTCTTTTCCTGCTGCACATCAACGACCTACTTGGTCCTAGTATTGTTGGGTACGCAGATGACAGTACTGTCGTCGAGAGATATATGTCAAGCGCAAAAGCCAGCAGTGACGAGATACGTTCTTCGAGAGAAGCCATGGTAGAGCGAATAAACTCAACCTTAAGTCGTGTCTCCGAGTGGGGTGACAAAAATCTGGTGAGTTTCAACGCCACCAAAACGCAGGCGTGTCTGTTCACCGCTAAAAGGAGTCCGTTCAATCTGGCTCCTACTTTTCGAGGTACAACTGTACCAGTTACCGACAGCCTCGAGCTACTTGGCATGAACCTGTGTGCAAACCTGAACTTCGGCGCTAACATTGAGTCAAAAGCCCAAACTGCGGCAAAAAAGTTGGGTATCCTCAATAGGGTGAGGCGTTACTTCACTCCTGGACAGCTTCTAGTTTTATATAAAGCCCAAGTCCGATCGTGCATGGAGAATTGCTGTCACCTTTGGGATGGCTCAGCCAAATACCAACTAGCCGCACTTGACTCGATAGATCGCAGAGCCAAGAAGCTCGTTGGTGATGAGATGCTGGTGAAAACCAAGTTTCACAGTCTGACCCACCGTCGCAAAGTTGCATGTCTGTCGGTTTTCTACAGATTGTACTTCGGAGAGTGTGCTCTAGAGCTCCACGAGCTTATTCCACCATCTCCCTTCTACCATCGGGAGTCCAGACGCACCGCAGGATATCACCCATACTTGGTTGATATTCCGCACATTCGCACAAAGCGCTTTGAAACATCTTTTATAATGCGCACGGCTAAAGAGTGGAACTCTCTGCCTGCGTCTGTGTTCCCGAGTTCATATAACCCGAATCTATTCAAGTCGCGAGTGAATAGGCTTCTTCTGGGCAAGCTCGCTCCATCGTAGACCTCATCTCTGTCTTCAAGACTAGCTCGAGGTCAAGAGTAAGCCCATTTTCTATAAAAAAAAAAAAAAAAAAAAAAAAAAAATTTAAAAAATATTATTATTGTAAAGGGAGCCCAAATATGGATGGCAAAATTTTTAATTATCGTTACCAGGTCGAAAGGTATCATATAAAAAGGCTTTAGTTGTTCATTCCAAAACAGATGTTTGTATTTTTCACAAACAGATGTTTGTATGTTCTGAATAAAGGCCAGGTTAAAAGTACCCTAAACCGACGACCATGTATGAAAGGATTGATGAAAGTTCAGGAAGCAAGGGAAGTATGTCAAGATCGTAGCAGGTGCAGAACTGTGGTCTCTGCCTACCCCGACGGGATATGTTATGTTATATGTATGTATTTTTTTATATATTTTTTCAAAAAATAATAATTTTGCGGTCCTAAAAATGTTCTTTATTTCTTCCAAAGTATTATAGTAAAGTATAATGAGAGTGCGGCTGTGGAACTTCTTCTCTCTCTTGTAACTGTACTTGGACTAACCGCGACTTGGACAAACTGCGTCTGGACGATCTGCGTTTTGGACCGTCTGCTACTAGGTCAAGAATAGTATTAACCCACCTATACCCGCGGGTATCATAAAAGGTGACTAAGGGCTTATGAGCCGCAACGCTTACAAGCGTGGTGACTAATGGTAAATCCCTTTCAAAGTACCACATGTTTTCTTGGAATTCTGGAGGGAGCTTCCTGTCCTGCAGTAGATGCATACATAATACATACATACATAACATCACGCCTTGTTCCCGTTGGGGTAGGCAGAGACCACAGTTCTCCAACTGCTACGACCTTGACATACTTCCCTTGCTTCCTGAACTTTCATCAATCCTTTCATACATGCTCGTCGGTTTAGGGTACTTTTAACCTGGCCTTCATTCAGAACGTCCTGAATTTGGTCCTGGTACGTTCGCCGAAGCGTTCCCCTTCCAACGTTTCCATTCACTCTCGCCTTGTAGATCTCTTTCGTCGATCTTCCTTCATTCATCCTCTCTACATGACCAAACTATCTCAGCATCCCTTTCTCAATTTTAGTCACTACGTCTTCTTTTATGCCACAACGTTCTCTTATCACACTATTTCTAATCCTGTCACTCAATTTCACACCAATCATACTCCTCAACGCTCTCATTTCTACTGCATTAATTCTACTTTCATGCTTGTTCTGCCATACCTAGCTTTCAGTAGACATTTTATAGTTCAGTTGCAGTAGACGTTCATGGGATTTAATGATGGTATATTCGACCCCATTGACAACCTCCACCAGGTGTGATCGTGGTCATATGCTCACCCATATCATATTTGTAGGAAAGATATTTTTGAAGTGAAAACTTCTTTAGCGGCGCTTGGCACTTTAATATTCAAAAATGCAAGTTTTCACTTCTGCTGGCACTCCCGGAGTGCAACCCGTCCTTTTTTTATATATCTCCATCTTGCACAAAGTTATTCAGGTTCATGAACACAAGTTTAAATGATCGTAATACTTTTCCTCTCACCCTGCGTATCACATTATCCACGTCTCAAGTTTGAGCAGTTTCTAAACTTTGTTCAGAACAAGTAAGAAAGTAACAATTTACTTGCCTACCTCCTTTAACAATATATGACATACGCCGCTTTTGTATTATACTTTGAAACAAATTGGTATAGAGATAATTCTCTCCGTCTCGTAATTTTGTATAGTATGCCGTATACTCCAGTCAAATTACGAGAGCTTGTATGGCGAAACGGAAATAATTTATAATAGCCGAGTTTCTTTTTCAGATCGATAGATAATATTTCTGTGTAAAGCTTTTTAATGGAATCCACCCAAATTTACTACATTTCTTTATTCATTTTGCCGTTCAAAGATTAAAAAAATATGGAATTTCGGAAAAAAATGTTAATAGATTATTTTTTTAATTAACGGCTTGCTATATATTCATAATTTCATATTATACACGAATCCACCTAAAAATATTACCTGTTTTGTAGTATTTAATTTTTATACCACGAATTTTAAATAAAGTTTATCTTCGCAACCAAAAATAGTAATAAAGCCGTTTTGCTTTGTAATAATTTAAATAGTGCTAAGTACTCAAATTTTTGGCAAATCCAACATAAATCTTTACAAAATCTTTGTAAACCACCGATCACAAAAAACTTTTTTTTTTAATTTCATATGGGATTTTTGTGAATATATATAAGAATCACTTACATTTAAAAAGGTTAAGTTTAGCTCAGTTTATTTCTATCATTTTACCTCGTCTTTATTGGGCCTTATATTAATTAGGTCTTTACCTATGAAATTGCCGTTTTGTATGGCGAATTTTAGGTAAACTCTAATTTTCAGTACTAACATTTTTGCATTTTTCTTAGGAATTATGAATCCAATTTTTTTAATTTTTTTAAGCGTTATTAAGAAGACATTAAGCTAACAGAAGCTTAAATTTAATTTTCGAAAAATATTATCTTTAAAAAAATATAACAAATCTTATGATGAAATCGGACGACATTTAAGACGAACAATTTTCAAACCTTTTATTTTATATATCAAACAAAAAATAAAAACTGTATCCTATGCGCAAATTGATAACCTTGAAGTCAACTTTCAAATATAAGACAAATGAAAAAAATTGCATTAGAATTATAGGAATTATGATCTCATTAATATGTAAGAAAATTTCGGCAATTTCATAGGTAAAGACGGTATATTCTATATTTTCTTATTCTTTATTTCGTGGTATATGTTATGTTTTCAAAAAAATATATATTTTTCTATTACTATTTTTGCCTAAGCTGTATTTCGAAAAAAATATCCGATTTAAATTTTAGGTGGATTCGTAAATATAGTGTCTTAACATCATATTTAAATACGATATACACAAAAAAGTAGCTATTAACATTTAATGCTTTGCAAAACCGTATTTTTACTGGAGTAGTAGGTCTTTGATAAAATCAGGATTTTGGTCAAAAAACTAGACTTTTGATCAAAGGCCGGTTTTTTTTTAATTAAAAATAAACCTCAGGGCATCTAGAAAGCCTGACACTAAACTTAGAGATGATGAAAGTGATCATTATTAAATGTATGGGATGACATAAATGACACAGTAAATGACATCCCAAAGATTATATGTCTTTGGATCAAAAACCTGAAGTCGTTTAGATTAAGTTAGGTATGGATAGGTTACGTTATGTTTGTTTAAGTTAAGTTAGACTAGTACCTAATAACATAGAATTGGCAATTTTGTTTTTTTTATCAAAACCCTGATTTTGCCAAAAACCTGCAAGGTGTATCAACTCTGAAGGATATTAGACTGAGAAAGTATCTGCCGACCAAGACAGCAGTTTTTGGCAGTTTGCATGCCAGTCTGATTCGTACACAAAGTTAGAAGTAGACACAGAGGCGGTATGATTGCGAAAGCGGTCCGGGGGCGGAGCTGCGGGAAGAAAAAACCGCGCCGCGACCGGTTTTCAATGTGACAGGGTGCATAAGAACTCATACTTCCTACTCATGCCTCAGTGTGACTCGGGCTTTATAGCATCACGTGACAGTTTTTTTTTACGTTTCCCATGATGCGCTTCTTAGTAAAAATTAATCACTTTCTTCGACTGATTGTGCCCTTTCAGTTTTTGCTTACCTGTACCTAACACCCTGTATAATTACGCTAACGCTTTGGATACGATACCTAAAAAGTTAGTTCACTTTTTTAGTGTTCCGAATGTAGTACTATTATGAATTCTGTGGTTCCGATACCAAAATGGTAAAATAAAGGAACCCTTATGGTGCCGCTTTGTCTGTCTGTCCGTCACACCTGTATATTTCAGCAACCACTCATGCTACCGACTTGAAATTTGGAATAGTTTTAGAATATAGTTGATTAGGATTATTAATGGAAAGGGGGCCAAAATAGGGGGGGCCAAATTTCAAATTGTCGCTACCAGGTCGAGTGGGGTTTCATATAAAAGGGCTTTACTTGTACAGTCTAAAATATTTTTTTGTATTTTTTTACAACTCTTAGTTTTGAAGTTATGATGAAAAATGTCAAAAAAATACCGTCCCCCCCCCTTATCTCCGAAGTTTGTGAAAGGAAAAATCTGAATTAATTACAGTCGATAGAAATTTATGTAAATTTTACAGCAAAAATAAAATTATCTTTCTAAATTAAACAGTTTTTTAGTAATCTGCAAAAAAACTTTTACAAACAAATTTAGTTATGCAGTGCTAAAAAAAGACTTTATCGCTTCTTAAAATATTAAAGGTATATCGGAATCCTAGGCGCGGGAGTCCAACTCGCACTTGACTGGTTTTTTCCAAAGACTCGAAGTGCCTATTAATTAATTTTGTTACAATCTAATTACATTATTAGATTAAGCCGATGGGACTTAATTAAAATTCTTACAAAGAGGAAAGTTAGAAATATTTCTATTGATGGACGGTATGGAATTTGTATATTAAAGTTAATTGAATCTCAAAATATATAGCGCACCTCAAAAGGAGAAGCTCCGTCAAGTTATTCTTTCGTAAAAAACTAATCATCATGGGTATAAAAATGCTAGTCTTGTATAATGTTTAGGAATTCCATATTATATTTTTCATGTTCAGTATAGGACAATTATATGATAATTTAAGTAAATAATTCATTTTGTACCAGCTGTTGCCCGAACCTTCGTATGCGTAAAATTCAGAAACAAAGTTCACTTTATCTTCTACATTGTTCAAACTATTTTCATACCATTGAAATGGTTCCATCTGTGCGATCCGATCACCCGTCTGCGTACGTCGCGGCGTCCCCAACTTAAATAATTTTTATAACATATTTTATAAAAATCGATTTAGCAAATCAGCCGTGAAAGCACAACAGAGAAAGAAGGGGTAGTATAGGAAAAACGGCTGATTTATACGAAGGCAAAATTTTTCTAAAATGTCAAAAAAATCTAAAATGACCGTTACTTTTTTTTCTTTATTTCCCGTTTGTAACCATTTTACTGCTATAAATATTATACACAAAACAATATTTAATTATGTGGTCGTTTAACTTTTTTGATATCTGTAAAATAACATACTAAAAAACTACTTTTCTCTCTTTTTTGTGAATTTTGGCGTCACTGTTGGTCGTAACAGTCACGTTGCAAGGCACGCTCATGTGAACGTTGTTTACGTGTAAGTGAAGTCTATAGGTATTTGCATTGACGAGAGTATAGCTGCTAATTTTAGGGAAGTTTTAACCTTAATTATAATCATCATCTAGACATCCGATCAAACGTTAACTGCAGGACTGTCTCTTCAGATTTTTTTAAAGTGACATGTGAACAAACGAGCAGGTAGGCCAAGCGATCGAGAGTGGTCACCAACGCCCATATAGAGCTTACTCTCTTTATTAGTGGCACAACTTGACACAAATAGGACAGCAAAGCCCATTGCCCACCCTGACAACTAAGATGGTGTGTCTCGTGTGCTGGTAATTTCGCTGGCTCCTTTAACCTTACACGAAAGACAGCAGTGCAAACACTGTTACTTTACGGCATAAATAGGCAAGGGATAGTACTTCCCCAGGCGGACTTTGCACACAAGTCCTACCACCTTCAATTCCAGCAAAAAAGCGTGGTACAATTTGGAGAGGAAGTACCATAGTCACCACGCTTGTTAGGGTTGCGGTTGGCACCATGGGCCGCGGTTGTTGGTGACCGCAGTATATAAAATGGTACGATACGCAGAAAGATGCTCCTGTCCATCCTTCATTTCATAAGCCCTTAGTCGACCCTTACGAGAGTCACTGGTAGAGATTGGTAGATACTATTATTTGCCAGCAATAAATAAAATAAGTAAAGTTTTCCAGAATATATCCAGCATCACTAGCTATCTGTAACGGAAAATTTTCCGCAGTAGGAATTCCAAACACGTACCGTTGTTTTTGACCTTTATAGCGCGGTGGACCCCAAACGGTCCCTAGTGAGGTAAAGTAGATGTTATCGGTATATGTAGTCTGTGGGTGGAATTGCTTTTAGTGATGGAAAATTTTGCAGATAGCACTTGAATTTAGACGGTTTTGTCTTTGAGCAATCAATCAACCAAGCCATTATTAATATTTATTTTAAGAAAATTTTACACAAGATGAACTGTAATAGTGTGCCAAATAATAATAAAATAATATTAATATAGTAATGCAATACAATGTACACGAATAATATTACAACAAGTGCACAAAAAGAGCCATTTTTCCGAGACTTTTAGCAGCCCGAGCCGAAGACGAGGGCTGATAGTAATGTCGAGGATAAAATGGTTTTGTGGACGACTTATAAACTCTGCTTTTCACTTTGATTGCGAGGAAATAGAACGTAAAAGTACTCTCTAAATGTAACTGAATATGTTGACGCGCTCGCGCCGCGGGGGGGGGGGAGGGGGGGTGCAGCAGGCCCGCAGGGCGTAAACCACCGCGACCTGCACAAAAAAGCACTTTCAGAGCATGAGAAGTGACAATAAGTATAATACCTACATGAACAATAAAAAAAAAACATACAGTATTTATGTTAAAGTGCACTGAGTCCGTTAAAGTACGAAAAATAGTTTTAATTCGCACTTTAGCTAGATAATCTGCAGATTACTTACATTATATGTTTACATTATTTATTTATATTTATTGTAGTGCATTTATTAATATTATAAGTATATTGGCACACTACTACAGTTTTCATTCAAACTTTCCTGAATGCAAAGGTTGTCTGGAAGAGATCGCTCCTAGCGATAAGACTGCCTTTGTCACCCTAGATTTAAGAGTCTCCTTTTATTGTTAATGTGTTTTGTGTGTGACAATAAAGAATTTATCTATCTATTAACTTGGTAATTTGCGGAATAACGACCTAGCATACGGTAAAGTGCATAATTAGGTTTTAAATCGGTTAGGTTGGGTGACGTTTGGTTTGGTTAGGTTAAGGAGTCGGGTTTAGAAATCTGTCGTGCCGCGGCAGCGACCGGCGAGTGCCAGAAGTGTCATGTAACTTTTCAATGCAATGTCAACCATTGTGAGAGTTCGCACGAAGAGATGTGTTTTTGACAGTGTCCCCACCGGGAATCGAACCCAGAAGCTCCGGATCGAGAGCCGAGCGCTCTAACCACTAGACTACGGAGGCTGTTAGCTGAAGCGATGTTCACTGTTAATAAACATGGTCTATCGATACGAATGATAAAGTAACAAGGATAATTAGGAAACAGACATAGGAAAACTTTCTACGATTCTCCATTCCAGATGGATATCGATCATTACTATATCAGCGATCTTTATATACTGTGTGATTGTAAACATGCTTCATTGGAGCGATTGATGAGATTTATATCGTAGTACGATACGATCACAAGAAAACTGACAAAAAAAACCGGCTTAGTTAGTGTTGGACCACGCGCAGTATAGGGTTCCGTAGTTTTTTTTACGATTTTTTATCACAAAGCAGGTTTTGATCAAGTATGTCATAACGTTCATAACATAAACTTTTTACCTTCTAATGCTAAGCGAGATCCTAGCGCCTGATTGCTACCAGGCATACTACTATTTTCATTGTTTCCATGTTTTCTGCTTCAGCTCATTAATCTGTGAAGCCTGCTTAGGTATCTGTGATAGTTTTCCTTTTAATATATTATTTTTACCTCGATTTAGTCTTGAAGACTGAGATGAGGTCGACGATGGAACGAGCTGGCCCAGAAGAAGCCTATACTTGAATAGATATTTGTTATACTATAACCCGAATCTATTCAAGTCGCGAGTGAATAGGCTTCTTCTGGGCCAGCTCGTTCCAGCGTCGATCGTTTTCCCGAGTTCATATTATGAACTCGGGAAAACAGACGCAGGCAGAGAATTCCACTCTTTAGCCAGGGTTACTAACAAGGTCTAGAGCCTTTTTATGTCATGTTGCCGCTCAGAATTTTTCAAGCAATTGAGAACACTTTTGTCCGCTAACAAATTGCTTGCAGTTTGGCAGAGTGTTTAAAGTACCTAATAATCTTATAAACTTTTCTGAATACATGAGTTATATAAGAATGTAAGGCATGGTGAACCGAAAACTGAAAGGGCGCTGAAATAAAAATCTCCATACAAAGCGCGCCCTTTTAGGTGTGATAATACTAAACGGTGTGAATCTGTGAAACTGAACAACTTTTTCCAAGGATCATATCATTCATAAAAATATATATGTCAAAATACGAAACACCAAATTTGACCTCCAATACAAAATGCACTATCAGCTGATGCAGTTTCTATGGGAGATAAAAAATTTACTTTGTTCTATAACCTATGTTCCTTGGGAAAAGTTGTTCAGTTTCATGAGTAGATTTACACCCTTTCCGTTACACTCTGTATATAGTAACAATTACTAAAAACCAGTTAAGTGCGAGTCAGACACAATAACCTTTGGCTGAGTAGTTTTGAACCTACCACAGAATTTTTGTGGTGGTCCGGAACCCGCGCTGTGTGTACCTAGAACCCGCAAGGCGGATTTTCTTATTGAAGTATAATAAGCTAAAAATAGTAATAGGATAAATCGTATTTCGTAGAAGAAGAGTGTAATTCTGAGCCTTGTTATGGCTACGATTCAAAGCTAATAATAGATTTAATATATTCAAGAGAGTCCCTCAATCACCTCTTTTAAACGCAATGTTAAGGAACATTTTCTTCAACAAATCTCAACTTCGTCTTCGAAGTCATCATTGTGATTTTCTCTATTATACTGATTTGTATTTATTTGAATATCTATTTATATATTTGTGTGGTAATATGTATGTATGTATAATTTATTTGTCTATTATATTGTTTTATCTTATTTATTATTGTGTTGTAGTATTGTAATATCTATTAATATTCCATGTCCAATAATGCACTTTTGTGTCCCGCAAATTAACATTCTCTGTCACAACCATGGGTTGGCTGCAAGAAATCTCTTAAAGAGATAAGCCCACCTTTGCAAATGTCCTGTTATTTGTTCCTTTCTATTTGTGCAATAAAGAATATTTATAGTAAGATTTGGTTAATGGGACTATCCTAAAGGTCAAATAAGGTTCATATCATATTTAATTTTATGGTAGAGTTATTATAAAATTTTATTAATTATAATGTAACAGGAATTATAAAGATTTTACGTGAGCCTGAATTTCCATATTCCATAAAACTTTCGTTCTCTGTTTAACCCATTTAGGAGATAAATTTTCGGAAATTCCTTCTTATTGTGAGTTGCATCATCTAATTTGACCATAACCGAATGCTCTCTATGGGATGTTTTTGAATATATTTGGGTATGGTAATAAATAGTTTGTTGAATTTTATAAGTGAGAAAGACTGCCTCTTAGAGAAGGCTGATTCAACGATGTCTAAGTTAAAAGAAAACCATATCGTAAAAAGTACATACAGATATCCGAAAACAAGACCTCCAAACGAGCATTTAGGTTGGGATGCACCATCTAACTTAACTATAATCGAATATAATCCTCGTGCACTCTCCACCTAATATACGACTTTTGCACTATCCATCAAATATACGAATATACGACTTTTGCACTCTCCAGAAAATATACGCCCCTTGCACTCTCCACTGAATATACGCCTCTTGCACTCTCCACCGAATATACTCCTCTTGTTTTCTCCACCCTATATAGAGTTATGGTTAAAAAAGGTGCATCCCAACCTAAGTGCTCGTTTGGAGCTCTTGTGTTCGGATATCCTGTACTTTTTACGATTTAGTTAGGGGTTTTCTTAGCTCAGACGTCGTTGAATCAGATTGATCGAAGCGGTACACGGCACTCTTCAACAAAATATTCAATCTAATTCTTTCCCTTATATTAGCTGCATCATACCTATATGCATGCAAATCAATCTTCAGGAGGGTTTCGTTTTGTGCCGGTTTAACGCACAATGAGATTTTTTATTTTTTTACATTATGTAGAAAAGCAAAGCGTGAAGGCTTGATGACCTGGTAAAATTTTAAACCTGGTTACTAGTGGCTCCATACATTCACAAAAAGAGCGTCAGTAGCGGTGCTAGGGCCCTTTGGTCCAAAAGCGTCAAGAGAGTTCATTTTAAAATTAAAAATAAATATTATGATTGTGTAATCGTTAATTATTTTTGAACTATAAGTAGTATAAATAATTAAGCAAGGAGGTTTTAAGAAATTGCAATGTCTTCTTAAAAGGTGTCACGGATACCTCTATTGAAAAGATTTTGGAAACTACGCCAGGGGGCGTCTATATTGTGTCCACACTTGGTTTGTAGCATTCAATCTGTGAAACGCTAATAAATAAATATGAAATATGAGTGCGAGGCGCCCCACCATATTTGGTCTTTTTTCGTACCAATCCGAAAGCATCTAGGGTGGGGTCTAGGAGAGCGTGGCGCCCACTTGGCCATTTGGTTTATTATTAATGTGTATTTTTTTTTCATCGTAGAGTTTTCATAACGATATTCTGAACCTCTACCATACCATCTTACATAATGCAGCACCAACAACATCGGTCACCAGCCGTGACGCTTACAAGCGTGGTGACTATGGTAAATCCTCTCCTAAGTGCCACGTGTTTTCGCTGGAGTTCTGGAGGGAGCTCCTTGTCCTGCACTGGTCGTTTAATGGTATGTTATATAGGCAACATACCGTACTGAGTTCCCGCCAAAAATCGTTTCAATACCTAGTTAGAAAACTACATTTTAAGGTTTTTAAAATATCGTGTACAAGCCTTGGTGTAAATGTTTTTCTGTCTGTGCCCTTTCACAATTTACTTAACGTTAACAAACGAACAATATCTGTCAAGCTTTGGTTAAAGTATTGTTTGCAGGAATCCCTTCACAGTTTACATTTTGGACATTCTAAAGCCAGTCCGGTATTGTACAGCCGTAGCCGAGCTGAATTCCACCGTTTCCAGCTGTTTACTGAGATAACTCGCAACCAGATTATTGGAATTTATTGCTACACCTCTATTCAGGTTGAAATCGTTGTGTTCTGAAAATACCTAAAACAAGTTTGCATCGTTACACAAAAAAATAACGTTAAAATCATAAACTAAAAATCTACGTTTCTTTCTTCGTTTTATGAATCACTCGAATAGTTAACTGGGTAATAGAAGGCGGATTAAAGAAGTGATTCGTCACCAGGTAGTGCAATGAAGGTATAATTCTATTAATTTGGTAGGGTTATTTTGAATATTTCATAATGCACGATGATGATATGACCAAAGAAATTTGACCTCCTTGCTTCGCTGTGACATTGCAATTTGAGACATGCTGGCCGTAGTCATCCTCAGTAATCATCCCATAGAAAAAAAACTCAGAGTAAAAAACGTATTCTGTATGAACTAGTAAAGTGTAAAGCGTCTCCCAGTCGCCTATTTAATAAAACTCAGTTAAGTTTTACAAGTCAAGAAATCTTTGCGCATCGTCTGCAAAAGTGAAAACATATCTTTTGTTACTTGTGAATTGATCATTGAATAAGAACGGAAGCGTAAATAATCTGTAATAGCCATTTTATGCTTTTCCTGAATGGTAAGTGTTTTCTACAAAAAAAAAATATGTGGTAACATTTATTAGGCCTACGTTACATATTTCTTAGAGAGAAAGATAAAAAAATACGTATTCAATATCCATACATTATAGTATGGAGGTCCCTTGCAAGAAAGTGATACGCTTATGGCTCCCTCCTTAGCAGAAAAAGCTGCACCTCCTTGTAAAATAATTTAGCACGGTTTCTATTCAGAGCGCATCGCTTCACGAACAAAGTTGTGCCATGTAAAAAAACCTGTCAAGTGCGAGTCGGACTCGCGCGCCGAGGGTTCCGATATACCTATAGTATTTTTGGAAGCAATAACCTCCATTTTCAGGACCGCAAAACTAAATTTGTTGGTAAAGGTTTTTTGCAGATTTCTGCAAAACTGTGCAACTTAGAAAGATCGTTTTATTTTGCTGTAAAGTTTACGTAAACTTCTGTCAACTGTAATTAATTCAGATTTTTCATTTCACAAACTTCGGAGATAAGGGGGGGGGAATGGTATTTTTTTTGACGTTTTTCATCATAACTTGAAAACTAAGAAACATAGAAAAATACAAAAATATAATTTAAAATGTACAAGTAAAGCCCTTTCATATGATATCCCATTCGACCTAGTAGCGACAATTTGAAATTTGGCCCCCCCTATTTTGGACCCCTTTACAATTAATAATCATACTTTTTTCAAAATTCTTTTATGTGCAATTAAGTTGGGTAGCTATATTCTAAAACTGTTCCAAATTTCAGGTCGATAGCATGAGAGGTTGCTGAGATATAGAGGTGTGACAGAGAGACAGACAGACCGACAGAGCGGCACCACAAGGGTTCCTTTTTTACCATATTGGTATCGGAACCCTAAAAAGAAAAGACAAGAAGCCTATGATCGCTTCACCGTTTTTTATGTGCAGATTTTTACCCAAATACGGCTAAGCCCAAAAGGAGGGTTGTCTCCAATGATATTACAATTATATAACCGACGGTTGTCTCTGTATATGTCCAACAGATCCCTCGAAACAACTAAATTTAATGGATTTTATCATATTAGGTTAGTCTTCATTGTGAAAGTGAGATAGACGTATAATATTTTTTTGTTTATTCCAACTCTTTTTGACATATTTTGCAGCCTTAACACTAAAACCAGAGTATATTTGACGGAAAGAATAACATTGTTTTACAAATTTGTTTTTTCTGACAGCTTTAGCCATATTTCAACCTATGTATATCTAAAACTGAATAAACATGAATGTGAATATGAATATGAACATGAACATGAACATGAACATGAACATGAACATGACATGAACATGAACATGAAAATGAACATGAACATGATCATGAACGTGAACGTGAACGTGAACGTGAACGTGAACGTGAACGTGAACGTGAACGTGAACATGAACATGAATATGAATATGTTCCATGGGAAAAGTTGTTCAGTTTCATGCGCAGATTCACAGCCTTTAGTATTATAACACATTTCCTTTACACCTTGTTTATGCCATTTGATACTCGTATAGTCACACAAGGTATTTTCACTCTACCGTTCACAGAAGCTTCTTAAAAGTTCCTGTGTCCTTATACTTCTATACAAAGTAGAAAATCGCAATTTTACAACTACAGGCAAGATTCGTACCTGCACTTTTCCGTCATTACCGGAGACGCCTCACCCGATTAACAGTAAGCTAAATGTGGGCTACCACAGTTTGTATTTTACTAATTTACATGAAATGTTTTTGGAGGGTATATATTTATTTTGAGGTATAAAAAGTATAAGTAAAATTACAACTTACCTTTGAAAGAGGCCATGTTGGCTTGTCTCGACTTCGCTCATTCAGGCTCGGGACATTCTACTTCTTACACTCAAACGTTTAAATCTGTAACAACAAAATAATTATAAGATTTTAACCAGGTTTACAATAGTACATTGCTCATCGAGAAGAGAAAGGGACCGATTCCCAACGAGGGTGTAGTTTGAGGCCTGAGGCGCATACTATTCCATCCCTATCAGCACGTTAGAAAGGTTTTTTTTTATAGAAAATTCTATCCCGCATATTTTTACGATAGCAATGTCGTACACCCTTACTCATTTAAAAAAAAGGACTTAGATACTTTACGAGAAAGTGAAGTATAAAAATCTTTGTATTTCGTCCACAATGTACTTGACATTCAAAGGCATACCAATAGGAACACGTGGTTCAAAGGCAATCAAAATAATAAAATAATATAATAATAAAATAATTATGATAATATCTTTAATAAAATAAAGTAATCTAAGAAACCAAACATCCTGTCTTTCACTGGCACACAGGTGGTCTGTCCTTAGATAAGTCAGAGGCGCGCGGAGACCTATCAATAGTCTATAACAGTCTGTCTTTCACTAGCGAACAGTTTTCTCCTCTCTTACACTGGCACACAGGTGGTCTGTCCTTAGATTAACGATAGGTCAGAGGCGCGCGGAAACCTATCAATAATGTAAGAGTCTGTCTTTCACTAGCGAACAGTTTTCTCCTCTCTTACACTGGCACACAGGTGGTCTGTCTTTAGATTAACGATAGGTCAGAGGCGCGCGGAAACCTATCAATAATGTAAGAGTCTGTCTTTCACTAGCGAACAGTTTTCTCCTCTCTTACACTGGCACACAGGTGGTCTGTCCTTAGATTAACGATAGGTCAGAGGCGCGCGGAAACCTATCAATAATGTAAGAGTCTGTCTTTCACTAGCGAACAGTTTTCTCCTCTCTTACACTGGCACACAGGTGGTCTGTCTTTAGATTAACGATAGGTCAGAGGCGCGCGGAAACCTATCAATAATGTAAGAGTCTGTCTTTCACTAGCGAACAGTTTTCTCCTCTCTTACACTGGCACACAGGTGGTCTGTCCTTAGATTAACGATAGGTCAGAGGCGCGCGGAAACCTATCAATAATGTAAGAGTCTGTCTTTCACTAGCGAACAGTTTTCTCCTCTCTTACACTGGCACCCAGGTAGTCTGTCCTTAGATTAACGATAGGTCAGAGGCGCGCGGAAACCTATCAATAATGTAAGAGTCTGTCTTTCACTAGCGAACAGTTTTCTCTCTGACTCGTTTCTTCTGTCACACCTCAAGTAATCATCATCATCATCATAACATCCCATGAAATGTTCACTACAGGACAAAGAGCTCCCTCCAGAATTCTATCTTTTGCTGGAAAAATGTGGAGGAGAAGTACCATAGTCACCTCGCTTGTCAGCGTTACGGCTGGCACCATGGACCGCGTTTGTGGGTGACCGCAGTAAGTAAGATGGTATGATACTCAGGAGGATGCTGCTGCCCATCCTCCAGTTTATAACCCTTAGTCGCCTCGAGTATACAGTCGATTGTAGGTACTACAAGTAATATCAGTCAAATCACGGCAGGAGCTAATGCTATAGAGAACTGACACTGAAAAAAGCGCTACAAAAAGTAAACTCATCAGACACGGGAAATTAAACCGTCGACCAGCGGCGAACATCAAAATGTTTCGGCGGCAAATATTAAAGCGGACAGCGCGGCGCGGCGGCGGGCCATTTCCGTGAGAAACATTCAAACGTCAATACTTTTACGTGGGGCCGGTAAAATGACGGTAGTTTTATTTCAGCCCTAAAAGGTTTGCACGAGCCGGTTACTGAAGTCGAAACAAAGAATTCGGACTACTTGTTCTGCTCGGAATAGAAGGAATACTAATTTATTTTACTATCCCAAGTTGAAGTGTCAAATCATCAAACGTGTGACATCCTCATACAAAACTTATAGAACGAAAACTATGCCGTATTTACAATGCCTGAATGAATGTCAGAATACCATGTGACACATATTTTGATTAATCTTTTTACTCTTACCCTTTGTGAGTCGAAATAATGTAGGTTGATTAAAGTGACAGTAGTGTGGTCCGAAATCTTTGGGGGTGACGGAAACAAGCATGAAACAAGTATCGCTCCTTCCTGCTCTCACGCATCTGCCCTGCTGACATTCTGATACATAATTTTGATTGTATACTGGTAGCGGTCACCCATCTGTTTCTCAGATAAAGTCAACTAAGAGAGACTCGATAATGTTTGAAAACCCACCCACGCGCTGGACAGCGGTCAATGTAACTACTCAGTCTAGGCAACGAAGCGGATCGTTGTATGAAGACCCCCGCATTAAATCCTCAGTCGATGAAACTTTGCTGGGGTATTACACTACATGAGACAAACTTTCTATAAAAAAATCCAAAAAAAAAATTGGTACTATTAATTTTTCCATACAAAAATTACAAAAAATGTATGATTTTTTTTTTTGTAATTTTTTTTTTTAATATTTTGAATTTACATTTAAGTCATGATTCTTTATCACCCTGTCAAATAAAATCTGTCTGAGAAATTTATGTAGGGGTCAACTGCTTCTTTGCCTACACTAACTGACCTACCTGAAGAAGCGAATCGGGACGAAAATTGTCGGCCCTATATCGTCCATATAAAACATGAGTTTATCCGTTCGGGTTAATTAGAATCCATAACATATTGTTTGAGAGTTTCGCGGCGGTCACTAACACTATTATAAAAACAGTTTGACGGGTTCTCAACTCATCAAAAATCCATATCGTGGTACGAACCCGTCAAACTGTTTTTATAATAGAATCCATAACTGATAAGCAATAGTAATTTGTTATGCAAGGCAGCGAAATTGCTATTAGGCGCGAGTGCCTTTTATTGAGTCAAGCAAGCGAATGATTCTAGGATAGAACCACGAGTGAAGCAAGTTAGTTAATATCTATAGACATTAAGTCCTTCTTGTACCTTTATGCATGAAGTTACATAAATAAATAAAACAAATACAACGAGGAAAATGCTCACGAATAGCATAAGAATCTTATACCATAGTTCATCAGACTTCATTAACACGTTCTATTACCACGTAGATTTTGACCTATAAAATTTCAAAACCCTTTTCCTCGCTAGTTTCCAAAAATTACTTTTGCACGCGGATTTCGACCGATAAATCACAGTTTTCCGAGCTAGTGAGGTGAAAAAGAATATTATTTTATCCTCATGGGATTCTAGCCGCGCCAACGTAAACCCCTGGATAAAAATTATATCTAGAGTCAAACTTAAATTTTATAGTGCGAGTGTATACTTAGTGTTTATTTACATGCTGGTGAATTTGTTTCTAAGATTATACGAATTGAGAATGGAGGTCGTGTTACGTAGATCTAGCATTGAGCATTGTCAGAAATCGCACAGATCGTGTCATTATGCATGAATAACACACTTTGAATAGCTACCCATCCATGCAATACATTGAAAAGCTTTTATAGTTTACTATAGCCTATAATTTAAGCTTATCAAAAGCGAAACATATTCATCGCAAAAGATATATTTTTGGTATGATATATTGTGTGTCCCGTACAAACAAAGAGTGCAATTTTCATTAAAACAGTTTTATGTTCGGAAAGAGAATAAAATTGGATTTCGACAATAAATCATATTTTACGTCCGTTTGGCGAACAGTTTCGGTTCAGCACCAGGTGGGAAATATTTGTACTATATCAAGCTAAATTTATCAAACTTATAAATTCTGTCAAAAATAAGGCGTAAGATTCTAAAAATACGATTTAAAAAGTGAGGGTATATTTTTTTTTGGTTCTGATACCCATTTTTATCACCGAGGTCAACACCAACAACTTTTGTTCTACGACTTTTCCAACAACGCGCAAAAATTTTTTGTTTTCCATGCAAAATAGAACAGTGGATGTTGGCCACTGTTTTGTATGGGAAGGCGTTTTATTGAGTATTTATTAATACAGATTTTCGTTTTGCAATTTTTCATTATAACTTGTAAACTAGAATCTTTAAAAAATACGCGTAGGTACTATATTATTGGACACTATTTTGAATTGTACTGTGGAATCTTGGGGAAGCCCCAAATCCGTCATAATATGATCCATTTATTTAATTTTTTCCAACGCTTACCAACACATTTTGCAGCTATGTTAAAAGAAACCGGCTAAAGCTTTCAGAAAAAACAAGTTTGTAAAACAATGTTATTCTATCCGTAAAATATCGATACCTTGCGGCTCAAAGGGCGTAACAACCAAAACATGACTTTTCAGGAGAGCCAAAAAACAAAAATTAAAATTTTATATTTGTATAGTTTTTGCAAAGTTTGCCTTGAAATTTGGGGTCGTATTCGCCATTTTTTTTTTCAGAATTTGGGACTTTAAATATACACTTCAATAGCAAAGAAAAAACTGAATAAGATGGCATTCAAAAGTCATTTTGGGCGAAATGGTGACTACGCCCTTTGAGCCGCAAGGTATCGATATAACTCTGGTTTGAAATAACGACAAAAATTGATTATAGACACTTGGTCTACAGACTCTGTATGAAGTACTGCGTGTATAACGTATCCAGTTGCTGACCGACTAAGTTTATCAAACATTGCGTTTTACAAAAATCAAGAACTCTTTAAAAAATCACTTTATATTAGCTCTTTAGGGTTCCGTACCCAAAGGGTGAAAAATGTCTGTCTTCATCTCTGTCTGCCAGCGGGCTTATCTCATGAACCATTGTTAATAGATAGTTGAAATTTTCACAGGTTATATATTATTGTTGCGTTATAACGTGATTTAGGTGACTTTTGCTCGATTTATTGTTTTAGCCTGTCAAGACGAATCAGACAAGTCCAAACTCGATGGGGTTGTATAGTTTTAATACAGAGCTCCTATCCGCACGTTCCGGCTCCATCATCAGATCAGCTCCATGTCATAATATTATTTAATTTTCGTCTGATTTAGAGCTTAATGTGAAACCGGGAATTGGAAAAAAAATAACCTGCAAAATTACAGACAGAAACACACCGAAACAGATGAAAAAATTCGTGAGAAAACCTAATAACTAGGTATGCATTTCTGTCAGTGTGTATAATGATTGAAGTATATTTAAAAAAATATAAGATTTGGAGTCTATTTGATAAATTACTGCAATAGAGTGGAACGGGGGATTTATAGTATAGTGGTGCGGCTGGTAGTGCAGCTTTAGTTGATCAGAGGGTATTACCTACTGCTCAACTTTTCAATCTGATTGAGCAGTGGAGCAGGAGGGGAAACTTAATAAAAGCATTTAAAATAAGAACACAACAAATAGATAGGGTGATGGCGTCCAGCATTTCTATATAATTTGCACATGTGGCAGACGTGGATCGTTCGATTAAAGACGATGAGTAGAACCACAGAAAAATAGTCTGCCACCTTGGTAGCGCTGCGTTATCAATTAACAGGGCTTTAAAAATGTAAAAAAAAATCATGAGCTAAATCATTTGCTCATGTCTGCCGCTTGCACTGATGGTCAGAATCATCCTCAAAACGATGAAAGTTGAAGAGGCAGACCACCACACCTCTGCGTTTTGAAGGAATATTTTTTTTAGTTTTTTGTTATGATATTAAAACGTGTATATCATTTGCTCATGTGGCAGACATAGATCGTTCGATTAAAAACGATGAGTAGAACAACAGAAAAATAGTCTGCCACCTTGGTAGCGCTGCGTTATCAATTAACAGGGTTTTAAAAATGTAAAAAAAAAACACGTGCTAAATCATTTGCTCACGTCTGCCGCTTGCACTGATGGTTACAATCATCCTGAAAACCATAAAAATCGAAGAGGCAGACCGCTAGACCTCTGATTTACCAAAGGCAGACCATTTGATTCATAGTCTTATATATAGGGTGACTTCATAGATTTATATAGTCAAGATAGGGTCTTGGGAACAAGCGGTTCAAAATTTCCCCATACAAGAAAAAAAAGCGCCATCTGTGAAAGATCGCGTAAACTACGTAGTGTAGTACTTCAAGGAGGTCTTTGTTCTGAGGTCGTCGGTGCTAAATACACGGAATGGAAATAATATGGCGGGAAAAACAAAACAAAGTCTTTACTGTTTATACGTGACTTAGGCCTGGTTTTTCAGTGTTATTTATTAGATAATAGTAAAAAACAACAAAAGTAAGTTTAACTAAAAAAATGAATCATCGTTTCATTTTTTTATTAGTAAGTTTGTTGTTTTTTATTTGGAAAACTTACATCTGTTTATTGAAAAGTCGCGTCTTACACGAATTAATTGATACATTTTTACTTATTTACTTTTTACATCTTAAATCTTTTGCTTTATTTACTTCTTCTATCATCGTTAGTGCACCCTTTTATGCAACAGGCTGGCATTTTTGTATGTAGTCGCGCGTTTTGCGTGGTCCGCTCCTCAGAACAAAGATCTCCTTGCTCGTCCGCTCAGATAAAGTTGACAATTTGTGATTGACATTTGTTGGTCCACAATGTCAGATTGTGGACCAACGAATTGGGGACAGTGTAACGTGCCGATGGGCCAGTACTAAAATATAAGTAAATGGGTGACTTTTAATTAGTTCTTGATAGAAACAGGTATGAATTGATACTGAATAACTTTCCCCAAGGAACATAGGTCGAAATACGAAAATCAAGTTTTGATCTCCCAAAGAAACTGCATCAGCGGATGGTGATGGAGGTCAAATTGGGTATTTCGTATTTCGACCAATTTTCCTTAGGAATAGTTTTTCAGTATCATGAGTACATCATGTACATGCATATCTTTTGCTATCAAGAACTAATTAAAAGTCACCCTATACAACGTGTTAATGGAATAAGCGAAACCCTCATACACCCCAACTGATTTTTATTAAAATAAATCCATTCCCGTAAAAAAAGCTTAAAATTTTTTTTTTCTAGATATTGTTATTTTAAAGTTTCATCATAGTTCTAGTTTTATCGTTGTTCTAGCCCGCGCACTCCGCGCACGCTTCCCTCCCCTCTTCACCGCTTATGGTCCGCGCGGCACCGGTCGGCAGCGCGCTTATCCACAGAAATGTTAAGAATAGAAGCGGCAAAAGTTTAAGTAATAAAAATTTAAAAAAATCACCCCCATCAAAAACCCGTGAAATTGATTCCACTCTCGATTCTGAATAAACTATTTTCTCAGTTTCGCTCAAAGATTTCGGACCTCCTTGCTTCGCTCGGAATAGATACCTTGCTAATTTATTTTATTAGGGGATGACATCTGCCAACATATAACAACCCCATCATCGATGATCCATAGAAAACATTCAAAATAACCTGTCAAATCCATAGAAAAACGCCTACACCACCTAGTGACGAATTATTTCTATAATCCTCCTTCTAAGTACCTTTATTTTTCTGTGGTTTCGCTTATTCCGTTAACACCTTGTATAGGGTACTTCCTAATCAACTGCGTTCCTTTGAGTGTGTTACTCTGACCATAGAACTTAACAACTTTCCCTAAAGTACGACAAAAAAATTACAAAAAAAATACTTCACTTAGTTCTTGGTTATAAACTGCTACGGTTATTTTGTAATTTTTAGCGCTAATAGAAACCTTGAAATACTTTGAAGGAGGTGTGTAGTTTTTGTTATAAATATTTTTATTTTACAAGTTTTAGTGTTAAGCAAACATCGTAAGGTACAGGCACCAAAAGGTGGTTGGTAACCCTAACTGATCTAAATTACTGACCTGATGATCACTCCTTCAAAGTGGTAAGGACAAACGACTGAAAGGCCTTCCGAAGCACGAATGACGTAGTGTTGTCATATCACTACAATCATGATGTCTCTAAAAAAGTTCGAGCATTTTATGGATAGTCTCTAAAATTGATGGTCAGTAATAAGTAACCAACTTATAGACAGGTACGCACTTCGGTGGAAACAATTTGACCTTGAGCGAGTATTTTCTTTAAGGCGTTTGTAACGTAGCCACAGAATATTCAAGCAATATTTATATTTGTAATCGATTTCTCGAAAACGGTTCTAACGATTTTGATGAAAATTACTATACGGGTTTTCGGGGCGAAAAATCGATCTAGCTAGGTCTCATGTCTGGGAAAATTCGTTTTCACCGTCTTTTTAATCATTTCTTTGCGCGTTTTAGTGCGTTTAAGAAACTTACAGCGCCACCTGGGTTTGAGTAGCATAGCTTGCTCACCCGATGATATTGTCAGGTTGAGGCGGCTATTCTAGAGCGAAGCTCGGTCGCTCAGGTACTATAATAGTAAACAAGTTCAGCGTAGCGCTGGTTCGGCTGACTACAGGTTACACTAGTTTTGTCTCTACGTGTACAATGCCGTGCGTTCCATGGCATGGCATCTCTAAGATGTTCAATTTCCTGTGAAGAGCTTTCACCTGAGAGATTTTGCATTATTTACCTAACGCGTTGTTTTTAAAACACGTAGGTAATCGTGCCTATAAAGTTTGAGCGTTGCTTTCGATTTCCCTGGGATCCCATAATGAGATCCTGACTTGGTGGCCATGGGACAACTTCAGAAGTATGTTTGGTCGGATAAAAAAAGAATTTTGAAAATCGTTCTATTATTTGACAGAACGTTCTAATTGTTGTGCCACTAGCGGTCACACACCACGACTAACGTTATTTAATTTTAGAGATCGCAAAGAAAGACCAACTTCCACTTAGCCACGAGCGCTTCAAACTTTCGATCAATACGTGACTAAAATTTTGAAGAATAATCCTCCAACTCCTAACCGTTAAGGAGTTGGACCTTCCATCATCAGACCATCAACATGAGATGATGAATACCAGACGCAATACTTGTGTAGCTTTGAAAAATATATGAAAAACGTTATACGTGCCTATAAAATTTGAGTGTTGCCCTCGATTTCCCTAGGATCCCATCATCAGATCCTGACTTGGTGACAATGGGACCACCTCAGGAGTATACCCTTTCGGATGAAAAAGGAATTTTGCAAATCGTTAACACCTGACGGAAAAATAGGTGGACATACATAAAAAATACATACAGTGGAACATAGAACCTCCTCCTTTTTTGAAGTCGGTTAAAATTAGGCTTAGTTTCCATACTCCTGATAAGCCCATGTATTTACTGTGCCTCTAATTTTTTATTTTTGGGTTCCGTACCTCAAATAACGGAACCCTTATAGGATCACTTTGTTGTCCGTCTGTCTGTCTGTATGTCAAGACCCTTTATCTCACGAACGGGTAAAGGTTTCAGGTTGAAATTAATACCATTTATTAGGATCCATGAACCACACAAGATCTAAAAATTTCAATTTTTTACAACGACGCAATCAAAAGATATGGCATTTTATGTCCTCATCTCCATTCAGATTCAGATTCAGATAATTTTATTCAATGTAGATTCTTTACAGAATACTTATTGAATGTCATGCAGAATACAATGCAAATAGAGCGAGTCTACGCCGTTTCGGATCGTGCTATGGCAGCGTAAAAGAAACGGCAAGAAACCACTGCAGCACGGCCTACTTTAAGAGTCGGCTTTTTACAATGTGTTTCTTGTGTTTCGCTGGAATATCAGAGCACCATACCTCTTTGTCATTCATATAGTCATCCAATCTATAGTAAGCTTTTTTACATAACGTTTGCTTTACACATTCTTTAAACTTTCTCTCAGGTAATTGCACTATATTGTCAGGTATTTTGTTGTAGTATCGTATACACAGACCAACGAAAGATGTATTGACTTTAGTTAATCTAGTATATGGTTGATCAATTTTATGCTTATTTCTAGTATTAAAATTATGCCTGTCACAAATTTTTGGTAATTGATGAATGTTCTTTCTAGCATACATTATATTTTCATAGATATACTGGCATGGCACTGTCATAATGTTGATTTCCTTGAACAGTTCTCTCAGGGAATCACGAGTCTTCAGGCAATAAATTGCTCTTATAGCCCTCTTTTGTAAAACGAATATTGAATGTATATCAGCTGCTCGGCCCCAAAGCAGTATGCCATAAGACATAATGCTATGGAAGTAGCTAAAGTAAACCAGCCTTGCAGTAGCTACATCAGTAAGTTGTCTGATTTTTCTAACAGCATATGCAGCCGAGCTCAATCGACCAGAAAGAGCCGTTATATGAGGGCCCCAAGGAAGTTTAGAGTCTAGTGTTAACCCTAAGAAAACTGTACTATTTACAAAATCTAATGGCTCATTATTCAATACTATGTTATGTGAAGTAGACCTTACATTTGGTAGTGCAAATTTAATACAATTAGTTTTTTTGGCGTTTAGGACTAGATTGTTAACAGTAAACCATGCATGAATCTGTCCAAGTGCATCGTTGACTTCGTTATAATTTATCGTTATAAGTATCATCAGCAAATAACACAATTTTTGACAGATTCTTCACCACAGAAGGAAGGTCATTAATATAAATAAGGAATAAAAATGGCCCTAATATGGACCCTTGAGGTACGCCAATTTTGACAACAGATCCCAGTGATTTCGTCCTGTTTACTTGTACCTTTTGAATCCTGTTTTCCAAATATGACCTAAGTAGTTTAAGTGAATTATTCTTAACACCGTAATGTTCAAGTTTTAGCAACAATGTGCTATGATCTACGCAATCAAATGCCTTGGATAGATTACAGAAGATACCAATAGCATCTTCAGATTTTTCCCACGCGCAAAAGATGTATTTTAAAAGTGCAGTCCCGGCATCCGTTGTACTGCGCCCTTTCGTGAAACCAAATTGATGGTCATGTAGTAAGTTATTTCTATTGAAGTGTGAAAGCATTTGATTGAGTATGACCTTCTCAAAAATTTTACTAAGTACAGGTAAGACTGATATTGGTCTAAAATTACTGGGATCCTTTTTGTCACCAGCTTTGAATAATGGAACTACTTTACTTTTTTCCATTAAGTCAGGAAATGTACCATGATCGACACAATCATTGAATATAACAGCTAATCCATACATTTATGCAAAATAGCAAAACCTACAGGGTACTTCCCGTTGACTTAAAATTATGACATTTGGCAAGAAGCTAGGTCTCACAGTACAAATAATGGGAAAAGTCTGAAATCATTAAATATTACAACTTTTCTCACAACTAATGGTAACCAATTGTGGTGAGCTCCCGTTTTAAGAACATTCATATAAGATAGGGGTCAAGTTGGATGGTCGCGAAGGCGATTTTTGTTTTAGTTCTATTTTAAAAATGGGAACACTTACAAACTTTAAAATTGGTATGTTCATAGTGCATAAGCTATAAAATAACAACAAATAATAAAATTTGGTCAAGCGCGTGTCGGACTCAAAAAATGTAGCACATTAACTTACTGAAATTTCAACTAATACAATAATGATTATGTGGTGGTACGGAACCCTCTGTGCGCGAGTCCGACTCGCACTTGGCCGGTTTTTTTTAAAGCATCGGCTACTTTCAATGCAACCTTTTTAGTAAGATGCTGGCTGGTATTTTGATACATAATTTTTTCACGTTCATTTGTTCAAAGTTCTGTCAAGATTTGAATGGATGACATCAATCAAAGACATAGCAGTTGCAGTCTCAGGAGACGCATTTTTGAAGCGTTCGTATTGGCAAGATTCGTATACGAATCAGTGATATCGCTATTTTTGAATATTTATACCTGTGAATTCTGTCTGACCAAAGATTTTGGAAATTACGCCAGGGGGCGTTAGAAGCGCAGCGTTTTTCTTATGTCAATGGGTCTGACCCACTCGTTTTGAGCACCCAGTAGACGTTTGCCCAACCGTTGGCCGCGCCGGCTCGGCAAGCTTGTTGACAGCTTTCACACGTTGTTGGTGCGGCTCATTCCGTGTAGGTCTGTCAAGCAAGCAAGATGGACGTATACGCGGAGACTATCGCTGCCGCTGAAATATACTTTATAAAGTGAAACTCCGATATTTCTATGCACACTTTTATTCCGACTTCACTCGATCGTTGTTAACAATATACTGTCCATCTCCCTGGTTGATCCAGCCCCCCCTCGACAGTGTCTCAGTGGTAGGGAGAGTGGGGAGTACTAGTTTTGTGGGGGCTGTATCAACCAGTCACATTCAAGTAAACAACTGCGCTAGTCAAAACAGCAAATTACGACCAATCGCAAGCAAGAAAGAAACTAAATTAGTCAATATAGCAACTTACAACTTCGAATAAAGAACTACCGAGGTCAAAATAGCAACTTATTAAAGGGTTACAAATGAATGTTTATAAATTATGTTAACAGCTCGGCCATCCAATAAATAGTACGTCCTCGTACTTTTTTTTTTTTTTTTTCAATGCAAAATTAGTTAAGTATTACAGATTGATAAAAACAATTACTTGAATCAACTTAAACTTTTATCCAATATCAAATTTTATACAAATTAATTGAAAAATTATGTGACATCCAATTTTATCTCAATCATCTTCTTAACCCTAATGCGAAAATATTTGATCATTTTAATTATCTACTTATCCCTAATGTGGAAATATTTGATCATTTTAATTATCATCAATCAAAGTTTTACATCACATTTCACATCACACAACAGTAATAATCTGAGTTTTTAGAATATAACAATAATTATTATTTAAAATAAAAGTAACTTAATTATTTTCACCTGAACCATTGTTCGACTCATTATCCAGTGCTTTATCGCTGTTAGTTTCATTTTCGCTATCGTCTGCCTCATCAGAGCTGCTATCAAAGTTAGTACTAAAGTTTAACCATGGACGTATCTTATCCCCTGCAACGATAGCCTCATATCTGCGATTGTTTTTGCGCGAGATCGGGGTATCTTCTACGACGAATCTATCGTTATCAAGGATTTTGATTATCCTGTAGGGTCCTTGGAATTTAGCTACCAGCTTCTTTGACTTGCCATCATTACTGTTTATGCATCGCTCCACCCTAACAAGTTGGCCTTCCTTGTAAATAGGACCTACTTTTCTTTTGGCATCAAACCTTTCCTTGTCTTTTTGTTGTTGCTCTCTAATAAGCTTACCGGCTTCACGTCTAATATTAGAGATTTCCTGAGAAGAATGTACGCTACTAGTGTCATTAATAACATCATTCATAATACCTTCCGAAGCGTTTGTAAGACTATGTCCAAACAAGAGTTCAGAAGGACTTTTCTTAGTGGTACTATGAACAGTTGTATTTATACCTATCTGAACGTCAGACACGTATTCGTCCCAAGTTCGTTCATCCTTGCCATGGGTTTTTGCCGACAACGAATCGAGGATGGTCCTATTAAATCGTTCCACCTGCCCATTGGCTCTAGGTGTAGCTACGGCGTTTAGAATATGCTTGATACCAGTAGCGCGAATGAAATCTTTAAATGTTTTACTCGTAAAAGAGGATCCTTGATCCGTGATCAGACGTGTTGGTGTCCCGAAATAGCTAAAATGTTCTTTAAAGACTCGAATAGTGGTTGATGATTTAGTATTACGTACTGGTGTGATATTTATGAATTTTGTAAAACCGTCAATTATTACCAGGAGATAGCAGTTGCCCCGCTTACTGCGCACAAAGGGACCTAAATGGTCGGCGTGTACAGTATGGAAGGGGATTTCCGGTTTCGGGATCGGATGGAGCTCACTAGATTGTGGGCCACCCTGTCTTTTATGGTGAGCGCACTCAAGACATGCGTTCACGTACTTCCTAACAAATCGACGCATTTTGGGGAACCAATATGATAACTTTATACGTGCCAGTGTCTTTTCAAATCCAAAATGACCTACGTCATCATGATTTTTTTTCAAAATCTGCCACCTTACTCCTTTAGGTACTAACCAACGGAGTTCCCCATCGACCTTTTTGTACACTCTGCCATTTTTCAAACAATAATTATTATGTATGTCTACAACGTTAGCTGTTTCAGGGTTACCAAGGATATCCTTAATATGTTTGATTTCGTCATCAGCCATTTGTACGGTACTTAACCAGTTATCATCATTAACTATCAAAACGTCTAGGACATGGGACTCCGCCGAAGGTGGTTCGACTGGACTTCTGCTAAGGGCGTCGACATGCGCCATTCGATTTCCCGCCCTATACTCAATGCTACAATCGAACTCTTGCATCTGTACCCACCAACGTGCTATTCGTGGTACCAAATCTCTTTTTGTTAAGGTCGTGCGGATTGCATTACAATCCGTAAAAATCTTGAAAGGTATACCAATGAGATATACGCGAAACCTACTAAGAGAGGCTACTACGGCAAGAGTTTCCAGTTCAAACGAGTGGAGATTCTGTTCGTCTGCTGATGTTTTGCGGCTGTAATAAGAAACTGGTCGCAGGTGCCCCTCTTTGTTTTTCTGTAGTAGAATACCCGCGACTCCAGCCTTACTGGCATCGGTGTGGAGCTCAGTCTCTGCATGAGGGTCGTACAAAGCAAGAATTGGTCGCTGAACAAGTGCTTGTTTTAGGATCTGAAAAGCAGTTTCCTGTTCAGTGGACCAGTGCCATGCGGCATTTTTTTGCAATAGATCTGTAAGTGGACGGGCGATTGTCGCAAAATTTTTGACAAACCGACGAAAGAAGCTAGCAAGGCCAATAAAACGGCGAATGTCATGTTGGTTTTTGGGAGTAGGAAATTTGCTAATGGCTTCGGTCTTACGACTTCCAGGACGTAGTCCGTCGCTGCCAATCTCGAATCCTAGAAAATCTACGGTATCATAGAAAAAATGGCACTTTGCAAGTTTGAGGGTCAGACCACCTTTGCGCAACAAACCAAGAACCTCTTTTAGGCGACTCAAACCCTCTTCGAAGTTGTGAGCTGGAATCAGAATATCGTCCATGTAGACAACAGCAAATTTAATTTTCGCCTCTGCCAAAATCTTATGAATGGTGCGCTGAAACACAGAGGGGGCATTTACGAGACCGAAAGGCATCCGTAGATATTCAAATTGCCCATCAGGCGTGACGAAGGCTGTTTTTTGGACAGACTCCTCTGCGATAGGAATTTGGTAGTATCCGGAAGCAAGATCTAAGCTGATGAAGAGGGAATGACCGGAAAGTAAGTCGAGTTGATCGTCAACGCGGGGCAGAGGGTAATGTTCTTTTATGGTGCGTTGATTAAGTGCTCTATAATCGACGCATAAGCGTTTTTCGCCGGTTTTCTTCCTTACCAACACAATTGGGCTGGCGTACGGGGAATTAGACTCGCGAACGATGTTGGACTCAATCATTTCGTCTACCATATCTTGAACTAAAGCCCTTTCTGTATGCGACATCCTGTACGGGCGGTATACCACAGGTTCTGAATTATTAAGATTGATAGTCATCTCGCCAGCAGAAGTGAAGCCTAAATCTTTTAAGTTTTTGGAAAAACAGTCCTTATACTCGTATAGCACCTCTTCTAATTGTTTCTTCTGTTCTTCACTTATGGTGTTGCCGCAGTTAATGGTATCCTCAGTATTATCTATCATGTCTAAGTGTCTTACATGTTTGACATTATTGATTTTAAGTGCTCTAGTCATTAAGGTGTTTTTTTGAAATCTGATCGACTTCTCTGATGTATTGTGAATTAACACGTTACCTATTCCGTTATTAAGTTGGTACTCACCAGGCAATAAATAGTACTCATTTGTTTTACCCCTTAGCGAACCATTAACATAGATCGGACCAGTATAATCATCATTTGACTCAATTGGAATGCTCTTCATTTCATTGGTATTAACAGTCACGTTCTCACGTGTACAGATATGCATTTTTTTGTCTTCGTTTGTGGTATCAAAAATCAGTTCAGTAGGAGTTTTAGTTATGATTATGTTGGGATCTTCAGTAAAGTTATGACCCAGTAGAACTGAATGTTTAAGAATGTCATCATTTACCACATAAAGCTCAGTGGTCAACGTAATACCCTGCACAGTAACAGTAGTATGTATGCGGGCGAGTGCAGGTACCAAGCCACTACCTAGTCCCCTTAAAAGCGGTAATTTATTTTTGTAGAATTTAACACCTAGCGCTGCGGCATCAGAGTTTCGAATTAAAGTGCATTCACTACCAAGGTCTACAAAGCAAGCTAGATCACTATTGTTTACTTTGATGGTCATCGTGTATTTATCTTTTGTATTATTGGATGGTAAGCTAGTCTTCACATTTTTGTTCATGGGGTCAGTCTCAGTTAGTATGTCGTCGGTGCAGTCCTTAGTATCATATACGTTAATTTTCATAACACTTTTTTCGGTACTCTTGTCAGTGTTACCACTACTAGTGGTTTGGTTTGTATTGGAATTAGGGGTTTTAGTTGAACGTACGTATGGACAAGACGTGACTAAATGTCCGAGCCTACGACAGTTGTTACATTTTAAAATCGGTTTAGGACATTGAAAACTAGGGTGTCCTTCGATATTACAGTTGAAACACTTTATTGGGCCTTTGCTGGAAGTGCTGTTCACAGTAGTAACTGGGCATTGTGTTAAAGTTTGTGGTTTTCTGTCAGTCTTATTTTTGTTTAAATTCTCTCTAGGAGTAGCTACTTTTACAGTTTTTAAGTACTTAAGGACTTCTTCGGGCGTGTTGTAACGTCCGGCTTGGGCTCCAAGTTTAATACCACGATCTTCAATGCCCTGTATAATACAGTCAACCGCATTTCCACCTTTTATTTGCAATCTGTTAAGAAGGTTCAATTTAGAATAGAAGTATTGTTCCAAAGGTTCACCATACCTAGCTTTAATACCAATCATCTCTATTAGCAAATCTGCGTAATTTTCTTTACATGGAAATGACTCTATTAATTTGGATTTCCATTCTGACCATGAGTAACGGACAGTTGGGAGGGTCTGGTACCACGTTTTAGCTAAACCGGTCAACTTAGGTAAGGAATAGTGTATAATTTCCCTCTCATCCCACTCATAGATATCCGCACACTCTTCTACCTTCTTTAACCAGCTAGTAACGGTTTGAGTTTTGGATAATGGGTCGAATTCTGGTACGACATTGTTAAGAGACGTGAGCCTATGACTACTGGACTTACTAACATCTTTGAATGCTTTAATAAATTCGAGGAACATGTTACTATTATTTTTGCTGCAGCAGTCGTCATCGCAATCGGATCGTCGGCGATTGTCCCAGCGCAGTCTGGGATGTTCACGATATAAAGGACTTCTTGACCGTTCGCGATTCTTGCTCTCGTCCCTCCAACGGTGATGAGATCGTTTGGTTTCATAAGCGCGGTGATCATAACAGTCGTCCCAGTTGGGCCGACGTGAGCTCCTTCGATTTAAGCTGCGAGATCTAGAGCGTGACCGACGTATTGGACTCCTTGATCTTATACGGTCACAGCGACGATGCTCGCCGTAGTTCCGATTGCGGTGCGACTGTGAGTGATCATAACCTAGGAATTTACGGCTATCTTGTCGATGTCTATCGTATTTATCATTGCATGAGATAGAATTTTCTCGCCGGCCCCTCAAATCTCTATCAACATCATTGCGTGAGGGTCCGGACACAGGTTTTGGTTGTGAAGGTTCAGGATATTCTGGCCGGCCCCTCAAATTTCTATCAAAATCATTGCGTGAGGGTCCGGACACAGGTTTCACTTGTGCAGGTTCACGCGACCCAGAGGGCTTATCAAATTCAATGTCTGCTTGACGAGCATGTGTTTTCAAGGTCAATAGTCTTCTCCTTAAAATTCGTTCTTCGTCATAATCATTAAGATACCTCTCACCTAGGGTAATACTCCGACTTCTTGATCGTGAATCTCGTCCTTCCGCAATTTCCACATCAGTTTCATTACGTGGTTCACCCGTCCGACTTCTTGGCCTAGTAGGTTGATCGTCGCCTTCATCGTGCCCATCATTTTCCTCCATAATTAAGGCTTATATTGGATAATATCTGAAACTCAGTCCAATCAATATTAATTCTGAAGTCATACACAAAAAATAAAAATATTCTTACAAAACAATACAAATATGCTTATCTTCTTTAAGTGTTGACAGTGTGAGGAAAGCAATATGAAATACTAAGTAGTATGTGTGGGTATAGTCAAGGAGTTCCTTTATATATTATTATGTACACTGTGTGGTATATGCATTACGAGATAAGTGAAATAAAAAGATTTTATAGACCCATAGAAAAACTAAAATAATACATTCAGGTTAATGTAATTAAATCATAAAATGTTATATTTTTAAGTGATTTGTAAGTGATCGGCATGTGTTTTACAAAAAACTATGTACAGTGATGGTCATTATTTTTAAAAGTACCTGAGCAACCGAGCCTCTGTAGTACCCTCCTGAACACTCAAATATTATCAGGTAAGCAAGCTGTGCCACCGGCCAATAGATGGCGCTGTAGGCATTTGTCCAAAACGCGGTATTTTTAATAAATGCTTAAAAACACGGGATAACTTATTTTCCCAGACACGAGACCCAGCTAGATCGATTTATCGCCCCCGAAAAATCCCGCAAGGAAAATCTCATCGAAATCGCCAGAGCCGCTTTCGAAAAACCGATTACAAATATATATACATACAAATATTTCTCATTTTAATAGTACAGGGTAATTTTTTTTTTTTTAAATTAGTGATTATCCTACACGCTCAAAAAGGTTAAGCCTTGATACCAAGTCTCAAAAGAGCAAAGGCGTGATAATACGTGACTGGAAACAAACCAAAAAAATAAAAGGGTAAGATTTCAATCACTGTCTTTTATCTTTTAAATGCAACAAAAAGAAAAATCGTTGGGGATATTTGACCGTAATAGATATTTGACTGTATTTTTTTTTTGAAGTCTATTATAAAAAGAAATATTTTTTTTCACAGTAAACGAGGCCTCTCAGCTAGAATAAAACACTAAAACTGTACTAAAACATGCATGTACTTACTATTTTTGTGGGCGTTTGAGACTTATCCCGCTTCTGAACTATAAAGTGAAACTCCGATATTTCTATGCACACTTTTATTCCGACTTCACTCGATCGTTGTTAACAATATACTGTCCATCTCCCTGGTTGATCCAGCCCCCCCTCGACAGTGTCTCAGTGGTAGGGAGAGTGGGGAGTACTAGTTTTGTGGGGGCTGTATCAACCAGTCACATTCAAGTAAACAACTGCGCTAGTCAAAACAGCAAATTACGACCAATCGCAAGCAAGAAAGAAACTAAATTAGTCAATATAGCAACTTACAACTTCGAATAAAGAACTACCGAGGTCAAAATAGCAACTTATTAAAGGGTTACAAATGAATGTTTATAAATTATGTTAACAACTTATACAGTGCTTTTAAGTTTTGTTTCCAGCTGCACCATATGTGAAAAAAAAATAAAAAATATTTTTACTTATTTAGAATAAAATAAAACGTCCCTCTGCTCCTACGCACTTATTTGAAATAAAGGCACGGCCAACGTGTGAACGCAGTTTGCGGCTCGTCGTGTAGAGCCCGTGTTGGATTTCTACCCTTGAACATTTCTACCACTCGAAAGTATATTTAATCTGTGATAAGAACGATATTGGGTCCCCCGCACATGGTCAAACAGTTTCGCGATCAGACTTCGCGATCATTATTATTTCTCTTTCTTTCTTATGGCTGCATCTCTACCGGATCGCAGCATCGCGGATTTAACGTGTGCGGACACTCGACGTTTCCTTCACACATTGGGTGCGTGCACACGTAACATCCGCGATCCTGCGATCCGGTAGAGATGCAGCTATTATTAGAGACACCATAGATACACCTAGTCTATGGTCCTATAGCTTTCTCTTTCTTATAGCTGCATCTCAGCGGATCGCAGGATCGCGGATCGCGGATTTAACGTGTGCGGGGGACCCATTGAGATATCAACTTTTTAATTAGCGTTCCATTCCTACGCAATTTATTACCGGTTTTTAAAATCAATGAATAATTTCTTTCCGGTGTTTATTCTTTTCTAAGTGAAACGAAATTATCTATGTACAAGTGCGACAAGGGTTATTATGAACGTGGCAAAAAAAGGAACTAACACCGCCACCTTGTGAAACGTCACTTTTGAGTGTTCTCCTTATACAAGCCAGCGCCCCCACCCGCGTTCATTATAAGCCTTGTCTACTTGAAAGAAGAAAGTGAATTAGGACGCACCCTATATTGGGGATATGATTGATTTAGTACGAATTTATAAAAATTAATATTTCTTAAAATCAGTGAGTAAATCGTCTGCCAATTTTTTTTTGTCTTCAGTGAAACCAAATGAAGCGAATAAAAGCAACTAGAATGATGAGCAAATGGTTTAGTAGAGCCTTTTTTTTTTACATATTTACTAGTACTTCCCGTGATAATGCAGAGCCCTATACGTCTGCCTCTTCGATTTCTTTAATTTTTAGTATGTTTATGACCAGCAGCTCCATTGGCAGACATGAGCAAATGATTTAGTACCCTTCTTTTTTTTACATTTTTGAAAATCTGAAACTCAAAAACGCAGCGACGGACAGAAAAACTTTACTGAACCAAATCAATTTATAATAATCTAAACTATCATCTCTAGCGATATGAAATACGTGCAAATCATATAGCGAAATATTTTTCATCTCCCTTACTAAAAAGAAGCTAGCAAATAGCAAATAGTTATTTTTCACCACGTCTGCACAGAGTTATACAAAAAATTAATTACGTAAAAAATCACCAATAAGAAAGGAATGTTTCATTTCAACACAGTTAATAAAAGTTACAACACTAAACCTTCTCACAAAACACTTTTATACTTACATTTTCATAAAACTTTTGTACAAACGAGGGCCCAATAAAAAGACGCCACGTCTCTGGAAGTTTGTAACAAGAAATTAAGTTTGTGCCCTTACTTCGTTAGAATAATATTTCTCCAACGAATTTGTGAAGTACAGTCGGCAAAAAGTAATGCTATCCACCTTTAAGGCGATATGTAATTTTTTTGGGTATTTTGAAGACAAATATCTTTTTATTTACTCAGTACCTTGCCGTGATTTTGAGGTATGTGTTTCTTGACCATTCAAGTGATCATATCGCTAAGACCAAAACACGATTAGCGAAAATCGGCTCGACAAAATAAAAATCCAAAGTTGCCTTTTCAATTTTCATTATTTCCTCTTTTTGTGGAATCTGAGGTGTTTTAAGTAGTGAAGTTAAGTATACAGAAACGTATTTGTAGTTGCTATCATATACCTAACCTAAAATTTTATTTTATACTTAATTTTTACAAAAAGTCGATATTTTATATCAGGCGCTTACGTCATTTAGTTCTGGTAACACGCACAGTATATCTGTCGCACTCTAATGCGTTGCGGATTGCGCACTTTATCCCTTTCTTTCAAGCGAAAAGACTGCGCCCGCTGTCAAATAAAGGGTGTCCAGCGGAAAATTTTCAAGTTTGAAATTAAATAAATAAAAAACCGGCCAAGTGCGAGTGGAACTCGTGCCCTAAGGGTTCCGTACCTATCTACCATATGATATACTAAAAGCTTTTGCTCTTTGTTTTTAAAAACTCCGCGACCATCCAACTTTACCCCTCTTTTATAGAAAAGTTCTTGAAACGGGAGCTCACCTTAATTGGTTATTATTAGTTGTGAGAAAAATCGAATTTTTTAATGATTTTAGACTTTTCCCTTTATTTGTACTGTGACACCCAGTTTCTTGCCAAATTACATAATTTTAGGTCAACGGGAAGTACCCTGTAGGTTTTGCTTTTTTGCATAAATGTATGGAGATGAGGACATAAAAATCCATATCTTTTTATTGCGTCGTTGTAAAAAATTTAAATTTTCAGATCTTGTGTGGTTTATGGACTTTAATATTCTTTATCAATTTCAACCTGATACCTCTTCTCGTTCGTGACAAAAAGGGTCTTGACAGACAGACAGACAGACGGACAACAAAGTGATCCTATAAGGGTTCCGTTTTTTCATTTTGAGGTACGGGACCCTAAAAAGGAAAAATTGAAACTCATTTTTTATTTTTCCATATTAAACAGTCAGGTTGCGGATTTAAATTTTTAATAACAATACAGGATACTGAGTGGTTTCTTGCTGGCTCTCTTTTTGAGGGTAGCTGTCATACAATGGAAATAAAAAATTGCGATTAGCTCAAAAATGGCTAAAATGATCTTGATGAAATTTTGCATGACCAAGAATCTCGATGCAAGGTATCTTTCGGCAGTATCCATTGTTCTGTGCAAGTTCATATTGTCTAACTACAAAAATTTAAAAATGTGATTTACTCAAAATTGGTTTCAATGAGCTTATTTTAATGTTTCAAATTGGAATTCTAAATTGGTTATGAACCTGACTGCATATTTTATTTAAACATTTTTACATAAATCTAATACAGGTAAGTTTTTATTTCCATATTATTTGCATGGAATTACAAACTTAAGTTTGCACTTGGTCATTATTTACTCTTTACCATCCGCAGCCCTTTAAAATCTAGTAGTTACAGCATTCGGCTCTTGATCCGGAAGTTCTGGGTTCGTGTCCCCTGTCGAATGATGACTCTCGTGTATCGCGAGAAAGTAAGTGCAGTGCTGCTGTACCATTTATTTCCTAGGCACTCTTGCAGCCGGACCACCTAAAATTTGGCCAATTCATCCGCAGAAAGCAATGGCGCACCACACCTTGATTTTAGAGCAATGCAAACGCTTTTAATGGATTTCTTTATGGTTGCTCAGGCACCAATAACGCATGTTCTGCTTGTTTACTTAGCCATGGATATAAAAATGTGCTTTATCACTGAACGGTATGTTGCCAAGCGTTCGTGCTGTTCGAAAAAGCAGAGCATAATTGATTTTTCATTGAAAAGGATAATCATTCTCATTTAGACCTTGCACGATTTGCATTTTGTGGAGTGAATCTTAATTGTTTTCTTCAAAATAACGTGCACTGATGATTTTTTATTCCGGTAGAGGCCTTTATCTTTCGAGCTTTTGTACTCGTGGATTTTGCATGATTTGGTGTCGAATTTGAGCCACATGTTCCGGTGTTGCTACTGATGTTGATGGACCCGGAGAAGTTCTGTTCACCACTGTCCCTTGTTGTCTAAGCCTTTGCATCCACGACCAGATAAGTTGCGTTTGCGGGCCGGCACTTAGTCTGCGAATATTGAAGTGCGTGCAAAAATTGCAACGCGCACGAGCCAACGATTCGCGTGTTTTCAATATTGCTCATTGGTAAACGCGCGATGTGCACCTGACCAGTGAATCATCGCAACAAATAAATCCGCAAATCTTATGCATCGAACGATGCCTCCCCCCTTCACTTCAAACCGCTGGTTTTTGAGCAGTCAAAATACAAAGTCGAAAATTTCCCGCTGGACAAGTTGAATTTTCTGTGTTGTTTTCACGCTGCCCAAGCCATTTAGTTTGCACTAATTGACTCGCGCTGATCCAGCTTTTTATTCTTTTTATCAATGAGAAATATAAATTCCTTTTTTAGGGTTCCGAAATAAAACGAAACTTTTAGGTGCGACTTCGTCTGTCTGTCTGTTACACCCACAGAAAAATAAAGCGAAGCAAGGAGGTCCGAAATCTTTGGTTACACCTGTATATCTCAGCAACCACTCATGCTATCAACTTGAAATTTGGAATAGTTTCAAAATATAATCGCGCACCTTTATTACAAATGAAAGAATTTTAAAAAATATTATAACTATTATTGTATAGGGGGCCTGAATGGGGATTAAATTGTCATTACTTTGTCAAATGGGGTATCATAACATTACCAAATAGATTTTTAATTTTTTACGTCTCTTAGTTTTCAAGTTAAGATGAAAATTGTCAAAAAAATTCCATTCATCCACTAAATATTACAGGAAAATAAAACGATCACCGTATTTTAGAAATCTGCAAAATACCTTGACAAACAAAGTTAGTTTTGCGGTCCTAGAAATGGTCTTTATTACTTCTAAAAATACTTTGTTATATCGGAACCCGAGGAGCGCGAGTCCGACTCGCACTTGTTTTTTTTTAAAGTGGTGTAAAACCTTAAGGGGCTTTTTCTGGGGGCTAAATGTAACAAATTACAACTTTGCGAAATTCGCAAAAAATATCTAATTCAAACAAAATGATCGGTCCAATTTGTATGAAAAGTCGACTTTTTTCCGAATTTCGAAATGTCGTAGACAAAAATTGTTGCATTTAACCTCCAGAATAAGGCTTTAAAAGGTTTTTCAACACATTTGCTCATAAAACAGCTCTATTTGCAATGTATTAAGGTCCATAATCCAGCTTATTAAACACGCGTGCTTTTTTCATGTTTTCATTACTATAATTTCACTAGTGTTCTAATTTTTGTCTTTTTTTTAATCGGCAAGATGCAAGGAGTTTCTATATCTATACCATTCATAATATTTTCATGAAAAAGTAAACTGTGTTCGATAATATGATAAATAAATGTTAATTACATGGAATAGTACATTAAAATGCAAGTGCGCTATTTTGGATATTACAGCCGAGGCTCAGAAATTGCAGCCCGAGCCGCAGGCGAGGGCGTAATGGAGCCGAGGGTGTAATTACCAACGCGCACGCGCTTTTTACGACGTTTTCCAACACATTTGCGAATAAAAACAAATCAAATTGGTTACCTTTAAAATACTAAACTTTGCTAACCTTACGTCCACCGCACGTCCACCGGAACATTTTGTCGGCTGCATATGTTCATGCTTCCCTTTAATTTTACCAAATTTCAAAATTGTATTTCGAGTATGAGTATTTTAGACGGTTCAGGATCAGTTTTTTATATGTAGACGTCGACACTGTTAGAAATAATTACAATAATAAACACGACAAATATTTGTAAAATGGCGCGCATTCTTTCTTTTTCAGCGGTCACAGATTATACGTCGCGTGAGGAGCCCCCAAAACATTACCATGTTATCTTACACCATCAATCTTTTATCAATTATTAGTCAATCTAGTAACCAAGCTATAAAAAAAAGTAATTGTCACTCGGTACCCAAACATCCTGTTCCATTTACCTTGAAATAAATTATCAAAAATTGAATATCTTGTTACGTAAATGACAAATTTAGTGTTAATTAGTTAATTACTATAAATAATTTCATAAAATCAACATTCATTTATGATATTTTCTCGAAGTCAGCTTGAAAATTTTAGTAACATAATAAGCATAAAAACTCCTTGCTCTTGGCCGATTTAAAAAAAAAAAAAACAAAAATAAAACACTAGTTAAGTAATATTATGACAAAAAGACGCGTGTTTAATGAGCTGGATTATGGACCTTAATACAGTGCAAATAGAGCTGTTTTATGAGCAAATGTGTTGAAAATACTTATATTAATCAACCAACTTACTACAAATTTGTCTTTAAAGTAACAAAATATTGAATATTAAATAATTCATGGGAGTGAGCCTCAGAACAAAGACCTCCTTGCTGAGTAAGCTGTTTGACAGGTTAGTGTTTTATTTTTGTTTTGTTTTTATAGCGGCAAGGTGCAAGGAGTTTCTATATCTATAACATTCATAATAATTTAATAAATTAAGAAACTGTGTTCGATAATATGATAAATAAACGTTAATTAAACGAAAATATTGATTTTAATCAACTAACTAACTACAAATTTGTCTTTAAAGTAACAAAATATTCAATTTTAAAATAAATTGAAAAGTAGTCTTGTTGTAAAATGTGTTTAATGTAGGTAATAAAAAAATAAATGACTTGTACAAATAAGAAAAACAGTGATAAGTGTAGAACGTCGAAAATACTTGAACAAAAATACAAGTCCGGTGTATAGGGTGACCTAGAAATGTGAGGAAAACGTCTACGAAATTTCCTTAGGAAAAAAAGGTAAGCGCGATTTTGATTCGTTTTTATTCGCAAATGTGTTGAAAAACGTCGTAAGAAGCTTGTGCGCTTTGGTGATTACACCCTCGGCTCCATTACGCCCTCGCCTACGGCTCGGGCTGCAATTTCTGAGCCTCGGCCGTAATATCCAAAATAGCGCACGTGCATCTTAATGTACTATTATACGATTTTTTTAAAGCCTGATATATTGACGAAGATAGTCTACTGCTACTACATATTTTTAACTCCCCAGATTTTATGAAGTCCTTAAGTGCACTTTAATGGACAAGGTCATGAGATCTGTAGAATTTAATAAAAGTCATTAATTTTATTTATACCCCTAAAATAACTATTCCTCAAACGGTTTTTACAAAAGTACCTAAATTGTAAAAACAATGCACAAAAAAAGTCGGAGTTGGCTAGTTAGGATCGCCGTATGGTCACCAAGTGCAATCAAAACGCTTTCAAAAGTATACATACATCCTTGCTTTTTGCTGTCTGTACTTAACAGCGCCTAATTCTGATCCTTCGAAGAATTCCACGAAGCATGTTCCGAGAAATTGTGCGGAAAATCCGGAATGTACGAATATCGGAATGCGATTAAACCGGAACTGCAAAAACGGATCTCATTTTCCGGAACAAGGGGAATTTCTCATACCGCAGGACAGTGATTGTTTTTCTTTGTAGAAGATGTTTTGGGGTTTATTTACAAAACTATGGATAAGAAATTGTTGTTTTTAGAGTTCTGTATGGAAAGTGTCCTATTATAAACCCACGCTGATTGTCTGCATTTTGAAGAGCCGTATTTTTTACTGTGATATTAGCTGATTGGGGTTCTTAATTTTATTTAAAACGCCAAAAAATTTTTTAATAAAACCCTGGACGAAAGCACCCCTGCTTGCTGCTTTTTGTTAGATGGGAAGTACCATAGTCATCACGCTTGTTAGCGTTACGGCTGGCACCATGGACCGCGGTTGTTGGTGACCGCAGAATATAAGATGATGCGATACACAGAAGGATGCTGCTGCCCATCCTCTGACTCATTAACCCTTAGTCGCGTCTTACGTCGAGATGGCTTGGTACTATTCTATGCCGGCACCACACGGGCGTTTATCTTTGGGTATTCTTCTATTAAGGTCGTTCAAATATATAGAAGATGTGTTAAGCAGTTTTCGATACAGGTATCTAACAAAAATCACACCAAACGACATAAAAAGTTAAAATTGGTCAAGTGCGCGTTGGACTTGCGCGCCGAGGGTTCCGATACGCCTATCGTATTATTAGGATCACATAAAGTTGATCTAGGCCACACAACTAAGTTTGTTTCTAAAGGACTTAATGATTAATGATTAAGTCTTAATCTATAAAACTGCGCTAGATGAAAACATTGTTTGTCTTATAATATAAGTTTTTATTGACTTATATTAATCGAGATTGTTTTCGCTTTGAAAACTTCGGAGATAATTCAAATGCTATTTTATTAGACATTTTTATAATAAGTAGTAGTTATAAACAAGTCAAATACGTACCTATTTTAAATGTTCAATATAATCCCTTTTATGTTATATGCCATTTGGCCTAGTTACCACAGTTTCAAGGTCAACTTGGGTATCATATTCACAGGTTACCATTAAAGCTTGGGATTTTTTTGACCTCTCCATACAAATTGCTCACCCTGATCGAACAGTTTGTATTGGGAGATCATTTTTTTTTTCATTTTCCAAAAATTTTCTTTGGGAAAGTTGTTCAGTTTCGTTGACAGAGCATGCTCTTTCAGTTTACGGAACACCGTCCCTTACATCCCATATATTTCAGCTTTCTATTACTAAAGGTAAATTGAGTTAAGCCGCTCACATAACAAAACTAAAAGGGTTGCTGGTTGATTACGAAACCTATTATACAACGTGTTAACGGAATAAGCGAAACTGAGAAATTAGTTTGTTCAGAATCGAGAGTAGAATCAATTTCACGGGTTTTTGATAGGGATATTTTTTTTTAATTTTTATTGCTTCTATCTATCTATATATATAAAAGAAGATGGTGACTGACTGACTGACTGACTGACTGACATATCAACGCACAGCCCAAACCGCTGGGTCTAGAGATTTCAAATTTGGCATGTAGGTTGAGACCTAGGGGTGCACTAAGAAAGGGTTTTACAAAATTCCACCGCTAAGGGGGTAAAATAGGGGATTAAAGTTTGTATGAAAGTCCGTCAGTTTTGAAGTTAGGATCTTCAAAATTTGTATTTAGGCTGACGACAAAAAATTAATATTTACGTGTCTCAGGGTTCTTGAAAATTCGACACCCTTAAGGGTGAAAAGGTGGATGAATTTGAAAATTCTTTATTTTTAAAGTAAAATCCACATAATTTATTATTTAGGCATTAATGATGTAATTCTATGCAACGTTCATCACTGTTATTGAAATTCCACCCCAAATTCAACACCTAAAAAAGGGAAATGGAATGAAAAAGTCTAAAAACCAATATGGGTATCGTTTGTATGGTGTATCGGGTCGCTGATTACGAAAACTACAACAATTTTGAAATCCAACGTGGTGGACGTTAAATACCATCATTCCCTTGGGATGGGGTCGGGGTGCGATAGGGTTGAATGTGAATATGGGTGTCGTTTGTATGGTTTATCGTGTCGCTGATTACGAAAGCTACAACAACTTTGAAATCCAACATGGTGGACGTGAATAATACCATCATCCCCTGGGGATGGGGTTGGGATGCGATAGGTTTGAAATGTCTAATAAATATGGGTGTCGTTTCCATGTTAGAGATAGCGGTTAAATTGGCGTTAGGGGTAGGGATAGGGGCAGGGATAGGGAGAGGTAGAGGTAGAGAGGTAGAGGTAGAGAGGTAGAGGTAGAGAGGTAGAGGTAGAGAGGTAGAGGTAGAGGTAGAGAGGTAGAGGTAGAGGTAGAGAGGTATTCAATTCAATTCATTTTATTCTAAAACAGAAATTCTGTGTGCGAAATAACATACATAATCATTTATAATAACAAGTTAAATTAATCATTTTACCAATACTCAAATTAAAGTTTTAATACATAAAGTTAATAAATTAAAGCTAATATATCCTATCTAATAAGTTTATCATAATGTTAACAAAATTTCTATTAATATTATTATCATAATATTTATGTCATTAATTATAAAAGTCATCAAAATTATAACAATTTTTTTCTAACAGAAACAACTTCAGTCGGTCCTTAAACACTTCTACACTACATATTATTTTTAATTCAATCGGAAGTCCATTGAAAAATGCTACGGTCTGGTATAGAGGGCTGTGCTTCACTATATTTAACCTCGGTTCAATTATTGTCTTTAGGTCCTTTCGCCTAGTGGCAAGACGCAACTTCATTTCATCTTCCGTTTCGAAAACCGATCTTCGCTTCATGAAATCTACTTGCAGTATCAGAATATACAGACTAGGTACAGTTAGTATTTTATAATCTTTAAAATAATTTCTGCAGGATTCCCATGGAGGAATTCGAGCAATTGTTCTTATTGCTCTTTTTTGGGCAACAAAAGCCTTTTTCAGGTTATAATTATAACTATTTCCCCAATGCTTGATGCTGTAACGTAACTTAGATTCTATCAAGGCACAATAGACAGATTTTAACTGGTCCAATGTCAGTAAGTCTCTAAGGCTTCTCAATGCGTAACATGCAGAGCTGATTGAACTTTCCATCGTACTTAGTTCGCCCTTCAAGTTAAGAAGAGGGTCTATATGTATTCCTAAGAACTTTACTGTATTAACCAACTCTATATTTTGATTATTTAAAGATAACCTCAGGGACTCTTGAAGAGGTAGAGAGGTAGAGGTGTAGAGGTAGAGAGGTAGAGGTAGAGAGGTAGAGGTAGATAGGTAGAGGCAGAGAGGTACATGTAGAGGGAGAGAGAGAAGGAGGGGAAGGGGAGAGGGAGGGAGAGAGGGCGGGGGAGGGGGTGAGGGGGAGGGAGGGGGAGGGGGTGAGGGGGGAGGGAGAAGGAGGGGGGGGGGCAGGGGGAGAGATATACATAGAGATAGATAGAATATTACATAAAGGTGTCTCTCATCTCTCTTTTTACATTTGTTAGGATACTGCTGCTAAGTTCCTCTGTTCTGAGTAATTTATGAGTAACGTCTGTATATTATATAAAATTCAGCTGGATCTTGAATTATACTCATTGATTTGCGCAGGGTTAGTCCTGTTTTTCCTTAGTTTAAAATTACCCCGAAATGACGGGAAAATATCTCATTGCTTCGGAAAACCGGTAACAACATAAATACGAAAACCACGCGAGCGAAGCCGCGGGCAACAGCTAATTCTAAATATTTCTGTGGATACGAGCGCTGGCGGCGCCGCGGCGCGGCTCATGAGTGGTGAGGGGGGGAGGGAAGTGAGCGTGGCGTGCGCGGAGTGTGCGGACTAAAACAACGATGAAACTAGAACGATGATGAAACTTTAAAATAACAATATCTAGAAAAAGAAACCTTTTTTTAAGATTTTTTTTACGGGAATGGATTTATTTTAATATAAATCAGTTGGGGTGTATGAGGGTTTCGCTTATTCCATTAACACGTTGTATAATGTTCCCAAAGAAAAGTTCACTAACATTACTATTGCAAACGATATTTTTTTCTTTTTTCTCAATTTTATTTCTCAGTATTCCTTGGATGAAAATGTTTAGTTTAAAGGGCAGATTCATATGTACAGGGTGTAAGGGGGGACGCTGTACCGAAAACTAAAAGGGCGTGCTCAGTCAACGTAACTGAACAACTTTCTCAAAGAAACATTTTTGGGAAATGAAAAAAAATGTTGACCTCTCCATACCAACTGTTCGATCAGAGTGAGCAATTTGTGTGGAGAGGTGGAAATTTATCTCTTTTCCCAAAAATGTTTATTTGGGAAAGTTGATCAGTTTCGTTGACTGAACATGGGCATGTTCAGTTTTCGGTACACCGTCCCTTACACCCTGTATAGCAGGATAATTGTATACTTGAGTATGGTACTTAGGACATGAAACTGAACAACTTTCCCGAAGAAACATAGGTCGTTGAATGAGAAATTTTTTGGTCGTCCCATACAAACTCCAGTATTGACGGCGCATAATTTGTTTGGAGAAAGTTCAGTTCAGTTTCATGTCCTAAGTACCACACTCAAGTACAGTCAAGTGCTTTTTCCTAACGCCCTATATTTTTAATTCAGATTCAGATTATTTATTCAATGTAGATTCTTTACAGAATACTTATTGAATGTCATGCAGAATACAATTCAAATAGAGCGAGTCTACGCCGTTTCGGATCGTGCTATGGCAGCGTAAAAGAAAAAATAAAAAATATCGTGTTGAATCTTTGGACCTGATATGAGTATTCCTATCTTGTTAGTGAGGTCAAAAGCAACAACTTTTATTCTACGACTTTGCTAACAACGATAAAAAAAAATCGACATCCCATACAAAGTAACGTAAGTGACCAACACATTTTGTATGGGAAGTCGAAATTTTTATGTGCGTTGTTAGCAAAGTCGTAGAACAAAAGTTGTTGCTCTTGAAGTCACCAACAAGGTGGGGATACTCATATCAGGTCCAAAAAAATAACCGTAATATTATACACATTTTAGTTATCATATTAGTTTTTGTCATGCGTTGCTGAGCACCAAGTTTCGGCGGACGGTTTGAAACCAAACTATAAAACTCTAAACTTGTTGAAATTGCGGCTTCTGGTCCAACTCACTTTTATTGGTTTTTCTGCCCCAGCCTGCGCAGAAAGAGGTTGACCTGACTGAGAATATTTTTTCTTTCATTCATCTTATTAAGTTGCTTTTGATTAATACTCGTAGCTTAGAACTTTATAATTGAGTGAGATTGGTGATGACAAGTGTATTTTTAGGGTTCCGAATCTCAATAGGAAAAAGAGACGGAACCCTTTATTGATCGTACATTTGTCTGTCTGTCTGATCTATCTATCTGTCTGTCCGTGGATCTATCTGTCTGTTTGTCCATCGTTATGTCAAGACCCTTTTTCTCATGAATGTAAAAACCAAAAAAAAATTATACTATTATATTATACTTTAATTAGTAATTTTGTTCATACAACATTATTAACACTCTACAATCTATATATATATATATAACAGAAGAAGGTGATTGACTGACTGACTGACATATCAACGCACAGCCCAAACCGCTGGGTCTAGAGATTCCAAATTTGGCATGTAGGTTCCTTATGTGGCTTAGGGGTGCACTAAGAAAGGGTTATATATATATAAAAGAAGAAGGTGACTGACTGACTGACTGACATATCAACGCACAGCCCAAACCGCTGGGTCTAGAGATTCCAAATTTGGCATGTAGGTTCCTTATGTGGCTTAGGGGTGCACTAAGAAAGGGTTTTACAAAATTCCACCCCTAAGGGGGTAAAATAGGGGATGAAAGTTTGTGTAAAAGTCCGTCAGTTTTAAAGTTAGGATCTTCAAAATTTGTATTTAGGCTGACAACTAAAAATAAAGTTTTACGTTTCTCAGGGTTTTTGAAAATTCTACACCCAATTAAATTGAAAATCCTTCATTTAAAAGTAAAATCCACTAAATTTATTGTTTAGGCATTAGGGTTGTAATTCTGTGGAACGTACATCACTGTTATTGAAATTCCATCCCAAATTCATCCCTAAAAGAGGGAAATGGGGTGAAAAAGTCTAAAAACCAATATGGGTATCGTTTGTATGGATTATCAGGTCGCTGATTACGAAAACTACAACAATTTTGAAATTCAACGTGGTGAACGTGAAATACCATCATCCTCTGGGGATGGGGCTGAGTTGCGATAGGGATGAAATGTCTAAAAATCAATATGGGTGTCGTTTGTATGGTTTATCGGGTCGCTGATTACGAAAACTACAATAATTTTGAAATCCAACATGGTGGACGTGAAATACCATCATCCCTTGGGGATGGGATTAGGGTGCGATAGGGTTGAAATGTCTAAAAATCAATATGGGTGTCGTTTGTATGTTTATATAAGGATAGGGATAGCGGTTAAGATGGCGTTAGGGGTAATGATAGGGGAAGGGATAGGGGTAGGGTCAGGGGCAGGGTTAGGGGCAGGGATAGGGGTAGGGTCAGGGGCAGGGATAGGGAAAGGGAGTGGGGGAGGGGAGAAGGAGAGGGAGGGGGTGAGAAAGGGGGAGGGAGGGGTAGGGGGAGGTAGAGTTAGAGGGTGTAGAGGGAGAGAGAGGAAAGGGGAAATTAGGGGGAGGGGAAGGCGAGGGGGGATGGGGGGAGTTAAAGGGGGAAAGGGAGGAGGATGGGGAGGAGGAAGGGGGGAAGGGGAAGGTGTGAGGGGGGGGTGAGGGAGGGTGGAGGGGAAGAGGGGGTGAGGGAGGGGGAAAATGGAGAGAGGAAGAGGGGAAGGGGGAAAGAGGAAGGGAAGGGGGGAGAGAGGGGGGAGGGTGGAGGGGTAGAGGGAGGGGGGAGATGGAGAGGGGTAGGGGGACGGGGGAGAGGGAGGGGAGACGAAGAGGGAGGGGGAGGGGGGATGTGGAGGGGGGATAAAAAAGGATAGATAGGGACGAATAGGGAATTTTTGACTTTTATGAATACCTCCTCGCTACCTATTCACTTCACTCCCTTTATTGCCTTCTTTTTTAAGGTCGCCTGTAACGATTGACAATGAAAATTCCGCACTACCTACCAGTTGAATAAAACCAAAAGATAATTAAATTTGTAGTAAGATGCATTTATTCAACTTGGATAATTAAGTACAAATGCATCTTTTACGTAGGGATCAAGAAGGATAAGCGTTCCGCAAAATATGTTTCAGTTAAGTTCGAGTTCTGTTTTTTATAAAATCTACGCGGACGAAGTCGCGGGTAACAGCTAGTATCTTATAAAATTCAAGTTACCAAATCCTAGCCAACTTAGAAAGATTGTTTTATTTTTGCTGTAATATTTAAATAAACCTCTATCGATCATAATTAATTCAGATTTTTCCTTTCGCAAACTTCGGAGATAAGGGAGGGAATGGTATTTTTTTGTAATTTTTCATTATAACTTGAAAACTAAGAGTTGTAAAAAATTACAAAAATCTATTTTGGAATGTAAAACCCTTTCTTATGATACCCCACTCGACCTAGTAACGAAAATTTAAAATTTTGTTCCCCCTATTTGGGCCCCCTTTACACGAATAATCATAAGTTTTTTTTTAATTCTTTTATGTGCAATTAAGTTGGGCCATCATATTCTAAAAGTGTTTCAAATTTCAATTCAATAGCATGAGTGGTTGCTGAGATATACAGGTGTGACAGACAGACGGACAGACAAAGTTGCACCCATAAGGGTTCCTTTTACACCGTTCTGGTATCGGAACCCTAAAAAGACAAAAATAATATACTTAGTTTTACCCTTCAACTTTTATCAAAAATACGCTTAGGCTCTGCAATGTTCATGTTTCAGTGGTCCAATTAACTAAAATAAAACCTAAAACATCCTAAAAATATACAGGGTGTAAAGGACAGCCCTCCGAATACTGAAAGGGCGATCAGTCAACGTAACTGAACATATTTCAGCGAATAAATTTTTCAGGAAATGAGAGAAAAAATCGGCCTCTCCATACAAAATTGCAAACTTGATTGGACAGTTTGTATGGGGAAGCCGATTTTTTTATTTCGTTTCCTGAAAGTTTTTTTGACTGAAAATTGTTCAATTACGTTGACTGGTAGTGATCATGCCCTTTCAGTATTCGGAGGGCTGTCCCTTACACCCGTTATAATCGGCCTTTTGACATACAAAGGTCACATCAAATGATAATTTCCACCATATTATGTGTTTCCAGTAGGGCCAATTAATGAAAATGTATCAGGGTAGGTATTGCGAGGAAACTATACCGAATTAAACAAAAATCATCACAAAAAGACGTTCTAATAATGTATTTAGAATCAACTGAATAGTGTACAAAGACATGGCCAGGGTCCCATAGTAATCTGAAACGCCTTCTTTGTAATCGAAATCCTTCGACAAATTTTTAGGGTGAGTTAAGACCATGAAAATGAACGACTCAAGGTCCGGAAACGAAAAAAAAATTTCGACCTCCCATAAAAAGTGAGCCTCTCCGAGCGCGCATTTAGTATGGGAGGTCGAAATTTATTTTTCTTTTCCGGACCCATGTTCTTTGGGGAAAGTTGTTCATTTTCATGGTCTGAATTCACCCTAAAAATTTGTCGAATGATTTCCATTTCACTCTGTAGAAACATAGACCAATCATTTTGTCCGTCTTGTAATTATAGAATCAAGTTTTTCTAACTACGTGAACTTGTGGGGTTTCGTTTTGAACCTAATACCCAAACATACATTTAATTAACTTCACTGACGTTTCATAGCAACATAATAATTTCAACGAAAAGATTTAGAGAACTTTTGTGGAAAAACGCTGATGTGCAATTAAAAACATACAAATCTCTGAAGCCCTCAATTAAAAAGTCTTAGTAACAATGGGCAATAGTAAAAAAATATCTCGCGCACCGAGGGTTCCGTATCACTAAGGTAAAATACCGTCTTAGTTATGGACGCGCAGTCACGAAGAAGTGTATTAAAAACGCGCGAGTTTTTATTATTTTTTCTTATTCTATTTATGCACTATAACCATTGTAAGTGTTCCCGTTTTTACGATAGAGCTAAACAAAAATCGAGCAAAAATTGCCTAAAAGAACACCTTTTTAGGTGGGGAGCCCCCTAAATTTATTTTTTATTTTGAATATTTGTTGTCATAGCGGCAACAGAAATACATAATCTGTGAAAATTTAAACTGTCTACCTATTACGGTTTATGTAATAAACAAAACGGTTTATGTATGAGATACAGCCCGCTGACAGACAGTCAGACATCGAAGGCATATTGATAGGGGTCCTGTTTTTCACCCTTAGGGTACGGAACCCTAAAAACAATGAGCAAATCGGGTTTTTGTTTCTATAATATTTCAAACTTTTTGGTTTTCAGATTTGATTCGTCAAATTATTGTTAAGTATTTGCATATAAGTTGTATATTATGTTGCCGTTATTTATTTATTTATTGATCCAGTTGCAAATTACATGTCATCTCATAAAACTAGTAAATGTCAATGGCATGCAACGCCTTGTTCAGGCACAGCAACATATCTTAATCTAATTACATTATTTTAACGGCACAATTATTTATATAATCTATACGAAAATTAAATAAATAAATCATCTAATTTCTACAATTCTTTGTCAGTAAGGTTAAAGTGTAGAATTCAGGTAATCTGCAGATTACCTAGTTAATGTGCACATTAACATATTCCGCACTTTAACGATAACATATATACTTATTTTAAATATGGTCTCTTAAAACCCTTCATTCTGATTCCCCGCTTTATAGGTTTAGGCCGAGGGTTTAGGAGAAAAAGAAAATTAAGATGCTCATTTGGCTCCAGAAATTTCAAAATTTTAGTATAACGTGTGAATACATATATATATAAACACAGGTCACGTGTGACGCCGGAAAAGAATAGTACCATCCCATAAATACCCGTGGGTGTCTTAAGAGGCGACTAAGGGTTATAAACTGGAGGATAGGCAGCAGCATCCTCCTGTGTATCATACCATGTTACTTACTGCGGTCACTTACAACCGCGGTCCATGGTGCCAGCCGTTACGCTGACAAGCGAGGTGACTATGCTACTTCCCCTCCACATTTTTCCAGCAAAATCCAGGAGGGAGCTCCCTGTCCAGTAGTGGACATTTCATGGGATGTTATGATGAACCACCGGTCAAAAAACTACGCTCTTTTTGGGCGCAGTCGGGTAAGTAGGGCAAATAGCAAGTTGACTACACGTTTTTGTGGCTAAAACAATAAATGACTCGGCTTTTGGCGCGGTTAGTAATGTAATGACCCTACCAATTTGTGGACCCTACTATACTCCTCTTCTGCGCCATAAATAAATAAATAAATTTATTTCTCACGGTGCGCGGTGGCAGCACCTCTGCTCTGCAAGTTATGAAGTTTAAAAACTACACTCCAACTGATGAGCAACTATTACTCATATAATTAAAATGAAGGCTTAAAAGAATCGTCTAGTCGTGAAAGAAAGAAAGAAAGGAAGTTAGAAAGAAAGAAAGAAAGAAGGAAAAAAGAAAGTGAGAGAAAGAAATATTTTGTTTGCGTAAACATGATAATTCAAAGTCATTTTAAAGTATCACATGTTTAGTCAGGCATAAAAGATAAATTTAGTCTTTTTATAAGCCTAAATTAAAAAAAAATTTTCTCTAGCCACAAAGCAGGTCCGGAGTCAAAATTTTGTCAAAGAACACTAGAATGCAGCAGTAATGTACTTATCAAACGGATCGACCGGTAGGGGAACTACGGTACGTACGAAGAATAGTATCGGGTGACCGAGCTTCGTTAAAATATCATCGGGTGAGGAAACTCTCCTCGCCAACAGATGGCGCTGTAGGTTTCTGTCTGAAACGCGGTATTCAAAACAAATGCTTAAAAACATTGGAAAACCTAGTTTAATCGATTTTTCGCCCGCAAGAAATGCAAATATTGCTCGTTTATTAGTATAGGATAATAGTTTACTAAAAATCAGTGGTTCCAAGACAGGAATAGGCTGACGAGGGTCGATGAGCAGCCAGGCTCTATTGGGACTGGACGGGACATGCAAGCCGAACGCTTCTGCAACGGTTAGTGTAGGCAACGAAGCAGTTGACCCCAACATAAATTTCTCAGGCAGATTTTATTTGACAGGTATCATGAATTAAATGTAAATTCAAAATATCAAAAAAAATAAAACAAAAAAAAATTTCATACATTTTTGTATGGAAAAATTTAAAATACCGATTTATTTTGGATTTTTTTATTATAGAAGGTTTGTCTCATATAGTGTAATACCCTAGCAAAGTTTCATCGACTGAGGAATTAATGCGGGGGTCTTCATACAACGATCCGGTTCGTTGCCTAGACTAGGTGTAGGCGAGAATCGTCACCCTATGGGTACCTCAAATGGCCAGCGCAGTCGGGGCAGACGAGTATACTTTTGGGCTTCGCTGCAGTCGGGTAAAAGTATGACGTGACACGTACCGCTACGGTAGGACAGAATTATAAGGGCCGCGATAGTTAGAGGACCAAAGGGGACGCTTTTGACATTGGAAATGTCTTTTCTCAAACATGCTTGGAAATTCAATCATTATTTTGACAACCTTCTTATAGCAAAATCGAAGTATCCGTACTGGTAAAAAACATGCGAGCAGCTGCCGGGAAAGTTAGTATGAAAATCCATTTCTTACGTGTCAAGCGGTCGGGAAAACTACTATGAAAACTCATTTTGGTCATCTAATTTCAAAATGGAACCAGCTTTTTCTCCAAAGCATGGTAACCAAGAAGATGGCAAACAACGAAAGAGTTCTGAACAAGGAGGTCACACACCGTTTATTTCGCGCAGGACCGTAGTAACCTCAGAACAAAAACCTCCTTGCTTCGTATGAGGTCAAATTTCTTTGGTAGTAACTAGTACTCGTATTATAATCTGTGGCGCAGGGTCCGTGTTTTGAACTCATCTAATGACAAAATTATTTGCCCTAATTTGAAATGCCTTGATCAACTCTAAAAAAGTAAATTAAAATTATTTGTGTTATTAGGAATCAAATATTATTTCATAAATAACACATTTTATTGTTTAATTTTATAGATTTGATTAAGATTTTGTTTTTATTCTAAATCTATTAATCACTTGAATATGTTCAAGAATAGGTACCCCGAACCTCATTCTTTATCAAAAGTTATTAGCGGGAACATCATATTTAATGTAATTTAGGTTTTAATTGTGAATAAAATTAATAAGTCAATGGAATTTAGAAATAGTGCCTCAAATATCTTGTATGTCATGACTATTTAAAATCTTATGAGAACTTTTTCAGTGGCAAAAGGGAAGAGACTAAAAATGTAAGTAATTAATGTAAGAATTTGAATATCCGCGCATTGTTTGAGAAAAGCACTATACAAGCCTTGGCCAAAACCAGGTATTGATGGACTCACGTATGTGGGCCTCGGCTAACGCCTCTGCCCACATTATCACGTTCGTCCTTCAATACCCGTTTTTTCGACCGCTGCAGTAATGTACTATTTCGTTCGCTCCAGTGTAAGCTCCAATTTCACGAAAAGGTGCGATCTCCTTTTGTGAAGATATGATGTTCAAAAAAGACTCAAAAGACGCGTATTTAAGAGCGAGAAGAGAGCTGTAAATAAGAATTATTCCAGCAAGTCAAAAAGTTATATTTTAGAAACGAAGAATGATATAAAGAATTTGAGAAAAACTCTATGTCAGCCTCGGTTATATAATTGTAATATCATTGTATGTCAGCTACAATTTGAGACAAAAACAAAGACGATCGGGTTAAGGGTTTGCCCTGTAGCCTAACCTTTTCAAAAAAAGTCAGAAAGATATTTTTTCTAATTCCGTAGATTCATTTCCAATGAGCTCGATAGTCGTGTGAGGCACGAAATCTGTGATTTTTTTTAGCAGAGGGACAATACAAGCTAGTTAAAAAAACTATTGCGATGGTCTTGGGGTATTCCAGGAGTCTACTAGGATCAAGATAAAGACGTGACTTGATAGAGAGAGATTGTGTTCGAGTAAAGGAATAACGTTCCAACGAATAAGATATGAAAAACATTAAGGTACCATAAAATGGTCCCCCAAAAGAAAATCAGATCTGATGGTGCCGGCTAAGAATAGTACCTACCAACCCATATCTAGCCGTGGGGGTCACAAGAGGCGACTAAAGGAGTTTGAATCAGAGGATGGGCAGCAGCATCCTTTTGAGTATCGCACCATATTATATACTTACTGCGGTCCCCAACTACCGAGGTCCACGGTGCCAACCACAATGTTAACAGGCGTAGTATCTATGGTATTTGCCTCCGAAATATACCATGCATTTTTACTGTGAAGTTCTGGAGGAGAACATTTGATGGAATGTTATGATGACATAAACTGATTTACCGACTCAAAAACCGGGTAAAATAAAGAGGGTTTCAAACATATCTAAAGCACATTTTGATTTAAATTAAATATTCAATTAAAGTTTATTAATAGAACCCGAAATTTAAAGTAAAACGAGTTCAAATACATTATACGAAATACACAAACACAGCCAAATAGTTCCATGCCGATGTTCAAATACATTATACGAAAATGTACTTAAATACATAAATAACATACTCCAACAAATATAATCCGTAAGTTATACAAAATTCGGTGGTTAATTCAACCAAATTTCAAAATAACACACAACTTTTAATTAAATCAAATATTTCGTAAATCAACTTCAACAAACATACTTCAAACCGTACATCCACGAAAACCACCAGAATAACCGTCCGTTAATCGTACATAAACCTATAAATCTGAAAAGTACTTACCTATACGTAAAGTCGACTTGAAACTCGATAGAAAAGTGGTAAAAAACGCGGAAAATAAAGGTGAGTCCACATTTGAGTCGCGGGTGTTAGGAGCTGTGGCACGGGCCGCGGCCCGGCCTTTGACTGAGCGAGCGAGAGGAGGACACGTCCGGCACGACGCGCGTAGGCGGCCGTCTGGGCTCCTCCCCCCTCCGCGAGCCCTACCTCCCCCCTCCCCCCGCAAGCCCGGCCAACTCCGCGGCATCTCAGCAACCGACGCCGTATTTTGTCCAGATGTTTCCTTTCCAAGCCTTTTAATGCGGCTTTAAAGTATTGGAAGGTTGTACTGTTATCGCATAAAGAAAATGGAGACATGGGCTGACGTTTTTGATTACATTTTGGTACTGTAGACTACTGTACATTAGAGGTTATATGAGTTATCATATCAGCCAAAAGACTTACACTGCTGGGCATAGGTCTCTCCTAATGATCTCCATGACGACAGTTCCTGCGGTGCTTGCATTCAGTGGCTTTCCGCAACCTTAACTACATCGTCAGTCACTGGTAGGGGCACTGCTGGACATAGGCCTCTTCTGAAGATCTCCATGACGACCAGTCCTGCGCTGCTCGCATCCAGCGGCTTCCTGTGACCTTGACTAGATTGAAGGACCACTTTGTGGGGGGCCTCTCTACTCTACATCTTGCAGTACGTGGTCGCCACTCTAAAACGTTTACGTCCCATCGGTCGTCGGCCATGACTGCGTTATAATAACAATACAGCGTTATCTGTTTGGTCCTAAGTCAATCATTTTAAATGCTTATCGATGCTTATCCGGGCTAGATAGGCTTTGTCTTTAGCAGGATTCGATTACAATGTATGACTTGCTAACAAAACATAGAATAATTCTTTTGCCACGATTAATTAACTTAATTGATACTCGTGCGTGTTAGCGCGGCTTATGGTAGTGTTTCAAATTAAATAAATGAATGTCGTTATGTCCTATATGTTGTATATTACTCCAATTACCTAAATTAAAAGCCTTCATCCCCAGCTTCTATATTATCTACTAAAGAAAGATTAGACTTGTTTAGGTGAAATGTGTCGCAATTTACTTCTCAGTACCTGGGTGACCGAGCTTTGCTCTATAATAGCCGCTTCAACATTAAAATATCATCGAGTGAGCAAGCTATGCTATCTGTCAACAGATGGCACTGTAGGCTTTGTCTAAAACGCGGTATTTAAAAAAATGCTTTGAACACGGGGAAAACGAACTTTCCCAGAGATGACACCTAGCTAGATCAATTGTTCGCCCGATAGAGCCGTTTTCGTTGTATATATATATATATATATATATATATATATATATATATATAACGGAGGGCGGGCGCCAGTGGGTGAAGTCATCGTTGTTTTTCAGAAATAATACGCACAGGATGTCGATGCGGTCTTATATTGGCCGATTTACAAACTTAGGTTTCAAAATAATCTAGGATTCCTAGGATTCAGACGGATAGAAACGTAGAAGTTGGTACGGAGCAATGAGCGACTACTCTGTGTGACTGCCGAACGTAGAATGGCCGGCGCGCAACGTTCGGCGCGTCATTCGCTCGCTACAGGTTAGCCAATCCCGGTGTCTTGTACCAACATGAAAGAACAAACTCGTTCTGTCAAACCAAGGAGGTTTTAGTAGCAGCTCTTGCTGCTAAGGAGGGAGCTATAAGCGTAGCACTTTCTTGCGAGGGACCTCCATACTAAAATGTATGGAATTTTTCTCAAATCCTTAAAACGTAAAATTTTTATCTTTTTCTCTGAGAAATATGTGACTTGGGACTAATAAATGCTACTAACACAGTTTTTCTGGTGAAAACACTTTTCATTCAGGAAAAAAACGGTGTTAAAAATCACGCATAAAATGGCTATTGCGGAATATTTACGCTTCCGTTCTTAGTATTAATGATCAATTCACAAGTAAAAAACGATATATTTTCACTTTTGCAAACAGAGTTTATACTAAAACATTCGATTTTTAAAGATATCTTGATTTTTGTAAAACTTAACTGAGTTTTTTGACCGACTAGCATGGGCGACAGTGAGACGCTTCACGCTTCACTAGCTCATACAGAATATGCATATGGCGGACTCTATAGTTTTTTACTCTGAGTGTCAAACACTCCCTTCTCGGTGTTGCCATTACTCTGCATCAATAATCCCCAAGCTGACAGCTGGACGTTTGTAAAACGCGCTAAGGATCCAACTGTCAACTTGACGTTTCTAAAAATTAATTCTAGCTTTAATTGATGAATAACGTCTAACTAAAGATGGCGTGAGCGTTGACGCTTCGACATATATATTGCTAGTTTAATAGTATAGGCATAAGAACCAATGACTAGTATTTTCGAACAACTTTAAAAGAAATATTTTAAATTACCACTATACACAAGTATACACCAGTGAACAGTTCCACAGCCACTTACTAATCAGAAACTGTACTGTCAAGAGCACAAGTGTGTCGTAAGAGGCGACTAAGGGTTATAAGCTGGAGGATGGGCAGCAGCATCCTCCTTTGTATCTTACATCATACTTACTGCGGTCACCTACAACCGCGGTCCATAGTGCCAGCCGTAACGCTAACAAGCGATGTGACTATGGTACTTCCCCTCGACATTTTTCCAGCAAAAGCTAGAATTCTGGAGGGAGCTCCCTGTCCTGTAGTGGACGTTTCATGGGATGTTATGATGATGATGAGTTATAAAATACTAATAAAGTCGCGGACAATAGCTTGTCTTTGTAAAGACGCCTATACACGTAAAGAGATTAAATCCAAATAAAAAATATAGGAGGTAACCTAAATTTCTTTTTTTTTTTGTTTAATTTATCCACAAATTTGTTGACGTGATTAATGTGTACACTCATACCAAATTTGAGCTTTCTAGCTCTTGACAGAAAGATAGACGGACTTCGAAAAAAAACTATGTATTCCCACTACACTTTTTGTAGACTCATCGATTTCATGAACCTCATGCTACAGGTGACTTTTGACCAAAGTTTCAAGAATGTACGATTTTTTTCCTTATTGTGGTAGTATGTGGTTCTACTTTACCTGTAAGTCTTTTTTTGTATTTTACTGATATTCAACCACCATAAGTCATGCTGTTTTGTCAAGCTGGTCTTGGCTGTACAAACTGCCGTCTTTGTAACCTTCGTGCCTCCTCGTTTAAAACACCTCCTGTCCTAAAACACCTCTTATAAACAACGGAACCCTCAAAGGGTTTATGCTGCCTCAGATATTGTTGACAGATTTTTCGAGAAAGTCTTTGAGATAATCACTTTTACGACAAGTTTCGAGACATAAAGCTTTCTTTTCAGATTACATTTTACTTTTTTTGTAATGTAATAATAAATAATATTTTTTCGTGTGGTGCCGGCGAAGAATAGTACCAACCCATTTCTACCCGTGGGTGTCGTAAGAGGCGACTAAGGGTTAATGAACCAGATGATGTGCAGCAGCATCCTTCTGTGTGAGTATCATCTTACAATCTGCAGTCACCAACAACCGAGGTCCATGGCGCCAGCCGTAACGCTAACAAGCGTGGTGACACTGGTGACTATGGTACTTCCCCTCCACATTGATTCAGCAAAAGCTGAAATTTGGTGGGAACGCCTTGTCCTGTGGTGAACATTTCATAGGATGTCATGATGAATAAAGAATTCAATTAAATTGTATTCTTACAAGAGTTCAACTCATTTGATGGTTAATGCCATAATAAGGTTGGTATTTTCACCTATTTTAATCTCAAGAAACGACAAAAAATGTGTATTTCCGAATCGATTAGACGCAAAAAAAAATACCCTGGATATTATTTTCTGTCGTATACTGGGTGTAACAGAGACTAGGTACCAACTTGTCCAAGTCTTATTTCTTCCAACCGTGAAATTCTGCCCAAGTCTCATTGAGTCCAAGTCTTATTTTGTCCAAGTCTCATACGGTCCAAGTCTCGAACCTTCCAAATTTCGTCTGGTCTAAGTGCGATGAAATTAACAGAAATCAACGAAATCGGTTGACAACCAGTGAATTCGTAGTAAGATCATTGCGTTTGTTCAAAAATTTCTCCTTTTTGGAAGTGTTTTCAAAAAATTTAACCTGACATAGAAACTGAATCATCTGGTGGCGTATTTTGTATGGGAGGTAAAAATTTTATTTCCGTATTTCAACCTATGTTTCTTGGGGAAAGTTGTTCAGTTTCATGGGCAGAATCATATCCTTCAGGGTTGATATACTTGATATACCCTTTCTGTTACTCCTTGTATAGTTTTAGTATTTTGTTATTTTTTTTTAATGTTATAAGTGAGCAAACGAGCCACCTGATGGTAAGTGGTCACCACCGCCCATAGCACCTACTGTCTTAATAATAAGAAAGCAAAGCGCATTATCCACTTTGAGAACTAAGATGGTATTTCTCATGTGCCGGTAATTTCACTGGCTCCCTTGCCCTTCAAACCGAAACACAGCAGTGCAAACACTGCTGCTTCACGGCAGAAAAAAGCAAGGGGGTGGTACTTTCCCAGACGGACTTTCCACAAAAGCCCTACCACCTTCAATAGTATAGGTCTAGATTATTAAAATACATAATTAAATGTGCATTAGTCGTGTTTACTAATTGTTAAAAGTGATCCCGTAAATCCTACTTCCTATTATAAACGCGAAAGTTTATAAGTAATGGATGAATGGATGTTTGTTACTCTTTCACTTAAAAAATACTGAATGGATTTTAATGAAAATTTACAATAATACAGCTTATACATCAGAATAACACATAGGCTACAATTTATAAACCTGCGCAGACGAAGTCGCGGGCACCAGCTAGTTTACTGTAATCTCACGTAATAGGAGTGTCTGCCGTACGTCGCGACTTACGAGTATAACAATTACGGAGAATACGGATTACCTTAAGGGCCTGTCCGCACAGCGAATTGTTGCCGCGCGATTTTTAAGGCACAGCAAATTTTCACCACAAAAATATCGCGCGAATTGTCGCAGCTCGATTTTTTGCTATTGCAAGCACGGAATATAACTCGCGCGAATGAATATCGCGCGGCAACAATTCGCTGTGCGGACAGGCCCTTACTCCTACATCTATTAAAATCTGAGCATTGAATCTTATAATTTACTAGCAACCCGCCTCGGCTTTGCATGGGAAGCTTTAGGTTTGAGTACATACTAAAATTCCATAGAAAAAATCACTTTTAGTATTTCCCAATTTTGAAAATACACATTTCTAATTTTCTCTACCACACAACAAAAACGGCCAAATCTTCCTCTTTATTTTCAAATAAGTGTATAAAGGTGTAAAGAAGTGCGTCGATCCTAAATTAATGGTTGAGACAGATTCCCTAAAGTAAAAAGGGTCCAAAAATTACAAAAATAACTTGAACTCCTCATGCGAAAGTCGAGCACTTCAATATCAGCGAGGATGAGGAATGAAAATTCCGAAAATTTCATATTTATTTGACAAAGCTGTTTGGACATGTTCTCGGATAGAGTACCTACACCTGTATTATTTCGTTTATAAGGTCCCACTAAAATAGTAAACATAATTTTAGCACGTTACTTAGACCATGAAACTGAACAACTTTCCCAAACGAACATAGGTCGAAATACGAATAACCAAATTTTACCTCCCATACAAAATGCGCCACCAGCTATAATGCAGCTTCTATGGGAGGTCAAAAATTTATTTTCGTATTTCGACCTATGTTCCTTTGGGAAAAATTGTTCAGTTTCATGGTCTGAGTAACATACCAAAATAGGGAGTATGCATGTCATATAAATTAACTTGATTTTTTTATTTCCGATACTTTATTGCCCTGACATTACACCTAAACCATTATTTTCTTGTTTAGTGTGGATTTAAATGCAAAAAATATTAATTAAAAAGTGATAAATAAGCGAGGGATGTTCAAATTTGCAAAACGCCTCGCCATTGGTCGAATCGAAACGTGACGTCACGCGCTATGTCGTAGTGTCGATATTCATACTGATTTGTTGTATTTGGAAGAAAAATTTGGCTTAGCTCAGAGACCCTTCGTACAAGAAAGCTGAAATTTTGTATGAATACGTATTTTATTCACGCCGAGAAAGTGGTAAAATAAAATCTAACAAAATATTTTTTTTTATGGTACCTCCCCTACAAGTAAAGTGGGGGTGAATTTTTTTTTTGTTCACCCCATTGTGTGGAGTGTCGTTAGATAGGTCTTTTAAAAATAATGTGAGTTTGCGAAGATAATTTTTCGGTTTAGGGATCCGTGCGTAATATTTAGCTTGAAAGCGAAATTGATTGTTGGAATCACCCCGCCTTTCCTGTCAGATAAACTGTTGTTATTGGAAATGTATAAAAATTCACAGTAGTAGTATATACGATGAAATTGAAAGGACAACTATCACAGACAGCTAAGTAGGCTTTACAGGTAAAGAAGGTAGCTATAGCGGAAATAATAAAAATTGTAATATCAGTCAGGCGCTAGGACCTCGCTGAGCATATTAGGAGGTAAAAAGTTTATGTTATAAACGTTATGAAATACTTAAGCAAAACCTGCTCTGCGTAAAAAATCGTAAAAAAAACTACAGAACCCTATACTGCGCGTGGCCCGATACGCACATGGCCGGTTTTATGAATTAGGGATTCGTTTGCGAAAAAATTTGCTCAAAAGGGCAATTTATTGTCAGGGTCGTGTCCCCCTGCCAGCTAAACGGTTAATATGGAAACGTGGAAAAATATACAGTGCTTACCACCACATGAATATGAAGAATTTAAAAGAAAAACAGCTAAGTTAGCTTTACAGGTTAATGAGAAATAGTCAAAATACTGAAAACAATGGAAATTGCAATCAGGCGCTGAATCTCGCTGTTCGTTAGGAACCTGCTTAACAATAATCATTTCTAACTATGGAAGCCTATGCGCATGGCTCGACACGCATGTTAACTGTACAAACATGATAAACTTAGATCTTCACAACAATTTAAATACGATATTGAAAATACTTCAGTTCTTCTCATCACCTTATACCATTTTTTTCGTGTTTTCACATCTCTCGGATCCGCAAAAACCACATTATCTGTAAACTTCTCATAGTATTTGGGCACTTTGGCATAAGACAATACCCTATAAAATGTATTTTTAGCATTTTTCATCATCTAATAGCGATTAAAACTGAAGATCTTCAGGTTTTACCTTTACAAGCCTATAGTGAACAATACAGAACGCGGCATGTGACGTCATCCAAAACGCGCGAAAAATGGCGGCGTTTATCCATGTCAAATTTTATAGATTTTTCAAATATTACTTTATGAAATTATTTAAACATTTCCAACAGTATTTCTACATTTTACCATGGTATAACGATGTAAGAAGTAAATTAAACAAATAAAAAAAATAGATGAATACTCCCTATTATGTTCACTATTTTATTAGGACCATATATTACAAGGTTCCATGTTAGCTTTTGATAACAACCCATTATCGATCAGTGAAAATACTGAAGCGACCTTTGCGAGTATGTGTGTTAAAAGGATCGGATCATACTTTTTTATCGGATCTCACAGACTACACACACACAGAGTTGTTGAGCCGCCAAAAGCCTCTCTCATTACCCACTACTTCTAATAATATTTCAGGTAGGTATATTAGGAACCCTCTGTGCCTGAGTGTAACTCATACTTAACTGCTTTTTAAGGGTTCCGTACCTCAAAATAAAAAAACGGAACCCTTATAGGACCACTTTGTTGTCCGTCTGTCTGTATGTCTGTCTGTCAAGACCCTTTTTCTCACGAACGGGTAAAGGTATCAGGTTGACATTGATAATTGATATTAAACTCTATAAACCACACAAGATCTGGAAATTTCTATTTGTACAATGAGGCAATGAAAAGATATGGCTTTTTATGTCCTCATCTCCATACATTTATGCACTAAAGCAAAACCTAGAGGATACTTCCCGTTGACCTAAAATTATGAAATATGGCAAGAAGCTAGGTCTCAGAGTATAAATAAAGGGAAAAGTCTGAAATCATTCAATATTATAATTTTTCTCACAACTAATAGTAACCAATTAAGGTGAGCTCCCGTTTCAAGAACCTTTTTATAAAAGAGGGGTCAAGTTTGATGGTCGCGGAGTTTTTAAAGTCAAAGAGCAAAAGCTTTTCGTATATCATATGGTAGATAGGTACGGAACCCTTAGGGCGCGAGTCCGACTCGCACTTGGCCGGTTTTTTTTATTTCTTATGTAAGCTAAAAAAATCAATAGATATCAGCTGATGCTCCCTCGCGTCAAAACAAACGGCTACGCGCTACAGCGTCGTAGTACGCTCTACGCTCGTAGCGGCGCTACGCCCACGCGTAGCAATTTCGTAGACGGCATCGTATCGTAGCCAGCTGACTTTCTAGGTCACTTGGTTGTGCAAGATTCAAGAGCGTAAGGTGGCTTCATATCTTCTAATCTTCATACTGGGTGTAAGTGATGGTGTACTGAAAACTGAAAGGGCGTGTTCAGTCAACGAAACTGAACAACTTACCCAAAGAAACGTTTCTGGGTACTGAAACATTTTTTTTACCTCTTCATACAAATTGCTCACTCTAATCAAACAGTTTGTATGGAGAGGTAAATTTTTGAAGTGAAAACTTCTTTAGCGAAGCTTGGTGCTTTTTTAGATAGGTAAAAAATGTTAAACTCACGTCAGATGTCGCGTCAGATCTCGCGGCAGACGTTTTAGTTTTGAAGTGAAAACTTCTTTAGCGGCGCGTCAGATCTGACGAAGATTGTCTATATGTAATATAAATTGTCATGTTTGTCTACGATAGCGCAATAAATGAATATTGTATGTACTTTTGTACTGATAAACAAAACAATACGTGCGAAATTATTCCCTAACCATTCCAAAATATTCAAAAATGCACAACGTTGATGTTTAAGTTTTCAATTCTGCAGGTACTCCCGGAGTGCAACCCATCCTTTTATTAATTAATTTCTCAAAAATGTTTCATTGGGAAAGTTGTTTAGTTTTTTTAACTGAACACGCCCTTTCAGTTTTCGGTACACCGTCCCTTAAACCCGCTATAATCTGATTTTAATTAATAGACAGCGACAGTGAAACTAATTGGTTTCTTTCTTGCTTTCAATATCCTTGATAAAACACTAAAGTCAGACAAATTAAGGTCACGGGTTGAAGCCAATCATGATTTTGATTTAAATTTTTATTGATAAACTTATTTTGTAAACCGTCTTCTAAAACGGTTACATTATCACTTATAGTGTAGGAGATGAAGCAGTTGACCCCAACATAATTCTCTCAGGCAGATTTCATTTGGCAGGATGATCAGGTATCATTAATTTAATTTAAATTCAAAACATTCAAAAAAACCTCATCAAAAAAATATCCATACATTTTTTGACGTTTTTGAATAGAAAAATTAAAAGTACCGATGTTTTTTAGAAGGTTTATCTCATATAGTGTAATACCCCAGCAAAGTTTCATCCACTGAGGATTTAATGCATGGGTCTTCATACAACGATCCGCTTCATTTCTTAGACTATTATATCTGCGACCGTGTGTGAACTAACACAACGATTGATATTTTGAGCTATTATTATTTGCAAATAAAATAATCTAACTAATATTATAAATGCGAAAGTATGGATGTTTGTTTGTTCCACTATCACGCTTAAACGGCTGAACCGATTTCGATGATATTTGGGAAATAGATCAAGCACTGGACTAACACATAGGCTACCATTTATTTGAAAAAAAAAATGCATGGTTCCTGTAGAGGACACTAGGATAACACGAAGACGTAACGGAAGGTGTCTATAATTTTACAAATGATAACGGTTGAGTGCAACTCAAATAGAGATAGTCAACTTCCCTATTATGATCGAATAGCACAAGATTATATCTTTTTATAGCTTTCAATGTCTAGTTAATTTGAATATACCGTGCTTCAGAAGGCACGTTAAGTTTTTTGGACTTTTGGCAGCTAAATAATTTTGACACCAGGGTATGTGAGGCCAGTCATCAATGTCACAGGTTCACTTATCGATAAAATGATGAAATAAGTAGGTATTTGTAGAGTCATTTTGATGTTCTCATCAAGATTTTTTTTTATGTCACAAGTGGGCAAACGAGCAGGTGGCCACCTAGTGGTAAGTGGTCACCACCGCCCATGACATCCACTGTATTAGTAGTGAAATAATTTGTCACTTATAAGACAGCAAAGCGCGTTACCCACCACCCTGAGAACTAAGATGGTATGTCATGATAATTTCACTGGCTACCTTACCCTTCAAACCGAAACACAGAAGTGCAAACACTGCTGCTTCACGTCAGAAAAAGGCAAAGGGGAGGTACTTCCCCAGACGAACTTTGCACAAAAGCCCTTACACCTACGGAATTCTCTAAAAATGGTAAAGTTAATTCATTTTGACTTGTGTCACATAGAAGAATTTGTTTTCCGTTTTAGCCAGTCGAGAGAGGATTTAGTTAATTTGCGCCGCTTTACGACATTTTCTTTTTGTATTTCGGGCTTTGTCATCGCGTGCTAGTATAAATTTCGTGAAATAAATACATTAATCATTTTTTCAGCTTGAATAATATTTTTATTTCAGTTAGGTTGTAACTCAGATTGTAAAAACTCTCTCTCTCTCTCAATATCTTTCCAAACTAGGTAAATTGGAACTGTTTGGCCCTTCGAAATAAGAATTGATTTGAGTTCTCCGTTTGCCGGTCGCTGCCATCTATCTTCCTTTATCTGAGAAAGTGAGGTTCCTTTTGTTTTCATTTTTCATCACAATTCTCTTCTTAGTCCTTTGGTGGCATAAAAGCCTATCAATTCAGGGGTTGTGCTTTCGATATCCAGAGTTTCAAACCTGTGACTAAATAAATGGTGTAAGGGACGGTGTATCGAAAACTGAAAGGGCGTGCTCAGTCAACGAAACTGAACAACTTTCCCAAAGAAACATATGTTGGGAAATGAAAAAAAAATTTGATCTCTCCATATAAACTGTTCGACCAGAGTGAGCAATTTGTATGGAGAGGTCAAAATTTTTTTTCATTTCCCAACATATGTTTCTTTAGGAAAGTTGTTCACTTTCGCTGACTGCGCACGCCTTTTCAGTTTTCGTTACACCGTCCCTTACACCCCGTATAATCAATGATGCATTTTATTGAAAGTAATCTTCTTCTTTGTGTTAGTGTTATGATCCCATAGGTGCAAGGACATATCACTTAGACTCTACGAGATCTTCTGTGCTTTCCCTGCCTTACCTGTTTCTGTGATTTTCCGCTGTCCTCAAATATGCTCGTTATGAGTTTCGATGTACATTTCAGCGGGAGCCTGTAGTCTCTTGGTGTCGAGTAAGCCTGACACATAATTATCATTTTGGGTTATCATACTGCAGATTTATGAGATTGTAATTCTTATAATTCTATAGCTAATTTCATTATCTGTTTTATATTTGAAAGTTGATTTCAAGGTTATCAAACTACACATTAAATAATGATATCTAAATTGTTCGTCTTAAATGGCGTCCGTTTTTATCATTTGATTGTCTTTTTTTTTTCAGATGATTTTGTTCGATTATATTAATGAAAGCCTAATATCTTCCCATTTATACAAAAAAATGATATTTCGTTGCATTTGAAATTCCAGAAAAAGGTTTAGAAGTTTAGTACTGAAAATTGAGATTACCTAAAATTCTTCATAAAACCCCAATTTCATAGGTAAGGGCCTAAAACGCTTGTTAACCAAAGCCTTGCATGTGCACAGCAGCTGTTCCATGTGTTCGTTTTCCTCGCCACATGGCATGGTCATAGTTACAAATGTTTCCACTGACGTGCAGTGGACCGTACTGCGAGGTGGCGACAGTTGCACACGATTCCCCCCTCCCCGCTGCCGCTAACGTCTGATTACCTTCTCCGATAACGTCTGTTCTGTCTCCCCACAGAAAGGTAGTGCATGAACTTTTTAAACTACAGGTGTAAAAAAAATCTCTGTCTGGCTTTTTTTTATATCAAAAGTGGCTAAACGAGCAGGTGGGCCACCTAATGGTAAGTGGTCATCACCGCCCATGACACCCACTGTCTTATTAGTGAAATAATTTGACACTAATAAGACAGCAAAGCGCGTTACCCACCCTGAGAACTAAGATGGTATGTCTCATGTGACAGTAATTTCCCTGGCTCTCTTGCCCTTCAAACCGAAATACATCAGTGCAAACACTGCTGTTTCACGGCAGCCTTTAAGAGCACGTTAAGCCCTCCCCTCGCCCCCTTCCCTAGCCCCCTTCCCAATCACTCCCATCCCCTAACCCTCTGACTCATCCAAAGCTCGATGTAGTAAAAATTATTACCGCCAGAGGGCCTATATCCACTTTGCACGAAATTCAGTTTCAGTCATTTATTTGCAATTTTCAACCAATTTACAATGGGTATGCAAATTAATATAACACGAATAAAAAATCCCTAATAATACAATTACAGAAAATAGCCAAAAATTAAATGGCATTTTGATCAATGTGAGACTTACAGAATGTCAAAAAACAAAAACAAAATATAACAAAATTGAAGCTAATTGTTATGACCCCCCCAACCATCACGCACGAAGCATTCACGTCAAAAACATCTTCCGAAAACTGAAACTGTAAATTCTTCCTATTAACACGAAAATACAAAGACATTAAATACTGACTGGCTCGTTGGTGTGCTTGGTAGTGTGCCTGCCTTCTACGCGGTGGGCCGCGGGTTCGATCCCCGACCAGGGCAAACATTCGTGTGATTTACACGAGTGTTTGTTCTGTGTCTGGGTGTTTTTTATATACTAGCTGAGATACCCGGCTTCGCTCAGGGAGTTGATATGAGATTATGTGGTGGTTGGAATAAAAGACTTAACTTTCTACAATGTTCCAGAATATTCCACAACATTCGAGAGTGTTCTGAAATGTTCCACAATAATCTGGAATATCCCCGAACATTCCAGACTATTCCCGAATATTCCACAACATTCCAGAATGTATTGTTATTGAATGTATTGGTATTAATGTATTTTTATAGAGTTGTGTTGTGATGTCCTAGTGTTAATAAACATTTTTGATTTCTGAGAACGTGAACGTTCGAACCTACGACAGACCTTGCTTTATATAGGTACCCTAGGTACTGTACAGATCTGAAGTCCCTTCCAATAGGATCCTCAAATCAGATACGTGAAGTTTTGGCAAAGGTTGATCGTCTAGAATAATATCCTTTAAGAATATTATAATTTTTCTGAATCCTACGTCATTCCGTTTTATATTCTTATTATATTTTGTAATTTACAGATTCTGCTCGGTGGAGAGTGGCAATAAAAGAATGAAAAAGAAACACACTTGTTATTTTTAATACTTATATTTGAATATAAACCTAATCTTTACATGTCTAATTTGAGTTATTTATTTTATTTTATATCACTATTTATTTAAATTTAGTCTCATATTGTTTGGTGTAGTTCATCTGAATTCATGTAGATTCATCAATTTAGGAGAGGTTTCATCTCTTTTACAATGCAATATTATTATAGCCGTTAAGTTTCTGAAAAGAAACCTATGTTAATATAAATGAAGTAATAAAAATAATGTGGGAACAATCCCCAAGTTTGGAGCACCACCATCGCCCCAAACAGCTCGTCCTAGGCCTCCTCTACCCTAAGTCCTAGGTCCGAGGCATATCATCACCCAGCTCACGATGACATGACGCTAAACTACCCTAACAATCCAACTGGATCGTCAGGATTCTGATCATCCTCGCGGAGCTGGATATCCCATCGAAAACTTAAACTACAGTAAAGACTAGGGTTAATGTATGTGGAGTGCGGAACCAACTAACCACAGTACAACCCAGACGGTGATGATGTCTCCCCCCGGTATGTTCATGCCCCGCGTCAAACCCGACTTCCACGTGGCCCACCTTTAAGGGACGATCACTGACTCATCCAGGGTTCACAGGGTATTGACTATTTCTTTTAGTCACCCATACCAGAGCTGGTCATCGAGCCCGCCAGGCACACGAAGCATACAGTCTTCCTTTAGGAAAACAGGGCACTCTCCATCATGAGCTATAAGAGCTCTTCCTGTAATCCCTCCGGGCAGACAATGATCGACTTCATCGAATCCCTTAGTTTGTTTTGAAATAAGTTAAACTGAAAATAATTAGCCAGCTCCACACGTCCAAGTGTGAAGTCTGTACTAGATACGGGTATAGTATTATTGCTTGCATGGCCAGCCTAGATCAATAACGGTTTTATAACGAGAGACATAAAGAGTTTGAAGGGCAACTTCCCTCCCCCCAGTCACTAAATGACTTTATTGCACCAACAAGGTCTCCGTATATCCTTCATAGCTCTCACTTGTGATGCGTAGCTAAATCTCTTTTCCGTTACCAACCCACGCAGGACAAGAATTATGTAGAGTAACCCCAGTCTAAACACTCATTTAAATAAAATGAATTGAATCTAAACTATAATGGGATTACCCAGCATATTTCGAAGTAGAACATATAAGAAATAAGTATGACAAAAGATTACTGAAGGTAATCCTTAAGTAAAAGTGAAGTATGATGACCAGAACCGAGAAGATACGGGATAGTAGTATCTAAGCTAGGTTGGGCCAAACATTTATGATTTAAGATCTTAAGGGAAAATCAAAAGCATCGAGTATTCAAAACCAAGAACACTGGGAGAATTTAGCGTAAACAACACTAGCTAAAACTCGATGTTCTTTAAAAGAGGACTCAAAAGAAGTATAAAAATGGGGTTATTGTATATACTTAAATATTCGAAACATATCTATAATGAAAGAAACTAAACATTATAATTTCCGTTCCATTATTGTTTTCAAGAATCTATTTAGTAATGTTAAAGGTGGTTTCACACTGAGTCAAAGTATAATTTTAAGTATGATAAATTATGACTAGTTTTATTAAGGAAAAATAAAACTTAGAATCTTATAAGGTTTAGATTCCTGTATGATTCAATGAAGATTAAATAGATTATTTAACTACTTTAGGATGACACACATAAAGTTCAGAGGTCCCCCAAGGTCAGAGTGCCGTACAGCCGTCGCAGCCTTACGGGCGAACGTCGTCAACACACTTTACAAGAAGCAACCCACGAACGAACGTAATGTCTCCATCAAGAATATTCTTCCTTTTGATTCAAGACAATTCTAATTTATTCCTTATAAACAATTTCAATGTCATTAGACTAAACTAGAATGTCTCTACACAAAAGAAGAAGGTTTTAAATTTTCTAACTACTCTACATTTGATAGTCCAACGCAAAGATCAGGAGATTCTCCCGTGGTATATGCCACTCAAACGACGCATCCAATAATGGGCGAGCGTTGTTAGCACATAACACAAGAAACACTATTTCCAAAATCCAACGTTAAAACACCTTGCTAATATCCTTCCATTTGTACTGGAATAACACCAAATCATCCCACACATACAGAAGAGGGAAATCAGGATGAATCAGCGAAACCTCACACAAATAGAACGAGAAGAACTTTAGAATCAGCCCCTTCTAGGCTTGAAGGCTCCGGCCCAAGAATGATTAAAATAAATAAATCCGAAGGTTGATATTATCAGATAGACTTAGACAGATACTCCAGCGACACGCGACATACATTTGCCACATCCAATATAGTGGACATCGGGGACACATGTCACGAGGGCATCCATCCACGCTTGTTTGAACTAAATAAACCTGAGAGCAGGTATTTCTTAATCTCAAAATCTGGGACTCCTATAGAATGAAAGTAAAAGGAAAGATAAGCACCTCCTATGAACTTGAGTACTGAAATGTAGTAATGTTCTCAGCATGTTCCAATTTTGGGAAATTGAGGAAAAAGATTCAAAATCACTATCAAAACAATTTATTATTATTTGAAATAATATTATTTATAATATTCACTCTACTTAAACTTACCCTTTATTTCACAATAAAATATCACAATCTATATCCAAGTTTTAGTTTTCAGATATATTATTTTAAGATTTTGAATTGACGTTCTAATTCTTTTGATCTGACGGAATATTTTTCTTAAATTTTATCATATGAAGACATTAGTATATTAAAAACTGGAATATTGATTTAGGGCCAAAGATTTTATATTATTTTCTAAAAAAGGTAATTATTTAATGTATTAATATTTTCTTCCATTTTGATTTTCGGTTTTGATTTATTTTTAGTTAAAGAGATTAAAAATTTATAAAGATTTCAAAATAGCGTCTAGCTTTGAGTAAAACTAAATCAAAAATGATTTATTTGTTGACTATTTGACAATAATGTCAAACAGACAATTCTAAAAAAAAAAAGTATAAAAATATACATCGACTAAAGTCTCCTCGAAATGATGATAAAATTATACATCGTCTAAAGTCATTTTGAAATGTTGATAAAATATACAACATCCAAAGCCACCCCGAATCGATGACAATATATATACATCAGAGTCCAGTTTCCATGATTTCACCAAGGACTATTTTAATCAATTTCTCTGTAAAAGAAAGAAATTAAACACAATGAAATTTACATTACCTTTACAATCCAAGCAATACCTCTTTTAGCCTTCACGTTTTATCATTTGTGGTTTGCTTTTCCATGTCTATAGTGTTCCTTGTAGTTCCTGTACCTGTTTAGAAATAGAACATTATCCTGCCTAGCTATACGCGAACAAAGACACTTGTAGAACTAGTTTATACTTAATTATGGGAAAAGAAAATCTTTATTACTATCTACAAATAACGACTCAGATTAGAAACACAGTATGTTATAATTTCCGCAGAGTTATTAATGTTTACAAAAGAAAATCATTAAGAGGGAATAACAATTTACTTAAAGTATCACACAGTACAAGCCTCTTATGACCCCGCAGGTAGATCTGTAAAGCTGCAAATATTCTCCAATCAACTCTTCCTCTTTTGACATTGAAATCTGATTTTCTCAACGTTATTTAGCTCACATAACCTGGAAGAAACTATAAATTTCATTAAGTCACATTTCACCTTAACTCAAATACACACAACAACTTTGAACCGAAAATAAATAAAAGATGGAAAACCACAAAATTGAATACTTACATAACATTAGTTTCACTCCACTTATTCTTTACACTTTGGAATCAAACCCTGAATGTTAGCATCTTGAATTTATGCGCAAATAAACCTTCCTATACTATATCCTACACGAAGCAATCCCTATCTTTATCTCAATTGAAGGAACCCACAATCCAGGATCATAGTCTCCTTCAAAAGATTCGTCTCATCAGCTGTATGAATTCTATTTTCCGCGAGCTACAAAATAAAAAAGAATTATAACTCACAGAAATCCAGCTTACTATCGACTTTTCTTTCACAGACGTCTCAAAGTAACAACAAGGATATTTGGAGCGTTTACCGATTCCATTCTTCCATTTCTCTCCGTTTTTTCCAAATTTTCCTTGCTTGACGGCCCAAATTCTCTCTCACCTGAAACTTTCAAACACGTTAAAATTCTATTTCAGCTCCATTGCCCTCACTATTCAACAAAACCTGATTCTTAGTTTTCTTCTGTTGCTTTCGTTCATAAAAATTTTAGCAACTATTCCTTTTATTCGGTAAAAATGCTTTTTTCTTCATTTCCCTTTTTCGACTCTTTTTTTCGACCCTGTCTCGACCGTCACCCCTTGTCATCTTTTTCTACTCCCCGTTTCCCGTTACACTTCTTGACAGTTCCTCTAAATAGTATTTTATGCATTTAAAAATTTTTTAGGGTTCCGCAAGTGCACAGCCTCCCCCAAAATTTTATTATTTCGAAAAATCTAAGAAAACATTTTTTTTTTTTTTTTTTTTTTTCGAGAATTCTAAAATTTTCAATTTTAAGTTATTATTTTTTTTTTTTTTATTATTATTATTATTATTTTATTAAAATAAAACCTCCTATATTGGCCCTTAAATTTTTTATTCACAAATACAATAAACAAAACAAATAACTAAACTACTAATATTATAAATCATTAAGCTAAATTAATTTTTATTCAAAATTATTGAAATTATTTAACATGTTTATCTAAATTTAGATTTATTTAGTTCAACTTTAATTATATAATCAAATTAAATTTGTATTAAATTATAAATTATTATAGTTCATTATATATATTTTTTTTTAAACGAAGTCAATTTATTAATGCCAATCAATTCACTAACAAATTGGCTCACTATATACTATAATCAAAATAGTCTTCTAATATTAATTATTAAATTAAAACTAATAAAATTATATTAATTAGGTTGTGACCAGGAATATCTTAATTCCTCTAAAGTTAAAATTTATGAAACAGTCCCGTGAAAATCTCAGTATCTAACATCCTAAGTATAATATTTAGCCAAATGGACTGCATTATAAACTCCTTTGACTCTTTGAGTTTCAGGGTCAACAAGAATATACACATTAGCATATTTTATTCCTCCAATTCGATATGGTCCATCATATAATAAATCAAATTTCTTAGTTTTATTTTGACTAGAATCCGATTTATTAAGCCTCCTTAATTTTACCAAATCACCAACTTGAAAATCTATCAACTTATGAGTTCTATTGAATCTATCCTGCCGCTTCTGACTCGAAAGTCTAAGGTTTTCTCTAACTTGTGACTAATAAATTGTTTTCCGTTATCTGTCATAACAGCCTTAGGTTGTATTATTTCAGTGAACACTCTCATACAATAAAGCACTGAGTCTGCTGAAGCTCCACGAAGTCCGAAAAGTTTAATAAATTTACTAAAAGAATCCTGTATTACAAAAATGTAAATATAACCAGCCTCAGTTTTAGGTAGTGGTCCGAAAATATCAGCCATTACTAATTCACCCGGGTTTTCAGTTAAAATCGATTTACATTTCCCTACCCCTTTTATATAGTCAGGTCTAGAAAGCTGACAAACATGACACTTCTGAATACAAGACTTCACTGTCTTACCCATATTTATCCAATAACACCTTAATTGTAAATATTTCAAAGTTTTATATGCGCCAAGATGACCCATCTCTATATGTACCTGTTTACAAATCTCTTCTTGTAGAACCTTGGGCATAAACAAAACGTAATCTCCACGTACAGTTTTAAAATAAAGTAGATCATTATTGACAATACAGCGCAAAGTTATACGTGTAAATCTATCTGTTCTTTCGGGTACTCTAGAACCATTTATTTTCTCCTTAATCCCACATATGACGTTATCAAGCCGTTGATATTCCATCATACGTTGTAATTTATTTTTCAAGTCACAGTCAGTAGAAACACCTACATACATAACAGTTGGATACCACACCTTCTCTTCTTGCAAAACTCCCCCTGGCGGATATCTAGATAAAATATCTACCCCAATATTTTCTACACCTTTTACATGTTCGACTTCGAAGTCAAATTGTTCAAGAAATAAAATCCAACGTGTGACTCTACTATTGTATAATTTCATTTGTTTCATGAAAGTTAATGCCTTATGGTCTGTACGGATAACAAATTTCGCTCCTCTTAAATAAGTCTCAAACTTTTTCACAGAATAAATAATAGCCCACAACTCTTGTTCAGTTACAGTCCATCGTAATTCAGAACCCCGTAGCGCACGACTACAGAATCCCAAAATTTTAACCTCACCATTATTTCCAATCTGAAACAATGATCCGGCTATTCCGATCCCTGAACTGTCGGTCTGTAAATAATATAATTTATCCTGATCAGGATGGCTCAATAGAATCGTTGTAATAAATTCTTCCTTTATTTTATTGAAAGCTCGATCTAATTCTTCATCCCAAAACCATGTTTGGTTTTTCTTTAATAACCTAGTTAACGGAGCAGTCAAAATACTATAGTTCTTAATGAAACGTCTATAATAATTACAAAGCCCCAAAAATCCTCTTAACTGTTTTTGTTTCTTTGGAATAGGGAATTCCTTTATAGCTTTTATTTTATCTGGGTTAGGTTTAATTCCCGAAGTTGTAACTATATGCCCTAACATTTTTACTTCACTGCAGAAAAAGTTGCACTTCGCAAAATTACAAGTCATTCCAGCTGATTCTAAACGATCCAAAACTATATCAATATGATCCAAATGGTCTTGCCAAGTCCCACTCGTTAGGATTGCAAGATCATCCAAATAATTGACACAAAACTCTCTAACACCAGGACCCAATATAATGTCCATTGCGCGACAAAAGGACCCTACTGACGTCTTAAGTCCTTGCGGAAGCACGTTGTATACGTAAGACTTTCCATTAACTGTAAATCCAGTATATTTTTTACTGTCCTCAGTCAACGGTATTTGAAAATAAGCGTTATTTAAATCAATCAATGTTATAAATTTTACACCAAGAAAAGCATTAAGTATGTCAATCTGTAAAGGCGGTGCTTCTACTTCTGGAACCATATATTTATTGATTTCCCTAGCATCAAGTAATATTCTAACAGATCCATCAAGTTTTCCAGTGAAAGTTAGAGGACTACAAAAATTTGTAGTTTTCCTCGATATAATCCCTAATTCTTCCATCTCCCTCAACTTTTCTTCTACTTTTGCCCTATGTGCGTATGGTATAGGATAGGTTCGTTGTATCCTTGGAGTACCCTCAATCATTTTAATGTCATGAGTATAACAGTTTGCCCTTCCAAGTTTCTTTATAAAAACTTGCATATGGGATCTCAAAACATTAAAAATTTGTTCCTTCTCTACATCAGACAAATCCATTCCCAACCGAATCCTTTTAAACAGATCTAATAATTGCTTTTCTTCACCGCCTTCCTTTTCGTTTTGTTCCTCTACTCCAGATATTAGATTTATTCGATTCTCTTCTAAAGACCCACTAGAAAGATTTCGAAACGGAATAGTAATTTCTCCTTGTCCAACGATACCCAATTCTAATGTTTGTGGTTCTTTTAAATGCAAAACAGCGTTGTGCGCAACTAACCAATCTACCCCCAGAATAGCAGAACAAGTTAACTTAGCAATCACTAAAAATCCCGTATCAATATCAATTGAACCACACGTCAACGGTATAGAGACTAGTTTTTTTATTTGGAGACTCTTTTGTCCAACGGCTCCCCTCACACATATTGGTCTAACTGGTAACGCAGGGAATTCTAACTTTAATTCTCCTTGTAAACACTCTAAGAATTCTTCCGAAATACAAGTTACTTCACTTCCAGTGTCTACCAAGAGAACTATAGATTGCCCCAAAATTTGTAACTCAATTTCTGATTTAAATTTGGGCCCCTCATTCTCAAAGCAAACCTCTTCATCATATAAAGAGTTACCTTCATATTCTCTAATGAACTGATTATAGATTGGTTGATTTTGTTTAATCACGGAAACGTCAAAAACTTTAATTAAATCTACGACTGTTTGTTTATTATTATATTCTTCTGAAGAATATCCTAAACCTTCTCTATCACAATTCGTTCTAGTATTATTCGGGGAAACAGGATATAAGATCCCTTCTTGGTCACAACCCAATCCTACCCCTGGCTTCCAACCTTGTTTTATTAAATATTTTACAGGAAAAAGATAATTTAGTTTTTTATTAATTGCGGCCACCTTCTGCTTATTGGAGATGGCCCCAACTAGTTTAAATCTTCTTCTTGAATTATTTCATCAGTGATCCTTCCCCTTGAAGTCTCCCCCTCGATGTGAGCCACCACTTTTGGTTTTTTATAAAATGGTTTGTCTTTATTCAAAATGAATGGACTTTGACGCTTTGTTCCCCTATCAGCTCCAGTAGTGGAGTCAAAGGAAGAAGATCCACATTGTTTATTCACATCATCCAATTCACGAAGAAACTCCGTTGCCTCAATCAAAGTATTTCCTTTCTTCATCCGCCAAGCATATTGTACATCCTTCGGGAAGTGTCTCATCAAATCCTCCACTATTTGCCATTCAGGAATTGGTCTAGACATCATCTTTGCTTGCCCTGCTAAACTAACGAAATGTTCTAGCATTGTTCCATTTTCTTTAGACCAAGTGCCATTTACAATCATTCTTCTCAAGGTGTTTTGCTCGGCTTCTCCCCAATAAGCATCCAAAAAATCTCTTTTGAAATCCGACTGTGTAAACCATCTCTGTCTATAAATTCTGGCCCATTTTCGAACATCACCTTCTAAACAACTGATTATAGTTTCAATTGTAGCATCTTCATTAGGCATTCTCCGTAAATAATTCTGAAGATCCTCCAAAAACGACACTGGATGTACCCCAAATCTTCCAGGAAAACGTGGTTTTTCGACTCTTGTATCAATCACCGGGCATATATTAATCGGTGCTTCATGCCTTTCAGACGAAGTTGATGCAGCGTTAGTTTCCCGTGCTTGCGACAGCTGATTCTCTAAGTTCGACACCTTCTGTGTCAGAATTCCCATGTTTCTTCGAAGTTGGCGAAACATAGTGGAGTTGCGTAAAGAAGGTCGTGAACGTTCTTCTTGCTGACCTGTCCTTTCTATTTCATCTTGTCCCTGAGATGTTCTAAGATTATAACGAGGAGGCATTTTCTTTTCTTTGAATACTGAAAGTTTATTACAAATTATAGGTTGGAATTTTGTTTAAATTAAAGAATAGAAAGCTTATCTAATATTCTTTCCTTAACTTCCCAAAACTGTTGCTTTATGGAGCTAATATTTTGATCTCCATCGATAATCTCTATCCTGTCAAAATCTTCCTTTATATTAGGGTTCAATAACCATTCCTCATGAATGTTGTGAATCCTCTCTATATAATCTAACGTTATCCCTGTCTCTTCAGGTCGACCACGACTTAGGGCTCTCTGATAAGAAACCATAGGGGAAGTCCTAAGATAAACTACTAAATTAATTCGAGTAACAAACTGTTCCTTGAAATAAGAGTAGGTTTCATCTAAAACTGCAAACTCAGCCGGGTGCAACAATTCACTCTCTTGCAATTCCCTAATAAAACAGTTTTTGGCTGAATAGATGGAACGTTCCATAACTTTAATCTTAGCGCTAGATTCTTTCGAATGATTCTCTAACATTGTTAGAAGAACATAATTTTGAAAACAGAAACCCCACTTCTTAGGGTTTTCCTTAAATAACTGGAAGAGATTAACGCCAGATAAATTAGTCCATTTATCAATTGGTTCTGGTATTATCTCAAAATCAGAGTTGCCTCCCAAAGCTGCCAACAAACTAGACTTCCCTGACCCTATGTTTCCTTCTATTGAGACTGTAAAATTTCCCATCTTTATTCTGAAACAAGGAATGCATCATATTTTCTATGGTCTCCAAAACAAATAACCCTAAGCTAAAACCAATTCTAACGTCCCGCTTAACATCTTTAACTTAGATAGACTTTACTCTCAAGTTTCTTCAGTTCAAAACTAGAAATTAGTGTATTTTTCATTTTGTTTCTTTTTTTCACTCTTCAATACCTCTCTCGCTTGAAACCAGCATATCCTGGTCACGGCACCGGCTGTACAGATCTGAAGTCCCTTCCAATAGGATCCTCAAATCAGATACGTGAAGTTTTGGCAAAGGTTGATCGTCTAGAATAATATCCTTTAAGAATATTATAATTTTTCTGAATCCTACGTCATTCCGTTTTATATTCTTATTATATTTTGTAATTTACAGATTCTGCTCGGTGGAGAGTGGCAATAAAAGAATGAAAAAGAAACACACTTGTTATTTTTAATACTTATATTTGAATATAAACCTAATCTTTACATGTCTAATTTGAGTTATTTATTTTATTTTATATCACTATTTATTTAAATTTAGTCTCATATTGTTTGGTGTAGTTCATCTGAATTCATGTAGATTCATCAATTTAGGAGAGGTTTCATCTCTTTTACAATGCAATATTATTATAGCCGTTAAGTTTCTGAAAAGAAACCTATGTTAATATAAATGAAGTAATAAAAATAATGTGGGAACAATCCCCAAGTTTGGAGCACCACCATCGCCCCAAACAGCTCGTCCTAGGCCTCCTCTACCCTAAGTCCTAGGTCCGAGGCATATCATCACCCAGCTCACGATGACATGACGCTAAACTACCCTAACAATCCAACTGGATCGTCAGGATTCTGATCATCCTCGCGGAGCTGGATATCCCATCGAAAACTTAAACTACAGTAAAGACTAGGGTTAATGTATGTGGAGTGCGGAACCAACTAACCACAGTACAACCCAGACGGTGATGATGTCTCCCCCCGGTATGTTCATGCCCCGCGTCAAACCCGACTTCCACGTGGCCCACCTTTAAGGGACGATCACTGACTCATCCAGGGTTCACAGGGTATTGACTATTTCTTTTAGTCACCCATACCAGAGCTGGTCATCGAGCCCGCCAGGCACACGAAGCATACAGTCTTCCTTTAGGAAAACAGGGCACTCTCCATCATGAGCTATAAGAGCTCTTCCTGTAATCCCTCCGGGCAGACAATGATCGACTTCATCGAATCCCTTAGTTTGTTTTGAAATAAGTTAAACTGAAAATAATTAGCCAGCTCCACACGTCCAAGTGTGAAGTCTGTACTAGATACGGGTATAGTATTATTGCTTGCATGGCCAGCCTAGATCAATAACGGTTTTATAACGAGAGACATAAAGAGTTTGAAGGGCAACTTCCCTCCCCCCAGTCACTAAATGACTTTATTGCACCAACAAGGTCTCCGTATATCCTTCATAGCTCTCACTTGTGATGCGTAGCTAAATCTCTTTTCCGTTACCAACCCACGCAGGACAAGAATTATGTAGAGTAACCCCAGTCTAAACACTCATTTAAATAAAATGAATTGAATCTAAACTATAATGGGATTACCCAGCATATTTCGAAGTAGAACATATAAGAAATAAGTATGACAAAAGATTACTGAAGGTAATCCTTAAGTAAAAGTGAAGTATGATGACCAGAACCGAGAAGATACGGGATAGTAGTATCTAAGCTAGGTTGGGCCAAACATTTATGATTTAAGATCTTAAGGGAAAATCAAAAGCATCGAGTATTCAAAACCAAGAACACTGGGAGAATTTAGCGTAAACAACACTAGCTAAAACTCGATGTTCTTTAAAAGAGGACTCAAAAGAAGTATAAAAATGGGGTTATTGTATATACTTAAATATTCGAAACATATCTATAATGAAAGAAACTAAACATTATAATTTCCGTTCCATTATTGTTTTCAAGAATCTATTTAGTAATGTTAAAGGTGGTTTCACACTGAGTCAAAGTATAATTTTAAGTATGATAAATTATGACTAGTTTTATTAAGGAAAAATAAAACTTAGAATCTTATAAGGTTTAGATTCCTGTATGATTCAATGAAGATTAAATAGATTATTTAACTACTTTAGGATGACACACATAAAGTTCAGAGGTCCCCCAAGGTCAGAGTGCCGTACAGCCGTCGCAGCCTTACGGGCGAACGTCGTCAACACACTTTACAAGAAGCAACCCACGAACGAACGTAATGTCTCCATCAAGAATATTCTTCCTTTTGATTCAAGACAATTCTAATTTATTCCTTATAAACAATTTCAATGTCATTAGACTAAACTAGAATGTCTCTACACAAAAGAAGAAGGTTTTAAATTTTCTAACTACTCTACATTTGATAGTCCAACGCAAAGATCAGGAGATTCTCCCGTGGTATATGCCACTCAAACGACGCATCCAATAATGGGCGAGCGTTGTTAGCACATAACACAAGAAACACTATTTCCAAAATCCAACGTTAAAACACCTTGCTAATATCCTTCCATTTGTACTGGAATAACACCAAATCATCCCACACATACAGAAGAGGGAAATCAGGATGAATCAGCGAAACCTCACACAAATAGAACGAGAAGAACTTTAGAATCAGCCCCTTCTAGGCTTGAAGGCTCCGGCCCAAGAATGATTAAAATAAATAAATCCGAAGGTTGATATTATCAGATAGACTTAGACAGATACTCCAGCGACACGCGACATACATTTGCCACATCCAATATAGTGGACATCGGGGACACATGTCACGAGGGCATCCATCCACGCTTGTTTGAACTAAATAAACCTGAGAGCAGGTATTTCTTAATCTCAAAATCTGGGACTCCTATAGAATGAAAGTAAAAGGAAAGATAAGCACCTCCTATGAACTTGAGTACTGAAATGTAGTAATGTTCTCAGCATGTTCCAATTTTGGGAAATTGAGGCAAAAGATTCAAAATCACTATCAAAACAATTTATTATTATTTGAAATAATATTATTTATAATATTCACTCTACTTAAACTTACCCTTTATTTCACAATAAAATATCACAATCTATATCCAAGTTTTAGTTTTCAGATATATTATTTTAAGATTTTGAATTGACGTTCTAATTCTTTTGATCTGACGGAATATTTTTCTTAAATTTTATCATATGAAGACATTAGTATATTAAAAACTGGAATATTGATTTAGGGCCAAAGATTTTATATTATTTTCTAAAAAAGGTAATTATTTAATGTATTAATATTTTCTTCCATTTTGATTTTGGGTTTTGATTTATTTTTAGTTAAAGAGATTAAAAATTTATAAAGATTTCAAAATAGCGTCTAGCTTTGAGTAAAACTAAATCAAAAATGATTTATTTGTTGACTATTTGACAATAATGTCAAACAGACAATTCTAAAAAAAAAAAGTATAAAAATATACATCGACTAAAGTCTCCTCGAAATGATGATAAAATTATACATCGTCTAAAGTCATTTTGAAATGTTGATAAAATATACAACATCCAAAGCCACCCCGAATCGATGACAATATATATACATCAGAGTCCAGTTTCCATGATTTCACCAAGGACTATTTTAATCAATTTCTCTGTAAAAGAAAGAAATTAAACACAATGAAATTTACATTACCTTTACAATCCAAGCAATACCTCTTTTAGCCTTCACGTTTTATCATTTGTGGTTTGCTTTTCCATGTCTATAGTGTTCCTTGTAGTTCCTGTACCTGTTTAGAAATAGAACATTATCCTGCCTAGCTATACGCGAACAAAGACACTTGTAGAACTAGTTTATACTTAATTATGGGAAAAGAAAATCTTTATTACTATCTACAAATAACGACTCAGATTAGAAACACAGTATGTTATAATTTCCGCAGAGTTATTAATGTTTACAAAAGAAAATCATTAAGAGGGAATAACAATTTACTTAAAGTATCACACAGTACAAGCCTCTTATGACCCCGCAGGTAGATCTGTAAAGCTGCAAATATTCTCCAATCAACTCTTCCTCTTTTGACATTGAAATCTGATTTTCTCAACGTTATTTAGCTCACATAACCTGGAAGAAACTATAAATTTCATTAAGTCACATTTCACCTTAACTCAAATACACACAACAACTTTGAACCGAAAATAAATAAAAGATGGAAAACCACAAAATTGAATACTTACATAACATTAGTTTCACTCCACTTATTCTTTACACTTTGGAATCAAACCCTGAATGTTAGCATCTTGAATTTATGCGCAAATAAACCTTCCTATACTATATCCTACACGAAGCAATCCCTATCTTTATCTCAATTGAAGGAACCCACAATCCAGGATCATAGTCTCCTTCAAAAGATTCGTCTCATCAGCTGTATGAATTCTATTTTCCGCGAGCTACAAAATAAAAAAGAATTATAACTCACAGAAATCCAGCTTACTATCGACTTTTCTTTCACAGACGTCTCAAAGTAACAACAAGGATATTTGGAGCGTTTACCGATTCCATTCTTCCATTTCTCTCCGTTTTTTCCAAATTTTCCTTGCTTGACGGCCCAAATTCTCTCTCACCTGAAACTTTCAAACACGTTAAAATTCTATTTCAGCTCCATTGCCCTCACTATTCAACAAAACCTGATTCTTAGTTTTCTTCTGTTGCTTTCGTTCATAAAAATTTTAGCAACTATTCCTTTTATTCGGTAAAAATGCTTTTTTCTTCATTTCCCTTTTTCGACTCTTTTTTTCGACCCTGTCTCGACCGTCACCCCTTGTCATCTTTTTCTACTCCCCGTTTCCCGTTACACTTCTTGACAGTTCCTCTAAATAGTATTTTATGCATTTAAAAATTTTTTAGGGTTCCGCAAGTGCACAGTACCTATTGAAATGGGTACCGTACCCATTTCAATAGGTAGATCTACTCATAAAAAAAAGGATTCAAGTGATCCAAATTGTTCCAGAATATTCCACAATATTTGAGAGTGTTCTGGAATATTCCACAATGATCTGGGATGTTCCCGAACATTTGACAACATACCAGAATATTGTGGAATGCTCTCGAATACTCTCAAATGTTCTGGACTGTTCTAGAAAATTTCTAGAGGGCGAAACTTCCAGCCCTTATATCTTCAAAAGCACGCCCTTCAGGTAAAAACGGAAACCTTCTTCATGGACTGAAGATAGAGGGCTACCACACCATGTAACTCCCTTGATCGCACCGGGCCTCATTTCAGAGTTTTAGCGGCACGCACATTGTATACTTTCTTTTATAATTTATATATTGATTTATGTCTGTATAGCCAGAACGAAAAATTAGTGATGGGAAATCATGGCTATGGGAGAAGAAATAAAAGAGGAGAAAGATTCATAAACTTTTGCCTTCAATACAAACTAAAAATTTGTAATACTATGTTCAAAAAGCCAGAAAAACTAAGATGGACCTGGTTATCGCCAAACGGAAAGTCAAAAAACGAAATAGACTTTATAGCCACAAACATCCCCAAAAACGTACAAAACCTGAACGTGATAAGTAAACTGCAACATCCTAGCGATCACAGACTGGTCAGAATAACTATTAGTATACAAAACAACGCAAAATCTCGAACACAATTTAGAAGCAGAATCAAAGCAGACACAGAAAGTAAACATACACAACTTACCTCTCTCGCTGACTCCGACTGCGAAGAAAACATACAGAAATTAAATAACAGAATAGAGACAACACTAAAAAACGGCTCAAAAGAATCCAAAAAAAATTACACTAAAATTAAGCATAAAGAAATAATATCTCAAGAAATAGAAGAACTAAAGACGCAGAAATACGCACTCAAAAATAAGAAATATAAAACCAAGGAAGAGAAAAGAGAGCTAAGCAAGCTATATAGATTAATACATAAGAAGATAAAGAAAAATATAAGAAACCGTAGACTAAACACTATAAGTAAATACCTAGAAGAAACAGGAGGAGTAAAAAAAAGCATACAAAAGGATAGATGATACAAAACACGTTATGGCGAAACTGACGGATATCTCAGGAAAAACTGTCACACATAGACGGGATCTAATGATGATAGCTACTAAATTCTACAAGGACCAGTATGCAGACGCAAACAAGAATAGGGAAACACTTACCAACACAATGAACAACAGCCGTTCGGTACCACCTTTCATGGAGAGCGAAATAGAATTGTCAATTAAAAATCTGAAACCAGGAAAGAGCCCAGGACCGGATGGGGTAACTAACGAAATGATAAAGGCTGGAAAAAACGATCTAGTAAAACCCCTCACAAAGTTATTTAATCTTATTCTGTACAAAAAAGAATTGGCAGAATCATGGACACTTTCAGAGATATCTCTTCTGTACAAAAAAGGAGACCCAAAATTAATAACAAATTATAGACCTATCAGCATAATGTCCTGTATATACAAAGTATTTGCATCAACTTTACTTAGACGCATAACTAAAACTATTGACGAAAATCAACCGATCGAGCAGGCAGGCTTTATGAAAAATTACTCCACCATCGATCATATACATACACTTAAACTGATCATAGAAAATTACACAGTACATGACCTACCGCTATACATAGCTTTCATTGATTATTCGAAAGCTTTCGATTCTATATCGCATAACTCTATTTGGCAAGCACTTACAGATCAAGGAATTGAATACGACTACATTGAACTAATAAAAACAATTTATTCTAAAAGTATGACTAGAGTACGTCTGGAAACTAAAGGACCAACATTTCAAGTAGAACGAGGTGTAAAACAAGGAGACCCTCTTTCACCGAAGTTATTTATTGCCGTATTGGAAACCATTTTCAGAAAACTTGATTGGAAAGACATGGGCATCAACATTAATGGCGCGTATCTATCACACCTGAGATTCGCAGACGACATCGTCCTCATCTCGGAAAAACCTGAAAAATTGGAATACATGCTAGAGACTCTTAGTCATCAAAGTAAAACTGCTGGACTACAAATAAATAGAGAAAAAACAAAAGTCATGACAAACAGAGATAAAAAAACCAATTTCAATAGCGTCAGAACCGATAGAATATGTTGAAGAATACTTATACCTCGGCCACCTCATATCATTCAAATCATGCACAGAAAAAGACATAGATAGAAGAATAAAGAATACATGGAATAAATACTGGTCAATGAAGGAAATATTCAAGGGACCTTTACCAATAAAAATAAAAACAAAAGCAATGAACATATGTCTGACACCTTGCTTAACCTATGCATGCCAAACCTGGCTACTAAAAGTCTCTCACCTGAACAAAATAAGATCATGTCAAAGGGGAATGGAACGAAGCTTTTTGAACATTAAATTGAAAGACCGGATCAAAAGCGCATCTATTAGAAAAAAGACAAAGGCAAAAGATGTAGCCAAACAAATCCTGACCCTTAAATGGAGGTGGGCTGGCCATATTCAAAGAGTAACGGATAGCAGATGGTCACAAACCGTAACAAATTGGTACCCAATGTATAAAAAGAGGAGACGAGGAAGACCACTGAAAAGATGGAAAGACGACATAATAGCAATAGCCGGAAAAAATTGGCATAGAGTGGCTCAAGATTCTGAAAACTGGCACAATTTGGAGGAGGCTTTCACCGCAAAAGGCGGCCCTTACATCTAACAAAAACTAACATAATTTTTAAGAAACAAAACTAATAAAACTAACATATACAAATAAGAACTCATTATTTTAAGAAATACTGTAGACAGATTCTTGTGTAAGGGAAAAATAAAAGCTATATTATATATAGCCATCTCTGGTAACCATAGTTTCCTAGTTTGGAATCATATGACTTTATGTAAATTGTCCCCCAACATTTATTATTTATTTGTTTTATTTCCCATAGAAAGCGCATAATCATAAAGGAAAGTGGGGAGTCAAAGTTTTCTTTTCATTTTGACTTATGATCCTTGGAGAAAGCTTTTCAGCTTTATAGTCCCCTACACCCCAAGATTAATTTTTTTTGTGAGATGTTTCGTTCACACCCCTTATAATCTAGCTATAATGAGCTACAGATCTTGTGAACATGGCTCAAAGTGCATTAGGGATCCCAGACGACCAATGTGGCGTATATTTACCTACAGCTCGCTTTTCAACAAAGCCTTTCTAGTCCTTCTAATGGATTGGGTCCCTTTGACAATTCTCGACCCGTGCGGCAAAACCTTCCCAGAGTTGTGTCTAATCAACCCTCATCGTTTCATTTGGGGGCACGGCAGTGCTAACGCCAAGTCAAGCGCAAAAGAAGCGCTTGACTTGGCGTCGGAATCAATCCCCTCTTGGCACTGGATACGATTAAAATGATGAAACTGTCGTTATTCCTGTATTTATTAGGACAATTTATTAAAGAGATTCCTGCAGTCAACTAGCGCCCACATCAGTTAAAAAAATATTGCTCGCTAAACACAAAATTTATCGAAAATCCGGAAAGACAGATTGAAGTAAAGGTACCCTAATTTATTTAGAATCTATCACTAATCAACCCTCATCGTATCATTTGGGGACACGGCAGTGCCAACACCAAGTCGAGCGCAAAAGAAGCGATGCCGGTATCCTTTTTTTCGTCCATTTTGGCTGATTTTCGAAATATCATGAATACAGGTATTACTGGCGTAATACCTGTATTCATAAGTACCCTTAGAACTTTAAGTAAACTTCAAACTTTTTAGGGTTCCGTACCTCAAAATAAAAAAACGGATCCCTTATAGGATCACTTTGTTGTCCGTATGTCTGTCTGTTTATCTGTCAAGACCCTTTTTCCCACGAACGAGAAAAGGTATCAGGTTGAAATTGATAAAGAATATTAAGGTCCATAAACCACACGAGATCTGAAAATTTCAATTTTTTACAACGACGTAATCAAAAGATATGGCTTTTTATGTCCTCATCTCCATACATTTATGCAAAAAAGCAAAACCTACAGGGTACTTCCCGTTAACCTAAAATTATGAAATTTGGCAAGAAGCTAGCTAGGTCTCATAGAACAAATAAAGGGAAAAGTCTAAAATCATTAAATATTTAAATTTTTCTCACAACTAATAGTAACCAATTAAGATGAGCTCCCGTTTCAAGAACTTTTCTATAAAAGAGGGGTCAAGTTGGATGGTCGCGGAGTTTTTAAAATCAAAGAGCAAAAGCTTTTAGTATATTCATTGGTAGATAGGTACGGAACCCTTAGGGCGCGAGTTCGACTCGCACTTGGCCGGTTTTTTTCTTATTTATTACTTATCTGCAGCCAAAGTTCTGTAATAGTGAAATGAAGAGCCGAAGTCAGGTTGATAATAAAGCCATAGGCATCCAGACTTGGCAGACAGAATGTCCAGTTTTTTTTTTTATAGATTTAGCTTGACATAGACTTGGCTCATATTATCAGAATAATAATTTTTATCGAAACTTGGCACGTTTTATAGACTGTTTTTGTTGGATTCAGTCTTTAGTAACCTTTTAAAACTAATTGAAATCAAGGGTTCTTATCAGTTTTGAATTTATTTATTCAAAAACACATTTCAATGGAATTAGAAAATGTGTTAACATTTTGTTTTAAACATAGAATTGAAGGGCGTCAAATGAATCAGCCATCAACCAGTCAAGTGTGAGTCGGACTTGCGCACCGGAGTTTCGTATAACCAAACATTGAATATTCAAAGGAGTCGATAGATTGCGCTGACGACAGTTACTGAAGAACTTAAAATTAATCTGTCATAGATGTAGTGCGAGGTAAATAAACCTCTTTAGGCAACACTTATACAACAGATAGGAAAAACGAAGATGACATCAATGTCATCATCACCAACCTCAACATAACCAACCTCAACATCATCACTATGATGATGATGAGGTTGAGGATGAGGTCTAAGATGAGGATAACGACTCTACTTGACGTAAGAGTAACGTATTGGCAGCCAACGCTGATTCAATGAAGCATCGCGTTTTCATTTTCGTATTGATGCAAAAAGTCGCAGTCTAAATAGAGCCTAAAATTATACTTAAAGAAAATAACTCTGGTTATGACGCGGCATTTGGGGGGAGGCGAGCGAATAGTATGTTGGCTTTCCGCCTGTCACCCATGCGTAAAAAAATAACCTTCACAGCTAAACTTATCCTGTACACGCTATACTACATTTAAAAAATACTTTGGACTTTAGAGGTTACTCTACGGATACTTACACTGCGCGGACAACGTATTTTAGCACTTAGAAGAACTACCCTCATACATAAAGTTTCAATTTGCTGCGAGATACTATCTATTCAAACAGGTAATGCGGAACTTTATAAACTGGCTATTTACTTCACAAAAAGAAGAGTCTTCTTCAAAAAGTCGAATATTTTTATGGCCGCTTCCTAATTATTGAGAATATCTGAGTCTGTTTAGTTTTGAGAATCGCTAAACTAAAGTGGCAGTGGGCAGGGCACATCTAAAAAGAACCGATTTCCGATGGGGCGTAAGGGTTCTAGAGTGGCAACCACATACCGGAAGATGAAGCGTTGACAGGCCCCCTACAAAGTGGACCGACAATCTTGTCAAGGTCGCGGAAAGCCGCTGGATGCGAGTAGTGTAGGACCGGTCGTCATGGAGATCTTTAGGGGAGGCCTATGTCCAGCAGTTGACGTCTTTCGGCTAATATGATGATGATGATTTGAGTCGAGTTAAAACTAAACAACATGTCCCGAGGAACATCAGTTGAGAAAAGATATCTTTTTGGCTTTCCTCGATCTAACCCTGATAACAGAGATAAGGTTGACCATAGAAAATGCCCATGAGAAGCCACTCTATTTTACTTTTTTATTCTAGCTAGGTTAGCTTCCACCACCACAGAACACCACATCTTTTTGTGGGCGTTATACTATACACCGTGTTCCTGAGGATATGCATTAATTTTAAAAGCACGTTCAGTTACCGAAACTGTACAACTTTCCCTAAGAAACATAGGTTAAAATACGAAAAAAAAATTGTTCTCCCTAACAAAAAAAAAAATTCGTAATATGGTAATATATTAACTTTTATTATTATTAATTGTTTATTGCACACAAGAAAAATACAATGGACAATACATATAGAAAGACGACACATCATCATCATCATAGAAAGATGATCCTCTAATTCTAATTATGCTTTATTAGGGGGTTTACGAGCTGTTGCTCAAACAATTTCCTTAGGAGCACTTTCGGAATACGATTTTTTTTTTGTATGGGAGGGCAATGTTTTTCGTATTTCAACCTATGTTACTTAGGGAAAGTTGTACAGTTTCGTTAACTGAACGTGTGCTTAAAATTAATGCATATCCTCAAAAACAAGGTGTAAACGATGAGCGAATAAGTATGAAAAATAACAACAAAGTATCGTGCGGTGCGTCTGGACTACGTCTGGACTCCCGATGGTAGAAGGGGCATGTCGAAATAAGCTCATGGAGCTGTATTTAAAGCGTCTTTTAAGTATACTATATACTTGGTCGTTAGTTCTCTGCAATCCGCCTTAACTAGAATTTTATTTCGCCACATTTTTCCTTAATCACCGGCTAATAAACTTTCCAAACTACAGTTAAGCGGAGAGTTAGCTTTAGTTAGCGCGGGCTGTGGTAAATTATTTGCAATTGCAGTGCTCTAACTTTTATTTAATATGAAAAGACTTATTATGTTTTTTAGCTTGAAGCGTATACAATTTTAATTTTTACCAAATACATAAAGAGTAATGTCATAATAACATTCCAATACTATGATAATATTTCATTCTTTTTTCATATAGGGGGAAGAAAAATAGAGTACATTCTTTTTCTTCCTTGGTCCCTCACTGATGAGGATCGCGACCACATCGGTTTCCTTTCACAGGCTGCGATCGTATGACCATCTCTTGAGCACGTCTGCCTTCCATTTGCCCCTAAATAATCTACTTCTCCAAACAATGCCTTGAAGACCGCATAATGTGTCCGAAGAAACGGAGGGCATGCTTTCGGCATATAGTGGACAGCCGCGTCGTGATGTTGAGTACATTACGCGGCTGCAAAATTATTTTTACCTCTCTAATTCAGAAAACTGCTTTACCGGTCAAAAGCTGCATGCAAAAGCCAATTTTGGTCACTAGCGTGGAAATGGTTTTTGAAATTTTATTTGTTCTAAATCTGCGTGCTAAAGTCATTTTGGCCGAAATTTTTTTTTTTAAATAAGAATGTAATGAATTATGTTAAAGATACTGGCGTAATTTTTTAGCATTTCTCTCGCTGTAGTGCGGTGAAAATTTTAGTGTTATGCTTGGCAGCAAAGTTATTATGCGTCTCGTGCCTTTTAACCCCTAGCCACGCTCAGGATTCTTCTCTTCAACCACTCGTGGCTCAATCCTAGATTCCTTCCCTTATAATTACTTTGATCTTACTAGCTTGGGAATATTTTCTTTATTGGTCACAATCTACGTGAAAAACTGTTTTTGGCCTCTAGCGAGGTAAGAGTTTTTGAAATTCGAACGTGAAGATGATCTATGAAGCAAACACTGTAGCATGGCACACATATTTTATCGGGTGTTAGGGTAAAACTCTACGACCCTTGAAACTGATTCAGACCACGAAACTGAATAACTTTCTCTAAGGAACATAGGTCAAAATACGAAAAATATATATATATGTCTAAGACACGAACTGGGGGGGAAGAGGGATGGCACTATGTGGGCAAGGGATAGACATCAGGAATAGCAGAGAACACGATATTGGCCGAACTATTGCTAGTGGACATCGACAACATCTTCGAAAATCGCCTAATTCATTCGAGTGTGACTTACTTGCATAACGATCATTCATCCTGACTTGCCATTGACCTCTCATACGGTATTCTCTTCTATCACGTCGTCGGTAACCACAGCGGTATGCAGGTTTCGTCGTCCCACCTGTTGTTTTATTTTAAGAAGATTAACTAAGTGCCACAATCCTGTCAACCCCAAAGTTAGAGGTTTTCATAAGATTCTATCCACATGTTCAACTACAGCAAACTCACAGTGCACCGTGTTTTACTATCACAAAAGGTATTCACGTATCATAACCTAAAATCTCACAGTCTAGGGCAGAAAATGTCATCGCAGAATTGCCACGGCTCACCCGCCAGCGGCTGCAGGCTTCATCTCGTGGCCAACTATCACTTAAGAACTTAACGTGGTAAAATCTCGAACAAGAATGAGCTGTTGAAAATGGCGGCCTCGTCTTCACGTTGCTACGTGTTGGCTAAACTGACACAAACCACGCCCCTTTACGCGCCATTCGTAATAGTAGTACCAACCTCACGATCTAAATAAAGCTATCATTGCCAACATCATCGTCCAACATCGACAATATACACTGGTACGGAAATTTAGTACTAATTTGACGTTTGGTGTAGCTTCACCGTGCTTGGGCCACTGCATGGGTACTGCTGGCACGAACGTTTGTCTTTGAAAATACCGCGGGAAATTCGAAATGAGAGTCGCTCTACGACATATATATATATATATATCTTTAATACAAAGTACGCAATCAGCTGTTGCTGTTTATATGGGAATAAAATTTTTTTATCATGTCAACTTCTCGCTAAAACCTTCTCGCTACACTCAAATTTTAATTCAAGGCACCACCGCCAAATCACAAGTTTGCTGCCTTGCATGACAAAGAACTATCTTTACCTCGGGAACCTATTGAATCCCTCGTTTAAAAGATTTCAAATATTTTTTTTTATTATTATTATTTTTATTTTTATTTTTCTGTTATCGATATATATCAGTTTTGTATATGTCTAAGAAAATTTGAAGTTGTAAATTTTTTTTTATAGGTTCTAGTTAAAGATTCTCGAAACTGATACACAAACGTACTTACCTAAAAAAAATGCTATTTTTATTATTATTATTATGCAAGTTCTTTTGTGTATCGGTTTCAAGTATGTTTAACCTTATAAAATAAAAAATAAATTAACACCAAATTCGTGGATTTGCATTGTATTCTGCATGACATTCAATAAGTATTCTGTAAAGAATCTGCATTGAATAAATTATCTGAATACGTTTTTATCGATAAACCACTTACCCTCAAAATTTGTCGAATGTCTTCAAAGTCACCATGTAAAATATTTCACTTCTCTCTAAATTCAAAATAGCGCCCTAACCTTAAAAACGTTATTTTGCTGCCTTTTTATACAATCTACTATTTCATGCTTTCGAAATAACTCTAAAAAATAATTTTCGACGGTAACGCCATTTTGTTTCCAGCAACTCCCTATTGAGTGTTCTCAAATCCAATTTCAGGAGACCGAAGATAGGCATCACCAGTATTTACTGATAACACCAATTTTCTTTAACAATATTATCCACCTCTATTTCCAACAGCTTAAGGGTCATTTCTGATAATTTTGCACGAATAAATATTTTGCTAAACTCTTAGTATTTACTGTAAGAAGTTGTTTTGCTAGTACAAATGTAAATATTTGTCTCTCTGTTAGTTTTAATTACTGTTTACTGATAAAGGACTACGAATTTGGCTGTAGAACTTAATTACTTAGAATTTGTGATTTCTGATTAATTTGTTTTGGAATCGTGAATACAAGATTAGTTGTGATATTCTGATATTTTACGCTGTTTACAAAGTTTGTGGAGATTTGTGCGAAATTAAATTAAGTAGCGTTAAAAATCTTTTTCTTTTTAAGTTGTAGAAAATAGTGGTTCAGTAACATGGGCAAAACCTGTGGGCAAAATTACCCCACCGAGAGGTTTTGAGTATTTAGAGTTATACGTTGTACGAGTATATGTCACCGGAAAATGATAAGAATCTTAAATTTTCTTTCAATTTGTTAAGCAAAACCTGCTTAGCATTATTAATGCAATTTCATTTCAATTTACCCTTACGATATGACTTTATTTACTTAAAATTACTGTGGTATCCTGTGATTGGCTAAATTGTTTTAGTTTTAATAAGAAAGATTTGTATAAATAATTAAGCTGTAGGATATCAAGTTCAAGTATCCTCATTAAATAAATAAATAAGTTGATCAATTTCCGCGTGAGTTGATAAACTTTCGAAAAATACTAAAAATCCATAGGTCCGCTGTTAGGGTGCTGGCTGCAATTTGGGTATATGATTTGCTCATGATTCATATTAATAGGGATGATAGATATGCTCAATACGAATCGATTTGGTCCTTACAAGTTTTTCCGTGCGTCGCTGCGTTTTTGAGTTAAAGCAAAAAAAATGAAAATAAGATACTAAATAATGTTTTTTTGGTCTGCCTTTGTGGCTCCTGTTTAAAATACTTCTGAAGATGTAGAAAATCGAGGAGGCAAACATGCAGGGCTCTGCATTATCATGGGACGAAGTAGTGAATTTTTGCATTTTGAAGAGCTGTAACTTTACGACGCAGGGCTATTATGGTGGCAGACTATTTTTCTGGGGTTTTATACATTGTATTTAATCAGATAGTCATAGTCTGCCAGGTGTACGTTACATTGTCAAATTTCAAAATACTTAAAACTTAATTCCTCAAAAACGCAGGGGTGTGGATGTCCGCCAATATTTTTTGTATCTTCTAGAGGATGCTCCTTATCATCAGTCAAAGAGGCAGACATGAGCAAATCATATAGAAATTTGTCCTTCATCACCCTTACTATAGGTAAAGCAAACTTAACCTAACCGATCCCAAATAAAAATCTCCGTTAGGTTGTGTTAGGTTCTCTTTCGACCAAACGCATGAGTTGAACGAGCTAAGCGAGTGTGCTGCGGCAGCAGCCCGCCAGTGCCAGAAGCGATGTGTAGTTTATTCTTTTTCGCCAGTTGATCAACTTAGGAATTTGATCAACATACGATTTCATGTTATCTTCCGGTGACAAATAGACTTGTCGATTCCGTCAACATCTACAGATTATACAGGTGCGTCATCGCAGTTCAAATTTAAACGGGTTTTTAATTTAAAACTTTGGTCATTTCTAGTACCTAAAACCCAATAACTTCCCTTTCTCCTTTCGATCGGTCTTTTAGAAATATGTCTAATTAGTAAACTTTTCGTAATATCTCCGGACGGAATTTGGCAAGTTTGATTTTATTAAAAAGTTCTATAAGAAGCCTTGTCGAAGTTTCAGAGTCGGTATTAATTAGTTATAATTAATTAGCTAAGAAGATAATATCGATAACGAAGCACTTGAAATTGCTTCCGTAGGGTAATTAGGCGAATAAAAAACGTTAAAAGGCTAAGGTGTCGTGTGGTGTCGTAAAAGACGACTAAGCGATTTTAAACCGGAAGATGAGCACCTGCGCTTTTCCACCGAATCGTACATACTGCGGTTATCAACCACAACGGTCTATGGTGCCAGCCGCTATCTCTTTCAGCCGCAACGTTAGTAACAAGCGTGGTAAATATGGTAGGTACATCCGTGTGGTTACTACAGGACACCAATTCTTGGGACTTTTCGTGGGATGTTAAGATGTTACTCGTATAAAGCTCAAGCGATAATAATAGGTCTTTACCTATGAAATTGCCGAAATTTTCTCACAGATTAATGAGATCATAATTCCTATAATTCTAATGCTATTTTTTTCAAATGTCTTATATTTGAAAGTTAACTTTAAGGTTATTAATTTACGCATAAAATAAAGTTTTTATTTTTAGTTTGATATATAAAATTAAAGGTTCGAAAATTGTTCGTCTTAAATGTCGTCCGATTTCATCATTAGATTTGTTATATTTTTTTACAGATAATATTTTTCGAAAATTAAATTAAAGTTTCTGTTCTGTTCTGTTAGCTTAATTTCTTCCCAATTATGCCCAAAAAAAATAAAATAATTGGATTTATAATTCCTAAGAAAAATGCAAAAATGTTAGTACTGAAAATTGAGTTTACCTAAAATTCACCATACAAAACGGCAATTTCATAGGGAAAGACCTATTAATCATATCAAGAATTTTTTTAAATTTCTTGTTTAGGGTAATTAGCTGAACAAAACTATTTTAAATGGAGTCGAAAACAGACCAATCTGGAAAGTAGCTCGGTCCGAGGAAAGCAGTTAAAAAGGCCGTTAGGGAGTGTCACATTTTTATCAGAAAAAGGTTACGTGAAAAGAGATTTTATTTTGATTGCAGATTTGGCCAGAGCCACAGAATTAATAATAGTACTACATACCAGAGCACAAACACGATTAATAATATGTCCTCGACAAACTACTTTAAACAGCTCGTATTTATTTGGAGCATAGAATACATGAAACAGATTTGGAGTTTGGCATTTTGCAATTTTTTCTGCACTCATGTACGAGTATGTACATCATCATGTTTAATTTTAGTTCACGAGTGCTTTGGTTTCGACTTTGGTTTCGACTCTTTAGCTGTTGGCTGTGTAAAGTTTTAATCTAAATATATAAAAGACGAAGGTGACTGACTGACTGACTGACTGACATATCAACGCACAGCCCAAACCGCTGGGTCTAGAGATTCCAAATTTGGCATGTAGGTTCCTTATAAGGCCTAGAGGTGCACTAAGAAAGGGTTTTACAAAATTCCACCCCTAAGGGGGTAAAATAGGGGATGAAAGTTTGTATGAAAGTCCGTCAGTTTTGAAGTTAGGATCTTGAAAATTTGTATTTAAGCTGACGACTAAAAATTAATATTTACATGTCTCAGGGTTTTTGAAAATTCGACACCCTAAAGGGGGATGAAGTTAAAAATTCTTTATTTTTAAAGTAAATCCACATAATTTATTATTTAGGCATTAATGATGTAATTATATGCAACGTTCATCACTATTATTAAAATTCCACCCCGAATTCAACCCCTTAAAAAGGGAAATGGGGTGAAAAAGTCTAAAAACCAATATGGGTATCGTTTGTATGGTTTATCGGGTCGCTGATTACGAAAACTACAACAATTTTGAAATTCGATGTGGTTTTAAATACCATCATTCCCTTGGGATGGGGTTGGGGTGCGATAGGGTTGAAATGTGAATATGGGTGTCGTTTGTATGGTTTATCGGGTCGCTGATTACGAAAACTACAACAATTTTGAAATCCAACGTGGTGGACGTGAAATACCATCATCCCCTGGGGATGGGGTTGGGGTGCGATAGGTTTGAAATGTCTAAAAACAAATATGGGAATAAATATGGGTATCGTTTCTATGTTAGGGATAGCGGTTAAATTGGCGTTAGGGGTAGGGATAGGGGCAGGGATAGGTAGAGGTAGAGAGGTAGAGAGGTAGGGAGGTAGGGAGGTAGGGAGGTAGAGAGGTAGGGAGGTAGGGAGGTAGGGAGGTAGGGAGGTAGGGAGGTAGGGAGGTAGGGAGGTAGGGAGGAAGGGAGGTAGGGAGGTAGGGAGGAAGGGAGGTAGGGAGGTAGGGAGGTAGGGAGGTAGAGAGGTAGAGAGGTAGAGAGGTAGAGAGGTAGAGAGGTAGAGAGGTAGAGAGGTAGAGAGGTAGAGAGGTAGAGAGGTAGAGAGGTAGAGAGGTAGAGAGGTAGAGAGGTAGAGAGGTAGAGAGGTAGAGAGGTAGAGAGGTAGAGAGGTAGAGAGGTAGAGAGGTAGAGAGGTAGAGAGGTAGAGAGGTAGAGAGGTAGAGAGGTAGAGAGGTAGAGAGGTAGAGAGGTAGAGAGGTAGAGAGGTAGAGAGGTAGAGAGGTAGAGAGGTAGAGAGGTAGAGAGGTAGAGAGGTAGAGAGGTAGAGAGGTAGAGAGGTAGAGAGGTAGAGAGGTAGAGAGGTAGAGAGGTAGAGAGGTAGAGAGGTAGAGAGGTAGAGAGGTAGAGAGGTAGAGAGGTAGAGAGGTAGAGAGGTAGAGAGGTAGAGAGGTAGAGAGGTAGAGAGGTAGAGAGGTAGAGAGGTAGAGAGGTAGAGAGGTAGAGAGGAAGAGAGGTAGAGAGGTAGAGAGGTAGAGAGGTAGAGAGGTAGAGAGGTAGAGAGGTAGAGAGGTAGAGAGGTAGAGAGGTAGAGAGGTAGAGAGGTAGAGAGGTAGAGAGGTAGAGAGGTAGAGAAGTAGAGAGGTAGAAAGGTAGAGAAGTAGAGAGGTAAGGGGGGAGGGCGAGAGAGAGGGAGAGGGTTTTAGTTTTTCTCAATTACTTCTGCGAATTGGCTCTGTTTTGAAATATTACATAAAAGTGTCTCTCATCTCTCTCTTTACATTTGTTAGGATACTGCTGCTAAGTTCCTCTGTTCTGAGTAGTTTATGAGTAACGTCTGTATATTATATAAAATTCAGCTGGATCTTGAATTGTACTCATTGATTTGCGCAGGGTTAGTCCCGTTTTTCCTTAGTTTAAAATTACCCCGAAATGACGGGTAAATATCTTATTGCTTCGGAAAACCGGTAACAACATAAATAAGAAATCCACGCGAGCGAAGCCGAAGAACGAAGCGGGCAACAGCTAGTAAATGAATATACCCGATCTCATCTCTGTCCTCAAGACTAAATCGAGATCAAGAGTAAACCCATAGACAATAAAAAAATATCATGTGTTACACATTTTTGTTGTATCTATTCGTGTACCTTGTACACCTTTACATTTGTTTAAAATTCAAGTACCACACCCATATGCGACTGTGGTACTGAGAAGGGACCCACGGACCATATATTTTTCAACTGCTCACTTCAGCCCATTTCCCTGTATGATATCCTGCCCCCCAAAATCCTCTCGTTACTTTTATTCAGCAACACTCCATTTATAAAACTTTTATGTATATATATTGATCCGACTCGGATGGGCAGCGTTCGGGAAGCTCCACAATATCTTCACGTCCAAAATACCGCAGTGTCTCAAGACGAAAGTCTTTGACCAGTGTGTGTTGTCAGTGATGACATATGGCACCGAGACGTGGCCGCTCACGATGGGCCTTATCAGAAAGCTCAAAGTCACCCAAAGGGCTATGGAAAGGGCTATGCTCGGAGTCTCTCTGCGCGATCAAATCAGAAATGAGGAGATCCGCAGATAGAACTAAAGTAACCGACATAGCCCTGAGAATCGCTAAACTGAAGTGGCAGTGGGCAGGGCACATCGCAAGAAGAACTGATGGCCGATGGGGCGTAAGGGTTCTAGAGTGGCGACCACGTACCGGAAGACGAAGCGTTGGCAGGCCCCCCACAAGGTGGACCGACAACCTGGTCAAGGTCGCGGGAAGCCGGTGGATGCGAGCAGCGCAGGACCGGTCGTCATGGAGATCTTTAGGGGATGCCTATGTCCAGCAGTGGACGTCTTTCGGCTGATATGATGATGATGAAATATATTAATGTGTATAAGATAAAATTATAACCCATTTATTCTATTACCTATGCTTCTTATCAGCTTTTGTGTTGTTCTTTCTGTCACTGGCAAAAAACAACAGACATGCAAAAAAATGTATACACATCTGTGCGATTCCAATCTGTTCTGGGTGAAAAGGGACCAGAAAGAAAAACTAACCTAACCTACCTTGTCTTGATCTACTTGGATTTGTCCAACCGTGTAATAGCCTAATGCATACCTATCTTATAGACTTGCTTCGGCTGTTCGATGAAAGCTTTCTGTCAAAGGCCAAAAAGAAAACCTAACCTAACCTATCTTGTTTTAGATCTATGTGGATTTGCTTTTTATCACGGGGGCGAAAGGCTACAGGGTCGTGTAAAGCTTAGGCTAAACTTAGACCTTGCAATTGCACGCACACACAAAAACGAAAGCAATAAATGAGACACTCTTTACGTGTTTTGTCTGTACACCTGTTTCGTCTCTACACGTGTCGTCTCTACACGTGGCATCGCACGACAGTAAAATGACATGCAAATGTGTTAAATTCTTCGCTTCTAACTTGTACCTCTTGCACTCAGCGCGTTCAGAAATTCAGATGGTGGAAAACTCCGTTCCCTTGACCCGCGCTGACAACTCGATGCGACGCCAGCCAACCGTGTAATGGCCTAATGCATACCTATCTTATAGACTTGCTGCAGCTATTCGATGAAAGCTTTCTGTCGAAGGCCATATTACATTAAGCGAGAAATGGGATAGTATAAAGGATTATACAATTTTGTGTTATTATGTAGTTATACTAGAAATAAAGGTACGACAGATAAGGTATGTCGAAACCATCAATAAACCGATAACGGTTAGCATCCACACCTTATGGTTTTTGAAGTACTGTGCATTATTCAGGGAATTTTTCCGTCAAATACTCTTGGCTGCAAAATTTGTTGGTAAGCGTTGGAATATACGAAAAAATAGGCTTCTTATACGAGTTTTTGTCATTTGCTGAAGCAATTTCTATGGAAAGTTAACCTTTTATTTATTCGTGTAAAATAATCGTGTATTTATAAGACCAATTTTCTGCCACACGAAAGCATCTTCCACTTAAGAAATGTAAAAGATTGACCAGGAAAGCTTGTTTAAAGTTAAAGTTCCATTAAATTCATTAATTAATTCCATTAATTTTCTGTTCTGTTAACAAAACTAACAACTATTGATTTAATACAGCTTTAACTTTAAAGAAACCTTCTACAACTGGCCGAGTTAGGTATTGAATTGCATGACAATTTGATTTGGGTACCTAATTCCAACATTTCGATTTAATTCCTTCGGTAAAGCCGCAATCACACCTTCCTAAATTCAAAGACTAATTCGGCATACTTTGCTGATAGACTTGGTTTTATTAATTCCAATATTCTTACTTCAACGAGCAATGTATGCCGAATCAGTTTCTGAATTAAGCAAGGTGTGATCGCGGCTTAAAGCGGCTGTAATAATCCAAGACACTTTAAACCCTTTGCCCGGACGGATGATTATAATCTTAACTGACATTTACTCTAATGCCTTCTCTATCGGGGTTTCAGATGTGGGTCTGCACTACACCATTTTCTGATTCCATTACTTTGAGTAAAAGAGAGTAGAGTACCTACAGTGCTAATCACAGAGCTTTCAAGTCCATGGAGTGGCCCTATCGTTGTTCTGTGGTGCTAATGTAGTTTTATTTTAATGACTACAGGACAGAGGATGGGTAAAAAAAAATCCACCCCCACTTGTAGGGTATTATTTTTATTTTACCGACGTGGGACATGGATCATAACATCACATGAAACGTCCACTACAGGACAAGGAGCTCCCTCAAGAATTCTAGCTTTTGCTAGAAAAATTTAGAGGGGAAGTACCATAGTCACCTCGCTTGTTAGCATTACGGCTGGCACTATGGACCGCGGTTGTAGGTGACCGCAGTAAGTGAGATGTAAGATACAAAGGAGGATGCTGCTGCCCATCCTCCAGTTTATAACCCTTAGTCGCCTCTTACGACACCCACGGGTATGTATGGGTTGGTACTATTCTTTGCCGGCACCACACGGGGCATAAAATGTATATCCATACTTAATTACAGCTTTCTAGTACTTAAGGGTCTGTGAGCTAAGCCGCGGACGGACAGACGGACATGACAAAATTATAAGGGTTCCTTGTTGACTACGGAACCCTAAAAAGGCTAATTTTGAACCATGAAACTTCCACTACATGACAGGGAGCTTCCTTCAGAATCGATTTATCGGTCGACATCTGCGTGTAAAATTAATTTTTGGACGCTTACGTGGAAAGGGTTTACAAATGAACTCTGGTATTAAAGTACTGGCCGCTAATAAAACGTAAACTCCAAGGCTTTTATTAGCTTTTTCTTTTTTCACTATTTTCTGTTCAGTAGCTATTCGTTAGCATTTTCCTCGTTGTGGTGTCCTACACTCTAAACTCCTGGGTCTGTGGTTTTGCTCGATAGCTAAGTTATTTTGCGTCTCGTGCCTTAAAACCCTCGCTACGCTCAGAATTCTTTTTTTTTTTTTGATCCAGTTTCAATACAAGCACTCGCGCCAAATAACAATTTTGCAGGCTTGCATAACAAATACCTATTCGCCCCGGACCGCATTGAAGTAGTGGAAAAACGGATTAAAGCTCCTCTGACTGACATTTTAATTATAATATGAACTTGGCATCAGTTTTATTTGAAAAGTTAATACATTTTATGAAAAAATAAGTTACTTCTAAGATTCTTGGCCTCGCTTTGGGACAGACAGATGGAGTTAAAGGGTTTAGAACAAGGTTCTTGATTTATTGACTTGAACTAGCTGTGCCCACGAATTTGTTCGCGTGGAGATTTGGCTTTTAAAGAAAACCTCATGTCGAGTAGAATTTTTAATTTTATTAATTCGCTACCTATTTTGGAGCCTGTTTAAATTGGCAAGGCTTTTTTTTTCATAAAATTTGAATGAATTTAAAATTTTTGGTAGGATATAAATCATGATTGTCGAGGCATATGTGTAGCCCGTGTGGTGCTGGCAAAAAATAGTACCAACCTATCTCTACCCGTGGGTGTCGTTAAAGGCGACTAAGAGAATTTGAACAGGAGGATGGGCAGCAGCATACTTCTATTAGACTTTAAGGGCACTGCATGTTATCCTACGTCATCAAGTACACAAAATTTGCAACTTTGTAGCGATAGTAGTGGCCTACTAGGTTCACAAAACGTTGGTCTGCCTATCCGCAATCTGGCAGGTTTTGTACAGTCCATTTCTACGAATAGGTTTCATTCGTGTTTCACTCTATCACGAACTCACTTTTTGCTCCGACTATACAAAATCTGCCAGGTTGCGGATTGGCAGAACAACGTCTTGTGGACCTAGTAGGCCACTACTATCGCTACAAAGTTGCAAATTTCATGTACTCGATGACGTAGGATAACATGCAGTGCCCTTAAAGTCTATATGTATCGTACCATCTTAAATACTGCGGTCACCAACACCTGCGGTACATGTATATTCTTTATTGCGCACAAACTGCCTGTATGGTATACAGCTAATACACCATACTATACATACTAAGGTCTGCTAGCTAAGGGTGTGATAAGGGTTAACAGCCTCTGTGGTGTAGTGATAAGAGCGCTCGGCTCTCGATTTGGTGGTTCTGAGTTCGATTTTCGGTGGGGACACTGTCAAACAAAAATCCCTTTGTGCGACCTTCTCAGTTTGGAAAGGGAGGATGAAACCTGACTGTCCGGAAAGTTAGATGATTCCGCGCTTCGGAAGACATGTTAAACCGTTGGTACCGACTACTATCTACGGATGTAGTCGTTAATGAGCCATGTCTTAACAACTCTGACACCAGGGTTTGTGGGGTCGGTCATCGACCTTGCAACCCACACGAAATGATGATAATAGAGACTTCAAAGAGAGCTGAATAACCAAACCCGACGAGTGTTGATCATACACTGATTTATTGCTTTCACCACAGCTCCCGACATATTGACGTACGCAAGTCTTATCATTAGCTTAAATCTAGTAACTTATAACTGAGTATATCTATGTGTGTTAGCTCGTACAGTCTGTCGCACATCACTGGTAACACTTTGACCTCGAACGGGCCTCTGGTTTCGCGTGTTTGTAGAGTAGCGCTGCTCTAACAAATACTGGTTTTGTTACCACTCACTTGCTGCCGTGCACACATTTCGGCAACCTGAAAGAAATTTCTGGTTTTTAGTGTTTTAGATAAAAAAATGTTTTAAGTACCTGGGTGACCGAGCCATACCCTAATAATCTAATTTTTTTTTATAGAAGAGGAAGACAGACGAGCTGACGGGTCATCTGATGGTAAGTGATCACCGACGCCCATAGACACCAGGGGGGTCACAGGTGCGCTGCCGGCCTTTGAGATATTTATAAGCTCGTTTCTTAGAGGCTGCCTTGTTGTACTTGTCCGGAAATACCTGCGCAGGAAGCTGATTCCACAGTGCGGTCGTACGTGGTAAGAAGTTTCTTGTAAAACGTACGGTGGAAGATTGCCAATTATCTAGGTGGTATGGATGAAATTTTAACTTCTGTCGAGTGGTGCGGTGGCGAAATTCTGCAGCAAGTACTAGCTTGAACAATTCCTCAGAGCACTCCCCATGATATATGCGATAAAGAGTACATAAAGATGCAATATCTCTCCGCAGTGCAAGATGGTTGAATACCAGACCAGACCAACAGATGGCGCCGTAGGGTTTTCTACATACCATACATAAAATCACGCCTCTTTCCCGTCGGGGTAGGCAGAGACCACAGTCCTCCACTTGCTACGATCTTGACAGGGTTTTTTTAAATCGCGCTTTAGTTTTTTTTTTTTTTTTCGAAGCAAGGCACGTAAACGAATTTTTCCTGACATGAGGCCTAGCTAAATCAATTTTCGGCAACCTCAAAAAGGGGTTTATTAATTTTCTGTTTAAGTGTTCAAAAGTCATAGCAAAAATAGAAGGCTACCATAGAGTAATATAATACTGGAGGCTACTTAGTCAAGCTTAGCAGAATAAAAAGTTGATTTAAAAAAATATTTTCTTTAATATTATCTATTTACTTAATGTACGAAGCATTTTTCCTACCCTTCCTTGACAAACACTTCGTTTAATGTGGCTATCAAGCGGTCGAACGGTTTGAGGTCGCGACCTCAGTTGTCCGAGCCATTACATACACATTTGTACCGCACACTCCACTTACTCCATCAGACTACACAGTTTCTATGGCGACGTCAGATTTAAATCAGCCTTCGTCGTTATAACTGGTTGTGCAGATTTTTAGATTCGATGTAAGGAGATTTATCGTCTCTGCTTATTGCAATCTGCGAAAAAAGTATATCAACTCTGAAGGATATGAATCTGCTCATGAGACTGAACAACTATCCCTATATGTTAATTTTGTTCCGGGTCTTAGCGCGATAATAGTTATTAGGCAAAATAAATTACCTTATTATTCCCGACGTTTCGGCTGCGTTGCAACAGCCGTGGTCACGGGTAGACTGAAGAGAGGTGAACTACGTAGATATTATTGTGAGCGTAAACTAAAATTGTTATTGTCTCGCACAGGAAAGTCACGACACACAACACTCACAACGTTCGCGGACCAGTCCAAAGATGCTACGTGCGGTTTTATGCGATCTATCACTGGGTTCCATGTCACCGATAATTTAAAACCATCTTCCCTATTGAAAGTTTTGTATTTCTCTATTTCAATAGCTCCACGGACCATTCTAGGGAAATATTGACGGTCGGTGGAGAGGACTTTCGGCGCTTGATATGTAACTCTATCCAGTGGTTAGTTCCGGAGTTCAGCAGATGGTCGGCTATTGCGGATTTGTAAATAAACATGGTTGAAAAGTGCGAAAGTCTAAAACAAACCTATCCCTTTATGAATGACAAAGAGGTGTGGTGCTCTGATATTCCAGGGAAACACAAGAAACACATTGTAAAAAGCCGACTCTTAAAGTAGGCCGTGCTGCAGTGGTTTCTTGCCGTTTCTTTTACGCTGCCATAGCACGATCCGAAACGGTGTAGACTCGCTCTATTTGCATTGTATTCTGCATGACATTCAATAAGTATTCTGTAAAGAATCTACATTGAATAAAATTATCTGAATCTGAATCTAAGGAACATAGGACGAAATAAGAAATATTTTTTTTACCTCCCATAGAAACTGAATCAGCTGATAGGGCATTTTGTATGGGAGGTCAAAAAAAAATTTCGTATTTCGACCTAAGATCCTTGTTGTTGTTCAGTTTCATGAACACTATGAAAGCCTCAAACGCCTGACACTCATGTGCAGAAAATAACCGTCAGAGCCAAACTTATTCTGCACACGCTTTATCACATCTTTTGGGTCCAAATCGTTGATATACCCTTTCTGTTACATCTTTTAGAAGTAACGAATGAATGACGATACGAGTATGAAGCCAACACACACTCCTTCATGGCGTAGTGGTTAGAGCGCTCGGCTCTCGATCCGGAGGTTCTGGGTTCGATTCTCGGTGGGGACACTGTCATACAAAAATCTCTTTGTGAGACTTTCCCAGTTTGGTCAGGACATTGCAGAATGAATCACCTGATTGCTCGAAAAGTTGATGATGAAGATGATTCCGTACTTCAGAAGCCACTTTAAGCCGTAGATACCGTCCCGACCACAGGTCCCGTTCTATCTACGATTACAGTCGCTAATGAGCCATGTCAGAGACTTTTGGCAGCTCAACAACTCTGACACCAGGGTTTGTGATGTCTGTCATGGACCTTGCAACCTTCACGATATGATCATGAGTATGACTTCGACATGAAGTGAAGGAAAGTGACAAGGATATGTTGGCAGTTGGATAAAATTGGAACTAACGCTGCTGCTCTGGGAATTTAACACTTTACGAGCAAAATGTATGTAGCAATAAATGCATAAAAGTCTCTAGGTGCGACTCTTTTCCCCCCTATGTTGTTATATACTCTTTGACCCAGGTGGTCACGCAGGTGTACGGTTAACCAAGTATCCCATAAAGATCTACCGACTTTTCGAGTGCCCGGAATGTACGTCCACGGATTGTACGACCGCGGAATACAAAACCAACCATCCATCTTGCTCCGGATCCACGGTCGTGCGTTCTTGGCTGGGCGAGGATTGCCCGGCCACGGAATTGGGATCCATTGTACATGAACTACGAGATAGTTACTACCTTATTTTACCTAATTTTATAATTTATATCTAACCTCTAACCTAACCTACCTAATTTTATTGTTTACACCTAATTTTATACTGGTTATACAGAGGGTTGAGGTAAACACTATAGTTCGTCCATTATAAGAATGCAGTGAAAGGAAATGCCGATTAATGCCACCTACCGCCGGTACAGGAATTACTGTAATAATTTGATAAAAAAATTAAAAAGAAAACATGAACGTGATAGCATCATCAACTGCCTACACAATAACAAATTGCTGTGGAACAATATTAAAAACATTACATTTACTAGTAAATCTCATAACTGTAATACGGAATTATTAAATATTAAGCCCTCGTATGCTGAATCAGCTAATTTCGCAAATGAGTACTTTGCAAATATTGGAATGCAACTAGCAAACAAAATAAAAACTGTCGGCACTCATCCTAATACTAGTACTTTAGATAATCTACAATCCTTGCCTAATTCCTTTGTTTTACTAAACACTGACATAGACGAGGTTAAAAGTACCATTCTCAACTTAAAATCTGACAGCTCCCCTGGATGGGACAATACTCCTAGTAAATATTTAAAAATGATAGTTGATGATGCTGCACCCATTATAACACACCTGGTAAATCTATGTTTTGACAAAGGTTTATTCCCAGCTGCTCTTAAACAGTCAATTATCACCCCTGTGTACAAGGGTGGCGATAGAGACGAAATTAGTAATTATAGACCTATTTCTGTTTTGCCAGCAATTTCCAAAATTTTAGAAAAACTTATTAATGCGAGATTAGTAAAATACTTAAATAAATTTAATATCTTATCTCCTACAGAATTTGGCTTCAGACAAGGAAAATCGACAGAGCATGCGATCTCTGAGCTTAGCTCTTTTGTAACAGAGCAGTTGGATAATAGAAGAAAGTGTCTGTCGGTTTTCCTTGATCTGAAAAAAGCATTTGATACCGTCTCCATCCCTATCCTTGTACACAAACTGGAAAAGATTGGCATAAGAGGAACTCCACTTGCTCTTCTCGAAAACTACTTGACTGACAGGAGGCAAAAAGTTAGGCTTCCAGGATGCACTAGTGGAGGGGCGGGTGTATCATACGGCGTGCCACAAGGGAGTGTATTAGGACCTACCCTATTCCTCATCTACATCAACGACCTTTGTAGTATGAATATATCAAACGCTAAAATCTTGTCGTACGCTGATGATACGGCCGTTGTCTTTGCTGGTGCATCCTGGGAAGAAGTCAGGGTAAGCGCTGAACTTGGTCTGTCTCAAGTCGCCCTGTGGCTGCAAGAAAACCTTTTGACACTAAATACATCTAAAACAAATTATATTTGTTTTAGTATTTTTAACAACATGCAGCCGCAGCACGACTTCAGCATTAAGATTCATGACTGTTCTGGGACTGTCAACAAAACAACCTGCAGTTGCCCATCTATAGCAAAAGTCTCTGCTGTTAAATACCTAGGTATTCACGTTGACCAGAGATTATCATGGTACACACAACTAGAACATATTATAAACAGAACTAGAAAGTTAACATGGATTTTTAAAACACTTAGACATGTCCTACCTGAGCATTCGGATAGAAAGGATTCCCCAAAACCTATTCTTAATCAAATTTATGTTTCTCTTGTACAATCAGTATTAACCTATTGTATTCCAATTTGGGGTGGAGCAGCGAAAACGCAATTTATTGACTTAGAACGAGCACAAAGAACATTAATCAAGGTTATGTACTTCAAGAAAAGACTATTCCCCACTGATAAGTTATATCAGATTAGTGGACTACTTTCTGTGAGGAAATTGTATATATCAATGACAATTCTAAAAACCCATAAGAACTTACCTTTTGACACTTCCTTATCCAAAAAGCGGCGTAAAGATATCGTAGCCCCAATACCATCCATTACAACTACGTTTGCTAGCAGGCAATACAATTCCCGCTCAGCGTTCTTATATAATAAAATAAACAAAGAAATATATTTTTATGATAAAACATATAACGAATCAAAGAAAATTATCATGACCTGGCTTTTGACTAAATCGTATGAAGAAACTGAACTTTTATTGGAACGTGTTACATAGCTATACTTTCACTTACATACTCACACACACAAAATACACACACCCCCATCCTTATATTCATACACGCACATACACACACACTCACACATACACGCACACACACATATTCCACTATATTTACTCTTGCACATACAAACAACTATTCCCTCAATTTATTAATTTATAAGATACTTATTAGGTTAAGTGAGTGCTGCCATGCTCGGGGACGTCGCTTGAGGTTGTTCGTTTGTCTGGTCTCGTGCTGTCCTTTTCAGTTTCATTGAATAAGAATATGACAGCGCGAGACTTGATTGACGGTTGGCTTTGAGTGGCGTCTCTGAGTGCGGTAATTACTTACTTACTTATTAGGCTATAAGGTTCTCTAACCTGCTTAATTAGGTTTATTAGCTCAATTAGGTTTTCTCAACGGTTTTATTTGTTATTTTAAGTTGATAAATTTTTACTTTAAGTTTAAATTATGTTAATACCTCATTTATGTACCTACTCTATGCGTGCAGCTCACCCAGCTGCATTTTCTTATAATAAATTCTAATCTAAATATGATGAAGAAACATAGCTGGGTGGGCTGTATGCCGTCTGCAACTGCGGCGTCGTTTAAGGAGGAGCGGAGCCTTCAAACACAGGCAACTTCTGCTTAAATGGAGGCTCCAATCTATGTTATATATAGTTAAGAAAACATGTTTACAGAAATAAAAACTATTTTTTTTTTTTTTTATGCCGAATAATAGCGAATATTCGCGGCATCTCTATAGATTTTCATTATGCGGCTTGATCTCACTCATCACTATCACAATTTAAAACTCCACGTTTGAACAAGGCCCATCCCTCAGAATCACACAGCAAAACACCTTGTATATTTTAAAAGAAAGGTACCACAGTTACCACGCTTATGCGTTGCGGCCACCGTCATGGACCGCGATTGTTTAAGACCGCAGAATGTAAAGTACATAAGTAGTAGGTATAGATTGGGTGCTACTCATTTTTAGCAGGCAATACACGGACCGAAACATTGCATATAAAAAATAACAAAATAAAAATAAAAGTTAAAAAGTTAAAAGTTACATACATAACATCACGCCTTGTTCCCGTCGGGGTAGGCAGAGACCACAGTTCTCCACCTGCTACGATCTTGACATACTTCCCTTGCTTCCTGAACCTTCATCAATCCTTTCATACATGCTCGTCGGTTTAGGGTACTTTTAACCTGGCCTTTATTCAGAACGTCCTGAATTTGGTCCTGGTACGTTCGCCGAGGCCTTCCCCTTCCAACGTTTCCATTCACTCTCGCCTTGTGGATCTCTTTCGTCAATCTTCCTTCATTCATCCTCTCTACATGACCAAACCATCTCAGCATGCCTTGCTCAATGTAAAATAAAAGTTTGCAGCGCTTATACAGTTTTCATACAGTATTCATAACGTCTTATCGGTTATTGAAATAAGCAAGAACCTCTACAATCCTACATCTCTATCAATCCCAAGTACACAACAAAACCCGGTACTTTTCCTAACCGTGTCGTTACTCAGCCGGGTACGCTGGAGTAGCTCGGGACACGCGGAGTACTATCAGCAAATCGGAGGGTTATATTATTTTGAAAGAATTTTGTTTTCATGTGGTGACAAGAATGCGATTCTATCTTATCACGTTTTTGTTATTTTAGTACGTCAATAAGGTACTTTGTAAAACCAAAAAAACTTTATTGTTTTCCATAAAATAAAAGGCGGAGTCAGCGGAAGTGTACTTGCAAACAAAATGGTTTGGGCAGCGTAAACACCGCCCAGAAAATAAACCTAAATTACCCAATTAAATAATGTAAACCAATAACCCAAATTTTCATTGTAAAAAAGTCAAAAATACGGTTACCTATTTCAAAAATACGGTTACCTAAGGCCATAGTAAGAAGCCCGTTATCCACTTGAGCGTCCCAGCCGCGCGCCGTCCCTGACCTTCCGCGTCCGGACCCGCTAGTAGGGGGGTTAGGCCGGTACTGGACCAGCTAGAGGTGATGTGGTCGAGAGTCGGTCACCGGGATTCGACCTGGTTCGGTAGCTAATGTGGTCGAGGAACGGCCCCCGTTTGTGGACCATTTTTTTGACCAGTCTCTAAAAAAAAGCTCATCAAATAAAATTCAGACCTAAAATTTTTGCTAAAATCGCGTTTTGACTATAGTAGGGGGGTTAGGCCGGTCGATTAAGGTTTAATTAGCGGATGAATGCGTACGTTTTATTCGTGGTTGATTTGACTTGCAAAGTATTTTTTTTGTGTTGAGACCACCCTAGATGAATGATAGACAGGTGCAAATCTATTCTACCGATCCAGCTCTGCAAGTTGTTACGTGTCGAATTTGTTTTTGTGAAGGTTTCGTAAAGTTTATTACTTCACATTATGGGAAGAATTATTGATTGCTATAAATAACATCGAAGTCACAGGTGCTTAATAGTTTCCATTCTTATGAAATTGCGTCGGGATTTTGTATTGAGACCCCCCTCGATGAATGGCCGGCAGATACAAATCTATTCAATAGTTCACATTCTTTCCTGTTTCTTTTTTTGGAGATTCCTAATGCAATTTATCCTGATTTTTTGTTCCATTATTGGTGGAAGATTTATTAATTTTCATAGATAACATCTGGGTGGTTGAGCGATAGCGTGTGATCCGTTTTTTTGTGACTTCGATGCAGGTTTGATCATGTTAAGTAGACGCGTCCCCTCCATATTAAAGCTCTATAAAAGACAACTTCCTAGGAATCGACATCATTATGTTCAGTGCTCGCTCACCAGAGAACTAGATCTCGTAATATTTCCAGATCAATTGAAGTGATTATTTAACGTATTGACAAGTTAGTGAATCTGTGTGTTCGTGTATAGCAAAAAAATGGATGTAAGTATGACTTATTTTATACGTGATTCAGTTATTGTGATATAACGTTTTACCTCACTGAAATTTTTTCATTGTTTCAGCTCACTGAAAATACTTTTAAAAATTATTATTTCCCCGCAAGCAGTGACGATGAAACCATTCGTTCCACAAAATTGAAAAAGTCGTCGAAAAGAAACTGCATTGATAGTTTTTTTGAAAAACCCAAGAAAATACTGAAAACTGTAAAGAAACCTTCGACAGTTGGACGAGCTTTGGAGGATGGCATAGCTTATTTGGCTTCCAATGAAGATGATGGGGCCTCCGCATCTCATCTGATTAAGATTGAGATTTATGATTTGCATAAAATCAAAGACGTCGCACCAGCAGAACTATGGAAACACGCAGATGTGCGTGTGAAATATTACGTACCGCCTCAGGAAGATAAACATCTGCAAAGTGCAAGAGATGTAATTTATAACATTACGAAGCAGGTGGCTTCAAGCCCAGACTGCGTCCAATTTTTTATTAAGAAGCAATGAGTGTGTGGGTGGTTCAAGCTGTGACAATGAACTTTTTTTTAGTTAAGTGTTTGCATGGACTCTGTAATATTTTTTGTGAGATTTTTGTCCTTTTCCCATAGCTGCAGAGCTATATAAAGACGTAAGATCCAACTTAGAGGATCGCATTCGTTTACCACACACAGACCATGAATCCTCCTGAATTAAGTGCCGGAGAAATCCACCGATTGGAGCAGCAGTTATTTCAACTCTGCGAAGAAATTGAGAAGCAATATTCTAACACGTGAGTAGTCTAGCATTACACTTATTTCACTTGCTGTAACATATTTTCCGGTAGTGGGCTTAAAGGTACTTAAAGTGAGATCTTTCCATATTTTATTCATTTGTGATTCTTTCGTTTCTGTTCAACGTTTTTTTTTTGGCTTTACATCGATTCAATATGTTTTATAATTTGGATAACAGTTTATCTGAGCAAGAGATTTCGTTGTTTAGTAAATCTCTCATTCTAAGTAAATTTCATAGAAACATACGAATGTGGTTTGTACAAAAAGTTCTACCTGTGTCACTTTTGCGAGACCCAGACATTTCACCTTACTATACGCCTTGTACTGGTCACTTGAAGTACAATCCAAAGAAGCTGCATTATGACGAAATCGATGGGGTGTTAACGATGCAAGCGTATTGTACACATTGTCAGCAGTAATATAGGTTAGGTGGATCATATAAATTAGGTCCTAGTTTATCGAAAATTACTACCAATTAAGTTGTGTTTACATTTTTTTTTGTTTTTACAGTTCAACGCAATACAGAAACAAACCCGTAGCCGTGGTAAAAGGAGAACTGCAAAAAATATCTAATTATTCAAGATCACTGGCACCTTGGACTTTAGCCGCAGGTTGGTCCCGCCAATGGCATCCAATTAATCCACTTCAAATTGACTGGAGCTATGAGGAGGAAGAAGAATTAAGAGCAGAGAGTCCAGCAAACCTTCCGCTATCCTTATATTCTCCGAAAAAAATTATTTTTGACTGGAGCTATGAGGAAGAAGAAGAATTAAGAGCAGAGAGTCCAGCAAACCTACCTCTATCCTTATATTCTCCGAAAAAATATTTAGCATTTAAACAACATTAATTTATTCATGTGTAATTTTATGTTTACTTGACAATAAATTTAATTAATAGAACTTTTGTTTAATTGATGTCACCTATAAAGTAAATAAAACACAAAATACATTATTTTAAAATTTATTTCAATTGGACCAAAATAGACTGAAATAGTTGTCTTAAAATTAAATCATTACATAAAGTATCCTTAGTAAACAAACTCGTAAAATTAAACATTGACACTCCATTATATCTTAAGTAAATATATAATAAACAATACATTCCACATACGGAAGTAAGATAGTTTTGAAGAATTATACTATTATGAAAATATATTCTAGAATTTCGTTTCAAAAATTTTTCATGATACATGGTTGGTTTACGAGCAAACGAATCAAAATAATCCGCAACACCATCCTCACTTATGTAAATAGCTATCCAATGCGACCCAATTTTCGTATCAGGATCTAAATTACTTATTAAGAAGCATGGTAGAGAAACATGAATTGGTAAACGATTTGCAGCATATACATTGTATTCTAACTTGGAGTCAATTTTTTTCATGAATCTCTGTATATCACAAGTATCCATTTTTGCTTTCACACATCTGATTGTTAGAACTGCGTAGTAACTTATGTTATAAATCAAAATGTATCATATTTTATATAAATATCTTAACTCAAAACATTCATTAAATTTTTAGCTGTTGTAGTCGAAAGTAACTTCACGATTTTTATTTATTTCAAGAATATTATCGAACTCAGCAAAAATTATACAATTAATTGTTGTTGGTAGAGCGCTATCAAATCGAACTTCCATCCTCACGCTACCATGTTTAATTAAATTCCAGTGTGTTAGTGAATTAGCACACAAATCAGGGGTCATGTCAAAAGCCATTAAACAGTATCCACCTGAGTAATCGCTCATACATAAAAAATTACCTTCATTCGCAAAATGAATACCGGTACCAGAAAACAATGTGTTGTATGCGCTTACAAACATATCATTCGGAAAAGATGGTTGTAATGTACAAGGTGGAATTTGTTGACCATCGACATATAAACTAAACAAATTCATATTATAATGTACAAAATTAAATGGATTTTTATTTAGAGTTCCATTCAATGCAGCATTATCTACGAATCCAATCACACATCTTTTAGGTATTTGTCCAAGAAATATATTATCAAGAGCTTTTCCTTGCACCCCTGCTGGTATAGTTAACACTTTGACTTCCGCGCGAGTGATAGGATATTTTGCAGTAGTAGTAGATAAAACTTTTTGATGAGCAAGAAGAACGGATGGATTAATTCTAGCTTTACGCATTAAGAGAGATGCACTAGTAATATTAACTTTAAATTTTGAATCTACATTGGAGCATAAGAGATTGAAAGTTTCTTTTGTACGTACTAATTTTATGCGCATTTCTACACCGTTAATCAAAAATTTTTCTTGATTGAATATATCACCATGCAAATGCCCCATCATTTCCACTTCCTTGCCGTGTGTCAAGCTATGTCTCATATTAAATCCTAGGTTAGTAATGTCACATGTATCCATTTGATTAGCTGTATCGTCATACCATAATCCACAAGTGAGATGAGACTTTTTAGCTCCCCTGTCATAATTAAGTAAAGTTTCGATGTATGCTCGATAAGCGTAGGTGTTATTGGGAGGTGAGATGAGCTTTTGATTTAAATATATATCTAACTGGCTGAAAAGGGAATGTAACCAATTGTTTACTGGTGCAACTTTAACAGTCTCAGGAATTGGCGTGCCATCACGATTAACAATTTTTGCTTTCACAATGAGTATTGTGTGCGATAAGTCGATATAATCATCTCCAGAGCCAGGTATTAAAAATTCAATGGGTCCATCGTCAGTTAATGATGACACTGGGCTGTAGTTAATCCACTGCCCACTCTCTATACTGGTTTGTGTTGATGGGAGGGCAAACAAATCTAATTCTGATTTTACACATTCACAAGAGTTGTTATGTAAGAATGCCATGATTTTTAAGATGTAAATATGTCGCTGTTTGTTTTTTTCGTGGCACCTCTTCGCTTCGGTGGTTTTCTACGAATAGATACCTTCTTCGATTGTCTTCGAGTTTTATACCCTGATCCAGACATCAAGGAATCAATTTTATTATCCGCTCTTCGTTTTAAGTTTGCACTTACATTTTTTAGCTGTGTTTTGACAGAATCAGCGAGTGGGTGCGCATTAATCACATCAGTCAACAACCCCATACCTGCATTTACGGCTTCGGAACCAATTGCTCTCGCCCCACTTTTTAAAAGAGGAAACACAGATCTGAATAAACCTCCAAGAAAACTACCAATACCATGCCCCCGCTGATGAGGAACGCCTCTATATACAATGCCTACTCCCGTTCCAGCCTGATGTGAATAATAATGGTGGTAAGGACATATTTGAGTTTGTTTATTAATCATTTTATTCGCTTAAAATGTAGTTTAATACATGCAGTTCCAAACTGGAATGGTACTTTATCACCAATACTTGTTCTTATATCTATTTCAATAACATCAAACTCTCTACGCATAACTGGTAAGTAGTGTGCTGGTGAAAAAACATTCATTTTAAATGCACCGTATGTATATTTCATGGGGTCTAGTGTTGCAACTCTTAATAATGATGTCATGACATCTCCCACTATCTGCGGTTGCACTATGTCTGAATATATAAAAAGTTGAGATGGTAACCCCAAATTCAGGTTGACTGGGTATTTGCCTGATTTATGAACAGCAATATTTGTATTAGGTTCAAATCCAAGCTGCAAACATAGCTTAGGTGCGAGATTCATAGCTAATATATCATCTGAAGTAGATACTGTGACAAGCTTTGATATTTTATTGTATTTAAAGGTGACTTTCCCTTTTAACAGATCATTTTCATTAAAAGATTGTAAAAAGTGAGTGACATCATCATAGTTTGTGGTAGGTATGTTAGATATGTACTGTACGCCATTTTCATGTCCCCCTTCTTTTTTAGTTACAGAAAATATGTTTTCATGTTCCTGCACGTTGAACATTGTACAGGGGTAGTTAAATTCCACTAATCCAACAACCCATTCTCCTTCTAACTTAAGCGTTTTTGGTAGTTTGGTAAAAAAATTTGTGGTTGCATTGTTAGGGAAATACAACATTGAACTATTACTCAAAAGTGTTAAATAAAAACTATCCTCCATTATATTTTTTCTAAATTTGAAGCTAATATCCAAGTATTAAATTTGTTGGGATAACCTTTCCACTTAACGAGCACTTGCTTTCTGTTACCTGAGTAGCGAGACTGTATTATTTTATCTATTTTATATGTATCGTGGGGGTTATACTCAACCTTTTGTAATTCTTTACCATAAAAAGTTCCTACAATTGACTCATTTTGCAAATCCTTGAGGGTATATACTATAAATGGCTTTCTTTTGATAATGGAGGTTATAACGAACACTTCATCACTCCAATTGGTTTCATAGCCTTTTTGAAATATATGTTTGTATTTGGTTATTCTTACAAAATCACCTACTTCAAATATGGGTGTAGTTCTGTTCATATTGCTTCGTTTTAATTTTGGTCTTTCGTATAAATTATTCCAGACAGTCATAATATTATTCGAATTTACATCACATGGTCGCGTGATAGCTGTAGTTATATGATTTAAGCAAATCTTGCAAAATATCTACATACCTGTATGTGTTTTTATGAGTGAAATATCGCCACATTTTCATTTTCAAAGTTCTTTGAAATCTTTCCACAATACTAGCTTTTATATCTGGATTGTTTGTTGTATAGTAATTTACATTTCTACTTTTTAAAAATGATTTAACATCTTTTGAAGCAAATTCAGTACCTTTATCAGATTGAATATGAGTAGGGGTATCTTCGGCTTCACTAAATATGCTTTGAAAACTACTTTTTATGGTCTCTGAATTCTTTTTTTTAATAGCTCTAGCAAAAGCATATTTACTGAATACATCTATAACACAAAGTATATATTTGTAACCATCATTATATTGACTATAAGATCGCATATCGCTAAGATCTGCTTGCCATAGTACATTAAAATTAGACAAAACATACTTATTTCTCGGAAACCTTTTTTGAACTGGTTTATGTAGAGTATACGTTTCTTGACCTTGCAGCCACTCTTGCACCTGCTTTTTATTCATTCGCCCTTTCATTGCTTCTGTGAGTTTATTGACGCTGCTATAACCAGCGGGATTAGAAACATCATAATAAATCTGATTGACATCTAATACGGATTCCATCTTTCCCAATTAATTACCTTGCGAGCTCTAAGCCGTTCTGATCTGGATCTACCTTGTATTGGCGTATTTTGTATTCTTGGACTGTTCTTATTTTTATCGTCAAGTTCTATCAAGGAAAATTGTGCGTTTGGATTACCGAGACAATTAATGGGGATTTTAATATCAGATAAAACTTTGACAAACTGCTCATACCCTAGCGGGTTGGGACGTTTTACTTTTCTTATGACAAAGTGTACTAATTCAGTTATATTACTGAAAGGAATATCTTTGTCACTTACAAAAACGGTTCCATTGTCATTCCAGCGTATTTTATCTCTATTTCGCACCAAATAACTTAACAGTATTTCTCCTTTTTTTCTGTATGTTTTAGGTAGCGAGTTTACAACACCTATAACAGTATAAGCGTCTTTAGAGGACGTAAAGTTTTGTATTACTGAATCTGTCTGGGTCTCAACGTTCGTTTTATCTACATCATTTTCCTTCTTAATGGGGTCAGTCTGAATCTGCGCATCAGCTGTAATTACTCTCTCCTGATTTAGTGGGACTATTTTCAAAGAATTCTTTTTTTCATCATTGAAATGCAAGTATCTTTGCAGTGTTTGAAGATACAATATCCACTTTTCACGATCATTTAGTTTGCTTTTTAATATTTTATGCATCTCACCATCCAAACGAGAAATTGCGTCCTCAGATGAACTCTCTCTCTCACTTTGTTTAAATCTTTCAATAACATTAGAATCAACCAGGACCATTTTTTTTGTATTTTGCATATTGATGAATTAATATTACGATCGAAAAACTGAATTTAGCAGCCCACTTAAAACGGCACCTAAAATAATAGGTAGAAATGCACCACCTTTTTGCACAATTATTTTCTTCCTTTGTTTAATTTTACCCTTCGTAACTAACTGTCTCAAAATAATTCTATGTTTTTTTAATTTACACTTATCTTTATCTTTTAATGGTATTTTACCTTTTAAAACGTTAAAAATACATTCACTTATACAATTTATTTCATCATTGCCACAAGTTTTCAGTAAAGCTGTTCGTTGTTTTGGTTTTAATGTTAGTAATGCTTTAAGGAAATGCTTATGAGATGTTACTCTTCCACTCATTATCCAAAACTGAGGCAATATTCTGCAGTGCTAGATAATCTCAGTCTACGATTTATTTATCAGCAGAAATGAAACATATTTTCGATTACGATTTATTTATCAGCAGAAATGAAACATATTAACTTGCAAATATTGAAAGTAGACTCTACCACTTCTTTTATAGGTATTTTGTCTTTGAATATTGTTAAAATACACTCGCAAAGTTGTTTTATCTCACTGTCGGTACAAAATTGTAACAAAGCGTCTCGATAGTGTGGTTTAATTGTATTTAATGCTATTAGCAAATGATCTCTAGATGTTTCTTCTTGACTCATCATTTGGAACTAAATGAATTCTATTGTTGTGTATCATATTTATACCCCTTCTTTGGAACGTAAACTACACAATAATTATCAGAAGGAAATATTTTACTTTTGAAGCGATACATGTCGTTAGTGTTTTGCTTGAGATCAATCAAAAGATATCCGTGAGCTTCTATGGTTGCATCCTTATACGCTTCTTCTACAAATTTAGTATTGTCTGGATATACCTGACGAGCGAAATGACGTATTTGCGTTCTATCTCGAGGGTTTTTAAAATAAATTATATAGCTGGAATTCAATGAAATATCTCGTTGACCTTTACCCTGATGAAATAAGTTTTGAGTAATGTAAAACACACTCAAATTCCTGTGATGACTGCCTTTAGTAAAAATATCTACAATGCGACCATCTGATTCTCTCATGAGATCATCAATTATTAAGAGTTTGGGATACTTTCCATCAAACATATTTAAATCTGGGATGCCTTGACTATAATTAACATTATCTAAATTATATAGTGGCTGCATTTCATCATAGCACCATATCACTTCAGAAAAATCTTCATTACAAAGAGCTTTGGAATGACTTAAAAAATTTGTAACAAAATTTGATTTTCCACATCCACTGGGACCAGCGACTATCGCTGTAAAAGGATGATTAAAATGAATCATATTGTTGTAGAAAACACGTGTCAACTAAGATGGTGCACAATATAGAATGACACATAATTCTAATTATTTAGGATATAATGTGAAAATTAAATAAAAACTAAAACTCGAATAATTTTTTGTATATTTTATTATTTCTTTCCGTATTATATTCATTACAAAAAATGTAACTTATTTCACTATCATGCAATAATTTATACAATTCAAAAGAGCGAGTCTACCACCAATTCGGAGTCGGGCTATTGCAGAGAAAAAGAAATGGCGCAAGAAAACTCCCCAGCCCGGCCGATTTTAAGAGCCGGCTAATTACACTATACAGAACTATTTATAATGGGCGGCGTCTATTCAGCAAGCGCCACCTTACCTCGCTACTAAGTTATTGAAAAACAGACCTTAAGCTGTGTAACATACAGTATATTTTAAAGTTAGAGATGAAAAAAGCGGACAACGGCGAACATAAACTTGGTACCTGTTTTGATGCTATGAATGGTCAAAGGAACACCTTCCCTAAATCAGTATATTTACATTGAGTACTTGCCATAAAATAATAGGAATTACTAAATTATGGATCATTAAAATAATCACTTATTATTTTATGCATGGTTAAACTATTACACTTAGTCTAGGTAAGTTTTTCTATCTATTTACACTACTTATCGCATGCATTACATCAGAACATTCGCAAAAACAATTACAAGAAAATATTATGCGGTAATAAAATTAGGTCTATGTCCAGCAGTGGACGTCTTTCGGCGGTACTCATATAATTTAATCTAAAAGAAAATCTCAATAACGACTTTATAATTCTTATGTACTAAATACAGAAAGTAACGTTAGGAGTTATCTTTATTTATTTTAAAGTGCCCCCAAGCAAGAGTATCGGTAGAGTTTTCTAATAAGTAGCGCTTAGTGTCACTGTATGATAATGATATTTTGTTGATTTTTTGAGTATAAATTACGTGTTTTATAGATTTGAATCGTAACATTTCACGCGATATATTTTTTTTATCAAATAAACATGTTTTATAATTTTGAATATTAAATTGATTGGTGACTGATTTATTTACACCTTTGGCTTTGGCAATAAAATTATTCTGCACACTCATAGCGTACAATTTTGCACGAAGACCGACAAATTCCTCAAAAATTTTACCATTATTTTCGTCTTTGAAAAATCCTAAACGCTTTTTATTTACCAATGGCAAACCGTATTGATTGTCAGGGTGATAGTCAGATGTGTCAAAGAATGAATTTAAATCAGATCGCATATCGACATAAAAATTTTCAGTATATATTTGATAGACTAAACTGTCAGTGTCTGTGTATAGCAATTTAATATTGTCTTGATATTTGTTTTTCATGAAATCATAGTGAAAATTGTACATTAATGTCTTTGATAAATCCAATATACAGAAACCTAGATAAGTCGGTTTGTTATACAAAACTTGAGTTTTTTTCAGTTGTACTGCAACTAAATTTTCAGAAAAAATTGATAAACTGTGAAATGCTGGATTTGCAATCAAAGTTTCTGCGCCCTGTTTACTTCCGTGATTTATCCAGTGATTAAGTAACTTGACATTTACTCGTTTTGTTACATTCTCCATCGTCTTACCGAAAACTGAATTATTCATGAGTTTATAAAAATCCTTTTCAAAATCCGAAGAGGCTAGGGATCGCATGTGTGTATTTAAATCTATGTAACTTTTGAGCCACGGTGATTGTTCAAATTTAAGTATTCTGTGTATTTTTAATAACCGTAAACCTTGTTTTAAGCATTGCTTGAGATTTCTATAATGGATGACGTAATTGCTTTTGTTGTACAAATTCGGAATTAATTTTTTTTGTTTACTTTTTCCCGAGCAAATATTTTCAGGACAAAAGGGTAAATCTGAGTGAAAATCATGCAAGTTGGATGGATACTCCAAATCGACTTCTAAAATATATCCGTGACTTGCCTCATCAGACACATTGAAATCAGTATTCACATCTACCCATTCAAACTTTCCTGTTGGGAGATAATGCGACATAGCCCAGCCATAAAGATTATTCGCATCTAAATACATGAGATATGAAGATGGGATGTTTGAATCATAATCTGGCATGTAAATATTGTTTGCTTTTGCATGTCTGTGACTGCATTGAGAAATCCCACCCCTGATATTATTTGCTATAAAACTGACTTGATCGATATCAGTTAGAAGTTCCAAATTAATTTTAGCATGATTTAACATAGAATCCCAGGAAAGCCCTGGAAGGGTGAAGTAATGACAGGGGTCTAACTGGTATGTCTTGAGGCAAACATTTCTAAAATTTTCAAATACATCAGCTAATAACAAGACATCTGTTTTTAAGTATAGATCCGAATAATCCCCCATATTCTGACACCTAAAATGATTCCACACTTCCTGAGCCTGTGTATAATCAGCTTCTGATAAATGACTGTCAGTTAAAGAATTAAAAAAATCATCACGAGTAGGTAGAGTTCTCATTTTTAATGATTCAAATGATGTCATATATTCATATGGATACACTCCCTTACGTATTAAAAGACTGAAGTCTTCGTCATTTGGAAAATTTAATTTAAGTTCATGGAATTGTTCTGGTGATAAAATCTTAGTCAATTTTTCAAGACTACTTGGCATAAATCTTAGAGAATCAAGAAATCTTAATTTCACTAATTTTTTATTTAGTCGTAAGACCTTAGAAAAAGATATGTATTTCTCTTTGTTCTCTGGTATAAGCTCAATATCACCCTCATCCACACTTAATCCGTGCACTATAAAATGAGCATCGTAATTACTTAAATTATGGAAGAATATGGGTACAAAATCCGGTAACTGGTATTTTTCTGCACATAATTTGTGGGCAACACCTTCAAAAACACCAGTGTGCCAATTGAAAGAAACTGTGGATTCTCCGTTCAGATCGTGATCACAAATATAACAGGAGGTGGCCTGATCTATTTTGATTTTATCTTCCTGTGTTAGGGGTAATGGTGATTTATTATAAGTTTTAGTTTTACAGATTTTTTCTAAATCTTGTTTGATGAATTTCATGAAAGTTTCAGCGCAATTTTCACCTCTGTAAGTTCTATATTGCGACAAACTATCATTATAGGAACATTTGACGTAATAGCCAAAACTGTATACTTCGTGTTTGTGGATATTATTCGTGGAAGATTTACTTGGATCATTGGAGCAAGTTTGAATTGGATTTAAAAATGCTTCAAAATCAGCGTAAATAACAAAGGGGACTTTTAATTTACGTTCATAATTATTGAAACTAAGTTGGTTTGTTGGTATTTTATCATTAAACCAGTTTTTCTTTGTGTCAAGTCCAGAAGGTAATCTCGTACAAACATGAAAACAGTCTTTTTCTTGGTGTTTTTTTAAATTATCTAACGATTTGAAGTGTAGAAGGCAGCCGTCACAGATATATGCTGTATGCTCTGATGCTGATATCTGCTTTGATACTAATCGCGAGAGATTTTTTATATAGCAATAATGTCCTTTGCTACCCTGTGTGATGTATAGCAAGTTTACATGTTTTGTTCTTCTGTTTTTTGTAAAGTGTAGTGGACCTACAATCTTTGTTTTATTTTCCGAATCAGAGTTTAATCCGAAGACATTAATACTAATATCGTTCAATTGTTCGAATTTGTGAATATCTTTAATTTTCATCGGAAAGGGAAGATTGTCAAATTTTAATTCGTTCTTATGTGCCATATATGATGTTACTCTGTTTGAGTGGAGATTTACTGGATACAGGGCCGATAAAATGGCCCAACGAAAACATTCGAAATCCTTGTTCTGTACATTAATTACAGCTTTTTTATGTTTGATGTCTAATGGCAGATCTATATATGACGAACCGCGCAATGGGTTAAACTTGTTGACATTCATGTCCAAGTGGTTTATATTAAGAAAACTCCATCCGCTGTCTTTTTTTTCAAAATTCGTAATTTTGTTTTTAATTTCTGATTCAAGCATTGAATAAATAATGTTTTTATCATCTCCAGTACAAACGACATAATTATTTGTTTGAAAGTCGAATGTGTTTTTTTGCTGTTTTGTTTCTTGAGTAAAGTTAGCGTTTAAAATAAAGTTAACTTTTACAACAAAGTGTTCTGAAATTGATCTTTCTAATAATTTAAAAACTTTATTTTTAATATTTTGTAAAAATATTTCAGGTGTTTCAAAAGCCTGATTTGGTGTTATCGCGATCATTCTGTAAGTCATGATTCTATTCCCGAAAGCACTTTCTATCACATGGACATTTTCTAGTTCGGAGTCAGCGGCCAAAATTCTATTTTTGTGTGAGTTACTTTTAAGGTGATTGGCATAATATTTTTTTTGTACAAAACATTTACAAATTTCACATTCTCTCGACTCTACGTTACTTTCTGTACTTACATTTTGAACTGATGACGTTGATGGTTGGCTGGATGATTTTGAAATATTGTATGATTTTTTAGTCATGGGTTCATCTTCTAATGCCGTTGTCGCCGATCTTTTCTTGTTTCGGTTTTCACCTCCTTGCGTTGAACTGTAAAAACAAAAAAAAAATTAATAATTTATATGATCCACCTAACCTATATTACTGCTGACAATGTGTACAATACGCTTGCATCGTTAACACCCCATCGATTTCGTCATAATGCAGCTTCTTTGGATTGTACTTCAAGTGACCAGTACAAGGCGTATAGTAAGGTGAAATGTCTGGGTCTCGCAAAAGTGACACAGGTAGAACTTTTTGTACAAACCACATTCGTATGTTTCTATGAAATTTACTTAGAATGAGAGATTTACTAAACAACGAAATCTCTTGCTCAGATAAACTGTTATCCAAATTATAAAACATATTGAATCGATGTAAAGCCAAAAAAAAAACGTTGAACAGAAACGAAAGAATCACAAATGAATAAAATATGGAAAGATCTCACTTTAAGTACCTTTAAGCCCACTACCGGAAAATATGTTACAGCAAGTGAAATAAGTGTAATGCTAGACTACTCACGTGTTAGAATATTGCTTCTCAATTTCTTCGCAGAGTTGAAATAACTGCTGCTCCAATCGGTGGATTTCTCCGGCACTTAATTCAGGAGGATTCATGGTCTGTGTGTGGTAAACGAATGCGATCCTCTAAGTTGGATCTTACGTCTTTATATAGCTCTGCAGCTATGGGAAAAGGACAAAAATCTCACAAAAAATATTACAGAGTCCATGCAAACACTTAACTAAAAAAAAGTTCATTGTCACAGCTTGAACCACCCACACACTCATTGCTTCTTAATAAAAAATTGGACGCAGTCTGGGCTTGAAGCCACCTGCTTCGTAATGTTATAAATTACATCTCTTGCACTTTGCAGATGTTTATCTTCCTGAGGCGGTACGTAATATTTCACACGCACATCTGCGTGTTTCCATAGTTCTGCTGGTGCGACGTCTTTGATTTTATGCAAATCATAAATCTCAATCTTAATCAGATGAGATGCGGAGGCCCCATCATCTTCATTGGAAGCCAAATAAGCTATGCCATCCTCCAAAGCTCGTCCAACTGTCGAAGGTTTCTTTACAGTTTTCAGTATTTTCTTGGGTTTTTCAAAAAAACTATCAATGCAGTTTCTTTTCGACGACTTTTTCAATTTTGTGGAACGAATGGTTTCATCGTCACTGCTTGCGGGGAAATAATAATTTTTAAAAGTATTTTCAGTGAGCTGAAACAATGAAAAAATTTCAGTGAGGTAAAACGTTATAGCACAATAACTGAATCACGTATAAAATAAGTCATACTTACATCCATTTTTTTGCTATACACGAACACACAGATTCACTAACTTGTCAATACGTTAAATAATCACTTCAATTGATCTGGAAATATTACGAGATCTAGTTCTCTGGTAAGCGAGCACTGAACATAATGATGTCGATTCCTAGGAAGTTGTCTTTTATAGAGCTTTAATATGGAGGGGACGCGTCTACTTAACATGATCAAACCTGCATCGAAGTCACAAAAAAACGGATCACACGCTATCGCTCAACCACCCAGATGTTATCTATGAAAATTAATAAATCTTCCACCAATAATGGAACAAAAAATCAGGATAAATTGCATTAGGAATCTCCAAAAAAAGAAACAGGAAAGAATGTGAACTATTGAATAGATTTGTATCTGCCGGCCATTCATCGAGGGGGGTCTCAATACAAAACGCCGACGCAATTTCATAAGAATGGAAACTATTAAGCACCTGTGACTTCGATGTTATTTATAGCAATCAATAATTCTTCCCATAATGTGAAGTAATAAACTTTACGAAACCTTCACAAAAACAAATTCGACACGTAACAACTTGCAGAGCTGGATCGGTAGAATAGATTTGCACCTGTCTATCATTCATCTAGGGTGGTCTCAACACAAAAAAAATACTTTGCAAGTCAAATCAACCACGAATAAAACGTACGCATTCATCCGCTAATTAAACCTTAATCGACCGGCCTAACCCCCCTACTATAGTCAAAACGCGATTTTAGCAAAAATTTTAGGTCTGAATTTTATTTGATGAGCTTTTTTTTAGAGACTGGTCAAAAAAATGGTCCACAAACGGGGGCCGTTCCTCGACCACATTAGCTACCGAACCAGGTCGAATCCCGGTGACCGACTCTCGACCACATCACCTCTAGCTGGTCCAGTACCGGCCTAACCCCCCTACTATAGTCAAAACGCGATTTTAGCAAAAATTTTAGGTCTGAATTTTATTTGATGAGCTTTTTTTTAGAGACTGGTCAAAAAAATGGTCCACAAACGGGGGCCGTTCCTCGACCACATTAGCTACCGAACCAGGTCGAATCCCGGTGACCGACTCTCGACCACATCACCTCTAGCTGGTCCAGTACCGGCCTAACCCCCCTACTATAGTCAAAACGCGATTTTAGCAAAAATTTTAGGTCTGAATTTTATTTGATGAGCTTTTTTTTAGAGACTGGTCAAAAAAATGGTCCACAAACGGGGGCCGTTCCTCGACCACATTAGCTACCGAACCAGGTCGAATCCCGGTGACCGACTCTCGACCACATCACCTCTAGCTGGTCCAGTACCGGCCTAACCCCCCTACTATAGTCAAAACGCGATTTTAGCAAAAATTTTAGGTCTGAATTTTATTTGATGAGCTTTTTTTTAGAGACTGGTCAAAAAAATGGTCCACAAACGGGGGCCGTTCCTCGACCACATTAGCTACCGAACCAGGTCGAATCCCGGTGACCGACTCTCGACCACATCACCTCTAGCTGGTCCAGTACCGGCCTAACCCCCCTACTCCCGCTAGCCGCACGGCCGGCGAGCCGTGCTTTCTGCCATCTTAACTTTAATCCTTCATAACTTTCAAACTAGTATAGCTATTGCAATAAAAAAAATAGTAGCGAAAAGGTATTTGTATTTGAATTCTAGTTGTTGATATAAAAAGGTAGTTAAACTTATTTTTTCCTACTAAAAGTGGGGTGAAACATAACAACGACATGATTGAATCGCGAACGTCATTTTGAAATTTAGAGTTCTGTTTACGATCGGAATATAAGGCTACGAAGTACAATCTTTACGATATTCTAAAGCACAGGGTCGCTATTCTCCTAAATTTCTTAACATTGAGTTAATGTTAAGAGTCCGGTATTTGCTATCGGCGAAAACGCGTGTACATTGCATGCTTTCTAAAAGAACTAGAAATTTATTCTATACACAACGAGCAGCGTAAAAATTAGAAAAGAAAATATCTGTCAACTCAACGCGAGGATAAAATTTTATACTTAAGAAAGGAGAGAAAGATATGCAAGATAAACGACGCTATGAAACTGAAAGAGATGGATACATTTATCTAAAATACGTCACGCACTCTCACGCATCCACAATGGCGGCCATTATTTACCTAGTTACAAAAATTATTTAGAAATTATAAAAAAGGAGACGCTCTCCTTTTTAAATCTGTGATATATTATACTTAAACAAAAACTTTTAACAGTAAGTAACTAACCTACGGATAAAATAAAACTGAATGTTTACTTTAACCCAATCAAAATTTTGGTAAAACATTGTTGTTTTCTTTTACAGGGTGAAAATCTTTCAGGGCTATAAATAAACCTACCTAATATGGGCACAAAGGTATTGTTATACCTAATGTATGAGTATTCTCTCTTACCACCTATAAGTGAACAGAAGTGAAGATTGGAATAGAATTAGTGCAACTGACTGGACCATTCAAATCACACAATACTAGTGAAGTGAATGATAGTGAATGCATACAAAGCTAATCAAACTACCACACTACACATATTATATTGCACGAGCAAAATCTCTGAAGCTTAGTTGCACAAAGCTGCTCGTCGGTGAAATCACTTTAACCTTGAGCGGGTCTCTGGATGAGTTCAAAAAATGTACTACCCAATAATCTGATTCCAAACTGTGGCTTAGCGTCCACCAGGGAAAAATCACAGGATCTAAGATCTTCAGATCAATGTCTTCGACAGTCAAACCGCTGATGGTTCACTGGTCGAATAAATATTAATTATTATTATTATAACAAATATGAAACAAAAGCAATGAAAAGAGTAAAAATTCTCGAGAAATCTGTAATTAATTCAATAAAACGAAACTGAGATGTAATATTTGGGATTGTGGATTTTCCTTGATAAATTTAGTATGTGGTTTACTTAAAAGCTAAACGCCCCAGTACCAAAAGCCCATGAAAAAACTACTTGGATGCTAATGTAAGTAATAAAGTAAAAATTGTAGGGTATATTTGGGAACTGAATAAGCTAACAAATTATTAGATAAGGTATAGCATGTTCAGGATAAGTCGGGCTATGATGGTTATTTTCTGAGCATTGGTGAGAGGCGGAGAGCCGATGAATGATTCGTTAGCCTTCCCCCACATGCAGCGCTCACCCCCGCGACTCATTTTTCAACTTCTGCACATTAATGGTCACAGCCCGAGTTATTTTGTAAGCTGTAAAGAGCTTTTTTGAAAGACAAATATCTATACAAAAATATTACAAAGTCTTAAGATTTTTTATGACTACTGGTCAGATTTACCAAATATGCCACTTCTAATTTCTTACTTATTGGGGAGAAATGAAAATATCTTATTATCTTAAACTAATAAATATTTTAAGAGCATATTCTGTACTTTTTGTCATTCCCAGCATATACCAGAGATCAGGAAATAGTCAGGTGTTTTGTAAACAAAATCAAAACATCAAGTTCATGTGTTAAAAATGTAGATATTTCTGACTTTCTGTATGTAAAACGATAGACTAAGTGTTCCTCTGTGTATTGTGGTTACAAACGTGTGCCTCGTATAATTGGAAATAGATCTTTTTTTATAAGATTTTTTTTATTATAAGAAAAAAGTTTGTTTACAAAACACTGACTCTTTTGTGAACTCTATAAGTAATAGGTATTTATAAATTAATATTTTAGGTATTAACAGATATTTTATCTGTCAGCTTCAGTCAGATGGGCTAGCTTTGCGTATTAATAGGTAAAGTCAAGTGCAGGTCAAGCTTAACACTCGCAAAGCAATTCTAGCCTTAGTAATCAAATTAAGAACGGTACAAAGCTCAAAACAATCAATTTATTGATAAAGTTAAGATTTTACAAGTCACAGTAATTTGATTAAATTACATTATACTATGTGTCTAGTTGACCTGCTCTTGACTGTTCAAATGCAGTAAATATATAACAATTAGCGCCATTTAGCGCAAATCGACTAAATTAAGTTCTATGTTAGAAACGAACCTGTAGGGCTAATGAATCATCCAAATTTATGAATAAATACCCAGTTGATGGTGATAAAATGTAAATTATCTACATCAGAGCAGATGAAGATAAAATTACATTTACCTACATCTCTCATATTCGGTAAGTAGGTCTTTATTACCACCTTAATGGGGCTTGTAGGTGACCAATTAGCGCTCTAGGGTAATAATGTAGCTAGAAAAGCCCTAGGGCGGTAAGTAAGTACCTACCTCAAAGCCCTAGGGCGGTAAGTAAGTACTTACCTCAAAGCCCTAGGGCGGTAAGTAAGTACTTACCTAAAAGCCCTAGGGCGGTAAGTAAGAAAGTACTTACCTAAAAGCCCTAGGGCGGTAAGTAAGTACCTACTTACCTCACAATCGAGATGTAAAGCAGAGTAGTTAGCTCGGGTGTAAGCATCAATTGCACCCTCGAACTATAGGCGCCCTCGCTGCGCTCGTGCGCCTAAATATATCGGGCTGCAATTGATGCCTTACTGCCCTTGGCTACTAATCTACTATTATCAGCATCAACTGGAACTGCAGAATAAAATAGTAATTAAAACACGAGCCTTATTTTTCATACGTTTATTTCTTTTTCTTATAATGGGTGTAAGAGACAGCCCTCCGAATACTGAGAATACCGAATACTGAAAGGGCATGCATGATCAGTCAACGTAATTGAACAACTTTCAGTGAACAAAACTTTCAGGAAACGAAAAAAAATATCGGCTTCTCAATACAAACTGTCCAATCAAGTTTGCAATTTTGTATGGAGAGGCCGATTTTTTCTTTCTTTTCCTGAAAGTTTTATTCGCTAAAATATGTTCAGTTACGTTGACTGTTACATGCTCTTTCAGTATTCGGAGGGCTGTACCTTACACCCTGAATAATTAAGAGCAAGCATTTTCATTTCATCATCATTATCAGATCGGCAGCGTGTCATTAAAATATTATTTATATCTTTACACCAGTTAAAAATAAAAAATCTACACGCTAAATCGAATATAAATCAAAATTTTTTTCTTTATGCTTAATGCAGTTAATAAAGTTAGTATTTACCTCAATACTTAAAATAGTTTTTGCGTACAATTTTATATTTTCTGATTTGGTGTGGGTTTTAGTTACCCAAACTAATACATCCTGAATGGTCGAAAATATTTCCTGTGAATGTTTGTTAAGGTAAAACAACTTTTCATTTTTTTTATTGTATTCTCTACTTTTCAAAAACTCACTGTTTTTATTTTTATCATAAAAGTTGTTTTTGCATGTAACACAGTCTTTGAAGATGTGAGTTTTTGTTTTTTTCAATAAATAACCAGTTACATACTGCATGTGTGCCTTTCTTTTTGGGTTATCGCACTTAACTTCATAAGGTATAAATATATCTTTTTCTAAATAGCTTAAATCTATCTCAAGAGATGTATTATTTGCTTCATTTTGCTTGAAAGTTCTTTCATAGATTTAAACATATTTTTACATGTATCTTTTTCACAATTAGACACCCGGGTCTAATTGTGAATGCGCCCCTGTCTAATTGTTTAATAACAGGGTAAGAAAACGCGATCTCAAAAGCTTGTGGAGATGGATTTGTGTTCCTAAAACCGTGGCTTCTTATGGCTCCAAAAAAGTTTTCTAACGGGTCTTGGTTAAAATGTCGCATTAATATTGATTTAATATTGTAATTTTCAAAAAGTACATCCCTTAAATACTCGATATTGTTAACAGTATGTAAAAAGTTTTTTATTGTTGGTACTGTTGTTTCTTTGTTATTCACTAGGAATGTCATGGAATTTAGTACTACTTTTGCTTTCGACCATACCGTACTATGCTGAGATCTTGGCGTTAATGCGGCTAGAAGAGGTTTTCCGCTTCGTGTTTTTGAATTTTCGAAACTCCCATTAAGGGAGTCAAACAATAGGTCAAAATATAAAATGACGTCTGCTGTTTCCTGACACTTTAGGTAAAATATCTTTTTCTGAAACAAAAAAAAATAAATGTTAGAAAAATCACAAACAACTAACCGATACAAACTGTGTAAGAGACGGTGTATCGAAAACTGTAAGGGCGTACTCAGTCAACATAACTGAATAAATTTTCCACAGAAACATTTTTCGGATATGAAAAAACTTTCGACTTCTCCATTCAAACTGTTCGATCAGTGTGAGCAATTTCTATGGCGAGGTCAAAATATTTTATCATTTGCCAAAAATGTTTCTTTTGAAAAGTTGTTTGTCTAGAAAGAATATTCTAAATTACCTAAAAATTGTGACAGGCATAACTTATAAGAGAAATAAGTACTTATTAACTTGATCAACCACATAGTAAATGAACAAAAGTCAAAACATCTTTATTAGTCTTTTTGTACTATTTACAACAAAATAACGGAAAATGTAGCTCAATTACCTGAGAAAAAATTAAAGCATTTATAAAGCAAATGTTATGTAAATAAATGGTACAGCAGCACTGCACTTACTTTCTCGCAATACTCAAGGAAAAACTATCAACCGCAAACTTAAATTTGTAATACCATACACATAGTATGGAATTACAAACTTTTATTTATGTTTTTCAAAAACAAATGTTCGAATGAAATATACAGATCAATTCAGAATTCAAATTGTCAAACATTAAAACAAACAAACCTCAAACGATTTCAAGTAAATCGCATGTTTAACTTTTGGTAGTACTGGAACACCCTTTATATGAATTTCCACAGATCCATGGATACTACCGTAGGATTCTTGCATGGAGATTTTTTAAATTTCCCAACACCTGTTCCTTATGGATAATTGTTCAGTTTAGTCTACTGGGCAAGCCCTTCCAGTTTTTGGTACACCCTGTGTACTAAATTTTATTCAAAAAAATCATAAAGAATATCCAGTCAGGTAGACAAACAATCCAGGATTAATATTATAGAAAATTTTAATAAATCAATCGAACCAATTTTGGGTAAATCACATATTTAGTATTTGGTCGTACAGGAACACCCCTTATATGAAATTACACAGATCAATTGATACTGGCGCAAGATATCTTATATGGAGATGCTTGGTCATGCAAGGTTTCATCAAGATTCTATGAGCCGTTTATGAGAAAAATTCAATTTTTCATTTTCGTTGCATGACAGCTACCCTCAAAATGAGAGCCAGCAAGAAACCACTTCGAACCCTTCGATGGATTTGCATACAACTCCTAAATTCAAAATATGGTGTCAATCGGAACTGTCGTTTAGCCACTAGGCCAAAGCGTGACGGACAGACCGACCGATGGACGGACATTTTTGGGAGACTTGTTTTTTATGATGTATAAAAGATATAGAACACATTTTTGAGAAAATTAGAAAAACTTTTTTTCACAAATACAATCTCTCGCTCCGCTCGAAAGTAAAAAGTATATTATAGACAAGATGTTGCCGTATGATTCAGACTGATATTCTACACACATCATACAAAAGTTGACCATGATGTTCTGCAGAGGATTGATTGACACAGCTCCACCCCATCTTGTCTCATAGGTTTTGTAAAAGGTGGCTGAGAATGGGCGGACTGGGCATTCTGTACTACCGTCGTACTACCATACTGCAGTCAACATCCACTGCAGTTCATTGTGTCAGCCATAATGCAAAAAAGTGGTGTCTTGTACAACCCCCAAATATTCCAAACAAACACAGAAATATCTTAGCATAATTTGTTTACCTTTTAAAGATTTTTCTGCACTGACAAATTCTGACTTGAAGTTTTTTGGAGGAGGAGCAGATGATGTAGAGGCCACACCAGATGTACCGCATGCATTCTTTCTATCACAATATTTGTTGCATCTCTCAAAATTTTGAAGCCTTAAAAGTAGATAATCACTAATGTTAAAACAGTTTTAGTTCAGAAATATTGAAAACTGAAAGAATAACAAAAGTTTAAGTCATTTAAAAATTACCAGGCATGCTAGCTAGATGCTAGGAACAGCTCCATAAGATAATCTTGTTGTCCAAGTTGAATACTTTTTTTCAAGGTGATTATGCCATATTTTTTGCAACAGCATTTACCCAAGTAATGAATCGCTCCTTTTCTGTCGTTGGATCAAGAAATGCATGTAGAATAACAAAGTCTGCACCTGGAAAAATTAAAATGTACATTGTTGAATTTGCCTGGGTGACCTAGTGATGTTATCTAGCGATATCCTTATATAGGGGGGATGGATGATGAAATCAATGAGCAGCTCGCCACCTAGACTGGCCGTCTCATGGCTGAAGATCAAAGCAAAGACTGCCACTGCTAAGAGATCCGATCACTCGTGCAACGCGGCGTTCCCAACAGAAATAAAGATAATGGTAAACAAGAGCTAAAGGGTAGGTACAATTGAATGTCAATTCAAGATAGATAGATAGATATTTATATTCAATTCAATCTTTGATGAGTGGCTTTTGTGTGTTCACAATTCCGCCAATGTCACGTAGTGATCAGCATATGAGTGATACCTACAATGCTTAGTTACCATACTGATGTCAGCTTGCTTTAGGAGTGTCAAATTAAATTTTAATTCAATTATAATTTTAGATTACTCACGGCTTTTTCCACATTTCGGGACACAACAACTTGTTTTACAACTCCTTACAGAGCCAGCCATGTTCCAAAGAAAGAATGTCCAAACTCCAAATCGTCAGGTAAAACAAGGTCCGGTAGGATGAACAGGGGTCAAACGTTAGAAGAGCAGTTGTTGGTGTCCAGGGGCGAGCAGTTTAGAGTTTAATACCACGAAAACAACATTCAACAACAGTGTTGCCAACTTTCTAAATCAAGATTATCGGATTTTGGTCTTAAAATTATCGTACAATTATCGTACATTCATTTTTATCATAATTTGAAGAAAGAGTTATTTTGTAACGTAACAAATAAGTGCTATAAATACGGCATGACTGTAACTTCAACCAGCATCAGCTTAGCAATTTTTCGAATACATGAGTTATCTCACTTACCTTTCGGTAGTTTCGTCGGAACTGAAAAGCACCTTAACACCAGATCCAAAGCGCAATCAGCAATCACTATTAAACTAATATAATAAACAATTTGTTTCATTAGTAAAGTAAACAAAACTTGTTGCAAGCAAAGTCCAAGAAAACCAGTTTTTCTCACTCCATCCACTCATGAAAAAATGTGCTTAGTCAATTGTTAACTTAGCTAAAATACGTATTGTGAAAAGAGAAAGATGACTTTGTACGCTTCCAAGGTATATCTGTCTCGCTTTTTGTTATAGACGTGGTAAATTTTTCACCAGTGCTGAGCGCCATCTTCCGAAGACGAGTATGAACTTCTTAAGCAAACCATTATTGAATTCGGATACATGAAATGAAAATGTCTTTCAAAATTATCGTATGAAATCTAAAAATATCGTACGTGGTAGTAAAATTATCGTACTATCGTACCTAATTATTTTTTATCGTACAGCACCTCAAATTATCGTACAAATACGATAATTATCGTACAGTTGGCAACGTTGTTCAACAACAACGGATTTTTTTTGTTCGATTGATTTGACATTAACAGTGTTGCCATAAGCTCATTTCAGTTTGTTTCGTTATGTAACATGAAAAGTTCCGGAATAGAAAAAAATTATGAAAAAATTAAAATTGTTGCGCAAATCTGTTAGCATCTGTGTATTTCCAAAAAGTGCGTTATTGTATTTGGGTAGGTTTTCTAAACAACACCAATCACGGAAAGGAGCGTCCAAGGTCCTTTTTAGAGTACCGTAACTAAAAATGAAAATAAAATTACCCTTATACAGCGTAAATTTTTATTCGTTTTAATCCCGAAGCCCAGTGATTCTACTCATGATAACAAGCAAGTTTACCGAAGAAAAAAATTTTTAGTTGAAAAGAATTTTTCACCTTCCCATACAAAATGAGTCGATCTCGTGACCACTTTAGTATCTCTTCTTCCTCGGTCCCTCACTGATGAAGATCGTGACCTATTTTCATATTTTCCTTCCATAGACTGCGATAATATGATGTGTGAACCGACCGCTTAGCTGCATGTTGCCGCCCACTGCCTTCTTTATTGTTTCTGACCATCTCGTAGGTGCCCTACCTTAAGCACGTCTGCCTTCTATTTGGCCTAAAATAATCTGTTTTTCCAAAAAAAATACTTTAGAACCGCACTTAACTTAGACTTAGATCGCATAGTGTGTGCGAAGAAACGGAGGGCACGCTTTCAGCATATAGTGAAGAGCCGTATTAACGGTGGTAGGTACAGAAATACCTATAGAAGGGTATCTGCAGGTTTCTACACGAAATTATAAAGGAAATACTAAGAATTAGACCGATGAAAACATATTTTGAAAAATAACAAACAATTGATTGAAACAAAACGTAAAGACAATTTTGCCGACGAGCCACATTTTAAAAAGTAATAACTACAATGTTCTATGAAGGTCGTACTCGACAAGCCGCGTCGTGATGTTAAGTTCTATCAATATGGACTCATTAGTTCGCATGGCAGTCCAAGCTCGTATGTAGCTGAGTCAGTATGGGCATTCAATGTATGAGGACCAATATTTTCTGGATTAAAGGATGAGCCTTGGCACACTTGTTAGTTAGGTAGACTAGTATTAAAAACGCCCGGGAGTATGGGGCTAAAAGCCAGGGGGGGGGTAGGGGGAGGGGGTAAAGTTTTCCTTATCCACGAGACCGTGGCTCATCATACTCGTAACTGCATATTTATAGCTACTAGGGAAAGTTTGGTATCGTTTTCAGCTAAATAAAAGATGGTAGATTTCATACAAATTCTAAAAAGATAAGCTTTGTTAAAAACTATTGTAAAAGAAAACGTAAAAATTTTTTGTGACAACAAAAACGACTTTATATGTTAGTAAGAACCAGTATCAAGTAAGAATAGAATTTTGTTTTTAAAGAATAGGGGTCAATTCTATTTTTTTATATAAAAAGAACCCTGAACACCCGTGTATGAACCCTGTGCACCTATAGTTATACCGTCATATTTAAACTTATAGCTGAGCTAAACTTAAAGACAATTTCGAGTAACTCAAAGGTCTGTAATTAATCGATCAACATAGATATGTGCGTAAACTACCTACATGTAGATAGATTCTGTCTTTTATGTACATTTGCCTTCGCAAGCGCACAAATCTGTGCACTTAAGTTGCCGCTGCAAGCACCTGCATCTGTGGCCACCGCACTTCTTTTTGCATCTGCATCTGATCATTTCCATGCATGCTTCGGCAACCACTGGCAAGTCTGTCCATGTAAGTTGCCTACCAGGACGTGATATGAAGTAAAGGTAACAATCCTAATAATGTTTTATCAAGAGTATTTGCTATCTCATGACAAGGTAGGTACTGGTGGTGTCTTCCAGTACCAACGTGAGCCCATAGCTCCTGTAGCCCAGGCACTTGTTGCACATCAGCGACTGCTAGCACCACGGCGTCGGTGTAAACAGTGCGAATCATGACTCGTGTATAGCCCTGGTTAACTGCATCATCCATGTGTACGATCATTCTTGTGTCCGCCTCTTCGTAGTTACATGGAGCTTCGCATATTGCGAGTGCGTTTTGATAGAACATTGGATCTATTTGTGATATACACGTCTTTATTTGGGTCAAAATCGTGTGAATAGCAATAGCAACGCACTCGCAATATGCAAACATTAGCTCCATGTAACCACAAAGAGGCAGACACAAGGATGATCGTACATATGGCTGATGCAGTTAGCCAGGGCTATACACGAGTCATGATTCGCACTGTTGACACCCACGTCGTAGTGCTAGGTGTCGCTAATGTGCAACAAGTGCCTGGTCTAGAGGAGCAATGGGTACACGTTGGTACTGGAAAACACAACCAGTACCTACCTTAACATGAGATAGCAAATACTCTTGGTAAAAAATTATAAGACCTTTACCTCTTAACACGTCCTGGTACGCAATAAAGATTTTTTGTATACAGGACCACAAAAAGCAAAAATCCTTCCGCTGTTCCATGCCTCCACGGGATGTGATACCGTTTCCAATTTCAATGGGAAAGGTAAAAAAAGTGCGACGGAAACATGGATCACATTCCCCAATGCCACAGAAGGTTTTTGGCAGCCTATGAAGGCAGAGAAACAGCGATGCATTTTTCATAATTGAAAAGTTTGTGTTAATTTTATATGACAGTCAGATATTATAAACTTCATGAAACTAGATAATCAAACAACTAATATTATAACCGTAAATATTTATTTTAGATCCTATTCATTTTCTACGGTAAACGAAGCCCGAAAGTATATACTTTAATTAGAGACCTTTAAGTGACTCGAAACTGTCACTATGTTTAGCTCAGCTATAAGTTTAAATATGTCAGTATAACTTTAGGTGCACAGGGTTCATACAAGGGTGTTCAAGGTTCTTTTTATATAAAAAAATTGGAATTGCCCTCTATTATTTAAAAACAAAATTCTATTCTTACTAGATACTGGTCTTTACCAACATATAAATTCGTTTTTGTTGTCCTGTATTTTTCTAAGAATTTGTACGTCACTGCTGCTTTGAGTTAAATTTTTTTTTTTAAATTTTCTTTTACAAAAGTTTTCTACAAAGCTTATATTTTTGAGATCTGTATGAATGCGGGATTTCAAAAATATATATTTTTAAACGGATACCGATACACGTTAAAACTTTATGGCCATTAACAAAAACATATTGTACTTATTTTTTTATATTTTTAACTGTAATTATATTTTTTTGTATGGAAATACTTCTTTTTTGTTTCAGAAAACAATCTTCCATCTTTTATTTAGCTAAAAACGATATCAAACTTGCCCTAGTAGCTATAAATTTGCAGTTATGACAAGCCACAGTCTCGGGGATAAGGAAACTTTACCCTTTCCCCCTACCCCCCACCTGGCTTTTAGCCACATACTCCCGGGCGTTATTAACACTAGTCTACCTAACTAACAAGTGTGCCAAGGCTCAACCTTTAATCCGGAAAATATTGGTGTTGGCGTATAACAAACGGACTAATGCGAAGTAATCTCCGCCAACACCACACACACACATACCCTCACACACGCACACCCATACACACACATCCATACACACATATACTCAACAACCCACACACATACAGAAACACGCTCACAGTCTGTAGCTCCCATTCACAATTGCTTACAATTGAATTGTGTTTCTTAGTCATAACCTAAATTTCTACTTAGTATAGTATATAGATAGATAGATAATCTTTCTTTTCTTACGGGCTGTTGCACAAGGCTTCTTTACAGTCATTTTCCCATAAATTAATAACAGCCCCTCGCTATTTTTGTTTTGCTGAGAGATTAATGACAAAATAATTTGAATTTGCAGGGGCTATGGCTTGACGCTTTGTGAAACTGACTGACAGACAAAATAGTACTTACTCTCGCTATGTTACTCTGTTTTGTACAGTGAATACACTCACTGAATAAGACAATTTTATTGGCGTTGTATTCAAACCGTGATGCTTTATTACCCGGAAAAGTGGCTGGCATCTTTAACACAGGTTTATGACCTAGCATGGATGTCAGCTGTTTTTAGCTGATACCAGCCTTTAGTAATACAACATAAGCCTTAGGTGATAATGTAAAAGTCAATAACATACTGATGTTGCACTTACTTAAACCTTAATAAAGATATTATTATTATATTATTATTTCAAACGCGTCGATCTTACTGCTATCGCGGCTTTTAACGCATCAAGTTTCGGCATCGTACAAAAATGTGGAGAATACCAGAGCTCAAACCAAGCGCACTTTAAGCCGGGTACTCATTAGCGAGCCGTAACCGTAATATGCGTGATACAGTAACGAGGTTCTAGTGCGTGCGCGTGTTACAGTTTAGGCTGACGACGTCGCCGGAACGCTTTCACCGAGCGTACTCATTTTGAGAGCTGTAACTGTAATACTGTAACGAGGTTCTAGTGAGTACGAGAGGCCACTGACAAGCCGGATCTATCCGCAGTTTTGGTTTGTATAGAATGTATCGGGAAAGAAGTGATCTACTTTTTATGTTAAAAAATCATGAAATTAGTGGTCATTACATCACGAGAATGAATGTAACTGATTTGAATGAATGAATGAATGAATGAATACATTTATTCGCTAGCATACACGGTTAAATAAACATGGTTACCTGGGAACCTGGATACAACGTTCATGCGTGATGCGCCTCGAATCGGCATGCAAATATTAGAAATACAATTAATATTAAAATTACAATAATTAAAATAAAATAAGGAATTCATAAAGTTAAAAATATCATTAATATATCAATATCATAATTATTATTTTGAATATCTAATGATTTTTTTGTAATAATCTTTGTCCTTAGGGTTCAATAGTACACACGGCCGCACTTCGGTAGAAACACTTTTGGACCTTATGGCGTGGTAATAGAGTTGAAAAAGTTTCTACCCACAAGCGGTTGACCGTACACTATTAACCCTGTAGGCATCTATCAGCAAAATACATTTATCCTCTGACCATTCACTCATGATGAAGAAAAACTCGAATATACAGGGTGCAAACAAAAGTACCGATTTCCTTTTAACCACATGTTGTGTAACTAGAATAAAGTACATAGAACATATTAATTATAAAAAATTAACATAAAAATAAAATACTTCCTATGAAAAAAAAAAGTTCAAGTTGCCAACCCTGTTCTAAGAATCACAACACGCTCCTCCCACCCGGCGGTGCGCACCAATTGTAAACAAGCAAAATAGGTACCTTCATGCGCGCTGTGACTCTCGCGAGGGTTGACACAAATTAAAAAAAAATACAAATACAATTTTTTTATTTCTGTTATTTTTATTCTTTTTTTGTTGTTTAAACATGCTTATTGTTCTATATTCTACTTATAGAACATGTGGTTAAAAGGAAATCGGTACTTTTATTTACACCGTGTATAGCTGTCAACAACCTGTCTTATGACATCCACGAACGCACTGCGAGCGCCCTTTGATTCGCACCAAAAACCGACAATCGTGTGGCTCGCTGCGAGCCGCTCGTGTAGTGTTCATTGCAGGCTCGCGAACCACGTACACACTATGTTTTAGGTTACAGTAACGGTTACAGTTACGTGCAACGTTAAGGGTTCAGAAATGAGTACCTATGTTGTAAGCGTCGGCTCGCTGTGAGCCGCAAGCGTACCGCTCGCAGCAGGTTTGCGAACAACGTACTCACTATGTTTTTTGGTTACAATACATGCAACGGTTACGGTTACGGCTCGCTAATGAGTACCCAGCTTTAGTCGTACGTCGAATACCTCTGTTCTTCCAAATCATTTTTGGCCATACCAGCTCTACGACGAATTTCAGCGGTGCAGCTCCCATCACAGGTTATCATCGATCAAAGATACATAAATTCACCGACTTTTTCATAACCATCGAGTGCGGCGGTGCTTGGATCGGCACAATTGAAAATGAAGCTGTGCTGTTGGGTACCGCTGCTGGGCCCAATCCGCCTTCTCCATCAGGTGCTCAAAGAGCCTGGTCGTCTGCTGGTCACCGCTGTGCGACCGGTAAACACCGACGTGGAGAGATTTCTCAATGCCGGTGTCCACCAGAATCCACAACGTTGACAACCCTGAATCCTTAAAGCAACGGAGATTCCGATAGCAAATGTCATCGCGGATGTACATACAGACCCCTGCCCATTTTCTTAACTTGTGTGCAAACGAGTAACCCGGGTAGTTGAGGTACGCCACGTCTGACGGTGTTGCTATCTGCGTCTCTGTTACAAAGAATAGGTGCGGCTTCTCGGTCTCGAGGTGATGATGGACCGGATCGAGATTGGAGTGCAACCCGCGGATGTTAATGAGGTGCACTTTTAGCTAGAGGAAGTGCCGCCGTTTGAAAACCTTTTTCTTTTTTAGCTTTGCCATGAGGAGTTTTTTGTTGTGGGGAACGGAAAGTGGTCGAGACGCGGCGCGGTTATCAAATGGAACCTTTTGACTTACCAATAGACCAATACATCAAAAGCATGAATTTGCTAGATGGGGATAATCATAAAGAAAACTTATCTAATTTATGTAATAGGTACTTTTAAAATTTTTTCCTATTATGATTACCTTTTCACGTAACAGTGATAGCTATTATTTTTCTGCTAAAGTTCCCCATCAAAGACTCAAAAGTTCCCAAATTAAAACTAAAGTTTCGAAACGACGTCTCATCACATCCATGTTTTTTTTTTATATACGATTTTCTGTACGTAGTGTTACCATCTATGAACATGCTTATGCTACTACTTGCTTTTTGTAATTGTAATTTTTTAAATGCATTTCAGTAGAGTATGAGTATTTTTTTAATGTATGAAGCATATTTTTAATTTTAAAGTTTTAAACTTAGAATGGATAATTATACTGTGAACTTTTTTGCATCAGATTGCAGTTATTTAACTTACCAACTACGAATCGTTTTCAGAAAGTGAACACCCGGCGAACTACGTTTCGTTCTGAGCCAGTTGCGCCGACTGGTATTTTCTTTGATTGTAGCCGATTTTGCAAAACACCAATTTTACCAACTTCAGACCTCCAATACACAAAGTTTTAATGTAGTATATAGTATTTCTTGACTGCTTGTGTTTATTTGTTTCATATTGCGATGTTTCGAAGCAATTGTATTTTTTTTAGAAAGATAAGAAGATAAATTAAGAAACTAAGTGAAAAGAACCATAGCCTTCTTACCTTCTTACTGACGTGTTACTGGTGTGTGTGTGAGTTTTGTGTCTGTGTGCGTGAACCCTTTTAATAACTCTATACATCGATTCTTCTGTAATATACAACAACGTGTTTTCTAATAAATCAGTCAATGTATCACGATAAAATGTCGTAATTTTTAATAATTTCGCCGGATAGTCGACAGGAACTCTTAACTTGCTTAAGATTTAGGAGAATCGCAACCCAGGAATTCAAGATCATTTTAAGGTATAACAATCCTAGAAATACATAATAATCACACAGTACTTACGACATTCTCACGACAACACACTGTTCAACAAAACCCTATGCGTTGATGTTAAGTAAATGTCGAATCGGACTTCTTGCGATACTTAAGTTGCGTGAGTTATGCTTACAAAATCATACACTGTATAACTGAAGAGAAGTCTAGTTACCTGCTTAATTTTAGTTTTTTAAGCGTCATATTTTTTCGTAGATTTTAAATACGAGTATAGCGCTCCAATCTGTCGATAGTACTTTCGAGTAAACAACGCCTCCATATTGTACCGTCAGGCAAATGACGGATCGAGATGATACTTCAACCCCGATCAAATGAGAAAATTGAAAATAGAGTGGAAGGGAGTGATAGGAGATGGAATGTACAAAGACTGTTACTGAATACTGGAGGATGAATATCTTCAGGCATACAGGGAATGTGATTTGAAGATGGTTTGGGACTTGGGACTCGGACTTGATATTATCTCGTTAAAAATTCAAATTTATAAAGCTTCTGTCAGCAATTTATTTTTAAACACACACAAATCAAGAATATGGTGATTCGAGCGATGCGAAAAGCATTCTAATTTTAAATGTTTTTTCTTTTCCGAATTAAAAATAAAATTAGGTACTTTGAGTTTTCAAAACGCAGTCATGGAACCTGTACAGCATACACAAGCGAAGCGTGGGCTAAATTCTCCTTGGTATAAACAACTGATTTTTTCGTAGTGATTTTAGTTGCGTAGCTGACCAGCAAGTCACGTTTTCTCAATAAATGAGATTAGATGTCCTTTGAAGGTTAGTATAGGGCAGACGTGAGTAAATCAAATCGACTACTGCAGTTGCTAAGATGTCTGCCGGCATTTCATCCATTATAGAGCCCAATTCTTGGATATCACTCGGTTATACTCGTAGATAAAATATAACCCTAAAAATTCTAAATCAACTGTTATTCAGGGCTTATTTCAATTTTTAAAATATTGAAAGTAACTTGCCAACCACTCAGTAATATTGAAGAATTGGATTCCTGAGCTTACATTCGGTTTTTGACGTCTCGATCTAACAGGTTTCTATTTAATTGACACATGGATGACAATGACAGGAAAGCGATATACAGGACAAATTTCCGAAAACTGAAAGAGCATGATTAGTCAACGTAACTGAACAACTTTCTGTCAAAAAAACTTTCAGGAATTCAGCCTTTCCATACAAAATTGTAATCTGATTAATTGGACAGTTTTTTTTTCAGAGATAGTTTTTTTTCACTGAAAGTTGTTCAGTTACGTTGACAGTTTTCGAGAAACCTGTTCCTTATACCCTTTATTTTGCTGGTTAAGTATCAAATTCCCTGTACAAAAAAAAACCCGGTCAAGTGCGAGACGGACTCGCGCACCAAGGGTTCCGATATAGTATTTTTAGAAACAATAAAGTCCATTTCTAGGACCGCAAAACTAAATTTGTTTGTAAAGGTTTTTTGGAGATTTCTAAAAAACGGTGCTACTTAGAGAAATTTGTTTTATTTTTCCTGTAATATTTACGTCAACGTCTATCGGTTACAATGAGCCGGTTTCGCAGCTAAGCGTCAACTGAGTTTTCAAAGGTGTCGATAGATGGCTCTGAAGACAGTTGCTAAAGAACTTAAAATAAATCTGTCATAGACGTAGCGTTAAGTAAATTAACCTCCTTAGGCAACACTTACAACAGATAGGTAAAATAAGTTGACAGTTAAATTTTCCTACAACAACGCTATCTATCAAGAAAATTAAAACTAGATTTTCTTTTTTTAAAACCGACTCATTAATAGGTACAGATTTTTGGAAATGCAAACTTAGGAGATAAGGGGAAGTAATGGTTTTTTTTGTTATTTTTCATCATAACTTGAACACTAAGAGTCGTAAAAAAATAATAAAAAAAACCTCTTTTGGAATGTACAAGCAATGTACAATTTTAAATTTTGACCCCCTATTCGGGCTCCCAATACAAAAATAATAATTATATTATATATTTTTTCATTTGCAATAAATTTGGGCAATTATATTCTAAAACTATTCCAAATTTCAAGTCGATAACTTGAGTGGTTGCTGAGATATATAGGTGTGACAGACAGATGAAGTCGCACCATAAGGGTTTCGTTTTTACCATTTTGGTTCGGTTCGGGACCCTAAATACATCCACCTGCCAACAAATCTTTGTCGCTTAATGAGATACAGCTGAAATTGACCCATGAAATTCCAAATTCAAATGAGGGTCGTCTGAAAGCTATAGCCCGCTGTTTTCATAGCTCCAGGTCAACCATCAATCACGTCGGCCCGGTCACGTAGCGCCGCCATACTTTTTATTGACCGCACAAGCCATTAGAGCTACTCGAAAACAATCCGCTTAAACGTGTCTATACAAAATATGCTATTGTTATTACAAATCATTTTACCCTAATGCTTTATAGAGGGTGTTTACAGAAGAACGATGATCCATTACAAAGGTGACTCCGAACAGAGAAAGGTTAGGCATAAGGACAAGGTAGTCAAATCAATTATTGAATGTTAAAACGAAAATCTTCCATGCAGGGTGGCCTGTTGATCTTCTTCTTCTTCTTTAATTTAAGAACTTGGCTCTTGTCGGTGCAGCATCACTGTTGATAAGCGTCAAAAAAAATTTCGATGCGTCATGCTAAAGGGGGTATCCAAATCACCCCCACGTATGTTCCGCGATTATAGTTCTCGAGTTATAAATAAAATTAATTCTAGAGGGAGCTCCCTGTTCTGCATACACTTTTCATGGGATATTATAATTTTTTGTCAATTCATATTTTTAATTTTTAATATTTTATTAAGTAATTTTTATTAAGTTTTGCATTTTTATAAGCTTATTTTTGTTTAAAATTTTCTCTAAATAAGTAAGTTGAATTAATAAATGAAATTAAATGAAAAGTTGACATAACATAACATGAGGCTTGAGACATGAGGACATTAATCTAGCCAAATCAACTACTCTTTATTGTATGTCAAAACGAAAATCTTTCATATATTTTGTATGAACTAATAAAGAAAAAAAAATTAAATAGGTTTTTACAGTGGTTAGCTTATTAAAACTACTGGACATTCCCTTTACGTGAGAAATCTGTATTCGGAGGCCCCGCTCTTCTCTAGTACATACATTAAATATGTATTTAATTACAGCAAGATTTTGACAATAAGTGTAATTAAAACCAAAGAAAAAGCAAATAATAATAAACCAAAAAATAAAAACAACGGTGAACTAAAAAGAGACAAAATTACAAAGTTTGTCATAGCTCAGTTTCGTCTTATACTGGTGTTGGTTTTGGTACAGATGTTGAGGTTCCTTTCATTTGGATTTCTGTTGTTACTATTGTCGCTTTTTATTCCTCATGGCGCCACTTTGTTTGTGAAGCGACGTAAGTGACTGACGTCATTAAGAGATTTTTAACATCCTACTATGAAAAAAGCACATTTAGAATATTATTATTTTTCATAAGGAAAGAAGAATGTTACTTGTTTCACAAATTGGCAACTGAAATGCGAGTCATCGCTGCTATATTGGTCAGAAAACCGAGCGGCATCTGGGGGCGGTAAATCAGGAATTATAGAGCTCAGTGGACGCAGAGCTCCGAGCTCAGCCAATTAATTATGACGTATGCGCCGTATGTTCGCGTTACATACTCACTGAGATTTCTTTTTACAGAACTCCACTCCTTAAAAAGTAGGTTGGTAATCGTGAGCATTTTTAACAAATTTATAAATCTGAAGAAAGATGTTTATAAATCTGAAGAAAGATCTGAAGAAAGATGTTTTTTCGGCCTAATATCCGTGTACCCACTTACTAGTTTGATCAAGAAACAGCCAACGTGTGTGGTTCTGGGTTTGATCAATTAGGTAGTATGCGAAATAGTTTTTTTGCGTAATTGCTAAAGAGGAACAAAAGTTTTTGCTTAAGGTTTTGCTATAAGTGGGCAAACGGTCCGTGTCCGTCAGAATGTCTGGTGATTCTACATCACTAATAGATTTTTAAAAACATATATTTAAAAAATACTTTTTTTTTAATACCTATTTTTCTTTTCTCTTATGGGTCAAGTTTCGGGGCTCTGTGCAAAAAAATATGTAAGCTTTTGTGGTCTTCCAAAAAGATATTCACAAACTAAGTAGTGTGTGAATGAAGTTAATTATCGTGTCGGCGTAATCGTCAGGTTATGTTGTATGTTTTTCTTAATTTACCCACAGAATAATAAGGTAAAGTTTACCAATCCAATTACCTAAGCCATCCATTAATAGGAAAATTCCATCAAACCCGTAAAATATTGGAACCCGCTGCTGTATCGTTGAACTCATCTCTATTCATTTGTCGAATGCTTGTAAAAAATCGTTTACATTTAAATTCTGTCCACGTAATCGACATGAAAGCGATAAAACAGTGACCTAAAAATCTATGGACTGCAATAAAATTCTGGACACAGTTTTGTTTCTGTCTGTGCAGGATACATGCAAGATATAAGCTAGTGATAAATGTCGCTAACGTGCGAATATCATGCGGCTTATGTGGTCATTGACCCTTATTCAACATTTTTTAAATCGAAAAAGTAATTTAATCAACAAAAACATTGTTTATTTTTCAAATAGAATTTTTTCACTGAAGTCCATCAACGAATATCGATAGGTTCCCCGTTAGAGCAGCTTGCAATCAACTTTAGGCCTCCTTTGAATTCAAACCGATCCGATATCGAGATTTGCATCGTTACGGCGTCTGTCCTTTCCAGACCAGTCCCCTCAGCACGACCACTTTTTGACATTATCGCGCTAGATAAGTTCATCTACCGTATACAGAATTAACGAAAAACCGGCCAAGTGCGAGTTGGACTCGCGCCCTAAGGGTTCCGTACCTATCTACCATATAATATACTAAAAGCTTTTGCTCTTTGATTATAAAAACTATGCGACCATCCAACTTGACCCCTCTTTTATAGAAAAGTTCTTGAAACGGGAGCTCACCTTAATTGGTTACTATTAGTCGTGAGAAAAATTTAAATATTTAAGGATTTTAGACTTTTCCCTTTATTTGTACTGTGAGACCTAGCTTCTTGCCAAAATTCATAATTTTAGGTCAACGGGAAGTACCCTACCCTACCCGTAGGTTTTGCTTTTTTGCATAAATGTATGGACATAAAAAGCCATATCTTTTGATTGCGTCGTTGTAAAAAATTGAAATTTTCAGATCTTGTGTGGTTCATGGACCTTATTTGTTATCAATTTCAACCTGCTACCTCTTCTCGTTCGTGAGAAAAAGGGTCTTGACAGACAGACAGACTGACAACAAAGTGATCCTACAAGGGTTCCGTTTTTTTTTTAATTTTGAGGTACAGAACCTTAAAAAACGATGCCAATTTACTCATTTTAAGCATCTTCACACTCTTATTTCGTTTTCTTGACAGCGAAACTTTGCAATGCTATTTAAAAGAAAAGGCCCGCTACACGTATTCATGTACAAAGCTCTCTCTGTCTTAAATAACAAAAACGTATTTTTGAGTTTTCTGAACATTTTCTTTTATCGACATTTCTTCGCGTTTAGATCGCTACTTCCGGTGAAAGACGTCAAACGCCAAATAGGATGACATTTCTCTGAGACATAATTTTATCTCGGGCATCACGCTTAGCCAATAGGGACCAATTCTTTAATATCACCGAGTGACATTTGAGATTTTATATCCTGAAAAACTTTTGAAACATAACTCTTAATACTAACATTTATTATGAATCATAATTTTACTAGATTTTGATCATAAAACATAATATTCACTCAACCTTGCTCCGCCTCCACCTTCCTCTTCCTTTTTCTCTTGCTTTCTTTACTTTTCTAGAGTTAATCAGGATTTTTATTTTTGTACGAAAATCACTCAGCGAGAAATTGGGATCCAGTTCAGTTTAGGGCACTTTTTCTCGTTCGTTAGGGTCCTGTGCCCAAAGAGTGCCAGCGGAGCCATACTTCTAAGCCTACTTCATTCGTTCATCTGTGTCTTGTCCGACCTTTACAGGTTGTATCATTTAATTAAACCGTACCTAAAGCATACGAGCACGTGGGCCACCTGATAGTAAGTGGTCACCACCGCCCATAACGCCCAGTGTTTTATTAGTGGCATAATTTTACACTAATAAGACAGCAAAGTGCGTTGCCCTCCCTGAGAACTAAGATGTTATGTCTCATGTGCCGGTGATTTCACTGGCTCCCTCACCCTCCAAACAGCAGCACAAACACTGCTGCTTAACGGCAGGATAAGGCAAGGGGCGGTACTTCCTCAGACGGACTTCGCACCAAAAACCTAACTTCAAAAACTTTCCCACCTTCAACCAACTTTTATTAGAATAAGGAAAATTGTAAAATCATTTGATTAGCCTCGTTGATAAATTTTGTCCTGACCTATACTTACTTATCTGGGGTCCTAACCTGATGGTCTAACTCAAAGAAATATAGCAAGGAGGTCTTTATTCTGAGGTCTAGCTAGACCTGAGCTAGACAACATGCCATTTTATCATCCCATACATTTAATGGTGTTTGCTTTCGTCATCTCTAAATTTATTGGCATGATTGCAATATGTTGTCTGGGCCAAAGATTTCGGACCTCCTTGCTTCGCTCGGAATAGATACCGTGCAAATTTAATTTTACTATGGGATGACATCTGCCAGCATGTCCCAAATTAAAATGTCACATCATCAATAATCACAAATAATCAAAATAACGCTCCCAAATTAATAGAACAACGCCTTTACTACCTTACGACGAATTATTTCTAAATGTTCTTAATTCATTGTAGGATATTAAAAATCTCTTAATGACGTCAGTTACATTTACGTCGCTTCAAAAACAGAGTGGCGCCATGGGAAAGAAAAAGAAGCTACAATAAAAAACCCACGCGCTCTTTTAAATATATTTGATGTTAACAGGGATGACACAAAAAACATAAGTCTATTGGAATTAGCCTGTTAGAACCGCAGTCTAATCCCATGGCTGTTTATCTTCTAGATAATCTGATATTTAATACGATCCTCCTCCTATCACCCTTATTTTTCTAAGGTCTAGGCCCGTTGGTAAACAGAACTGTTTTATGAGCTTGTGTGTTGTAAAATAATATATTTGTATCAACTCGCTCATCTGGCAGCAGGAGTTAATAACGCTAACCCTCGTTACTATCGGGACGTGCCTGGAATTATACTAAGCAATATCTTGGCTTATTTGATATAAACAATTCAAACAATTCTTTAAAGGAAATGTCTGTCGGTTCACCTACTTCTGTTATTCAAAAAATCGATAGTGAACAAATTTTAAAAGACTTTATTAGATGTTCTGCAATTAGAACTTAAACTAGACTCAATTTAAAAAAAATCGTTACAATAAAATCTAATTAATAGTGTAGAAACATCAAATATCTACCTACATCAAATCTATTCAAGTCGCGGGTCTTCTGGGCTTCTTCTTCCGTGTGGTGCCTGCAAAGAAGTGGATGGCGTAAGAGGCGACTAAGGGTTATAAACTGGAGAGTGGGCAGCAGCATCCTCGTGTGTATCATACCATTTTACTTACTGCGGTCACCTAAAACCGTGGTCCATGGTGCCAGCCGTAACGCTGACAAATGAGGTGACTATGGTATTTGCCCTCCACATTTTTCCAGCAAAGCTAGAATTCTGGGGGGAGCTCCTTTTCCTGTAGCGGAAATTTAATAGTATGTTATGATGGGCAAGATCGTACCATCATCGACTTCATCGAGGTCAAGAGTATCAACCATAAAAAAAAAACCTGAAACGATCCAGGTTTTATTATTCGGAATAAGAATCTGCATCCCTGCCTCTCAGTAGTTCCATTCTTTATCTGTGGTCATTAGAAAATATAAAGCAAAGCGGTTCGTGCGAACATTATAAGACAAAGAAAACATCTAGAATTCATAACAGATTGAATTATGTAAAATAATACCTACAAAACAATGCGTAAGTGTTTTGTATTTACAAGCCAAGTGATCCTCAAGAGGCCATTATAAAAGCTAAAATGGGGCTTAAGGAATCGATGAAGCAATCTCGAGCAGCCGTTAGAAATTATAACAACCTGCTCTGCATTAATTATAAACATTATTGTATGAAGTATCATAGCTACGCGAACGCTTCTTTTCAAACGCTGGAAAAATATTTTGTACTCTAATTTGTTCTTTTTAAAGTTAAATGGGATGGGCAGTAAAAACGTAAAGGGATATCGTGTGATAGTACGAATTTGGGTCGTGTTCATAATTTCCTATCAAGTGTGAGATCGCTCTCAAGAACCCCTTTTACTTCCTTCGGTATACCAATTGAGAAAAATCTCACATTAAAGCCCGCGTCACACTGACGCGGTAGCGGAAGCGTTCCGGGGCCGGTATTTTTCGTAAAGTATGAGTTCATATGCACCCTATCACATTGAAAAGCGGTCGCGGCGCGGTATTTTGTTCCCGCTAAACCGCCCCGGACCGCTTTCGCAATCATACCGCCTCTGTGTGACTTGAGCTTAAGAGGGATTTATACATACGATCTTAAGTGTGCGAGTACGCACGGCAGCAAGCACGTAGAAACAAAACCAGTATAAGCTGAACCAGCGCTACGCTACAAACACCCGAAACCAGAGACCCGCTCAAGGTCAAAGTGTTTCCACCGATGTAAAAAACCGGTCAAGTGCGAGTAGGTCTCCCGCGCCGAGGATTCTGATATACTTATAAAGTCCGTTTTTAGTACCGTAAAATTAAATTTATTTATAAAGGTTTTTGCAGATTTTAAAAAAACTATGCAACTTAGAAAGATCGTTTTATTTTTACTGTTATCTTTACGTAAACGCCTATCGACTATAATTAATTCTGATTTCTCCGTCTGCAAACTTTGGATATTAGAGAAGGGAATGGTATCTTTTTTTTTGAAATTTTTCATCATAACTTGAAAACTAAGAATCGTAAAAAAATACAAAATCTACTTTGGAATTTACAAAAGAAGCCCTTTCATATGATACCCCACTCGACCTAGTACCGACAATTTTAAATTTTGCCCCATTATCTGGGCCCCCTTTACAATAATAATATTGTTTTAATTCTTATTTTGTAATTAAGCTGGGCAATCATATTCTAAAACTATTCCTTTCAAGTCGATAGCATGAGTGGTTGCTGAGATGTACAGGTGTGACCGACAGACAGACAGACGAAGTCGCACCATAAGGATTCCGTTTGTAATACTTTGGTTTGGAACCCTAAAAATGAAAAAAAAATTAAATACAAGTCACACTACTGGTTATTTTTAGTATAGCTAAAGGTGAAAAGTGTCAATACGATGGTCGCGAAGGCCGGTTATGTCAATTTCATACTGCCAAAACGTCATCGTACGTATAGAACCTCAGTATAGTACGGTCAACCGCACGTTGGTAGAAACTTTTTCAACTCTCTTACCACGCCGTAAAGTCCAAAAGTGTTTCTACTGACGTGCGGCCGTGTGTACAACATGTGATACTGCGTCGTTGTTTTCAGCGCTTGACAGATGATGGATGCTCCTCCATTAGCGTAAAGACAGTTTAAGAGCACCCAGTACTCACGCTATTTACCGCTCTCACTCTTATGAAAACTAGGCTTGACGTGAGTTCGCTTAGTTCGCACTTGGCAACTTTTACCATGCTTATTTTTTGCACGTATGTAAATTCGCAATAATTATTTCCTTTTAGTATGAACTTAAACGGTAACAAAATATGCTCTTATCATTCTCGCGAATAGTGTAGCTGTAGACTCCATACTGTGGAGAGAACGAGACAAACGAGTACATTTTGTAACTAAGTTTTATGCTTTACGAGTATTAGGCAGCATACTGTGCTCTAAACACTAATTGCCGATGTGACTCACACAAACACCAATTTAAAGTGGGACGGGGCAGGTCTGGAACTCTGGGGTAAGACCTAGGTCATCTAATAACCACCGAGAGACAGACGGCGTCGAGGTCACTCGAGGCCGACCACGGCGCAGATGGCGCGATGAACTCCACGTTTTCTGTAAAGACTGGCAACAAAAGACTGAGAATAGAGACCAGGGGAAGAAGGGATGACGGAAGGCCTCTGCCCATCAGTGGGACAGCCTCCGTGGTCTAGTGGTTAGAGGGCTCGGTACTCGATCAGGAGGTTCAGGGTTCGATTCCCGGTGGGGACACTGTCAAACAAAAATCCCTTTGTGCGACCTCCCCAGTTTGGTTAGAACATTGCGGGATGAATCACCTGATTGTCCGAAAAGTTAGATGATTCCGTGCTTCGGAAGGCACGTTAAGCCATTGGCCACTAATACAAGCCACTACTATCTACTGATGTAATCGTTAATGAGGCATGTCAGAGGCCTTTGGCGGCTCAACAACTCTCACACTAGGGTTTGTGAGGTCGGTCATCGTCCTTGCAACCCACACGATATGATGATGATGAGCAGTGGGACAGCCATGGCTAATAAGATTAGAAGATAACTAAGCGTCAGTTGCTGTTTCATTCTTAAAAGGCCAGTAACTGAATTTGAGCGGTGTGAAGTTAGCAGAAAAAGTTAGACGAATTTCATAACCCGACCAAATTAAGGAGGTCGAAATTTAAAAATGCAAAAACTGCCTCAATTGGGCGCAAATCAAATAGAAAACGATACAGAATGATTCTAAAAGGCTGTCTTCAATCCCTAGTTATCATACAAACAGATAAAACATACAAAAACCACAAAAACAGACATTTTGAAAAAATACGTATAAAAATGTTTTTGGGCCTTTTCAATCTAATCGGAATGACCTAAAACGTAAGAAATCCATTAGAAAACATACTAGAAACGAGTTTCCTAAAAAATATGAATGTAAGTTACACAAAAACTGCCGAAAAAGGCCATCCTACGTTAATTCTATCAACGAAGATGTTTGAAAATCAACAGCCCTCGTTTCTTATTAGGTAGGAAAAAAGCCAAGGAGTCCGATGAAAGGAAATTTTATGCCCTTTTTAAGGATATACATCTCATCATGTTTGATATATAGGGGCTATGAATGCTTTCGCTCGGAACAGACCCCCTATCGACGCTGAGCCTACATCTTTTGCCGGAACATATCTTTTTTCTCTTATCAGGTAGGAAGTAAACCAAGGTGTCTTATAAAAGGGAATTTTATGCCCTTTCTAACAATATGCCTCACAACACGTTTGATACATCCAAACTTTATAAAAAAGTCGATTTAATAAGACCCTCTATCGACGCTGACCCTTCAACGTTTGCCGACGCATATCTTTTTTTTCTTATTAGGTAGGAAGTAAACCAAGGTGTCTTATAAAAGGGAATTTTATGCTTTTTCTAACAATATGTGTGACAACACGTTTGATACATCCAAACTATATAAAAAAGTCGATTCAATAAGACCCTCTATCGACGCTGACCCTTCAACGTTTGCCGACACATATCTTTTTTCTCTTATTAGGTAGGAAGTGAACCAAGGTGTTTTATGAAAGGGAATTTTATGCCCTTTCTAACAATATGCCTCGCAACACGTTTGATACATCCAGACTAAATAAAAAAGTTGATTCAATAAGACCCTGTATCGACGCTGACCCTTCAACGTTTGCTGACACATATCTTTTTTCCCTTATTAGGTAGGAAAAAAGCCAAGGTGTCCGATTAAAGGGAATTTTATGCCCTTCTTTATGATATGCGTTTCATCATGTTTGATATATAGAGCTAAGAATGCTAACGCTCGAAAAATACCCCCTATCGACGCTGACCCTTCAACGTTTGCCGACACATATCTTTTTTCTCTTATTAGGTAGGAAGTAAACCAAGGAGTCTTATAAAAGGGAATTTTATGCCCTTTCTAACAATATGCCTCACCACAGGTTTGATACATCAGACTATATAAAAAAGTCGATTCAATAAGACCCTCTATCGACGCTGACCCTTCAACGTTTGCCGACGCATATCTTTTTTTTCTTATTAGGTAGGAAGTAAACCAAGGTGTCTTATAAAAGAGAATTTTATGCCTTTTCTAACAATATGCGTGACAACACGTTTGATACATCTAAACTATATAAAAAAGTCGATTCAATAAGACCCTCTATCGACGCTGACCCTTCAACGTTTGCCGACACATATCTTTTTTCTCTTATTAGGTAGGAAGTGAACCAAGGTGTTTTATGAAAGGGAATTTTATGCCCTTTCTAACAATATGCCTCGCAACACGTTTGATACATCCAGACTAAATAAAAAAGTTGATTCAATAAGACCCTGTATCGACGCTGACCCTTCAACGTTTGCTGACACATATCTTTTTTCCCTTATTAGGTAGGAAAAAAGCCAAGGTGTCCGATTAAAGAGAATTTTATGCCTTTCTTTATGATATGCGTTTCATCATGTTTGATATATAGAGCTAAGAATGCTAACGCTCGAAAAATACCCCCTATCGACGCTGAGCCTTCAACATTTGCCGGATCATATCTTTTTTTCTTTTTAAGGTAGGAAGTGAAACAAGGTTTACAATGAAAGGGAATTTTCTGCCCTTTTTAACAATATGCCTCACAACACGTTTGATACATCCAAACTATATAAAAAAGTCGATTCAATAAGACCCTCTATCGACGCTGACCCTTCAACGTTTGCCGACACATACCTTTTTAATCTTATTAGGTAGGAAGTGAATCAAGGTGTCTTATAAAAGGGAATTTTATGCCCTTTCTAACAATATACCACTCAACACGTTTGATACATCCAGACTATATAAAAAAGTCGACTCAATAAGACCCTCTATCGACGCTGACCCTTCAACGTTTGCCGACACATATCTTTTTTCTCTTATTACGTAGGAAGTGAACAAAGGTGTCTTATGAAAGGGAATTTTATGCCCTTTCTAACAATATGCCTCACAACACGTTTGATACATCCAGACTATATAAAAAAGTTGATTCAATAAGACCCTGTATCGACGCCGACCCTTCAACGTTTGCTGACACATATCTTTTTTCCCTTATTAGGTAGGAAAAAAGCCAAGGTATCCGATTAAAGGGAATTTTATGCCCTTTTTGCGTGCGTTCATGCGTTTTATCATGTTTGATATATAGAGCTAAGAATGCTAACGCTCGAAAAATACCCCCTATCGACGCTGACCCTTCAACGTTTGCCAACACATATCTTTTTTTTCTTATTAGGTAGGAAGTAAACCAAGGTGTCTTATTAAAGGGAATTTTATGCCCTTTCTAACAATATGCCTCACCACACGTTTGATACATCCAGACTATATAAAAAAGTCGATTGAATAAGACCCTCTATCGACGCTGACCCTTCAACGTTTGCCGACGCATATCTTTTTTTTCTTATTAGGTAGGAAGTAAACCAAGGTGTTTTATAAAAGGGAATTTTATGCCCTTTCTAACAAAATGCGTGAACACACGTTTGATACATCCAAACTATATAAAAAAGTCGATTCAATAAGACCCTCCATCGACGCTGACCCTTCAACGTTTGCCGACACATATCTTTTTTCTCTTATTAGGTAGGAAGTAAACCAAGGTGTTTTGTGAAAGGGAATTTTATGCCCTTTCTAACAATATGCCTCACAATTCCCTTTAATCGGACACCTTGGCTTTTTTCCTACCTAATAAGAAAAAAAAGATATGTGTCGGCAAACGTTGAAGGGTCAGCGTCGATAGAGGGTCTTATTGAATCGACTTTTTTATAAAGTTTGGATGTATCAAACGTGTTGTGAGGCATATTGTTAGAAAGGGCATAAAATTCCCTTTTATAAGACACCTTGGTTTACTTCCTACCTAATAAGAAAAAAAAGATATATGTCGGCAAACGTTGAAGGGTCAGCGTCGATAGAGGGTCTTATTGAATCGACTTTTTTATATAGTTTGGATGTATCAAACATGTTGTAAGGCATATTGTTAAAAAGGGCAGAAAATTCCCTTTCATCGCAAACCTTGTTTCACTTCCTACCTTAAAAAGCAAAAAAGATATGATCCGGCAAATGTTGAAGGCTCAGCGTCGATAGGGGGTATATTTGGAGCCTTAGCATTCTTAGCTCTATATATCAAACATGATGAAACGCATATCATAAGGAAGGGCTTAAAATTCCCTTTCATCGGACACCTTGGCTTTTTTCCTACCTAATAAGGGAAAAAAGATATGTGTCAGCAAACGTTGAAGGGTCGGCGTCGATACAGGGTCTTATTGAATCAACTTTTTATATAGTCTGGATGTATCAAACGTGTTGTGAGGCATATTGTTAGAAAGGGCATAAAATTCCCTTTCATAAGACACCTTTGTTCACTTCCTACCTAATAAGAGAAAAAAGATATGTGTCGGCAAACGTTGAAGGGTCAGCGTCGATAGAGGGTCTTATTGAATCGACTTTTTTATATAGTCTGGATGTATCAAACGTGTTGAGTTGTATATTGTTAGAAAGGGCATAAAATTCCCTTTTATAAAACTCATTGGTTTACTTCCTACCTAATAAGATAAAAAAGATATGTGTCGGCAAACGTTGAAGGGTCAGCGTCGATAGAGGGTCTTATTGAATCGACTTTTTTATAAAGTTTGGATGTATCAAACGTGTTGTGAGGCATATTGTTAGAAAGGGCATAAAATTCCCTTTTATAAGACACCTTGGTTTACTTCCTACCTAATAAGAAAAAAAAGATATGTGTCGGCAAACGTTGAAGGGTCAGCGTCGATAGAGGGTCTTATTGAATCGACTTTTTTATATAGTTTGGATGTATCAAACATGTTGTAAGGCATATTGTTCAAAAGGGCAGAAAATTCCCTTTCATCGCAAACCTTGTTTCACTTCCTACCTTAAAAAGCAAAAAAGATATGATCCGGCAAATGTTGAAGGCTCAGCGTCGATAGGGGGTATATTTCGAGCCTTAGCATTCTTAGCTCTATATATCAAACATGATGAAACGCATATCATAAGGAAGGGCTTAAAATTCCCTTTCATCGGACACCTTGGCTTTTTTCCTACCTAATAAGGGAAAAAAGATATGTGTCAGCAAACGTTGAAGGGTCGGCGTCGATACAGGGTCTTATTGAATCAACTTTTTATATAGTCTGGATGTATCAAACGTGTTGTGAGGCATATTGATAGAAAGGGCATAAAATTCCCTTTCATAAGACACCTTTGTTCACTTCCTACCTAATAAGAGAAAAAAGATATGTGTCGGCAAACGTTGAAGGGTCAGCGTCGATAGAGGGTCTTATTGAATCGACTTTTTTATATAGTCTGGATGTATCAAACGTGTTGAGTTGTATATTGTTAGAAAGGGCATAAAATTCCCTTTTATAAAACTCATTGGTTTACTTCCTACCTAATAAGATAAAAAAGATATGTGTCGGCAAACGTTGAAGGGTCAGCGTCAATAGAGGGTCTTATTGAATCGACTTTTTTATATAGTCTGGATGTATCAAACGTGTTGCGAGGCATATTGTTAGAAAGGGCATAAAATTCCCTTTCATAAAACACCTTGGTTCACTTCCTACCTAATAAGAGAAAAAAGATATGTGTCGGCAAACGTTGAAGGGTCAGCGTCGATAGAGGGTCTTATTGAATCGACTTTTTTATATAGTTTGGATGTATCAAACGTGTTGTCACGCATATTGTTAGAAAAAGCATAAAATTCCCTTTTATAAAACACCTTGGTTTACTTCCTACCTAATAAGAAAAAAAAGATATGCGTCGGCAAACGTTGAAGGGTCAGCGTCGATAGAGGGTCTTATTGAATCGACTTTTTTATAAAGTTTGGATGTATCAAACGTGTTGTGAGGCATATCGTTAGTAAGGGCATAAAATTCCCTTTTATAAGACACCTTGGTTTACTTCCTACCTAATAAGAAAAAAAAGATATGTGTCGGCAAACGTTGAAGGGTCAGCGTCGATAGAGGGTCTTATTAAATCGACTTTTTTATATAGTTTGGATGTATCAAACATGTTGTAAGGCATATTGTTAAAAAGGGCAGAAAATTCCCTTTCATCGCAAACCTTGTTTCACTTCCTACCTTAAAAAGCAAAAAAGATATGATCCGGCAAATGTTGAAGGCTCAGCGTCGATAGGGGGTATTTTTCGAGCCTTAGCATTCTTAGCTCTATATATCAAACATGATGATATGCATATCATAAGGAAGGGCTTAAAATTCCCTTTCATCGGACACCTTGGCTTTTTTCCTACCTAATAAGGGAAAAAAGATATGTGTCAGCAAACGTTGAAGGGTCGGCGTCGATACAGGGTCTTATTGAATCAACTTTTTTATATAGTCTGGATGTATCAAACGTGTTGTGAGGCATATTGTTAGAAAGGGCATAAAATTCCCTTTCATAAGACACCTTTGTTCACTTCCTACCTAATAAGAGAAAAAAGATATGTGTCGGCAAACGTTGAAGGGTCAGCGTCGATAGAGGGTCTTATTGAATCAACTTTTTTATATAGTCTGGATGTATCAAACGTGTTGTGAGGCATATTGTTAGAAAGGGCATAAAATTCCCTTTCATAAGACACCTTTGTTCACTTCCTACCTAATAAGATAAAAAAGATATGTGTCGGCAAACGTTGAAGGGTCAGCGTCAATAGAGGGTCTTATTGAATCGACTTTTTTATATAGTTTGGATGTATCAAACGTGTTGTGAGGCATATTGTTAAAAAGGACAGAAAATTCCCTTTCATCGTAAACCTTGTTTCACTTCCTACCTTAAAAAGAAAAAAAGATATGATCCGGCAAATGTTGAAGGCTCAGCGTCGATAGGGGGTATTTTTCGAGCCTTAGCATTCTTAGCTCTATATATCAAACATGATGAAACGTATATCATAAGGAAGGGCTTAAAATTCCCTTTCATCGGACACGTTGGCTTTTTTCCTACCTAATAAGGGAAAAAAGATATGTGTCGGCAAACGTTGAAGGGTCCGCGTCGACACCGGGTCTTATTGTATCGACTTTTTTATATAGCCCTGATACATCAAACGTGTTATGATGCATATTGTTTGAAAGAGCTTAAAATTCCCTTTCATAAGACACCTTGGTTTACTTCCTACCTGATAAGAGAAAAAAGATATGTTCCGGCAAAAGATGTAGGCTCAGCGTCGATAGGGGGTCTGTTCCGAGCGAAAGCATTCATAGCCCCTATATATCAAACATGATGAGATGTATATCCTTAAAAAGGGCATAAAATTTCCTTTCATCGGACACCTTGGCTTTTTTCTTACCTAATAAGAAACGAGGGCTGTTGATTTTCAAACATCTTCGTTGATAGAATTAACGTAGGATGGCCTTTTTCGGCAGTTTTTGTGTAACTTACATTCATATTTTTTAGGAAACTCGTTTCTAGTATGTTTTCTAATGGATTTCTTACGTTTTTGGTCATTTCGATTAGATTGAAAAGGCCCAAAAACATTTTTATACGTATTTTTTCAAAATGTCTGTTTTTGTGGTTTTTGTATGTTTTATCTGTTTGTATGGTAACTAGGGATTGAAGACAGCCTTTTAGAATCATTCTGTATCGTTTTCTATTTGATTTGCGCCCAATTGAGGCAGTTTTTGTATTTTGAAATTTCGACCTCCTTAATTTGGTCGGGTTATGAAATTCGTCTAACTTTTTCTGCTAACTTCACACCGCTCTGAATTTGTAGTTTCGGATCTCGCGCGCATTTTTGCATTGTTAGGGTTCCGATACCAAAATGGTAAAAAAAAGGAACCCTTATGGTGCCGCTCTGTCTGTCTGTCTGTCTGTCTGTCCGTCTGTCTGTCACACCTCTATATCTCAGCAACCACTTATGCTATCGACCTGAAATTTGGAGTAGTTTTAGAATATAGTTGCCCAACTTAATTGCACATGAATTTTTTTTGAATTGATTATTAATGTAAAGGGGGACAAAATAGGGGGGGCCAAATTTCAAATTGTCGCTACTAGGTTGAGTGGGGTATCATATAAAAGGGCTTTACTTTTACATTTTAAAAAATATTTTTGTATTTTTTTAAGTTTCTTAGTTTTCAAGTTATGATGAAAAATGTCAAAAAAAATACCATTCCCCCTCCCTTATCTCCGAAGTTTGAGTAAGGAAAAATCTGAATTAATTACTGTTGAAAGAGGTTTATGTAAACTTTACAGCAAAAATAAAACGACCTTTCTAAGTTGCACAGTTTTTTAGAAATCTGCAAAAAACGTTTACAAACAAATTTAGTTTTGCGGTCCTGAAAATTGACTTTATTGCTTCCAAAAATACTATAGGTATATCGGAACCCTCGGCGCGCGAGTCCGACTCGCACTTGACCGGTTTTTTTTTTCATTTTTGGAAGGTCCACTGCAATGGCTGCGACACGCTTGCTTAGGAAGCTTGTATTAAAAAAATTGGGCACTTTATTTCTGTTTATCGGAGTCTGACAAAGAAAATAACATTTGACTCTATCTAAATAGTGTTTTGTATACGTGTTCTTACTTGCTTAGTTTCAATCAAGGATATTTAAGTAGCAGCAGTTTCTGCTAAGGATGGAGCCGTATCCATTTCTTGCGAGGGACCTCCAACACCTCCATACTAAAATGTATGAATTTTTATCAAATCCTAAAAACGTAAAACACACGAAATTTTTTATCTTTATCTCTAAGAAATATATGACTTGGGACCATCTTGGGACTAATAGATGATATTACCACAGTTTTTCTGGTGAAAATACCGTCCATTTAGGAAAAAAACGGTCTTATAAATCACGCATAAAATGACTATTACGGATCATTCACGCTTCCGTTCTTAGTATTAATGATCAATTCACAAGTAAAAAATTGTTATTTATGCAACTGTTGCGTAATGAGAGTCATATTTACATGGTTTTTGATACGAGGCGCAGCCGAGTATCAAAATAGTATAGACCGAGTGTTAAAATGACTAATTACGTAAAGTTGCATACAAAACTTTATCTACGACCGTAGACCGTAAAAAGTAGTAAATAATTTATTTAACTAAGAGGACAGTTAGTACAATTATTAAAAGTTATTCCTGAAGTTATTCCAGATCCAGAGCTTGTGGATGAAGTTGCTTTAATATTATTTTTGTATAACTTTACCGGGATTTTTGACCGACTAGTCATAGTCGACTAAGAGACGTTTTGTACTTCACTACCTCATAAAGATTATGGATACGACGTATCTACTCTGTGGTTTCAATTTAAGATGCAACAGAGAGCGAATCCTATTAAATGCAGACTAAATTAAAGTCTATTGAGTGCTTCATTATACTCTCTTCTACCTGAAGTTAGTAATCAATTAATTAGTGTATTTACCGTGTGGCTAAATTTCTGCTTATTTCGTAGAGGAAATTTTCGTTTAGTTTAAGTTATTTTTGTTTTAAGTATAAAGCATCTTTGCTTAACTTAAATTTTATAAAATACTGTATGTGAACCACCACAAAACGGGACGGTGTACCGAAAACTGAAAAGGCGAGTTCAGTCAATGAAACTGAACCACTTTCCTGAAGAAATATGTTTGGAAAATTAAAAAAGAAATTGGCTTCTCCAAAAAAACTGATCGATCCAAGAAAGCAAATCGTGAGGTGAGGTCAAAGCCCTTTCTGTTTTTGGTACACCGTCCCGAACACAAGGTGAAAAAAAACTCTTCCTGTATTCTTCTTACAAATTAAAATTACAAGTCCCGGGAATGCAATACCCATCATTTGGTGTTGTTAACCAAATAAATAGACTTATCACATAAGATGCAAGACACACCGCGAGTAGTGTAGCGTCTGTTAGGATCAAGTCAATTGGCAACTGTAATTGGCGCAGCTTGCTGGTTTGGCTGGGGCTTAATGTGGCCACGAAGTAACAGTTTTTTCACCTCCAAAGCTCGGTTTCTTCTCTTTTTTTGTATTCTTTTTAGGGTTCCGATACCAAAATGGTAAAAAAGGAACCCTTATGGTGCGACTTTGTCTGTCTGTCTGTCCGTCTGTCTGTCTGTCTGTCACACCTCTATATCTCAGCAACCACTCATGATATCGACTTGAAATTTGGAATAGTTTTAGAATATGGTTGCCCAACTTAATTGCACATGAAAGAATTATGAAAAAAATATGATTACGAGTATTAATGTAAAAGGGGCCAAAATAGGGGGGGCCAAATTTCAATTTGTCGCTACTAGGTCGAGTGGGGTATCATATAAAGGGCTTTACTCGTACATTCTAAAATATATTTTTGTATTTTTTTACTTTTCTTAGTTTTCAAGTAATGATGAAAAATGACAAAAAAAAATACCATTCCCCCCCCTTATCTCCGAAGTTTGTGAAAGGAAAAATCTGAATTAATTACAGTTGACGGAAATGTATGTAAACATTACAGAAAAAATAAAACGATATTTCTAAGTTGCACAGTTTTTAGAAATCTGCAAATAAGCTTTACAAACAAATTTAGTTTTGCGGTCCTAAAAATGGACTTTATTGCTTCCAAAAATACAAAAAGCATATCGGAACCCTGGGCGCGCGAGTCCGACTCGCACTTGACCGTTTTTTTTTGTATTGTTCGTCTCTTATCTTATTTATGTTTTTGTGTTGTGTTGTCACGTCTCAGTAATAATAAATATTTCTGATTTCTGATAATATTTGGATTGTTACTTAAATTCTGCGGCCGCTACCGGGCAAAAGGTTCTTGAAATTCGAACGTGACGTCTTATTTTGCAGTACCTATTGCAAACCTCTATGCTACAGTACTGGCCGCTAGTAAAACTAGATACGCACTATCATTTTGCAAGATGAGCAAAAAGGGATGCAGCTGAAGGAAAGAAAGAATAATAATGGTATGAATAGTGTGTGCCTGATGGTTAAGGTACTGGCTGTTAATAAAAAGTAAATTCAAAACTTGATCGACTTTTGTTTATTTTTGTTCTCTTGCCCATATTAATGGACTCGCCGTTCAACTTCCAAATATTATAGTAAAAACTTCATTCATCTGTTTGAAAAGAGTTTTGAAGCTCGAGCATACAGACATCGCTATCTATGAGATTTTGAGGAACAATCACCGGAAAGTCTCTCATTACTTGCGCCAGGACGACACGTTGCCGACATTATTCGTATCAGTAATCACAGAAAAGAGACAACGATTTTTTTTCAACATTTCGTGTGGTTGATTGATCAAATTAACTTATCCAATAATCATTATCTCTCATTACTTTCCAGAAAACAAAAAGACTAAATAAATATATTATTTAATTTTTCTCAGTATTCAGTGTAAGTGCACACTCGACTCGTATTCGCTGATTGCAGTTTGAGTACTGTTTGCATGATTAAACGCGCGCCCTTATAATTCTTAACCAATTAAGGCGTACAACAGCTGCCGTACTCCGAAGTGAAACTACGATAATATCGCGCCGATAATTAGTCTATGGTGTATTATGAATGAATGAATGAATGAATAATTTATTTCAGAACTAATTGTTCCATTATATTATCTGTGCTATGGTTCGGCCTTTGACAAAGAAATTCCCATACAAAGTAAATTTCCGAACGTAATTGTTGTTGTCAATCTGATAATATCGGAGCTCCGATAAAACTTCGGAGTACGCACCCAGGTTGCGCTGTAGGTTTTCTGAATCGTGTAATTTTAAAGAAATACGAAAACGAAAATAACCAATTTTGCCAGATTGACCCATCTCGATCTATTTATCGCCCCCGTAAACTCCCGCTATTGCTTGTATTGTAGAATAGGATTTATTTAAACTGAAAATTTCCTGTTTCGTGGCCCCATTCTAAGAATCTTGCTAAGTCCACAAAGCTCCGGCGAATTTAATAAGAGTTGCGAACTCGACTCGCTGCTATATTACTCGTAATAGTCTGACTGTTATCAGTTGATTGGATCCGACTATCAACGTACAATTTAAACAAGGGGCTCAACGTTATAATCTCCTTGATTGAATCATTAGTATCTCAAAAGCTTACATTTACATATGTAAGTTATTATCTATTAGTGCCTGGGCGACCAAACTTTGCTTTGAAGGCAAATTACATAAATCGCCGTCTAGTAAGGAGTAGAAAAACTACAGCTTATCACCGGGTGATTTTCGTGATTCTAAAAATAAAAATAAGCCCTGATAAACACTTAAAACGTAAATCATAAATCACAATTACTCATAAATATTATTATAAAACCTTTAAAATTAAAATATCACCGGGTGAGTAAGAGCAAGCTACTTACCAAAAGATGGCGCTGATGGTTATTTTAAGAGCGCAGTGAGGTTCAAATCACTAAACAACACATAATTATATACATTATTGTACATATACGGATAAACTCACGTGGCACTGATGGTTCCTGAAACGCGCTATTTCCTTTTTCCGAACAAATAATTAAAAAAATCCGGTTAAGTGCGTTTCGGGCCACGCGCAATGTACTTCTGCGTGATATAACTTCTTAATACACTTAATATTCTGCGTGAATGCGCGTCCATAACTAAGACGGTATTTTTTACTTTAGTGGTATGGAACCCTCGGTGCGCGAGTCCGACTCGCACTTGGCCGCTTTTATTTTACTATACAGCCCTGAACGCTTAAAGGTACGTTACGAAATTGTTCCCGACTCCTGAGTTATGTCTTAGGTTTTTGGCAGCTCAACAACTCTGTCTCCAGGTGTGTGATGAGGTCGGTCAACGACCTTACGACCCACATGATATGACGTTGATGACTCCACGAAATTTTTGTGATAATATTTAAATTATTATGCAAATTATATACCATGCCGCATTCTACCCTTCATTTTTCCACAGAGTAAATATAAAAATTCTTGTCGCATCTTGGTTCAAAGTTTTGAGTGCTCAAAGGGATTTCCTAGCCCGCTCCTAACGAACCCTCGTTTATAATATAGAGATAGAAATATTCCACAGCCTCGAGTAACATAAATATGTAGTACAGTCGGCCTCAAGTTAGTGCTGACACTTTGAAGTTGGACGGGTCTTTGTTTTGGGAGTTTGTATACTGGTTTGGGAAATAAAATGCTACGGCTCAAAGGATGTGGAATATATTCAGCAGATCAAACGTTCAGTACAGCGAGCCCTCTTGGTTTTGGCCGCTAGGTGGCGTGATCGCGGTCGCGCGCATTTATGAAGAAGGCTCCGTTCAAGGGACCGCGTTCACGAAGCCACCTAGACGCCACACTGGTTTTGTTTCCACTTACTTTCTGCTGTGCGTATGTATAATCAACCGCACATCGGTAGAAACATTTGAATTCAAAATATCAGCGCAACTGAGGCAATAAGGTGGTTTTCAGTTGAAAACTTGAAAGGGCAGCTATAGTTCGTCCGCGTTAGGTAGCGTAAGCGTCACAGTGAAGAAAATATTTAAAAAAAAAAATTTGAAATTTTTATAATAATTTATTTTTTCAAGTTTTTTAGATAACACTAAGGATACAACCACTTCTTTCGAAGGTCTGCCTCCAATTATTCATTGTGCGTGCACTTGATTTTATAATTTTAAGCTACCTAATTGGTTGTGGCGTGACTAAAGGAGTGATCACACCTAGCTGAATTCAAAGAAATTTGAATTCAGCTAGGTGTGATCACTCCTTAACAGCGGAGAAAAGCGATGATACGAACTATAACTTCCGACACGCGTCGTTGACTATAGATACTGTTACCCGGGATTATGAGTGTGGACTTAAAAAATGCAATATTCTACAAGAAGTTATGATTCTTTGCGCTTATATTGACGCACATTCAAGAGTACGTCGAGCTTAACACGTTGACCTTTATATCGTTCTTATTTCAATTGTCATAGGAGCCAAGGTTGAGCGGCGAGTGTCAAGCTTGTGCTGCTCTTGACTATACCTACCAGTCTACCACATCAAAGAAACACGGTGTTTTACATGGACAAAAGATTGTTATTTTCTTTCTATGTTAGTGGCATTGAATTGAGGACTTTTAGGTCCTCCTTTTGTTTTTTAAAATTGTTATTTCTAATTATAGAAACGTTTAGGCTTCGCTTTAGATGATTCCAACGGGCTCTTGACATAACACGAATCTTACGAATACAAAAAAATCTCTAAGAAAACACGTTTCTTATAAAGGGACCCAAATAATATTTTTTTTCTTTTCATTGTTTTTTCAACATAAATTAATAATAACAACAAATACTATGTTAAAACTTTAACCAGCTAGATACCTATGACGGTTCAAAAGACACAACCCTTCAAAGGTTGGACATGGTGAATTTCCACTTTGGCTTAAAGGTCCTAGCAACCAAGCCATAAACTCCTTTAGAAAAAATGAATTTCCACTATTGCTGAGCGGGGGAGGAGCTAAGCTGTGAGCTAGAAAATTCCAACCAATAAGATTGCTCCATGTGACAGCGCATTTGGTTAGCTAGGAAAATGGTGGTGCCGGCAAAGAATAGTACCAACCCATACATACCCGTGGGTGTCGTAAGAGGCGACTAAGTGTTATAAACTGGAGTATGGGCAGCAGCATCCTCCTGTGTATCACACCTTCTTATTTATTACGGTCACCTACAACCGCGGTTCATGGTGCCAGTCATAACGCTGACAAGCCAGGTGACTATAGTACCTCCCCTCTACATTTTTCCAGTAAAAGCTAGAATTCTGGAGGGGGAGCCTGTCCTGTAGTGGACATTTAATCGCACAAGCAGGAAAGCCGCGTATTGGCATTATTTGGTTACAGAACCCTAAAAACACGTATAACAACTCACCGGGAACAAGTTTTGTCATTAGGTACCGACTGTACGAGAGCACTTACTGCAAATCTAAAAGTTCACATTTCGAAAAATGGGTTTGCATGAAACTTTCCTTGACACAAGCTAATCAGCAGCGGTAATATCCCTTCGGAAAAGGTTTATTGAAAAAGTTAGACGACTTGAAGAGCCGCCTTGAATTAATATGAGGGAAAAAAACCTTGCTGAAATATGTCAGCACATTTATTAGATTGGTACCTTTTAGGGACGCCAACAGAATCATGGTACTAGGCCTACCACAGAGTAAAGTTAGAGTCCGTCATATACATAGTCGGATGTAGTGAAGTGTAAAACGTCTTTAATTCGCGAAAGTGAATATATATCTTATTTTAATTGTAAATTGATCATTGATACTAAGAACGGAAGAGTAAATGATCCGTAATAGCCATTTTATATGTGATTTTAACACCGTTTTTTTCCAGAGTGGTAAGTATTTTTACCACAAAAACTGTGGTAATAACATTTATTAGACCCAAGTCACATATTTCTCAGAGTGAAAGATAACAATTTTACGTGTTTAGAATTTGATAAAAATCCATATATTTTAGTATGGAGGTCCCTTGCAAGCATAGAGTAACACGATTTTCGCGCGCAATTGCGCGGTTTGACGCGTTGCTCTAAGCTTGCAAGAAATGAACGCGCTTATGGCTCTCTCCTTAACAGAAAGTGCTGTGCTACTTCAACCTCCTTGGGGCCTACACTGCTTGTCTGCCTGTCAGCCTGTCCTACCTAGGACCTGTGCCTGTCTTTTAAACCATAATAGTTAGCCGATAGTTTTCATTTAAATATACAGAGTGGCGCCCGTGTGGTGCCAGCAAAAAATATTACCAAACCATCTCTGTGATCTCTACGGTCAAGATGGGTTGGTAACGGGTAGAGACTCTATCAGTGGGTGTCGTAAAAGGCGACTGAGGGCTTACAAATTGGAGCATAGGCAGCAGCATCTTTCTGTGTATCGTACCATCTTACACACTGCAGTCACCGACAACAGCGGTCGCCAGCCGCAACGCTTACAAGCGTGGTGACTATGGTAAATCCCCTTCTAAGTAGCACGTGTTTTCGCTGGACTTCTGGGGGGAGCTCCCTGTCCTGCAGTGGACGTTTCATGGGACGTTATGATGATGCAGGGTGGACGGTGCAGCGAAAACTTAAAGAGCTTACTCAGTAAGCCCTTTCAGTTTTCGGTACACCTCACCCTGTGTAAATGTGGTGGATATCTTTGCAGACTACTTAAATTCCAAAACAATATCACAAATACGCAAGTAACTCCGTCTGTCTGCTACGCTTTCACGTCAAATCCGCTGAACCGATTTCAATGAAACTTAGTATAAATATAAATTAATCATGGGGAAAAAACTTCTTTTTCTCCGTTGTGAAACACATTACAGGCTACTCAATAAGTAATAATAATGTCATATTATTACATAATTTTGCCAACGGAATATAGCTCTACGATATTCGCTCTACAACGTCTGTCATTTGCTACGAGACGTAGCGTACTTCTACGGAAAATGCTTCACTATGCGACCTTCGGCTAATAATTATGTTTCTTTTTGGAATGGGTAGGTACCCTTTTTGTAACCATTCGCAACCACGGAAACAAGAACTTATAACATGTAATAACATGATTTTCACATTTTCTTTTACAAAGTAGGTTGTGGGTAGGTACATAAAAACTTTTACGATAAATTGCGAAATAAATCACAAACAATTTCATACAGCGAAAACATTTTCATTTGGTGGTGATGTTTTATGGACGCCTTAATTTTTCTTTTATGGCGCGGCATGCCACTGTAAGGGCTCCCGCACACGACCGAGAATCGGTGGCCGATTTTTTGTCGGCATCCCGCTCTTACGTGTTATCACCTGGATCTTCCGTCCTTGTCCTGGGCGATAATCGGCCACCGATTCTCGGTCGTGTGCGGGAGCCCTAATCGTTTTATCGACGGGTATTTTCTCTGTGAAAGTTATTATTTTTCAAGGTCGACTTGGGGATTTAATTCCCGAGAATTTCTGGAAGTTTTGCCAAGTGTGCGAGTCCGACTTGCACTTGGTCAGTTTTTTAGGGTTCCGTACCTCAAAAGGACAAAAATTGAACCCTTATATATAGGATCACTTTGTTGTCCGGCTGTCTGTCTTTCAAAACCCTTTTTTTCACGAGCGGGTCGGGTAAAAGTATCAAGGGGAAATTGACATCAAATCATAAGGTCCGTGGATACAGAATATATAATAGTAAACATGCCGTGGATTCTTAAGATGTGAAAATTTCAAGCTTCTACGACAACACAATCAATAAAAAGATACGGCCCTTAAATTCCCCATCTCCATACATTTATGAACCAAACACGAATTTTGGCAAGAAGGTAGGTCTCACAGCACAACCAAAGGAAAAGTCTAAAATATTACAACTTTTCTTACAGACAAACCAATTACGGAGTTCCCGTTTCAAGTAAATTCACATTAAAGAGGGGTCAGGTTTGACTGGACGTGGAGTTTAAACCAAAGGACAAAAGTTTATATTTTCGTATCGTGGACATGTACGGAACCCTAGTGCGCGATTTCAACTCGCACGAAGCCTTTGTTTATTTTTAATAATTTGTGGGTCTTTTTGAGCTACTGCAAGCAATATGGGCTACCGACTAGGTAAGTAAAACTAATGCATTAGGTCTTTAAAAACTCATTAGGTAAGAAAACGAAAGCAATTTCTCGTATACCGTACAATGCTTCTTATTTCAATAAATTACGACCTCGTATGTTAGACTACAAACAGCAAAGTATAGGCCTTGAGCAAGAGATGAAGAGGGAATAGTGCCTGCGAGAAAATCGAGAAATAGGTATTTGAACAAGCTATTGCCATCGCGCTGCACCCAAGCAACCGCTTTATCATGTACGATAGGGACAACTGACGCTTAGACCGCTTTTCCTACAAAAATCTTGACCAGATCGGCGTTTTGTTTTCCCCTATTTTCTCCTTCAAATCTGAGCTGATTCGATTAGTTTCGGTACCAATAGTTAAAGAAAGAGTAGATCTATGCTCCTATGTTTTAGTTTTATTTTAAAACGATTTAAAACTTGTATGGTAGTCGTCTGAATACGGAAACAGGGGAAAACATTTGTATGGAAAAATCCAACTGCTATCTCTCTTAGGCGCAAGCCAGTCAGAATGGGTGCGGCGCGCATCGGGTGTGTCTGTGGCACGCTACGAGCGCACATAGTTTGCGCCCATGGCGCGCTTCGGGTTCGCCCGAGGCGCGCTTCGAGCGCCCCCGTAGTACACTTTGTATGCTACGTCCGAACCGGCGCGTCACTCGTAGCGGACTGTGCTGTGCGGCGGCGTGCCGGCGGTCACGCCGGCGGTGCGCCGGTGGTGCACCGACAGTGCGCCTTAGGCATGCCGTCTCGTCGCCTGTTCAAATCACATGCATACAAAATGTAGGAGAACGACGCGGTGCAAGCCAGACAGAAGAGGTGCACTGAAGGCGTGCCGTGCGGCGCACCTCTGCTGCCTGGCCAAAGCCTTAATTGCGGGCGTTTGTAGCGTAGTGCTGGTTCAGCTAACTGGTTTGTTGCTGCCGGCCGAACCTAACTGTGTGTCGTTTGTACAGGGTGTTAGGGACAGCCTTTCGAATACTGAAGGGGCATGATTCAGTCATCGACACTGAACAACTTTCAATTAACAAAACTTTCAGGAAACGAGAAATACAATCGGCTTCTCCATACCAGCTGCCCGATTAAGTTTACAATTTTGTATTGAGACGCGGATTTTTTTTCGTTTCCTAAAAGTTTTGTTCACTGAAAGTTGTTCTGTGTCGTTGACTGATCATGCCCCTACAGTATTCGGAAGGCTGTCCCTAACACCCTTTATAAACGATGGCACATTAAGCGGAACCATTATGGCGGATTTAGACGGAGGCAAATCTCAGGCGCCTACCTTCCAGGCAAGACAATATGCATCGTCTAAACAGTTTTTGCCGTGCCTCGGCTGGTTTAGACGACGGCAAAATATTGGCGCCAATAAGGCAGATTTAGACGACGGAAATATTCAGGCGCCAAAATCGAGGCACGGCAAAAATTTTGCCTGCCGCGCGTAGACGGTCGTTTACACGGAGCCGCCGCGCCGCCGCTGCCGCCATCTTGTGATGACCACTGTTTATAGTGTAGGCAACGAAGCAGTTGACCCCAACATAATTCTCTCAGGCACATTTTATTTCACAGGATGATAAAGTATCATGAATTAAATGTAAATTCAAAATATCCAAAAAAACATTAACAAATAATTTTTTTGTATGGAAAAATTTATAGTACCGATATTGTTTTGGATATTTTTAAAGAAGGTTTGTCTCACATTGTGTAATACCCCAGCAAAGTTTCATCGACTGAGGATTTAAAGCGGGGGTCTTCATAAAACGATCTGCTTCGTTGCCTAGACTAATACACGATTCCGAAAAATTGGCGCGGGAGATGCGAAGAAAGCGGGCGGGGAGGTGGCGCAGTAGGTACTCGGTGGGAACCAATTCTAGAATCTCGATGGGCGATTTTTGAGATTTTTAAAATTTAAATTGAGTGACAGGATTAGAAATAGTGTGATAAGAGAACGGTGTGGCGTAAAGGAAGACGTAGTGACCAAAATCGAGAAAGGGATGCTGAGATGGTTTGGTCATGTAGAGAGGATGAATGAACGAAGACTGACGAAAGAGATCTACCAGGCGAGAGTGAATGGAAACGTTGGAAGGGGAAGGCCTAGGCGAACGTACCAGGACGTTCTGAATAAAGGCCAGGATATCTGAATAAAAGGATTGATGAAAGTACAGGAAGCAAGGGAAGTATGTCAAGATCGTAGTAGGTGGAGGACTGTGGTCTCTGCCTACCCCGACGGGAAAGAGGCGTGATGTTATGTATGTATGTATGTAAAATTTAAATAAGTGCTGTTAAACTTCTCAAAAGTAAGAAACAATATTTGTTGATTGTAAAATAACGTTCGGTTTTAAAATTACCAGCATAATAATTTGAGTTTCATGAGTTTATCGTGGCTTTTTTTAATTTTGAAAATCTTGATAATCACCCAGTGATATTCAAGATTTGGCTCACAGTTCTTATGAATGTAGACTTCATCGATACGGGGCGTCTGTTCTGGGTGTCTACTCTCGATTTTCGATATATCGATACCATACTATTCGAAAACTGCAAATTCAAAACTTCGTCCCTTAACGATAGAGTAGGATATTGGTTGGGTGCTAATCACTGCCAATTTGACAATTCATCCAACCAATATTCTACTCTATTGTCAGTGAACTAAATTATGATTTCGACTGTATCGAAGTAGTATCGTATATATCGAAAATTGAGAGTAGACACCCTGTCCGGTTTTAGTTTGTCGTTAGTTTGTCGTTTTTCTGCCAGTGATACGGCGATGGCCAAGTGGTCGGCTGGTAGTCAAGTGGTCGGTTGGTCGTCTAGTGGTCAAGTGGTCGTCTAGCGTTCAAGTGGTCGTCTAGTGGTTAGCTGCTGGTCAAGTGGTCGTCTAGTGGTCAAGTGGTCGTCTAGTGGTCAAGTGGTCGTCTAGCGTTCAAGTGGTCATCTAGTGGTTATCTGCTGGTCAAATGGTCGGCTGGTGGTCAAGCGGTCGTCTGGTGGTCAAGTGGTCGACTGGCGGTCAAGTGGTCGGCTGTCGGTCGAAATAAACTGTTAACATCGAAAAAAATATATTTTAAATATGAATTTAATGACTGGGCACATTTTCAAGGTTCCTTACATCTGGATTCTGTAAACTTATATGGCAAGTTCGCGACCACTGTTTTGGCGACGCATAATAGGCCGCTGGTCTATTTCATGCCTACAGGCAAGCCACACGCCAAAAACTGTTTACACCTTGCCTACCGTCCTGCCTAGAGCTTGCTAGAGTATTGGCGCCAATATTTTGCCGTCATATAAACCAGCCGAGGCACGGCAAAAACTGTTTACACGATGCATATTGTCGTGCCTAGAAGGTAGGCGCCTGAGATTTGCCTCCGTCTAAATCCGGCATTACTCTAGGCAGGACGGTAGGCAACGTGTAAACGGTTTTTGGCGTGCGGCTTGCCTGTAGGCATGAAATAGACCAGCGGGCTATTTTGCGGCGCCAAAACAGTGGTCGCGAACCTGCCATATCAGCCATCAGAATCCAGATGTAAGGAACCTTGAAAATGTGCCCAGTAAACAGAGTCATTAAATTAATATTTTGACTGGATGATATTTTTCCGCAGTTATTGAAATTTTTTACTAGTTGTTTAGGTACTTATGTACTTGGTTTGATCGTTTTGCCGGTATTTTCTAATTAACATTCTGAGTGTCGAAAAGCCAAATACAAACTCCTTACATAAATCTGATAAGAAAAATATTGAATGACAGCTTTGTTGACAAAGTTTGACAATTGACATTTGAGTTATATAACTATATTGTTACGAAGTCACGCGTTTATCACTTTTGAACAATTCAACATAAAAAATAAAATGTATATCTCTCCATACAAAAAAAAAATAAACATTTTTTTCTCTGAAATTAGCAACTTAACAACAAATAACAAAAGAATAAAAGTTGTAAGGAATGTAAGTAGGTACCTATAAAAAAAAATAGGGTCGGTATCACAAAATTTGTTCCTAAGATTAATAATTTTCAGTTCGGATCCACTGTGCGCCAGTCTTGTGATGACCACAGTTTACTAGGGATGGGCAAACTATATTGATATTTAAAAATATCGATATTTTTTCTAAAAGCTATCGATATTTATCTTTGACATTTTTTTTCGATGCATCGATATTTTGTCTGAATATCGACTTGAGTATCAAATTCGATATTTTTGATTAAAAACTGCTAAGTGTCGACATATGCGTTTCATATTTTGGTCAATTACGTGCACATATCCAATCATCCTAACGAGTTTCATAAAAAAAGATGATCTGTCTATAATCCGTAATTATTCTTATGAATTTGTGTATGTATATCGATATATCGATATTTTTTCTCGATTTATATCGATACTATGTGAAAATATCGATACGATATATATAGAAAAAAAATTTTCATTTGCCCATCCCTACTGTTTACACGATTCGAGGGAAGCGGGGGGGTGGTGCAGTAGATACTCGGTGACCGGGGACCAATTCTAGAATCTGGACGGGTGATTTTTGAGATTTTTAAAATTAAAATAAGCTTTGTTAAACTCCTCAAAAGTAAAAAACAATATATGTTGTTTGTAAAATAACGTTCGGTTTTAAAATTACCAACATAATAATTTGAGTTTCATGAGTTTAACGTGGCTTTTTTAAATTTTGAAAACCTCTATAAGTGTATTTCAAAATTTCTTATTATCACGTATATTAATGCACATCCCTGTGCCCGGTTTAATGACATTCCTCCACACCTAATAGGTTGGCTGGAAGAGATCTCTTAAAGAGATAAGCTTGCCTTTGTAAACATTTTAATTTAAAATATTTATGTCATTTGTGCAATAAAGAATATATAATTATATAATCACCCAGTGATATTCAAGAATTGGCTCACAGTTCTTTGTAAATTGAAGCATTCCCAAAAAAAATATACTTTTGGTTTAAAGCCAGTGCTTTGTCGTTTTTCTGCCATTGATACGGCGATGGTCAAGTGGTCGGCTGGTGGTTTTTGTTTGAAAGCAAACTAAAAAAATATACAAGCGAAGTAGAAAAATGCATTTTTAAAACAACAATACAAATAAAATCCTTATTATCTTGCAACTAATTGTTAACTGCGAAAAAAGTTTTTAAAATATTAATTTAATGACTGTTTACTGGGCACGTTTTCAAGGTTCCTTACATCTGGATTCTGATAGCTGATATGGCAGGTTCGCGACCACTGTTTTGGCGCCGCAAAATAGCCCGCTGATTTCATGCCTACAGGCAAGCCGCACGCCAAAAACCGTTTACACGTTGCCTACCGTCCTGCCTAGAGTATTGGCGCTAATATTTTGCCGTCGTCTAAACCAGCCGAGGTACGGCAAAAACTGTTTACACGATGCATATTGCCTTACCTGGAAGGTAGGCGCCTGAGATTTGCCTCCGTCTAAATCCGGCATAACTCAATAAAAATACTAAAGACAAGGCAGTATGGTCCTGATACCCTAGCATAACCTTGAAAAAAAAAAGTGTTGCCAGATTCTGTACAAAATTTTGTTAGAAGGAAATTAATGTTTTTTGGGGATAAAATATTGTGTGGGAAGTTTGAATAAGCGATATTCTACTAGTTTATTATGAAACTTTACATATGTATAATAAAACTGTAGAGTATCGGTTTATTCTGCCAATTTAATAAACCTTGAAGTTTGTTGTTATGCAAATTCCAACTAGGAATGCTGCATGCATAGCTCTACAGCCAGACTAATTCCTAGTTGGGAGGCGCACTGCAACTCTGCCGCGCTTACAATATTAGCAGTAAGTAGGTAGGTACGTTTGACATGAAACCGAGATAATGGCGCTTAAAGGTTTAATCATATTTTCACTTGTCCTGAGTTTATTTATTAGTGAAATATCTTTTCGTTTTTTGTTTACGTCTAGCTAGAAGGACGTACTTTTAATCTGTTTAGTTAATAAGGTTGTATTTTGATTTCTTATATTATAAAATGACGTAAAACACTTTGTGCCAAGTGACAGTCCAATATATTAAAACATGATCGCTTAGAATAACCGCAGTAAGTCGGTTGTTCTAAGCACTCTACTGAGCTGCTGTCAATATGTTGTAGTCAAGTAATATTTTTATTTTTGTGTTAGTGCAGTATGTTTAGTTACTGCTAATGTACTAAGTAAATCTAAGCTCAATGTGAATAAGCTTTGCTTATTATTATTGCAGTGTGTGTAGTTACTGCTCATGTGTTAACATGTAAACTTTAGATTTTTAAATCTATATATCAAAAAAAATTATGTCAGTCCCTGCGAAACTTATAATAGCGAAAAATATGTTTAGCCATCGATTTGGTAAATGTGACCTACTCTATTTTTCAAGAGTTGTTATTACTCAAATTTTGAGATACATTTTATTTTATCGGACCTGGGTTTTTTTGAACATTATTCTTTGTGTCCAAAACACGTCATTTTGGGAAAAAAGTATGGGCGAATTCGAAAAGGATCCAGCCACCCTATTTTCAAATGTCAAAATTACGCACTTTTCAACAGTGGTGCCAGATTAGGCGAAATGTCGCTATTTAGGCTACCTCAAGGGGTCTCATGGCGACCAAAAAATCTGATCAGCTACCAGTAGCCATTTAGGCTACCAAGGAAAAACCGATCGGGCGATTTAGGCTACTTTAGGATGACTTCAAAATTAACAGCAGAGAAGTAACTTGACGTTGTTGTTTTGCCATATTTTATGTGTCAAAAAGATATGATAGGTAGTACAGAACCTGGGTAGTGTATTATTATCATGCCCCTATGAAAAAGCCTGAATTATTTTTAATTTAAATGTTTTGTTTTATAGGATTTAGTTGATTTATTTCTCAAGATTTTATCTTTATTTGGGCTACATTTAGGCTACTTGGTTCAAAATATTGGGCAAATCAGGCTATTTGACTGAAAAATTAATTTAGGCGATTTAGGCTACTCGGCAGTAAAAATTTGGCGAATTGAGTTGGCGAAGATCTGGCAACCCTGCTTTTCAAATCGAAAGTTCGAAAATATTTTTATGGTATTGTGGCAAGAATACGTGTTTGTTTATTATATATGTTATCAAAACAAGGTCAAATAGATATTGTTATTATTCTTGATACCAAGATTTTGTTGCCAAGTTACAGATAAAGATTAAATGCGCTCTGTGTAAATCAGTATGGTTTGTGAATTTGCCGCAATGTCGGTCAAAAGTGCACTTTTCCGGTTAGTCTGTCTTATTTTAATGTTATATTGGTTTTACATGTTCTTATTATAATGTTGGTTTGACATGCTCTAAACTTAAACGATTATTTGTAACCTAAATGTTTTATAGCTACGAATAATGCCTTTCTTCAAACTCAAATCAAGAGAAAGCTGGAAGTGAAAAAATTCCTTCCGTATTTTAAAACGTTTAAACTATCGCAGCTACTCCCACCTGTCCACCACTAAAGATAATTTTTGCTTACCCTTGAAAAATAAAAATACTTGCTATCTAACCCCTGCCCTGGTGACCTTGCAAAATCTAGAAAAAGTATTTGCAAGGCATAACTATACAATCCTTAGAAAATTTTTGAAATAAACTGTGAGGTGCTCTCAACATTTAGGCTATGTTATTTGTTATTTTAGTGGGCCCCTGTTTCCGCTATTAATTTCTCATTTGGTCCTTTTTGCATAAAGCCTTCATGGGACTCAGACACAAAAAACCTTAACTGGGCAGTCGCTAAAGTCCATGATAGTACCTAATCTTTTTTTTTATTGTCAATGGGCTTATTCTTTACCTCGATCTAGTCTTGAGGACAGATATGAGGTCAACAATTGGACGAGCCGGCCTAGAAATAGCCTATTTACTCTTCTGTCGAACTCAAATAAAAAAGTACACTAGTTGGTTCTAATACCGGGGACAAGTTCTTTTGGCTATGTTACCCATATGCTTTCAATTCTTGTTTTTTAGACCTGCCCATTAAGTAGTCTTCAATAAACCAAATTGCTTTGTTTTTTTCTTTCAGGACACTCATTCGCCAAAATAAGTACATTAATTATATAAGTGCAGTAGCAGTCAGAGAGAGCCACTATAGAAGATATAATGAGAGAGAGGAAAGTGGAGATAATCGATACAAATATTATGGAAAACTCACTGGTTTTGCCTTGTTTAGCTCTGTGTTGATTGGATCTGGTATTAAAGGTAAATAGGTAATTCTTTTTAGGTATACCGTTAGCTGGGTCCGCTCTAGACTGTTCAGTGTGCTTCAATCAAGTGCAGCCGGAGCACAATCCAAATGCACAGTCAGTGTGGACAAGCTGCTCCGTAATTGTAGTTTTTAGGGTGCTGATCCAAATATTGATCGAACTGGAATCAGCTATTTGCTATCAGATCTTGAACTATACGCAAACTAGCTGGTGCCCACGACTTCGTCTGTGCAGGATAAATTGTAGCCTATGTGTTATTCTGATGTATAAGCTATATTATTGTAAAGTTTCATCAAAATCAATTCAGTAGTTTTTACGTAAAAGAGAAACAAACATCCGTACTTATAAACTTTCATGTTTATAATATTAGTAGGATCATAGGATATATTCCAGTTTTATATGGTGTTTTCAAAGGAAGAGTCTATCAACCTTCCTCTTCCTTCATTGTTGTAAAATAAATAAAGTTTTATTTCAGGTGACGTTGTGCTCAAGTGAATTTTATAAAATTCTGCATTTCTATGGGTTGTGCAATCCTCTTGCGCCAGTACTAATAGGCAAGCAAGCACATATTTATGGCATAGCAACTTAGTTTAAAAGCTGTTATTACATTCCTTTTGAACATGTTTTTTTTTTTAGGCAATAGACTTACTCTTGACCCTGATCTAACCCTGAAGACAAAAGTGAGGTTAATGATGGAACAAGCTTGCCTAAAAGAAGCCTATTGACTCGCCAATTAAATACATTCAGGTTATATGAACTTAGGAATACAGACTTAGCCAGAGAGTATGAGTAGGCTTATGTACAGTAAGAGCAGGTCAAGCTTGACACATTAGACTTTATAGCATTCTTAACTCCTGAATTTTGTTGCAAAAGTCAAGTTTGATGTACTCTTGATCATACTATTTTGAAACAAAAAATATCTAATTATTTATGTTCATATTTGAACATGAACTATTAGATATCTTTTGTTTTAATATCCTATACTATTAAACGAGCAATATTTGTATACATATAAATATATATATTTGTAATCGGTTTCTCGAAAACGGCTCTAACGATTTCGATAAAATTTACCATACGGGGGTTTTCGAAGGCGAAAAATCGATCTAGCTAGGTCTTATGTGTGGGAAAATTAGTTTTCCCGTGTTTTTAAGCATTTTTTTAAAATACCGCGATTTAGACTGAAACCTACAGCGCCATCTGTTGGCGGGTAGCATAGCTTGCTCACCCGATGATATTTTTAGGTTAAGGCTGCTATTATTGAGCGAAGCTCGGTCCAAGTGCATTTATTTTCAAGTTCAAGCTCATTTATTTCATAACAAAGTACATTTTGTGTTGAAATTCTTACATTTATATATTACAATTAAATTAAAAGTCAAATTAAATCACGCAAAATTCTAAAAAAATAATTGATTAAAAATTATTTGGCATTATAAACAATAAGAGTATATGTTCAAATTACATTAGAGTTAAAATACTAGGTATATCGTCTAAAAAAAAAAAAAAAAAAGTCGCTCAGGTACTTTTAAAAATAATTCATGTTAATGTTTTGAGAGTAAAGGGGCTCCTAGTTCCTAACAGCCACTGTGACCCGAGAAGATCTATTGTATAGTCCAGTCAATCTACGAAAGTTTGTATGGAGAGGGTTGCATTAAATGCACATCAGGGGATAATGTGTTAAATTACCAGTAAAAACATTCAAAAATTTAAAACCATAGTAATTCCCGACATAACATTGATATTCTTAAAACCAGTATAAGGGTAATTCTCAATTTGCAAAAAACTGACTGTGACTGCTATTTTTCTAAGCTGCAGTAGCTAAATATGTGCAGTGCTTTGTTTTATGAAAGAATAGATAAAATACTATAAATTTAATAAATTAATAGATAGATATAATGGATAGTTATTTTTTAATAAATATTTTAATCATCAAAAATGTCCCTTCCGTGGATGTGACTAGACGGTCTAAGTGAAGAAAAAAAATCTGCGCTTTATCTGGTTGACTAAATATGGAAAAAAAGAATGCCAATGTTATTGAGAATATATTTACTTTATAAATACACAAGCATATGCATCTAAAACGTTAAGTAAATGTTTGGACTGCTGACTTTTTGGTCACTTCCATGGACGTGTGTCACAATGGTCGTAACTTTAATATCATCGTGCGTGTATTCAAACGCAAATACGCATAGACAAGGATTGATCTATCATATTTTGATTCAGTTAAAATTTTTTTGCTGCGGCGTGTAGTTTACGAGAAAAAAAATTTTGAATGTCTATTCTCACAACTCGTCAAGCATAAGTGGTCACAATTTTGTTGTTCATCAGAGCTATGTACCTTTCAATTATTTATTTTAGTTTGGTCGTTTGAATGCGTTATCACAAAAATACTTTGGCGAATTCGCTTAGTCGTGTCTGCTTTTGGGGTTTAGTATCGTACATAACAATGTAAAAATGTCACTTCCATGGCGTCACTTCTATGTTCCCGTGGACAAAAATGTATGAGATTTACGGTCATTTCCATGGATGTGTCACTTCCTCAGGTCCACGGAAGTGACAAAATTGTATGATGCTTATTTCACTTATTTCTTGTTATTTTAGATACTCAAGCTCGAAAAGCTTTTTAAAATTATCGAAGAGATACATATAGACCAGAATTTGCGTATCTCTTTTGTCATATCTCACTACAGAGTACATTAATGAAAGGATTGTCACTTCCATGGAATTAATTTATTTTCCATGCTAAGCTGCAGGGGCTGTAGGAACTGCTGCAAGGTCGGCGAATATTTTTTTGTAATACAGTGAGAACTAAACTAATAAGATCCTACATAATTTTTATAAGAAAGACGTTTTCATTTTTTTTTAATTTTTTGACCCAAAAATGAGAACTACCCATAAGGTGAACTGAACCTGTATAATATTTACCATGTAAGCACAGGTCAGCTTATACTGGTACTTTTACAAAAAAATGTGTTTTTACAAAATTGCCGGATTCAATTATTTACAGCTTCAAATAGCCTATATTACTATTTAAAATTAGTTTCTATAAATGTGCATTTAATGCAACCTAAAATCGTAGATTGACTGGACTATGTAGCCATGTTTTTGCCATTAGCCATACTGCAATGCATACTTTACTATCTATTCCAGATTCCAAAGAAAGAAAAGAAGAGAAATATGAAGAAGCAGGACAGAAGAGGTCTGACCTACCCACTTTCAGAGCAGAAGAAGTGAGCAAGCATGATAACAAGTTAGTGTGATACTGAAAATATTTACTCTCCCTATCTATACGAGGGTGGATTCACCAGTCCCAAACCAGTTTAAAATAAATTGTTACATCTGTCTGCTGCTATGGAATATTATTTTTAATTGACCTTTATTATTGGGATGACTGCTTTTAGATCTATTGGCTATTGAAGAAAAAAGTCCTTAAGAATTTTTATTTCCAAGTGAATTGGTATTCCTGTAATTCCAAATTAAATTGGAAAATGTCTATTGTGTCTAAATTTGGCCATTGAGTTCCAATTATTGACCGCCCATTGCACCAGTACTTGACCAACATAAAAAAAGAAATCGATTTTTATATTATACTAGTTCCACAATTTATTTAATTTTTATGCACAGTGCGACCTGTTTCGACTTAACTTTGTCAGGCACTGTATATTAAATAAATTGTGGAACTAGTGTGAAAATGGTGTTTTATTATATAAATACATTGAAGTTTCATCAAGTAATAGCAACACAAAGTATATCGTACAAGAACTTGACTGTCTGCTTGATACTGTGATCAGAAAATGGAAACGCTTTTTAAATTCGAATTACTTTGGTCTTTTATGTGCAACCTCATCTATTTACAATACGAGTAGTTATATTATTAATCCCAAAACAATAGCGTAATAAAATATGTGCAGAAGAGTTTTTTTTTATTATTGTCAATGGGCTAACTCTTGACCTCGATCTAGTCTTGAAGACAGAGATGAGGCTGACGATGGAACGAGCTTGCCCAGAAGAAGCCTATTCACTCGCGACTAGAATAGATTCGGGTTATATGAACTCGGGAACACAGACGCAGGCAGAAAATTCCACTCTTTAGCCGTGCGCATTATAAAAGATGTTTCAAAGCGCTTTGTGCGAATGTGCGGAATATCAACTAAGGTGCGCCTGGACTCCCGATGGTAGCACACTCTCCGAAGTACAATCTGTAGTTTGAGGATTTGAAAGGTTAATATTACAAAAATAAATTCGCGGGAGGAGGCTAGTTCTGATATTTTATCAGAACTAGCTTATATATAAATATTATCAGAACTAGCTTCCTCCCGCGACATAACATAATGTAGATATAGCCTATGTAACCTATGGTCAACCTTAGGAACCCTTTCTAGACCAAGCTCCCGTTGCACGAAAACCTACCTCACAAGGTGGCAGAGCACAAATGTAATGTAGTGATAGATACTACTTAGGAACACTAGATTTTAGTAGGCTGCCATCGCATATCCTGGAAGAACTTTTTTTTTCGTCGTCGTATCGCCAATCGCAATTTTAATCGAAATTTACATGATAAGGTGGCAGATTGAAACGTTTACTCATCGAAAGAGACTTATTTGGAAATAACAATCGGCATAGGTTGCCAACCCAAACCCTGGCAGGTTTCAAGGTCAGCCATGTTTTATGAGCCCCAAAAATGGCGACTGACCAGAAAAACTGCCAAGCTGAAGGCAGGCAGCCCTATATATTCATGAACAGCACGTCTAGGGCAATCGATCTGCATCAATTTCATCGTGCCACCTGATGAGGTAATTGACCCCATTTTTGGGGCTCACAAAACATGGCTGACCTTGAAACCTGCCAGGGTTTGGGCTGGCAACCTATGCGGGCTGTTATCTCCAAATAAGTCTCTTTCGATGAGTAAACGTTTCGATCTGCCACCATATGATGTAATTTTCGATCAAAATAGCGATACGATGACGAAATAAAATAAAAGTTCTTCCAGGATATGCGATGGCAACCTACTAAAATCCACAGTTCCTAAGTAGTATCTATCACTACATTACATTTCTGCTCTGCCACCTTGTGAGGTAGAGTTTCGTGCAAAGGGAGCTTGGTCTATGCATTTTACCTATGGTAAATCACTGGTCAACTATTGGAAACGTACGTTTTAATTGCATACATTAGTTTATTGAATTGAAACTCGATGATAAAAATAAATAAACTTGTGAAACTTTCCAATAGTTCACCAGATGGTCGACTATTGGTTATGGTTACCCATATACTTCGGGTTTCGGTAGTTATCCAGTCAGATTCTGCACGAAATAATACAAAAATACGATAAATTGAAAAACCTTTATGATAAATTTTATGAAGTTGATTAGCAAATAACACCTATTTCAGTGATTGAAACATACCTCTTATCACAATAGTAAGGGTGCTGAAGGACAAATTTCTATATGTTTTGCTCATGTCTGCCGCTTTGACTGATAATAAGGAGCATCCTCTAAAAGATACAAAAAATGTTGGCGGACGTCCACACCCCTGCGTTTTTGAGGAATTAAGTTTTAACTATTTTGAAATTTGACAATGAAACGTACACCTGGCAGACTATGATTATCTGATTAAATACAATGTATAAAACCCCAGAAAAATAGTCTGCCACCATAATAGCCCTGCGTCGTAAAGTTACAGCTCTTCAAAATGCAGAAATTCACTACTTCGTCCCATGATAATGCAGAGCCCTGCATATCTGCCTCTTCGATATTCTACATCTTCAGAAGTATTTTAAACAGGAGCCACAAAGGCAGACCAAAAAAACATTACTTGGTATCTTTTTTTTTTTTTTTTGCTTTAACTCAAAAACGCAGCGACGCACAGAAAAACTTGTAAGGACCAAATCGATTCATATGGAGCTGATCTATCATCCCTATTAATATGAATCATGAACAAATCATATACCCAAATTGCAGCCAGCACCCTAACTACAAGTGCGGCTAAATGACAATGAGACTCGTGTTGAAAATGGTGATTAGTTTATCCGGAAGAACACAACAATAAAAAAGTTATTAATTTTGGCAGGTTTTCTTCATAACATCCCATGAAATGTCCACTGCAAGTCAGGGAGCTCCCTCCAAAACTCTAGCTTTTGTTGGAAAAATGTGGAGGGGAAGTACCATAGTCACTTCGCTTGTCAGTGTGGTGCCGGCAAAGAATGGTAGCAAAAGCTGAGGGAGCTCCCTGTCCTGTAGTGAACATTTCATGGGATGTTATGATGATGATAATCAACTATTGGTGACTGGTTTGAGAGTTTAAGACTGGTGCAACCACCCTATTATAATATGGTTGAAAGTTTGCAACTTCACAGGAGAGCCAAAAATAGATTGGTATTTTTTTTCAAGTGTACTAAAATTCGCAAATTCAATCAGCGCATATGAAATTAGTTCCTTCTACTATTTACAGACTTGATTTTCGAAGAAAAATGTACATATATAGAATATTTTTTAGTTTAATACTCAATACTCGTAGTCTGCGTCGGTAAATATTATTCTATAAACCTTCAAAAGCTCAACAGCCTATTAGAAGAACTTAAATTACAGTCGAATTAATGAAGCTTGATAAGCGAAACTGAGAAAATAGTTTGTTCAGAAACGAGAATGAATCAATTTCACGGGATTTTGATAGGGGTTATTCTTTTTTTTATTATTTAAATTTCTGCCGTTTCGAAATACTTCTGTGGCAACGCGCGGACCGCGCGCGGTTCATGAGCGGGAGGGGTGGAGTGAAGGGGGCGTGCACGGACGCGAGGTGGACGCGCCATGATAGCTCAAGAATCTACTAGAATAACGATGATAACTTTAAAATAACAATATTTGGAAGAAAAATATCTTTTTCAAGATTTTTTACGGGAATGGATTTATTTTGATAAAAATCAGTTGGGGTGTATGAGGGTTTCGCTTATTCCATTAAGAGGCTACCTCCCGTCCACTAGCGCCCCCATCAGTTAAAAAATATTACTCGCTAAATACAAAACTTATCGAAAAACCGGAAAGACAGATTGAAGTTAAAGTTAGTTTATTCAGAACCTATCAATTCTGAAAAATATAGTTCACTGTAGTTAGTTACAGATACAAAAAGTGCGAAAAACGGCCACTTTTAGCAGTTTTTGTATCTGTTACTATAGTGAACTTTATTTTAGAGAGTAAATAGTTTCTAAATAAACAAAAGTACTTTTACGTCAATCTGTCTTTCCGGATTTTTGATAAGTTTTGTATTTAGCGAGTAATATTTTGTTAACTGATGGGGGCGCTAGTAGAGCGGAGGGAGCCCCTTAACGTTGATGTCCCGCTGCTATTTACTTTCTCACTCTCTTACGTTGGCTACAATAAATATATTTTTGAGATAAGCCCGCCCTTGTATATGTCCCTTAAATTTGTTGTTTTATTTTACGTATGTAATATGTATATATTTTAGGAACAGTTTCTGGGTGATATACAAACATGGAGTGTATGACGTCACATCGTTCCTGTCCTCTCACCCCGGTGGAGACCAGATACTGAACGCTGCAGGGCTCAGTATAGAACCTTTCTGGAACGTATACGGAATGCACAAGACCCCTGAAATTTATAGACTCTTGGAGAGCTATAGGATAGGTATGTGTTGCGATATTGATTACAGCACCTTGGATACTATAGGGATCGTATTCTGTTTGCTCTCAAGATATATGATTTGTATGTATAAAGTGCATCTTGATATCAATTTGACACTTGAAAGGGATTTATCAATACGACCCTAGGACATTAGACACGCGAAAGATGACAATGTTTTTAATAAGTAGCTGGGTTCACACCAGTCACTTTAAGTTTGTAGGTATCGGCGCACTGCACATCTCGATTGTGGTCTGGTGTGGATCCAGCTATAGACGTATATGTATAACGCCATGGACGAATAATAATAAAACTGACAATCCCCATACTAGAAAACGGAACCCAGAAAGGAATAAAACTCATCGAAACTAGATGGCGCTTTCAATTAATTTGGAAATTAATTAGGGTCTAACGAGTATTGCGCTAACATTGAATTTCGGTTTATTTTTTTAGTAGAATACTCGACAAACCTTAATAACTTCCCGGACTATTTATTTATACTTTTCCGGCTTACGATTTCTAAAAGGGGATGGTCAGTCCTTCTTACTGTTCTTTCATGATAACGCGCAGCTAAAAGAGTTAATCTATAACTTCCGGGCCGAAAATTCGATCTTGATCTAGCTATGTCACATTCTCTCAAAATTTAAAAGCGAAGATCTTGTTGGTGCAGCATCCTCGGTGTACTCCTAGGTCACATGTCTGGGAAAATTCATTATCTCCGTTTTATTGACGTGGATACGTGTATGTTTTCTTTTGGGGGGTCATTTCGTGCACAGATGATATAAGCCTTCTGGCTGCCACAATTGGTACTACATCGAGCTTTGCGTGAGTCAGAGGGGGAGGGGTGTGAGGAGTGAGGTGAGGGGGAGGGGAGCTGTGTGGACGTGGGTGCGAAACTTGAGGTTTTCTTGACTGTACCTACCTACATAGACGTATCCACTTAAAACTTACGGCCATACAGCGTGCACAGGACAAGTTTGGCTCTGACGGCTATTTTCTGCGCATGGGTGACAGACGGAGACCCAATGAACGATTCGCTCGCCTCCCCTCAACTGCTGCGATTCATTTTTAGGGTTCCGTACCTCAAAATATAAAAAAGGAACCCTTATAGGATCACTTTGTTGTCCGTCTGTCTGTCTGTCAAGACCCTTTTTCTCACGAATGAGAAGAGGTATCAGGTTGAAATTGATAGCGAACATTAAAATCATTGAACCACACAAGATATGAAAATTTAAATTTTTTACAACGACGCAATCAAAAGATATGGCTTTTTATGTCCTCATCTCCATACATTTATGCAAAAAAGCAAAACCTACAGGGTAGGTACTTCCCGTGGACCTAAAATTATTAAATTTGGCAAGAAGCGAGGTCTCATAGTACAAATAAAGGGAAAAGTCTAAAATCATTAAATATTTCAATTTTTCTCACAACTAATAGTAACCAATTTAGGTGAGCTCCCGTTTTAAGAACTTTTCTCTAAAAGAGGGGTCAAGTTGGATGGTCACGGAGTTTTTAAAATCAAAGAGCAAAAGCTTTTAGTATATCATATGGTAGATAGGTACGGGCGCGAGTCCGACTCGCACTTGGCCGGTTTTTTTTTTCATTGTGATTCATTTTTGGGGTCATAGCCAGAGTTAATATGTACGACAAATATCAAGAATACAGCCAAGCGTCTGCTACATAGCAGTGGAAAGTCAGTGGGACATACAAAAAATAAAATACAGGAAATTTTTTATACTATATCTTCGAGAAAAAAATTGCGCAATTCAGAAAGCCCTGCAGCGCCACCTGTTGCTCCGTTTTATTGATAGATTATTTCGAACATAACATGTCGGTCATCTAGTTACTATAACTTATGTTATGTTAGTATGTAGGCAGCATAAAATGTGTAATCTCTTCCAGGTAACCTTCACGATAAGGATGTGGTGGACCATTCAGACGAGGAGATGTGGGCTAAGGAGCCAGCCCGGGACAAGCGGCTCATCGTCAAAACGAAGCGGCCGTTCAACGCAGAGATCCCGCCCCAGTACGTCATTCAGCACTTCGATACGCCTAAGTGAGTATTCCATCAAACATATGCTATGGAAACTGGGTTGAACTGTCAGGCAGGACTTTACGTAGAGAAGAGAAACAGCAGAGTCGGTTTAGTTAAAAGTGTCTTTACTCCACGGTTCTCCTCCACACTTACTAATCTTAACATACCTTATACATAGTAGATTTTACAACAAGTGCACAAAACGAACCATTCCCCAGAGGCTTTTAGCACAGCCCGAGCCGAAGGCGAGGGCTGATAGTAATGTCGAGGATAAAATGGTTTTGTGGACGAGTTATAAACTCTGCTTTTCACTTTGATTGCGAGGAAATAAAACGTAAAAGTACTCTCTAAATGTAACTGAAGAATGAGTTGTCCTTCTTTAGTGAAGAATATGTTGACGTATGGGGGGGTGCAGCAGGCCCGCGCGCAGGGCGTACTTTTTTGTCCTAGTGCACAAAATTCGACTTTGTGCAGCCTATATCCTGCACAAAGAAGCACTTTCAGAGCATGAGAAGTAACAAGGTTATTTTTTTGGACCTGATATGCCTATGCCCACCTTATTACAGAGGTCAAAAGCAACAACTTTTGTTCTACGACTTTGCAAACGCACGAAAAAATTTCAACTTCCGATACAAAATGGGTCGGTCACGTGACCACTTTAGTATGTAGAGTCGAATTTTTTTTGTGCGTTAGCAAAGTCGTAGAACAACAGCTGTTGTTTTTTACCTCTGTAATTAGGTGGGCATACGCATATCAGGTCCAAATAGCTTATGACGTGCTCTTTAAGTGCTCAAAGGGTAAGAGATGGCCTATCTATTCTAGGTTAAATTACTAACTTATCTATTTGATATTAATTATACGAGTACGTGCGATATAAATATCTGCATACCACAAACCGCTGAACAAACAATCTTATCCTATTTCGTAAAGCTGAATCTCATTTTAGGGAAGCTCAGAGAACTTTGACCTAATGGGATCTTTTGGGCTTCCTTTGCCTTAAGGCTGGCTGTCCATTGATGCGGAGCGAGCTGGCGAAGCGGAGAAACGAGGAAATATTAATGAATAGGATTGCGGAGCGGAGTTTTTATGCAATCCTATTGGTTAATATTTCCTCGTTTCTCCGCTCCGCCAGCTCGCTCCGCATCAATGGACAGTCAGCCTTATGCTCCTCTAATACGTTGCTGTCTTTAAAGATGCTAGTTATGGCTTTGATATGGCTTTACGCGGAAGGAGCCGGCTTAAAGAGCAGCAAACAAAAAAAAAAGAGAAAAGCAACAAAAAACAAAAACCAAAACACATGAAAAAAGCCAAAATATATGCGAATAGTCTTACTTCAGTAAACTTAACCCAGAATCTTTATACGCTTGTTGTCTTATTGCATGTTCACAAAAGGTGGTATCTTCATCATCTTCATATCGTGTGGGTTGACATCTAAGAGCAACCGCACAAACCCTGGAGTCTGGAGTTTTTGAGCCCCCAAACGCCTCGGATTCATTAATGACTACTTCCGTAGTAGATAGTAGCCGGGACCAACGGCTTAACTTGCCTTCCGTAGCAAAAAATCTTCGTACTTTTCGAACCATGACGAATGATTCCTCACGGAATTGGGAAAGCCTCACACTATCTCAAAAGGTAATATAATTTTTCTTTTGCAGCGAGTTATTTTACGTCCGTCAACACATGCCTGTTCCAGAGCTCGATGCCAAGCAACACACACTCACTATACACGTGAAGACAGGGCAGGGTGAGGGACACACGTGCCAATTCTCACTGGACCAACTAGCCCGGTTCAAGAAGACCAAGGTTCGAGCTGCTTTAATGTGCGCGGGGAATCGACGCTCCGAAATGGATCAGGTTTCAATATATTATTTTATTTTGTAACATTTTCCTAATTAACCTACACATTGGGGTCGATTTAGGCGCGGCCGCTAAGTTTCTCAATTTTATTTAAGTGTCGCTAAACCTGTACTGTGCGCAACTGTCAAAATCAAATGACATGAGTAAATTAATTTTGACATTTATATATACATTTTAACCAATCTACTACAATTTAGTTTAACTGCAAAATGGTATTCCACAAGCCTCATTTTAAGCGAAACCATAGACAAGAACAGCAAATTTTAACGGCGATTAAAAACATGCCTGGTAAAATTCAAAACGGCAAATTTCTCCCTCCCCAATGTTACGAATAAATACACCGATAAAATATTGAATAATTTGTAATGTCAGAACTCAGAGAGCTATCAGAGAGAACAAGCAAGCGCATGCGCGCGATGGTGTCGTCAGCCACACTCCTAATGTGCAAAAACCATACTCCTTCCGTTGCATTTTCTGCACTTGTGGAAGGAATACAAGGAATAGGAAAGAATACAATAACAAGAACATATTTCGCTGCGGACAAAATTTGCCCGACTATCGCCGCCGATGAAATTGTTGCCGGGAAACAATTTCGTCTTCTATCCTGCAAATAGGGCCTCGACGATTTTGTTTAAAAACGCACGACATCTTAAATGATACAAAGATTTCACAAAATATTGCTGAGAAGTTGCCGCCGACATCGACGCAACCGAGACAAAATAATATTCTCAATTTTGATAGGTTGGGAAAATGTTTGTGTCAATTTTGAGCGTGTATTCCAAAACTTGGTCCATCAAGGGTAAAATTTTGGCCTTTTGCAAAATGGGACTTAGTATGTGAATGGTCATCGATCGAAGTGACGATTCGTTGCCAAAAATGTCGAAAATCGTCCCTTTTTGGTCAATCTGGCATCTCTGTTTCGATCCCAACCCTGATGTTTTACTTTCTTTTAATTTCTGAAGTAGAGAGATAGCTTTATATGAAATCCAGAAAGACAGACAACTTTTTCATGCACTCAATCTTTCACTCTTATTTTTATGTAGTGGCAACACAAACAATTTTAACTATATGGGCTAACCGGTACTTATTTTTAGTTGACATGCCACTCTGGAATAGCGAATTGATTAAAACGTGGTTAAAATCAAGATATAATTTTTTTTAATTTTAATTATAGGCTTTACTTTAGGGGACACGCCTTAATTTACCCCATTGTTCCCTTTCATCGGTCCTTCAACTATCGCGGTCCTCAGCAATAGATCTTAAGTTTGGACATTTGAATCTTCATAATTGTCCTTAGATAATCACCATTGATAATCTTCAAGTTCTTATAATGAGACCTAGCTTCTTGCACAAATTTCAAGCGATGAGTTGGAATCCCTGGTTGACTGTATTCTTTATACGGCCGTAAGTTTTATGTGGATACGTCTATGTAGGTAGGTATAGTCAAGAGCACGTCAAGCTCCGAACCACTTTCACTCACCACTACTGCCCCTCACCCCCCTCCCCTCACCCCCCTCCCCTCTGATATATCCAAAGTTAGATAGTACTAGCTAGTACCAAATATTTCCGATAGAGGGCCTATATCCACTTTGCAACGAAATGATCCCCCAAACGAAAGCGTAGATCTATGTATCTATGTCAAAAATACAGTCTGTCAAAAAAGTCATTAAACAGAACTAAAATAGTTTTTTCACTTCTCATGCTCTGAAAGTGCTTATTTGTGCAGGATATAGGCTGCACAAAGTCGAATTTTGTGCACTAGGGCATACAAGTAATCGCGGTGGTGTCCGCCCTGCGCGCGGGCCTGCTGCCCCCCCCCCCCCCCCCCCCACGCGTCAACATATTCTTCACTAAAGCAGAACAACTCATTCTTCAGTTACATTTAGAGAGTACTTTTACGTTTTATTTCCTCGCAATCAAAGTGAAAAGCAGAGTTTATAACTCGTCCACAAAACCATTTTATCCTCGACATTACTATCACAGCCCTCGCCTTCGGCTCGGGCTGCTAAAAGTCTCGGAAAAATGGTTCGTTTTGTGCACTTGTTGTAAAATCTACTATTAATGGTAACACAAAATTTTTTCATACAAAAGTGACTAAATGTTGCCATAATTATAAAATTTGTTTTGGCATAGAAAGTGGCGCCCCTATTATTTTCACTTTTTTGACAGTATGTAGGTCTGTATGATTGCCAGCTGACTGTATGTGATTGGAAGCAGGTGAAGCCGGTGAAAGGCATCAGCTGGCAGATGGGGGCCATCAGTAACGCCGTGTGGAGCGGCGTGTTACTGCGGGACGTGTTACTGCAGTGCGGGGTCGGCGGTATAGACACACGGACTGGACACGTCATCGTGAGTACCTCTTCTCTTATCTTAAATCTTATCTTTAATAGCCCTTAATTGTTTTTTTTTTCTTTTTTTTATGTTACAAGTGAGCAAACGAGCAGGTGGGCCACCTGATGGTAAGTGGTCACCACCGCCCATAACACCTACTGTCTTATTAATGGCATATTTTGACACTAATAAGACAGCTAAGTGCGTTGCTCACTTTGGGAACTAAGATGATATGTCTCATGTGCCGGTAATTTTGTTGGCTCCCTTGCCCTTCAAACCGAAACACAGCAGTGCAAACACTGCTGCTTCACGGCAGAAAAAAGCAAGGGGGTGGTACTTCCCCAGACGGACTTTCCACAAAAGCCCTACCACCTTACCACCCTTCTTTACTGTCATAAAATTGATAATTGATTTACAGGTAAATGTTTACTTTCCTCGCTGAAGTGAGGTGAAAAATTGTGTTTCGCTCAGTTATTTCGCGTCTCGTGCCTTGAAACCGTCGCTACGCGCACGATTCTTCTTTTGAATATTTCGCTGCGCTCGTGGCTTAATCCTAAATCTCTCGCTTACAAGGCACTCTCACCATATAACAAATAACTATTCTTCCAGTTCCAAGGTGCAGACATAGATGCTACAGGGGTGAACTTCAGCACCTCCATACCTCTCCACATGGCGATGAACCCTAGCTCCAAGATCCTGCTCGCTACGCACATGAACGGGAAAGTAATCCCGCCGGACCACGGCTACCCGCTGAGGGTGATAGTACCCGGCGCGCCGGCCATCAGGAGCGTCAAGTGGCTTGGTGAGTTTTGAACAAACAGGACGATATATATTAAACCACGTATCCTGAAAGGATATTTCAGCAACTCTTATGGAACAAAGCCCATTAAATCGGTGGTCAAAAATCAATAGCGGCGGGGTCATCCAAAGATCAGGTATCTTGACAAAAATTACCGTCTTTCGACACTAAAAGGAAAATTGTGAAAATTCTAAGCCACTTCGTGCACTTCATTAACTTATTACTTATAAAATAGTTCCTGCATTTAATCAAAAGTCGGATGTGTGCTATGAGCGTTGATGAGTTTTGAATTGAATGAATAAATGAATAATTTATTCGCATATAATGGGGTACATGTACAGTTGAAACAGGATACAATAAAAGTTCAACCACATTAAGCTGTTACATAACAGCATGCAAATATGTCTTAAACATTATGAAACATTTATCATTATAAAATTAAATTTAATTAGTCAAAAAATGTCATTATAGAAACAAAACATGGAAATAACAATTATAAAAAGAAATAATATACGAGTATATCGGGTGACTTTTAATTAGTTGTTTATAGAAAAAGGTATGCATGCACTCGTGATACCGAAACACACACACGACAACATACACGAATTGGCTGTTAAGAGTGTCAAGTGGCTTGGTGAGTGAGTTTTGAATCACTGGACCGGATTATCTCGACATGGACTGGTTCTGGTCTTCAGTTTAGCTCCTCCGCACCTCTTCACATGGTGTTGCTCGCTACACACTTGAACGGAGAAATTATGCCGCCGGGCCAGGGCTTTCCATTGACAGTGGTCGTCCCCATCTTCATCTAAACTATTATAAAATTGATTTTGTATGTACATTTAAAAATCGGAAATAATTAAATATTGCAACTCTTTTCTCACAACCAATAAGCAGTTTAAGGTGAAAAACATTTGAATAATATTTACTAGGTACGTTTTTATAATAGAAGGGCAAATAGCTTGTAGCAATAGGTTGTGGCAATAGGTCTAATATATCTTTTTATAGACAGGTACGGAACCCTTGGTGCGCGACCCCGACTCGCACTTGATTTGTTTTATTTAATTCCAGATGCTTGTCAATCTTTTAAAAAAATATTAGAACAGTACCAGTGTGCCTGTGACCTTAATAACCTTACTCCGCCAACATTTCGCGCTTGTTCACAGAGAAAATAATAATATCAGAAGACGAGAGTCCTTCTCACTGGCACAAGAAAGACTACCGGTCGTTTAACCCGTCCAAGACTTGGGAGACAGCGGATTTCTCCACCGCGCCGCCGGTCTATAGTCTGCCTGTCACGTCGGCCATATGCGACCCGCTCGATGGCGACACGGTCAAAGTTACGGATGGACATGTACGGGTTAGAGGTAAGTTTCATTCTGCGATTACAGTCGGAATGTAGTTCAATTTTAGTCACTACAGCATCTCAATTTTAACCCGTCCAAGACTTGGGAGACAGCGGATTTCTCCACCGCGCCGCCGGTCTATAGTCTGCCTGTCACGTCGGCCATATGCGACCCGCTCGATGGCGACACGGTCAAAGTTACGGATGGACATGTACGGGTTAGAGGTAAGTTTCATTCTGCGATTACAGTCGGAATGTAGTTCAATTTTAGTCACTACAGCTTCTCAATTTTAACCCGTCCAAGGCATGGGAGACAGTGGATTTCTCCACCGCGCCGCCGGTCTATAGTCTGCCTGTCACGTTGGCCATATGCGACCCGCTCGATGGCGACACGGTCAAAGTTACGGATGGACATGTACGGGTTAGAGGTAAGTTTCATTCTGCGATTACAGTCGGAATGTAGTTCAATTTTAGTGACTACAGCATCAAAATTTTAACCCGTCCAAGACATGGGAGACAGCGGATTTCTCCACCGCGCCGCCGGTCTATAGTCTGCCTGTCACGTCGGCCATATGCGACCCGCTCGATGGCGACACGGTCGAAGTTACGGATGGACGTGTACGGGTTAGAGGTAAGTTTCATTCTGCGATTACAGTCGGAATGCAGTTCAATTTCGTCACTACAGATTCTCATTTATAGGGTTCCGTAGCCAAAATGATAAAAAAAGGAACCCTTATGGTGCCGCTTTGTCTGTCTGTCTGTCACACCTGTATATCTCAGCAACCACTGGTGCTATTGAAATTTGGAATAGTTTCAGAATATGGTTGCCCAACTTAATTGCACATGAAATAATTAAAAAAGAATTAGGGTTATTAATATACAGGGGCCCGAATAGGTGGAGAAAATTTTCATATTGTGGTTGCTAGGTTGAATGGGGTATCATATGAAAGGGCTTTACTTGTAAATTCTAAAATATATTTTTGTATTTTTTACGCATCTTAATTTTGAAGTTATGATGAAAAATGTCAAAAAATATATCATTATCTCCGAAGTTTGTGAAAGGAAAAATCTGAAATTTATGAAAATCTTACAGCAAAAATAAAACGATCTTTCTAAGTTGCACAGTTTTTTAGTAATCTGCAATAAACCTTTACAAACAAATTTAGTTTTGTCGTCCTAAAAATGGACTTTATTGCTTCCAAAAATAATCGGAACCCTCGGCGCGCGAGTCTGACTCGCACTTGACCAGTTTTTGATGATAAAATGATTGTATTCCGTAGGCTACGCATATTCAGGCGGCGGCGCTAAGATTCTCCGGGTGGACGTCAGCTGCGACGGCGGTGCCACGTGGGTGGAAGCCACTCCCGTAGCGGAAGACAACTCGCCGCCACAACAACACTACGCCTGGACCCTGTGGGATGTGGGCCTACCCGTGACTAAAGGACAGCGGGAGGTTAGTTAAACTGTGGTTAGTTAGTTACACAATGTATGCAAACATCTCAGGTGGTTGGTCTACCCATAAAACTGAAAAACTTTCTCTAAGGAACATTATTTTTATTTTTTTTTATTTATTTGGAAAAGTTAACAGTTATGTACACAAGCGTAACTTAATGGTATTTAACAACAAATGTTAGGTTCATACATAACCAACGACACTTTTCACGAGTTGAATATACAATTAGATACTGTAGTTGCGAAAATATTAAAATAATTAAAATAATACAACTTTAGACAAAATCAACAGTAAGTGAAAGTTAAGAGATACGAACAGATAAGTAACTTAATAAAAAAAGTTTTAAAAAAAAGTAAATACCAACTACTAGGTTTAAAAATCCAGAATATCTTAAATAGATTTGCAACACAAACTAAAAAAAAAACTAGCCATTACATAAATTAGTAATTATGATTTTGCTAACTCTTTTAAAAGCAAGCCCTTAAATGTATTGATTGATTCTGCTAAAAACGTCTAAATGAGTGAAATCATCATTATATAGGGTGACTTTTAATTCGTTCTTGATAGGAAAAGGTATGAATATACTCATGATATTGAACAACTTTCCCCAAGCAACATAGGTCGAAATACGAAAATCAAGTTTCAATCAAGAAACTACATCAGCTGATAGCGCATTTTGTATAGGAGGTCAAATTTGGTTTTTCGTATTTCGACTTATGTTCCTTGGGAAAAGATGTTCAGTATCATGAGTACATGCATATATTTTGCTATCAAGAACTGAATACGCCTAACTGGAGAGCGTTTTCCAGCATTAGTGTTACAGAAGGTTGTTACAAAAAGTTTATGAGGATTAGCTTCACGTTGCGGTCGGAGAGGGACACGGAGTGCTACATACCCAGTAAGAATTGGACAATCTAGCATATTGTTGCAAATTTTATAAAAGAGCATAACATCTAACAAAGTTCGTCTAGAATGAAGTGACATTACGGCGTAAGTAGTCCTTAATTTATCGTAAGATATTCTCTTACGGAAACATTTAAAATTCATTGAGCGAAAAAACTTTTGTTGCACGATTTCAATTTTATCAGTATATTTATTATAATAGGGAGTCGTTAGTCGAGATACACTAGGTTATTTTTTTAGACCTGATATGAGTATGCCTTCCTTGTTAGTGAGGTCAAAAGCTTTGTTCTGCGACTTTGCTAACAACACACGAAATTTTTTTATCTTCCCATACAAAATGGGTTGGTCACGTGACCACTTTAGTATGAAGTCGAATTTTTTTTTTGTGTGTTGCTTTTGACCTCACTAACAAGGTAGGCATACTCATATCGGGTCCAAAAAAATTACCTAGATAATAGAGCAAGGACTCGAGATTTTTGCATATACAGGGTGTCTCATTCAAATCGGTCAGTATGGGAAAGTCTGAAACTATAAGACATACGAAGATTTGTTCTTAGGAACCATGTCACCGATTTTGATAAAAAGAAAACCTGCATTCATACATTTGAAAAAAAAGTGTACCCATATTGTATTGAAAAAAACGGTGGTCACTTCGAACACCTACTATGATAAATTAAAGTATGTAAAAACAATGCATTTTATTCATTTTAGACATCGTGTTTCATAGAGACATTTACTGCTTAAGACCTACACAACCGTTATTTAAACAGAAAAACTGTAAGCTTTTTTTTCAAAACTACCGGGTTCGATTCCCCAGCTGGGTACACTTTTTTTTTCAAATGTATGAATGCAGTTTTTCTTTTTATCAAAATCGGTGACATGGTTCCTAAGAACAAATCTTCGTATGTCTTATAGTTTCAGACTTTCCCATACTGACCGATTTGAATGAGACACCCTGTATATACTAAATACCCTGTATTTATCTTACTGTTGACTATGAAAGTGGTAGGGCTTTTGTGCAAAGTCCGCCTGGGGAAATATCTACCACCCCCTTGTCTATTTCTTCCGTGAAGCAGCAGTGTTAGTTCTGCTGTGTTTCGGTTTGAAGGCTAAGGGAGCCAGTGAAATTACCGACACACGAGTCACACCACAGTTCTGAGTGGGCAACTTGCTTTGCTGTCTTATTAGTGTCCAGTTATGCCAGTAATAAGACAGTGAACTCAGGGCGGTGGTGACCACTTACCATCAGGTGGTCCACCCCACCTATATAACCAAGAGGGTGCTCTGATTTTCCAGTGAAAAAAATTGTACAAAGCCGACTTTTATAGTAGTCCTAGCTGCAGTGGTTTCTTGCCGTTCCTTATACGCTGAAATAGCATGATCCGAAATGGTTAACACAGTTTGACTGCGGAAACAGTCATAACATCGTATAATTTTAATGAAATCCTCTTCCCAAAAGTGGTCTGGAAGATATAACTTGCAGTGATTAAGCCGATTTTGCCTGCATTTGATAAATTTTAATTTGTTTATTAACGCATGTATGAAAGGATTGATAAAGGTTCAGGAAGCAAGGGAAGTATGATCGTAGCAGGTGGAGAATTGTGGTCTCTGCCTACCCCGACGGGAACAAGGCGTGATGTTATGTATGTATGTATGTTATTAACTAAGTATTATCTATTTATTTTCAATATCCCCAGTTGGAGATTTGGGTGAAGGCAACTGACAGCAACTTCAATACTCAGCCGGAAAAGTTTGACGACATTTGGAATATCCGCGGCATCCTGAGCAACGCTTACCACAAAATCAAGGTTAAACTAGACCATAGCAGACCTGACATGAAACAAAGGAAATGAACGCTCCAATGGGGAGTGTGGATGGAAAGTTCGAAAGTAAAAAGTTTGACTTCGGAACTTAATTTCGTCCAGTTAAGTGGCACAGCAGACGACAGACTTTTTGTTCTGACAGTCCGCCAGTGTGGCCGGTACTGCAATTATTTTCGTATTACTATAGTCATTGACATGAAAAAAAACGCTCCGTTTCTATGCGCGTATTTTCCAAAATCTTTAGTTTGGAAAGAAAAACAGCTTGAATTCAAAGAATTAGTCACTCGAAAAGGTTGTTCAGATTGATTTTCATTTAGTTTAAAACATAGAGCAACTTTTAAACTTGTTATATTTGAATTTTATTCTGATAAAAACTATAATTTTCGCAATACCGGCCACACTGGCGACAATGTCCGTGACTGCCCGCGTATGTCCGCCCCTTCATCTGCTGAGCGCCTAAGAAGTAAACATACTGCAAATCCAGTCGGTTTAGCACGCTGCAGTTCAGTTTATTGTAGGCCCATAGATCAAAGAACAGTGTTGCCACTTTACTGGTTACGTTTTTTTGACAGCTGAGCAGTGCAACACATTTGAAAGACAATGACGGCTACATGTATATAAGGCTATCTCTAACTAAAATATCAAAAACGTTATTTGTGGGTTTGCTAAACATTTTCTTCCACTGATATTTCAAATAAAGTGACATTTCTCCGAGATATGTTTCCTCTCGGGCAGCGTGCTAAGCCCACTATATCCTTGGAGATACAGACTATGCACCTAGCCTATGAAGGGGGCACAAAGAAGGTCCCGTATTTTCGTGAATATTTCAAAAACTGACAAAAATGTTCGTGCTTGCGAACTTTCCATCTAAAATCCACAGTTTACAACACTTCAGGGTGAAATTGAAAACATTCGACAAATTTTGAGCTTAAGTTCAGGCCGCGAAACGAACAATTTTCGCCTAGGAACATAGGTCATCGGACGAAAAAAAATTTTACCCTTCATATGCAGTAAAGTCAGTCAGCTGATCATACATTTTGTATGGGAGATCGAATTTTTTTTTTACGTCTATAGACCTATGTTCCTTGGGGAAAGTTGTTCAGTTTCGTGGTCTGAACACTATCTCAAAATTTGTCGATTGTTTTCAAATTCACCCTGTATATTACAGAACATAGATGATTGTCCACAGGCAACTATTGGGTTGAGGAACATTTCCGCCTCTGCAAAAATAAACCTAAAAGTGACACTTTTAGACATAAAAAAGCTTCAACAAAAAAAAGCTCTCTGAAATTTGCTGTTTATCGATCAAATCTAACAGCTTTATTTAGTCATGCATAATAATATCTGTTGTATTTTTTTTTATGCCATATTCACTATGTGTTTTGTTTGTAATTAATTACTTGTACTACTTTTTGACGTGGATACTTCTATGCTTTTGGGGGGTCATATCGTGCAAAGTTGATATAGGCCCTCTAGCGGTGATAATTGGTAGTACCAATATCGAGCTTTGAATGAGCCAGAAGGTGAGCGAAGGAGGTCAGTGGTGGTTGTTAGAGGCAGGGGGTGTTGAGAGGATGTGGGTGGGAGGAAGCTTGACGTGATTTTGGTTTTACCTGTAGTTAGTAGTCTAGGCAACGATGCGGATCGTTGTATGAAGAACCCCGCATTAAATCCTCAGTCGATGGAACTGCTGGGGTCTTACACTACATGAGACAAACCTTCTATAAAAAAATCCAATAAAATATCGGTACTTTTAATTTTTCCATACAAAAATTACAAAAAATGTATGAAAATTTTTTTTTTTGTAAAACTATTTTTGGATATTTTGAATTTACGTTTAATTCATGATTCTTTATCATCCTGTCAAATAAAATCTGCCTGAGAAATTTATGTTGGGGTCAACTGCTTCGTTGCCTACACTATGGGTACTGTACAGGTTTCAAACTATGGTTATGAAAACTCTACGATGCTTTTTCGTTCAGGGGCGTTAAGACCAAGATGCCATAATGTCTATGGTGTCAAAATGACCATAGTCCTAAAATGACCATGGTGCTATAAAGACCATGGTGCTAAAAATACTATGGTGCTATAATGACCATGATGGTAAAATGGCCATGGTGCATGACCATGGTGCTTAATATCCTGAAGGACATAAAGTCAAAAGATTCAATTTTAATTTGAATTCCCTTTCATCGGACGGTCTTCTATTATTCTAACGCTGTCCGCGCTTCGAGTAACTTGTAATATCTTATTTTGCTTGTGTTCATATATTGCTTAGCGATTTATTTTTGTACTGTGCGTTTAGTAAAGCCTGTAGGCTTCGCGAGTGTATTCTTCATTGCTGTGTTTTAATTTACTGTGTGATTTTTGAATAGCAGAATGTTATTTGTTAAATTTTAACTAGGTGTTTTATTGTTGAGGAATTCTTGTATTAAAAACTGCATTAGGAAGCTTTAAAAACACCCTCTGAACTAACCGCTCCCAACAGCTCACTCAGGGCTGCTATAGTACCTACCTACATAGTCGTATCCACGCAAAACTTCCGGCCGTATTATGGAAACTGCCAACCAGGGATTTTTTATTTAACTAATTAATTACTCTCAACGTATACTTGCTGTTTCGTCGCTAGGGCTCAATGCAAAACAGATCACGCCTCCCCTTCCAGGGATAAGGGGTGAAATAGCTCCGTACATGTTAAACGGTCCATACAAAGCCCTGCCTGCAGGGCCCTGCTTGCAGTGCGTACTGCCAATCGTACCGTGTGTGGTCTTGCAGTGCCGATGTAACGGCGATTTTGTCAGCCCTGCATGCCCACACAAAGTACGATTGGCAGTGGCACTGCAAGCAGGGCTTTGTATGGGGCTCTTAAGCAAAATTTTGGCGCCTCTTAGAGGCAGAGCAGACGGCAGACTTTTACAGTCCACTACTGTGACAGTCCGCCGCCAGTGTGGCCGATAGTCATTGACATGAGAAAAACGCTCCGCTTCTACTCGTGCATTTTCCAAAATCTTTGGTTTGGAAGTAAAACAACTTGAATACTTGTTCAGTTTACAGTGTTACTTATTTAGTCGAAAAGGTTATTCAGATTGATTGTTATTTAGTTTAAAATGTAGAGCAATTTTGAAAATAAGTTCGAATTTTATTCTGATAAATACTAATTTTCGCAATACCCGCCACACTGGCGCCGGACAAAGTCCGTGACTGCCTGTCTGCCCGGCTATAGGATGGAAAGAAAGAGAAAGCTATTCGACTATTTCTTTCTTTCCTATAGCTTCATCCCTCCGAGACATTGATCTAAATATAAGGTGTTTTTTTAATTAGACCCAAATATTGTTAGGGTTACCTCAAGCACGTAAAGGAATACTATTGGTGTTATTTTTTTACATTTCTATTCGCTAGTTTTCGAGAAAAATCCTAAAATGAACACTCCGTATCAGCACAGGCGGCAGCGCGGAGTCGTGAGCCAATCACGCGCAAGCCGAGTGCGCGGTTCTGTTTCGGCTCGGTGTCGGGCTCAACGGTCGAAATCATTACTACAGGATGATTGCAACTAATAATTAATTTTTTGTTTGAAAATTATAAAAAAAAACTAGCGGGAGGATTTTCCTAAAACTCTGATAAACCTTTTTCTTTATCATAGTTATTACACCATCCCTAGAAATATTTGGGTCTAATTTAAAAACACCTCGTATAAAAGAGCTTGTCCTGACTGACTGATTCATCAACGCCGAGCGGTAACCGCTATAGATACAGATCTGAAATTTTACAAAATTCATCCCACAAGGGGTTGAATTAAGGGATGAAAGTTTGTATGAAAGTCCTTTGTTTCTCGAGCTAGATTCACACAAATTTGAATTTAAGCTTTTAGTAAAAAAATAAAGAAACACGTGTTTTCTTAAAAATCACTCTTCAAGGGGGTGAAAAGATGGATGATTTTTTTCCGTACGTTGGTTTATAAGTCTGTCAATTTTAATAGAAATTTGGTTTTGAGCTCTTGGTATAAAATAAAAAAGTACGTGTTTTAAGGATTTTTCAAAATTCATCCCCTAAGGGGGTGAAATAAGGGATGAAAGTTTGTATGAAAATCCTACAGTTTTGACATGCGGTACTTGAAAATTTGGATTTTAGTTAATAAGAGACATGTTTTTAAGGGGTGAAATAAGGGATGAAAGTTTGTATGAAAATCCAACAGTTTTGACATGAGGTACTTTAATTTGGATTATAGCTAACAATAAGAAGTAAATAAACACGTGTTCCAGCAATTTTGACATATCATCCCCAAGGGGGTTAAATAAGGGATGAAAGTTCGTTTGAAAATCCTACTAAAAATTAGGATTTAGGCTAATAAAAAGAAAGAAATAAACATGTGTTTGATGTGAAATAAACAAATAAATAAACAGATTAGGGATGAAAGTTAGTATGAAATTGCTACAGACCAAAAAACAGGCAAAATTTACTTTTACGATAGATCTGAAACAAAAAGAAACACGTTTGGAAATCGGGAACTCTAGCTTCCCGTGCAAAGCCGGGGCGAGCCGCTAGTATATTATATGTAACTAGCTTTAAGTGTGCTATTAGCGCAGATCGGAACATGGAGATAATTGACCAATATAGTAGTACCGCCTAAATGAGTCCTCGCCCGCACCTCTTTCGTTCCCCCTTTGTCGTCTTATCCCCGCGCCCCTGTACCCCGCGGGCGAGGACTCATTTAGGCGGTTTGTCTATAGCTTCGGGAAGCGTATCATTAGCTGTTCATAATAATTAAAAAAAATACAATATAAAATTGTTTAATTTTAAGTTAGAGAGAAACGAGCTTAATATGACTAATATTTTTACTGTGGTTGTTATTAGATTTAGGTATGTATTTATAATTAAGTTTTATTCTTGAGGTACATTTCTGTTGTTATCAATAGTTATTAAAAATAAATATTTATTCGACTATTTACAATCTGTATTTCACTGTATTCTCTATTCTCATCTAAACCGTGTAACTAAAGGTGTGATAATACTAAAAGGTGTGAATCTGCCCATGAAACTGAAAACTGAACAACATAAGAACAAAATAAATTTTGTACCTCCCATAGAAACTGCATCAGCTGAAAGCGCATTTTATATGGGATGTCTAATTTGGTTTTACGTATTTCGACCTATGTTACTTTGAAAAAGTTGTTCAGTTTTATTGGCAGATTATCACACCTTTCCATTACCCGTTGTATATTCATGTATGACGGATCACTTAAAAACGGCTCAACCAATTTGGCTGATAGGTTTTCTTGTTATTGTAATTTCTAGGAAAATGTTTGTGTGAAAAGAAAAAAAAATAAGTTTCTTGGAAAATTTACTTAATCGAGAAAAACTGAAAGTGCTTTTTCTATAGGGTTTTTGTATCACAAACTTGGAGAGAGTAACATTAAGTACATGATTACACTCAAAACGAAATAAGGGCCAGCAGGTTTTTTTGATATATCATTAAAATGATAAAAGAATTGTATATTTTTATGTACGTTTTATTTAGCTTATTACATTGTTTACAATTTGAACTAATAATTCTTTCAAATAATGCTCAGCGGCAATTTTCAACTTTAATTGAAAAATTACAATTAATGACATATCAAAAAAATCTGCTGGCCCTTATTTTGTTTTGAGTAGTATATAATAGTACACAAGTTTATCATGGTCACAATGAAGCAAATTATTATTAATACAATGTACAGTCAAGAAAACATCAAGCTTGACATATTGGACATACAGGGTAGAGTCGCGCTGCAAGTGTCAAGCTTGACCTCCGTGATTGTATGAAGTTGCCGCCTGACCACCTTTAAGTTTAAATTCGTGTGCAGTAGTGGTTTGCAGGCACCTCCGCTGGCTCCGCCTGGCTAGTTTTTGTCCGCAGAGTGCAATTTGTAACCACAGGGTTGTAATTGACCAACATGTGACAGATGGACCCTGAAGGACCCGAAAAGTCACAAAAACTCATAAAACTAAAACCCCTCCGGACCCACCATATCCCTGGGCCATACCACTGGGGGTAGGGTAGGACTGAACCATACCACCATAGTAGTGTTGGGATTTGAAAAATTTAAAAGCAGTATACTAGAACCATTGCCGTCTCTCATTGTTAAGGACGGGGCCGGCTAAGATCGCCTGCAAGCAACAAAGTTTCGAAACTGGTCAGGCGCCAACTTTGCTGATAGTACATACAAACTATGAATACTTAGTACCTACTAAATAAAATTACAATCACAGGCGGGAATTCAACCCGCGTCATCTTCGTTTGTACCAAAGGCACTACCAACTCATCTGTTTCGTGTTTAAGCTTTGAACTACGAGTAAGTGCTGCCCTCTAGCCAGCTTTACTGTACTAACCCAACTTTTTACAAATAAAATTAGAGTCGAGAAGGGGTGCAGACAGTACAAATTTGACTACTCTAAAAGGATGCAAACCATGACGAATGTGAATCTATCTTTGAAACTAAACAACTTTTCCCATGGAGCATAGGTCGAAATACGATTCACATCCTATATGAGGTCAGTACCTAAATCTATTTCATGGGCAGATTTCAAGCTTGCTATATTATCCTTTATGTGACACCTTGTATACAAGGTGTTAGGTAAATAACGCAAAATCTCTCGGGTGGTAGCTCTGGACATGAAACTGAACAACTTTTGTTCTACTTTTGGAAATGCGCAAAAATAAAATTTTGCTTCTGCATACAAATCGACCAGCTGACCGAGCCAATTTGTATGAAAAAGCAAAAATTTTTTTTCGGAATTTCTATAAGTCGTAGAACAAAAGTTGTTTAGTTTCATGTCCAGAGCTACCACCCGAGAGGTTTTGCGTTATTTACCTAACACCCTGTATACAGGTTGTATATATACAAGCTGTAATTCCAAATATGCAAAACCTCTCGGGGGGGATACCCATGTAACTAAACAACTTTTGTTCTAAAATTTTGGGAAATTAAAATGAAAAAAATTTAGTTCTTACTAATTGATTGAATCATTTGATTTCTTTAATTTCCAAAAGTTGTTCAGTTACATGGATGGAGCTACCCCGCCCTGAGAGGTTTTGCGTATTTAGAATTACACATTGTATAGAAAGAGACAAAAACAATTCAAGAACATACTTATAATTAATAACATTCGTATAAATTATTACCAGCTTACTATACAGGGTGTCAAATTAAACTATCAAATTATTATGTATGCCAGCATTAGGGAAAAATATTACTTCTAGGTAACAGTCATATTCAATTTGATAAGAAGAGTGAATTATGTAATATCTCTGTACCTACAGCTGGAATTTATCAGCAAACAGTTTTATCATTTAACAATAACTTAATTATTTAACTAAAATGGGTCTTATCAGTCCACAGTGCAATGGAATGTAAACAGGTTACAATCGTTCATTTACAGTTATAATCGTTTATTGGACAACTTGGGACGGAATTTTGCGAACATTATTGTATTTAATTGCAACATGATCTTCATTAACCACATAAAAAAATCTCAAAAGTTACTTAAAAACTTCTTAAGAGAGAGTGTAAAAATAGCCCAGATTCATAATTCCAGTGTGTTATTAAAACAAAAAGATGATTATCTGCATTTAAAGATCAGTGGTGAAAGTTTCCTGTTTCCATATGTTTGGCTTCGCGACAACTGCCAGTGTGATAATTGTTTTCATCCATCAGCGAAAAGCAGAACTATTGATTGGAGTGAGTTTAATATTAACATCAGCCCTAATGATGTAGTTCAAGATGACAAAACAGTACAACTTACATGGGAAGATGGACACAAGTCGCAATTTAAACTAAACTGGTTGAAGTTGAGAAGTTTTACTCCTGCATATCAGAAAAAGTACTCAGAAACTATTTACAAGCCAAAAAAAATTACATGGACAGGTGATGATTTTGAAAAGATTTGTACAAGACATGATTACCACAAAATCTTACAATCTGACCAAGCTTTACACAATTGGTTGGAAAAATTGTCCATATATGGAGTAGCACTAATTCAAAACACACCAAACAATGAAACAGCAATGGACAGTATTGTAGAGAAAATTGGGTTTACAAAGAGGACACATTATGGAGTTAAATTTATTGTGCAACATGTTACAAACACAAGCAATGTTGCATACTTATCAAGCAACTTGCAGATGCATACAGACTTGCCATACTATGAATATTGTCCTGGCGTGAACTTGCTACACTGCTTGGTACAAACTCAAAGCAAAGGAGGTGACAACTTATTATCAGACGGCCACTATGTAGCTCATTTTATGAAAGATCATCACCCCAAGCAATACAAACTTTTAACAGACATTGAAGTAGAATGGAGTGATATTGGCACTGAACATGGAAATGAGTTTTACAAACTCCACCGGTCTCCCGTAATCTGTTTGGATAAACATAGAGAAATCACCAGAATAAACTTTTCTGTGCCTCAAAGAGGAAGTCAATTTCCTGACAATATCGAAAATGTAAAACCGTGGTATGAAGCTCATAAATTATTTTATGATTTGAATCACAAATATGCAGCGAGATTTAAAAGCAGATCTGGGGATATTTTGACTTTTGATAACATTAGGTTGTTGCATGGAAGAAATGCTTACGAAGACATAGGCAACAATGTAAGGAAGTTGATTGGAGCTTACGTGGACTGGGATGAGTTGTATTCAAGATTGAGGTGTTTGAAAGTTAAGTTGGAAAGTGACGAAGAAATTAATAAAGTTTAAAATATGAATTATTACTTATTGTGGTTCTACAATGTTACACTAAATATTGTTACATCTTGAATCAGTGTAAAACTCTTTAATTCATGTCTTAACATAAATCTCTTATAAAAGTATGTACACACAATGTAGGTATGTATACCAGACATGCTATTTTCATTTTATTTCTACATAAGTGTCCAAATTGTAGTTTCTTATAGTAAATCTTCTCAATGGCAGTATGTAGTCTATTCCTTCATAATTTTCCTCTACTTCTACTAATGGAAAATCTTCTAAATCAGGATTTGAAGCTAAAGTCACTGCCGATGACTCATTAGTATGAATATGTATGTTGAAACTTCTGTCTTCAGGTAAGCTTGTAAATCTGTTGCTTAAGGAAGATAAGTTTAAACAAAATGCACGAAGATTCTGCTCCGCTTGAACGAGATATGCGTCTGTTGTGGCGTCATACATCTCGTTCTTATCGAAATCAAAGACAATCTTTATCATCGTTCTGTTATTATTAGTATCTGTAACATTAAACTCTATACGCTTTAACTGACCAGTTTTCAAACATTCTGCGATACTTTTCAAGCATAAATCCAGATACTGGTTTACTTCTGGGTGTGAAGACCGGTATACAACGACACTGTACTTCTTTCTTGTTTCAAAGATACTATGAGGGTAAACGGAAGCGTAAAACAATATGTTATGAAAAGCTACCGATAAAAACTCAATTGTAACGTCTACGAAACAACTATCCGTTTGATACATTTGTTTGGAACTCGCCCGCCACCTTCCCACCCACTGCAAAACCAACGAGTGCCCGGCCCGGAATGCACGGAATTTACGCCGCGGAATGTACGACCGCGGAATACGAAGCCAACAATTTGGCTTCGGATTGCGAGGTCGTACAATCCGCGGACGTACATTTTTTTTTTTTGTGTTCTTTTTGGGCCCACGCGACTTCCGTATTTGCCATAACCAAGATCAAGGTAGGGAAACGAAAATTAAGGAAAACAATTTGGAATTTGGAAGGATATGGAAAGGATAGGATTACAATATTATACAAATTCTATTCTATAATTTTATATTATTATTTACAATAAATATATACAACGAGCTATATACACGATAATCATTAGAGGACAGTAGGATGGATACGGACGTAGGAAAGGGTATCTTATAGGAGAGAAGGCTTTCATAAAGTACATAATTACATCGGAGAGGACAGGCTAGGAATATGTGATTTAAATCACCAGGATCAAATCCACAATCACATGCTGCACTAGCAACTATCCCAAGCCGAGCAAGGTGGGCCGGAGTGCAAACATGACCCAGCCTCATTCTTACCAAAATGCTTGTGGCTTTTTTGCTGAATTTCCACCTGAAGAACCAGGGCTTACAACTTATATCACCTTGAATTGATTTGTACAGTTTACCTTTTACTTGGCTACTAAGAGCCCAAACTTCGTTCCAAGAATCTTGAAGAAAAGTGAGTGGAAGAGAAGAAAGGTCATGAGAAAAATTCATGTAAGGCACAACATCTCCACACAACACAGCATCATTGGCAGCTTGATCAGCCTTCTCATTGCCAGGAATCCCACTATGCCCTGGGACCCAAGCCCAAGTAACAATAAAACTTTGATGGATGCATTTTAAAAGTAACTCCCTAATTTCAAAAATAATAGGATAAGACTTATTTTTCCCAAAAGGGTATTTTAATAATGTTTGTAGGGCACTTAAGGAGTCTGATACTATAATCGTTTTCCGCAATTTCATTAGGAGTATATATATACTCTACTGCTTTAAAAATACCATAACTTTCTCCAGTAAAAGAGGATGTTTCTGGAGGAAACTTAATTTTTTGTACGATACGGTATTGAGAGTGGTACACTCCTACACCTACATGACCCGAAGAGGAATGTTTAGAGGCATCGGTATAGACACAGTGAAAATCTCTCCAATCTCTATCTCTAACATAGTTAAAAACAACTCTTGCATCATCATCACCCTTACTCAATCCGACATTTAGGCGAACATCTGGCACAAGAGTCAAAGAATCAAATGAAGCACAAAATAAAGGAAAAGAAAGTGAGTTATGAACTGGAGCCTGAATAGCCAGAAACTTTTGGTAACTTTTAACTAGGCAAGGTGGATTTTTATGAGACCAGAAGTTTTGAACGAAGAGGATGGTTAGAAAATTTTAATATATTAAACAGGAATTTATCAGACAGATACTGGCGGCGTAAATACAAGGGTGGATCACAACACTCTATCTGTAAAGCATTGATTGGGCTAGATCTCATTGCACCTACAACGAACCTTAAAGCTTTTGCTTGTATAGTATCCAATTTTTTAAAAGCAACTGCACTGCCCGGCTCTAGAAGGAAAGTTCCATAATCTAAGACACTACGGATCAAGGCATTGTAAATTAATTTCATCGAAAAAGGGTGAGCGCCCCACCAAACGCCTGAGAGACATCTGAGCATATTGAGCAGACGTTCACATTTAGCAAAGATGTATTCGCAATGTGGCATACCAGTAAGTTTTGAATCTAGAATAACTCCTAAAAATTTTGTGTGTATAGTAACTTGTATTTCGCAATTATTATAAAAGACTGAAATTGGAGGAGGAAGCCTCATTCTGCTGAATAAAACCACTGAGCTCTTGGAAGGGGATAAGCCAAGTCCATTTGAATTAAGCCACACTTTTAGGCAATCAAGAGCTGCAGTCAGTAACGAGCTTGCCTTCTCAACAGAACGATCTGCGTAATACAAAAGTAAATCATCTGCATATTGCAAAACATTTACACCGCCGCTCAAAGACGCCTCTAAGTCATAAGTATAAATGTTATATAGTAATGGACTCAACACCGAACCCTGAGGGAGCCCTCTCCAGACCAGCCTCGACTCCTCACTAGAGTCGTTCAAGATTAGGTGAATTCGTCTTTCGGAAAAAGAGTTGATAATAAAATTTGTTAATTTTAATGGAATACCCAAATCCTGCATCTTCCTGTAAAGGATACTTAAAACCACGTTATCATATGCAGCATTCACATCTAGAAATGCTGCAACTACAGAATTATTACTTGAAAAAGCCAATCTTATATCAGTAACAAATATACTAATGCTATCAATGGTACTTTTGCCCCGTCTAAACCCATATTGACTCTCACTCAGCAATCTGCTAGACTCAACGAACCACTCCAGCCTGTTCTTGACAAGGTGTTCGGTGATTTTCATCAAAACAGATGACAAAGCAACCGGTCTATATGACAAGAAATCTGAAGGATCTTTATTGGGTTTAAGAATTGGGAGGACCTCTTGTACCCTCCATGAAGGCGGAACAATACCAGAATTCATAATACTATTGATCAGTTCTAAAAAATATATGAGAGAATTATCACTAAGATGGGAAACAAACGAATAAGGTATACCATCTAAACCAGGGGCAGAATCTTTTACGTAACCTAAAACACCTTTAAGTTCGACAAGTGAAAATGGCTCATCGAGTCCGCTCAGATTGCCCAATGAGGAAGGAATGGAATGGCTAAGGGGTTCCGGAACATCTGGTGGAGCTAATTTATCCAAAAATTTACCAGCCAATGTGGGAGAAAGGCATGATGAAGCACCTTCACGAAATGCTGATCTGAATCTTCTGATATTACGCCATACTTCAGATGGACAAACATCAGGAGACAAGGTCAGACAGAATGCCTTCCAGCTTTAAATTTTTTTCTTTTTGAACAATTGACTGGTACTGGTTATTAGTTCAGTAAGTCGAACAAAATTTTCATCAGACCCACATTCATTGTAGGCTATCTCCATCTCCTTTCTTTTTAAAACAGCCTCGGAACACTCACTGTCCCACCAGGGAGGGGAAGGGATAAAATTTCCAATTCTATGTTTTATTGGGAATGTCTCATCTGCACATTCAATAATAGCCCTTGCCAGGGCTTCTGCACATGTACATTCTCCACTCTGATAAATATGAGGAAGTGATGAAATTTTAATCTCCAAAGATCTAGAAAAAGAATCCCAGTCAGAATCACCGTCTATTTTATACTTGAGTCTTGGAGGTCTCTTCGAAAAAGGTCCGAAATTAATTGGAAGTTCTATTAAAATGGGAAAGTGATCACTGCCGTATGATAATTGAAGAGTACTCCATGACAGAGTAGAAGCTAAGCCCGGCGTGCAAATAGTTAAATCAGGAGCACTGACTCCTTCAGAAGGGCCAGTACGCCTGGTAGGGTGACTATTATTAATAATACATAAATTTTGAGACTCAAGGATATCTAGAACAGCAATACCACCAGGATTCGATGAAGAACTTCCCCATGCAGGATGTTGTGCATTAAAGTCAAGAAATTATGTTTTCAATTTCTGAATAAATCGAACTGGAAGGATGAGGAATATATATGGAAATAAAACAAATATTTTTAATAGTAGCAGCGATAACAGAAAATTCATTACTATGTGAGGGAATGGGAAAATATGAGTAAGAAATAGGATGTTTAATTAGCAAGGCAACACCGCCATAACCGTCATAGCGGTCCTCCCTAATGATTGTATAACCAGGTATCTTGAAGATAGATCCTGGTTTAAGCCAAGTTTCTTGTAAAGCAACAAGAAACGGATTATAATTATTAATTAAATAAATTAATTCAGATTTTTTAGGAGCTGCGCTCCTGCAATTCCATTGCACAATTTTTGAGACTTCCATTGTTAAATGTTTTTAAAATTTCAGTGACATTGACTGATGAGGCAGCGTTGGACGGTGAAGAATTAATTTTGTCTTTAGACATTAAGGCTTTTAATAAAGCCATTATAAGCTCAAAAGTTGTCACTTCAGTAGGTTCAGAAACCAAAGCACAACCATTTGAAGTAGGTACATTAGTATAATCTTTTGTGAGAGCTTTATGGGCCGCCACATCATATCCTTTAGAGGAAGCTGGACGAGGGGTATGAGATTTTGTTAGTACAGTTTTTTTATAAGATAAAGTTGAGTTCTGATTTCCAGTGGGAATATTTTGTGATAATGAGGAGTCTAAAGGTAATCTACTCGGGGTTGATGATAATAATGCTTCCGCATATGAAATTCTTGACACAGGTGCATGTTGTTTAGAAGCCTCCGCATATGAAAGGCTACACTTTGCCATTGTTTCTTTTATAGACTTTTGTCTTTCAAACTCTAGGCACTTCTTGCTTGTTGCCACGTGGGAACCTTTACATAAGCAACACCTAATATCTTCGTCATTAATATTACAAGAATTTCCTTCATGGCCCTCTTGTCCGCATTTAGAACAGCGAGGAGACTTTGCTCTACAATTTACTCGTACGTGACCAAATCTGCAGCACCTGTAACATTGTACTGTTGGGAAAATATATATATCTACTGTCAAAGCAGTGTAACATACAAATACGCGTTTTGGCAAAACTTGCCCATCGAATGTTAGCACTACAGTTTCAGTTGCTTTCAGCTCCGGCCCATTCTCAGTAACAATTTTTCTTTTTAATCGTCTCACTTTCAGGATAGGTCTGCATCTAACAGGGACATTAACATTTTCTTTAATTTCTTCCTCAGTCCATTCAATTGGGATGCCTCTAACAATTCCCATCTGGGTAACAGTGAACGATGGAATAAAAGCTTTGTAGTTGTGGTTGTCTAACAAAGGATTTTCAATAAAAGTATTCGCATCACTGTAGTGAGAGAATGACAGAGCAAGTCTGTTTCTCCCAATACGTTTTAGGCTGCCGTCAATGATGTTTCTAAAATTATTTTTCTTTAAAAATCGCCCAAAACTTACTGGGTGCAGAATCACATTGTCATTAGGAGATTCTTGTTTTTTTTGCACATGAACCAAGTAAGGGGCTGCATCTGTGGCCTGATAAATAATTCTAGCAGGGGACTGTGTAGGCATGGTAGGGACCTGATAGGTCATGATGGGAGTTTGCTGTGGCATGACAGGAGATTGTTGAGGTAAAGGTTCGGTAGGAGTAGCCTCAGGACGTGCAGGTGTCCTGGGTGGAATTTCATTATTTTGTATCTTTTCGATCATTTTGGTAACGTTGCTTGAATTCGGCCTGGGATGAGTACTACATGATGATTGTGAATTTGGTTGATACAAGTTCTCCAAACAATGGCAATCATTATCCATTAAATCCTTACCCTTCCGTGTCTTACTACGTTTCTTATTACATTGCCTACATACAACACGCGAAGCAGCGCGTTTACGACCTGCTGAAGAACGTTCATTTACTGACCCATCCGTATCCATACTCGAGTCGACCGTAATAGTTACATTATAACCAACCGAAGGGCCAAGCTCCGGCGAGCCTGTTCCCCCCGGGTCGGTTCCTCCGGGGTCACCCGGAGGCTCCATATCCCGCGACAAAAATGAAAAAACTTACCTATATATAATTCTCAAATATTTACACTCTACACAAACAAACAAAGGGGATATTATATAAAATACATACAATAGAACACAAAACACCTATTTATACACCTAAATCTCCTTTCCTTTACCACAAATTAAATATTTTAAGAAAAAGCTTTAAAAACCCGTATGCCTAAGGCAACGTTTCCCGCGCTTTTTTCCGTACATTATTTGTTGGGCAATCCGAGCTCGTACAAGGAATGTTCGGCCGCGGATTGTACGGCCACGGAATTGGGATCCATTGTACATGAATTCCGAGGGCGGTCATTCCTCGTCGTACAATATTGGGCCGGCTTTTCTTGTATCGGTTCAATATTGACTGGCAATGGAAAATGTGTACAAGCAAAGACTTTTATAGCAGAGTATTATGTGACACAAGTTTGTTTCTGGCACTCGCCGGCCGCTACCGCGGCACGCTCGCTTCGCTCACTCGGCTCGTGCGTTGTGGTCGCAAGATAACCTAACTCAACCTAACAGACCTATGAAAACACTCAAAAGTGTTGTCTTGGCTTCAAATTCCGAGGTTGTACAATTCTGAGATCTGACATGATTGGCTTTGGATTCCGAGGTCGTGCATTCCGAGCTTGGACAAGGAATGTCCGGCCGCGGATTGCACGGCCAGGGAATTGCCAGCCAGGGTGTACACGGATTCCGAGGGCGGTCATTACTTGGCTTCGTATTCCGCGGTCGTACAATCCGAGGTCGTGACTTCCGATTTCCCAAACAAACGTGTCCGTCTCCCCAGCAACCCATGCGAGATATGGCCAAGTGGCATACACCAAAATTTAGTGGAAATTGGTTCATTCCATCAGTAAAGTGTCAGATTCAGTGCATCAAAACTGATGACACTACGAGCTGAAAACTTTGGGTGGCTGTAGAGACGTCTCGTCAGCCAGCCCATTCTATACAGGGAAAACTACGAAGATTACATAAAAGCAAAATAGTTCCACATTTACTGCATGTCTAGTGCAATTGATTGTAAAAAAGCCGAATCGAAAATGTCCATATGGTAGGAGCCCTTCATCAATAATTATGGGTGGCTGGAGAGACGTTTTCCCAGCCAGCCCATGTGATATCTCGGAACATATAGTAGGTAGGAAGATAAAACAAAGCTTAATATTTACTACCTACTCGGAACAGTAGGTAGCAAATATTTCAAAATCCTAGCTCCACTAACTTTTGAGATATTTGTATTTTTTCATGGGCTTGCTGGGGAGACGTCTCGCCAGCAAGCCCATGCTGTAACTCAAAAAGTACTGCACGTAGAATGCTGAGCGATATACCAATAGAGAGTGCATATTTGATGCAATAAGCACCAAGAAAAGTGAGTCCCTAGGTCTTACGGTTTCGGTGCTAGAAACAAATATCATTTTCGCGCCGAAAATTTTGAATGCATGATGTGAAGTGCGACGTTGCCGTTCTGTGCAACTCTACATGTTGCTGTTAGAGCATTCAAAAATCAATCTTGTATCCTTATAGTTAAAAGGTACTGTAGACGCACGTGTAGATTATTTGTAATTTGAGAATAGTTCGGGAGACGGTGTACTTAGTAAAAGACTGATTGGTTATCAAGAAGTTTTTATTTATTTGTGGACGACATGTTAAGAACGAAAGAGATAATATGTATTTTAGCTCACGTGAAGACTAACTGGTGCCTCAATCTCTTTTTAGCAACCGTGACAACTGTATTCTAGGAGGAGATGTAGGTTTAATGGTCTCAGTAACAAACTAAAATTTTTAAAGTATTCTTAAATTGTTCTGTAATTAATAAGTTAAGAAAACTGATTTATTAAATAAATACGTGAGCCAAAATACATATTATGTCTTTTGTTCTTCACATGTTGTCCACAAATAAATAAAAACTTCTTGTTAACCAATCAGCCTTTTAAGTACACCGTCTCCCGAACTATTCTCAAATTACAAATAATCTACACGTGCGTCTACAGGACCTCTTAACTATTAGGACACAAGATTGATTTTTGAATGCTCTAACAGCAACATGTAGAATTGCACAGAATGGCAACGTTGCACTTCACATCATGCATTCCAAATTTTCAGCGGGAAAATGATTTTTGTTTCTAGCACCGAAACCATAAGACCTAGGGACTCACTTTTCTTGGTGCTTATTGCATCAAATATGCACTCTCTATTGGTATATCGCTCAGCATTCTACGTGCAGTACTTTTTGAGTTACAGCATGGGCTTGCTGGCGAGACGTCTCCCCAGCAAGCCCATGAAAAAATACAAATATCTCAAAAGTTAGTGGAGCTAGGATTTTGAAATATTTGCTACCTACTGTTCCGAGTAGGTAGTAAATATTAAGCTTTGTTTCATCTTCCTACCTACTATATGTTCCGAGATATCACATGGGCTGGCTGGGAAAACGTCTCTCCAGCCACCCATAATTATTGATGAAGTGCTCCTACCATATGGACATTTTCGATTCGGCTTTTTTACAATCAATTGCACTAGACATGCAGTAAATGTGGAACTATTTTGCTTTTATGTAATCTTCGTAGTTTTCCCTGTATAGAATGGGCTGGCTGACGAGACGTCTCTACAGCCACCCAAAGTTTTCACCTCGTAGTGTCATCAGTTTTGATGCACTGAATCTGACACTTTACTGATGGAATGAACCAATTTCCACTAAATTTTGGTGTATGCCACTTGGCTATATCTCGCATGGGTTGCTGGGGAGACGGACACAAACAAACAGCTTTTTTTGTTTCATTCTTCCTTTCGGGTGACATACAATGTGCAGCAAATAGTACGCACCTCGATAATGTGCAGCTGATATTTGGCGTCGTGACGTCAACTATCCAGTCGCACAATATTTGCTGCGTAGTATGTGGCACTGGTTATTGCGCGCTCGAATAATGCGCACCTGATAGTTCACGTCACGTTTGGAGAAGGTCAAGTTCTTTATAGAGCTGTGTATCAACCTTGGCCTATTTAAGTCGATAAAACTGTATTCTATATTTTTTTTGGAGTTTTATGTAGGTAAAGTATTATAAGACTCAATTTCACCTCTGGCACTCGCCAGCCACTACCGCGGCACGCTCGCTTCGCTCACTGGGCTCGTGCGTTGTGGTCGCAAGAGTACCTGACACAACCGGGATAGGTTAGGTTATGTTTCCTATACCTAATGGACCTATGGAAATCATACTTAAACCATACTATTATATTGAATGTCTTGGTAGCTAAGCTGAAATTTTCTCAACTGGAACCAATAATTTCTCTCAAGTATTTTCGTATCGATATTGACTCATATTCGATAGTTAAAATAAGAGAAAACACATCTCTAGTTAAGGTCGATTCTTCGAGGTTTCGACTAGTGCGCAGCAAATAATATGCAGCAGATAATCGGCGTCACGTGACGTCAATTATCGGCTGCAAGTTATTTGCTGCGTATTAAATGTTGCACTTTCTCCTGAAAATTGCCTACCTTCTTTTCGGAAAGGCAAAGAGTACAAAGCCCATACAGCCATTTCTGATGTCTTTAATCTGTCTTTCTTTTTGCTCTCCTCGTAAGCGATAGTGAACTTTACGAAGGAAACTGCTCGTGACTTTTTGGGACAACATAAAATAACATCACAAACGGGGCTTAAACACGAGATCACTTGAAATCTTCATCAGCTGCGCACTCCGCAGTAAAACTGCATAACACACTATCTTTATTATCCACTAAATCACTAAATGCACAAAAAAACAAAACAATTAAGCAGGCAAACGCCCATGTCGAGTTCCCGCCAAAAAGAGCCAAACAAAACAGCACTAGTGCAGTATTTATTTTTTTATTCCATTCGTCATGACATCAGAAATGGCTGTATGGACTTTGAACTCTTTGCCTGTCCGAAAGGAAGAATGAAACAAAAAAAAAACTGTTAGGGACAGGCGAAGGTATCAAGACCATACTGCCTCGTCTTAAGTTTCTTCTTCATCAGTAGGTTTTCTCAATAAAACTTCGTCAGTTATTTTTCTTCTTCTTCTTCACTTTTTCTGTTTTCGTTAGTAGGTTTTCACCTATCATCTTCAGTTATTCTTCTTTTCTCGTCCGTTCAATTCTGTCTTCAGTCCCCCTTTCTCATCATTAGTTTGTTAAGTTGAACATCTTTAGTTGAACTACTCCAACTTCTTCATTGTCAGAAGTAATTTTGTTTCATCAGTATAATATGTAACGTCTTCTTTCTTCAGTTGTTTTGTTTGACGAAACCGGCACTCAGCGCTAATGCCGATTGATGAGTGCACCGTCAGTTACGTCCGTTGTTTATATTCTTTATCTGAAATCCCGCGGTCCCGCCATCAAATTGAACATCTATCTTCAGTTTTACTTCTTTATGTGTCTTAATTAAATTGAAGGTCTTTAGTCCCCCATGTTCATCAGTAGGTTTTTTCGAATTATGTCCCTCTTCATCTGGTATGGTTTTCTTTGCATCCTTGTGCTCCCCTCGTAAAACGATAGCAGACTTTACGAGGGAAAATGGCAATGACTTTTTGAGACAACTCAAACGGGGAATCTACACTAAATAACTTGAAATTTCCATAAGCTTCGCACTCCTAAGTTAGTTTACTGTATAAAACACTATCTTTATTATCCAAACCACTTTAGACACAAAAAACGAAAAATCTATCGAAATAGAAAACGCCGCCGTCGAGTTCCCGCCAAAAACATCGCACTATACAAAACTACAAAAGGTAGTGTTCGTTTTATTTCCATTTCATGTCAAATCCAGCTGATTCTACACCGTGTTCCGAAATCTACAAACACTGCTAAAAGAGTATGCCACACTGATCGACGGCCTTTCGCACTTTGCCGATTCAAAAAGAGCACACTAGTACGCATTATGCCGATTCACTGCTTACAAAGGCGTTCGCATCCGTACACAGCTGTACGGACGCGTTCGCATCTGTCCGCAGCCGTACGATATCGATGGAAACATCTCATGTTGTTGCCTCTTTTATCGTCGTCGTCAGCCGTCGATTGCCGTCGTCAGCCGTTGATCGCCGTCTTCAGCCGTTGATCGCCGTCGTCAGCCGTCGATCGCCGTCATCAGCCGTCGATCGCTGACGTCAGCCGTTGATCGCCGTCGATCCCTGACGACGGTCGACCCTGTTTCGTCGTCAGGGCGCGTTCGCCACGTCGATGCGAAAGGATTTCCATACTTTGCGCTCGTTTTGGATAGGCAAACCATCGATCGCCGTCGATCAGTGTGGCTTGACCCTTACTGCTTTAGTAGCTCAAATCAATTTGGTTCGGATTAAAGCGCGCTCACGAGTTCATCTGTTAAAAAGACAATTTTGTTTTTACTTTCTTTAACAAAGCCTGAGCTAATCTCAAACTGTGTAACATAAACGTAACCTACCTAAATGGATATTGTTGACTGGAATTTCATTATTTTAATTCTGTAATAATTTTTGCCACGTATACGTGATCGTCTAACTTTAACATCTAAAAGACCCATACATTGTAGATTGGTAATTAATAAAAAAATATTTGATTTGCGGATATAACTGTAAAGTAAATGAAGTTAAAAAAATTACACATTCAAATAAAATACTTGAAATGAAACATACCAATTCAACCCGCTAGCTTTGTTTGATGTCAAACCGCGCGCTGCAGATACGTCTCGATCGCGCGTCACTTTCAACTTCTAGGCGACCTAGATTTCCTAGATGTAGACCTTATAGTGGGAAGTAAAATTAAATTAAGCACGTGGTCTCTTCGTCTCGCATTGCTGGAATGAAAGTGACTCAAAACCAGGGATAGGGTTTGGATAAAGACTTGAAAGTCTAGAATTAGGTTTCCTATAGATTTAGATTCTCAGAGGCTCCCTTACAATTCCTAGCACCTCTGCTACCCATCAAATCCTTAGAACAATCCTACGCCCAAAGTTTAAAATAGGTTACCTTGCAAACCATCACACACATTATTCCGATGATCTCAAAATAACATCCATCTCCACCTGCCTAAAATTTATCTATGATTAGTAAATTGTTTTATATTCATTTGATCCAAACGAAACAAGATTCGACACTCAATTTTAACGTGTAAGAGTGCTGAATATTGTCCCTCTATAATACAGGCTAGGCGACTTAGGTAATCTAACCAGTACTATATTCGTGGAACATTAGATAAAACCAATTTACTAAAATAATATTGTCTTATAAATGCATGTGTTATACCGATTAATTTTATTGTGTATTCATCGATATAACATTAGAATACCTACATCACATTTTAGTGTTAAACATTCATCACCACCTAAGTGCCCTAATAACCTAGCATCAAATGAACCCAACCTAATTCTCACGCTGGCTCCATAAAACGCAGGATTCAGCTGCACCTAGATTTAACTCAGAAAACTCGTTGTTGATCACCCCAGCACCTTCTCAGATGACCTATCATTTCAAGAGACCTAGCTAGCACTTCTAAATAAATAGTAGGAAATCTGAAATAAACTCACCAACAACGAAGCCATAAATTCCCGGCGGGATAAACACAAACACGAAGCCCTCTCGTACTACCTGTATCATGTTCACTGCACTAAATTGAAAAATAATTTTAAATATTAAACTACGCAATTTCGTACTTGTTAAAAAAAAGTATGTATTTCCTATTACAACGCCTGATGCTTCATTATCAAATCGAAACCCTATTATTTATCACTTATGTGTTTTAATTGGGCGGCCGCCGCAAAAATAATTCGTGCACGTAATTACTATTGTAAAGCCAGGCGTTGACTGCATCAAACCCTAATGTTTAACACTAAAGTACTAGGTATAATCTGGCGCTCGCCAAAAAAAAATTGAAAATAAATTATTAATTTGTGCACGTAATCCCTATTGTAAAGCCAGGCGTTGACTGCCTTCAAAAGAAAAATATAAACCAAATTATTTTATTGCACTGTTAAATAGATGAAATAAAAGTAATAACTCAGTTAAAATAATTTGGTTCTTGAACTCAAGAAATTGCAATCATGTATCGTAAATAGAAATCAAATAAACAAGCACGTCTGTGATCCTAAGTTGAGCATACCTAGAACATAAAAAATATCACCTTTAATTATCACACAAACACCATAAAATATGTCGCATTTTATATTTCCTGATAAAAGATAAAATATCGCAAACAAATCGCAAAAAATAAATAAATAAAATAAATTCCTTAATTAATACAATGTTCCTCTAAATAATGCGTTAAGAGGCCGTACACGAAATCAAAACCGGTGAAAGTAGGCATTCGATGCCGTCACGCACACGCGCGCGACCGCTCTGTCACGTGTGTGCGTGAGACAGGAGTTGTCGTCTGGCGATCAACCCATTTTGATCCTTTAATATTTTTTACGTGTGCTTTACTTTCATGTATGTGCCAAATGAAATAAAATGTCTGTTAATATAAAATTAAGCATTTATTTATTATTCAAAACATCTTAAATCAGTGGACTGGCACATTTATTTATTAAAATGAACAAGGTCTAAGTTCCATTGAACGGCATTTTCTAGGGTCGACAATTTCTGGGAGCATGCACTTGTAGTAATAATCTACAAATCGGTTCACCATTTTTGTTTCCCAGAACTTGTCGTCCTTCTTGATGATTGCAGTTTTTAATGGAAAATCTTTACCAGTCCACACAGCAAACAAGCAAATATCTTTTTTGGTAATATGTAACTGCCCCTGTGCTTGGTAATACCAATTGTGATTAGTATTCAATATTATTTCCCCTTTTTTATAAATTTTCCAAATATTAATTTTTTTGGAACGAATTGCGTCGTAAGCACTCATGCCGAATGCTGTTGATGGGCATTTGATTTCGATAATCCCGTTTTCATAGATACTGTCAGGAGTGGCGCCTATAAAAAAGTTTTCTTCGTCTAAGACCGCACTTATTTAACGTAATGTTCTCCTGCTTTGCCAATTGCAAAAGTGCAGTTGCTTCGTTGCTTTTTCCGTGTAATATAGCGGGTACGTGATCTAAGGAGTACGAGTATAACATTGATTGGACCAGTTTAGCTGAACTACTATTTTTGCGCCTTTTGCACACTTTGCCAAAATTGGATGCAGTGACTAGGCTCCGTCTCAGCTCCAGCCATAGTGCACATTCGGCTTGTTGTCCAGTTTCTCTTTCAATTGCATCTTTGTAAGCTAATTTTTGTTTCAGATGCTCCACATACTCGTTCTTTAAAATAAAGCATAGTTGTTAATAAAAAAAAATACTTTTAAATTAAAAAATATTAAAAAAATATATTATCATTCAATATTCTGCAAAGAACCTTGGCAGTTTCATATTCATCGGGTGTCATATCCGGCTTTTGGCAAATTTCTCCGTAATCTGCATTTCCACTATTAAAATCGATGCGCCGTTTCGGTTTCCAAACCTTTTTTTTTTGAGTTTTTTTTTCTTTTCCTCATCTCAAACCTTTTCACAGCCAGTGAAGGACTTTTTGCTGTAACCTTCTTATATAGCGATGCTATTGCAGTACCAGTGTTGAATGCAACTACAGCAGCGTAGCACCTCAATGCATATGAATTATTCAAAGCGTAACTAATGCGCTTGCCTCCAGCGTATTTGGCAACCAAAGAATTGAATTGCTCAGCTCTGTAAAAATGTAATTTGATATTAAGATGTTTATGTGCAATTTTACTATGTGTATAGCAATTTATAAGATCCATACTCTACAAGCAAAAACTACTATTATCAAAATTGTGCAACAAGCTTTTAGCGTGAAAACCCAGAGCGATCACATTTGATGAAAGTTTTTTCAGCAAAATTGGTATATGAGGTACATAATTTGGCTCTAGCTTTTTTTTCTTTTTGCAGTAATATTCTTCACAGCTACTATGGTCGCCAAATATATGCAAGGGACTGTTAAGTATATCTTTGTGCAGTTTTTTTATCTGTTCGGCTGGAGACGAGTTTTCAGATTTTCGGAACCTTACTGCCGATTTGACTGCAACCCGAAGACGATTAAGTCGCTCAATTGTAAGTAATTTTCTCTGGTCAAGGGGAATCGAGGTATCTTTCTTTAAAGCAATATTCTTTCCATTGTAATTACGCAAAAGATGATTAGAGCACTCAATTTTTTGAACCGTAACCGTAGTGTAGGGCCTGGCGTCTAATATTTTTTTATATGTACTCGCGTCACCGTCTGCAATTAATTTTGAGTAGACCAAATTATGACCTTTTTCAGATTTTTTGAATTCTTCTACAATTGCTGCTTGCTCCATGCTTGTTCAGGAACCTGTAAAGAAAAAAAAGAAATTGGAATACAGCTATATTATATAAAAGAAGCAAACAAAAAAGTTCTCTCGTCATCACCTTTGTGATTTATGTTGCATTTATGTTTAGGTGCTTCTTGTTCTTTATTTTTAGCCCTCATACAAATCACGCAGTATTTATTTTTTACTCCTAAATGTAAAACTTTGCCAGAATTTACTCCGATTATAGCACCAACACCCGACAGTGAAGAATAGTTTGTCTTATATGACCGTTTACTCCAACAGGCGTCTGCCGTTACGGGTACCATTGCTTTTCCTGTGGAACTTTTCTCTGTCGCCGTTTCCGCTTCTTCTTCTGCTGCATCCTTCATAGTAGTTTCTGCAGTTTCCTTCCACCAGTCGTGCAAATCATCATGACACCTTTTGTATTGATCACCTGTCAATTCAGGTAAATCTATTGCAGCAGCAAGCTCATTAAAATTTGTGAGTCCGCATCCAATCATAATTACACCAGCAACAGCAGCGTGATTGACATCAAACTTATTATCATTGTCACTGGTATTTATATCAAACTTAGTTCCACACATAGAGCAACGCATCTTGAAATATGAAGACAATCCATGACGAACCTCTTTTACTATTTTTAGATGATTCAACTGACAATTGAATTTTAAGCTATGCTGTGATATTTCTAACAGTTGGTTAATAAAATATTGTATATCAACGATCCTCCTCCCTTCAATAGGTATGGCCGTAACGTCTTCTTCACTTACTTCCTGTAAAATGAAGTAGTTGTAATAAAGATAATAATTAAATTCAAACTAGACTAATGAGTACACCAAATACACATTTTAAGATTTCCAACTGACCTGATCATTTGAGATAATCATTTCATGGTTATCTATACTCTTATCAATGGATAGCATATCTTGGTCTAAAGCAGGTTGGACACTTGTTACACCATCCATTTCCTAAAAATAAGATAATTCCAAATAAATAAGTTGCTCTTCATGTTGTATTATAAATGTAAATAAGTAAAAATTATTATAATTTGTACACCTCTCTATAATCAGTTGTATTCTTTTCGTCTTTGTTTATATCCTGGTTAGCATCGTCATTTGTGATGGTGCCTGACTCATTTTCCGAGGAAACATTTAAGTTGATATCCGTTGTATCACTGAAACCAATTGATTAGTAATTTTGTGCTTAGAGGTAAATTAAAATGTTTTAAACTCACTTCCTAAAATATATATATATATATCGCGTCGCGCTATACAATTCTCGAAACTCACGATACGTCGCGTGACGTCAGCAATCGCGGGATCGCAGAGCGATACGTCCACCCCTTGAAAGCGCCGGGCGCGGACTGCCGACTCGAGGCTTGCGTCGAGTAATATATTGGGAGTTTAGCGTTCTGCGTAACATTAGTTACGCGAAGCACTATGCAGTACAGCGCTTTGCGTAACAAATGTTGCGTAAATTTGAGGCGCGAAGTGGTGCGATAAAAACGTCAATTTGATAATATTAATGGTTTTGCGCACTCTACTTCTCTTTTGATTGACGCTCAGACTGAAACAATAAACCACGCTCGCAAAAAATGCGTCTAAAGTCCCCTTTAAAGAAAAAAGTTATGGTCAGTTCAATGTTTACGTTGTCGGGAAGCGGTTTTTTGCCGCTCGTGTTTTTATGTTTTAAGTGATATATTTTTCATATTTAAGCTCAATACTTGGTGTTGTGAGCATGATTATATATCCCTAGTGATGTGTAGTGCATAATTATGGCCTTTCTTGTGAAGTGTTGTGTGCAAAATGTGTTTGTGTCGGAAAAGTCTTGGAACAGGGTAGCCGGTTTTCAGCTGCAATATTTTAAGGTAAGTGGATATTTTAAGAACCTTTTCTAGCTATTTTCAAGTAGAAACTTTGTAATTCTTGTCGAAAATATACACTTTATGACAACACCAATAGAAAAATCCATCGAAATCGTAGCGTTGCAAATTTTTTGCAAAAGCGGCCATTACGGCCGTGGACCCCTAGCGCTCGAGGGTTGGTGCCAGGGGAGTGGCAAGCGCTTGAGCGGTTAGTTGTTTCAATATATATATTTTTTTGACAATAGTTGTTAATTTTTTTTATTCTTTTTTTATGAAATGAATAGAAATTGAACTGAAGTTTATTAGGGTGGTTTTTTTCTTATGATTGAGTGGTCTATGTAGCTTAATTTATCCGATATACTTAGCTCATTTTCTCTAAAAAAAATTCTCTAAAATTCACAAATTTTTACTTAATTATTTTATATGAAAGTGATAAAAACTGATTCATACATTGTATAGAACATTTTAACAGTAATACAAAGTATTTTTTTCATACTGTTTAGACGTCATTACAATCCGTAAACGGTGGTATTCTAAACCTCTTACAGCAAAAAATCACTACACAGTCGCGGGTTTGAGTTCAATAACTTAAAATCAAATAATAAAAATAAAAAAAACGTTCATACATTAGGTCATATTTGAAACGATCTTTCATTATTGAATGTTAAAACCTACAGATATTTGTTTTTTAACTGTGAAATAACGTACGTAAAATCGCGTGAATCAGCGAAATCGGCAAAATTTCGTGTACGGCCTCTAGAGCGTCATCTAAGGAATTTTCAAATAAGTTTTTCGATCTAAATATAATATATCTTAAATTTAAGAAACATTATTTGAGGAACTAATTAACCTAATCAAACCTGCAGCAAACCACCAGTTGGTGGAATTTGCAGGTCCCTCGTTGAGCCTTAGGGCTAGCTGAAACCACTCACTTACACTTCACCCACTGTATAGAGACCATATTCCCTAACTCGGGACCTAGTCACTGAGCTTACAATATGTTCTCACTATAGCTGTATAGAACCAAGTGTTCCTACGTATACAGCCTTAAAGATGTTTACTGCGCGCGCGCCTGTAACTTTCTGCCCCGATTTCTTGATCTCAAAACCTCGAAACCTCTGGTTGCCTCCCCAAAATTTCAGTTAACCCCGCCTACTTTCCCAGTCGACACCTTGGAATTTTGGGTAATTAAGCTAGGATTTATAGTGTTTAGCTGAATTTGTAAAAAATACTGGCGACAGACGAATCCAATTGAACTAATGTCTTTTTACCAAATATAGGTTGAGGGCACACCAGGTGATCCGCTCCTCTTGTTGGTTCGCCAACATGTCTAATAAATATTCATAACAAGCATAGAAGTTCAATTATTTGAGCGAATGAATATGCTAGTTTTCATAAATATGTCTGATGCCTTATTATTTGTGTGGTTTTCCTCAAATAATCATTGTGTAGTACTTAATGTGAAAAATATTTTAACAAAACGTATTTTATGTACAATACCATCAGTTGAAAATATGGCATCAGTGTTTAAAATTTTACTAAAACCTAGCTGAACACCTCATACAATTAAAATATAATATATCAAGCCATTTGGTAGGTACGAGATTTGTGCTTCGCTGCAGTTGGATAAAAATATATCGATGTAAGAAATCCCATCACTATATCATGTTTTGATATCAATGTTTATCATCATATTTTTATGTAAAATTTACTAATAAAATGCGATATTGAGCATACACCTAATATACCACAATGTATTGAGTACTACACAATATTTCGTGAAGCAAAATATTGCGTATTATCAAAAATAAACTAAAAAATACTTACGCATGATACGATACGACTTCGGCACTGTTTTCTTTGTAATTTTCTCGGGCATTGCAGCCTAATACGCAACAAAACATTTTTCACTAACTTTCTGAGCAATTTCTGAGCTCAAAACATTGGCTGAAACACACTTTTATACTAAAATTTTGCAAAAACAACCACTAAGCAAATAAACAACAACTTGCACAGTCTGACAGAAAAATGGAGGCATAAACCTTCCAAATTAAGTGACACCCTACAGGAGGGGTTTTGTCCTATGTTTATGGATCCTGCATTTTTAGTCGGATTATGCTTATCATTATAATCCGACCAAAAAATGCCTGTGGCGGGGGAGAATCGAGTATAACCAGACGATATATTTCTAGCTCTTTCTATTACGATGAATCACTTCTAGTTGAAGTGAGATAAAACGTGGTTATGAACTAATGCTCAATACAATCTGTCTTTTATACGTTAGTATTATATAGTCTAAGGTATTTCATTTCTCCACTGACAGCTTGTCAAAGACTAAAGTGACTCGACAGGTTGCAGCGATATTCTGTGACCTGTCGCGTGCCTTCGAGCTCGTCAATCACACCCTGCTCCTCAAGAAGCTTGAGAAATATGGAATCACCGGCTCGTTTCACAGCACTATTGCTTCCTTCTTGAAGGAGCGGCAACAGTTGACTGCTGTCAAGGAGGCTCGGTCAGAGTTAGAGCTGATTGGAGACAATTCAGTACCACAGGGCTCCGTAATGGGTAACAATTTGTTTATAATCCTCATGAATGATTTGACATCAGCTGTGTCGGATGCTGAGGTAGTAATGTTTGCTGATGACGGGTGTGTCATTGTCTCAGAAAGCTCGCATAGTTTATTAAAGTCTAAACTTCAAACCACAATGAATGACGTTCACACATGGTTTCGGGCGAACGGAATGACACTCAATGTAGAAAAGACTAATATCATACACTTTGGCCTCAGAGGCAAGCGCCCCCATAATTTAAATATTTCTTGCAACGGTTCGACTGTACCACAGGTTAATCAGGTACGGTATTTAGGATTCGTCGTAGACTCCGGACTCACGTGGACCCCACACATCGAGACGCTTGTAGGTAAGCTTTCCTCAGCTTGCTATGCACTTGGAAGACTCAAGCACAGCATAAGCACCTCAAATATCCGGAAAGCTTATTTTGGGTATTTTCACTCTGTGCTAACCTATGGTGTATGTTTATGGTGCACTGCGGCTGACAGGCTCAGAGTCTTCAGAGTTCAGAAAAGAGCTATTCGTGTCCTGGCTGGAGTAAAGTGGGATTGCCCTGCGAGGGAACTGTTCAGGGTGCATAAAATACTTACCCTTCCTTGCGCGTACATACTTGAGGTCGCAAAATTTGTTCGGTGCAACCTTGGACAGTTCCCTACGAGGGGTGACTCCCAACGAGTTAATGTCAGGGGGCGCAATAATATTGCTATACCTTTTCACAGACTTGAAAAATCAGCCAAATTTGTGCATGTAATGGGTGTTAAATTATACAACAGGATACCGAAAGCAATTATAGAATCTGAAACACTCGGTAAATTTATTGCTGGTTTAAAACGGTTACTCGTCACTAAAGCCTTTTATACGATTGAGGAGTTTCTTCATGATCCATGGACTTGCTGACCCAGGCTATTAGTTTTAGTTATATCATGCGCACTTTGTTACCGTGATGTAGGCTTAAATTACCTATGAGTATTAATTTATGTACAGATAAAAATACCTTGACTTGCTTTAAGGTAGTTATTGACTAAGTATATTGTAATACCTACTGACTTATAATTGTAAGATTATAAATAAATAAATGAAATGAAATGAATGATAGTTTGCAGTTCCACGCTTTCTCGTTGGCTCTTATAGGTCTGTTATTTAGGTCGAAACATTAATAATTGTTTTAACAATTAGTGAAAATATATTTTTGCCTTGTTTTTAGAGTAATAATTACGTTAAGTTTATGATGAGAACGGATGTGGTCCTGTTCGAAAACAGTTCTGCGAACTTGAAAAAGGTATATGTTGTATCCCTTTTCTTGACCCTAAGCCACTCCTTCTAATTTGTGAGACAAATTATACAACTTGAACAAGATAGAAAGTGATGGATAATCTTTAACCTTTGTATGAAGTCAAAAAATATTGGCCTAACAGCGTGCCGTCGGAAGGTTTAAAATTATTCTATTGCAGTGAACACAATTACAAATTTACATAACATTTTTGTTAATTGTTTGACTCAGTATTACATAATGAAACCTACCTTATATGTTATTAAACAAATGTTGTGAAATATACCTTAAATAAGTAGAGTAGTAGTACAAAAGATAAGTTTTCTTTGAAATTGTTGATATCTTAATACTATGTGACAAATATTGTTCGTTACAACTGTCTCTCTAAGACAAACTTATTAAAAAAAAATCTAAGAAGCTGGCTGCAAATGTGTGAGTTTTTTTATGTGTCAAATAGATTTTGATATTACACTCAATGATATTTGTATATAATATCATTGATTACACTACGGTTCATTTCTCGCATATGAGCACTGTGTGCGGTGTTTGCTCACTCAGAGTCTGTTCAAAACATTATTATTATTATTATTATTTTTTATTCATAATTACTACGAGATTACATCCCAGTTACAGTAACTACTTAAATTAAAACATTAAAAAAACATTAATTACAAATTTACATGTCAATCATTATTTACAATTTTCATTAGAAAAGTCATTACATATTCTAAATATTTTTCCAATGTCGTCATCAAATATATCACAATTAGTAATATTCAGGAGTGCATTGAGAGCTTTGAGCATACGGCAAATAGGGGACTGCACGCGCAAAACTGTACGACATCGTGGAAACGCAAACGTGTCGTAGCTCCTATTGTCTCGACGCTGCTGAATGCTTCGGAAAGGTACATGCAACCTACAAAGCTTTTCATGTAAATCAGACGAATCAATAGTTCCACGAAGGACCTTTACCGCAAATCTGATTTCATCCTGGTTTCTTCTGTATTCCAGGGAATTCATACCAAGTGTGCCCAATAGAAACTTGGTAGGGTATAAAAAGGGATAGTAGCCCTTAGTCTTTTTGTAGAGAAATCTCAAGAAAGCTTTTTGCACTTTTTCGAGCATTAAGGTGTATTTAGATTCATGCGGGTTCCAGACACAGGCACTACTCTCTAATTTACTTCGGACAAGGGTAGTGTACAGAAGTATTACAACTTCTTTGTCATGGAACTCACTCACATTACGCAGTACAAATCCGAGACGCCTGTAGGACTCCTCAGCAACGGTAGATATATGCTTATTGAACGTCAAATGGTCATCAAAAATGACACCAAGATCCTTTATGGTAGATGTACGAGATATAACATCCGTCCCCGACCTGTACTGGTATGCACGAGGGTGCTTGATCCGGCCAAAGGAGATAACATGGCATTTAGATAAATTGAACTGCAACCGATTGTCTTCAGCCCATTTACACACCGCATCGACATCGCGTTGTAAAGCTTCACAATCACTTTCATTTGTTATCTCATAGAATAGCTTGAGGTCATCTGCATAGAGCAAGCAATTTGCATGTGTAAGCACATTGGCCAGATCATTCACCATCAATATGAAAAGCAATGGGCCAAGCGTGGAACCTTGACTCACACCAGAGCGCGTATAATAGGGCCGTGAGGAGAAGCATCCGTACTTCACGTATTGCTGCCTATCCCGCATGTAGTCAGCAAAAAGCTTAAGGAGGCCCGGAGCAAATCCAATAGAGTCTAGTTTAGACAGAAGAATATCATTGTCTACTCTATCAAATGCCTTACGAACATCAAAATAAAGCACATCCACCTGATTTCCGCGGTCCATGCTATCCGAGATATAATCGACCAGCATTATCAAGTTAGTGTCGACAGATCTGCCGGGTCTGAATCCATGCTGTTCATTGCAGATGAAATTATTAAGTTGCTTATAAATTGCACAATGCATTATTTTTTCAAACACCTTTGCAGGAGATGAAAGAACTGCAATTGGTCTATAGCTCTCTACTGAGTCCCTGCTACTCGTTTTGGGCAATGGCGTCACTCTAGATAATTTCCACTGCTTAGGAAAAGTCCCTGTTTGAATGATTAAGTTCATGATGTGGCAGAGTGGTTTTGCAAAAACACTACGGCAATCTTTCAAAACAAAAGTGGGCAGGTTGTCTGGGCCAGCTGATTTTGTGGACTTTAGTTTCAGAATACTTTGCTCCACATCTGAAGTTTGTAAATTTGGAATGCTAATATAACCCCCATCCGGTAAACCGTTTTTCTTGGTAGAGTTTGAATCAAGCTGCGGGATTTCTTCAAAGTACACACTGGCAAAATAATCAGCAAATGCCGTGGCAGCATCTTCACCAGAATAGGAATCCCCTTTGTAGGTAACTGTAGGTTCAAAACCCCCACAAGAACGAAGGCTTGAAATATGTTGCCAGAATGCCCTAGGGTTGGTTTTTAGATTACTTTCGATTTTTCTATTGAAGTTCGAGTACGCTTGAGTTATACGCAGCTTAAGCTCATCACGGAGTGAGGAAAAACGAGAGTATACCAATGAGCAGTTTGTTTTTTTCCATTCACAATGGAGAACAACCTTACGCTCAATATCTCTAATTATGTCCGAGGTAAACCAGGATGGATACACTTTGCTAGGCGCTAGAGCACGTCTGATCTTTTTAGGTACAAAAATGTCAAATAAACTATATAGAATGTCATAGAAAATGTCAGTTGCCTGGCAGACATCCTGAGAGAGAAGCACGCGGCCCCAATCAGCATCAACTATAGCTTGGTACAGTAGTGGGAAATTTGCCTTAGCAAAGTTCCAGTCCCTATCCGGGTCGATGTTACTAGGAGGCATCAGATTTGCACGCCGTCCAGTCGCAACATTTAACTCTACGTCCAGAGGAGGATGAAAAGAATCTGGACTAACTAATCCTTGATTGAATGCCTGCGAAACCGTTACAGCATCAATACACTCCTTCGTCAATATAATATCAAGCTTTCCACCATGAACATTATATTATATATTTCCAACATGATCTTATTCACTCGTTCAAGCGACGTGACGTCATCAGTGACGTCACTTTAGCGCGCTATCATTGCATATGAAAATGAGGTAGTGCAGCGTGTACGATACGACAAATTAAACGTCAAAATTAATTTGGGTCGAGTTTCGTGGGATTTTTTTCGGTTTGTTTGGAGTTCAAAAACAAACTAAAGAAATGGATACAATTCACAGGATCCAAATACTTTGTGGCTAAAAACTACTTCGATTCGAACAGTGGCATTGTCTTAAGCGTGGTACCTCGAAACTTGGCTCATAGACAGGTATAAGGTCAAAAAGTAAAAAAAAAAAATACGATTTTTTTTCGATTGCAAATAATAAAGTTAAAAAATAATTTTGTTTTTGTCAAATATCGATAGGTCGTATGGCAGAATGAAACGTAGCCATGACCAGTCTTAAAAAAAACAACTGACAACTGTTCTAAGTAGTCTGTGGTCGGCTTATACAGCTGTTAGTTTTTTTTTATGATAGGCAATGACTACTCATTATATTCTGCCATACGACCTATCGATATTTGACGAAAACGATTTTTTCTAAAAACCTCGTCATTTATGACTGAAAAAAAATGGTATTTTTTATTTATCTTTAATGATCCTATTCCTGTTTATGAGCCAAGTTTCAAGGTGCCTTACATATAAGTTTCCTTTGCGAATTGTGTTCGACGTTTGCAAGAAAACGATCGGACCCGAATGAGCCGATTGCAGCGTTGGTAAAATATTTACTTTTTCAACCGCACTGTTAGCGCTTTCACTGCTCCACCTATAGCAGAAACGATGACGTCATCAATGACGTAAAACGGTGAACTAACACTACGGATTGTTTCTTGAAATCAACGCACACATCACATTCACTGAATATAGTCGGTTTATTTCTATATGCGTGCATTTGTCGAATATCATCGAATACAGTTTTAAACCAGACTAGAGCGCGCTTATGTCAATGTCACTGAGAAAAATTAAAAGTTTGATTTTGTTTTGCGTTTTAAGAAATTATTGAGAGATAATGATTATTCGATAAGATAATTTAATCTAAAACCCCAAAAAAAGTTGAAAAAAATCTCTAGAAAACGAGATTGATGACAAATGTCTTATGAATTTGACGTTTCGCACACGCTGCACTACCTCATTTTCGTAAAGTGACGCTAAAGTGACGCTAAAGTGAAGTGCGCGCTAAAGTGACGTCACTGATGACGTCACGTCGCTTAAACGAGTGAATACGAGCAAGTTTTGAACCGACTATTAGCGCGCTAAAACCGCACACAAAGCTCATGAGCAGGTTTTAATCCGTACTGTAACGATGAACAATCGAATACTATTGCGGACCGACTTAAGTGCGCTCACAGTGCTTTAAACTTTAAAGCGTTAGCGTGCTATTATTTTCATTAGCGCATTTCGGAACTGGGGGTTGATCTGATGATTTCCTACTCATGTAAAACCATTGACGTAAGAAAAACGCTGCGCTGTAAAACGCAGTTAAACGTCAGTAATTATATCCTCATTGAACTTATGATTCCCCTTTTTTTTTCTATGATCATTTATTTATATGTTTTTATTTTTATCCAGATTATGCTAATTGACCGTCCATTTATCTGGTCATTGTAGTGCCGTGTATTCTCCAACTTCGACACTGGCAAAATTGTCCATGTTGACAGAAGCCATATTACAAATATTTGATTTGATTTAACGCAGTGAGTGATAGGTACGTTATTACTGTTTCTCACGAGAAGTTTTTGATATTCGGTTGGTCTTGCAAGGTTAGGCTATGAGTGTAAGTAAACATTTGCTAGCAGACCGCAGTGACCACATCGAAGATCGCATCGCAGAAGAAGCACAACTACTTGCGGAAGAGAAATGGATAATAGAAGCGCTTACTAAAATAAAGAACCAACGGAATTGTTTGCAGGTTTGGTTTGCCAGAGATTTCATAAAATCAATTACACCAGGCACACGTTTGTATCTACAATAGGAACAGGCAACTGAAATATCTTCATGTTTAACACTGCATTAAAAATTAAGTTTTTTGTTTTACTTACCTACCTACCACAATGCTCCTTATGGTTGGTTATTTACAGATAGAAAGGCTGCAACTGGAAAGTTTACAAGCAAAATTGCAGAAACCTGATGCTAAAACACCTAAAGAAACCAAATCAGAAGCACAGAAAACTTCAACAGTTACCACTTTTACGGGCACAATTGTTCCCGCTAAAACCTTTACAGCACAGAGGTCTCGAAATAGCATTGAATTTGAAGTTCCTTTACCAACGAAGTCACCAAAAAGACTTGTGGATCTAGATACTTGTAATAATGAAGAATTAGACTTGGCAGTTTCAAAATCAATGTTTGGTAAGTATTTTATGGATGAAATATATTCCAATTTACATTATTCATCTAAAAATCTTTACGTCCTATATTAACAAAATCATTTTTATTGCAGAAAAGGGTTGGTATAGTCTATTCCACTTAAAAATAAGATGTTTAGTAAAATTGTGGAATTATAAGCGGTATAAGGGATGGTGTAGGTACTAAAAACTGAGAGGGCCTGTTCAGTAAACAAAACTGAACAACTTTCCCAAAGAAACACATTTGGGACATGAAAAAACTATTTGAATTATTACAAACTGTTCCATCAAAGTGAATTTTTTTTTAGATATCCAAAAATGTTTCTTTGGTAAAGTTGTTCAGTTTTGTTGACTGAGCACGCCCTTTCAGTTTTCGGTACACCACCCCTTACACAAAGGCAGTAATTTTTTTTTTCATCTTTTCTAGGCCGAGAATTCAAGAATAACCTTATGGAGGAAGATGAAGAAGATGATGATGACATACTCATAGATATGGACATTTTTATGAATAGCAATTAAATTATAGGTATGCTCCTACTGTGCGTTTCTTTTTCTACAAATGTATAAAACAAAGTTGGGTTAGTTACACCATTTATAATTCAAGAATGGGTGGAATGAATTATCTGTGATTTGTTGAATTTATCTCCACCTAGAAGAGCAGAATAAGTATTAAAATATTGTAAAGATTCACATATAAAAAAAAAACCGGTCAAGTGCGAGTCGGACTCGCGCGCCGAGGGTTTCGATATACCTTTAGTATTTTTGGAAGCAATAAAGTCCATTTTTAGGACCACAAAACTAAATTTGTTTGTAAAGGTTTTTTGCAGATTTCTAAAAAACTGTGCAACTTAGAAAGATCGTTTTATTTTTGCTGTAAAATTTACATCAAAGTCTATCGACTGTAATTAATGCAGATTTTTCCTACCACAAACTTCAGAGATAAGGGAATGGATTTTTTTTTTGACATATTTCATCATAACTTGAAAACTAAGAGTTGTATAAAAATATATTTTAGAATGTGCAAGTAAAGCCCTTTCATACGATACCCCACTCAACCTAGTAGCAACAATTTGAAATTTGGGCCCCCCTTACATCAATAATCATATTATTCTTTAGATTCTTTCATGTGCAATTTAGTTGGACAACCATATTCTACAACTATTACAAATTTCAAGTCGATAGCGTGAGTGTTTGCCGAGATATACAGGTGTGACAGACAGACAGACGGACAAAGTTGCACCATAAGGGTTCCTTTTTTTACCATTTTGGTATCGGAACCCTAAAAATACTGTTAGGCAGAACCAAGTTAAACTAGTGTCTCATTGATAACAGTATACTCAAGGAGGGCACATTTGCAAAATTTTCTGCAAAGAAGGGATTCTTTTCGGTTTTATGGTGTTTTTGTTTTGCAAGGGACTTCCGTACTTAAAACCATGACAGGAAAGTATCATATGGTATCATCCAACCATTTACATCCAACTTATACATCTAAGTATGTGATGATGGCTGAAGTGCTCCTGATCAAAATGTTTTAAAGGGCACTAAACTTAGCCGATTTTCTTTGTTTTAGTGAGACTTCAGTTTATAGAACTATGTAAATAAAATGCAACATTCAACCAGTAATTTTTATTTGATCTACAAATTATATTTTAAATATTAGCGTAATTAAATTAGGACTGAGCCATTCAGTTGATAACACTTAGCGTTTTAATGGCTTGCCATCAACACCGATCCTAGCACTCTTTTCTGCTTCTGTGGGTACATATGCTTCAATAGTTTCCAGGCCCTAAAATGTAAAAAATAAAATTATACAATAAGTTTTGATAGTAAGGGTGATGAAGGACAAATTTCTATATGATTTGCTCATGTCTGCCTCTTTGGCTGATGATAAGGAGCATCCTCTAGAAGATACAAAAATATTGGCGAACATCCACACCCCTGAGTTTTTGAGGAATTAAGTTTTAACTATTTTGAAATTTGACAATGAAACGTACACCTGGCAGACTATGACTATCTGATTAAATACAATGTATAAAACCCCAGAAAATGGTGTGCCACCATAATAGCCCTGCGTCGTAAAGTTACAGCGCTTCAAAATGCAAAAATTTACTACTTCGTCCCGTGATAATGCAGAGACCTGCATGTCTGCCTCTTCGTTTTTTTACATCTTCAGAATTATTTTAAACAGGAGCCACAAAGGCAGACAAAAAAAAACATTATTTAGTATCTTATTTGATTTTTTTTGCTTTAACTCAAAAACGCAGCGACGCACAGAAAAACTTGTAAGGACTGTAAGGTGTTGTATGTTATCGCAACTGGCAACCCTGCCTCTTGCCTAGAAGCTGTGTAATGGCGCGGTTCATGTCTATCTTTATAAATTGTGTTTTAATTGTAATAAACGTGCTGGGAGTTAATTTGAAGACGTTGGTTTCATTTAAGAGGCACCTACAAGAAGATCATACATGGTGTCAGGTAAATAGCGCAATATTTAGCAAGAAACTTGTAAGTGTCGACCTCGCGTCTAATCTACGTTGCATTCCACACGGCAAAAATGGCGGACGCCATCATCCAAGTAAGATTACCAAATACGTTCAATACTGCTGCACCAGCCCTCGAAATAGAGTGGAGAAGGTTCAAACAGCAATTTGAGTTATATTTACTAGCGTCAAACATAGAAGACTCTGACGATGACTCGAGAAAAATCGCATTGCTTCTTAACCTCATGGGCTCTGACACTCTGGAAATTTATAATAGTTTTACTAACTCTAAAACAGACAAGTTAAGTACTGTGCTGACAAAATTCGATAAATATTTCTCGCCAAAAACGAATATTATATTTGAAAGGTTCAAATTCAATCAAATCATACAGAAATCGAACCAAAATTTCGAAGGATTTTTGGCAGAACTCAAAAATGGTGTCAAAACGTGCAATTATAAAGAAAGTGACGACATGGTTAGAGACCGGATTGTTATAGGTATAGCCTGCAAGCGTTTACAAGAGAGACTGCTCAGAGAGGCAGATCTGACGCTTGCGACTACAGTTGATTTGTGCAAGGCAGCGGAATCAACAGCCACACAGATTCAGCAGATGCGATCAGCTGAGAGCAAGAGCCTGGATGCCCTAAGAAGGCACAGTTTTAGTAGCCCACAGCACCAGCCGCCACCACAGGTGAAAAAGTGCAAGCGTTGTGGAGGCATACATCAAGCAAACAATTGCCCTGCATTTGGAAAAATATGCGATAAGTGCAAGAAACATAATCACTACGCGAAAATGTGCAAATCAAGAATAAAGAATAGCCGTCCCGCAGTGCAAGAAGTATTAGAAGAAAATGAAAGGCAAGAAGAAGAAGAGCTGTATATATATTCAATAAACAGGAAGGAAAATAATAAGAGACAGTGGTTCAAAGCCCTGCAGATAAATAAAGAAAAAATAAAATTTAAAATTGACACTGGAGCGGAATCCTCTATCTTGCCAATAGAAATTTATAAAAAACTGAATGCTCCTCAGTTAGAACAAACAAGCACTGTGTTAGTAGCCTATGGAGGGCAAGAGATAAGACCCTTAGGTATAATAAAACTACCGTGCACTTATAATGAAAATACTTACCTGCTTGACTTTTATGTGGTAGACTTCCATGCAACACCACTTCTTGGATTTGGAGCCATTGTAAAACTGGGCATAATTCAGAACATTGACAGCAATGAAGTCATGTCTGAAACTATATTTAGAGACAAGGAAGATGTTTCAAAGAAATACAAACACTTGTTCGAAGGATTAGGCGAATATCCTAAGACCTACACAATCAAGACCCGTGATGATGTGATTCCAACAGTACAGCCACCCAGATCAGTTCCACTAGCTATTCATGACAAACTGAAAGAAAAACTAGAAGAAATGGAACGTAATGGCATAATAGAAAAAGTCAACAAGCCAACAGATTGGGTAAATTCCCTTGTGATAGCGACAAAGAAGAATGGAGATTTGAGGTTATGCATCGACCCAACTCGCTTGAACACTGCCATCAAGAGAGAACATTTTCCCATACCGACAGCAGACAACATTGCTGCTAAATTTTCTGGCATGAAGTACTTCACCGTGCTGGACATGAAGGATGGCTACCTCCAAGTGAAGCTCGACGAGTCAAGTGCTGACCTCACTACCTTCAACACGCCCTTTGGACGCTACAGGTTCCTGCGCCTCGCGTTTGGACTGTCTTCGGCACCAGAGGTGTACATGAGGATGAACTATGAAATCTTCGGAGACCTCCCAGGTATTGGTATTTACTTCGATGATATAATTATAACTGGTAAAACTAAGTTAGAGCATGACCGTAATCTGTTGAATGTCCTGGAAAGAGCTCAAGCCAATAACATAAAGTTTAACTTAAGTAAAATTCAGTTTCGACAAAGTTCTGTAAAATACATGGGTCAGACTTTTTCAGAGAAAGGTATCAGCCCTGATGAGTCATTTGTTAAGGCGATTCAAAACTTCAAAACGCCAGAAAACAAAACTGAGCTGATGAGAGTTTTAGGAATGGCGAAATTCCTAGCCAAATTCATTCCCAACATGTCCAAATTGACAGCTCCGTTGAGAGAGCTTACTTGCCAAAATGTAGCTTGGTCTTGGTCAGACAAACATGACAAGTCTTTAAATGATTTAAAGAAAATTATTATTGCAGCGCCAGTCCTCCAATATTTCGATCCAAACAAAGAAACTGTTATACAGTGTGATTCTAGTAAAGACGGAATTGGAGCTTGCTTACTTCAAAATGATCATCCTGTAGCTTTTGCATCAAGAAGTATGACCAAGACTGAACAACTTTATGCTCAAATTGAAAAAGAGCTTTTAGCTATAACATTTAGTGTAGAAAAATTTCACTATTATATTTTTGGTAGGCATGTGAGTGTCCAGAGTGACCACAAACCTCTTGAAACAATTTTCAAAAAAGATCTTTGTAATTCTCCTCCACGTTTGCAAAGACTGATGTTAAAACTTTTAAATTATAACCTTACTGTGAAATACACTCCTGGTAGTAAACTTTACATTGCTGATTTCTTATCACGTGCATTTTTATCTCATTCTGTACTACTGGTTCCAGGTGCTGGGAACACAGATATCCAAGTTGTTCATGCAAGTAGTGCTGCAAAAGTACCGATGTCCGATGCAAGGAAATGTGAATTCCGAGAAGCGACCACCAAGGATGAGACGCTGTCTAAAGTGACAAATTACATCACCACTGGATGGCCAGAATATCGTAAACTAGACAGTGATTTGAAACATTTTCATAAAATCAAAAATGATCTACAGGTATCTGAAGGGTTAATTTTGTTACATAATTCAAAAGTTGTTGTACCGAAGAGTCTGCAGGCGGAAATGTTAAAGTTCATTCATGAGGGTCATTTGGGAATAAACAAATGCAAGAGACGTGCAAGACAATGTCTTTATTGGCAAGGCATTTCCTTGGATATTGAAAACTACATTTCCAAATGTCAGGCTTGTCAAAAGTATTCTAATAGAAATTGTAAGGAAACTCTACAGCAGCAACAATTACCACTTAGACCGTGGGAGGGAATAGCGGCAGATATCTTCACATTAAATAATAAAGACTATTTGGTCGTCATTGATTCCTTCAGTTGCTGGGTAGAGCTTATTGAACTAAAGAGTAAAGACTCTTCACAAATTGTTCAAATATATATATATTAAAATCACTATTTGGCCGTTTTGGCATTCCACAGGTTTTTCAAGCAGATAATAATCCATTTAATAGTAAGGAATTTCTTAAGTTTGCTGAGGAGTGGGATTTCCAATGCATTTTTTCTAGCCCAAGATATGCACAGTCTAACGGGTTAGCTGAAAAAGGGGTAAATATATGCAAAACTATGCTGAGAAAATGTTTGGAAACCTCAACTGACATCTCTATTGCATTGTTAAATTATAGAAACACAGAATTAGCTAACATTTGTTATTCACCTGCACAACTGCTGCTTAACAAGTCAATTAAGACTAAACTACCTTGTGTAGAGTCAAGTCTAAAACCTAAACAAAACAAACTTGCTATTCAGAATAGAATTAAAAGTAGAGAAATTCAAAAGCAGTATTTTGACAGGCATGCTAAGGATTTGACTCCACTCAATGTAGGAGATGATATACTGTACTATGATACTGATAGGAATGTTTGGCATCCTGCCACTGTACTGTCTAAGTGTAAAGAACCTCGCAGCTACCTCATTCAAAATTACTCGGGATCTGTACTACGTAGAAATAGAATTCATTTAAAGTTAAGGCCTGTAGTTCATAACTCTGTAGAACCTGAAAAAAATAGCATCTCATCCTCGGAGTGTCCTTGTTCATTGTTATGTGGTAACTTTGATGATATTATTTTAGATTCTAAATTGTCAACTGTACCTTCTGCAACAGAAAGACTTAGGAACCGGGCCACAATAAGGATGCCTAGTCGTTATAGACTTTAAGATAAATTAAGTTAATTAACTGTTACTTAATTATCTTTTGTAGCCTAACAGGGGAGATGTAAGGTGTTGTATGTTATCGCAACTGGCAACCCTGCCTCTTGCCTAGAAGCTGTGTAATGGCGCGGTTCATGTCTATCTTTATAAATTGTGTTTTAATTGTAATAAACGTGCTGGGAGTTAATTTGAAGACGTTGGTTTCATTTAAGAGGCACCTACAAGAAGATCATACAAGGACCAAATCGATTCGTATTGAGCTGATCTATCATCCCTATTAATAAGAATCATGAGCAAATCATATACCCAAATTGCAGCCAGCACCCTAACTATGAGGGGTTAAGAGGTTGGCTTTTGAGCTCGCTGCTGTGACCCCTGAAAGTACTTGCTGCCACAACATCTTATTATGTGGGGCTGAGTTCCTAAGTACCTAAGAGCACTTCGACCTTATTATGGGATCTTTTGTGCTTTGCTGCTAGGTTTTTCCCATTGTGAATACTTACCAAAATGACCATATGCCAGAATTAGGTACATTCATGAAACAATTATTATTTATTTTGGTTCCAAGTCTCGGATGTTTTTAGATAATAATAATGAGAAACTGAAGTAAATTTTTTGTATTGGATGCATGAACTCGAAGAAAAAGTAAAATTTTATCTTTTTTAAGATACCAACTGATTGTAATAAGTGTTTTTATTGTTTTTATTATTAAATAGGTATCGTTTATAAAACATACTTACTCTAAAATAGATAAGTCGGCACTCAGAAAATATGAGGTTATTTGTTGATATAGTGTCAAGCTTGGCGTGCTTTTGACTGTACAAGTCCAGCAACATATAATAAACTAGCTGTTGCCCGCGGCTTCGCTCGCGTGGATTTCTTATTTATGTTGTTACCGTTCATTTCGGGGTAATTTTAAACTAAGGAAAAACGGGACTAACCCTGCGCAAATCAATGAGTACAATTCAAGATCCAGCTGAATTTTATATAATATACAGACGTTACTCATAAATTACTCAGAACAGAGGAACTTAGCAGCAGTATCCTAACAAATGTAAAGAGAGAGATGAGAGACACCTTTATGTAATATTTCAAAACAGAGCCAATTCGCAGAAGTAATTGAGAAAAACTAAAACCCTCTCCCTCTGTCTCCCCCCTTCCTCTCCGCCTCCCCCTCCCTCTGTATCTCCCCCCCTCCCCCCTCTCCCCCTGCCCCTTCCTCTTCCCCTTCCTCTCCCCCTCCCTCTGTATCTCCCCCCCTCCCCCCTCTCCCCCTGCCCCTTCCTCTTCCCCTTCCTCTCCCTCTGTATCTCCCCCCCTCCCCCCTCTCCCCCTGCCCCTTCCTCTTCCCCTCCCTCTCCCTGTACCTGTACCTCCCTACCTCTACCTCTCCCTATCCCTGCTCCTCTCCCTATCCCTGCCCCTATCCCTACCCCTAACGTCAATTTAACCGCTATCCCTAACATAGAAACGACACCCATATTTATTTTTAGACATTTCAAACCTATCGCATCTCAACCCCATCCCCAGGGGATGATGGTATTTCACGTTCATCACGTTGGATTTCAAAGTTGTTGTATCTTTCGTAATTAGCGATCCGATAAACCATACAAACAACACCCATATTGATTTTTAGACATTTCAAACCTATCGCACCCCAACTCCATCCCCAGGGGGATGATGGTATTTCACGTCCACCACGTTGAATTTCAAAATTGTTGTAGCTTTCGTAATCAGCGACCCGATAAACCATACAAACGACACCCATATTCACATTTCAACCCTATCGCACCCCAACTCCATCCCAAGGGAATGATGGTATTTAACGTCCACCACGTTGGATTTCAAAATTGTTGTAGTTTTCGTAATCAGCGACCCGATAAACCATACAAACGATACCCATATTCGTTTTTAGACTTTTTCACCCCATTTCCCTTTTTTAGGGGTTGAATTTGGGGTGGATTTCAATAACAGTGATGAACGTTGCATAGAATTACATAATTAATGCCTAAATAATAAATTATCTGGATTTTACTTTAAAAATAAAGAATTTTCAACTTCATCCCCCTTTTCACCCTTAAGGGTGTCGAATTTTCAAAAACCCTGAGACACGTAAATATTTATTTTTATTCGTCAGCCTAAATACAAATTTTGAAGATCCTAACTTCGAAGCTGACGGACTTTCATACAAACTTTCATCCCCTATTTTACCCTCTTAGGGGTGGAATTTTGTAAAACCCTTTCTTAGTGCACCCCTAGGCCTTATAAGGAACCTACATGCCAAATTTGGAATCTCTAGACCCAGCGGTTTGGGCTGTGCGTTGATATGTCAGTCAGTCAGTCAGTGAGTCAGTCAGTCAGTCACCTTTTTCTTTTATATAAATAGATTAAAGTTTGACGAATAAATGAAACAAAATAGGTATCACAGCAATTTTAGCCGACACTGGAGTCAACCCTGGCAATCGACAGCGTCGACTCGGTATATCAAGCTGCATTGCAAACGCGTGGAGTTAGGGTCAATTTAGCTATGACGCGCTATATTTAGGTATATAAAAAGCCGGCTTTTTCCAAGATCAAAGGAGTGCGACTTCTGTAAACTTGTTTACTATTATATATTCTGTGATACAACCAAAATGTTGATATGTGTTTTTGAGGTACTTGCGGCAAGAAATTTACAGGCAACCCTAGGGCGTTGTATGACCTCATGTACCTATAACCTTCCATATAAACCACATTTCGTTCAAATAACAGATAGGTGCATAATCTTGTCGAGGGATCTTAGCCTAAATGATGATTACCGAAAGTTTAGCTTCTATGTAGAATGTCCAATTTCAAAATAAAGATAGGTACCTTTCGCAAAGCATAAAATGTTTCAGAATGCTCGACAATGATATAGAGTTACTGGATGTTCTAGCATGTTACAAAAACGTTTCTAAAGTGTAGGTACTAGAATGTTAGTGTTCAGGTTTTTTGAGTATTTCAGAATGTTTAAGGACACGCAGAACATAACCTACTAAAATAATGGTAGTGTTTCAGGATTCAAAACAAATTTTTATTTTCCTCATTGTGTGTGGATGAAATGAAATGTTAGTTTTTCAGTATGATTGTGAATGTTCATGTCAGAATGTTACAGGGCATTCGGGAATGTTCAAAAATGTTTCGAAACTTTCGTGGATGTTCAAGGATTTTAGAATGTTGTAGGTAGGTTGAAAATTTTTGGGGTTGTTTCAGGACGATAAGTGTTCAAATCAAATCAAATATTTTATTGTATAACTATAGGTATAAAAAAGGTATAACAATTTATTACATGGGTCCACTATAGGTGTACTATTGTAATTACAATTATTTAACACTTTTAACGAATGTCACAATACAAATTCAATAACTAGCTGATGATAATTATAATTTACCGCGGTTCTCCAAAAATTCATTAATACTGTAAAACAATCTCGTTTGTAGCCAGGAATGCACCTTTTGTTTAAATTTAATCTCGGTTAAGTCTCTGAATTCGTCAGGAATACTATTGAAAATTGACACAGTCATGTAAAATATACTTTTATGATAAAATGCAGAAAGGTGCTCACCAGATTGCAACAGTTTGTGCTTACCTCTCAAATTTCTATTAAGGTTACTTTTAGTTTCATATAGAGCCTTATTTTTCTTTACAAACATTGCAACTTCTTTAATGTAGAGACACGGAAGGGGTAAAATCTTGTATTTTCTGAACAGCGGCTTGCATGAGTCAATTTGGGCTAATCCTGTTAGTTATTTAATGTGCAAGAATGTTTTGCAAAGTACGAGAATATTCATCTGTTTCAGAATTCTCGAGAATGGTTATACAGAGTGTAAAAAAAGTAGGTATGATGATCCTTTTTTTGTTGTGTGGCTTTTGTGTTTTCACAATTCCGCCAATATTGCGTGATGAAGTGAATACACAATGGTGATATGCAGAATTCAATGTGAAAAGTGTACGATGATCCTTCTAAAGGGGTGATTCTACATGCTCGAGAAAGGTTATATACAGGATGTAAGAAAAAGTATAATGATCCTTCTAGGGGGTGATTCTACATCACTAATAGATAGTAAAAAAATATTTTTGGTAGTCATGAAATTGGATTATCCTGTACTATGTAGGTATTATATGCATCTTATACAAATACTCTCTGTATGTAAGTCTGTTTTAGAAGTAATATTACCGTGGACAGCTGTTATTGGCCTATAAAGTAATATAATCTTGTAAACAATATATATAATAAGTGCTGTTGTTGTCCCAAATAAACATTAAATAAAATAAAATCCTAAAAAACTGTAAACTTGGTTTTTCATATGATCAATAATTGTGGTAAACCTTCATTCAAAGTGAGTAACAGAGCCATTCAATTTGCTTTTCTTTTCTATCTTGCCATACTACCATAAGAGATTGCTATCTCACTCACACTTTACTATCCTATGAGAATGTTGCAATTAAGTAGGGCCAACATAAGAAGTCCATTTTGACATTTCCTTAACACCATTGCACAGGGCTCGTTTTTCTTAATTTTTTGTACATTTGACAGCGATCAGGATGGACCTATTATGGTGGCCTTACTTTAGTTGCTTTCAGCAGATATTCTAAGAAGTAGTCCTTTAGAGAATTAGTTGTTTTAAAAATGGTCATTAGGATATTGGTTAATCTGGGAAGTGGCCATTTTGGTAAGAGATCACTGTGGGATGAAACACTATAATAGTGCTGCTAATATCCAGTAATAATGCTCATATACAAGAGGCATTACATTTTGTAGTTGAGCTTCCATAACTTACATTGACTTTGTATGGGTCTCCAGTTATTCGCATATCACGTTGATACTGTGAACGCTCCCATCGGTCTAGCAAGCTACGTCTGAAGTGCTGGAAATAAAATCCATTTAAAATTAGATGGCAGAGTGGTGCAGTGGGAGTACAAATAGGAGGAGTTCAATTCTAGGTTAAGACACATTTCCCAATAATGAGTTTTGTATTTGTTTGTTGTTGGGTCTTGCTGAGTTTGTGCAGGAGTACCAAGGCATAAAAATTATCCCAACTATAGTAGGTAGTGTTTTCATTCACCAAAGAAAAACTTAAGCAGGTATTGAAGAATTCCCAAGTGCAAACTCTTTCATCATTTTGCTGTCTTTTTTACATATGATTTTTGTTATCTGTGGTTTTTTACTAAGTACCTATGAAAAAAGACTTCTCTATGTCCATCCTCCTTGTTAGAAGCAAGTGTTATCTAATAGGTTGTAATAACTTACATTGCCGTTAACCAAGTTGTGAATGTGGTAGAGGCCCCACCCAGGCAGTCCTAGTCCTGCCGTGATGATGAAAAAGGTGGGCAGGATCTCGTACCACATATTTTTCTTCAAATATCACCCAAAATTTAAATCACAATTAAAATCCTTACACCGAAAAGTGACATCTGACTGTGAGTTGCCAACTCTTCAGTGCAAATTCTACAAAGACGAAATTGATAAAGCAGGCAAGTTTTGAACATTTGACTTCTTTTATGAGAGGAAGGTATATAAATTATGTACCTAACCAATGGAGAGTACCTTTGTGCCTTGTGCCTCTTGAGACATTCGGAATGGTAATAGGAAATAGCTTACGTTTCCATTGACTGCATAATGAATCCAATACAAGGCTAAGCCTGGCAATCCTACGGCAGCTGTAACAATAAAGTAAGATGGAAGTATATTAAACCACATTTTAGATCTTTAGCATAATCTTTGAGCAAACATCATATTTAAAATTTTTTGACACAAAATACTGTCATATTTTTTATGTCATGTCATTTTTATTAGCAAAAAGATACTTTGAAAAAGATTTTACAATTCGATATATTTTTTATGTTGGCAACTTTAGGTAACTGGTCATCAAAAATGGCAGACGTTCCGATCGACTGTGAATTCCCTGTTTGGGGATTATTGCCGAAAAAAGAGACGGGGGTGGTCTCCTTTTTGTCTAAATATCCAGAATATGACGGCAGGGATACGGTCATCGCAATTTTTGACTCGGGCGTGGACCCCGCAGCTTCTGGATTGAAGGTAAAAAAGTTGTCTTGTCATGGACTTGTTTGGTTGTGATTTTATTGGTTTTCCAAGTCGATATTGGAGCTTTTGTCGGTTTTAGGTGACGAGCACAGGTGAGACGAAGGTCATAGAAAGGTTTGACTGCAGTGGGTGCGGTGACGTGGACACCAGTACTATTCGAAAAGTTGTCGACGGCAGCATAACCGGCCTCACTGGTCGCAAATTAAAGGTAAATTGAACATTATTGACTCAGTAATTTGCGAAAATTCAAAACCTAAAAGTAACTTACATTTGTTTCTGTCAACATCTTTTATTTCAACACCAGTCTAAGTTAAATTGCCGAACTTAAAAGTTTCATGCTTTCACTTTTTTGCCAATGGAATTGAATAGGACAGCACGGGAATTAACCAAGGATGAACCTTAGAGTGCGACAGAAAGACCACTTAATTTGACATCTTTGAAATTTTAATGACAAACCATTTAAAACTAAAACTCAGCATAAAGATAATGTTGCACATGTGGTACCCCGTTAATACACAGGGCCTTCACCAGTTGTCTCAGACCTTTGCACATAATAAAAGAAAACCTTTATTTTAGATACCAGAGACGTGGAAGAACCCCAAAGGCGAGTGGCGTGTGGGTATCCTGCATGCATTTAGTTTATACCCGAGCAAGTTGAGAGAGCGAGTGCAGGAGCACCGCAAAGAGCACCAGTGGGACGTTGGTCACAAGCCTACCTTTGCTGCCGCTAACAAACAGCTTCAGGACTTTGAGAGTGAAATTTGTTAGTATGAATATTAATAACAGCACTCTGAGTGCAAGACACAAGGTAGACAGAATTATGATTTAATCTCTAAAAGGCTAAAGCCTCATTAAATAAGTCTGGAGGCGGTAGAATATTCTGGCAGTTGGAGCAATACCTCATAAACTTCCTTGAAAATTGATGAGAATCCATGAAGTTTTGTCCTTTGTTGTAAAATGTCAGATTTTATTTTTTTGCTTGGTGCGTCACATTTTGTCACCACAACCAGTCACATGCTTTTGGGTACCTGTGGTACCAAAACTTTTTTTGGAGTAGATTGCACCCATTTTCTCCAGAATATGCATAAATTGCACTTCGAACCAGCCCCAGTCGAAATCCCCGATACTGGATGCTGTAAACATAAGTTGTTTAGGGCTCGAATTCTAAGAAATAAAACTTAGAGCTAGGTTTCTTGTAGCGCTCATTAATATTTCAATAAGTTGCTCAATAGGTTACTAGATTAGCCAAGGGTACTACCAGTACCCATGAGCATTGGACTAAAAAAAATATTCTGGTGGAGCAAATGGGGACATATGAATTATTAAGTAGCTGAATTATAATGATGTAGTATATATCCAGAATCTGATAGGTTTAAAGAAACTAGCAAGGTAAAAAAACCAGTATGTGAGTTGACTTTTTAAATAGAATATTATATTTCAGCTGGCAAGAGTTCTACCCTGAGTATAGAAGATAAACTTCAAAAAGAAGAATTGGAAGCAAGAGTTGAGGTTCTCGCTAGTGCTGACAAGAAGTACACAGATCTAGGCCCCACTTATGATTGTGTGCTGTTCCATGATGGTACTGTTTGGAGGTAAGTACAGCACTTATTAACTAAATTGTTTACTTCCAGGGAAATATTACTTGAATTAAAAACAAACTGAAATGTAAACAGACAGTAAGAAAGAAGATATAATAATTGTTTGGTTAATCTGCAATCTCTTATTTCACTCAGAACCTCTCCAATTTCTTCATCATCATCACATGTGCCGAAAGACGTCCACTGCTGGACATAGGCCTCCCCTAAAGATCTCCATGACGACCGGTCCTGCGCTGCTCGCATCCAGCGGCTTCCCTTCCCTTCTCCAATTTCTTGATATCATGTTATCCCCAGCATGGTTCACTGCAAAATTTTATCAGCAATTTATATTCCTTACTCGGGTCTATTATTCCAAGTTCATACAGTCTATACCTCTTCATAGCACTATACTTGTCTGATATTCCAGCAGGACACAAGAAACGTAATGTAAGAGTGTGCTTTAAACATTGTGTAAATTCAAAATTACACAATGTAGTACGAGTATGTGTATGTAATATTGGATGTGTTTCCCTTCCCTTTGGCAAAACAAACCACTACAGTATGGGGTTTGTTTACCTTCTCTCTGACAAAACAAACCACTGCAGTATGGGGTCCGTTTACTTTCCCTTTGACTAAACAAACCACTGCAGTACGAGGTTTATTTACATTCCATTTAGAAAACAACTTTCTGCAGTATGGGGTTCTTTTACCTTCCATTTGGCCAAACAAACCACTGCAGTATGGGGTTTGTTTACCGTCCCTTTGACAAAACAAACCACAGCTGTATAGGGTTTGTTTACCTTCCCTTTGACAAAACAAACCACTGCAGTATGGGATTTGTTTCCCTTCCCTCTGACAAAACAAACCACTGCAGTACGAGGTTTATTTACATTCCATTTAGAAAACAACTTTCTGCAGTATGGGGTTCTTTTACCTTCCCTTTGACAAAACAAACCACTGCAGTATGGGATTTGTTTCCCTTCCCTCTGACAAAACAAACCACTGCAATATGATGTTTGTTTCCCTTCCCTTTGACATAACTAACCACTGCAGTATGGGGTATGTTTCCCTTCCCTTTGACAAAATAAACCACTGCAATATGGTGTTTGTTTCCTTTCCCTTTGACAAAACAAACCACTGCAGTATGGGGTTTGTTTCTCTTCCCTTCGGCAAAACAAACCACTGCAGTATGAGGTTTGTTTACCTTCCCTTTGACAAAACAAACCACTGCAGTATGGGGTATGTTTCCCTTCCCTTTGACAAAATAAACCACTGCAATATGGTGTTTGTTTCCCTTCCCTTTGACATAACTAACCACTGCAGTATGGGGTTTGTTTCCCTTTCCTTTGGCAAAACAAACCATTGCAATATGGGTTTTGTTTGTTTCCCTTCCCTTTGACAAAACAAACCACTGCAGTATGGGGTTTGTTTCTCTTCCCTTCGGCAAAACAAACCACTGCAGTATGAGGTTTGTTTACCTTCCCTTTGACAAAACAAACCACTGCAGTATGGGGTATGTTTCCCTTCCCTTTAACAAAATAAACCACTGCAATATGGTGTTGACATAACAAACCACAGCTCTATGGGGTTTGTTTCCCTTCCCCTCCTTTCTGCAAACAAACCACTGCAGTATGGGGTTTGTTTACCGTCCCTTTGACAAAACAAATCACTGCAGTATGGGGTTTTTTACCTTCCCTTTGACAAAACAAACCAGTGCAGTATGGGGTTTGTTTTCCTTCCCTTTGACAAAACAAATCACTGCAGTATGGGGTTTTTTTACCTTTCCTTTGACAAAACATACCACTGCAGTATGGGGTTTGTTTACCTTCCCTTTGACAATACAAACCAATGCAATATGGGGTTTGTTTACCTTCCTTGACAAAAAAAATCACTGCAGTATGGGGTTTGTTTACCTTCCCTTTGACAAAACAAATCACTGCAGTATGGGGTTTGTTTCCCTTTCCTCTGACAAAACAAACCACTGCAGTACGGGGTTTGTTTCTTTTCCCTTTGACAAAAGCAACCACTGTAGAATGGGGTTTGTTTCCCTTCCCTTTGACAAATTAAACCACTGCAGGATGGGGTTTGTTTCTCTTCCCTTTGACAAAAGGAACCTACTGCATAATGGGGTTGGTTTCCCGTCCCTTTGGCAAAACAACCTACTGCAATATGGGGTTCGTTTACCTTCCATTTGGCAAAACAAACCACTGCAGTATGGGGTTCGTTTATCTTCGATTTGGCAAAACAAACCACTGCAGAATGGGGTTTGTTTCCCTTCCCTTTGACAAATTAAACCACTGCAGTATGGGGTTTGTTTACCTTCTCTCTGACAAAACAAACCACTGCAGTATGGGGTCCGTTTACTTTCCCTTTAACTAAACAAACCACTGCAGTACGAGGTTTATTTACATTCCATTTAGAAAACAACTTTCTGCAGTATGGGGTTCTTTTACCTTCCATTTGGCCAAACAAACCACTGCAGAATGGGGTCTGTTTCCCTACCCTCTGACAAAACAAACCACTGCAATATGATGTTTGTTTCCCTTCCCTTTGACATAACTAACCATTGCAGTATGGGGTTTGTTTCCCTTTCCTTTGGCAAAACAAACCATTGCAATATGGGTTTTGTTTCCTTTCCCTTTGACAAAACAAACCACTGCAGTATGGGGTTTTGTTTCTCTTCCCTTCGGCAAAACTAACCACTGCAGTATGAGGTTTGTTTACCTTCCCTTTGACAAAACAAACCACTGCAGTATGGGGTTTGTTTCCCTTCCCTTCCTTTTTGCAAACAAACCACTGCAGTATGGGGTTTGTTTACCGTCCCTTTGACAAAACAAATCACTGCAGTATGGGGTTTTTCACCTTCCCTTTGACAAAACTAACCACTGCAGTATGGGGTTTGTTTTCCTTCCCTTTGACAAAACAAATCACTGCAGTATGGGTTTTGTTTACCTTTCCTTTGACAAAACAAACCACTGCAGTATGGGGTTTGTTTCTCTTCCCTTTGACAAAAGGAACCTACTGCATAATGGGGTTTGTTTCCCGTCCCTTTGGCAAAACAACCCACTGCAATATGGGGTTCGTTTACCTTCCATTTGGCAAAACAAACCACTGCAGTATGGGGTTCGTTTATCTTCGATTTGGCAAAACAAACCACTGCAGAATGGGGTTTGTTTCCCTTCCCTTTGACAAATTAAACCACTGCAGGATGGGGTTGGTTTACCTTCCCTTTGACAAAACAAACCACTGCAGTATGGGGTTTGTTTACCTTCTCTCTGACAAAACAAACCACTGCAGTATGGGGTCCGTTTACTTTCCCTTTGACTAAACAAACCACTGCATCCCTTTGACATAACTAACCACTGCAGTATGGGGTTTGTTTCCCTTTCCTTTGGCAAAACAAACCATTGCAATATGGGTTTTGTTTCCCTTCCCTTTGACAAAACAAAACCTTTTTTACCTTCTCTTTTACAAAACAAATCACTGTAGTATGGGGTTTGTTTACCTTCCCTTTTTTAAAACAAACCAATGCAATATGGGGTTTGTTTACCTTCCTTGACAAAAAAAATCACTGCGGTATGGGGTTTGTTTACCTTCTCTTTGACAAAACAAATCACTGCAGTATGGGGTTTGTTTCCCTTTCCTCTGACAAAACAAACCACTGCAGTACGGGGTTTGTTTCTTTTCCCTTTGACAAAAGCAACCACTGCAGAATGGGGTTTGTTTCCCTTCCCTTTGACAAATTAAACCACTGCAGGATGGGGTTTGTTTCTCTTCCCTTTGACAAAAGCAACCTACTGCATAATGGGGTTTGTTTCCCGTCCCTTTAGCAAAACAACCCACTGCAATATGGGGTTCGTTTACCTTCCATTTGGCAAAACAAACCACCGCAGAATGGGGTTTGTTTCCCTTCCCTTTGACAAATTAAACCACTGGAGGACGGGGTTTGTTTCTCTTCCCTTTGACAAAAGCAACCTACTGCATAATGGGGTTTGTTTCCCGTCCCTTTGGCAAAACAACCACTGCAGTATGGGGTTCATTTACCTTCCATTTGGCAAAACAAACCACTGCAGTATGGGGTTCGTTTCCCTATTTTTTTGTTTCGAGAGCATCAGTTCCCACCCCAAACAATGGCATACATTTTATCTTGTCTTGCTTGCCCTCTTTCTGCTAACATGAGTCCTAGCTAATGGATTGGCGCTTCTTTGATTGCGTTCGTGAAGCACACTGGATTGTTTGGTTAGCCCCTTCTGAATAGATTCGAAACAGAAAATAGTGAAACACACATAATCATCCAATGTATAAACTTATACTAGTGGATTTTAGATCAAATTTTCCATAGAAACTGCATCAGCTGACATATTTTTTATGGAAGGTCAACAGTTTTTTTTTCTTATTTTGACTTATGTTTCATATGGAAAGTTTTTCAAATTCGTTTGCTGAACGTGCTCTCAAATCTACCGCAAATAAAAAAAAACACGGTGTATGAGCATACGCACACTGCGATTTTTCATTGCGCAGCCGTCGTTGCGCGATATTTCCTTGCGATTGCAGCGATACAAACGTTATATACACGTATATGTATCGGTACTAACGCAAGATAGAGGTTCGTTAAACGCGCGTAGGCATCGCGTGCAGGTGCGACGCCTAAAAGTTGCGCATGACTCGTGAGCATTTGCGACGACGGCGCGATAAAAAATCGCTATGTGTATATTGCTGCTCGATTAGGGCGCGTCCCCATTAGGCTCACAGTGAGCGGCTGACTGACTCTAAGCGGCGTATCGGCGGCGTAGCGAGCTGACTGAGCGGCCGACCGCGAGCATCGTTCGCAGCGACTCAGCCGCTCACTGAATGAATCCGCAAGCGAAACGCCGCAAACTGCGTACAGTACGCTCTGAATGGACACTCCGTTCAAACCATACAGGGTGTTAATTTAATTTGGGTGTTTCAGTAACGATAAAGGAACACAAAAAAAATATTTAAAAAAAGTCCTACTTAAAAAAACTCCATTGAAACTAAACTAATGCCACCGCGCTATCGCCGAGCCAGCGAGAGTATCAAGAAATCCTTTATTTTTTTGTGTGTGACTCCAATTTTCCCTTCATACTTTAACGGGCTTAGGACCGTCAAAATGTAATACCTGATAAATAATAAAAAAAAATCATTAATAAAAAAAATTAAGTAGAATTTTTTTTTATATTGTTTTTGTGTTCCTTCGTCGTTACTGAAACAACCCCTAAGCTATGGCACGCAATTAAATTAACACCCTGTATAGGTAGGCGAACTGGAGGCAAACAGTTAGCCGCTCACTGTGAGCGTAAAGGGGACACGCCCTTAAAGTAAAAATTGATGATGCTGTGTATATCGTCAGAGCATGTATCGACACGTCGGAGGCCGGGGATTTACCCAACGCGCTGTTTCTGGGCGAGTACAGCGCGACGCACGAACACGCGCACCTCACGCCGCTCGACGAGATGACGGTCAGCATCAACGTGCACGATGCAGGAAACACGCTCGAGGTGGTCGGCATGTGCTGTGAGTTGTTTTATACTGAAGTTTATATATTTCTATTACAATCGCTCGAAAAATGTACTAACAATCAAGAACGTAAACAAAGGTTGTTTAGGGCTTGCATTCTGAGAAATAAACTTGGAGCTAGGTTTCTTATAGCGCTTGATAGGTTGCTTTAGTAACCATATGGGTACTACCGGTAGCCAGGTACAATGGAGTAAAAAAAAAATATTCTGGTGGAACTCGTGATTGGTTTATGTACGCTGGGAGTCACCAAATATTCGTCCGAACATTCGCCTCGGTAAAATGTTATATTTGGCCGAATATTCGTATTCGGTAAAACCCATGTTCGGCCCATCAGCAGTAATGACTAACATCTAATTTGCAGCAACCCACGGGACGCACGTAGCTGCAATAGCGGCGGGGTACTTCCCCGACGAGCCGGACAAAAATGGCGTCGCTCCGGGCGCTAAGATAGTGTCCCTTACCATCGGAGACAGCCGGCTGGGTTCCATGGAAACCGGCACGGCCTTAGTACGGGCCTGCATTAAAGTTATGGAGCTCAGCAAGAGAATGAACATTGATGTCATCAATATGAGCTATGGGGAACATGCACATTGGGCTAATGCTGGGTAAGTTTAATAGTTAAGGTGGTTGCTGAGTGGCAGCACCTTACTTTTAGAAATAAATTTATTGCGTCGCAAATACAAAACTTTTCATTAGTGTTGTTCGTTTGGCGGCAATATGGGGTAGTTATATATATTATAACCCATAACATCATAGCTTAGCTTATCATTTATAGCTTTGTATAGGTAAAGTGCTAAAAGTGGCTTTTTTGGCACTTTTGCAATACAAAGCTGTTCACGATAAGCTAAGGTGTGAGGTGATGGATAATAAAATATAGAACTACCCCAAATTGCCGCCAAACAAACATTCCTTGTTAAATGTTTTGTATTTATGACGCTATAAATTTATTTCTCAAAGTCGCAGCACCTTTGCTCAGCAACCACCTTAAGGTTTTTAGGTAAAACGGATTAGATAAAACCATAGACGAAGAATAAGAAGGACTGACAATCCTTTTGTCCGGCTCCAGTGTTTAACATAACCCCACCCCACTAACTTAGGATACACAAAGTGGGTGCCAGAAACGATTTGCACGTCATTATGTAAAATGCCGATGCGTCGTGTAAAATATCAAATTTAAAAATTTCTCGGCATATTCCAAAATACCAAGGCATTAATGTGAAGCATCGAATCATACAATTTGCCTATAAAAGGCTAGGGCGATGACGTATGTTTTTGTTTCCAGCCGCCTGGGTGATATATTCTGCGAGGTGGTGAACAAGTACAACGTGTCGTGGGTGGTGTCCGCTGGGAACCACGGACCCGCGCTGTGCACTGTGGGCGCGCCGCCGGATATAGCGCAGCCTATACTTATTGGTAAGTGCCATCGTCAGTGCCTTGGCCAAAGAACACCCCGTACACCTCTTAGACAACGTGCGTGCAACCACAAATTGTCAAAATTTGAAATAGTTGCGCCCGCACGTGCACGCAGTACGACTGTATACGACGCACAAAATAACTTTGGCCCTGTCATTGATGCGCAGAAGTAAAAAATGGCCCATTTTTTACTTCTGCACAGCAATGACAAGGGCCATAGTCATTTTGTGCGACATGTACCCGGTGGTCGCGCGGGGAAGGAGGGGCGATGCCGCGGGGGCGGAGAGTGTCCGTTCTGTTTGGAAGGCCATGCCCCGACTAGGCGTACAGTGATCCGCTCACTGTGAGCCGACCGACTCTGAGCGGCGTATCGGTCGCTCACTCAATTCGTTCCGTCGGCGTAGTGAGCTGACTGAGCCGCCGACCGGGAGCATAGTTTGCGGCGACTCAGCTGCTCACGGAATGAATCCGCAAGCGTAACGCCGCAAACTGTACAGTAAGCGCTGAATGGACACTCCGTTTAAAATAAATAGACAGTGAGCGGCTCACTGTGAGCCTGGTGGGGACATGGCCTATAACCAAAAGAATACAATAGTCTACTATAATGGCAAATAACTTAAATGCTGACGTTAATTTGCTACGCATGGGTTACACGCGAAGAACCTATGAAAGATTTCGATTTGCATGCTGGCTCCTCGCTCCATTTTTTTAATTCTGCGGATTAACGGTCAGCTTGGAGTTAATTTAGGATGTTCTAACTAAATAAAGACCGGGTTAAAAGTTTTCTAAACCGGCGAGCGTGTATGAAAGGGTTGATGGAAATAGAGGAAGCGAAGGAAGTATGTCAAGATCGTAGCAGGTGGAGGGCTGTGGTCTCTGCCTACCCCGCAGGGAAAGAGGCGTTATATTATGTGTGGTCGGAGTTATGTGCTATTATACATAAAATAAATAAAATAAGTTAACAGACTGCCCGAACGTGTTGTCGAAAGAGACAGAAATTAAGAGAGGTCATATATATTTATGAATTTTATTGATATCAAGACAATTATCATGGTATAATTATTAAGAAAACTAGCGGTCCGCCCTGGCTTCCATTATGAAGAAAGTTTTGATATTATTATTAATTAAATATTTAGTTACTAAGTAATAGACAAGGTTAGATTGATGCTCTGCCTACTACGTGAGGGATATAGGCCCGATGTTACACTGATTTACACATACAGGAACCATTAGTCAAATTTTACGTGTCTATTCCCTGTTGAAGATAAAACCATTAGTCACTAAGACTGCTGTTTCTTAATTTCAATTTTGATTATCAGGGATTACGATCGCAAAATGTCACGTTTTTGGAACTTGGAAAAATTTTGATATTTTGTGGACTTAAAATTTTTTTCAGTATATTTTCTTTAGTTTTCTGCTCTTTCGTATGTTAGAAATGTCCTTAGGCCCAATGTCACGTTCGCACAATGTCACGATTAGGTGTGACATTATGCGAATGTGACATTTTGCTATGGTAAACCCTAGTGTGTCATTTTGTGAACGTGACATTATGCGCCGGGAGGATAATTATCACTTGGAACCCTAATTATTTGAACTGTAGAGTGTAGTGTTACCTTTGTGTCAGGTGTGGGCGCCTACGTGTCCCCGGAGATGATGTCGGCAGCGTACTCGATGCGCACGCGGCTGGCGGGGGGGGCCTTCAGCTGGTCCTCGCGGGGGCCCTGCGCCGACGGGGCCCAGGGGGTCTCCGTCTGCGCGCCCGGGGGGGCCGTCGCCTCCGTCGCCAGGTGGGTAATCGTATCATTCGCCGTGAACACCTTTTTTAAAGATAGTTCTAACCTGGATATCGAGTCCTTTTGGCATCATTTAATTTTATTTACTCCCGTATCGGAATATTCCAAATTCGAAACCAATGACAGATTCGAAATAGAGGTCATTGTCCGCTATCATTTCCATTTCCGTACTGTTCCATACTACGAACAGTGCGGAAATGGAGTGTGCATTATTTATTATTGTGCGACTGTTAAACTTATGCCTACTGCTTACCAACCCATTTTGCAGCTATAAAAACTAGTTTGCATATTATAAAACTAGGAATCAGCTCAAATTGTCAGAAAAAGTAAGCTTGTAAAAATACTTACAGTAATAACTTTTTACTCGACATTTGGGTGACGACTACAGACGTGGCGTCTATATTTTAAAAGAAAATGGAAAATACAAGGAGGACATAAATCTACAAGAGGCTGACAGTAACCATGTACCGGGTGTAACAGTACGCAATGAAATTCATGTTAATGCATCTCCATCCAAAGAACTTTACGAAAGAAAATATTCGTGACTTTTAAGACAAAACAATTGGGGCTGAAACACGAGATCACTTGACATCTCCATCAGCTGCACACTCCCTAGTCATTATCCACTAAATCACTAAATGCACAAAAAAACTAAAATTTCAATCGAGCAGGTAAACGTCCACATCGAGTTCCCCCGCCAAATAGACCTAAACATGTTTTATTTTTTAGTAGATTTTACAACAAGTGCACAAAACGAACCATTTTCCCGAGACTTTTAGCAGCCCGAGCCGAAGGCGAGGGCTGATAGTAATGTCGAAGATAAAATGGTTTTGTGGACGAGTTATAAACTCTGCTTTTCACTTTGATTGGGAGGAAATAAAACGTAAAAGTATTCTCTAAATGTAACTGAAGAATGAGTTGTTCTGCTTTAGTGAAGAATATGTTGACGCATGGGGGGGTGCAGCAGGCCCGCGCGCAGGGCGTACACCACCGCGATTACTTGCATGCCCGCGGTGCACAAAATTCGATTTTGTGCAGCCTATATCCTGCACAAAGAAGCACTTTCAAAGCATGAGAAGTGAAAATTATATTTTATAATATCCGAAACGGCGTAGACTCGCTCTATTTGCATTGTATTCTGCATGACATGACATTCAATAAGTATTCTGTAAAGAATCTACATTGAATAAAATTATCTGAATCTATAGCCTGGATGCCAAATCCTTTGGCCGTGAACATGTTTGTTTGAATGATGCCAGATTCACTCTGCGCAACAGTCAGCTGATGAACGGCACGTCAATGGCGGCGCCGCACGTGGCGGGCGCAGTGGCCGCGCTCGTGTCCGCGCTCCGGCAGAAGGCGCTGCCCTACTCGCCCTACTCACTCAAGCGAGCGCTCGAGAACTCCGCCTCGGTCCTGGCACACGTGGAGCCGTGGGCTCAGGGCGCTGGCCTACTTAACATTGAAAAGGTAATATCATAATATCATATCATATTCTATTCTGATTAGAATGACATCAGGACAGCGAATGAAAGCAGGACAGCGCTATGCGTGAGAGCAAGACGAAGCTAATCGAATTCACGAGTGTCAAGTGTTGTGTAAACAAAAATTGTTCAGTAAGATTTATCTTCAATTACACGTGCTGTAGCCACAATTTACAGAAAAACGCTTAGTCTATCGTTTGACATACAGAAAGTAAGAAATATCTACATTTTCAACACATTTGAAGTTAAGATTTAGATAACAAAACATCTGACCCTTTCGTGAATTCCGGTATACGTATTTCTGTCTTTCCAATATCTTAGACGTCGCATCGTCCTGATCTAATTAAGCTAGATTATTTCGACTGTAGCTGGTCTCATATCAGGTAGAACAAAGTTCCATATACTTCCCATATTTGATCAAAGAGCGCTAGAAAATTTCGCCGTAATCTCAGGCAGTAAGAAGTCCTATTTCCTTCATATTCCATCAAACGAGCGCTCAAAAACTCTGCCACAATCTACGAATAAATTAATAAGTTATAAAATTTAACTGCGCTCAAAACATTACCCAACGAAAGTCGTGTATTAGAAGAAGTCGTGTCACCGCGCCAATTACTCAACTACCACTAGCTGACATTGCAGCACGCACGCGAAAGGGCCACTTTTTAGAGTTTGAGTTCCTGATTTATTATTTATTCGCAGGCTACAATACTGAATCTGTAAAACTGCAGTGGTAGCGATAATATCAGGACCTATGACCTGATGATGGTCCTGTACATATATGTAAGTAAATGATTGACTCATTTGGTTGCAGGCATTCGATATCCTCTCAACGTACCACAAGCAACCGGAGCGCGACGTGACATTCCAGATTCAGTGCGGCACCAACAACGCCAAGGGGATCTTACTGCGGCCAAGACCCGGCGACTTGCCTAAGGATATCGGCATCACTATAGAACCTCGCTTTCTACAAGACCACAACGATAGAGAAAGTAAGTCTTTTTTACATACCTCACCATACTATATTTTATGGCGTGCTTCTTCGGTGCTAGGCAGACTTGAATGTGCGGGGAACAAATTATATTTACTCAAGCCATCGTTGCAGAAAGCACTGACACAGATCCGAATTTTAAAAGCACAGTTGCAAGACTTAATAGGGAGTATGCATGTAATATAAATTAACTTGATTTTTTTATTTCTGATACTTTATTGCGAGGGAAGTTTGAATTTGCAAAAAGCCTCGCCATTGGTCGAATCGAAACGTGACGTCACGCGCCATGTCGTAGTGTCGATACTCATACTGTGCTGTTGTATTTGGAAGAAAAATTCGGCTTAGCTCAGGGACCCTTTGTACAAGAAAGCTGAAATTTTGTATGAATACGTATTTTATTCACGCCGAGAAAGTGGTAAAATAAAATCTAACAAAATATTTTTTTTTAGGGTATCTCCCCTACAAGTAAAGTGGGGGTGAATTTTTTTTTGTTCACCCCATTGTGTGGAGTGTCGTTAGATAGGTCTTTTAAAAATAATGTGAGTTTTCGAAGATAATTTTTCGGTTTAGGGATCCGTTTGCGTAATATTTAGCTTGAAAGCGAAATTGTTTGTTGGAATCACCCCGCCTTTCCTGCCAGATAAACTGTTGTTATTGGAAATGTATAAAAATTCACAGTAGTAGTATATATGATGAAATTGAAAGGACAACTATCACAGACAGCTAAGTAGGCTTTACAGGTAAAGAAGGTAGCTATAGCGGAAAAAATAAAAATTGTAATATCAGTCAGGCGCTAGGACCTCGCTGAGAATATTAGGAGGTAAAAAGTTTGTTATAAACGTTATGAAATACTTAAGCAAAACCTGCTCTGCGATAAAAATATCGTAAAAAAAACTACAGAACCCTATACTGCGCGTGGCCCGATACGCACATGGCCGGTTTTATAAATTAAGGATTCGTTTGCGAAAAAATTTGCTCAAAAGGGCAATTTATTGTCAGGGTCGTGTCTCCCTGCCAGCTAAACGGTTAATATGGAAACATGGAAAAATATACAGTGCTTACCACCACATGAATATGAAGAATTTAAAAGAAAAACAGCTAAGTTATCTTTACAGGTTAACGAGAAATAGTCAAAACACTGAAAACAATGGAAATTGCAATCAGGCGCTGAATCTCGCTGTTCGTCAGGAACCTGCTCAACAATAATAATTTCTATTCTATGGAATAACTATGGAACCCTATGCGCGTGGCTCGACACGCATGTTAACTATACAAACATGATAAACTTACATTAAAGTGATCTTCACAACAATTTAAATACTTACGATATTGAAAATGCTTCAGTTCCTCTCATCACCTTATACCATTTTTTTCGTGTTTTCACATCTCTCGGATCCGCAAAAACCACATTATCTGTAAACTTCTCATAGTATTTGGGCACTTTGGCATAAGACAATACCCTATAAAATGTATTTTTAGCATTTTTCATCATCTAATAGCGATTAAAACTGAAGATCTTCAGGTTTTACCTTTACAAGCCTATAGTGAACAATACAGAACGCGGCATGTGACGTCATCCAAAACGCGCGAAAAATGGCGGCGTTTATCCATGTCAAATTTAATCGATTTTTCAAATATTACTTTATGAAATTATTTAAACATTTCCAACAGTAATTCTATATTTCACCATGGTATAACGATGTAAGAAGTAAATTACACAAATAAAAAAAATAGATGAATACTCCCTATTGCGGCCGCGCTTGCGATTTTTTTGGTTTTTGAACTTGGTTATTATGATAATTTATCAAGACAAACTCTGCGATTGTAAAGCGACGGGGATACTTGTGATGTAACTACATGAAACCTCTTTGCATTCAACTCAGGCCCAAGACAGCATCATCAAATCTCAGTCCTGACAACTTGACGAGTCTGTACGGGCAATCAATCTCTTTATGTTCTTTATCTACTCTCATATCGTTAATCCTCAATAATGCGTTCAAAAATTGTAGGTTAACATCTTCATAATGTCAATCTGTGCTTAGAAACACTCTAAGCAGCATTTTTTTATCTGTGGGAGTGTATTATGAAGTATTGAATTACTAACAGTCATCGCGGGAGACCTATTAAACAATTTTTTAATTTTTATAGGCGCGCCATTGACAGCTTGATGCGTTTGTAGTCTGTGGCTGCAAGGAGGTTTCATTGCAATAATGGAAACCTCAGCAAACAAAAGTTGTAGTTACATAATTTTATTAGTTTTGTCATGAAATAAGTGATAAAATCGTTTACGATTTGCCTTCGAGTGTTTTTAAAGCAGCTATAGGAACTTCGCTTAGCAGTTATCACCGGAAAAAGAGACAAACAATAGGGTTTGTTTTTGAACACATTATTTTAGGATTCACGATATGAGAGTAGATAAAGTTGTGTATGCAACTCCACATAATTAGGTATAAAACACTCGTGTCTTCTATTATGGAACTTGGCTCGCTACGCTCGCCTGCGTCCCATAAACCGACACTCGAGTTTTATACCCCTCATTATGTACCGTTGCATAAACTACTATTATGACTGGCCTGTTGGTGTAGTTGCTAGTGAGGCTACTCTCTACACCGTGGACCGCGGGTTTGATTCCCGACCAGGCAATGTTTGTTCTATGTCTGGGTGTTTATCTATTTATGTATGGATATCAGTCTCTGGTACTCCTTGAAAGGCTTTGCCTAGTTTGGGATCAGTGGACTTTGTGTGAATTGTCCCCCAATATTTATTTTTATTATGTTTGCACCCGAAGAATGATTTCCAAATAGATAGTTGACTGCTTAACAATATGATGTTATGTTTTTGTAGAATCGGATAAAGATTGTCTACTGAGAGTAAGTGTTCTCGAGAAGTATCGCGGTTTTGCCAACTCCTGTAAGTTTATAATTCTTCTCAATTTTCATTATTGTACGCACGGCAGTAAGCGAGTGGAAGGAAACAAAGCCAGTATAGGCTGAACCGGCGCTACGCTATAAACGCCTGAAACCAGAGACCGCTCAAGGTCAGTGTTTCTACCGACGTGCGGCCGTGTGTACTAGTAGAAACAGAAATCATCACTTGATACTAAAGTCACTTTTTATGCGTAGAATTACTATATTCGTAGAATTTCAATTCCCGCACCCATTCAATCTGAATGTGATCCGGTAGAGATGCAGCTATATGAAAGAAAAAAAAAGTCGTATACACCTAGTCGTCGTCGTCGTAGATATAAGACGTCACATCAAATCGAATGTGGCGCCCTCTAGAGGAGATTATTATTATTCGTCCATGCTATTATGCCAAATTTTATGTAATGAATGTACTTTATTCTAGTATTAAAATCTTCCTTGGTTACTAGGAACAGCTACAACAAAAGCTATGTAGACGTGTGGTGTTGCAGATAAGACAGTGATCCCGCGACAGATCGAGTTCGGGGTGCGCCTGGCGCTCGCCTGCTCCGCGGGCTGGGTGGCGGCGCCCGCGCACCTCGACATGATGAACGCGAGCCGCCCCGTCTCCGTGCGGGTCGACACCACGGGCCTCGCGCCGGGCGCGCACTTCGCCAGGTGACTACTGAGTACATGCTGAGAGAGGAGGATATAAAATATATCTCGATTATACTACCGGCAAGCTTGTGTCACTTCGCACTAGCTTCGCACTTTGCACAGAATAAAGTAATAGTACTATCATACAGAAAGGACACTCTCCGCCCCCTTGCAATTTACCCCGCATCCCCGCGCGCACCCTCCCGCGAGATTCTCGTGGTCCTTCTGAGGGTCTTTTGGACTAAATATGCGGGCCTACTACACGAGCTTCCAATTTCAAATGGGTCTGCTTTACGTATGATCGCTGCGTGCACCAACGCAATGCAAAAGCGATCGAATGTCAACTGCAACTTTATTATGAGATTAGTGGTCATCAGATTATCTTCTATTTCTACGAACAGGTTTCATTTATGTACTCTATGACATAACCACATTTCTCTCCCGACTGTACTGAACCTGCCAGGTTCCGCATTGGCACACCAACGTTTTGTGGATCTAATAGGCACTACACTCTCTACTAATTAGCAAATTTCTTATACCGGATGACGTAGGATAACTTGCAGCGCCCTCAGGGTCTATTATTGAGAGTTTTACCTTGAGTCTCCTAGACACATAAACCCATATTACATTATACGAGAACTTAGTATCGTTATGTTGTATCCCACCCAGATATGTACAAAGTTTTTGATTGACTGATAAAACCTGACAGCAACGACCAAGTCAAGCTTGGTACTTTGCGCAACTTTAGCCCGTACGCCTGTTGAAATAAGAACGGTACAAAGTGCAGTGTGTCAAATTTGATGTGCTCTTGATAGGTACTACAACTACTATAGTCTGACCGCAACCGCTGTACCATTGTATGTATAGGTGGTCGGGGAGTGGGAACGAAGGAGCAAGAACTAGTTGCCGCCGGGAGCGATGGTCCGTCCCTCCCCCGTCTCGCCGGGAGCATACCTATACAGCGGTGGTACAGCGGTTGCGGTCAGACCATACAAATGATGCTACATACCATTCAAGTTCTCTGATAATGTAATTATGCACCATGTTGTGCCTGAGTATGAAAAAGGAGGCATGCAGAAAGGGACAAAACCGAAACAAACGTCTTTGTCTCTGTCTTTCACAAGCAAATCGGCTATTGTCATCCTTTCTGCTGCTATAATTTATTCGTAGCGCTTGATAATTTTTATTAGTTAGGTGAAGTGAGGTGAAAAATTGTGTGTTTTTTTACGTCTCGTGTCTTAATAGCGTAACGAGTTTCGTTACGCTCAGGATTCATTACCAGTCACTCGCACCAAATAATAACTTTGCAGCCTTGCATTATAAATAACAATTTCTGTCCAGTATAAATGCGTTCGACGTGAGCTGCATAGAAAAAGGCCCCGTGTTCCGGATACCCGTGACAGTTTTACAACCGGAGCCGCTACAGCTGTCGGCTCCCGGCTGCCCGCTCATTAAGGAAGACAACGTGCTGTTTAAACCCGCCGCCATTAGAAGGCACTTCGTTATTGGTAAGTGTCCACTGCTTGACATAGTGACAGTTTTACAACCGGAGCCACTACAGCTGTGGGCTCCTGGCTGCCCGCTCATTAAAGAAGACAACGTACTGTTCAAACCCGCCGCCATCAAGAGACACTTCGTTATTGGTGAGTGTCCACTGTCCATTGCTGGACATAGTGTTACCACTGGAGCCGCTACAGCTGTCGGCTCCTGGCTGCCCGCTCATTAAAGAAGACAACGTGCTGTTCAAACCCGCCGCCATCAAGAGACACTTCGTTATTGGTGAGTGTCCACTGTCCATTGCTGGACATAGTGTTACCACTGGAGCCGCTACAGTTGTCGGCTCCCGGCTGCCCGCTCATTAAAGAAGACAACGTGCTGTTCAAACCTGCCGCCATCAAGAGACACTTCGTTATTGGTGAGTGTCCACTGTCCGTTACTTCGACGCCGACTGCCTTTGCGTTCGGACGAGTGATCGAAGTGCTCCGTGTTAAAAAATTTCCCAAAATTTTAATACATTGAAAATTGTGCGTATAGCGGGTTTTCGTTTTGTGTTTGTTAGTGTAGTGCTGTGTTTGGATTGTTGTTTTTTTTTTTCGTTTTCCGCGGAGACTTGCGGGTTTTCGCGAAACCACGTGCTTGCACGTGGTTTTTTGAAGGTTAGTTTTGTTTGTTTTATTGTTGTTTAGTGTTAATTAGTACTTGAACCTAAGGCTTCGGCCTTAACTTAGCCTAAGCTGCTAGCTGCAGCAAGCACTAGGTTCATAATACCTAGTTCCTAGGCATTTGGAGGCTATAAGACCTAAAAGTGAGGTTAGTTTGCGCTAAAACCACGTGCTTGTTGAGTCCCTTTGTCCGGTCGGCCGGGTCACGTGGCCTCCTAGCGTCACTACCCGAGTGACGTGAGACGTCACTTGACTTTGGCATTCCCCCACCCCCTCCCCACTTCAGCCAGTTGACATCCCCCCCCCTCCCCCCACCTAAAAATCCCCTCCAAACACCCCCGACCCCTATATTTTCTGGCTGGGCACCTCAGCCCCCACCCCCCCCACTACTCCCCCCCCCCAACCCCCCACCCCAAAATTGCAATCGGCCATAACTTTTGAACGGTTTGGCTGATTTCGACGGGACTTTCACTATAGACCCTTAAAAAAGGGGGCCCGTCGATCCCCCCCTCCCCCCCCCCGATAATTTCGAGGGCTTATTTCTCGGGAACGAGCAGTCCGATTGACACGAGGTTTTCTTTGTTGTCTCTCTTGTGCCCCAGAGTACCATTTTGTGTGTCACGAACCCCCCTCCTCCCACCACTTTGTGTCAAGTAGAGAATGTTGTAAATTTTGATCAACTTTTGCGGGGACTATTTCTCGGGATAGGAGCGAGGTAGGAACGTGCGGTCTTCACCTCCCGGTAGGGAATAGGGTCAATATCACCTTTTATGTGACACCAGACCGTTCCCCCCCCTAGGAATTGCTAGTGGAGCACTCACGACAAAGGTGTCCAAATTCAGGCAGATTCGGAAAGTGTTTTCACCGGCCAACTCCGAACCCCCCCCCCCCCCCCCCCGAAGAATCGAACCCCCAGCTGCCGGCCTCTCAAGTGCAGACAGATGATTCGCTGGCTGGCTCGTAAAAAGCAAGACCTCAAAACTCAATAAAGAGGACATTGCCAGTACAGCGGTGCACACGGAGCGGCTCGTGGCCATTGTGGCTCAACCTACATCTAGAGAGAGGGCGTGCATTGCCGAAGCAAAAGTTGAGTCGCTCAGGACGCTGCTGATACAGGCCCAAACCAGCACCGCTGCAGCCCAGGTTAGCCGCCGATGACAGCTGTTAAAGGCCACTCAGTGATCTTCTACCCCAAAGACGCAGAGTCCCTTAAATCCGCAGAGGAGACAAAGGCAGAGCTCCAAAAGACGGTTTGGCCGATCGCACAAGGCATCCCATTACGGGAGTACGCAAAGTTGGGAACTCTGGGGTGGTTGTGAGAGTGCCAACAGCCGAATCTGCACAAAAGCTCAAGCAAGTGGCTCCACCGACGCTCCGAGCAGTGGACCCCAAGCAGCGCCTCCCACTAATAGCACTCAGCAGTCTGAGAAGCGATCCACCAGCGGACTCCCTAATAGAGGATCTCTTTAAACAAAATCTGCAAGATGCTGAAGGCTGGACAATGGAGAAGATGAAGGCAGAGTGCAAGGTTGCGTTCAAGAAAGGGCGACGCGATGGGGGCCGCACTACCGTCGTACTTGAGTGTTCTGCATCCCTTAGGGACAAGCTGCTGTCTCTCGGCCGGCTCTTCATCGGGTGGGACTCAGTTGAGGCTACGGACTATATCCGGGTGACTTGCTGCAGCAAGTGTCAGAACTACGGCCACCCGGTTAATTACTGCAGGGCAAAGGACATGGTTTGCAGCAAGTGTGGCGAAACCGGCCACAAGCATTCAGAATGCGTGTCTGCGACGACCTGCTGCGCCACATGCAAACAGTTCAAGCACCGTGACGCAAAAACGCACAACACACTGTCGCCATCGTGTCCAGCTCGCATACATGCGGAACAGCAGGCTGCCAACATGACTCAATATGGCTAAATCTTATGCGATTGGGCAGTTAAACCTGCAAAATTGCCGGGACGCTATACTGGAGCTGCCCTCTATCGCTATCCAACATAAGCTGGAAATGGTACTTATCCAGGAGCAGCACACTACAACGGCAAGCGAGCTTCCAAGTTTGGTCCAACTGGGTGAGGAGTCAAAGTCTGGCATCTACGTTGCTAATAACCGGATCGTGCTGACATCACTGAACCATTTAAGCACCACTCATTGTTCACTGGCCCACGTCACGGCAGGCCAAGATTTTTACGTGGTATCTGCCTATTTTCAATATAGTCACGACATAGCCGTCCATCTTAACCATCTCTCTGGCGTATTGAACCAATTAAGTGGAAAGCCTGTCCTAATTTGCGTAGACAGCAATGCCCACTCCCCATTGTGGTTCAGCGACGCTCGACAATATACTGGCAGGGGCTACGAAGCCACTTATAGACGCTCCCAGATGGAAGAATTTATTCTTTCTCGCGATCTCGCTATCCACAATCGGGAGGGACAGCCGCCTACGTTCAGTGGGCCAAATGGGTCCTCTAACATCGACCTCACACTGACCACCAGGGGCGTCTCGGTTGCGGAGTGGACCGTCTGCGAGGGAGCCAGCCTAAGCGATCACCAGCTTGTAACCTTCCGACTGTCCTGCCAAGGCAGTGCTGCCCCAACACAAGCCCATGAGGTGCCTGTAACCAGATTCAGAGAACGTGGTGTAAGCTGGGAGCATTTCTGCACGGTGCTGAACTTTCGCATGGGCGACCTGAAGGTAGATGCACCGGTCAACAAGCTGTGTAGCCAATACACAAATATGGTCGCCCACACTGCTCACTCATGTCTCGGTATTCGGAGGAAAAAGGAGTTTGGAGGTTACGAGTGGTGGTCCGCGACACTAGACAGTAAGCGCAAACAGGTTGCTGCTGCACGACGGAGATGGCAGAGCTGTCGAGGAACTCCTGGTGCTCGGGAACAGCGGTTGCTCAAGGAGCTTCGGGCCAAACGCCTCGAATACAAGACGGCCATGAAGGAAACTGAGCTCAAACACTGTCGGCTAGTGGCCGAATCAGGTAACGATGACCCATGGGGGTCAGCCTATAGGGAGGCATCTGGGCGCAACCGTCCCCCGCCGAATGTAATTCACGGCGTCCTGCGCGCGCAGGGTTACACTGCAACCGGTAAAGAGACCATGGCTGGTCTGCTGCAGGCGCTCTGCCCGGACGACGACGTGACGCGAGACACGTCATATCACCACACAGTACGTATCAATGCTCTCTTCACTCCATCGGGGAGAGACTCCACGCTGCCGAACCTCAAAATGCTCGAAGAAATTATAAAGGACCTGCCCAACACTGCACCTGGACTGGACGGTTTATCACCTAGAATCGTAAAACATGCATTTGAAGTCAGCAGCACAGAGATGACACTAATGTTTAGGCGTTGTGTTGCTGAAGGGGTCTTTCCAGACATCTGGAAGACAAGTCAGCTACTAGTCCTGCCCAAGGGGAATGGGAAGCCGTTATCTGACCCAAAAACTTATCGCCCCATCACGCTGCTGCCGGTCCTGGGTAAAATACTTGAACGTTTAATAATAGCGTGCGCTGCCTGCCTCCAAACCGGAATCTCCGAGCGCCAACACGGCTTCACACCGGGTCGCTCCACATCCACGGCTCTTGGGGCCCTTCATGATTTCATCGACCATTCCACGGAAAAGTACGTGCAGCTGATCTTTTTGAACATTTCTGGTGCGTTTGACAACGCCTGGTGGCCCATGATTTTGGTTAAGGTTAAACAGCTTGGCTGCCCTCCGAATATCTACCGTCTGCTTGTGAGCTATTTCACAAACAGACGTGTGGGATTAATTGCTGGAGACCAGGTGTCGTGGAAAAGGACCACTATGGGGTGTCCACAGGGGTCTGTGCTCGGGCCGACACTGTGGAATGTTCTGCTTGACGACATTTTAAGACTGCCGACGCCTACGGGCGTCAACATGATCGCGTACGCCGATGAAGTCACGATCATGGTCGAGGCCTCATCCCGTGCTGCGATTGAATCCAAAGCTCAGGAAACTCTCGCCCTTGTATCAGAATGGGGGACTCGCAATCGGCTGGGTTTTTCGCCGGCAAAGTCCCAGACCATGACGATAAAGGGTGGGTTTAAGAGATCACCGATAATAAGGATGGATGGGGCCTCGATCAAAACCGTGTTCGAGGCGAAACTACTGGGCGTTGTATTGGATGATGTAAGGTAATTTTTCCCGCACGCTCGATCCATAGGTGAGCGTGCCACAAATTGTTTTGGAAAGATGGCGCGCGTTTCTGCATCTACGTGTGGTGTTCGCTATCGAGCACTGCGAACACTGTATACTGGTACATATGTGGCAACGCTCACCTATGCAGCGGGAGTGTGGAGCGGCCGCTCGTTATTGGTGGTTGCACGTAACAACCTGTTGAGGACGCAGAGGCCAGCACTCATTCTGCTGACCAAGGCGTATAGGTCGGTTAGCACTGCGGCCTTGCCAGTGCTGGCGGGAGTGCTGCCGGCTGATTTGGAGGTGCAGAGAGCAGGGCGCATAGAGCGTGAGGGGCGCAACAAGGCCAACCGAGAGCGCAATAAACTAAAGAAAGATGTATGGGAGGACACGCTGACCGAATGGCAGACACGGTGGGATGCAGTCGATAAGGGCCGGGAGCTGTACAGCTTTTTCCCTGATGTACGGGCTAGGTGCCGCAGTCGTTGGGTGGAGCCGGACTACGTGGTGTCCCAGGTCTTGACAGGTCATGGCTGTTTACGGTCCCGCCTGAACGCCATGACCCTATGTGACAGTGCGGGGTGTGACTGCGGCGAGGCACAGGAAACTAGGGACCACGTACTGTGGGACTGCCCACTGTATAGCGAGGAGCGCGCGGACATGATACGGCCGATACAAGAAAGTATGATTGGACCACTGTACCACGGCGACCTAGTTAGCTGCCCTGAAAACTTTGCGTTGTTTACTCGTAAGACCTTCGCTCATAAGTGGCATCACAAGCGGAAGGACGTATAAGCACGCCATGCTTGCGGTCGGGAGTACGTCACGTCTGGCAACTCGCGCGTTTAAGGCCCCCTCCAATTATCACAAGGAATGCGTCGGTGGAAACATTCTGGACATGGCGTGGTAACTTCTTTTCAAATTTTAATAGTAAATATCATAAAATAGAGTTGGGGGTGGTTCCAACGGCGTTTTTCACCGCGATTATACCGCATGTTGCCTAGATGTGCTGGGCGTGACGTGCTCTTGACTGCATACACAATAGTTTGTCGGCTAGCTGGGCGTCGAAGTCGTCCATGTTCTTGTGCCGTCTCCCACAACTGTGGCGAATGGCGAATCGCTAGATACAGTAGATAGGTAGACGAATAACTTTTAGGGAGATCATGCGTTGACTGTTACTCCCATGTTTCGGTCCGTTATGCCGTAAGGCGGGTAGGACCATGGGTTGGTTGGTGTCCATTGCTGGACATAGTGTTACCACTGGAGCCGCTACAGCTGTTGGCTCCTGGCTGCCCGCTCATTAAAGAAGACAACGTGCTGTTCAAACCCGCCGCCATTAAGAGGCACTTCGTTATTGGTGAGTGTCCACTGTCCATTGCTGGACATAGTGTTACCACTGGATCCGCTACAGCTGTCGGCTCCTGGCTGCCCGCTCATTAAAGAAGACAATGTGCTGTTCAAACCCGCCGCCATTAAGAGGCACTTCGTTATTGGTGAGTGTCCACTGTCCATTGCTGGACATAGTGTTACCACTGGAGCCGCTACAGCTGTCGGCTCCCAGCTGCCCGCTCATTAAAGAAGACAACGTGCTGTTATGAGATATGATACTGACAGACACTTCGTTATACCTCGACCTCTCATACAAAATGCAATTTTTCTGAACAGAGTTTAATGAGTGAATGCGATCCAATGCCTGATCTTAGTTATACATACATAATATCACTCCTCTTTCCTCGTGGGGTAGGCAGAGACCACAGTCCTCCACCTGCTACGATCTTGACATACTTCCCTTGCTTTCTGTACTTTCATCAATCCTTTCATAGACGGTGTGCAAAATAACTGTCTGTGACCGTTAATGCGCAGAAATAAAAAAAAAATTCGCGGGGGTGAGCGCGGCATGTGAGGGATGGCGAGCGAGTCGTTCATTGGCTCTCGGTGGTCACCTATGCGCGGAAAATAACCGTGATAGACAGACTTGTCCTAAACGCGCTATACATGGTCGTCGGTTATAATATTTTTTTTTTCCCTCCTGCCAGCTCCTCCGGAAGCGACGTGGGGCGTGCTAAAGCTGTCTACGGACGACAAGGAGAAGCCAGGACGCTTCTTGGTTCACACGATGCAGATACTACCGCGCCGCTCGTGTCGCGCGCACGAGCTGCAGAAGATGATCAACGTGACTGCTGAGGCGCCCACGCTGCTGCCCTTCCAGATACAGGTAGCCAGGTCACAAGACAGGTCGCTAGCTTTACAAGGTGGGACAGAAAGATGTGGACAGTAGATAAAGAGAAGTCAGGCCGGTTCATAGATCAACGTGACTGCTGAGGCGCCCACGCTGCTGCCCTTCCAGATACAGGTAGCCAGGTCACAAGACAGGTCGCTAGCTTTACAAGGTGGGACAGAAAGATGTGGACAGTAGATAAAGAGAAGTCAGGCCGGTTCCTAGATCAACGTGACTGCTGAGGCGCCCACGCTGCTGCCCTTCCAGATACAGGTAGCCAGGTCACAAGACAGGTCGCTAGCTTTACAAGGTGGGACAGAAAGATGTGGACAGTAGATAAAGAGAAGTCAGGCCGGTTCCTAGATCAACGTGACTGCTGAGGCGCCCACGCTGCTGCCCTTCCAGATACAGGTAGCCAGGTCACAAGACAGGTCGCTAGCTTTACAAGGTGGGACAGAAAGATGTGGACAGTAGATAAAGAGAAGTCAGGCCGGTTCCTAGATCAACGTGACTGCTGAGGCGCCCACGCTGCTGCCCTTCCAGATACAGGTAGCCAGGTCACAAGACAGGTCGCTAGCTTTACAAAGTGGGACAGAAAGATGTGGACAGTAGATAAAGACAAGTCGGGCCGGTTCCTAGAAGATGATCAACGTGACTGCTGAGGCGCCCACGCTGCTGCCCTTCCAGATACAGGTAGCCAGGTCACAAGACAGGTCGCTAGCTTTACAAAGTGGGACAGAAAGATGTGGACAGTAGATAAAGAGAAGTCGGGCCGGTTCCTAGAAGATGATCAAAGTGACTGCTGAGGCGCCCACGCTGCTGCCCTTCCAGATACAGGTAGCCAGGTCACAAGACAGGTCGCTAGCTTTACAAAGTGGGACAGAAAGATGTGGACAGTAGATAAAGACAAGTCGGGCCGGTTCCTAGAAGATGATCAACGTGACTGCTGAGGCGCCCACGCTGCTGCCCTTCCAGATACAGGTAGCCAGGTCACAAGATAGGTCGCTAGCGTTACAAAGTGGGACAAAAAGATGTGGAAAGTAGATAAAGAGAAGTCGGGCCGGTTCCTAGAAGATGATCAACGTGAATGCTGAGACGCCCACGCTGCAGCCCTTCCAGATACAGGTAGCCAGGTCACAAGACAGGTCGCTAGCTTTACAAAGTGGGACAGAAAGATGTGGAAAGTAGATAAAGAGAAGTCGGGCCGGTTCCTAGAAGATGATCAACGTGAATGCTGAGACGCCCACGCTGCAGCCCTTCCAGATACAGGTAGCCAGGTCACAAGACAGGTCGCTAGATTTACAAAGTGGGACAGAAAGATGTGGAAAGTAGATAAAGAGAAGTCGGGCCGGTTCCTAGAAGATGATCAACGTGAATGCTGAGACGCCCACGCTGCAGCCCTTCCAGATACAGGTAGCCAGGTCACAAGACAGGTCGCTAGCTTTACAAAGTGAGACAGAAAGATGTGGAAAGTAGATAAAGAGAAGTCGGGCCGGTTCCTAGAAGATGATCAACGTGAATGCTGAGACGCCCACGCTGCAGCCCTTCCAGATACAGGTAGCCAGGTCACAAGACAGGTCGCTAGATTTACAAAGTGGGACAGAAAGATGTGGACAGACGATAGAGAGAAGTCGGGCCGGTTCCTAGAAGATACAGGTAGCCAAGACAAATGTTTTGAGGGTGTAAAGGTTGGGCTCCCAGTTCCCATTTTGTAAGTGAGAACAAATAAATCATTCTGAATCTTGTCTGGGAGGTCAAAAAAATTTTTTCATATTTGTGATTGTGCTCCTTTACACAACATGTTGAACATGGGCTACATACTTCAGGGTTGTTACGACTGTGACCTTTATACTTTGAAATGGGAACAGAAAGACCTTTCTGTTCCCATTTTTCCAAATATAAAGGTCAAAGACCAGGTATTCTTCGCACAAAATAACTCTGGCCATTTCAGTCGATGCGCAGAAGTCAAGTCATATGAAAATAAGTAATTTTTGACTTCTGCTCAATGCTGCTTCTACTCAACAAGCCTTATTGCTAAAAAGCAATTTCTTCCAGGCAACCAATCACATGCAGGCAGGCATCAATGACATGGCCAGAGTTATTTTGTGCGAAGAAAATCAGGTATAGCATGTGCAGGATAAGTTTGGTTGTGACAGTTATTTTTTGCGCATGGGTGACAGGCGGAGAGCCAATGAACGATTCGCTCGCCTCCTCCCACCTTTTTGACTTCTGCGCATTAACGGTCACAGCCAGAGTTATTTTGTACGTCGTATGTGACAGAACGGTGGAAAGTCACGCCAGGGATGTTCGTGGGTTCGTTAAGGCTCTGAAGTTGCAGTGGCGGAGAACGGGTTGAATATGGTTCAGGAGCAAAGAAGAAGATAGATGATTGTACTTACAGGTGGTTTATTTATATACAGAGATGTTTATAATGTAGGGTGTAGACTCCAATACTGGTGTCTACAAATATTTTTAATACAGATTTTAAAAATTAAACGATTTATTTATCGATCCATGAACGATCGATCGATGTGAAGTGATGAAAAACGTCAAAACATTGCGAACGCGCAGAATAATTTTGAATTTAGAACGTCAGCTGATTGTAAACCGATACTGGCTGTATAAATTTAAAACAAGGCAAAACGAAACGCCAAGCGCTTCGTTACACGTATAACCGCACTTTTAAGCTATAGACCGTATTAAAAGACTCATCATCTAAGACGACGAGAAAGACGTCCACTGCTGGACATAGGCCTCCCCTAAAGATCTCCATGAAGACCGGTCCTGCGCTGCTCGCATCCAGCGGCTTCCCGCGACCTTGACCAGATCGTCGGTCCACCTTGTGGGGGGCCTACCTACGCTTCGTCTTCCGGTACGTGGTCGCCACTCCAGAACCCTCACGCCCCATCGGCCATCGGTTCTTCTTGCGATGTGCCCTGCCCACTGCCACTTCAGTTTAGCGATTCTCAGGGCTATTTCAGTTACTTTAGTTCTCTTACGGATCTCCTCATTTCTGATTCGATCGCGCAGAGAGACTCCGAGCATAGCCCTTTCCATAGCCATTTGGGTGACTTTGAGCTTTCTGATAAGGCCCATCGTGAGCGGCCACGTCTCGGTGCCATATGTCATCACTGGCAACACACACTGGTCAAAGACTTTCGTCTTGAGACACTGCGGTATTTTGGACGTGAAGATATTGCGGAGGTTCCCGAACGCTGCCCTTCCCTTCGAGTATGACAGAATTAAACAGCTTCTGAAGAGCTTTTAGCACTGGCCTTTCGCCTGCTTTCAGAAGCTCAGCCGTAATTCGATCGTGCCCGGGTGCCTTGTTGTTTCTAAGCTGTCTGAGAGCCATTCTAATCTCGTACAAGCTGACGTCCGGGATATCTTCGGTATGGTGTCGGGTAAGTCTAGCTCTTGGATCGTTGGCCAGACTGCCAACGGGTGGGCCGGTTGACGTGTATGACTGCCCATAGAACTTCTCGACTTCCCTCAGTAGCTCAGGCTTGGTCTTCAGCCTCGTCAACTGGCTCTGTCCAATAGACAGATCTCTTGCGAACACTTTGGAGCCTTTGTTCCGCTCAATCGCTTCTTTAATAAGGTTAGTATTAAATAGCCGAAGGTCGCGAGTCAGAGACTTAGAGATCTGTTTATTGAGCCGCCGATATTGAGAAGCGTCTTCGGGAGACTGCAGAACCATTTCGCGTCTTTCTTCCATTAGGTTGAGGGTATGGTCAGAGATCTTTTTGGTTCCTTTAGTACGGTGGGGTCTAAAGTACTTTGACCCAATTTTATGGACAGTTTCCACGAACCCGTTATTGTAGTCGTCCACATCTACGCATTCACCAAGGCATTCAAAGCGGTTTTGCAGTTCGAGCTGAAAGCCGTCGGGGTTTTGGATATTGGTGGGTGCTGGTCGGAGCGTAGACTTCATCAGTCGAGTTCTTTCCAGCTTTACGTTGATATTCAATGTGCCTCTTACCAACCGGTGATCGCTTCCGGTTTTTTTTTGTAGCACCATCGGGACTGATCCAGGTCCATTTTCGGTTTTCCGACTTAAAAGACTACTCGTTTCTTTTCTTTTTACTTTCGAGCGGAGCGAGAAGTATATTGTATTCGTGAAAAAAGAAGTTTTTCTAATTTTCTCAAAAATGTGTCCTATATCACTTACACATCATAAAAAACAAGTCTCCCAAAAATGTCCGTCCGTCGGTCGGTCGGTCGTTCTGTCCGTCACGCTTTGGCCTAACGGCTAAACGAATGGTCCGATTGACACCATATTTTGAATTTAGGAGTTTTATGCAAATCCATCGAATGGTTCCAAGTGGTTTCTTGCTGGCTCTCATTTTGAGGGTAGCTGTCATACAACGAAAATGAAAAATTTAAATTTTCTCAAAAACGGCTCATAGAATCTTGATGAAACTTTGCACGACCAAGCATCTCCATGTTAGATATCTTGCGCCATTATCAATTGATCTGTGTAATTTCATATAAGAGGTGTTCCTGTACCATCAAATCGTAAATATGTGAGTTACCCAAAATTGGGTCCATTGAGTTTATTAAAAATTTATATAATATTAATTTTGGACTGGTTGTCTACCTGACTGGATATTCTTTATGATTTTTTTGAATAAAATTTTGTACACAGGGTGTACCAAAAACTGAAAGGGCTTGCTCACTAGACTAAACTGAACAATTATCCATAAGGAACATGTGTTGGGAAATTAAAAAAATCTTTATGTAAGTATCCTACGGTAGTATCCATTGATCTGTGAAAATTTATATAAAGGGTGTTCCAGTACTATCAAAATTTAAACATGTGATTTACTCGAAATCGTTTGAGGTTTGATTGTTTTGATGTTTGACTATTTGAATTCTGAATTGATCTGTATATTTCATTCGAATTTTGTTTTTGGAAAAACGTAAATAATAGTTTGTTTCATGGAGATCTTAAGGGGAGGCCTTTGTCCAGCAGTGGACGTCTTTCGGCTGATATGATGATGAAGATGATGATTTCCATACTGTGAGTATGGCATTCTTCTTCTTCTTCTTCTTCTTTTCGAGTCAATGGCAAAACTGACTATAAACGCTTAGCCCAAAAATTAGCCACATCAATAGCCTTTTGGTTGCCTTCAAAAAGGTCTCTCCGAGTGCAGGAAACTGGAGAAGTAGGGCACGACAGCAAGTGTGTCATGGTTTGCAAAATACCGCATTCACACTTGTCGTTATCAGAGAAGCCCCACCTCTTCATGAGTTCCCCGCACCTGCCAACGCCCGACCGCAGTCTGTTTAGTGACTTCCATATGGACCTAGGAAGATCGTGACCTGGTGGCAGCTTTTCGGCAGTTGGGATATGAATGTTGTCAGGAGGGTACCTTTTTGACCACAGTTCTACCCTAGCCTTGGATGGATCTAAATCGAGCGGCATGGTGTCTTTGATAAAACTGTGACGGCTCTTAAGGCGTGAGGGTGGTGGGTTATGGCCGTAAAGTAGGTGTCTGCTGTATAATTCCTGTTTTTGCTTCTCAATAGCACAGGCCACCCGACGCCTGACGTCCGGAGGAGCTATTCCAGCAAAGGAGTATAAGTGGCCCAGCGGTGTTGGCTTCAGGGTGCCCGTAACTATTCGGCAGGTTTCGTTGAGAGCAGTGTCCACATCCCTCGAATGAGCCGATCGCCCCCACACGGCGCATGCGTGCTCACCTGCTGAGTAGCATAGCGCTAGGCTACTAGTACTCGTACGGAGGACATGAGGCACTGCTCCCCAACGGGTGGTTGTAAGACGGCGGATGATATTATTTCGGGCGCTAACTTTGCTTTTCAAATTTTGACAGTTAGCTTTGAATGTTAAAGACCTGTCCAGAGTAACACCCAGGTATTTGGGATTGTCGTTATGGGCAATTTCCACCCCACGCCAAGTAATACACAATTTTTTACCACTGTCTCGGTTTCGGAGGTGGAATGCACAGGACTCGGTCTTGCTTGGGTTAGGTCGCAAAGAATTGGACTCATAATATGTATGGAGCTGATCAAGGGCAGCAGAAAGATGGTGTTCCACTTCAGAAAAAGCTTTAGCTTGGCAAGTAAGAGCAAGATCATCAGCATACAGGTACCTTGAAGTGTTTGGATGGGCAGGTTGGTCGTCTGTATAAATGTTAAATAAAATAGGTGCCAGCACACTTCCTTGGGGCAAGCCATTTTTTTGATTACGCCATCTGCTCTTTTCATTATTAAGAAGGACCTGGAAGCGACGATTGCGCAGCATTTCGGCCAGAAACTTGGTAAATTGGTGGTCTTTTATACAAATTTAAGTTTGCGGTTGATAGTTTTTCCTTGAGTATTGCGAGAAAGTAAGTGCAGTGCTGCTCTACCATTTATTTTTTATTATTTTAGCGGCAACAGAAATACATAAGTTGTAAAAATTTCAGCCGTCTACCTATTACGGTTCATGAGATAACAGCCCGCTGATAGACAGACATCGGAGGCATATTAATAGGATCCCGTTATTCACCCTTTGGGTACGGAACCCTAATAATGCCCATTTAACACATAATTTTTGTATCCGCAGGGTGGCGTCCCCCTAGAGGTTGTGATAGCAAAATACTGGGCGAACATAGGCGACATAGTCGTCAACTACAGTATAGAGTTCCACGGGGTGAAGCCCGACTTCGGTAGTACCCTCACAATATCCGCGGCGGGCGCGTTAAAAGGCGTGCTGCTGTCTTCACTGAGGTTACAGGAGGTACAACCGGCAGCACAGCTCAAGTTCTCCGAGCCCCTGGTTAGGTAAGAACATTAATCTACACTCATGTCGTAATCTTTGACTTATGATACAAAAAGTTGGTACATAAGGCTGAATATTACGCAGAGTATGCATAAAAAATTAAAAAGTTACCATTACGTAACGATTTTTGAATGAAAATTTTGCAAAGGTGTTACGTAATTTAACTTTTTAATCATAACATAACACTTGTATAAAATTCTTCTTGAACCTAAACCTTTTTAAAGAAGACTGAATATAAGGTCTTTTAGAGAGCCGGTTATAAATGTAACAGTTTTTCTTAGTAGATGTCAAATATCAGTAGCATATTTACAAAGTGTGCCTTATAAACAACCTATTATTTTGGAGCAGTTACAGTAACAGTTACTATAGTTACAATTATTTCATCTATGGTGAAAAAGATGCGCGCGCAGCCTGAAATTATAGTGGGCCTGGGAGATAGGTATTAGATTTGCCGCCATTTCCCAATATTTACCTTTTTCAAGTATTTCGTGCCCGTAAAATTTTATAGTAAAAGTAGAAACAGCGGTACAGGCAGGACACATGCAGTGACACCAAAAGATTATCTTGAAGTGGCTACTAAAATAACTTACGATCTTCTCCGATAGAAGTCCATAAAATTGAACAACAACACCTACATAATTGGGAAATATTGAAAATCGAAAAGAAAACCACGTCACATTAAGAAAATATTATGCTTGTTTATTTCAAAAACCTAGCAGACTGATATAAGGCGGTTATTTACACACATAACAGTAAACAGTAACTGTAATATAGGTACATCATGTAAGTTGCCTTTGTTGTTTACTTACCTTTGTTTAATTTATAATGAAGTACGTAGGTACCTTTTGCATGAGTGAAGATAAAGTAGTATATGCAACTGCATATAATATGGTATTAAAACACTCGTTTTATACTATTATCACACTCGGCTACGCCTCGTGTGATAAACCCAAACTCGTGTTTTAATAACCTGTTTTATATGACAGTTGCATAAACTACTATAAGAACACTGGGTTATAGTGTGTGTGTCTATTTTAATTTTTTTAATGTATTACGAGTATAAGTGCTGTTGGTCTTCATATGATTGAATAAATAAATAGCATGTATGAAAAGACGAAGAAAGAAATAGTCATTACACATTATAGCTTTCTTTTTATTTCTTAGAGCTGCATCCTTGTCGGATCATACATCTGATTGACCATCTGCGGGTACCCAGTAGCTTGAGTATAGGGTGTAAAGCCTTTGTGCTAGGATGTACAGTCGACCAACTTAAATCATGACCCGACTATTTAAGACGAATTATAATAGAAATTTTTTTCCAGGCCGTCGGAATCGAAGCTATGTCCCCTAACAGCGCGTGATGTGATACCCCCTTCCCGACAGATCTACCAGCTCCTCAATACATATAACTTCCATATTGCCAAAGCAACTGACGTAAGTAATCCGTCTACTTTGTTTTTTACAATAGTAAATAACGAATATTGAAAGATATTCCCGTTTGTGTTGTCTCAGAAATTCACGACTATAAAACTGAAAAACTTTTCCTAAAGAAAAAGGTCATCATACTTTCGACTTTCACTTGATAAATTCGACAAACCTAACAAAAAGTTATACTTTCTTATTCTCTGAAGCTTTAGATGGATATCCTTTTCTATCGTATCTAGCAAATGAATCAGTATCGCTGTATCTTTTACGCTGCCATAGCACGATCCGAAACGGCGTAGACTCGCTCTATTTGCATTGTATTCTGCATGACATTCAATAAGTATTCTGTAAAGAATCTACATTGAATAAAATTATCTGAATCTGTATTTTACGTTTAATTACTATTGATTGTCAACCTGCTCAACACTTATTTTCCTTCTCTGTACAGTGTACATGCTAGCTAAAGCCCCCTATGTTGTATATTATACGCAGGTGTCGCCGATAGTGTCGCTACTGTGTGACATGCTGTACGAATCGGAGTTCGAAGCGCAGATGTGGATGATATACAACTCCTGCAAACAACTCATGGCCGTCGGCGACGCGTACCCTTCTAAGGTAATTTTAATGTTATTTTAAAGGGATGCTAAGATGGTTTGGTCATGTGGAGAGGATGAATGAAGGAAGATTGACGAAAGAGATCCACAAGGCGAGAGTGAATGGAAACGTTGGAAGGAGAAGGCCTCGGCGAACGTACCAGGACCAAATTCAAGACGTTCTGAATAAAGGCCAGGTTAAAAGTACCCTAAACCGACGAGCATGTATGAAAGGATTGATGAAGGTTCAGGAAGCAAGGGAAGTATGTCAAGATCGTAGCAGGTGGAGAACTGTGGTCTCTGCCTACCCCGACGGGAACAAGGCGTGATGTTATGTATGTATGTATTATTAATCGTAAGGCGAACCGATGGCCGATGGGGCCTGAAGGTTCAAGAATGGTGACCACCTACCGGACGTAGCGTGGGCAGGCCCCCGTTCAGCAGTGGACGTCTTTCGGCTGATATGATTCATCTAAAGATCTCCATGACGACCGGTCCTGCGCTGCTCGCACCCAGATCGTCGGTCCACCTTGATATGATGATGATGACTATTAAACAAGAATTACCTTATATTTATTTGTAATCTCTTGAAAACCGGCTCTTACGATTTCGATGGAATTCACAATGCATGTGGTATCCGTCGATCTTGCAAGTTCAAATGTCTGGGAAAATTTATTTTCTCCGTTTTCTTTTTCTTCGGAAATAGAATATGGTGCGACTCAGGAAACCTTTCAGTGCTATCTATCGGTCATCTTTGGTGTAAGGTTACTTTGAGACGACTCTCGGCAGGTAAATTATTTCAATTAACTTCCAAATTATTGATTGGTTCTTTCATTTGCAGATTGTTTTAGTTATCTCTTACAGCAGATAAAAATAGACATGACTGCTTAGATAGTAATAGGGTCTATGTATGCCAGAGTTCATCAAAGACCGTGACGTTTTGCAAGCGAACTAATAACCTCAAATTCAAAAATTTTGATATTTTTCATTAGCTATATGTAGAGCGATAGGCTAAGCGTTTTCCTGCGTGTGAATAGTGGTTTTAAACGTGTACCTAGACGTGTAATTAAAGATTTTTTTTTGTTAACTGTTAAATGTTTATTTACAAAAAGTCACGCTCTCGTAAACTCTGATATATTGGCATACTTTAGGTACGGAACATTAAAAAAGTTTTGTGCTATTAGCGATAAGCATTCAGTATGAGGTTATAATAATTCGCCTGTTTCAGTACTCTGTGAAACTGGAGAAGGGTGACTACACTCTCCGGCTGAGCGTGCGGCACGAGAACAAAGCGCTGCTGGAGAAGCTTCAGGAGCTGCCCGTCATTATCCAGCAGCGCCTGCCGCAACCCGTGGCGCTCGACGTGTACTGTTCGCAGCTGCAGGTGGGCAGTGTGATACTGTGGAGAAGGGTGGTGTGATGCTGTGGAGAAGGGTGGTGTGATGCTGTGGAGAAGGGTGGTGTGATGCTGTGGAGAAGGGTGGTGTGATGCTGTGGAGAAGGGTGGTGTGATGCTGTGGAGAAGGGTGGTGTGATGCTGTGGAGAAGGGTGGTGTGATGCTGTGGAGAAGGGTGGTGTGATGCTGTGGAGAACGGTGGTGTGATGCTGTGGAGAAGGGTGGTGTGATGCTGTGGAGAAGGGTGGTGTGATGCTGTGGAGAACGGTGGTGTGATGCTGTGGAGAAGGGTGGTGTGATGCTGTAGAGAACGGTGGTGTGATGCTGTGGAGAAGGGTGGTGTGATGCTGTGGAGAAGGGTGGTGTGATGCTGTGGAGAACGGTGGTGTGATGCTGTGGAGAAGGGTGGTGTGATGCTGTGGAGAAGGGTGGTGTGATGCTGTGGAGAAGGGTAGTGTGATGCTGTGGAGAAGGGTGGTGTGATGCTGTGGAGAAGGGTGGTGTGATGCTGTGGAGAACGGTGGTGTGATGCTGTGGAGAAGGGTGGTGTGATGCTGTGGAAAAGGTGGTGTGGGACTGTGGAGAAGGTGGTGTGGGGCTGTGGAGAAGGGTGGTGTGATGCTATGGAGAAAGTGGTGTTGGGTTGTGGAGAAGGGTGGTCTGATCCTGTGGAGAAGGGTGGTGTGATGCTGTGGAGAAGGGTGGTGTGATGCTGTGGAGAAGGTGGTGTGGGGCTGTGGAGAAGGGTGGTGTGATGCTGTGGAGAAGGGTGGTGTGATGCTGTGGAGAAGGGTGGTGTGATGCTGTGGAAAAGGTGGTGTGGGACTGTGGAGAAGGTGGTGTGGGGCTGTGGAGCAGGGTGGTGTGATGCTGTGGAGAAGGTGGTGTGGGGCTGTGGAGAAGGGTAGTGTGATGGTGTGGGGCTGTGGAGAAGGGTAGTGTGATGCTGTGGAGAAGGTAGTGTGGGGCTGTGGAGAAGGGTGGTGTGATGCTGTGGAGAAGGTAGTGTGGGGCTGTGGAGAGGGGTGGTGTGGGGCTGTGGAGAAGGGTGGTGTGGGGCTGTGAAGGGTGGTGTGGGGCTGTGAAGGGTGGTGTGGGGCTGTGAAGGGTGGTGTGGGGCTGTGGAGAAGGGTAGTGTGATGCTGTGGAGAAGGTGGTGTGGGGCTGTGGAGAAGGGTGGTGTGATGCTGTGGAGAAGGGTGGTGTGATGCTATGGAGAAGGTGGTGTGGGGCTGTGGAGTAGGGTGGTGTGATGCTGTGGAGAAGGTTGGTGTGATGCTGTGGAGAAAGTGGTGTTGGGTTGTGGAGAAGGGTGGTCTGATGCTGTGGAGTAGGGTGGTGTGGTGCTGTGGAGAAGGGTGGTGTGATGCTGTAGAGAAGGGTGGTGTGATGCTGCGGAAAAGGTGGTGTGGGACTGTGGAGCAGGTGGTGTGGGGCTGTGGAAAAGGGTGGTGTGATGCTGTAGAGAAAGTGGTTTTGGGTTGTAGAGAAGGGTGGTGTGATGCTGTAGAGAAGGGTGGTGTGATGCTGTGGAGAAGGGTGGTGTAATGCTGTGGAGAAGGGTAGTGTGATGCTGTGGAGAAGGTGGTGTGGGGCTGTGGAGAAGGATGGTGCAATGCTGTGAAGAAGGGTAGTATGATGCTGTGGAGAAGGTGGTGTGGGGCTGTGGAGAAGGATGGTGTGATGCTGTGGAGAAAAAGGTGTTGGGTTGTGGAGAAGGGTGGTCTGATGCTGTGGAGAAGGATGGTGTGATGCTGTGGAGAAGGGTGGTGTGATGCTGTGGAGAAGGTGGTGTGGGGCTGTGGAGAAGGGTGGTCTGATGCTGTGGAGAAGGGTGGTGTGATGCTGTGGAGAAGGTGATGTTGGGTTGTGGAGAAGGGTGGTCTGATGCTGTGGAGAAGGGTGGTGTGATGCTGTGGAGAAGGATGGTGTGATGCTGTGGAGAAGGTGGCGTGGGGCTGTGGAGAAGGGTGGTGTGATGCTGTGGAGAAGGGTGGTGTGGGGCTGTGGAGAAGGGTGGTGTGATGCTGTGGGGCTGTGGAGAAGGGTAGTGTGATGCTGTGGAGAAGGGTAGTGTGATGCTGTGGAGAAGGTGGTGTGGGGCTGTGGAGAAGGGTGGTGTGATGCTGTGGAGAGGGGTGGTGTGGGGCTGTGAAAGGTGGTGTGGGGCTGTGGAGAAGGGTGGTGTGGGGCTGTGAAGGGTGGTGTGGGGCTGTGAAGGGTGGTGTGGGGCTGTGGAGAAGGGTAGTGTGATGCTGTGGAGAAGGGTAGTGTGATTCTGTGGAGAAGGTGGTGTGGGGCTGTGGAGAAGGGTGGTGTTATGCTGTGGAGAAGGGTGGTGTGGGGCTGTGAAGGGTAGTGTGATTCCGTGGAGCAGTGTGACCAAGCGCTATAAGTTGCCGCCAACAGATCTTTTAACCTTCAAGTTGGTTCTATAAGAACAAATTTTTCTGTGTTGTTAATCTGGCTGTTTATATTTTAACCCTATTATTTGGTTCTTTACATTTCCAGGCTATTACAGGAGGAAAGAAATTTAGTTCGGGCTCGTTATCAAGTGGAACCCTTATGCCCCTTTACTTCACATCTGTACCTAATGACAAGTAAGTTTAAGATTTAAGATCATCGTCGGTCGAACGGACATCAAAAGTCGATTTGATTAGTCCTCGACAGTAAAATATCACTCTCACTAATATTATACAGGGTGTTACAAAAAGGGTTTATCATCCCTGAAGGATGTGAATCTGCCCATGAAACTGAACAACTTTCCCTAAGGAACATAGGTCGAAATATGAAAAAAATATATATTTTGACCTCACATAAAAACTGAATCAGTTGATAGTGCATTTCGTATGGAAAGTAAATTTTTATTTTTGTATTGAGACCTGTTCTTTGGGGAAAGTTGTTCAGATACATGGGCAGAATCACAACCTTCAAGATTGATATACCCTTAATTGCGAAAGTATGGATGTTCGTTTGTTTGTTCCACTATCACGCCTAAACGGCTGAATTGATTTCGATGAAATTTGGCAAGCACATAGATCAAGCATTGGACCAATAAATAGGATACCATTTATTCCGGAAAAATGCATGATTCCTGTAGTATAGCTATAACGCGTGCGAAGTCACGAGTAATAGCTGTGGTAATATGGGATGTAAGAGACATCTTTCCGAAAACAAGGGCATGATCAGTCAACGAAACTGATCAACTTTCAGAGATTGAAACTTTCAGGAAATGAAAAAAGTTATCGGCCTCTCCGTACAAAAATATGTCCAATCAAGTTCACAATTTTGTATGACGACGTGGATTTTTTTTCTTTTTTCGTAATGTTTCATACACTGAAAGTTGTTCAGTTTCGTTGAATGACCATACCCTAATAGTTTTCGGCCCTTACACCCATAATTACGTTTTTTTTTTATTATTTCATATAATGTGTACCGTCAAAGCAAAAAATTGTTAAGTAGGTTGAAGATACGAGAACTATCTCGTATTATTAGTAAAAAGTGGATAAAACAGTACGACTAAATGCGCTGTTTCATCTTACGATATCTGTTCATGTGGTCAAAATTTAAACTATATTTTTGTAAGTAGACTTCTTCTGGGCAAGTTCTTTCCATAGACGACCTCATCTCTATCATTATGTATTCATTGTTGTTATTTTCCTCAGACTAAGTTCCCGATCGAACCTAACGATAGGCCATACTTTAACCGGCACAGTGACGTTCGCGAAAGACGAGCTCGGACGTAAAGTGGACACGTACACCCTCCAGTACATCGTGCCCGAGCCGCCCAAACGAAACAACAACACCAAGGAGAAAGAGAAGGGAAAACCGCACGACGACTATATGGAGGCTGTTAGGGAGTTCAACACCACGTGGCTTGCCAAGTTAGGTAAGTCTATCTATTAAAATAAAGGGCGCTTACGTCATTTAGTTTTGGTACACGCACAGTATCCCGTGTGGTGCCGGCAAAGAATAGTACCAACCCATATATACCCGTGGGTGTCGTAAGAGGCGACTAAGGGTTATAAACTGGAGGATGGAAAGCAGCATCCTCCTTTGTATCTTACATTTTACTTACTGCGGTCACCTACAACCGCGGTCCATGGTGCCAGCCGTAACGCTTACAAGCGAGGTGACTATGGTACTTCCCCTCCACATTTTTCCAGCAAAAGCTGGAATTCCGGAGGGAGCTCCCTGTCCTGTAGTGGACGTTTCATGGGATGTTATGATGACACGCACAGTCATAGAGTAACACGATTTTCGCGCGCAAAGCCCGGAAAAGAGTAGGCAAAGCATCATATTTTCATTCAAATAATTCTGGCATTTTTTGCGGGGGCCGGGGGGAGGTGTATCAGTGCTGCCAGAAGCTTATTTTGGTTGGTTGCGCTATGTTTGGTAATAAAAACAGAAAAGTTCCTGAAACTTAATCGGAACTATACCAATTGGTTAAATTCATATTCTGTTTTTGTTGGTGGCTACAGTATTCGAGCCTTGATTTGTCTTTCTGAACGTCTTCGATTAAATTATGGATCCAGGTCAGTTACTGCAAAGATAGCTTCTCCAGGGGGGTATTCACAGGCAGGTCTTATAACATATGAGAGGGCGGTGCTGCCTCACAAACGGTGGAATATACGACAAATACACGGATCCCTGCCTGAACATTTGACATATAGAATACAGAATAACTTTTAATTACTTCTTGATAGCAAAAGAGGTGCATGTACTCGTGTTACTGAACAACTTTTTCAATGAACATAGGTCGAAATATGAATAAATATTTTCATAACTTCATAGTAAAAGTAGTAGTCATGAGTACATGCATGCATATTGCCACGAACATGACGTCAGGTTGGCGACTGTCATACGAGAGAAATGTTTGAAAATTTCGTCAACAAAGTTAATAGCCCCGTGGTCCAATAGATAGGGTCTTGGGCTACCAAGCCAAGGCTACCAAGCAAGCTTTCCCACGCATATGGATGTTTTATCATTCACCATTTGTTTAGAACATTCTAGAAAGAATAGAAAGAACAAAAGCTGAAGAAAGAGAGCTAAAATGTAGAAAGATCCAATAAAAATGTAAATTTAAAAGTGAGTCCAGAATATTCGGGAACGAGTAGCATGGGTATATAAAGCGGGCCACCGAGCGGCTATGCTGTAGTGTAGTTCAGTGGGAATTGATCTAAAAAAAACGGCCAAGTGCGAGTCGGACTCGCGCGCCGATGGTTCCGATATACTTTTTGCATTTTTGGAAGCACTAAAGTCCATTTTCAGGACCGCAAAACTAAGCTAAGATAAGGGGGGGGGGGGGGTGGTATTTTGTTGACATTTTTCATCATAACTTTAAAACCAAGAGACGTAAAAAAATACAAAAATATATGTTAGAATGTACAAGTAAAGCCCTTTTATATGATACCCCACTTGACCTAGTAGCGACAATTTAAAATTAGGCCCCCCCTATTTTGGGCCCCTTTACATTCCCAATTTCAAGTTGATAGCATTAGTGGTTGCTGAGATATAGAGGTGTGACAGACAGACGGACAGAAAGTCGCACCATAAGGGTTCCTTTTTTTACCATTTTGGTATCGGAACCCTAAAAAGGAACAAGATGCAGAAGTCCTAAGAAAGTTGAAGCTTCAGAGGTAATCCAAGATGGTACAGAGGGACTACTCTGTGGAATAGGTTCCGGAGGTAAGAGTGCTTTGAGGGAAGACTACGAAGAAGAGATCCTAGAGGGAAGAGGAACTCGGAGTGAAGACTCTGTGCAAGAGGTCCCAGAGAAAAGAATGCTTTGAGGGAAGACTACGAAGAGGCTCGGAGGGTGAACTCTGCGAGGAGAAAATAAGAGACTCGGGTTGTTGTGAGTCCTAATATGGACAGAAGGAACATATTTCCCACATAAATTAAGGCGATGTGGGAGTTTTATTCCTATTGCCCATAGCATATAAAAAAATTGGGGACATGTTATATTTTTCACCGAGGCCCGCAAAATGTCAAATGCTGGGTGGGAAATATTCCTTTTACCAAATTAAAGGTTAAGAGATAGTCAGATAGTCAAATTAAATACAGTGGACCACCATGTACGCCCTGCATGTGGTTACGAAAACCTACTTACCCCTAGTCACACATCAATGTTGAGGATTTGTGCATCTTTTGACAGTTTGACAATCAAGAATTTGTGATTATAATATTATTTACTTTAGATTGACAATAGTTGCGAAGAATTTGTGACTTTTACAAGAAGGCAGACAGTAGGTACCTATGCCAATGTTGTTACATGCTCTTTGTCGTACAGCCTCGCTTTAATGGCCCTGTACGTGTGGTGTGATTTTACCTTAGTATACAAACAAATAATAATATATTAATAATATGTCGATTTATTCTTAGCTTTTGGTGCCTCAATTTTTTCTCGTGTATATTAGCTTGAAGTTCCGTCAAGGCTTCAAAAGTTCCGGAATCGGAACATGAAAATGCTGGCAAACCTATTACTAAAGTGCTGTTCTGCATACATATATCGACATATCGAAAGATTTATAGAATTATTAAGAAGAAACAATAAAAGTAAAAAAAATATACTTTACAAGTTACCCGCGACTTCGTCTGCGTAGGATTCGCAGTAAAAGTAAGTAGAAATATTCCTGCCACTCATCAAGTTTTGTTCAGCGGTAAGGCCGTAAAAGAGTAAGAAACATATAAAATTTAACCTTTATGAATAATATTTCTTGCTGTTACCCGAGACTTTGCCCGCGAGGATCGAACAAAAAACTCGTACTTGAGTGAACTAGCTAATTAACGTTTCTTTCACGACAAAATGTAGTTGCCTTGAAGTTTACAGTCGCTGAATAATTTCATGTGCATGTTAAATGTTGTCACATTTTGCAAATTAAATTTTTAAAATCAATAATTTGGCAGTATGATTCATTATCCTTCTGGAAAAGGCTTCCTGAACTCTGGGGTTTGGTCTAAAAGTTCTCACAAGGTTTTTCTTTATCCTCTCATTGTCCCCCATCTACTGAGACATCTCGTTTTCTCCCTGAATATCACGTGAAAACCAAGGAAAAACATTTCTCGGATCCCGTACCATTTTGGATTTTATTCATACTTTTCATAATATGCAAAAGTACAAAACCACTTATTTATTGTACTCCATACACGTAAATAAAAGATAGAGACATAATTTTTGGGACCACCTCGCTTTATGTGTTGTGTTCTACTCCGTTTCTCAAATTTATCGACACGTACTTTGTACGTTGAACATCACTAAATTATTCACCAAAAAGTCAGATTTATCTTTCAACCTTAGTGTAGGATAGAAAAGTAGAGAATGAGGTTTCATTCCAAAAAATTGTTGACAACCCCATCGGCTGTCTTGACTTGTATTGTTGATGTGTCAAAGTGAAAAAAATTTGTAGTATTTGAAGTAATTTCTCATCGAAAACATATTCAAAACATTGAAAAACATCGCACAAAAGCTGAGATGTGCACTGATTTGTGAATTTAAACAGAAACAAGAAGAGATAATTAACATTTTCAGTTAGGATTAAGAGTATTTTTGTGAACTTATCGAGTGAAATCGGTAGTCTAGCATGACGATTTTGATCAGTTCTTGGGACAAAATAATATTGTTTTAATTCAAAATTGATAGATCTGCTCTTGACTGTATGTACACACATCTAAAGCACTAAAAGAAAAACAGGCCATGTGCAAATCCGACTACTAAACCAAGAGATCCGTACCACTAATGTGACACGTATCGTCCGTGAGGTGCCGGCAAAGAATAGTACCTACCAACTGATCTCTACCCGTGGATGTCGTATGAAACGAATAAGGGCTTATGAATCAGAGGATTGGCAGCAGCATCCCAGCTCTGTGCATCGTATCATCTTACACACTGCGGTCACCAACAATAGCGTTCGCTAGCCGCAACGCTTTCAAGCGTGGTGACTATGGTAAATCCCCTCTAAGGTACCACGTATTTTTCGCTGGAGTTCGGGAGGGAGCTCCCCTGTTCTGCAGTGGACGATTATAATGAAGGTGAAAATACCGTCTTACTGTCGCTCAGAAGTGTATTAAATGTGCGCCAGTGCAACTTGCGCTTGACCAGTTTTTATTATTTGTTGTTCTTTTATAGCTTATGCAATTTAAACATACCAATTTTCACGTAGTGTTCCCGTTTTTACGATAGAGCTAAAAAAAACACCAAATATATGTCTCTTGCATGGAGACCCTCTAATATTTTACTTTTCATTGATTTTATTATTTGTTAGCTAATCCGCTACAATCACACCTAGGTATTCTGTAAAAATTCAAACCATATAGTTACTACGGTTTCAAAGATAAAGGTCGGACAGACTGACAGGGCTTAGTAAAAAGTCCCGTAGACACGTTACCCCTAGGGGACGGGACGGGAGCTAGTTTAGAGACTAACATTAATAACAACATAATATAGGCTTCCATGAAAAGGAGCAGCACAAATAGTCAAGTGCGTGCAGCAATAAACGAAGAGCATAATATCTAAAGCTTTTCAGGAAAAATAAGAATGTTGCCCGCAAATAAATCGAGTTTGCATGCAACCTATGTCCAGCAGAAAATTACAATTGATGTGCCAAAAAATAAAATAAATTAACAAATATCAAATCTATTTTTCTGACTATAACCAGTGATACCATACGAATTTTGTACAAATTTATTTCAGTATCTTCTTTCAATCAAGATCTTCGGTGTTGTCAAACAAATCCGACGATTGATTTAGAATAAAAACACGAATTTCGTGTTTTTTATATAATTAAATAGCAATTATACAGTAACCATTTATTCTATGTGAAATGAAACACGTTCTTTTTGTAAGCTTCATGTCACAGATCTTTTTTTACAGCAGAAAACACATTAACAAAGCATGTTTGTACTGTGACCGTTCACGACGACGACTAGACTAGGTCTAGTTAAAAATCCGAGTGCAACTAGTTTTGTTGAAGGCATATGCTCTTTTGTGCTTGTACTTTGGCAGAGGGGAAGCTACATAGAAGGCGTCTCCTAAACGGGCTTGCGCGGTTTGACGCGTTGCTCTAAGACGCACAGTATATCTGTCGCAATCTAATGCGTTGCGGATGTAATCACTTTATCCCTTTCTTTCAAGCGAGAAGACTCCGCCCATTGGAGAAGACTCCGCCCATTGCTTTAATTTAATTTTACAAACATAGTTCTAAGTATGTTACTAACACTATGGACTGTATTTGTATTAGTTGTCTGAAATTACTAATTTGAATTGAGCAATAAATATTTTTCACATACCCTCTTAAGATACTTGAGCTTGAAGCGATAAAAAGCGCTATTACCTGGCTACAATCGCACATTTAGAAATCGCGGTTTGCACAGGCCCTTATGTGTCCCTATTGTATTTGTTGTGTGAACACTTACACCCTTCACCACATCATACCCAAACTGCTGATACGAAATAGTAACAAAAATAAAGAAAACAACCTACCACTACATGGAAGCAAGAAACCGTTCCTTTCCAAGACATTTTTGCATAATAACATTTGTGCGTAAAAGTAAATCATAACACAGTAAATAAGTTGTAAGGATTACATATTTGTGTCTTGTGTATAACCTGCGGGCCGGTGTACAATTTTTAGAAAAAAAAAATATCGGTTATACCATATCTTATCGTGTATTTTATTATTTTCAGATGGTGACAAATTAGAACAAGTGTATGAAGAAATGTTAGAAAAGTTCCCCGGATATCTCGGTGCACATATCGCATACTTACATGCGCTCGATTCACCGACGGATGCCAAAAAGTAAGAATCATTCATTTTTTTAGAAAACTTTTTTTTTAATACCGTACCTGGGCGACCGAGCTTTGCTCTGTACAATCTTAAACAAAGTCCAATAACAGATGGCGCTGTAGGGTTTCTGAAACGCGCTATTTTCAAGTATGTTCAAAAAACGCAGATATCGAATTTTCCCAGACATGAGACCTAGCTAGATCGATTTTCCACCTCCGAAAACCCCCGTATAGTAAATTTAATTGAAATCTTTATAGCCGTTTTCGAGAATCCGATTACAATATATAAACAAATATTGCTTGTTTAGTAATATAGGATATATTTTTTTAATTGATCTAACGACCAAAGTATAACGTAAATTTCCCATTTCAAATAGTTCTTATGTAAACAACCGTGAATGTTTTCAAAAATATTTTTCATATTTTTTTTCTGAGACTGATGATCATCATCATACGAGTAGCATCCCATGAAACGTCCACTACAGAACAGGAAGCTCTCCAAAATTCCAGCTTTTGCTGGAACAGTATGGAGGGGAAGTACCATAGTCACAAGTTCACAACGCTCGTTAGCATTGCGCCCGGCACCATGGACCGCGGTTGTTGGTGTCCGCAGCGAGTAAGATGGTACCAGTGCATCCATTAGTCGCCTCTTAGCCATGGGTAGAAATGGGTTGGTACTAATCTTTGCTGGCACCACACCCACGGATTTGAAGCTGTGTTGTAACAGGGAGAGGGGGGAGGATGAGGGGTGTGAAGGGAGAGGGGGAGTGGACGTGGGTGGGAGCTTGAGGGGCTTCTGAATGTACCTACCTATATAGACTATTATTAGAATGATAGAATTATTAAAATGTTGTAGTATTTTTTACTTTCGAGCGGAGCGAGAAAGGTATAGTATTCGTGAAAAAAAAAGTTTTTCTAATTTTTTCAAAAATGTGTTCTATATCACTTATACATAATAAAAAACAAGTCTCCCAAAAATGTCCGTCCGTCGGTCGGTCGGTCGGTCTGTCCGTCACGCTTTGGCCTAGCGGCTAAACGAATGGTCAGATTGACACCAGATTTTGAATTTAGGAGTTTTATGCAAATCCATCGAAGGGTTTTAAGTGGTTTCTTGCTGGCTCTCATTTTGAGGGTAGCTGTCATACAACGAAAATGAATAATTTAAATTTTATCAAAAAGGGCTCATAGAATCTTGATGAAACTGCATGACCAAGCATCTCCAGGTAAGATATATTGCGCCAGTATCAATTGATCTGTGTAATTTCATATAAGGGGTGTTCCTGTACCACCAAATCGTAAATATGTGATTTACCCAAAATTGGTTCCATTGAGTTTATTAAAATTTTCTATAATATTAATCCTGGATTGGTTGTCTACCTGACTGGATATTATTTATGATTTTTTGAATAAAATTTAGTGCACAGGGTGTACCAAAAACTGAAAGGGCTTGCTCAGTAGACTAAATTGAACAATTATCCATAAGAAACATGTATTGGGAAATTAAAAAAAATTCCAAGCAAGTATCCTACGGTAGTATCCCTTGATCTGTGAAAATTCATATAAAGGGTGTTCCAGTACTACCAAAAGTGAAACATGTGATTTACTCGAAATCGTTTGAAGTTTGTTTGTTTTAATGTTTGACAATTTGAATTCTGAATTGATCTGTATATTTCATTCGAACATTTTTTTGAAAAAAACGTAAATAAAAGTTTGTATTTCCATACTATGTGTATGGCATTACAAATTTAAGTTTGCGGTTGATAGTTTTTCTTGAGTATTGCGAGAAAGTAAGTGCAGTGCTGCTGTACCATTTATTTATTTACGTTGTACTTAAAAATAAAAGTGGTACAGCGCGTTCAGGACAAGTTTCTCTATGACGTTTAATTTCTGCGCCTGTCAAGGCGGAGAGCCAATGAACGACTCGCTCGCCTCCCCCCACCGGCCGCGCTCCCCCCCGCGACTCATTATTTGACCTCTGCGCATTAACGGCCACAGCCAGAGTTATTTTGTACGCCGAATATTTTTTAATTTATGTTGTAGCCAAAAATAAAAGTGGTAATGTATGTGTGGTGCCGGCAAAGAATAGTACCAACCCATACATACCCGTGGGTGTCATAAGAGGCAACTAAGGGTTAACTGGAGGATGGGCAGCAGCATCCTCCTTTGCATCTTACTTACTGCGGTCACCTACAACCGCGGTCCATGGAGCCAGCCGTAACGCTAACAAGCGAGACGACTATGTTACTTCCCCTCCATAATTTTCCAGCAAAAGCTAGAATCCTGGAGGGAGCTCCCTGTCCTGTAGTGGACGTTTCATGGGATGTTATGATGATGATGATGTATTGTACAGATTACCGCACGCGAACGAGAGCCCGGACGTGACGACAGCGTGGTGCGAACAGCTGATAGCCACGTGTGAGAAGGTGATCAAAGCCATCGACCAGGAGAAACTTCTCGCTTACTTAGGATTGAAGAACGACACGCGGACTGATGCTAGTAAAATTAAACAGTAAGTTTTTGTGTCTTTTTTACTTCCAACTTTACTCTTGACCAGAGGCGGCTCGTCCTTAAGAGCACTGGTGCAGTGCACTCCCTCTTTCACAAAACTCAAACTTAGGATGTATTACCTACCTAGTTAAGTTACATACGATTACATACCTATTTTCATAACCCTATACGTTGTATACATTTATAATAGCCTAAGAAATAATTACGCAACAAATAAGTAGTCAAGTTGTACCAAGTGGCGCGCCAGCGATTCCGCTCCTATGAAGAAATCTACAGTACAATTCCTTATACAGAATTCAATGAGTGTGAAAGAAAAACATCAACACGCTCGAGCGCGTGAAACAAAATATTTTCTATGAGAAATTAGCCTAATCAGGAGCGCTGCTCCATGCTACGTTGCCAGGTCGGTGACAAGGCGCTGTTGCCGATCATACGTAAACGAACTTTTCGTATACAGCTTTTAGTTACTGTTCGCAATTTTGCTTGAAAATTTAGAAATAATTGTTTTTAGTGTACGTGCTTAATTACTGTAAAAATGGACGAATACAGTGTCGTTTACATTAAAAAATGCGAAAAAGACTTTACAAATACGACTTGAACTCAATGAAAAGAGGCCGCCACAACCTGAAATCGCGCTAGTTCAAAAATGTACGAGTAGTACAAAAATTCACTTTTAATCGTGTTTTCAAACCAGAACAATATAAAAACACCTTGGATGTGCAGTTATAAATAAATTGTTTTGTTTCCCGTGTCTGGTATTTGGCGCTGGCGCGCATAATATGTAGGTAACAATAAAGCCATAAAAAATATTTCATCAACAAATGGTAGGTAAGTAAATTTATTTAAGTATTTAATTTTTTTTGTGCACACCCATTAAAAAATGTCACGAGCCGCCTCTGCTCTTGACCTCAACGTCGACGATGGAACGAATTTGCCCAGAAGACTATTCACTCGCGAATTGAATGGGTTGGGATTATATGAACTCAGGGGAACAGATGCAGGCAGAGAATTCCACTCCGTGCGCATTATAAAAGATGTTGCGAAGCGGATGTACGGAATATCAACCAAGTGAGGTTGATATCCTGCGGTACATCTGGATTCCCGGTAGTAGGAGGATGACGAAATAAGCTCTGAGGCTGTCCTCAGAGCTAGATCGAGGTAGATATCGACCTCATTTTTGCAGATGAAGTCAGCGAGTGAACGAGTTTGCCCAGCCTATTCACTCGCAACTTGAAATATTGAATAGATTTGCCAAATTTTTAAAGATCTCAGTGTTGCTGTTTTGTTTTTCAGACTAGGGAGTAACAAAGACAGCAACACTTTTGGACCTGTCAAACTTTAGCCTTGATAGCAAGACAGAGCTATGCCACAGTAAATACATAAGCTAAAGCAGTATGGAAACTCCTAACAAACGTCCAAAACAGGCGCACTCACACATGCGCACACCGCTACAGGAAAATAAGCAGTTTTCGCGCTGAAGTCAGTCGTGGGTGCTAAAACCATAATACAAACAAATAGGTACATATACAGGGTGTTAATTTAATTGCGTGCCATAGCTTAGGGGGTGTTTCAGTAACGATAAAGGAACACAAAAAAAATATTTAAAAAATCCATTTTTTTTCATAATTTTTTCGTATTTTTTTATTATTATTTTTATTTACTTTTTTGATAATATTTTAGTGTGTGCATCTGCCCATGACACTGAACACCTTTTCCGAAGGAACATAGGTCGAAAAGAGACAAAAAAATTCGCCCCCCCATACTAAAAATGTGCTGTCAGCTGATGCAGTTTGTATGGGAAGTCGAAAAATGTTTTTCGTATTTCGACCCATGTTCCTTGGGAAAAGTTGTTCAGTGTCTTGGGCAGATGCACATCCTAAAATATTATCAAGAAAATAAAATAAGAAAAAAAATTAAAAAAAATTGAAAAAAAAAGGAATTATTTTATAATTTTTTTGTGTTCCTTTATTGTTACTGAAACACCCCTTAAGCTATGGCACGCAATTAAATTAACACCCTGTATAGAGTTCCTATAAGTATGTCCCTGTCCTTGTGCGATAAAAGGCGACTAAGTATCTTAATCTGCCCTTGCGTGATAAAAGGCGACTAAGTGTCCTCATCTGCCCTTGTGTCATAAAAGGCGACTAAGTGTCTTTATCTGCCCTTGTGTCATAAAAGACGACTAAGTGACTTAACCTTCCCGTGTGTCGTAAAAGGCGACTAAGTGACTTCTTAACCTTTCCTTGTGTCGTAAAAGGCGACTAAGGGTTTCGGAAAAATTTGTTTAGTTTTACGGTCCGAAAACATGCTGAAAGGAACTAAGTTGATAGAAGCACCCCAATATTTGAGTTCATCATACTATTCTTATTTCAAAACATCTGGGTTACAACCCTGACGCTCCGACGCAGAATAGTTCTTTTTTCAAAAAAAGGCCCGAGTTTCCATACTGCTTTAGCTTATATATTTACTGTGGCTATGCGGAGAGCAGGACAGAACAATAAGTGTCTAATATCTTACGCACTCTATTCTTCTGTCATTCTAATCAAGCCACATTAATTCGACTGTAGTTTTAAGCAAACGTTTGCATTTCTTTTTGCAGAGAACAAGAGAAACAAAAAGGCTACCTAATAGACGCGCTGTGTCGGAAAGGGACGGCGCTATGCAGGCTGCGCGCTCTCGCCTCAAGCAACTCGGCTAAAGACAAACTGACGGAGGCCATGCATAGTAATATCAACGACTTGCTCAAGTTTACCGATCTCACTGACTCTAAGGTGATTTTTCCTTATCTTCTTCTTTGTGTCATTGTACCAATACCGGATGCTTTCAAATGCTTTCCTCCCAAAACCTTGCCATTTCTACGGCTTTATCCGACGCCTCGCCACGCCTGTGACACTCCGCATAGTAGGTATGCAACGCGGCGCTAGAAGTCGACTGGGTGAGGCCTGTGACACTCCGCATAGTGGGTATACAACGCAGCGCTAGAAGTCGACTGGGTGAGACCTGTGACACTCCGCATGGTAGGTATACAACGCGGCGCTAGAACTCGACTGAGTGAGGCCTGTGACACTCCGCATGGTAGGTATACAACGCGGCGCTAGAAGTCGACTGGGTGAGGCTTGTGACACCGCATAGTAGGTATACAACGCGGCGCTAGAAGTCGACTGGGTGAGGCTTGTGACACCGCATAGTAGGTATACAACGCGGCGCTAGAAGTCGACTGGGTGAGGCTTGTGACACCGCATAGTAGGTATACAACGCGGCGCTAGAAGTCGACTGGGTGAGGCTTGTGACACCGCATAGTAGGTATACAACGCGGCGCTAGAAGTCGACTGGGTGAGGCTTGTGACACCGCATAGTAGGTATACAACGCGGCGCTAGAAGTCGACTGGGTGAGGCTTGTGACACCGCATAGTAGGTATACAACGCGGCGCTAGAAGTCGACTGGTTGAGGCCTGTTGTAGTGTGCCGCTCGCCTCGCCCACCTTAGCTTGCAACTTTGCGACGGTGGGCTAGACTGTGAACCTTGGTTTTCACCAGCATCTCATCACCAACGAGCTTCTATGCATGGAATGGTATTATTCTTTGCCGGCACCATACGGGACTTTGCACGGGACTATCTAATCTGTGGTATCTGTTGCCCCAGGCGATCCATTACGGCGTGTGGCACTGCTTCACGCTGCAGCACTGGGGCCGCGCCATCAAGCTGCTCAACAAGATGCAAGAGGAGAGGTCCAGCCGGGAGGCCGACGAGCGGCTCGTGGAGGCCTACCAGCAGCTCGGCTGGGACCACCTCGTCACCTTCGCAAGAGCCATGCTGCCTGTAAGATACCCCAACACTTACCGGCCTTTTTAGTCTCACATGTCTTTAAGTGTAACGAGGGTCGCCCATTGGCTATAATTCATTTCTAATATGTATAATTTTGAACACTTCGGATAATTGTAAAAAGTAGAAATGGTATAATTTTACAACCACAGGCAAGATTCGAACCTGCGTTTTCTCCTTCAATACTGGAAACGCCTAAACACCCAACTAGGCTACCGTGGTCCTGCCTAATGCTGTGAAATTTACGAACTCTATACGTATTCAACGTTGCATTTGTGCTGCCACCTAGTAAGCATTTGCTTTACTAGCTTAACTAGTCCATCATTCATTGCAGATAGAATTCAAGTCGAAATTAGTAACTGTATCATTGAAAAATTATTGAAGAAAACGCAGGTTCGAATCCCGCCTGTAATTGGGAAATTTTTCGATTCTCTTTGTAATATTCACATTCTTCTTTACGAGTCAAGTGCAAGAAGTGACTATGAAAGCTGTATCTCAAAACGTGATCACATCAATAGCCTTTTAATTTGGCTTCCAAATTCACTTTCATTAACAGAGTTTAGAAATTTCTCCCGAAAACTTACACTGTGGATTCTTTGCTAGTCGGTCTAAAATAATTTCAATTTTCGTTCGATGCTCCTTGTCCTCTTTGGACCATAAACTGAACAATTTTCTTAAAAAAAAACATGTAATGAGTCGAAGAATGACAACACATTTTCGGTCATCCCATAGAAAACAATGTCTTGGTAGCACCCGGTTTGTGTAGGAAAGCCTTTCAATTTTTCCCCTTTTTCGATCTAACAGAACAATTTTTCCCAAAAAACACCTTTTGTTAAATTTATGGTCCTAGTAACCTACTCAAATATTCGCAGTTAATAAGGAAGCATCATCATAACATCTCAAGAAACGTCCACTACAGGACAGGGAGCACCCTCCAGAATTGTAGCTTTTGCTGGAAAAATGTGGACACGTACCATAGTCACCTCGCTTGTCAGTGTTACGGCTGGCACCATGGACCGCGGTTGTAGGTGACCGCAGTAAGTAAGGTAGTATGATACACAGGAGGACGCTGCTGCCCATTCTCCAGTTTATAACCCTTAGTCGCCTCTTACGACACCCGCGGGTATGTATGGGTTGGTACTACTCTTTGCCGACACCACACGGGACAAAGAAGCATACTGAAACTGAAATCGTTTGAACGGCTAGAAATGCGTACTTTCAACTTGATACGCTTGTATTTATTCTTTCTTGCATTTATTTTTCAATCAGTTTTAGATTTGCAATAATTCGGAACATAAGCAATATAATATAGAACAGCAGAGTTAATCTTAATAGTAGAACAGATTTTATGTACAAATAGGTGGCCTTATAGCAAGTAGTTTTTTGTTTACATCAGAATCTAATAATTGTTTATTGACCTTCCATTATAAATCTACAGCACGTTCAGAACAAGTTTGTCTATGACAGTTATTTTCCGCGCATGGGTGACAGGCGGAGAGCCAATGAACGACTCGCTCGCCCCCTGGGGGAGCCGCGCTCACCCCCGCGACTAATTTTTTGACTTCAGCGCATTAACGGTCACAGACAAAGTTATTTTGTACGCAGTATACCGGCTAATTGCTATGTATCAAAGACTTTTTCCTATGATTTTGTAATCTACAACTTCATATTTGTACTTCCTGTTAATATTGTACATCGTTTTGGATCAGCCTGTTTATCCGTTCATCTTATAAAAAGTAGCCAATTTTCAACCCTCGAAAAAATTATGTCCATTAAGTAAGACGAGCGTTTTGCTTATTAGCATTCTTATGAAAGTACAGTTTTTAATTCAGTGTTATGAATTTAAATATTTAACGCACATGCCATATAGACTATGAGGGCTTTGCAAGTTATCCTACTTCTTCGAGTACATGAAATAAGCAGGTAGGGAGTAGTAGTGGCCTATTAGGCAGGTTCGGTACATTCGCAGATAAAACTTATTACGCTATTATGAAACCTGTTCGTAGTAATAGAAGTTTAAGTGAGTAAAACAGGTCTGCTTTAAATCCCTTTGGCAGTTTCGCTAGTCGGATCACATCGCATTTGTGGCTGAAACCGAATCTGTCAGTCGAATGTTGTTGTATAATCTTTATTGCACGAAAATTACAAGAATACAATTTTTGGATCTCTCCAAAGAGATTGCATGCAAAGTCGGACTTAAATGAGATCTCTAATAGGTCACTTCTCTTGCTACAAAGTTGCTTATTTCGTGTACTCGATGACGTAGGATGACTTGCAAGGCATTCACAGTCCAATATTTTTATCGCAAAATAAAGTAGGTTAAAATTTGACTTAACTACTGGGCGAAAATTGACGTTGCGCGATTTTTGTATCTGCAATAATTTCTTTACTTTGACATTGGCAAAATACGACTTGTAATGAGATGTGATGCCATTAAATATATATCTATCGATTTTTAACACGTTTACTTGATTAAATTTCTTAAAATATATTTTTTAAATCCAATATCACCCTGTAGTTACTATAAGTCATCCTGATCGGTACAGTCAACGACAGGGCAAGCTTGACACTCGCAGTGCGACTCTAGCCCGTACGTCTATTGAAATAAGAACGGTACAAAGTCCAATGTGTCAAGCTTGATGTGCTCTTGACTGTACATACGTAATAGCTGCAGAAAACTGCAAATTGTATCAAATATGAGTTGCAATTATGCATCGAGTTAACGGCTAGATAAATTAGGTTAGTTAATGAGTATTACTAACATATGAAAGAACACATGAAACTTCTTTTGCTCTACCACTTTTGTGAATTCGCAATTTTTTTGCTTCATCACGGGTTCTGCCCATGAAACTGAAACACTTTTCCCAAAGAACGGGTAGAAATACGAAAAAAAAAATTTCGACCATCCATACAAAATGTGCTGTCAGCTGATGCAGTTTGTATGGGAAGTCCGACCTATGTTCCTTATGGAAAGTTGTTCAATTTCATCGTAGAACAAAGTTGTTCAGTTTCATGGGTAAAGCCTGAGAGGTTTGTAGAGATATACCAACTGAAGACCCTGTATATAAGCAGGTGCTGCCTGTGCTGTGTGTTCAAAAAATACTAACACCCATATTGGTTTTTATTACGAGTAAAATTATCCATTCAGCTTTGCGACAACTATTATCCCAACATATTCCAACACTTATCTCTACTATAATCTATGTTGCAGCCTAAAACCAGAGTATATTTGTCGAAAAGAATAAAATTATTTCTCAAACTTGTTTTTTCTGACAGCTTTAGACGATTGCTTTTGACGTAGCTGCAAGATGTGTGAGTATAGAGTGCGCAGGATAAGTTTGGCTGTGACGGTTATTTCCTGCGCATGGGTGACAGGCGGAGAGCCAATGAACGATTCTCTCGCCTCCCCCCACCTGCCGCGCTCATCTCCGCGACTCATTCTTTGACTGCCAGAGTTATTTTGTATTTCCACAGGCTACAGTAAATCCAATCGAAAGTCAATAATGTAAATTTTACACCTAATAAAGACCAAAATGCGTTACAATCGTTTTACGGATTACCTACTTTTATTTTAAATAATATGTTTATTATGTATTAATATTTTGATAATGTATGATGACCTCATTAGCTTAATCTGTTAAGATTCGACGACACTTTTTGTGATTACTGCCAAGTCTCCAAAAAAGATATCATTATGGATGCACGTAGAAGGGTTTTAAAGGTGTTTTCCTTCTGGTTAAAGCTTATTTAAACGCTGGAAAAATTTTGGCACCTCGGACTGATGCAGCTATAGAAAAAAAAGGCTAGCTAAAAGCTATTTGACTATTTCTTTCAGTTCCTGTTCAGAAGTGACGAATTCGCCGCGATTTCATGTACAATGCCGCTTTGTCTAGCTGTGCAAGTGATCACATTGTTAACGATGAAGCAATGTACGACAAATCGCGGGAAACTCGTGCGTACTTCTGAACACGGTCTTTACCTATAGAGGTGCCAAAATTTTGTCCTCCTGTAAATCAGCCATTCAAATTTCAAATGGAATTAGTTTTATGTTGATATCCCGTGATGTCTGCACTTACGTTAAATTTCTATCGATGTATGTCACGCACTCAAAATGACACCTTTGCAAAATGTCATGTTCTCCAGACTGTACCAGGAAAGCATAATTTTAAAGCAAGTAACAAGTATGTACCCACAAGTACAATTAGCAACAAATTTTCTGTATTGTAAACTTATTTTTGTATATTACAGGGGTGGAAAATGGTCAGTAAAGTCAGTTTTTTTGACTGAGGTCAGTAAAAGTCAGTTTTTTTGAAAAATGGTCAGTAATGTCAGTATTTTGAGGATCTGAGATCAGGGGCATCATCTTTCAGAAAAGTGGAACATTTATTAAGATTTTCGGGGCTTTCCCTCGCCCATTATTTCCGTCCCTCTTTGTATTGTGTAATCCCTAACTGGAAATGCTTATAAGCACAATCCTTAGCATTTGAATGTATACATTAATGATTTAACTCTTAGGAGGACAACGAGGTGAAGTGGCGTCTGCATTCTGTTTTGTCTTAATGTTAATTTTTAGAGGTTTTACTCCCAAAGCCTTAGTGATTCTACTTATGAAAACAAGAAACTTTTACGAAGAAAAACATTGATACTTGAAAATAGTTATTTCTTATAGTTTATAATAATAGTAACAGTTATTTGCTATAGTTTTTCTTGGCTGCAAAGTTGTTTTCAGCGCCAGTAGCTTGTTTTGAAAACCGAGCATGCGAAGGATTTTATTGAACCACGAGCGAAGCAAGAGGTTCTAAAATACAATCCTGAGCATGTAGCGAGAATTTTGAGGCACGAGACGCAAAATAACTTTTCAGAACCGGCCAGTCAATGCAGCCAGTTTACCCATTTATAAATGGGTAGTACTATAGAAAGAATATCAGCCAAGTGCGTCTCGGACTTCGCACATTTAGGGTTCGTGCCATTGGCATGCTGCCGCCCGCATTCCTTCTGTGTTACGCATTTGACCGCAAAATCAAGTTGGTTGTAATAGGAAAAATGAGAGAATATTAAAGAAATAATCAAATTTATCAACGTATACGTATTTGTTAGTAAAATTTACATAGGTCAATGGGAATTTAGAGTTCATAGTTAAAAAATTCTTATAAAAATATTTTGTAAACAAAGCTTCTCATTCCTTTGATTTCCAATATTTTTCTAGTCAACTCAGGACGGTCACAATTTGTTTTTCGCGCCTCCATTTAGCTGTACGGGAGTACGCCTTAAAAATATTTAAAAAGATTATTTCACAATTTGTTTGGCTTGGGGTCAAAGTGTGAAAAATTTTTTTGGCTGTAAAACCTGTGTGACAGGATAGACGACGGACGGACACGTGAGTGACAGCAATAAGTCTCCGTTCAGACTTTTTGGATACGGAACCCTAGAAAACGCTGCTAATCATCTCATTTTTATTTTAAATACCTTTGTCACGCTAGTGGACAAAAAGCACTTTTGTGAGCATATTTAAAATGATAATTTCTGACCTAGTGATGTGAAAATATTTTGTTCCATACTAAATTGGTTCAAAATTAGTACATGTTCGACACATTTTGTGCGGGAAGACGAAATCTTTTTTGAAGTAAAAATTCATTTTCTTCGCAAAAGTTGCTTGTTCTCATGCAAAAACTTTAAAAATTCACGTTATTTTGCTTCGCTTTACCTGCATTAAACACTAATCCATCATCATGGGACCACTTAACCAATAATGTGAACTCTTGTTTTTAATTGAAGTAGGTAGGGGCCCTACCCCTAGCCCTACCGTAGGGCTAACAAATAGGCAATAATCGTCGGTGATCTGGTAAACGCAGGTGTTTATTAGGTTCGTCGTAATTATTTTCTACGTATTAGTTTACTAGTATTTTAAGATCTGTTACATACCTATGTGAGATAGTGAAGGGGGAAGCACTTAGCCTTAGGCTGTGCCTTCCTTCCCTAACTGCTGCACTGCTGCTTAGCTTGTTCCCGAATTTAACCTGAATATGTATGTCGAAATAATTAAGTAGCTCCAGTCACACATAGATACCTATACGTGTATTTCGACGCTAAATTGACCGACGGAAGGTCATTATTCTAGAGATTAGGTCAGTAGATGGTCAGTAAATAGTCAGTATTTCAGAGTGTTTTAGTCAGTAAAGTCAGTATTTTTAGCCATACAATCAGTTTCCACCCCTGATATTAGAAAATGTCTTTAAGGAGAATGTTATGTTCGCACAATGTCATAGTACTGTAGCCTGTGGACATTCAAATTACGAAAAAGGTTACCTTTTGTCTTTGTGAAATTGTTATAGATCTCACCATTTTACATACTAATAGCGAAGTCTTAAAGATCGTAACCCGCCGTAACCATATATAGTGACGAGTGATCGGAGTGATGTAGTCCGGCCATATTGACAATAATTTACATCATCTGTTAAAAGACCCTCTGAACAAACCATATACCTATTTACAGACTGTTTCTGTGGCCGGTTAAGATTTTAAGACTCATTTGGTCTTAAATTTGTTTTTGGTAAATTTCCATAGTCTTACTATTACGTGCACAACATGACAATAACGAAACAATGCGGTAACCTAGAGATGTATAACTAACATACATGGAGATTAAAATTAAGTCACTATATACTATGGTTACGGCGGGTTACAATTTTTAAGACTTCGCTTTTAGTATGTGAAATGGCGAAATCTATAACAATTTCAAAAAGACAAACGGTAACTTTTTTCGTAATTTAAATGTCCACGGGCTACATGACTATCATGAGGTGTGTTATACTGCGAATGTGGCACTTTGCCAACGTGCAATTTTGTAGTTTGTCGTAACTTTATGCGCTTGAGGAGCATTATAGTAAGGGTGATGAAGGACAAATTTCTATATGATTTGCTCATGTCTGCCTCTTTGACTGATGATAAGAAGCAGCCTCTAGAAGATACAAAAAATATTGCCGGACATCCACACCCCTGCGTTTTTGAGGAATTAAGTTTTAACTATTTTGAAATTTGACAATGAAACGTACACCTGGCAGACTATGACTATCTGATTAAATACAATGTATAAAACTCAAAAAAAATGTTCTGCCACCATAATAGCCCTGCGTCGTAAAGTTACAGCTCTTTAAATTACAAAAATTAACTACTTCGTCCCGTGATAATGCAGAACCCTGCATGTCTGCCTCTTCGATTTTCTTCATCTTCAGAAGTATTTCAAACAGGAGCCACAAAGGCAGACAAAAAAACATTATTTAGCATCTTATTTAATTTTTTTTTGGTTTAACTCAAAAACGCAGCGACGCACAGAAAAACTTGTGAGGACCAAATCGAGTCGTATTGAGCTGATCTATCATTCCTATTAATATGAATCATGAGCAAATCATATACTCAAATTGCAGCCAGCACCCTAACTATTATGATCTATACGACTGTTAGTTGTCTAAATAATTGGCCTATAGTTCATAAGGGACTATCAGACTTATTTTATGGAATTGTATCATACGAGTAAAACGGATTCATTAAAGTGTTTAATTTTAATCATATCTATGTTTTGGCTATTGAGAGCCTGTGTTCATGATGCACTCGAAAGTTGACGTGGATTTACAGTACAGACTTTAGTTTACTATGAGTTTAAATTTAAAAGGTGTTTCTGCGATTGAAATTAAACAAAGTTAACCAAGGATCAGAACCTAGTTAGTATATAAGGTCCTAATGAAATAGTGAACATAATTTAAGTATGTCACTCAGACCATGGAACTGAACAACTTTTCCCAAGGAACATAGGGCGAAATACGAAAAACCAAATTTGACCTCCCATACAAAATGCGCTATCAGCTGATGCCGTTTCTATGGGAGGTCAAAACTTGAGTTTCGTATTTCGACCTATGTTCCTTGGAGAAAGTTGTTCAGTTTCATGGTCTGAGTAACGTATTAAAATTATGTTCATTATTTCATTAGGACCCTATATACAGCCTGAATTTTCATTGGTTTTGCTCGCGAAGCCTCTACTCATGAAAACAAGCAAGTTTCCCAAACTTACCTAAAAACTTTTTGGCTTATACAAAATGGGTCGATCACGTGATCACTTTACTATGGAGTCCGAATTTTTTTTTTCGTGGAAGTTGCTTATTATCACGAGTAGAATCACTGGGCTTCGGGAGCGAACCCAATAAAAAATTATAATAAATATATTTTTTTGTTTATTCCTACGCTTACCAACTTGATTTTTTTCTGACAGCTTTAGCCGATTTCTGTTGACGTAGCTGCAAAATTTGTTTGTATAGCGCGTTCAGGATAAGTTGGGCTATGACGGTTATTTCTTGCGCATGGGTGACAGGCGGAGAGCCAATGAACGATTCGCTCGCCTCCCCCCACCTGCCGCGCTCACCCCCGCGACTCAATTTTTCGACTTCTGCGCATTAACGGTCACAACCCGAGTTATTTTGTACGCTGTATTAAGAAGCGTCATGCGTACCTTCTAATCTGAAACTATTCGTTTTTTGTTTTTTCATTATAATTCTTGCGCTTAAATATAATTAATGTGACATAAATCTTAGAAAATGTATGAATTTTGATTGTGCTTCGTGATTATGATTATGGCAATGTTTTTTTATGAATTGTTATTAAGTATGAAAAAATAAATATTATTTAAAAATATTTTCATTTTTTTTTGTATTGTTATCTATTTCTGGTAGGTTTAGTTGCAGAGCAGAGGGTGCTGTCATTTTATCTATTGGTATACCTATGTCGTAGGCAAATCGTATAAGGGTTGGGCCACATTGATCGACGGCCTTTCGCACTTTGCCGATTGAAAAAGAGCACACTAGTACGCATTATGCCGATTCACCGCTTACGGAGGCGTTCGCATCCGTACGCAGCCGTAAGGTGCCGAACAGCTCCGTATGCAGACGATTCGATGGAAACATCTCTGCCTCTTTTATCGCCGTCGTCAGCCGTCGTTCGCCGTCGATCCCTGCCGACGGTCGACCGCGTTTCGTCGTCAGGGCGCGTTCGCCACGTCGTCGATGCGAAAGGATTTCCATACTTTGCGCTCGTTTTGTATAGGCAAAACGTCGATCGCCGTCGATCAGTGTGGCCCGACCCTAATTCGCCGTTTAGAAACGGTCGGTAAATTGTATAATTCGCCGTTTACAAACGGCTCCTAAATTGTATACGTTCGACAAATTGTAAAACTATAAATACAACACAACGTATCGTCGCGCCATCCTTTTTTCTAGGTCTTCCTCGCCCTCGCCGGCTTTTTTTCCTTATGGTGACTATTTATGACTATTTCATGACAATTTTTTGGCATCGTCAAAATAAATTTTAGTGCAGTTTTTTTCTCTGAGGATTCTGTGTTGAGGGACATCTATCGAGGGGGACCCTGGGCGTTTGGGCTTGCTAAATTAGATAGCAGCTCGTATGCAATTTCACCAATCGCCACAATCATAGTAGGCAACTTTAGACTGCTCTTCACGTCCACATAGGAACTCCAATTACCCGAGTGTATGTCGAAGTCCTGTGTGGTTCCACGTCCTGTGTGGTTCCGGCAAAGAATAGTACCAACCCATACATACCCGTGGGTGTCGTAAGAGGCGACTAAGGGTTATAAGCTGGAGGATGTGCTGCAGCGTTCTCCTGTATATCATACCATCTTACTGCGGTCACCAACAACCGCGGTCCATGGTGCCAGCCGTAACGCTAACAAGCGTGGTGACTATGGTACCTCCCCTCCACTCTGTTGCAGCAACACTGGAATTCTGGAGGGAGTTCCCTGTCCTGTAGTGGACGTTTCATGGGATGTCATGATGATGATGATGTCGAAGTCACGAATTATTCCGACGGACATTTGGACTTGCTTCTTCGTCACTGTTCTCAGTTTTATAACCAATGCCGGGTTTCCCATAAAATTTCCTCGTTAGCCACGTATTGAATCTGTATGACTACTTTTCTATGTTCAGCTGTACCGTATTCTAGTTCCCTTGTTAATACTAATGTTTTCAATTTTATATATCAATTAAAGCGCCGACAAAGTTACGTGCAAAAACGGTACTTATTACTTACCCACCCACTCATAGTGCGGCGTATCGGCTTTGAATCGTCGCGGTGGACAAACAGCCTAAGAGTTTTAAGTCGGCGCTTGCGCAGCCGCGACAGTTGCAACAGACTGTTGTTTTGAGATTGTAGCTGTGTGACGAAACGGCCAGTGCCTCTCCGTCAATACGCGAGTGTCACCGCTCACCGCGCGCCAAATTAAACGCCAAATCGACGCGTGTTGGCTCGAAATGGACAGAAAAGTTTGAAACAAAAAGTTTGTTGTTAATTGTAAAGTGAAAAGGAATGTGCGCAGGTTAAGAGTGTGTGTTAAGGAACTTAAATTTAAAGCAGGTTTGTTTTTTAATAACTTAAATACCTTTATTTTAAATATGCAAGTCTGTCGTTCGTAATAGCCGGCTACAAGATAAAACAAGACCAAGGAACATAAATATACTCTCTAACCGAAATAAGACAGTAACAATTTGTGATGAAGTATTTATTTATTCGATAACTTAATTTATTTGTGTTTGAAATAAATAAATTAGGAATTATTGTAATAATTCATACGTTGACCTGCAAGACACATAAATGCAGCGTGAATTTTCATAAGTTTTGCTCCCGAAGCCTGAGTGACAGTACACACGGCCGCACATCAGTAGAAACACTTTTGGACCTTATGGCGTGGTAATAGAGTTGAAAAAGTTTCTACCGACAAGCGGTTGACCGTACCTACTCATGAAAACAAGGATTTTACACTCGAAAAAAATGTTTCGCCTTCCCAATTATTCCGTACAAAATGAGTTGATCACGTGACCATTAGTAAGGAGTTGAACAATTTCTCACGAGTAAAAAATTGTTTACTTCGGGAAAATTGCTTGTTATCATGATTAGAATCACTAGGCTTCGGGAGCAAAACCAATGATTCAGATTCAGATTATTTATTCAATGTAGATTCTTTACAGAATACTTATTGAATGTCATGCAGAATACAATTCAAATAGAGCGAGTCTACGCCGTTTCGGATGAAAATTCAGGCTGTATTAAAATATAAGGATTAATAAGCTGTATTAGATTACCTACCTAAGATCTTAGCAAAATAGGGACATTTTTTATTCTATGTAGGCAGATGCGAAAGACGATCATAAAATTATAGCGATAAGCGTATTGACAAACGCTTTTTAGCGAAAAATAAATAATCCACGAGGTAATTTATAACGAGGTAACTTTAAAACGAAGTAACAATAACAGAATTTGGTTTATACTTATTATAACTAGAAAACAAACCAACGATATCGAAATGAAAGAAAATACTAACGTAGGTAGATTTTATTTTATTTGGAAGATTAACAGATAGGTAAATATAAGGTCTGCTGGAAGACATTTCTTTATTGAAATAAGTAGTTCCTGTTGTGTCGTCTTTCTTTATGTATTGTCCATTGTATTTTCTTGTGTGCAATAAACAATAAATAAAAAAAAAGATAAATAATATGATTACTTAAATAAACAAATGTAACTATATGCTAATAATAAATCTTCACCGATAACATAGTTATTTAGTCTGCACTAGGTGTAAAGCTTGTATGAATACTGTATTTAATGGATGGTTCATGATTTATCACGCGTTTAGTTCTACGAATGCATGCACCTAAGTACAGCGTGATTACATATTATCAACAAGATGTCCTCCAACTAAATGACTGTACAAATTGTTTCAGGAAAAAAGTAGTTTTTGTTCTGTTAATGTTGTGTTTCATCATCATCATATCAGCCGAAAGACGTCCACTGCTGGACATAGGCCTCCCTTAAAGATCTCCATGACGACCGGTCCTGCGCTGCTCGAATCCAGCGGCTTCCCGCGACCTTGACCAGATCGTCGGTGTGTTTGTTCAAGTTCAATGTGTGTTTGTTCAAGTTCAATGTGTCAAGCTTGACGTGGTCTTGTCTATACTTAAAATGTTTATTTATCTATTAAATTCATCATCATCATAACATCCCATGAAACGGCCTCTACTACAGGACAGGGAACTCCCTCCAAAATTCTAGCTTTTGCAGACAAACAATGTGAAGGGGAAGTACCATAGTCACAATGCTGGCACCATGAACCGCGGTTGTTGGTGACCGCAGAATGTAAGATGATACAATACACAGGAGGATGCTGCTGCCCATCCTCTGGTTCATTAAACCTTAGTCGCCTCTTACGACATCCACGGGTAGAGATTCTTTGCCGGCAACATACGGGGCAAATTCACATTTTTAAGACTACTTTCCTAACGAGATCCGGATATGATGAGATCGGGCTGTGGAATTGGGACCTATTTTTTCAAGGAACATCTTACATATTTTCACCACTTACTGAAGCATTTTTAACCGGTATCGAGTTGCAGTTCTAGTGATGAATGTTTTGGAAACATATCGATAAAATTCTTCTCACTACATCCGTTGTTTTGGATTCCAATATGAGCTACAATAACAGTAAAAAAGATTGTGTATGTATGCCAATTGCACAAGGCGCCTTTTAACTTAAAGCGCCTTTAAATCTAAAGCCGACAGGTTTACTATTATTTAATCTGTGCCGACAGTTTCAGTTTTGTTTTTGAAATGACAACAATATATTTAAAGTAGCTTTAACTTTAAGGAAGCTTTATGCAGCTGGCTGAGCCTTTTAAAGGTATTGCAAATATTAAAAACAAAGGCAAACAACTTATTTTACAAGACGAAATCTCAAATCGCAAAAAAAATATCCGATTGGAATTTTGTTTGTTCGCTATTATACATACTTATTCTGTGCTTTTGTGCTAAGTTCGTATGGGTAAATGCTACCCCAGCGACCTTTGTTATTTTATTATTTAACTTTAACTATTTAACTTTGATTATTGTTTAACTTTTAATTGTTTTTATTATTTGTTAGACAATCCACCATAATAACACATATTCTGTTAAAATTCCAACCATTATAATAGCTACTACTTTTCAAAAGTTACAATCATTGGACAGACAGACGACGTAGGCTTATTAATAGGGCTCCGTTTGGACCTTTCGGGTACGGAACCCTAAATAGTGAGACACTTGGATCTTTCATCCTTAAATAGTAAGTAGGACAAGCTGAAGAAAAGGCAACGACTCATCGAGCATTTCGAAACAAATCCGTTACCCAATCGTACAAACTTTATAAAGACTTCATTTTGTAACACACTACATTTTAAAGCTAATATAATAAACAGTTAAAATTGGTCAAACTTTGCGGATTAAACTTACTTTCACATTGGGCGGTTTAGCAGCGCGGCAGCAGCGTTGCAACCCAGACAATTTCACATTATGGCCTTTGCTGTTCCAGCCCTGCTAGGCAGGCGCCAGAAGGTGCTCGAAAAAAAAACCTTAAAAAAATCCACTTTATCCACGGATCACAGACTTTACTAAAGTGGTTGTGGTTACGTGATCGACTCATTTTGCAAGGGAACTTTTGGAAGTCAAAGAATATTTTCGAGGTTTTCGAGAAATATAGTTTTCATTATGTCATCATCATCATCATAACATCCCATGAAACGTCCACTACAGGACAGGGAGCTCCCTCCAGAATTTTAGCTTTTGCTGGAAAAATGTGGACACGTACCATATTCACCTCGCTTGTTAGCGTTACGGCTGGCACCATGGACCGCGGTTGTAGGTGACCGCAGTAAGTAAGATGTTAGATACAAAGGAGGATGCTGCTGCCCATCCTCCAGTTTATAACCCTTAGTCCCTTACATACCCGTGGGTGTCGTAAGAGGCGACTAAGGGTTTCATCGTGTACTTATTGCTAATTTTCATTTTTTTTTTATTGAAATTGGGCTTACTCTTGACCTCGATTTAGTCTTGAAGACAGAGATGAGGACAACGATGGAACAAGCTTGCCCAGAAGAAGCCTCTTTTAAAAAAATCTCACTCGCGACTTGAATAGATTTGGGTTATGTGAACTCGGGAGCACAGACGTAGGCAGAGAATTCAACTCTTTAGCCCATTAATAGAATCACTGGCCTTCGGGAGTAAAAGCATCTATCAAGATCTAGTCAAGGTCGCGGAAAGCCGCTGGATGCGAGCAACGCAGGACCGGTTGTCATGGAGATCTTTAGGAGAGGCCTATATGTCTAGCAGTGGACGTCTTCGGCTGATATGATGATGATAAAGCTACTCACATCACACGACTGCACGTCAGTAGTATGACCTTGAGCGACTTTCTGGTTTTTGACGTTTGTTTGTAGCAGGGCGCTGATTCCGCTTATGCCGGTTTCCGGCTGCGATGCATGACAAAATAATTTTCTACCTGTTGTTTTATCATAATTTTCAACACACGACTTTGAGACTAGGTTAATTAATTTTAAACAAAAACGATTGTGTGTGTTGTTCCACATACCCGTTAAGAACGTCATTAACTAACAAATTGTAAGACCATTACAAAATACAAATACTTACTTATGGTTACCTACACTATCAGAAACCTAAAAAATAAATTAATAAATATTGGGAGACATTTCACACAGGGTCATCTATTGCTCCAGGCGGAGAAAGAACCCGCGGATGATATTATAGTATAGCATCATACTTAATCAATCATCATTACCTAAGATGCCTCCTAATCAACTGCGTTGTTGTTGTAGTCCTATGGCACCCCGCTGGTGCAGAGGGCCTCAATAAGTTGTTTCCACGCCGGCCGGTCCCGCGCAGTTTTCCTTGCATCGCTCCACGACAGTCCAGCTTCCTTCAGCTCCTTGTCCACAGAGCGCCTCCAAGTGTGAGTGGGACGTCCACGTCTCCTTCTGCCTCCCGGCTGCCATTCAAAGGCAATGCTGGCCGAATTTTCCTCCCTTCAACTGCGTTACATTAGAAAAAAACCGGCCAAGTGCAAGTCGGACTCGCGCCCTAAGGGTTCCGTACCTATCTACCATATGATATACTAAAAGCTTTTGCTCTTTGATTTTAAAAACTCGGCGACCATCCAACTTGACCCCTCTTTTATAGAAAAGTTCTTGAAACGGGAGCTCACCTTAATTGGTTACAATTAGTTGTGAGAAAAATTTAAATATTTAATGATTTTAGACTTTTCCCTTTATTTGTACTGTGAGACCTAGCTTCTTGCCAAATTTCATAATTTTAGGTCTACGGTTTCCTTGTAGGTTTTGCTTTTTTACATAAATGTATGGAGATGAGGACATGAAAAGCCACATCTTTTTATTGCGTCGTTGTAAAAAATTGAAATTTTCAGATCTTGTGTGGTTTATGGACCTTAATATTCATTATCAATTTCAACCTGATACCTCTTCTCGTTCATGAGAAAAAGGGTCTTGACAGACAGACAACAAAGTGATCCTATAAGGGTTCCGTTTTTTTATTTTGAGGTACGGAACCCTAAAAACCGGTCAAGCGCGAGTCCGACTCGCGCGCCGAGGGTTCCGATATACCTATAGTATTTTTGAAAGCAATAAAGTCCATTTTTAGGACCACAAAACTAAATTTGTTTGTAAAGGATTTTTGCAGATACCTATCTAAAAAAACTGTACAAATTAGAAAAATCATTTTATTTCTGCTGTAATATTTACATAAACTTCTATCGACTGTAATTAATTCAGATTTTTTTTTACATTTTTCGATTCCTTCAAATGTCGACACGGGGCTTCTGAGGCTTCAGATCAAAGAGATTTGAACCTCGCTGCGCTTCAGATAACCTTGCGTCACATTATGTGACATGTCCCCGACAAAAAAATGTCCTCCACAGTAGTATTTAACGATTAACAACTAACAAAACAAAATTTTTCAAAGGAATTCCTATAGTTATATTTTCACGTCGACGGCTAAATGCAAAGACATTTTGTCGTGATCTGGAGTTATGACGGAACTGTTCTTGAGAGCGTGTTTGTGGCGGAAATAGCCAAGATATATGAACGAGTTTTTAGGGTTAAGGAGTGTTCACACCTAGCTGAATTCAAAGACTGATTCGGCATACATTGCTGGTAGGCTTGGTTATGTTAATTGCAATATCCTTACTTCAACGAGCAATGTATGCCGAATTAGTCTTTGAATAGGGAACATGCACGAAATTTTTATATTTAAGATATTTATTCTCATTCATGTAATAAACAGACTTGTAAAACCATTTTTCGAATAACTATAATATTAAAAAAGATATAAGCCATCGAAGATTTGTTTCTGTCTCTTTCTAGCAAAACGAAATTTAATATGGAGTTAATATGGCCATAGTGAATTGTGACGTCACTATTCATGTCGGATCTCTCTGTCTAATTAGTAGTTTTAAATGCTTATATCGGCCGTATTTCTTAGCCGATTTATATTTTAATTTCACTTTCTGTCATCTCTACTATGATATTTTCATATTTTATTAATAAATGCGACTATAGTTATTTATGCAACTGTTGCGTAATGAGAGTAATTTTAACACGAGATCTGGTTTTTGATACGAGGCGCAGCCGAGTATCAAAATAGTATAGATCGAGTGTTAAAATGACTAATTACGTATAGTTGCATACAAAACTTTATCTACGACCGACGAAATATTTTTTTTTTTTAAAGAGTAGTGATCAATTTATTGAACTAAGAGGACAGTTAGTACAGTTAATTAAAGTTATTCCCGAAGTTATTCCAGATCCAGAGCTTATAGATGGCGTTGCTTTAACATTAATTTCATGTTTATGGTTACTGACAGCCTCTTGTAGAATCATGTTCTCCTGGTACATACTTTCCATTTTGTTCAAATCACTTCTTTTGTTGCCAATGTCACTTTATATAGAAGCGAGCCAACTGTCAGCTTCTTGTCGATTTATGTACTCCTAGTCACGCCTGGTACTCTCCGTTTTCTTTTAAATATAGGTAGGCAGTCGTCACCCCAGTAAAAAGTATTTTTACAAAATTACTTTAAAATAGGCTGTATGTAGTTCTGTGGTAGTATTGCCTTAGCCTATGCAGATTGAAAATTATGTATTATAACAGTTGCGGAATGAAAATCCATACTCCATTTCCGTACTGCTCGTAGTATGGAACAGTGTGGAAATGAAAATGATAGCGGACAATGACCTCAATTTCGAATCTGTCATTGGTTTCGAATTCGGAATATTCCGGTACGGGAGTAGATAAATAAAATGTATGCATGTTCCCTATTTAGCCAGGTGTGATCACTCCCTTAGGGTTTCAGTAACCACACATGCTTACGACTTGAAGTTTGGAATAGTTTTAGAATATGACCATAAAATAATTAATTTTTTGACGACTTTTTTAGTTTTCAAGTTATGATGAAAATTTATGTCAATAAAAAATACAACGATCTTTCTAAGAAGCATAGTTTTTTAAAAATGTGTAAAAAAACCTTTACAAACAAACTTAGTTTTGCGGTCTTAAAAATGGAATTTACTGATTCTAAAAATAGCTATATCTGAACTCTAGGCGCACGAGTCCGACTCGCACTTGACCGTTTTTAGGGTTCCGTACCTCAAAAGAAAAAAACGGAACCCTTATAGGATCACTTTGTTGTCCGTCTGTCTGTCTGTCTGTCTGTCTGTCTGTCTGTCAAGACCCTTTATCTCACGAACGGGTAGAGGTATCAGGTTGAAATTGATAATGAATGTTAAGGTCCGTGGACTACACAAGATCCGAAAATTTCAATTTTTTACAACGACGCAATCAAAAGATATGGCTTTTTATGTGCTCATCTCCATACATTTATGCAAAAACGCAAAACCTACAGGGTACTTCCCGTTGACCTAAAATTATGAAATTCGGCAAGAAGCTAGGTCTCACAGTACAAATAAAGGGAAAAGTCTGAAATCATTAAATATTACAAATTTACTCACAACTAACAGTAACCAATTGTGGTGAGCTCCCGTTTCAAGAACATTCGTATGAGAGAGGGGTCAAGTTGGATGGTCGCGGAGGCGATTTTTGTTTTAGTTCTATTTTACAAACGAGAACCCTTAAAAACTTGAAAATTGGTATGTTTATAGTTCATAAGCTATAAAATAACAACAAATAATAAAATTTGGTCAAGCGCGTGTCGGACTCAAAAAATCTAGCACATTAACTTACTGAAATATCAACTAATACAATTATGTTTATGTGGTGGTACGGAACCCTCAGTGCGCGAGTCCGACTCGCACTTGGCTGGTTTTTTTTTAATGCAGATCGCTTCAAAAGAGAGAGGTAAGGAACTCAATAGAGCTGACATTAATTTCAACATTGAACTTGTCACAGGCATTGGCATCATTGCAGTTACGAAATATGCGACAGAGGGGGCCTTTCATATAGGGTGTTAGGCTGACTGATAGATAGGTCATGCCATTTGACGTCTATATAGGGAAACATTTCGAATGTTTGCCCCAGCCGAGATTCGAATCTGGAATGGAATCCTCGGAACCGGTAGTTGCACGTGACTATAGTAGGATGATTTTTTATAAAATTTGAAGAGGCGAGCACATAATTATTGTAACAAGACTTACTATCTATGTCAGACGATTTTACGACGTATTGTATTAGTATGAAAAATATTTCTTTTGTTACAAGACTTGATTGTCATACCTATACGTCGCACTAAATAACTTTGGCACTGTCATTGATGCGCAGAAGTCAAAAATGTGCAAAAATGGGCCATTTTTTTCTTCTGCGCATCAATGACAGGGCCACAGTTATTTTGTGCGTCGTATACCTACTTAAATGAGTAGATAAGACCCGTACGAAAGGCATTTTTGAATGCCAGTGCTAATTAAACAGATAATCCATTGTACCTTTTAAAAAAAAATTATATACTAAATAAGGGTACGGAACCCTAAAAAGTAAATTACTATCAAACAGGTAACCCATTGCACTGAGAGCATAAGAGCAAACCAAGCTTAATACTTAAAACGCGACTTAAGGCTAGGCATTCCTACTTGACCCTAAAATTGAGTAACTTTGTAACCAATTTTAGATACTAAAATTGGCAGATTTTTTGACGAAAATAAAATCTAGTAATCTACAAGATATGACAAGTGATGTGGTCGGCCTCAAAAATTGATTTATTGAATATAACTTAAGAAAAAAAAATCTAAATGACCCCTAGTTTTTCCACTTGTAACCACTTTACTGCTGCAATTCTTATCAGAAATATACGAAAATTTATAACCTTATTTACAAAATTACGTTTATTGATGCGGACGGCTTATTTTTTTAAAATTTTATAAAAATGTATCTAATTGATTGTCATACCTATACGTCGCACAAAATAACTTTGGCCCTGTCATTGATGCGCAGAAGTCAAAAATGTGCAAAAATGGGCCATTTTTTTCTTCTGCGCATCAATGACAGGGCCACAGTTATTTTGTGCGTCGTATACCTACTTAAATGAGTAGATATGACCCGTACGAAATTCATTTTTGAATGCCAGTGCTAATTAAACAGATAATCCATTGTACCTTTTTAAAAAAAATTATATACTAAATAAGGGTACGGAACCCTAAAAAGTAAATTACTATCAAACAGGTAACCCATTGCACTGAGAGCATAAGAGCAAACCAAGCTTAATACTTAAAACGCGACTTAAGGCTAGGCATTCCTACTTGACCCTAAAATTGAGTAACTTTGTAACCAATTTTAGATACTAAAATTGGCAGATTTTTTGACGAAAATAAAATCTAGTAATCTACAAGATATGACAAGTGATGTGGTCGGCCTCAAAAATTGATTTATTGAATATAACTTAAGAAAAAAAAATCTAAATGACCCCTAGTTTTTCCACTTGTAACCACTTTACTGCTGCAATTCTTATCAGAAATATACGAAAATTTATAACCTTATTTACAAAATTACGTTTATTGATGCGGTCGGCTTATTTTTTTAAAATTTTATAAAAATGTATCTAATTCCTTAAAAAACCGACTAAATTCCCACCCTTACCCAGCTCATACCCCGCCCTCGTCTATAAAATCAGTGCGGGGCGAGTCGTCATGCTAGAAGGACCTGTGCTGCGTTGCGTAGTGCGAGCTGAGCAAGCAAAATTAAACCCTGTGCATCCTGAATTACGTACCTCTAATCTAACTACACTTTTGCGGGGAGAGGGTATAAGCTCCGCCCACACGGCAAGGTCATTGGCGTAGGCCCAACGTCGATTAAAATAATAAGGGATCAAGTCTAATGTTTTAAACTTGACGTGCTCTTGCTTGTACATTCAACAGCACATCAGTAGAAACACTTTTGGACCTTATGGCGTCGTAATAGAGTTGAAAAAGTTTCTACCGACGAGCGGTTGACCGTACTACGCTAGTACTATTACCTATTCTGTGCTTGTACCTTACTTTAATCCTACACTAAATGTACATTTATTAATGACATAGCTAGGAGTGCATTTCCGTGCCATTTAAAGTTACTGAAAGATGTTGCTGAGCTAGATATTATAATGTGATAAATATATTACGATCAGATGAATTTTATCTACCTACATGTTTTTGATATTCAGGTAGGTGAATCAGCCTGAGTAACTAAAATAAAATAGTTTAAAATATTAATAATATTTGTTGTAGTACTTTTAATGTTTAGTACCTGGGCGACCGAGCTTCGCTCTATAATAGCCGCCTCAACATTAAAATATCATCGGGTGAGCAAGCTATGCTACCCGCCAACAGATGGCGCTGTAGGTTTTTGTCTAAAACGCAAATGCTTAAAAACACGGGGTACTCCCATACATGAGACCTAGCAAGATCGATTTTTCACCCCCGAAAATCTCTGTATGGTAAATTTCATCGAAATCGTTAGAGCCGTTTTCGAGAAACCGATTACAAATATATATATATACTAATATTGCTCGTTTAATAGTATAGGATGTTAGTTACATAATAATAAAACACAAAAAAAAAAAATCTAAATTAAATGAATTAGGCAGGCATAACACCTTGTATTTGGCAACACACCTAACTTCGGAACTAGCTTCATCAAGTTTGCAAAGTGCGTTTCGTTGCGACATCGATTACCTAATTAATTTAAATGCGCCCGATACCGGTGAAACCAGACAGATAAGGTGACTCTAACATCGGGTACAAAGATACATCCAAGAATTGAAACAGTAGATTTAGACATACTGTACAGCTGGCATAAAAAACCGGCCAAGTGCGAGTCGTCGGACTCGCGCACCGAGGGTTCCGTACCACTAAAGTAAAAATACCGTCTTAGTTTTGGGCGCACATGCACATCGAAGTGTATTACTTAAATCCGTGTCGAATCTGACACGCACTTGACCAGTTTTTACTATTTATTGTTATTCTATAGCTTATGCACATAATCATACCAATTTTCACACTTTTAAGTGTTTCCGTTTTCAAAACAAAAATCAAGCAAAAATCGCCTAAAACACGTTTTTAGTAGGGGAGCCCCCCTTAATTTATATATTTTTTTGTTTTTATAGCGGCAATAGAAATACATAATCCGTGAAAATTTCAACTGTCTACCTATTACGGTTCATGAGATACAGCCCGCTGACAGACAGACATTGGAGGCATATTAATAGGGTCCCGTTTTTACCCGTTGGATACGGAACCCTAAAAAGTAGCTAACCATTTCAGGTGTCCTTACATCTACACATTCAAAGAGACCATAATTATCCACACAACACTAATATTCAACCAATTTTACTGACATTTGTGCTATACATACCTATCAGCCAAATACCAACTAGTCGCACTGAAATCGATAAATCGCAGAGCTAATAAAGTCGTTGTTGATGAGATGCTGGTGAAAACCAAGTTTCACAGTCTGTCCTACCGTCGCAAAGTTGCATGTCTTTCGGTCTTTCACAGATTGTACTTCGGAGAGTGTGCCCAAGAACTCCATGAGCTTATCCCACCATCCCTCTTCTACCATCGGGAGTCGAGGCGCACCGCAGGATATCACCCATTCTTGGTTGATATTCCACACATTCGCACTAAGCGCTTTGAAACATTTATAATGCGCACAGCCTAGGAGTGGAGAATTCTGTCTGCGTCTGTGTTCCCGAGTTCGTATAACCCGAATATATTCAAGTCGCGAGTGAATAGGCTTCTCCTGGGCAAGCTCGTTCCATCGTCGACCTACCTTGCCTTTTTGCCCTCAGGTTTAGATCGCGGTTAAGAGTAAGCCTATCAACCATAAAAAAACACCTGTCAAAAAAATCTCATATTTTTTTATTAGTAATATCTGATATTGTGTAAACCCCCTTAAGTGTAGAGTTAAAGGTACTGTTGGGAGAGTTGCAAAATATACCCAGGTATTATAAGGTAGCTCAACATTTTGAAAGTAAATCATTAAGTACCTAATTAGCCAGTTAGAGGACAACTTCTAAGTTTAGTATAACTCACGAGATCGAGCAAAGGAAATTGGGTGACATAAAAATGTTCTGTTCTGCACAAGACTACAGAATATACGCGAAACTGAGAAAATTGTTTGTTCAGAATCGAGAGTAGGTAGAGTTAATTTCACGGATTTTTTTTTATTTTAATTATTAAAATTTTTGCTGCTTCTAAATATTTCTATAGCTACGCTCGTATCGCGCGCTGGCGGTTCAAGAGCGGTGAGGAGGGGAGGTAAGTAGGCGTGGCGTGCGCGGATGCGAGGCGGACGCGCCGTGATAGCTTAAAAATCTACTAGAACGATGAAATTTTAAAATAACAATATTTGGTAGAAAAAAAAAATTGTTGAGATTTTTTTTTTCCGGGAATGAATTTACTTTAATAAAAATCAGTCGGGGTGTATGAATGAGGGTTTCGCTTATACCATTAACACGTAAATAAGTACGAGACACGTTACAGGACTACCTAAAGTAAAGATATTTGGTCGATCAGTACAGTCGGCCGCACATCGGTGGTAACACTTTGATCTTGGGTCTCTGGTTCCGGGCGTTTGTAGCTTAGCGTACGTTTAGCTTAATATGTTTTTTTACCACACAGTAACACTCTGTATCTTGCCCGTCCTTACCTACGAAGTCAAGAAATGGTCACTGTCTGAGGCGCAAATTTGCGGTTTTCCAAAAAAAAGGCAAAGGAGCGTAGCATACCTACTAGGTTTTAAAAGGACTCATAATCATAATATAAGGTCCTGATGAAATAGTGAACATAATTTTAGTATGTTACTCAGACCACGAAACTGAACGACTTTCCCAACAAGGTCAAAATAAGAAAATCAATTTTTAGCTCCCATAGAAGCTGAGCCCCGTGCGGTGCCGGCAAAGAATAGTACCAACCCATACATACCCGTGGGTGTCGTAAGAGGCGACTAAGGGTTAACAGGAGGATGGGCAGCAGCATCCTCCTTTGTATCTTACATCTTACTTACTGCGGCACATACAACCGCGGTCCATGGTGCCAGCCGTAACGCTTACAAGCGTGGTGACTATGGTACTTCCCCTCTACATTTTTCCAGCAAAAGCTAGAATTCTAGAGGGAGCTCCCTGTCCTGTAGTGGACGTTTTCATGGGATGTTATGATGATGATAGAAGCTGATAGCGCATTTTGTATAGGAGGTCAAATTTGGTTTTTCGTATTTCGACCTATGTTACTTTAGGAAAGATTTTCGTATTCATGGTCTAAGTGCTAAAATTATGTTCACTATTTCATTAGGAATTTAGGACCCTATACAAGGTGTAATAGAAAGGGTATATCAACCCTGAAGGGTGTGATTCTGCCCATAAAACTGAACAACTTTCCCAAAGAAACATAGGTCGAAAAACAAAATTATTTTTGACCTACCATACAAAATGCGCAATCAGCTGACTCAGTTTCTATGGCAAGTCAAAATTCTTTTTTTGTATTTACCTATGTTCCTTAGGGAAAGTTGTTCAGTTTCATGGGCAGATTCACATCTTTTTGGTATTCCCTGTATAAGAGAAAAATGTTCTGTGCAAAATTATTTTCCGCCTGGCTGGATTCAACTTCACGGGCACAGACATGACGCAGACGTATAATGAGGGGGAACTCCTGACTCCCTGCTGTAGGGGACCTTGGTCTCCCACTTTGGGTGTGTGTGATATATTTAACATGGATGGAAGCAGGTGGGGTAGATATATAAATAGGGATCGTTGCTATGGGCCGTTTAGTTTAGGATAGGTGGGTGTAGTTAGCTTCGTTAGATCTGCATATAATCCGTTTTAGTGTATGCAACGAAGCAGTTGACCCCAACATAAATTTCTCAGGCAGATTTTATTTGACAGGATGATAAAGAATCATGAATTCAAATGTAAATTCAAAATACCAAAAAAAAATTACACAAAAAATTTTTTTCGTACATTTTTTGTAATTTTTGTATGGAAAAATTAAAAGTACCGATTTTTTTTATAGTAGGTTTGTCTCATGCATGTAGTGTAATACCCCAGCAAAGTTTCATCGACTGAGGATTTAATGCGGGGGTCTGCATACAACTATCCGCTTCGTTGCCTAGACTATTTCTCGAGTCAATGCCAAAGCTTACCAACACATTTTGCAGCCATAGAACCAGACTCACCACCACTAACCAGACGAACCAGAGTATATTTGACGGAAAAAAACCGGCCAAGTGCGAGTCGGTCTCGCGCACTGAGGGTTCCGTACCACCACATAAACATAATTGTATTAGTTGAAATTTCAGTAAGTTAATGTGCCAGATTTTTTGAGTCCGACATGCGCTTGACCAAATTTTATTATTTGTTGTTATTTTATAGCTTATGCACTATAAACATACCAATTTTCAAGTTTGTAAGTGTTCCCGTTTTTAAATAGAACTAAAACAAAAATCACCTCAATGACCATCCAACTTGACCCCTATCTTATAATTATGAATGTTCTTGAAACGGGAGCTTACCACAATTGGTTATCATTAGTTGTGAGAAAAGTTGTAATATTTAATGATTTCAGACTTTTCCCATTATTTGTACTGTGAGACCTACCTTCTTGCCAAATTTCATAATTTTAGGTCAACGGGAAGTACCCAATAGGTTTTGCATTTTTGAATAAATGTATGGAGATGAGGACATAAAATGCCATATCTTTTGATTGCGTCATTGTAAAAAATTGAAATTTTCAGATCTTGTATGGTTCATGGAACCTAATATATAGTATTAATTTCAACCTGATACCTTTACCCATTCGTGAGATAAAGGGTCTTGACAGACAGACAGACAGACGGACAACAAAGTGATCCCATAAGGGTTCCGTTTGACGTGAATTCTTTGCCGTTTATTTAGATTAGATTTGATTCGCAGCAGAAACCCAAATGTAAGAACCTCGCCTTGGCCCATTATTATAGGTAGGGTCATTATTTTATTATAAAAAATACCAAGTATAATACTAGGTTAGTATCTACGTAGGTATCTATTTTTTGAAACACAAATAACCGAGGAATTTTTTTTTCGTAAATATCGTTTCCCCTATGGAAGTAGCCTATCGTCTCCATACAAAATTATAATCTGAACCGGTCAATTTGTATGGAGAATATATATATATATATTTAAATTTACTTTCCAAAAGTCGTATAACCAAAGTTGTTCAACAAAGGTTTTGTGTATTTAGTATTCACACGTTGTAGAATTAGCCCTAGGACAAAAAGGAGGTCGAAGATGGGACAAGCTTGCCCAGCAAAAGCCTATACAATCGCGAACAGATCGGATTATAACAGGGTGTAAGGGACGGTGCACCAAAAACTGAAAGGGCGGGCTCAGTCAACGAAATTGAACAACTTTCCCAAAGAAACATATGTTGGGAAATGAAAAAACAATTTTGACCTCTCCATACAAACTGTTCTACCAGAGTGGGCAATTTGTATGAAGAAGTCAATTTCTTTTTAATTTCCGGACATAATGTTTTCTTTGGGAAAGTTGTTTAATGTCGTTGACTAAGTACGCCCTTTCAGTTTTTGGTACACCGTCCCTTACTACTCACCTGTGAGAAAGTTTAAAGAATGTGTAAAGCAAACGTTATGTAAAAAAGCTTACTATAGATTAGATGACTATATGAATGACAAAGAGGTATGGTGCTCTGATATTCCAGCGAAACACAAGAAACACATTGTACTATTATTAATTCTGTGACATTGTAAAAAGCCGACTCTTAAAGTAGGCCGTGCTGCAGTGGTTTCTTGCCGTTTCTTTTACACTGCCATAGCACGATCCGAAACGGCGTAGACTCGCTCTATTTGAATTGTATTCTGCATGACATTCAATAAGTATTCTGTAAAGAATCTACATTCAATATGATGATCTGAATCTGAATCTTACACCCTGTATGAACGCGAAAACGCACCGGTTGGAGAAGTGCTTTGACAGATCATGACTGATACAAATTCGATGTATTGGGAAGCCCTCGAACATACTCTTTTGTTATCTTAAAGATATGATCTCCTTTATCACCTATCTTCAGAAATTGTATTTGTTGAGCTTATATAATACTTACGAGTGCGTGAGATAAGTTTAATTTCTTCGTCTTTTATTCTTCAATTGACGAACAGCGTATCAAATAATCTTTTTTGTTTTGGGTATTTCACCTATTAAGATTAATGATAAAACTAATAAAAAATTGAGTTAAAAACTAAAACTCAACTGCCGACGTAAAAGTAGTAAATAAACGGAATAATGACCCTACCAAACAATATTTTTGTCACAGTCGGAGGCCAATGATTAAGACAGCCTAAGAATGACCCTAACAAACAATATTTTTGTTGCAGTCGGAGTCCATTGAATAAGATAGACTAAGAATGACCTTACCAAACAATATTTTTGTCGCAGCCGGAGGCCAATGAAATATGAAGATAGACCCAATTTAGATTTTAGCAATGTCATTTACTGGCCTCCGACTACTGCGACAAAAATATTGTTCGGTAGGGATTCTTCAGTTTATTTACTAGTTTTACGTCGGCAGTCGTGATGATTTAGTTTTTAAATATGTATTTAAATTCTAATTGACTTATGTTTATTGTATCGACCCTGTACAACAAACATATTTAAAAGAGCGCGTGGGTTCTTTATTGTCGCTTCTTTTTTTTTCCACCATGGCGCCACTTTGTTTGTGAAGCAATGTAGTTTAGTTTAGCTGACGTCAGAGATTTTAATATCCAACAACGATTAAATGAGTTTGAGTTTAGTGCAAACAATCCTGTACTTATGTTAATAAATAATAACACTTGTATGTTACTTTACTTAGGCTAGACGGAAATTAGAAACATTTCATTACTTTATAACTAGGTTTACTATGACTAATGCGTTTGTAATATCCACTCATAAAAAGATCTTAAAAGATAAATGGCAGATAAGTACAGGAACCTAAAAGTATACCTAAACACAACAAAGAATGAAGGATATTTATATTATTTTGCGGTTAAAATAAAGATAGGTATTACTTATTCAACTAAATTACTTCAGAATGAGACGTTTGAGTAATTTTCTTGAGGTCTTGACATACTTGCAGGCATAATAACTTCTTAGGTATACAGGGTGTAAGAGACGGTGTACAGAAAACTGAAAGGGCTTGCTCAGTCAATGTAACTGAACAACTTTCCCAAAAAAAAAATTTTTGGGGAATGAAAAAAAAAATAGACCTATCCATACAAATTGCTCACTCTGATCGAACAGTTTGTAGAATTTTTTTCATTTCCCAAAAATGTTTCTTTGGGAAAGTTGTTCAGTTTCGTTGACTGAGCACGCCCTTTCAGTTTTCGGTACACCGTCCCTTACAGCCTATATTTGGTAGGTACTACACAGCGTGTATTTTTATTGGTTTTGCTCCCGAAGCCCAGTGATTCTATTCATTATAACAAGTAACTTTTCCGAAGAAAAAAAACTTTCGACTCCATAGTGAAGTGGTCACTCACTTGACTGACTCATTTTGTATGGGAAGGTGAAAAATGTTTTACGAATAAAAAAAATTGTGTCATCATGTATAAGGCAAAAAAAAAAACAAAAAAGAAACAGCTATGTTTTTAAGGAAAGTGTGATAACATCATGACCTTGCGGAGTTAGTGCAAAGGCGTCGTGAACACTTATCATTTAGGTCATACCTACACTAAAATTTAATGCACAAACGACTTTCGCCATCGCATAGCATTTGCTATTGCCATACTCATACCATGTACGGATATCTAATCATGTATGGAATGTTACTCATAACATTAAAAGTAAAACCTGGGGGACCGAGCTTTACTCTCTATAATCTTAAAACCAAAGCCCAATAACAGATGACCCTAACGCCCTATATAGTTTCTGGAACGCGCTATTTTTAAAAAATGCTAAAAAGTACGGAGAAAACGGGTTTTTCGAGGAACCGATTACATTATAGATATATTATGTATAATATATTTAAGTTGTTCAGTGTCGTTGACTGATCATGCCCCTTCAGTATTCGGAAGGCTGTCCCTAACACCCTGTATATGTAACCGGGAAATAATAAGAATCGTAAGTTGATCAATTTTCGAAAAATCTTAAACGGCAGTTGAAATTCAGCTAATTGATCAACTTACGCTGCCTGGCGATAAGTTACACGTCAAATCATACACGTAAGGGCCAATCGCTGCTCAGTGTACAATTTTACCTTAAACTGACATCCGTAAAATAATACACTGTTCTCCGATTGGTCGATGACATTGGTGGCAAGCAAGTGGCAAGTGTGCCATTCAACGAATCAGCGTACACCTCACGTTAGTCGGAACATTATACCGCGAGACTCCGTAAATTGATCAATTAGCTAAAATCTAAAAATAATACAATTAAACTGCAGTTTATGATTTTTCGACAGTTGATCAATTGATCAACTTCCGATTCCGTATTATTTTCCGGTGACATAGGGTAAGGGTGCCGACAGTGGCTCACCCATTTTTCAAATTAATATCGCCGACGAATGCAAGGTCGGAGAGCTATGAATTTTGGAACACCTGGTTTTATTAGTTTTTATTTGACATTATAAATTTTTATCTATATTGGCCCTAAACAGAGTCAAAACAGTTTTATAAAAAAATGGGAAATGATCCTCTGTGTACTGGGGGGTGGGTACAGTGAATCAGGTATAAGTTTACAGAGGATCGCCTAGGATACAGTGAATCATGTTACTTAAAATAAATAGGTTTATGAACTTCAATCAGTCTCTATAATTTTTAATCAGTCTTACTATAAATTGAATCACAAAATCTCATTAAGAGAGTATTTGAGTGGTTCTTGATGGATTGAGCAGAGGCACTTTAAAATAAGACACTATTAATAATTCACATTATATTATAATATTCCAGACACGTTTTAGTTTTACATCTTGAGGCTCGGGCTACAGACTACAGACTCAAAGTCAGCTGTCAAGTGAGCTGTCATGGTTGACGTTTGTTTCGTTTCACTCATACTCATAACATCTCCCTTTTTTTTACAAAACAAGAATAAGCTGATATGAGACTTAATGAGTCAATAATAATTAAATTACAAATTTTAAGTTACATGACAATATGAGAGTCATATCAATGCAACATGCGACATACATTATTACTAGATTATTACATATTACATTACAGTGCATAACATAGTCAGACTTAAATTCATAATACAATTGTCATCACAATAATAAAATTAATAAAACATTGGTAACCTAGTAGGTATATAACCAGTCATTAGCATAGTCATAATATTTATAATACAGTCATTCTATTTCAAGCGCAAACCTAAGCGGCGGCTTGACCTGTCTACCACTCCTAGTCTTCTTTAGACATGAGTTAGGCTGTTGTATGTGACTATCAGAATCTGTTGAACTCTCTACTCGCTCGATAGGCGTCTCTCTAGGTACTTCTTGGCTCTGAAAAGAAACTTCTTTTCTCTGTCCTGTCATACTATAACTTTCTTCTCTTCTGGAAATGTCCTGAGTTCCCTCTCTCTTTACTTCATCACGAGTTTGCTCTTTTCTTGATAAATTCTGACTTTCCTCTCTGCTTGATATATCCAAATTTTCCTCTCCATATCCTTCATTTTCCTGATTGTTCTCTGCCCATTCTTCTCTCACTATTTCCAACCAATCTCTCCTTCTTTCTTTTTCTTTTCTTTTATCAGAAAATGACTGAGAAACTGTTGGTATTTTCCGTGACGTTTCAACTGGTGTGACAGAATGTTTTAGAATATGCTGACGGTTCCTTCGGTATGTTACACCTTCAGAAGACTGTATGATGAAAGAACGAGGTTCCTTGCACTGTCTTATTATTCTTCCTGAGGTCCATTTAGCATCAGGTGACTTCTTGAATAATATGTTATCTCCAATAGACAATACAGGTAAGTTTCTTGTCTTCTTATCATAATAAAGTTTTTGTTTACCCATATTCTTTGTCTTATTTTTTATATATTCCTTTTGATCGACCACTTTAGGCTTTAGATGTTGTAAGAGTGTAGGTACTTGTGTTCTTAACGACCTTGACATCAGTAACTGAGCTGGAGATGGCAGGTTACCTCTTGGTGTAGTTCTGTATTGTAGTAGAGCTAAGTATGGATCATCTCCGGCTTCTTCACATTTAGTAAGTATATGTTTCACAATTTTCACTCCGGACTCGACTAGACCATTGGAACGTGGCAGGTAGGGACTCGAGGTTTTATGCTCTATTCCCCACTCCTTGGTGAATTGTTTAACTTCTGCGGAATTAAAAGGTGGACCATTGTCACTAATCATTTGTACCGGTATACCATGACGACTAAATGCCGATTTTAAAACTTTAATAAGTTCCTTGGCATTTGTACTACTGACATCAGCTATTTCGATATAATTTGAGTAGTAATCTTCAATGACAAGAATGGTTCTCTTCTTATACTGCAGATAATCCATTCCTACTTTTTCCCAAGGGAAATTAGAAATCGAATGTGGCATGAGAGGTTCTGGTGGATTGGCACTTCTGTTAGCCATACATGTAGGACAACTTTCTACTGTATTCTGAATATCTTGTGACATAAAAGGCCAGAACACCACGCCTCTAGCAAAATTCTTTGACTTTATGATGCCTTGATGACCACTGTGAATCAGTTTTAATATATCTGATCTTAATTTAGTAGGTATTATGAGACTGTTACCTTTAAGTACCAGCTCGTCAATAACATGAATCTCATGACGGTTATTCCAATAAGGTAGAGCTAGTGTATGAATTCTTGACTTGTTCTCCGGCCATCCATCTTTATAATACTGTTTTAGCAACTGCATGGTGTCGTCTAACATGGTTGCTTCTTTTAGCCATTGCATTCGTTCAGCTGAAATTGGTAAATTATTTTGCAAAAGATTGACATGTACGACAACATCTTCATCAAGCTCTTCTTCACTAGTCTCCGGAAGAGCTGCTCTCGATAAAGAGTCTGCTATGTACATTTTTGACCCTGGCTTATACTCAACCCTTAAGTCATATGCTTGAATTTTTAGCATAAGTCTCTGTAAGCGTGTTGGTACTTCAGCTAACGGTTTGTTGAAAAGTGTAATGAGGGGACGGTGATCAGTTTCAACACTTACCACCTGACCGTAGATGTACTGATGGAATCTAAGACATCCGAAGACTATGGCATACAGCTCCTTTTCAATCTGTGCCATACGTTGTTGACAAGGAGTCATGCTTTTAGACGCGTAGCAGATTGGGTGATTATCCTGTAAAATTACAGCTCCGACAGCAGACTGACTAGAATCAACTGACAAAACAACTGGTTTCTTGACATCAAAGTGGGCTAAGACAGGTGCCTCACAAATAATCTGCTTGAGACGGCAAAATACTGCTTCTTGACTTGCATTCCACTGCCAGTCACTTGACTTCTTTAATAGATCTCGTAGCGGTTCAGTCAGTGTTGCCATGTTTTTGATAAATCCTCCTAAATAATTCAGAATTCCTAAGAATCGTTGCAAGTCCTTCAGACATGATGGTGACTGCATATCCTTTATAGCTCGTATTTTCTCTGGATCAGGGGAAACTCCATTTCTTGAGTAGACATGACCGATATATTTTACTTGTGTTGTGCCAAACACACATTTATCCTTGTTGAATTTCAGGTTGACTTCTAGAGCTTTTTCAAAAACTCGCTGCAAGTTTCTGTGATGTTCTTCTTTGGTAGTTCCATAGACAAGTAAATCATCAGCATAGACTATTACGCCTGGCAACACACCGAAAGTTTCAGTCATGATGCGATGGAATATTTCTGGTGCACAGTTTATACCATAGGGTAGACGCTTAAATCTATAACGTCCAAATGGAGTATTGAATGTGCACAAGAAAGAACTTTCTTCGTCTAATTTACACATCCAAAAACCACTGCTAGCATCCAGCGTAGAGAAGTATGCTGCTCCATGTAGTTTAGATCGTACATAATCATTTGTAGGTATTGGATAGTGTGAGCGTTTGATGGCTTTATTCAGATTCCTGGGATCTAGACAGACTCGTAGACTACCATTTTTCTTCTCAAGTAAAATCAGTGAGCTTACCCATGGTGTTGGTTCGGTGACCTTGACAATGACATCCATTTCTTCCATTAGACCTAGTTCCTTTTTCAGACGTTCATGTAGTGAGAAGGGGACCTTGCGAGGAGCATCAATTCGTGGTAACACATCCTTGTTAGTCTCAAAATGACATTCACCTGGTAGACAACCCAAGCCTTTGAACACCGAGGCATATTTTTTAATCATAGCCTGTAAATCCTGTAAATTACAATTTTTGTTAGACTTTTCTAGATTATAAATTCGTTTTACAAGTCCTAGCTCAGAGCATGTCTTTTTTCCAATAATAGTAGGTGACTTAATATCAGCAATAATAAATAAAACCTTGTGAGTGACATTTTGACCTTGACGCCTGAATTGACATTCAATATTTTGTTGACCAACAATTTTCACTTCATTTCCAGTATAGGAAGTCACTTTGGCATTACAAGTTGACATATTATTTAACTGAAGTAAGTTATAGACATCTAAAGACATAACATTAGCATCGCTTCCTGTATCTAAAATACATTCAATTTTACACTTGTTTATGAATAAATCAATTGTCCACTCTGACATACATTTTGAATTTAAAAGTCCAATGAAAAAGTTATCTTCATCTTCTTCACTGTCCTTCATGTCCATGTGGTTGACTCGCTTTGACTGTTTTGACTTACACAGAGCTTCATAGTGACCACGGACTCCACACCATCTACATTTGACATTTGTTGCGGGACACTTGTATCGGTGGACTTGACCACAGCGACCACAAGTTGAATGTGATTGACTGGACACTGGTTGTTGACTAGATCGATGCCTGGACCTTGACGTGTGACGATTATGCTCTTGATTCATTTTGTTTCTTGACATTGACCTCTGCCTGCTCTGATGACTAGTTCTTGCTTTGTGACTTGTATACAAGACCGTTGACGATTGATTGTTTCCATTATTTAATGTTACAGCTTGTGACTGTGTCTGAATAAGTGTCTTTGCCATTGAAATAGCATTTTCTAAGGTAAGATCTTGTTCTAACAAAAGTTTTTCTCTGACAAATTGATATTTCTCATGTAAATTACAGATGAAAATATCTTTGACTAACCTGTCTTTCAAGGTATCGAAATTACAGTGCTTGCTCTTGTTTATTAAGTCCATCAAAAAGTCTTCAATCGTTTCATCAGGTAGTTGTTTTCTTGTGAAAAATTTATAGCTCTCGAAGGTAATATTCGTTTTTGGTACAAAATAATCATTAAATTTCTTTACCAAGCCGTCAAATTTCACCTTTTCTTCGTCCATTTGAAAAGAGTTAAAAATGTCGAGTGCATTTTGTCCTAGCATATGAAGTAATACAGCGACTTTTCTATCGTCTGACTCATCGCAGATGCCGGTTGCTTTCAGATAGATTTTGAACGATTGAAACCATTTTTTCCAGTTATGCGACGTATCTCCTTCAAGGGATAAAGGTTCTAGACTTCCGTTCATGGTGATTTTGCGCTTTGATGACCCGTTTTCTCCTTCTCCTGGCATGATTTCGTAACGATTTATTGCCTTGACCTTGAAAATTTCCGTTGGCGGCTTCACTCAGCGATTCATCTCACGTTACACTTCTGACACCATATTTGAGTGGTTCTTGATGGATTGAGCAGAGGCACTTTAAAATAAGACACTATTAATAATTCACATTATATTATAATATTCCAGACACGTTTTAGTTTTACATCTTGAGGCTCGGGCTACAGACTACAGACTCAAAGTCAGCTGTCAAGTGAGCTGTCATGGTTGACGTTTGTTTCGTTTCACTCATACTCATAACAGAGAGTTTCATATTTTTTGAAAATTAGTGATTAATACAAAAAATATGAAAGTAGACGAAATAAACCAGTTTGTTTTTAGCCACCTTACGTATGGATTCGCCGCCACAAATTTTCCGAAGCGCTAACTGCATTTGCTCTTCTGTATGATTGCCAATTTTGCGATTAGGTGGCTTTGGACGTGCCACTCTGTAAAAAACAACAAGCGACTGCAAATAACATCAAATTAACTTCTGAAAGTACACAGTGGATCCCGAGCCACTGTGTACTTAAGAATCGTGATTCACTGTAGGCTACGTAGGCTAGGATGCCATTTTGAATTTGTCGACCTGTCACCGAGAACTCAACAAAGATTTGTTAGGAATATTTACTTGATAATAATCTATGATAAACACACTAACGTTTGCCACGTATTTCGAGCGGATAGCTGCAGTAAAATTTTACATAGAACACCTGAAAATACGCCGAAAATTACAACTTTTGGCACCTCAAAACATATAAACACTCTAAACGTGAAAAACCCGACGCGTTTGTAGGCGAGACCGAGGTGGTTCGATTTCGTTACTGTACAGCCTTTTTCGGGTGATTGGGACCGCAATATACCTACGTCTAGCGGTTTTGCTCAGAGGCCGCCTGCGCCACTACCCGACTGATTCACTGTCGGCACCATTACCCCACACACAAATATTGATCGTGTAATAAATAAATAGTATACAGCATGTAACGGTGTGGTGCCGGCAAAGAATAGTACCAACCCATACATACCCGCGGGTGTCGTAAGAGGCGACTAAGGGTTAAACTGGAGGATGGGCAGCAGCATCCTCCTTTGTATCTAACATCTTACTTACTGCGGTCACCTACAACCGCGGTCCATAGTGCCAGCCGTAACGCTACCAAGCGAGGTGACTATGGTACTTCCCCTCCACATTTTTCCAGCAAAAGCTATAATTCTGGAGGGAGCTCCCTGTCCTGTAGTGGACATTTTCATGGGATGTTATGATGATGTAACGGAAAGGTGTGATAATAATGAAGGGTGTGAATCTGCCCATGAAACTGAACAACTTCCCCAAGAAACATAGGTCATAGACCAAAATAAATTTTTGACCTCCCATAGAAACTGCATCAGCTGATAGCACATTTTGTATGGGCGCATGTATTTGTACTGTTTGACCAGAGTGGCCAATTTGTATGGAGAGGTCAAAATCTTTTTCATTTCGCAACATTCTTCGGAAAGTTGTTCAGTTTCGTTGCCTGAGCAAGCCCTTTCAGTTTTCGGTACACCGTCTCTTATACCGTTTATAACAAACCCACAATACGTACCTATTTATTTTGTTAACCAAATACCTCGGTTTAATATTATCTTTTGATAATTACTAACTAAAATAGGTAACTCAATTACTTTTTAACTGTAACCTAAATAGATACCTACGTAGCTAATCTCAAGTACCTAATCAGGTTAAAAATTTAAAGAACCTCCTAAGCTCTTTAGACTCTAAAATTTATTAGTATTTTAGTAGTAAAGTTTATAGAGAAATGACCGGCCCATTTTAATACGAACTCAAAAGGAAGGCTCACAAATATGTTTGTACAACTTCTTAATGGCGAAGAAAATAATTAAAATTTTTTTTTTGCTAATGCAAGCTTTTTAGGGTTCCGATACCAAAATGGTAAAAAAAAAGGAACCCTTATGGTGCCGCTCTGTCTGTCTGTCTGTCTGTCCGTCTGTCTGTCACACCTCTATATCTCAGCAACCACTTACGCTATCGAGCTGAAATTTGGAATAGTTTTAGAATATAGTTGCCCAACTTAATTGCACATGAAAATTTTTTGAAAAAAGTATGATTATTAATGTAAAGGGGGCCAAAATAGGGGGGGCCAAATTTCAAATTGTCGCTACTAAGTCGAGTGGGGTATCATATGAAAGGGCTTTACTTGTACATTTTAAAATATATTTTTGTATTTTTTTAAGTTTCTTAGTTTTCAAGTTATGATGAAAAATGTCAAAAAAAATACCATTCCCCCTCCCTTATCTCCGAAGTTTGAGTAAGGGAAAATCTGAATTAATTACAGTTGACAGAGGTTTATGTAAACTTTACAGCAAAAATAAAACGATCTTTCTAAGTTGCACAGTTTTTCAGAAATCTGCAAAAAACCTTTACAAACAAATTTAGTTTTGCGGTCCTGAAAATGGACTTTATTGCTTCCAAAAATACTATAGGTACATCGGAACCCTCGGCGCGCGAGTCCGACTCGCACTTGACCGGCTTTTTTTTTTCCTTCTTATGCCAAAAAGATAAGTAAGTTTTTTAGACCCAAAATAAAAAAAACCGGTCAAGTGCGAGTCGGACTCGCGCGCCGAGGGTTCCGATATACCTATAGTATTTTTGGAAGCAATAAAGTCCATTTTCAGGACCGCAAAACTAAATTTGTTTGTAAAGGTTTTTTGCAGATTTCTGAAAAACTGTGCAACTTAGAAAGATCGTTTTATTTTTGCTGTAAAGTTTATATAAACTTCTGTCAACTGTAATTAATTCAGATTTTTCCTTACTCAAACTTCGGAGATAAGGGGGGGGGGAATGGTATTTTTCTTGACATTTTTCATCATAACTTTAAAACTAAGAAATTTAAAAAAATACAAAAATATATTTTAAAATGTACAAGTAAAGCCCTTTCATATGATACCCCACTCGACCTAGTAGCGACAATTTGAAATTTGGCCCCCTCTATTTTGGCCCCCTTTATATTAATAATCATACTTTTTTCAAAATTTTTTCTTGTGCAATTGAGTTGGGCAACTATATTCTAAAACTATTCCAAATTTCAGGTTGATAGCATAAGTGGTTGCTGAGATATAGAGGTGTGACAGACAGACGGACAGACAGACAGACAGACAGACAGAGCGGCACCATAAGGGTTCCTTTTTTTTACCATTTTGGTATCGGAACCCTAAAAACAAGAACCAAAAGCCACCCGTTTCACCAGAAGAAGCTAGAGTAACGCCACAAACTGACGAATTAATAACACTCTTTTTCGCCGTGTGGAGATAAGGGAAATACTTTCACACACGTGTAATTTCCTATCTATAGAATGTAATATTATTTCCCTCCATACCCATTCTCATCAAGTGTTCTTATAGTAGGTACTTATGTTCAAGTGATTTTGTGATTATTTTATTATACGAAAATGAATGACTAACTACCCACAAGAAATACCTGAATTTTATTATTACTCATTGTTAGATGCTATATTGTCTTGTCACCTATCGTTGTAAAAATAAGTAAAAAATTGTAAGTTTAAAAACTAAAACCCGACTACCTAGCCTATATTTAGCGTCTTACTGCTGGGCAAAGGCCTCTCTCTCTTCCCCCCATTGGTCCCTATTCAATGCCTTCTGTTGCCAAATCTTGCAAAAGGCGTCGAGTTTATTTTGTTGATGAAAATGAAAAAGGATTTTTTCTTTCAAGACTTAATGTCCTCTAGAGATCACCATATTCAATTTAATGTGACGTATCATATCCTATAACCAACGGTTGATGAGGACACTTCTAACGATACATCATTTGTTACATTATAAGTAGTTTAGAAGTTATGAGGGAAACAATGAACATATAGCTCAATATTTTTATCCAGATGTTCCTTAACAAGCCAGGAAAAATTACGGCCGCATTTTTTTTGTGGAAGTGTTCCTTAGGTCCCCCCAAACATATCTAGAAAGTTCCCTAGCGATCCCATGTCCGCTCCCCCCTCCCCCTCCCCCCTCCTTGAACAGGTCCATAATTTTAGATTTTTCTATTTATCTCAAAAACTATTGAAGTGAGGAGAAAGTTGTCAATGTAAGACTTTATTGTTACAAAATTACCAACCCATAGACACCTATTTTATTTCGATGTGACCTATGGTAGGGGAGAGCGGGGCTGGTTGTGCCGGGGGTAAGTTGTTCCCACGAAAATATCTCAAAAATAAAAAGTGATAGCTAAAATGTCTTTATGCCTCGCGAAATGCCTAGCGGCCACGCACGAACGGCTGCCATTTTAGAAGCGCCAACAACGCGGACCTGGTGGGTGTGTGGGTAGCGGTTGTCCACCGCCACGTTAGTAACTTTTTTCGTGTTTATACTTTTTGGGCTTTTGTTGGCATTTATAGTGCTACGTACATGGGAGTTTTATTGAAGTGATCGTAATTTATCAATTCATGTTAATCTATGCAGTTTTAATGCTTTGTATCAGTGATTTTTTTAAAATGTTTAAGTTTTTCAATGTCTTCGAAACGGGGTAAAAAGTGCCTTTCATTCGGGGCTGGTTGTGCCGCAAATTCCGTACTAACCTTCACAATTCTTGATTACTTTATTAAACGGAATGAGAACCTATAAGTGTTAGGGGAGTACCTCCTAAGGATTTCTACAAAAGGTTGCTAATGCTAAGATTAAATTATGGATGCAAATTACGCATTCTATTGTATTACTATTATCGTAAGTTATGAAGTTACGCCTTTATGAGGAGTCAGAAGGTGTCTCACAAGGCTCGTTTGGCTGTTCATGGGGGAGTTTTGGTACCAACACTGATGTATGGCAGTGAAAGCTGTGTATGGCAGAAGAAGCATGAAAGTAGAATTAATGCAGTGGAAATGAGAGCGCTAAGGAGTATGATTGGTGTTAAATTGAGTGACAGGATTAGAAATAGTGTGATAAGAGAACGGTGTGGCGTAAAAGAAGACGTAGTGACCAAAATCGAGAAAGGGATGCTGAGATGGTTTGGTCATGTAGAGAGGATGAATGAACGAAGATTGACGAAAGAGATCTACCAGGCGAACGTACCAGGACCAAATTCAGGACGTTCTGAATAAAGGCCAGGTTAAAAGTACCCTAAACCGACGAGCATGTATGAAAGGATTGATGAAAGTACAGGAAGCAAGGGAAGTATGTCAAGATCGTAGTAGGTGGAGGACTGTGGTCTCTGCCTACCCCAACGGGAAAGAGGCGTGTAGTTATGTATGTATGTATGTATGAAAGTTGATTTTTAGGGTTCCGTACCTCAAAAGAAAAAAACGGAACCCTTATAGGATCACTTTGTTGTCCGTCTGTCTGTCTGTCTGTCAAGACCCTTTATCTCACGAACGGGTAAAGGTATCAGGTTGAAATTAATACCATATATTAGGATCTATGAACCACACAAGATCTGAAAATTTAAATTTTTTACAACGACGCAATCAAAAGATATTGCATTTTATGTCCTCATCTCCATACATTTATTCAAAAATGCAAAACCTACAGGGTACTTCCCGTTGACCTAAAATTATGAAATTTGGCAAGAAGCTAAGTCTCACAGTACAAATAATGGTAAAAGTCTGAAATCATTAAATATTACAACTTTTCTCACAACTAATGGTAACCAATTGTGGTGAGCTCCCGTTTCAAGAACATTCATATAAGAGAGGGGTCAAGTTGGATGGTCACTGAGGCGATTTATGTTTTAGTTCTATTTAAAAACGGGAACACTTACAAACTTGAAAATTGGTATGTTTATAGTGCATAAGCTATAAAATAACAACAAATAATAAAATTTGGTCAAGCGCGTGTCTGACTCAAAAAATCTAGCACATTAACTTACTAAAATTTCAACTAATACAATTATGTTTATGTGGTGGTACGGAACCCTCAGTGCGCGAGTCCGACTCGCACTTGGCCAGTTTTTTTTTAATTATGATCTCATTTATAACAAGTGGGTACAAACGATTTTCACTTAATTTAGATTTAAGACTATTGCAGTGCCCTTACAGGGTCCATACTATACTGGATAACTTAGTATAAGAACAAATTGTATGTATGGAAGCAATAAAATGATTTGATTTGATTTGAAAAACTATTTTTCATTTTGAGTAGAAACCTACTTTGAAGATCGAATATTTTTGTTTAGTTTTGATAACAAACATTGGCTGATTTGACCAAAACTTCTGTCATAAAATATTAAAATATGTTTAAGGGACTAAAAGGGCCAGGTTGCTGTCTTTTTATTAATAATCAATTATTGCTTTGTATAATGTCGATATATTTCATGGTTTCTGATTTCTAAATTAATTTTAGACCATAAAATGATCAAATAGTACGACCGGCACAACCGACCTCAGCCCCGGTACATTTTGCCTCCGAGAGGGGTTGGTTGTGCCTAGCCGCCACTGCTTCTTAAAATCACTATTAAAAAAAAACTATTTAGAATGTGCAAAAACTCGATTCAAATATAAAAACTAGATTAAATTTAACTTCGTATAGCCTGTAACTACGGTTCTTAGCATTCACTTGATTTATTTAAGATTTAGTCAAAATCGGCACTTTCAGCCCCGCTCTCCCCTAAGCTACAGACAGTTTACCAAAATTTAAAAATTATCTTAAAATCATTTTTATACTAACTTTTAACAAAAACTACTGGAGTTGTGGCAAAATTATGTAAGAGCGTGTGAAGCTTCATACATTTAGAAATAAAACGAGGTATAATTCATTATTATTGCAGCACTGGTTCTCGATTTACAGCGAGTAACGTTAAACACCACGAGATAATTTTATAGTATGAAAGAAGTAGGAACAGTGAAACTGACGTTGTCTTTCACGATTAAATTATGGCACTTCAAATTTAAATGGATGGAATACTCGTAAAATAAACCATTTTCCTCGAAAAGATTTCGCCTTATAAGTTTAATTCGCTTCCGACACTCGCCAGGCCACTGCTGCCCGCCTTCTCCAACCGCTCGGCTATAGCGTAGTGGTCGCGGGAGAACCTAACACAACCTAACCAATGCTCATTTTAATTTTTCTGCTGCTCAAATATCAATTTTGCGGCTCAAATAATTTTGCTGCGTATTAGAGAATTTTATTACTGCACAAATAAGTCGCAGTATTAGCACAGAATCTTCACTTCGTGAGTTCTGTAGTCAGGTAGATTAACAACATTGAAAATAATATTGCCAGTATCCTCAAAAGAATAGGCGTGCGTAGTCATTATACATACATTGAGTAATTTTCTCTTCTGTAAACTAATTTGTTAAAGTACCCGTAACAGTCCTTCGTCCTTCAATACTTGTGAAGAATCGTCGAGCCGTGACCGTACAAATAGCAGTCGATTTTGCTTCTCTTTGGTAGGATTACAATAGATGTTTTGTACAAGATTTATTGAACTCGATTTGGGTTGTATACTTCAGTCAGTAAGCAGTTAGGTATTCATACAATGATCCTTTTATAACTGTCTAACTGAAAACGATTGTTAATGTCCAAGACAAGCGACACAAATCCGTGAATCGGCGCACAGCTGAACCAAACAGAAAAACAAGGCATAGTGCGCGTTGGGCCACGCGCAGTAGGTTTCCATAGTAGCACACCCTGGACGCTAAGTACAGTCAAGAGCACATCAAGTTTGACACATTGGACTTTGTACCGTTCTTATTTCAATAGACGTACGGGCTATAGTCGCACTGCAAGTGTCAAGCTTGACCTGTCGTTGACTGTACATACCTCAGATAAATGACCGAGCGCAGCGGGGTTCAAATCTCTTTACTTCATACATCGAGCACGAATTTAAAATTAGAAGGTCGTGTCGGCTCGCATATAGACCCTGCGAGGGAGATTGCAAGGGCGAAGGACAGAGTCCGTTCTGTATGATAGTCATCATCATCATCATAACATCCCATGAAACGTCCACTACAGGACAGGGAGCTCCCTCTAGAATTCTAGCTTTTGCTGTAAAAATGTAGAGGGAAAGTACCATAGTCACCTCGCTTGTTAGCGTTACGGCTGGCACCATGGACCGCGGTTGTAGGTGACCACAGTAAGTAAGATGTTAGATACAAAGGAGGATGCTGCTGCCCATTCTCCAGTTTATAACCCTCAGTCGCCTCTTACGACACCCACGGGTATGTAAGGGTTGTTACTATTCTTTGCTGGCACCACACGGGGCGTATGTCAAGCTTGACACTCGCAGTGCGACTTTAGGCCGTACGTCTATTGAAATAAGAACGGTACAAAGCCCAATGTGTCAAGCTTGATGCGCTCTTGACTGTACTATTACTCTATTCTGTGATAGTGGTTAAGAATTTTAAGATTTTATTTTGACGTGGATACGTCCATGCTTTCTTATCGGGGGTCATTTCGTGACAATTGGATATAGGCCCTCTGGCGGCAAATTTTAGTACTAACTACATCGAGCTTTGGATGAGTCAGAGGGTGAGGGCTGGGGGTGGGGTGAGGGGCGATGAGGGTGGGCAGAAGAGAGGGAATGATCAATAGATAAAACGTAAAATAAAACCGGTCGAATGTGAGTCGGACTTGCGCGCCGAGGGTTCCGTCCGATCACAGATCAGAAATAAGTCTAGATAACGCAAACTCCGCCGTTTGTATGAAAACGAAGCGTGTCACAGTTCTCAGTGATATGACAAGCAAACTAAGCGTTTTGAGCTTAGTTTGGGTAGTATTATATGATCTGTGGTTTGGGCACTTGAGTCATCTAGACTTATTTCTGATCTGTGGTTCCGATGTACCATCAGAAAAGTTTGCAACTGACCACCTTAAGTTTAGTTTCCTATGCAGTAGTGGCCTGCGGGAACCTCCGCTGTCCCCGCCTTGCTAGATTTAATCCACTGGGTGAAAGTTGTGACTGACCAACATGTGACAGATGGACCCTGGAGGACACGAAAAGGTCATACTCATAAAATCAAAGGCGTTGTCGTCTTTCAATGGTAAACAAAATAAAGGGCGGGGCGGCACATGCAAGCGACAAGGATTCAAAACTGGTAAGGCGCCAACTTTGCTGATAGTACCTATAGTATTTTTAGAAGCTATAATGTCCATTTCTAGGACCGCAAAACTAAATTTGTCAAAATCAAAATCAAAAGTCTTTATTCGTCAACATAGGTAAATTAGTTGTTATAAAAATATATTGTCTCACTATGTTGCACCTTCCGGCATACGAATTTACATATAATTTATTTACAAATACAACACATTCAATATTTAAAATTTTCAATTTACATAATATTTCAAGTCAAACTATTTAAAATTACAATTTGTCATTAAAAAATTCGGTAATAGAATAAAATGTCTTTTCAATTAAATAATTAGTCAGCTCACATTTAAATTTAATAATATTATCACATTGTCTTATATCTAAGGGCAGTTTATTATATACCTTTGGGCCCATGGCAAAAACACTTGCGCTGTATAAAGCTGTCTTGCCAGCCTTTACTTGTAGATTATCCCTACGGCGTGCACTGGTTACTTTACTGAACATATTTTTGTTTCGTCTTATAAATAAAGATATTTCTAAAATATATAAAGATGTTAATGTCAGAATTCTTAATTTTTTGAAATAAGGTCTACAACTTTCAAATTTCTGCAATCCACATATCGCTCTTATACATCGTTTTTGTGCTTTAAACACTTTTACTACATAAGATGCATTTCCCCAAAAAATGATTCCATATCTTATCCTTGATGCGACGAGACCATGGTATGCAGTTAACAATGTTTTTGTACTAGCTTTCTTTCGAAGGACATATAGTGCGTAAGAACACTGTGAAACTTTAGTACAGATTGAATCAAGTTGTGCATTCCATTTAAGCTTAAAATCAATAAAAACTCCTAAAAACTTGGTAACTAAAGCGTCACCTACCTCATTATTTCCGATAACTACTTTAGATGCATCTGAATTACTTGCCGTTTGTTTAAAACTTACTATTTTTGTTTTACTGTAATTTAAAGTTAATTTATTATAATTCATCCATTCAGTTATCGATTCTAGACTAGCATTAATTTCTGTACGATTTTGGTAAATTACTGTGCAGTCATCTGCAAAAAGTGTCATGGGATATGGTGTACATTCAACAATATCATTTATATATACCAAGAACAGTAGCGGGCCTATGACACTTCCTTGTGGAATACCTCGCATTACAATTCTTTTGCTCGACTCATACAGTTCTTCTGTTTTTGATTTGACGCATATTCTACTTATTTTTGTGATTTGAGTCCTATTGCTAAGGTAACTTTTTATTAAACCAAGAGCATTTCCTCGCACGCCATATATTTGTAATTTATTCAACAGGATACTATGATCTACACAGTCGAATGCCTGACTTATATCCATAAACATTGCGTATATTGGTTTTCTAATATCAACTTTAGAATATATTTTATCTAGAAATTCATAAATTGCTAGTTCAATAGACTTTTCTTTCCGAAAGCCCTTTTGTTCATCTTTTAGTATTTTCTTTTTTTCCAAGTAGTTATATAGATTGTTAGCTATTACCTTTTCAATTATCTTTGAAAAAACAGGGATAAGTGCAACTGGTCTATAGTTTTTAATGTCAAGTAAGCTATCTTTTTTGTGTATAGGTTTAATAACTGTTACTTTAAGTTTTTCAGGGAATTTACCTTGCTCCAGGCACAGATTTATTATATAAGATAAGATAGGACAATTATGATGACTCACAGACTTTATAACTAAAGTTGTTATATCATCAACTCCTGTGCTGTTTGTATTTTTAAGACTTTTTATTATTTGGCTTAGTTCCTCAGGACTAGTAGGCCTCATAAACATGGAATTTGAACAGTTGTATGTACACGTTTGTTGATATTGCGGGGTGTTTGATGTAATAGTCGGTGCCCCATCAATATAAAAGTCGTTAAATGCCTGCGCAATATCTATAGGAGCTGTTATCCGCTCATTATTACAAATTATTTCAGTGATATCAGCTTTAGGAAATGTCGCCCGATTTCTGTTTATGATTTGCCATGTTGCTCTTGACTTGTTATCAGAACGTGAGATATGGTGATCATTCTGCTATATTTCGCAGCGAAATTTTTAAAAGTTTGTCTGTCTTGCTCGCTTTTTGTTGATCTATATTTCCAAAGAAGAGAACGCTTGCGCTTACTACAAACCTTAACACCTTTTGATATCCATTTAGGCTTCGCAAATATAAAGTTTTTAATTTTCTTGACAGGGAAACAAAGGTCATAAAACAACTTAAATAGATCGAAAAAAGCATTAAAAGCATCATTTCCATCTGCAGTTTCAAGTACATCTGCAAAAGAGAGCCGCGCAATACAATCTACAAATTTTGTCAAGTTGTCTTTACTATAATCCCGTTTAATTGAATACCAATATTTGTGATTGCAGGATTTTTTCACAGGACATGATATAATTTGTGTTAAATGGTCAGAGACAGCAAAATTTGTTTGATCACTTTTGGCTCCGCGGACATTATGAATAATATTGTCAATGCATGTGCCACTAGCTGGTCGTGTCACCTCATTTATAGAAAATTTAAGATCGAAGCTCAAAACAAGTTGCTGCTTTGTTTGTTGCATATATCTAAAAAATGGTGCTACTAAGAGAGATTGTTTTATTTATGTAAACGTCTATACCTAATTCAGATTTTTCGCTTTGCAAACTTCGGAGATAAGGGATCTGGATGGTATTTTTTTTAGACATTTTTCATTATATCTTGAACTTTTTACTAAGAGTTGTAAAAAAATTTAAATCTATTTTGAAATTTACAAGTGAAGCCCTTTCATAATATGACCCCCACTCGACCTATATAGTAACGACAATTTAAAATTTTGCCCCTCCTTTACAAATAATAATATTTTAGTAATTCTTTCCAAAGTTCAAGTCAACAGCATGAGTGGTTGCTGAAATACACAAGTGTGACAGACAGACGGACGAAGTCGCACCATAAGGGTTCTTACCATTTTGGTTCGGAACCCTAACAATCAACTTCTCTCGTTACAAACTGTCCAATAAAATGTGTAATTTTGAAAGGGGCCGATAATTTTTATCATTTCCGTTAATAATATGTTTCTTGGAGAAAGTTGTTCAAGTTCATCGACCGATGCAGTTTTAGTCCATTTGGAAACACATTCTCTCCAGCAGCAGCGGTTGTGCTGGGTCAAAACTAATTTTGAGTGGTAGCTGCCTGTGGGTTTTGTTTTGTTGCTGTTTATCTATTTACGTTAATTAAGTTAAGATTATTAAAACAATAAATAAATTGGTCAGCATTCTTACAAAGATATACCTAGTTATACTTAGTTTACTATTGTATTCTTCTATGTTCATAAGTATGTATGTGTTTATTCATTCCTCTGTTGTGTAATGCTACTACCAGCCAGCGGCATTATGCTGCGTGGAGACCTTTTTTGGGAACAATTTTGTTTAATTACCTAAAACCTGTTTGTTATAAGCTGTTGTATCCTATATTGTAATCGGTTTCTCGAAAACGGCTTTAACGATTTCGATGAAATTTGGTATACAGGGGTTTTTGGGGGCAAAAAATCAATCTTGCTAAGTCTCATCTCTGGGAAAATTCGTTTCCCCGAGTTTAAAGCATTTTTTAAAATATCGCAACCTACAGCGCCATCTGTTGGCTGGCCCGATGATATTTTAATGTTGAGGCGGCTATTACAGAGCGAAGCTCGGTCGCCCAGGTACTGTTTCCAAAATAAACGTTTTTTTCTTTCTTTCTTCTTTCACATGAGAAATGAAAAATTGTTAATTTATTGCTTTCATTGCCAAACCATTTCAGCATTATCATGTCTGTCACTAGCAGGCATTTATTTGATATAAATAGTGTCAAAGGTACACCGAACAGCACGCCAGTAGAAACACTTTGCACTTTATGTCATGGTAATAGAGTTGCAAATGTTTCCACTGACGTGCGGTTGACTGTACATAGAATATTTTCCACGGTTAGTGAACGCGTTGAATGATATAATGATGGACTATTATTTCTATTCACATGCACAGTAACTAATGAAACAAAGGTTGGAAGGACTTCAATGAAAATGCCTAGTTTTTGGAGACGTATGCATTTGACTGTTTATGTAGGTCACAGATTAGATAGAATATGTCCTATATACGGCTGTAGGTTCAGATAGAACTGGAACTTCTATACAGGATTATTTTTGGACCCCTAGCCAAATTGTATGCGACTTGGAACACAAATCTGGACAACTTTCCCAAAGAAACATGGGTCTAAAAAAAAAAAACCGGTCAAGTGCGAGTCGGACTCGCGCGCCGAGGGTTCCGATATACCTATAGTATTTTTGGAAGCAATAAAGTCCATTTTCAGGACCGCAAAACTAAATTTGTTTGTAAAGGTTTTTTGCAGATTTCTGAAAAACTGTGCAACTTAGAAAGATCGTTTTATTTTTGCTGTAAAGTTTATATAAACTTCTGTCAACTGTAATTAATTCAGATTTTTCCTTACTCAAACTTCGGAGATAAGGGGGGGGGAATGGTATTTTTCTTGACATTTTTCATCATAACTTTAAAACTAAGAAATTTAAAAAAATACAAAAATATATTTTAAAATGTACAAGTAAAGCCCTTTCATATGATACCCCACTCGACCTAGTAGCGACAATTTGAAATTTGGCCCCCCCTATTTTGGCCCCCTTTATATTAATAATCATACTTTTTTCAAAATTTTTTCTTGTGCAATTAAGTTGGGCAACTATATTCTAAAACTATTCCAAATTTCAGGTTGATAGCATAAGTGGTTGCTGAGATATAGAGGTGTGACAGACAGACGGACAGACAGAGCGGCACCATAAGGGTTCCTTTTTTTTACCATTTTGGTATCGGAACCCTAAAAAGAATTTTGTTTTGGGTCTCCCATACAAACCTTGCACGGGCAACAGGAGAATTTGTCAAAAAAATTTCTCGTTTTTCGACCCATGTTTCTTTGGGAAAGTTGTTCAGTTTCATGTTCTGAGCAACATACTAAAATTTGGCTAGGGATCCAAAAATAACCCTGTAACACTGTGTTCCTGAGGATATGCATTAGTTTTAAGAGCACGTTCAGTTAACGAAACTGTACAACTTTCCCTAAGAAATATAGGTCGAAATACAAAAAAAAATTTTGTATTTGAGGGAAATTTTTTTTTCGTATATCAACCTAGGTATGTTTCTCAGGGAAAGTTGTACAGTTTCGTTAACTAAACGTGCTCTTAAAGTTAACGCATAATACGAAAAAAAAAATTGTTTGTATGGGAGGGCAAATTTATTTTTTCGTATTTCAACCTATGTTTCAGGAACACGGTGTAGAGGTCGCGGGGCAGGTGGGGAATGGCGAGCGAGCGAATCGATCATTGGCTCTCCGCGTGTCATCCATCCATGCGCAGAAAATAACCGTCAGCATTAGAATTTAAAAAACCGGTCAAGTGCGAGTCGGACTCGCGCGCCGAGGGTTCCGATATACCTATAGTATTTTTGGAAGCAATAAAGTCCATTTTCAGGACCGCAAAACTAAATTTGTTTGTAAAGGTTTTTTGCAGATTTCTGAAAAACTGTGCAACTTAGAAAGATCGTTTTATTTTTGCTGTAAAGTTTATATAAACTTCTGTCAACTGTAATTAATTCAGATTTTTCCTTACTCAAACTTCGGAGATAAGGGGGGGGGAATGGTATTTTTCTTGACATTTTTCATCATAACTTTAAATCTAAGAAATTTAAAAAAATACAAAAATATATTTTAAAATGTACAAGTAAAGCCCTTTCATATGATACCCCACTCGACCTAGTAGCGACAATTTGAAATTTGGCCCCCTTTATATTAATCTTTTTTCAAAATTTTTTCTTGTGCAATTAAGTTGGGCAACTATATTCTAAAACTATTCCAAATTTCAGGTTGATAGCATAAGTGGTTGCTGAGATATAGAGGTGTGACAGACAGACGGACAGACAGACAGACAGACAGACAGAGCGGCACCATAAGGGTTCCTTTTTTTTACCATTTTGGTATCGGAACCCTAAAAATCGAGTTGTAGGCAGGCAAGAGTTTAGAAGCCCCTGAATGGCTTTAGAATCAGTCTATCTACCGATCATCAACCTAAAGATTGTAAGGTCGATAACCAACCTAAAACAAACCTTGATGTCAGATTTGAACCATCGAAGCCTTTTAAAATGGCTTACTTTTCGAGGTACAACTGTACCAGTTACCGACAGACTCGAGCTACTTGGCATAGCTGTGAGAAAAACCTGAACTTCGGCGCTAACATTGAGTCAAAAGCCCAAACTGCGGCAAAAAAGCTGGGCATCCTCAATAAGGTTAGGCGTTACTTCACTACTGGTAGCTTCTAGTTTTATATAAAGCCCAAGTCCGATCGTGCATGGAGAATTGCTGTCACCTTTGGGATGGCTCAGCCAAATACCAACTAGCCGCACTTGACTCGATAGATCGCACAGCCAAGAAGCTCGTTGGTGATGAGATGCTGGTGAAAACCAAGTTTCACAGTCTGACCCACCGTCGCAAAGTTGCATGTCTGTCGGTCTTCTACACATTGTACTTCGGAGAATGTGCTCTAGAGCTCCACGAGCTTATTCCACCATCTCCCTTCTACCATCGGGAGTCCAGACGCACCGCAGGATATCACCCATACTTGGTTGATATTCCGCACATTCGTACAAAGCGCTTTGAAACATCTTTTATAATGCGCATGGCTAAAGAGTGCAATTCTCTGCCTGCGTCTGTGTTCCCGAGTTCATATAACCCGAATCTATTCAAGTCACGAGTGAATAGGCTTCTTCTGGGCAAGCTCGCTCCATCGTAGACCTCATCTCTGTCTTCAAGACTAGATCGAGGTCAAGAGTAAGCCAATTTTCAATAAAAAAAAATTGACGACTACTTTAGATTGTAACCAACCAAACCTTGCTACATTGTAATATTTAAAAAGAAAAATAAAACGGATCCCTCATAGAGCCACTCCGTTCCCTTATGTCTGTCTGTGAAGACCATGGGTCAACCAGACCCTTTTTCTCACAAATAGGTAAAGATATCAAATTAAAATTATTATCAAATATTATGAAAATTTCAGGCTTTTACGACAACACAAACCAACAATACAGCCATTTATGTCGCCATCTTCATACCAAGCCAAAACCTATAGGGTACTTCCCGTTGACCTAAAATCATGAAAGGCAAGAAGCTAGGTCTAGGACTTACGTATCTAGTCATAGTCTGGGACTCAATTCTTGAAAATCACCGGGTGAAAATATCACTTTTGTAACTTTAAAAATTCATATTTACCCTGATTAACTGTTGAAAGGTAAATCAGAATACTTACATGAAAATTAATAATCAAGGACTGCTTTATATCTAACGAATATCAATCTTTTATTTTAAAATATAAAAATTTTATTCATGTCAAAAAATGTCATACAAAAAAAATGTCATACAAAAAATGTCATGTCAAAAATAAACAATGTCCAAACTGGACGGACATCTAGTCGAACAGTCCGCCCCGAATCGTGCCAGTCGCAAAGGTGCCCATGACACTAGCCGCGTTGCCGCGTTGTATGGCAATGGACAACCTTTGCGCCAGGTAGGATCCGGAGCGAGCATCGTACCCTCTCTCTCGAAGCCGACGACCGACTTCCTTTACGAAGGCAATGGCCTCCGACCCCCAGCAACCCGTCGTCTCAAACGCTAGCGGGACAAAGTTATAGTTAGCGTCTAATACAGCGTATTTTTCACGCTTTCTACTAGCCGCATTTTCAGCGGCAGCCCTGGCAACCCTCACCGTGCGGCCAAGATGTGATGCAGCAAAAGTGCTGACGCACGTGGCGTCCCACAGTAGGCACTTTCCACGCTGCCACGGTACCAGCGTCAGGCCGTCGGGTCTCTTGCCGTCAGAACGACTAAGACCCGGCGGTTCCAACATACAGGGTACGTCGGCTGAAATCAGGGCCCTTCGGACTATGTCATTCAGGGCGTGGTGACGAGGGAATCTCCCCGAGCACCGACAGCAGCTCAACGCGTGATGGCCATTGGCTTCCACCATGGAGCCGCAGATGCATTGATGTGGTTGACAAACATCGCAGCCCAGGCGGAGAGCCACAGCCACACGAATAGAGCTACTGTCGAGCAGCGTACCCATATATGGTGAAGGCAAAGCCTGCAACCACGCCCCAGACTCAGCCTTTGACACCGCCCTTAGTCTAGCTAGGTCTGCCCCGGCGGCCGCACCCATGAGTCGGTCGAGAGTATCTTTGGAACCCACGTCATCCCAGGCTCGCTGTATGTCTGGGTTTTCGGGCACGGACGCAGTCGGGAAGAGAGCTGTCCACCTCGTCAACGCGTCGGCTGCAAAAGGAATACTGGCCCTGCCTCCATTGGAAGATAAAATGTCAGAGACAAGACCAGCAACCCCATGCGCCGAAGCTAGAAAAGCCGGCAAACTCACGTCCCGCACACGCCGCACACCCAAACCCCCATGCCTAATTGGAAGGGATGCCTGGCTCCACTGGGCCTCATTTAGGGAAACATTTAATATAGTTTCAACCGTTAGTTTTAAAGCGTCATCGAAAAAAGACACCTCATCAGGACACAGCCAGGTCGGGGTAGTCCTCAAGAGGTACATTATCTTGGGCACTGCAAAACACATTCTCAACAAAGCCAGGGCAACATGCGCAGAGATGCTTTTAAGACGTTCCCTAGCGAGGAGAAGGAGTCTTGTCCTGACTTCAAGAGCATCTGGAACCGCTTCAAGAGCATCTGGAACCGATATCAATCTTCACTTTCGAAAACAAATATCTGTGATTTTGAATTTTCTGAGTGATATTTTATCACCCGGTGATATCAAGAATTGAGTCCCTGCTACATCGTATTGTAGTGGAATAAAACATTCTTCTAGGTAAGACATGGTAAGACTAAGAATGATGCTTCTTCATTTACCACGTGTGATATACATACCTTTGAAGGTCTATATTTTGTAACTGGGTAAATGAATCAAATTGAATAGTATAGTAAGTCCGGTCCCCTAGCTAGAACAATGGTCGATTCTCAGGCCGATTATATATATTGTTCAATAGATCGTGGAAATTACTAGAAGGTGATGAATTGACATACAATTATCGTCAATCGTCACTACACGACATAACAGCGATCCTGATTTTTTTTTATTGTCGATAGGCTTACTCTTGACCTCGATCTAACCCTGAGGGCTAAGATGAGGTCGACAATGGTACGAGCTTGCAATTCACTCGCGACTATTAATATTTGGGTTATACGAACTCGGAAACACAAACGCAGGCAGAGAATTCTACTCCTTAGCTGTGTTATAAATGATGTTTCAAATGAAAGCGCTTGGTGTGAATGTGTGGAATATCAACCAAGTGTGGGTGATATGCTACGGTGCGTCTGGACTCACGATGGTAGAAGGGGGATGGCGGTATAAGCTCATGGAAAGATTGTAGGCACTATGCATGTTGTAAGGGACCAGTTTCCGAAAACTAAAAAGGCACGATTAATCAAAGAAACTGAAAAACTTTCAGCGAATGGAAGACTCTGCTCTCTGAAATCTGCATCTCCATAAATTGTGTTGATTGGACAGGTTGTATGGTGAGGTGAGAGGTCGATTTTTTTATTCATGTCCTAAAAGTTTTGTTGGCTGATCATGAACTTTCAGTTTTCTGAAAGCTGCCTTTAACAGCCCGTATAACGGACCGGTCGGTACTATTTTAATACTTAACTTTCAGCGAATGGAAGACTCTGCTCTCTGAAATCTGCATCTCCATAAATTGTGTTGATTGGACAGTTTGTATGGAGAGGTGAGAGGTCGATTTTTTTATTCATGTCCTAAAAGTTTTGTTGACTGATCATGAACTTTCAGTTTTCTGAAAGCTGCCTTTAACAGCCCGTATAACGGACCGGTCGGTACTATTTTAATACTTAGTTATTTTTTAGATTATCATTATACTTAAGTACGAGTACATTTTGACTTTGAACCGAATAATTTTAAAGGATATTTCCGTAGAATATCATACTAGCTTATTACATTAACATAGATTAATCTGATTTAATCTGCAGGTTAAACAAGACGCCTCAGATAAAACGGAGTTTATCTTTATTTCAAATCTAGCTTTTGCCCGCGACTTCGTACGTCTTCGTATAAATGCCTGTAAAAAAATGTACAACGTGTTAACGGAATAAGCGAAACTGAGAAAACTGTTTTTCCAGAATCGAGGGTAGAATAAATTTCACAGGTTTTTGATCGGGGTAATTTTTTTTATATTTTTATTATGTAAATTTTTGCTGCTTCTAAAGTATTTTGTGCCTACGCGCGGTTTATGAGCGGTAAGGAGGGGGGGGGGGGAAGTGGGCGTGGTGTGCGCCTGAGGCGTGCGCGGACGCGCGATAGCTTAAAATCTACTAGAACAACGTTAAAAGTTCAAAATAATAATATCTAGAAAAAAAATATATATTTTTAAAGATTTTTTTTACGGGAATGGATTTATTTTAATAAAAATCAGTTGGGGTGTATGAGGGTTTTGCATATTCCATTAACGCGTTGTATTTTTTTTTTATGCGAGGTAAGGTAGCTAAACCGTGATCTAGAAAATTTCAACCAATAGTAGCGCCGCACCTCTAAGGCAGGAAAATGGAGCAATCCTATTGGCCTATAGGAGCGCAGCGCATCTTTAAGGCGGGAAAATGGAGCAATCCTATTGGTTGGAATGTTAGCAGCTCACCACTTATCTACAGGTCTGGTAGAAAACCAACATGTTGAAGAAATTTTCAAATGAATGAAGAAAATGCTTTTTAAAACAATTTATTTGAACTTAAAAGTTATCATCACTTAATTTATTTAAGACTTAAGTATGTTAAATATGTTAAGTGTGTAAAACCCTGTTTAAAAGCAGCGGTTTCGACGCCAATTTACGTACATTGCCGCTTTGTTTAACAGTGAAAATGATTAGATTAGATTGTTAACGATTAAGTAATGTAATGTACGACAAACCGCGGCAAGCTCGCGCGTATACTGCGTACAAAATAACAGTTAATGCGCAGAAGTAAAAAAATGAGTCGCGGGGTTGAGCGCGGCAGGTGGGGAGAGGCGAGCGAATCGTTCATTGGCTCTCCACCTGTCACCCATGCGCAAAAAATAACCGTCACAGCCAAACTTATCCTGCACATGCTATACTTTTGAACAGGGTCAATACACACGGAGATTTTTTGTTGCATGGTCCTCTATTTACTTACTATTTTTACGTGAAGAATAGGTATGTTTTTGTGTGAGAATGATGCCTTGTCCGGGCGTCTGCGCATATCGAATTTTCACACTTTTTGTCCAATTTTTAACTACCCACCTGAAGTTAACTGACATTTCAAAGTTCATGGAGATGCGCTTGCGCATCAAATAATACAATTCATTTTAGAGGTAACTTCCAGGGTCAACATGCTTTAGCAGGTTAGCAATTACAATATGAGTAAGGTTATCAACCACCCAAAATTATACAGTCAACGACAGGTCGAGCTTGACACTAGGTACGGCTATTGAAATAAGAAAAGTCCAAAGTGTCAAGCTTGATGTGCTCTTGACTGTACAGGCATTATCGTGACCTGACTTTAGATTTAATTAACTATATAATTTTTTTTACCCAATCCTAACCCAGTAACTCAAGTGTTGCGTGTGGAATTTATATTGTGTGACCAAACCATGCAGTTTAACTGGCAAATTGAAAAATTTAGTTGAAAAAGAAAAGTTTATTTTCTTTACCCCTACCTAATTCAAATTTAAGCTTTATTTTTTCAAACACATATACAGAAAAATGTTGCAGAACAATCTCTGGTGTTGTTATTTCTAAAGTCACTTAACTGTCATAAATTAAAAGTATTAATAGTAAAAAAACTAACACTTATTTCTCCAAAGGTGCGTAGTTGAGAAGTTTCTCGATGAGGTCTACATGGCCGAGCAGCATTCTTCTGCAGCAGTACCTTTTCAGACCCAAGGCGTCCAGCGCGTCACTGAAACAAAATACCATACATGATTTAACCTAACCAAACATTTCTCCTTATCATAAGTTTTCAAGCTAACTAGTCCATTTCAGGGTTCCGTACCCAAAGGGTGAAAAACGAGAACCTATTGATATGCCTCCGATGTCTGTCTGTCTGTCAGGGGGCTGTATATCATGAACCGTAATAGGTAGAAATTTGCAATTTTCACAAATTGTGTATATCTGTTGCCGCTACAACAAATAATAAAAATAATAAATGAAGGGGGGCACCAAACAGCTAAAGGGCGCGAAACAAAAAGAGATGAGGTTGATGATGGAACGAGCTTGCCCAGAAGAAGCCTATTCACTGCAACTTAAATAGAATCGGGTTATATGAACTCGGGAACACAGATGCAGGCAGAGAATTCCACTTTTTAGCCGTGCGCATTATAAAAGATGTTTCAATGCGCTTTGTGCGAATGTGCGGAATATCAACCAAGTATGGGTGATATCCTGCGGTGCGTCTGGACTCCCGATGGTAGAAGGGAGATGGTGGAATAAGCTCGGTTAGAGTAAACCTCATTTGACCTCATTCTATCGGAACTTGGATTGTAAAATAATGCAAGAAAAAGGCCCCTGTTTGGGGTCTTTTCTGGCATAACCTGTTAACAAATGAGGGTAACACACTGTCATGGTGCCTTTGGCCCAGGATTTCAATGGAGTTTTTTTTAATGTTAAAAGTGTGCAAACGAGCAGGTGGGCCACCTGATGGCAAGTGATCTCCACCACCCATAGCAACCTACTTTGACGCTAATAAGACAGCAAAGCGCGTTGCCCACCCTGAGAACTAAGATGATATGTCTCATGTGCAGTCTGTGGTGCAGTTTCTAATCAGTAACATATAAAGAAAGGTTATTTTTATGTTATTTTACAATGTGATTATTTTAGACTGATAAAAGTAGAAAAACAAATTAAATACAGTGTAAAACAGAATCACGATGTTTACATACTGACAGCAAGAAACTCAACCATAAAGATGCTTCTAAATAATAAATTGCATTGGTAATAGACAAAACAATGTTTTATGTGAAAAGATAAGTCATGTATGTTAGACACGATAATTTTTTTTCCGTTTTATGGCTTTTGTGTATTGAGTTGGGAAGCATTGTAAAAGACCGACTCATATAGATCAAGATGAAATATAAAGTTCCTATAATATTGAGTACAAGAATTTGTAACTGTCTTGAGAGAGTAGTGCCTAAGAGAAAGATGAAAGTATAAGTGTAAATTGTAAGATAAGATGAAAGTATGTGTAAATTGCATGCCTTCGTAAATAATAATCCGCCTCTGGAAATTCTAGTAGTTTAAGTGGCAGAGGATTTTGTAACTAGAATCTTATTTATTGTAGCCTTAGTTTATTTTATGCACCTGTAGTACATTTTATTATAAAATGCTGTATTTTTTATAGGCTTACGAATGTTTTATAACAAAATCATCAACAACCACTAACCCTTCAGTATATTCGGCTTGTAAAAGACCGAGATACGCTTCCCATTTATTCCCTATGACTTTTCCACAAGTGAAACAGCGGACTGGAATTATCATGATTCTCCTCTCCTTCTTTCGCTGCCTGGAAACGCATAAAACGTGAACGAATAAGTTTTTGAGGTTATGAGTTTCACAACTGTGTCCTATTACGTGTGAATCCCAGGTGTGAATGATTAGATTAGGTACCTTGTCAGATAAAATACAAAACTTGGATAAGCACTGAAAGTGAATAAAAGTAGAAAAATCGCGTATTTTTTCCACACAGGCCAACAAAACAAATACAATGAACGAATGATAATAGTCTGTGATGATAACGAATGGAAGGAACGCAATTCGCAAACTTACTCACTCAAATCAGTCAGAAGGCAGAATTCGGATACACTTATTCGTGATTTTTATTTTTTTAGCTGTCCGCGTTTGGTTCCGAAAATCGTAGCTTATGACTTTTACCATGGTTCAAACCACAGAGCAGAAACAAAGTAGAGTTGCTTGTTTTCTGTATAGAATCGTGAAGCTGGCAAGCGGGGGACGTTACGCGATGCCACCGCCACCTAGTAATGAGTATTAGAACCAAGTGGAGCTCTAGAATAGAACATAGTGGAATCTGGGGTGTGCTTATGTTGTTAACCGCTATTCAGCACTAGATGGCTAATACATTTTTTCGACCAGGTACGTATAATAGGCACAACGTAAAAGCCCCCGGGGGGGTTCTAGGTAAAGATAAGAAATAATTCAAAATGAAATAAATTAGCTTTATCTGCATCCTTTAAAACAAGACTGACGCAGTGGGTGCTTAGTAAATGTGTCTATAGTGTTAAGGAATTTACTAATTTTAAGAATTGAAAATGAAATGTATTGAATTGTATTGTTTAATTTTATTACTATTATTTCAGAAATTTTATTTTACGTTTGATTTTATTTTATGTTTAATGTATGTGCATATTGAATTGACAAATCACTAAGGACATAGTATAAAACAAGGTTGCTTCCCGCTGTCTGTCTGTCTGTCCCTATGTCTTTAAAACTACGCAACGGATTTTAATGCAGTTTTTTTTAATAGATAGAGTAATTCAAGAGGAAAGTTTTATGTATAATACATGCATAATATAGCAGAGAAACACTGATAATTTTAGAGATTTCTAATGTGATGTCGTAAATAAACACATTTTTTTTTGCGCTAACATTACAAATACCCTGCGAGATAGATCAAAATAATGTAGTGCATATATATGATGATACATATACCGCGATGGTATATGCCTATCTCTTAGGGATAACCCACAATAACCATTTTTTATCCTTCGAGAAATACTTGCTTACTTATGAAGCGATTTTAAGCAATACAGCATTAATCCTTATCCACTTAAGAACCTATAATACATTGTGCATTTAATATGGATCAATCTGGCCCTTTACAGCTTGTAGTTTAAATACTTAAAATGCAGGGACATAGCGGTTCTGGCGGTACCGGCCGGGGGGCCTATAAAAGCCTATAAAAGCTGTGAACATTGTGTCGCAGCCGGATTGAAGAATCCGCCATATTACAATTTCGCGCCGCCGTATTAAAAAACGTCGCCGTTTTGCTTTGTTTTCTCAGTTGAAAGATCGTAAAATTTTTGACACCCCGTTTTACTTTATTCTCGAGTACGTCCCTGAAATTTGTCCCTACCAAGTACGTCTACTTGGCACTAGGTGGCATTAAGAAAATTGCCATCGCGATGCAGGATTGTATACTAAATTCAATGTTCTAGAATATTCTACACAAAAAATAAATAAATGTCAAATAAAATACTTAGGAGTGGAAAGTAAATCTGTTTCCGTTTATTTTATTTGAAACATCCGTGCAGATTTTACAACCAATGATACAACACTTTATTTTGCACTCGGAAACACGTTAAAATAAAGATCTCCGAGGAACAGTAACGCGCACACACCACGAGAACTAGTCGTGTACTGATGTCAGCCCTCCTAGCGTGGAGTATCAGGACTATAGAGTATGTGACGTCAGGACCACATTGATTGCATCAAGGCTACATTGCTTACAGCACCTCTACTTTGTTTCTGCTCTGTGGTTCAAACTATCTTCTTACCAAGTTTTGTCAAAATCGGTTCATTAGATTAATCGAAAAAGCGAAACAGACAGATAGAGCAATTTTCGCTATTACCTACAATATTATACAAAGTAGGTAGAGATAGTACAATTTTTTTGAAAATTAAGCACCTCTTGTGTACGTTAAATTGTTAGGCCGTCTATTATCCATGTAAGGGTAAAATTATTGTCAAATTCCATGCGGACAAAGTGTGATACGGGTTTCTTTATTTCTTGTACAAAACAAAATAAATCTGAGGCTCAGTTACTTTAGCATCTGTAGCTATTAAAAAAAGAGAGGCACAAAGTCTAACTTGTCTTGTTTCACATGCCTTTAATTGTACATGTACCTCCATACAAAACAGTAGGACTTTACTTCTGTACAAACACGATTGTGCCCACAACTTATACACAAACAACTGGACCAATTCAAATGTAATTTTCAATAAATTATTTGGCTTACTTCCAAGCAACATTACAATGTCTAATTTCAGCTAGGTCCGGCACTTAAAACTTTGTACTCACATATTTTTTGTTTGAGTGAACCGATATAAATTCATCAAAAGTAAAGAAACATGGTTTTTACTGTTTTATTATGTGTATAAATAATAAGTAAATAATTTGTTTCAGATTTTCGCCATCTCAAAACAAGCGAACTGTAAAAATGACCTTGGGTATTGAACAAATTATAACAACTGAGGATAGCCAAATGGTAAGTTTCTTGTAATAAGGGGTACCTATTCAGACGTCGCTGATTCAGAGTTATAGCTTGCGCAGGCTAACTTTGTACATTTGCAATAAACAACTTGAACTTGAATCTGAAGGTAATTTTCTACGCATGAGTGACAGGCGGAGAGCCAATTTAACGATTCGGATGCCTCCACCCACCTGCCGCGCTCACCCGCGCGACTCATTTCTTGAGTTCTGCGCATTAAAGGTCAGGGCCAAAGTTAAATTGCAAATGCTTTCTATCAGATCAATGTAAACTTATAGGAAAGTGATACATGAAAGAATTGTTCTTCGAACGACCTATGATAACCAACTTTCTTTAACTAATTTCTTTGCGATTGTACCTATAAGTGGTTGCTTCTTGATTCTAAAATCCCAGATGAATTGCCCATAGAAGAAAGCGTAGAACGCAAGATCCAAGTGTTTTAAGAACCTCGCACAAAAACTTTGCAATTCACGAGCGAAGCCGGGACGGGCCGCTAGTATTATATGTATTCTTTGCCCAAGCCGATGCCCAAGCGCACAGGTTAACTTCGGTGTATCCGAATTTAATATTGAACGAATGGATCTACAAAAGAACGAGTGAATGTAAGGGGGGGTCGGGTCACTCCTCAGCTCAGAGTAAAAAACTATCCTTAGACTATATATACTAACGTATAAATAGAGTCCGCCATATACATATTCTGTATGAGGTAGTGACGTGTCAAGCGTCGCACTGTCGCCCATGCTAGTCGGTCAAAAAACTCAGTTAAGTTTTATAAAAATCAAGATATCTTTAAAAATCTAATGTTTAAGTATAAACTTTGTTTGCGAAAGTAAAAATATAAAGTTTTTTACTTGTGAATTGATCATTAATACTAAGAACGGAAGCGTAAATAATCCGTAGTAGCCATTTTATGCGTGATTTTTAACACCGTTTTGTTCCTGAATGGTAAGTGTTTTCACCAGAAAAACTGTGGTAGTAGCATTTATTAGTCCCATGTCACATATTTCTCAGAAAGAAAGATACAAATTTTACGTTTTTAGGATTTGAAAAAAATCCATACATTTTAGTATGGAGGTCCCTCGCAAGAAAGTGCTACGCTTATGGCTCCCTCCTTAGCAGCAAGAGCTGCTACTTAAACCTTCTTGCTCCTCAGAGTAAAAAACTATAGAGTCCGCTTATATATAGTTCTGTTGTGGTTCTGTGGAGTCCGCCATATGCATATTCTGTATGAGCTATTGAAGCGTGAAGCGTCTCACTGTCGCCCATGCTAGTCGGTCAAAAAACTCAGTTAAGTTTTACAAAAATCGAGATATCTTTAAAAATCGAATGTTTTAGTATAAACTTAAATTGCGAAAGTAAAAATATAAAGTTTTTTACTTGTGAATTGATCATTAATACTAAGAACGGAAGCGTAAATAATCCGTAATAGCCATTTTATGCGTGATCTTTAACACCGTTTTTTTCCTGAATGGAAAGTGTTTTCACCAGAAAAACTGTGTTAGTAGCATTTATTAGTCCCATGTCACATATTTCTCAGAGAAAAAGATAAAAATTTTACGTTTTTAGGATTTGAAAAAAATTCTATACATTTTAGTATGGAGGTCCCTCGCAAGAAAGTGCTACGCTTATAGCTCCCTCCTTAGCAGCAAGAGCTGCTACTAAAACCTCCTTGGGTCACTCACTGGAATGCCAAACGTGCCAAACTCAAACTCATGCCTCCCTCCCTCTTCTATATAAAAAAAAAAAGTCAAAAGTTCCTTGAGAAACGTGATAATTTTTTATTTTATCTTTATTAATTTATTCTGAAAAATCAGGACAAGATTTACAAAAAAATGGTGTTGTAATGATACATTCTGTCGGTGCATTATAATAAACATGGGGATCAAATCCTTTGTGACCAATTCAAAGTTTGTAAACAAAAGCCATATGTTTTGAGGAAAACGATATTTCTAAAAGTTTTTCTCGGTGATTTCTCGTAACACTTACGAGGTAAAGAAAAAAGTTACCTTATGAACAAAGCAAGAAAGATAAATTAGTAGTATGTAGTTCCAGTCAAGGTTTGCTGAAAACATTGGAGTCAAAATTGGAGTTATATAGTCATATCTCTACACCGGAAATGCGAGTTTTGTCTCCGCCCAGGAGTATATTGTATTCTGTGGTTTTTGTTGCTGGAAATACGATAACGATTCTGTGAATTACGTTGTTGATTCCCCAAGGTGATTCCCCTAAGCTGGTCCGCCGTTATAATTATATATAAAACTTCGGGTTGAGTCTGTTATAAACCATGACAAAAATGAATAGAGAAACATAGAATGTTATTTACAATAGTTAAGAATAAAGAGTAGGTAACATGGTACTTAAATGTATTATGTAAACTTTGATTTCTGTTTAAACTGAAAATATATTTAGTATAACTCTTGTGTTCAGACTGTGTATTTGATTAAATACTAGTCAATTCACTGCCACTGAAATGAAAGAAAAAAAAAACAAAGAAAATTATATTAGACTGCTGGAAAGAGAGAAACTGGCATTTTCCTTAATTGTGGAAGTTCTGCACTTTAGTATCTACCTCAAAGTTCTTACGAATCTCATATAGTTAATAGTAAGTTGAAAGAATCAATTGACTTGATGGGCTTGGCACATCACTTGATCCGATGTCTGCATATGAGATCAATTGACCGTTAATCACAGAGAGAGCCAGCCCAAAATGTGACTTGTGATAATAAGCTTAAGTGCTAAAATAACGCTTATGCTATGCTGAAGTATATCACCCTCTACTGTCAGAGGCTTCCTTTGAAGATCTCCACTACATATTGTACTGTGGGTTACTTGATACTTAATACTGAATTTACGTTTATTCCTCAAAATGGTTGATTCTGAAGATGATATCCAACCTCTTATCTACAATGAAGTTGAGATTGACAGAAGGCCATCTTCGGGCCGTAACTCACAAATAATAAATGCTGATCCAGAATTTGAACAGGTAATAACAATAATGTGATCGACAGGTGTGGTGTTCAGTGTCTCCTATTCAGGGTCGGGTAATGGTGATACTTAAAATAGCTTTATTTGCAAGACCGTCGCCCGAACATCAGAGTTGCCAGCGCGTGAAAGATTGGCCAAGTTTAATTCAATACATTACACCAGGCATATCTATCAAGAAGCCTCATTTGATCCCAAAAAAGCAAAGCCTGAGTTGAGACCTTTTTTGTTAACAATTTAAAAGCTATTTGCGTTTAATATTTATTTTTTTGGTCATATGATCATAATAATCATTTATTAGCATTGAGCAGGATGCAATGTAGATTTAAAATTACATACATAAAATTGTTAAATACTTGTGTTCACAACACAATTGTGTTGTCCTGGATGGGGATTGAACCCATGACTTAAGGTGGAGAAAGCATGGTAACTAACAATCATGCCATGAGGCCATTTAATTGTTCAAAGTTGTTCATGACTTCAGTTACCATGTAGAAGCTTGTTTAAATGTTTTAATTTTTGTTGCTCTTAAGAGCTGCTGGGGGCTGTTTTAAAAAAGCCTTTTTTTTTCTTTTTTTTATGTGACAAGTGTGCAAACGAGCAGTTGGGACACCTGATGGAAAGTGTTCACCACTGCCAATAGAGTCCGCTGTCTTATTAGTGGCATAACTTGACACTAATAAGACAGCAAAGCACGTTGCCCACCCTGAGAACTAAGATGGTGTGTCTCGTGTGTCAGTAATTTTGCTGGCTCCCTCACCCTTCAAACCGAAACACAGCAGTGCACGCAAACACTGCTATTTCATGGCAGAAATAGGCAATGGGGTGGTACTTCCCCAGACAGACTTTGCACAAAAACCCTTCCACCTACAAGCCTCTTTTATAACAGAGTTATTATGCCATGTACCTCAATTTGTTATACATGCTGTGAGAAAATTATAATGATGCTTCTAAGGGGTAATTCTCCATCATTAATAGATTGCAAAAAATATACAAATAATATATTTTTTTATATTCTTCAAATACATTACAGTAATTAATTTGAATGGATGGATAGGCTGGATATTATCACAAAAATAATCCTTGTATTTGTACCTATTACTTGATCATAGAGTTCATTGAACTCTCCACATGCTTTGCTTTAGAGCCATATCACACTGGCGAGTTGCGTTGCGAGCGAGTGGAGGGCGGAGCGAGTGCCCGGCGATCTCGCCGCGTGCTCGCGGCGTGTGCGCGACGAGCACGCCGCGAGAACGCTGCGGGTGCAAAGCGAGCTTGCCATTTTGAACGCTCGCGTTCAGTCGCAGTCTGTCGAATCTAGGAAGAAATACCGTTCTCTGGGGATTGCTTTCATCGGTGTAGGTCGGGGAAAATTTTTCTTCATATTTTATATATTATTTTCCAAATGCGGAAGCTTATAATTAGCCCCAAGTGAACTACTAATTAAGTAATTCTTTAATTTTTAGAGCTGTTAGCTTTCCTAAAACATTAAAATAAAATATATGAAAACTCATTAGTTTGCAGAACAATAGGTACATAGCACATAGTAATCGCTCTCTCCCAGTCGATTACTTGATAATGGATCCTCCCATATTTGTTGTTTTATCTGCTTTCGTTTCCGTCTTAACAGCAGTTGCTTCCTCGTCGGAATCCATTCAATCCGCGCGGCGAGATTGCCGCGCACTCGCCCCGCCCTCCACTCGCTCGCAACTCGCCAGTGTGATATGGCTCTTACTTTTTGAGCCGAGCCAAATCTCCTTTTAAGAAAAAGTATTTTTAATATTTTTATACAGAATTAGCCCTTAAAAGGATCATTATACTTTTTTTTATTACATAATTTGGTATCTACTTCTTGTGGGAGGTATTCCACACAAATGTTACAAATTGAGTAATTGATATAGTAGTTGATTCATTGTATTGTTTGAGTAATTTATTCATGTAGAGGATGAATGAACGAAGACTGACGAAAGAGATCTACCAGGCGAGAGTGAATGGAAACGTTGGAAGGGGAAGGCCTAGGCGAACGTACCAGGACCAAATTCAGGACATTCTGTATAAAGGCCAGGTTAAAAGTACCCTAAACCGACGAGCATGTATGAAAAGATTGATGAAAGTACAGGAAGTATGTCAAGATCGTAGCAGGTGGAGGACTGTGGTCTCTGCCTACCCCGACGGGAAAGAGGCGTGATGTTATGTATGTATGTACTTTATTCATCTACCAGTATGAATATCAAAATATATTTTTTTAAATTTCAGGTGGTATATGGCTACAGAAGAAGTCGATGGCGAACTATCTTGGTCTACATATTGTCTACATTGACCTGCGGTATACCTTTCCTGGTCTTTCATTGGTGTCCAACGTGGCTCCTTTATGTTACATCTGTGCGATGCTGCTTCCAATTGGCTGATCAGGTGCTGGTAGTTGTAAGTATAAACAGGAGTCTTTATTCATATTGATTTAGTGAATACTTTAAATATTTTATTATTTAAGTTATTAAAAGACCAGGACCAGGACCAAATTCATGATGTTCTAAATAAAGACCAGGTTAAAAGTAGGTACTGTAAAACGACAAGCATGTATGAAAGGATTGATAAAAGTACAGGAAGTGAGGGAAGTATGTCAAGATCGTAGCAGGTGGAGGACTGTGGTCTCTGCCTACCCCGACGGGAAAGAGGCGAGATGTTATATGTACATGTTTGATATAATTTAGGCATTGTCAGGTCAAAGATAAGCCTAACTGATTCCATTGTCAAAGTTTTCAAGCCATATGGTAAAAAAAAAACAAAACTATTTTTCTTGACAATGTTAAATATTAAAAATTATTACAGCCCTGTTTGGCTTCCTGTTTGCCTGTAATATGGGTGTAACAGAAGTATTAAAATTAATGAAAAATAAATAAATAATCAATGAAAAATTTTCCTGTGGTCCATCAAATTTTTCTGGTAGGAGCATGGTACTTCTAGACAACACGGTAGAACCACGGACAATAAATCCTATGGTTCCATTGGTGGTTACCTACAGTACCTAGATGTGTTCTGACTTTAGCCACAGATAATATAATACTATACTAGTACAGATGCCTCACGTCATAGAACGAATTTGTGCCGAAAATTGTTCGGGCTATTTGTTCCATAAGGTATTTTCTTAGAATAAATTGATATCTGGATGTTAAAATTGAATTAATGTCATAGTTTACACCTTTACCTACCAACCTAGTAGTAACATTTAGTTTAATTTTTAGAAACAAAAAGGCCAAATGAATTCGGGCTATTTACTCCGTGGAAAAAACCGTAGTACGGAATGGGACCCTATGCTTTAGCTAAAGTTGCATAACTATTGCCAAAAAAAAAAAACCGATTATTGTTATGATGAAAAAAGAGCAATCAGTATACTAAGAAATGTTTCTTATATTTCAGGAAACATATCAAAGAAAATGCAAAAGTTACTACATCCACAAAATATTAGACAAAAATGTAGCTGATACAAGGTAAGAAATTTGATCTGCTGAAAATATTGAAAAATCACTGTTTTCTTTTGAGGGTTCCGTACCCAAAGGGTGAAAAACGCGACCCTATTAATATACCTTTGATGTCTGTTTGAGCGGGCTGTATCTCATGATTCGTAATAGGTAGACAGTTGAAATTTTCACAAATTATGTATTTCGGTAGCCTCTATAACAAATAAAAATAAAAAAAACCGGCCAATTGCGAGTCGGACTCGTGTACCGAGGGTTCCGTACCACTAAAGTCTTAGTTATATAGGCGTAGTCACACAGAAGTATATTAAAAACGTGCGAGTCCTACACGCACTTGACCAGTTTTTATTATTTGTTATTCTATAATTTTCACTATTATGTACTGTAATTTTCACGCTTGTAAGTGTTCCCGTTTTTATTTTGAAAAATCACATGCAATAAGAAAAAACCGGCCAAGTGCGAGTCGGACTCGCGCACCGAGGGTTCCGTACCAACACATAATCATAATTGTATTAGTTGAAATTTCAGTAAGTTAATGTGTTAATTTTTTTAAGTCCGACACGCGATTGACAAAATTTTATTATTTGTTGTTATTTTATAGCTTATGCACTATAAACATACCAATTTTCAAGTATGTAAGTGTTCCCGTTTACAAAATAGAACTAAAACAAAAATCGCCTTCGCGACCATCCAACTTGACCCCTCTCTTATATGAATGTTCTTGAAACGGGAGCTCACCATAATTGGTTACCATTAGTTGTGAGGAAAGTTGTAATATTTAATGATTTCAAACTTTTCCCTTTATTTGTACTGTGAGACCTAGCTTCTTGCCAAATTTCATAATTTTAGATCAACGGGAAGTACCCCGTAGGTTTTGCATTTTTGCATAAATGTATGGAGATGAGGACATAAACTGCCATATCTTTTGATTGCGTCGTTGTTAAAAATTGAAATTTTCAGATCTTGTGTGATTCATGGACCCTAATATATGGTATTAATTTCAACTTGATACCTTTACTCGTTCGTGAGATAAAGGGTCTTGACAGGCAGACAGACGGACAACAAAGTGATCCTATAAGGGTTCCGTTTTTTTCTTTTGACGTACGGAACCCTAAAAAGATCATGATGCTCGATTCGGTCCCAAAAATCCAAACATACCCAGTGGCACTCGCGCTTTTAAGACAAAAATTACGTATAATTCATCAAAATCGGTTAAGCCGTTTAGTAATTAGGGAACATAGAAACGGACATACATGTATACCAAAATTTTTTTAGCATGGCAAATGCTTACCAACACATTTTGCAGCCATAGAACCAGACAAACTACCACGAACCAGACTAACCAGAGTATATTTGACCGAAAAAATAACATTGTTTTACAAACTTGTTTTTTCTGACAGCTTTAGCTAGTAATCATGGAGCACAATAGCCTTGATATAGCTGCAAAATGTGTTGGTAAGCTTTTGCCATGCTAAAAAATTTTAGGTATAGATACATACATACCTATAGGATAGACACATAACCCTCCTTCTGGGCTTCGCTGGAATTGGATAAAATACTGTGTTATTTTCTTTCAGTGGATTACTAAACGAAGGTTTTCAAGATGACTTTCAAAATGAGAAGAGGCTGGTGGAAAGCGCTGATGAATTACACACTCCTGTGCGTCTGGACGACGGCACCACATTAGGTGAGATATTTTCTTAATATCTAAATAGCCTTATTCTGATTTTGATGAGGCCTCCAGTTTTTACCAAGGAGGTTTAAGTAGCAGCTCTTTCTGCTAAGGAGGGAGCCATAAGCATATCACTTTCTTGCGAGGGACCTCCGTAGTAAAATGTATGGTTTTTTTTTTCAAATCCTAAAAACGTAAAATTTGTTCTCTGAGAAATATGTGACATGGGCCTAATAAATGCTACTACCACAGTTTTTCTGGTGAAAACACTTACCATTCAGAAAAAAAACGGTGTTAAAAATCACACATAAAATCGCTATTACGGATTATTTACGCTTCCGTACTTAATATTAATGATCAATTCACAAGTAAAAAACTATATATTTTCACTTTCGCAAACAAAGTTTATACTAAAACATTAGATTTTTAAAGATATCTTGATTTTTGTAAAACTTAACTGAGTTTTTTGACCGGCAAGCATGGGCAAGTTTTTTACCCTGAGGTTTATACACAAAGCGATTCCCATTTTACTCCCGAAACTTAGAGGCTCAGCAGACGCGAGCCGGGCAGACACGGGCAGTCACGGACTCTGCCAGTGTGGCCGGTACTGCGAAAATTATAGTTTTTATCAGAATAAAATCCAAACTTTTCATTTTTCAAAATTGCTCTAAGTTTAAAACTGAATAACAATCAATCTGAACAACCTTTTCGAATGAATAAATCTTTGAACTCTATTCAAGCTGTTTTCTTTCCAAACCAATGATTTTGGAAAATACGCGCATAGCAGCGGAGCATTTTTTTCATGTCTCTCTCTCTCTTGTCCTAGCCTTAATCCCATTACTTGGGGTCGGCTCTCCTAGCTATTCTTCGCCAGGACACTTGGTCCCGGGTCGTCTCAGGTGGTATTTTTGCGTTGTTTAAGTCCTTCTCAACTGTGCTCATCCATGTTAGTCGAGGTTCCTCGCTTCTTAGGGGCTGAGCTCATCTCTAGCACTTTTCGCGTCATGTGGTCTGAAGGGCGACGCACGTGTCCGTACCATCGAAGTCGGCTCTCAGTAATTTTTCAGGTATGGGTCTGACTTTAAAGCTTTGCCGAATGTAGGTGTTACGTATCCGGTCTAGCAAGGTCACTCCCCCAGCCCAGCGCAGCATTTGCATTTCAGCGGTGTGGAGTTGTTTGTCTTCCTGCTGCTTTTTGAGCGGCTAGCACTCAGCACCATACATCAGACTATAATATTATTGAAAATAAATGCCACACTGGTGGATTGTCATAACAAAAACTCTGCCGTCTGTTGTGCCTCAGACCCAATTTTTAGTTTGGTGTGGCCAACTTAGATTATGAGTAACGGCAGCTTTACTGTGGCCAACCTGAGTTGAGTTGAATCAGAGTTTTCAAGCCGCCTAATGGCCTGTGACTAGGATTAACTACTTCTATCAGTGACAATAACTGGGGCCAACGGCATAGCATACCTTCTAAAGCACGGACAGTGCTCGAGTTAATTTACGTTATCCATTCAGATTTCCACCACGGCAATCGTTGCTTGACTTAAACTACCACTCGGCCTAAAATGTACTTCAGATTTCATTTGACAAGAGATTTTAGCTGCCAAACAGGCTGCGACATAGCTCAAGAAGTAGGGAAAGTGGCGTTTCCGCCATAAAATCGTGATCGTCAGTTTTCTTTGCAAATTTTATAGTACCTTGCTAAAAAAAAATTATCAAGGTGTATATTTTCATGTGAAAAATGCTATAATTTTTGCCAGTGAAAAATGCCAGGCTTATCTAGATTATAATGTACTTTTACGGGATTTTATGACACAAAAATGGTAGTAATAGTGATTTTTTTACGAAATGCTTTATTTAATAATTTATTTGTTTATTTTATTTCTCAGTGGTACAACGCTACCGTTATTTTCGTCACAAGAAGCAAGTGTTGATTTGGGACGTCTCCCGCGCACAATGGCTATTATTGGCGGGTATAGAACGAGGCATGACATGCGCTCAACTGCAGGCTATGGGGACTAGGGCGCCCACCAGCGAACAGAGGGTTAGAATGTGAGTATTACTAAATATCCTTTTGCAAAGGCAAATATAGTTTATGTACATTACAACAATCTACAGTTTTTAGATGTTAAAAATATGGCGAAAAGTAATAGTGGACTTTACGAAGGAAAATGTCCGTGACTGTTTGAGACAACACAAACGGGTTTCAAACACAAGATCGTCTGAAATCTTCATCAGCTGCGCACTCCGTAGTCAATTCAATGCATAGTAAACTATCTTTATCTACTCCCGTACCGGAATATTCCGAATTCGAAACCAATGACAGATTCGAAATTGAGGTCATTGTCCGCTATCATTTTCATTTCCACACTGTTCCATACTACGAGCAGTACGGAAATGGAGTATGGATTTTCATTCCGCAACTGTTATAATACATAATTTTCAATCTGCATAGGGTAAGGCAATACTACCACAGTACTACATACAGCCTATTTTAAAGTAATTTTGTAAAAATACTTTTTACTGGGGTGACGACTGCCTACCTATATTTAAAAGAAAACGGAGAGTACCAGGCGTGACTAGGAGTACATAAATCGACAAGAAGCTGACAGTTGACTCGCTTCTATATAAAGTGACATTGGCAACAAAAGAAGTGATTTGAACAAAATGGAAAGTATGTACCAGGAGAACATGATACTACAAGAGACTGTCAGTAACCATATACATGAAATTAATCTTAAAGCAACGCCATCCACAAGCTCTGGATCTGGAATAACTTCGGGAATAACTTTAATTAACTGTACTAACTGTCCTCTAAGTTCAATAAATTGATCACTACTCTTTAAAAAAAATTTTATTTCGTCAGTCGTAGATAAAGTTTTGTATGCAACTATACGTAATTAGTCATTTTAACACTCGATCTATAATATTTTGATACTCGGCTGCGCCTCGTATCAAAAACCAGATCTCGTGTTAAAATTACTCTCATTACGCAACAGTTGCATAAATAACTAATATTATCCACTAAATCACTAGATACACAAAAACCAAGAATTACAACCGAGCAGGCAAGAGCCCACGCCAAGTTACCGCCAAAAAGTCAATCAACTACTTCTTTCCAGGTTAAACATATACGGATTCAACGAGATCAAAGTCCCAATCCAGTCCATCATGACGCTAATACTTCTAGAAGTTTTCAACCCATTCTACGTGTTCCAACTGTTCACTATAGCCGTGTGGCTGGCCGAACCTTATTACTACTACTGCGTGGCTGTGGTACTGATGTCTACCTTCGGTGTTGCTACTAGTGTTATACAGACTAAAAAGGTGACCACCCGATTGAATATTCTTTTCCTCCCTTTATTGCCTTCTTTCCTCCTTTTTTCTACCTCCTTTCCTTCCTTTTCTTCCTTTTGCCTCCTTTCATTTTGTCTTCTCTTTCTTTCCTGCATTCCCTCCTTGCCTTTATTCTTTTTCTTCCTTTTCTGCCTTTCCTTTTCTATCTATCAAAATTCCAATTTATCATAAAATCGTAACACTTTAGCTATTAGTAGTTTTCAACCAATTCTACGTGTTCCAACTGTTCACTATAGCCGTGTGGCTGGCCGAACCATATTACTACTACTGCGTGGCTGTGGTACTGATGTCTACCTTCGGTGTTGCTACTAGTGTTATACAGACTAAAAAGGTAACCATCCATCTGATTGAATATTCTTTCCTTCTTTTCCTTCCTTTTTTCTGCCTCCTTTCCTTCCCTTTCTTCCTTTTGCCTCCTTTCATTTCTTGTCCATTGTTCTCTTTCTTCCTTCCTTTCCTGCATTCGTTCCTTCCCTTTATCCCTTTTGCTTCCTTTCCTTTTCTATCAAAATTCCAGTCTATTATTAATTTATGACTGATGCTATTCAATTTACGTTTTACAACTGTTCACTATGGCTACGCTGTGTGGCTGACTGAACCCTTTTACTACTACTGTGTGGCTGTAGTGTTGATTTTTACCTTTGGTGTGTAGCTATTAGTGTCATACAGACTAAAAAGGTAATCAATCCAAGACTAAAAAGGTAAGTAATCAATCTGACTATATATTCATCCTTCCTTGTCCATTCTCTTCTTCCCTTGCTATTCTGCACTGCTCCCTTTCCTCCCCTTCCTCCCTTTTTAGGGTTCCGTACCTCAAAATAAAAAAAAGGGAACCCTTATAGGATCACTTTGTTGTCCGTCTGTCTGTCTGTCTGTCAAGACCCTTTTTCTCACGAACGAGAAGAGGTATCAGGTTGAAATTGATAACGAATATTAAAGTCCATAAACCACACAAGATCTGAAAATTTCAATTTTTACAACGACGCAATCAAAAGATATGGCTTTTTATGTCCTCATCTCCATACATTTATGCAAAACAGCAAAACCTACAGGGTACTTCCCGTTGACCTAAAATTATGAAATTTGGCAAGAAGCTAGGTCTCACAGTACAAATAAAGGGAAAAGTCTAAAATCATCAAATATTTCAATTTTTCTCACAACTAATAGTAACCAATTAAGGTGAGCTTCCATTTCAAGAACTTTTCTATAAAAGAGGGGTCAAGTTGGTTGGTCGCGGAGTTTTTAAAATCAAAGAGCAAAAGGTTTTTAGTATATCATATGGTAGATAGGTACGGAACCCTTAGGGCGCGAGTCCGACTCGCACTTGGCCGTTTTTTTTTATTTATACTTTTCTTACTTCCCTTTCTCCTTTTACCTTTCTTTCTTTCCTTTTATTATCTATCTTGCATTCATTAAATAAATAAATAATAATAAGTAATTATATTTCGTAAGCTTCATTCGAAGATATAATTAACCAAGTAGTCCCAATTCTAGCCCGCGGCAACTAATCGCACATACTTTAGAGATTTTTTAAAGGTATTGAACCAGTTTTGTTCATATCGTTTGAAAAAAGCGCGCCAACACAACACGCCACCTGGCAACCCGGGCGGCACTTTTACTCATTCTTTTTCTGTGCGTGGCAACGAAAGCACATAACGCGCTCTCAATTTTCAATATTTAATATTAGCTTTATTTTAATTATTATATGCTTAAATCAAGTTTAAATTCGTGTAAATTTAGTGTGGAAAGAAGTGCATTTTAGTGAAAAATAGCAATCGAAAAAAGCATACAATGATGTAAGGTGAGTAAAAAGCACGTGGCTAGCCTCCAAATTTTGGAGTGCTGGGATCTTCAGAACGTAATTCAGGTGGGTCAAAGCTACTACTTTATTTTCATATTATTCAAAGTGTTAGTACGGATTTAGTGTGGTTCAGAAAGGCAGTAATTGTTCTATCTGGGAGGTTGGATGTAGTCCAACACGAAGGAAAATTCCGTCTGGAGGGTAACCGTGTGTTATCACGAAGAAAAATTCGGTCTGGAGGCCAACCGCGTGTTGACACGACGACAAATTCGGTCTTGAGGCAAACCGTGTGTTAGCACAGACCTATAAATTGTATTGAGTTATGCAGGTTAGTGATCGATTGTATGTAGGTACACATGCATACTCAAGTTAAACCTGTCTTATTTATGTATTTTTTACAACGTTATCCTCATTTTGAAAAACAATAATAAATAACCACAATCCGTCTGGAACAATTTTATACTACCTCAAAATGGTACTTGGTGATTCTTATAAAATGTGCAATTCGGAAAGTTGGACATGAGCCAACACGACCGTAGATACGTAATAATCATACAATTACAGGGTCCGGAGGGTAACCGTGTGTTATCACAGGGACTTAACGGAATTTTAGTTCGTAGCTCAGCGTTTACTTATAAACTATGTATAAACTAGACAATCACCTACCCACACAATAATAAAATTATACAGACTCATTTCATCATTCGTCAAGTTCTACCCACAAAAAGAAAAACAGATTTCATTCCGAAATCATTTAAAACAGCTTACTGACAACCCACGAGCGATGTGTACTGGCCAATTGGTTTACGATTGTTTTAGTCTTTGACCCTATGAAAACGTTTGATTTGATTTACTATAAAACAGATATATGTGTTCCGTAACCAAATACAAAACGGACAAGCCAGATAGACCCATTACACACTTCAGAAGTCGTTCGAAGGGAAATAAATGAGTAAATAATTACTTTTGAATTTTAACTGGTGTACGGCAATCTCTCAAGCGAACTACCTACATATGCCAAAAATATGTAAACACACAAGTTTTTAGCTCTCATAGCTTAAATAAGATACATATTACGCATCAGAAGTCCGTAGACCATAATAACTTTAAAAATATTATAAGTTTATCAGGGCACTGACAAATTCTAGCCAAAATATGGCTGCTGTTATCGATTTTGAAATAAAAACTTAAATAGTCTGGAGGCTAACCGCGTGTTAGCACGTGGACGTGTTATTATTAAATTGACGTTCAAGCATCGTTCAACAACAATGTTCGTATTTCTATACGGCCATTGACATATCCATCTTGCTTGCTGGATAAATAAATGTACCTGTTAGAAGAAACTGAATCTTTTAAAATCTTTATTTAATATCAATCAACGTTAAGGCCAGACTTTGAGAAGTCGTTTCTAAATGTTTTACTTGTTTAATATGGTAAATAAATGCCTACCTTTCATATGTAATGAATGATGCATCAAAAGAGAGGTTCTACTTGCAGCGTAAAAAGATTTTTCTTCATAAAATATTTCTACATCACCGTTCCTAAAAACGACGTAATCTAGCAAGATTGGTAGCAACCAGGGAAGTCTGGACAGCCTCCCCTCAATTTCACCAATAGCTGGAAAGAAAGGGGGGGGGGGGGAGCACACAGGGCCCCCTTCGTGAGCAACGGAGGATTTCATATGGTCAAAAACCAGAATCATTTCAAGTCGCATATGCATCAACTCTATGGCGACTGAGCTCGTGACTTGTCCCATAGACGACCTGATCCTGTTCTGCTGGCCGTCTTCTATTTATTCTATGCATAAATGTATACATTAAACAAACATACATTATTGTACACATTAAATGAAAATAAAGACTGATCCAGATATAGCAATGAACCATGAGTAGTGAGTCGCTCTAATTTGGTTCATTACATTCATTTTGACTGCCAGCTAAGTGCTATCTGTCGCAAACTACCCCGTAATAATCCTATAGCTAAGGATTGCTTTCTATGAAGTTTTTGCTGTGGCAAGCCAAGACCTTAGTGGGAGCAAGTCCATTCAAAACTTGCGCAAATGGAAGGCTATCGGGCTACTACTAATTCGATAGCTTAAGACTGTTTTATGATCGCACACTACTTCAATCTAAGAAGTTAACGTGTTCTCTTCATTGAAAGTGTAATAATAGTATGATGACTTGGGGTAGTTAACATAAATTATTATATTATTTTATTGTCATAGTGTACACTCAGCCGCACGCCAGTGGAAACACTTGGACCTTGAGCAAATATCTGCTTTCGGGTGTTTTTAGCGAGCGTAGCGCTAGTTCAGCTTAAACTGGTTTTGTTTCAACTTCCATGCTGAAGGGTGTATGACCTTTGAGAAGCCGCAAATATTTCACTAACTGCTGCTGACTTCACATTCACGTCAAATATCTGGGCTGTATAATACTAATACTAGGTAACCGTACCTTCGTAACTTATGTGATAATTTTTTTTTTTTTTTTGCTTTGTCATGCTCTTTTATGCGCGCATCTGCGCATCCCATACTTCATCATAGTTAATCGCGATACCGAATAACTTTTAAAAACAAACTAGCGAAGAAAAACGTTGTACGACCTAAACAACCATACCGATTTTTAGGCTTCATTTCGCTATATGTAAGGCCTTGCAAAAAACTGCTCAATTTATAGCACTTTTTTCTCCTAAAATTAAGAGTGATTCATTGTTGCGCATTGTCCATTTTATGGCCATCAACAGGTTATTTGATCGGATAATAACAGAAATATAAAATTCATTCAATAGAATGACTTGACCAAAACCATGCGGAATCGATACAATGAGAATTGGTGTAGCTTTTTAATCGGTTAAAAAGATATGAGTAACTAACAAAGATTACAAGAATTTAAATCCTAAGTTTTTGCTGATACTCCTATGAGTACTACAAAAGCCCTCTTGTCTCTCACACCAATACTGAAGGTACGTGCACGTAAGTGTCAGTTTACTATTGTCTTATGTGCGGTAGTACCTACGTTACGTATACGCAATCGATGATTCCATCTAAATTCGAAGTTAGTTGATTTCATCGTATTTTTTTTTTCTTATTCCCATAACCCTGAACAAAAACTTTATTCATAAAATATAGTTATTTGCAGCCAAGCTTTAGCTACTTTGGAATTTCTTTCCTGACCGTGGCAGAGCAGACCTAACTTCCCTTGATTTTAAATTCAACGGAAGTTGTAAGTAAACTTTTGTTATGTTTGGTAAGTAAACTGAAAGGTCATAATATCCTTCTTCTTGTAGTGTTATACCCTGGCAGCGATGCCACTTTCCAGGTTTTACTGGTTTAAAAGGAACATTAATAGCGACAAATCACTTAACGATGATTAAACATTTATTTCATACACGTAAGTTTACCCTTTTCGGTCCCAGCGTCCCCAATAGGAGATATTTGTTATAAATAAAAATAAAACTTATGGTTTTATTGTATCTTATAGTACATAATAGAACTGTCAAAATTCTGCGCTGGGTTTGACGAGACTATGTCTCGTGTGACATGGATTGTTTTAAATTTCTACGAAGTCGAAAGCGTGATCGATTTTATGTAAAAACAACAAAATTTAGGTCTTATGTGCCTCTGTTCTTGTAACATTATATCTGTTGTTTAATACTCTCATAAACAGCAGTTACTGTTCATTACCTATTCTCCCTTCTTTAAGTAGGCAGAAAAGACACTTAAGTAGAGACCAGATACATTCGATTTTCTACCAGAAGGGTTCTCCGAAACTTAAGTTTGCATTTGGTACTTATACAAAGTTATAAACAATAATCATAAAGAAATGTGCCAAACCAAGCACAATTTTACAGCATTGTGGCTCAGAGAATAGAAACGTTATCTCATAATAAATATTAAATATCAAATGAATGCTTTTTATCTAGAGAAATTATATGATATTAATTACCAGGGCAGTGCAGAGCAAAGATTTATTTATATATTTAAAGATACATTAGGGACACAGACAGACCTCGGCCAAAGGCCTTGATCTGATGATTTTTCCAGTTACTCTTCTAGATTTCATACACTAATGTAACTGAGTTATACTCAGGAGAAATAACATTTTGCTCTGACTGTGTAAAAGTTCATAATCAGTTCATATTAGCTCTGGATACATTTGATCTCGATATATAATCTGATTCTTGGTACAAGTTACCTAACTTATACTCTCGTGACAAGAAACACCGGCACAATTCAAACACAGTAAGCCGGACAAAAACATTCAAAACGAATTGTATTCCTTCTAAAATGTTTTGTAGTTGCTTTATAATTTTAACTGTCTATCTCATCAGCTTACACTGGCTCACAGCATTCATATGCATCCTTTTGTGAACCTTATGATAAATTTAACCAATTTGAAATTGAAATTTTTTATATTTTTGCACTTAAATATTTGATAATGTATTTTGTTATACTTTTAAAAACGTGTAAAAGTATTTAATGTGTAATAAAGTACGAAACTTCCTGCTCTAAACATCTACTTGGTTAATTATATCTTCGAATGAAGCTTACGAAATATAATATATGATCAAACGAACTTCTTGAATGAAGTTCGATCAATATTATATGAGTAAGCTTCATTCGAAGATATAAGGTCCCACCCCTCCCAACCCCGGAATAGGAAGTTTCAAAAGCTCTACGTGTTGTGTTGGCGCGCTTTTTTCAAACGATATGAACAAAACTGGTTCAATACCTTTAAAAAATCTCTAAAGTATGTGCGATTAGTTGCCGCGGGCTAGAATTGGGACTACTTGGTTAATTATATCTTCGAATGAAGCTTACTCATATAATATTGATCGAACTTCATTCAAGAAGTTCGTTTGATCATATATAATCATTCCTTCCATTGTCTTCCTATTGCTTTCTTTTCTTCCCTTTCTCAATATCAAAAGTTTAATCTATCATGAATTAATGATACTAAAGCTGCTAATGGAAGTGTTCAATCCATTCTACGTGTTCCAACTGTTTAAATAAGGTTGGCCGAACCTTATTTATTACTACTACTGTACCGTGTGGATTTGGTGTTGATGTCTACCTTCGGTGTTACTAGATATTATTTTCTTCCTTTTTTCCCTCCCTTCTTTTTCTTCCTTCTAATAAAACACAGAAGCTTTCAGGTTAGTTTTTCTATATTTCTTCTCGAAAATATACCAGCAGCACAATGCAAGGCACATGACATTTCGATCGAGTGAGTGCTACAGATAAAAATATACATAATCGAGACGGTTTGACGTCTCGATTATCCGTATCGATATCGAGTAAGAGAAAATTAACCCTTGAATTTGTAATAGCTTACACTTCCTTACCTTCTTTTTTGCATTTATCCCTTTTCGTGCGTTCTGGACAATTAGTATTACTTTAATCTGTGAATGAATGAATGAATAACTCTGTGGTGTTACCTTTATACTTTGCTCGCGAAATGAAAGTTGTTATCCATTTTTTTGTCCAGAACCAAGAGAGTCTCCGCGCGACGGTGGAAGCGCATGGCACGGTGGAGCTATGGGACGGTCGCACGGTGGACAGCCGCTGCGTGGCGCCGGGAGACGTGGTCACCCTACCGCGCCACGGTTGCACGCTTCTGTTTGATGCCGCCTTGCTCACCGGGGCCGCTATTGTCAACGAGAGCATGCTCACTGGTTAGTAGATACATGATGGACCATACTGACCCATGATAGCTCACACTGGCCCATGTTGTTATTGTATTGGCCCATGATGACTCACACATTAACCCATGCTGGCTCATGCTGGCCCAAACCCTCCAACCATGTTGGCTCACGCTTGTCCATGTGGGCCCACGCTTGCCCATGTTGGCCTGTATTGGCCATCTCCGACCAATGATGGCCCATCGCATGCAGCTGTTGTCATCGAAAGTCTTTTCCTCACGGTGGAGCTATGAGACGGTCAGACGGTGGATAGCCGCTGCGAGGCGCCGGGAGACGTGGTCACCCTACCGCGCCACGGCTGCATGCTGCGTTTTCACTGGGGCCGCTATCGTCAACGAGAGCATGCTCACTGGTTAGTAGTTATGTCATAGTGTGTCATGTTATTATGATCCATGTTAGCCCACTCCGGCCCATGATGGCCCATATTCGCCCACTCTGACCCATAATGGTTCACTCTAGCCTATTTAGGCTCACCTTGGTCCACACTAGCCCACACTGACCCATATTATTATTATTTCTACTCGGGACGCCGCGGCTCGCGCAGACGGGTGATCAGATCACGTCCGTGGATCTATTTCACCCACTATCCCAGCTGGAGACGGGCGGCGTGGGTTGTTTCGCTCCAAGCCCCATCCAGGATGACGGCCAGTTATATGTGGCGAGCTGCTCTTTTGGCTTCATCAGGGGTGTCCTCATTTTCCATCCCCCCTAACTACTGGTTGAGATGTACTAAATGAGGGTCCTGAGAGGGCCACCGGAGCATCTCGCACACAAATCTGTGACCCCAGGTGTGAGGCTCACTGCTCCACAATCCACCCCGCCCGGGGCACTGGTTTACTGACCCATATTAAGCGAGCCTCCTTACCATGATAATTGCGCATGGTACGGTGGAGTTATCGGACGGTCAGAATATTGGCCCACTCCGGCCCATGTTGGCCTACGCTGGCCCACACTAGCCCACTCTTTCCGATGTTATTCCATGATGGTCCACTATCATAAATAATGGCTGGCCCACTATGATAAATAATGGCTGGCCCACATGCTTCAACGAAAGCTTTCTCACTAAGCGGACCTGTTTGACGCAGCTTTGCTTTGTGCTGCTATTGTCAACGAAAAATATAGAAAATGAATTGAAAAATTTCCCTTTTATTAAAAAAAAAAAAATCGCTTTATTCCGTCTACAATATGCAATTAAATGTTTCTTATCTGAAAGTAAGTGTCAACTTTTGTTTATCGGCCTACTATACCTTTTTTCAACTTTTGTTAATCGGTCCATCAGTTTTTAATAAAATACCAGACGAAGTACGCAATGCACCTTCCAAACAAATATTTCAAAATAAACTAAAAAGTTGGCTTCTCGAGAAGCAATTCTATGATTTTACATATTTTGAAATTAAATATTGGATGTAATTTACATATACTTTTACAAATTCTATTTATTTATTTATTTATTGATCCAGTTGCAAATTACATGTCATCTTATAAAACTAGTAAATGTCAATGGCATGCAACGCCTTGTTCAGGCACAGCAACATATCTTAATCTAATTACATTATTTTAACGGCACAATTATTTATATAATCTATACGAAAATTAAATAAATAAATCAACTAATTTCTACAATTCTTTGTCAGTAAGGAACTCTTTCACAGAATAATAACATTTCGCAATTAATATGTTTTTGAGTTCGTTTTTGAATTTGTCATCACTTTCTACCGACCGAATGCTCCCTGGAATCTTATTGTAGATTTTCACAAATCTAATCAAAGGGCTATTACAAAACATAGGCATACAACTTGTGAATTTTTTAATGTATCCTTAGGTTTGTATCTTTAGGTTTTTGACTTTTATCAATAAAATTTCATTTTCATTTTCAGGCGAATCGGTTCCAGTGACAAAGACAGCGCTGCTGCGAATAGACCAAAAGTTCGACCTTAAGGAGCATGCTCATAGCACGCTGTTCTGCGGAACCAAGGTCATTCAGACCCGGTACTATAACAACGAACCGGTTAGGTAAGTTATTTTACAATGCTTTTGCCCGAAAAACATTTGAATCGTAGAAGTAGCGCATAGAAAGAAATTTACTTGCTTTTTTTGCACAAAAATTATAAGTTACAAAACGAAGACTTTTTTAAGTATTCGACAAAATATTAGGTTATTAATAAATAGGTTTATTTTCAATAGTTTTGCAAATAAATACAAAGTTGTCAAAATTAAAGATGTCATCTCTACTACGGTATTTTCAAATTTTGTTAATAAATGCGACTAAAAAAATTTTTTCATATTCCCCATGGAGCACAATATGATATTTCCTATTCTTTCTATTTCTAGAGCGCTAGTCCTTCGCACAGGCTACAAAACTAGCAAGGGCTCGCTAGTACGGAGCATCCTGTACCCCACTCCCGCTGACTTCAAGTTCGACCGCGACTCGTACAAGTTTATCATCATACTGGCAGCCATCGCTCTTATAGGGCTGGGCTACACTGTGGCCCTTAAGGTACTTATACTAGTCACCATACAAACAACATTCGAAATAATGTTAGAGCTATGCGTGAGAGTGGGACATAATGTTTTTTCTGTAAATATTTTGTGCAATAAAAAATAGTACCAGGCCGACCAAGCTTTGCTCTGTACAATCTTAACCAAAGCTGGCGCTGCAGGGTTTCTGAAACGCGTTAACTTCAAGAAATGCTCAAAAACTGAGAAATCGAATTTTCCCAGATATGGAACCTAGCTAGATCGATTTTTCGCCCCCGCAAAACCCCGTATAGTAAATTTTATCGAAATCGTTTGAGCCGTTTTCGAGAAATCGATTACCAAATATATTTACAAATATAGTTCGTTTAATAATAGTACCTGGGCGACAAAGCTTTGCTCTATAATAGCCGCTTCAACATGAATTTATCATCGGGTGAGCAAGCTATGCTACCCGCATACAGATGGCGCTGTAAGTTTCTGTCTATAACGTGGTATTTAAAAAATGCTAAAAAACATGGGAAAACAATTTCTCATACATGAGACCTAGCTACATCGATTTTCGTCCCCCAATGTAATATATATATATATATATATAATACAAGTTGTAAGTTGTTGTTGTAGCAAATATTGCTCGTTTGATAGGATAGGATAACCGCCTGCTCGCGGTGCCCACTCACCGCACAAGCCAATACTGTCACTCCCCGCTTATGCTTGCGCTTAAACAGCTCAACACTCTTCTGACCTTGTTCCCAGACGTCGATTTATTTGCGGATTCCTTGGCAAAGCTTCGGACCAAATGCTTAGGCTTTGCTGAGAAAACTTAAGTATAATTTAGTCTAAGAATATTTGTATTTGTGTTTAGCTTTTACAACGCCTTGGTTTTATTACTGTTATGTTGTAAAAATGTTATGATAAACAAATAAAAAAAATAAAAATATACTAACTATACAGCCAACCAGGTATTTTTTCTGTGCCCATTTTAAGTGTTTTTTTTATTATATCCCAGGCATCCCGCGGCCTAACCGCCGGCGACATAGCAATCAAAGCGCTGGACATAATAACGATAGTGATCCCGCCGGCGCTCCCGGCGGCTATGACAGTGGGCCGCCTGTACGCCGTGTCCCGTCTGCAGCGAGCGCGCGTGTCCTGTCTCAACACGCGAGCGGTCAACGTCAGCGGATCCATCGACTGCTTCTGCTTCGATAAGGTAACTAACTCTAAACAACGTCTCTAATGGTAGGGCTTTTGTGCAAAGTCCGTCTGGGGAAGTACGACCCCTTGCCTATTTCTGCCGTGAAGCAGTAGTGTTTGCACTGCTGTGTTTCGGTTCGATGGGTAAGGAGCCAGTGGAATTACCGGCACATGGGATATATCATCTTAGTTCTCTAAGTGAGCAGCCCGCTTTACTGTCTTATTAGTGTCAAAATATGCCAATAATAAGACAGTGGGTGCTATGGGCGGTGGTGACCACTTAACAACAAGGTGGCGCATCTGCTCGTTTGCTCACTTGTAACATAAAAAACTGTAATAAAATTGTAAATCGATTTTGTCTGTAGGTATACGAGTATTGAAGGTATTAATGAAATAAAAAAAATACCTCCTTATACTATTTTCAGGCTCCTGAGTCCAAATCATTGACTTTTGCACTTTTTGTCTAATTGTTTGTTTATTTGTTCGAGCATCACGCAAAAACTATTAAACTGATTTTAATCAATCTTTTTTGTTTGATAGCTAATACTCGTAGTACTAGTTTACGTTGATTCAATAAATGCTGTCGATTCAATCATCATATCAGCCGAAAGACGTCCACTGCTGGACATAGGCCTCCCCTAAAGATCTCCATGACTCGCGGTCCTGCTTGGCTCGCATCCAGCGGCTTCCCGCGACCGCCACCAGATCGTCGGTCCACCTTGTGGGGGGCCTGCCAACGCTTCGTCTCCCGGTACGTGGTCGCCACTCCAGAACCCTCACGCCCCATCGGCCCGAGGTTCTTCTTGCGATGTGCCCTGCCCACTGCCACTTCAGTTTAGCGATTCTCAGGGCTATGTCAGTTACTTTAGTTCTTCTGCGGATCTCCTCGTTTCTGATTCGATCGCGCATAGCCCTTTGGGTGACTTTGAGCTTTCTGATAAGGCCCATCGTGAGCGGCCACGTCTCGGTGCCATATGTCATCACTGGCAACACACACTGGTCAAAGACTTTCACTTCGTTGATTCAATAAATATGTTAAATAAATATTTTTTTTTTTCCATTCAGACAGGTACTCTAACCGAAGACGGCCTTGACATGTGGGGCGTAGTCCCCTTAAGCGTAGCGACCGACCCCCCGCGCCTGGGACGCGCCATCCGAGACCCTAGCACCCTTAACGACCTGCACGACCTTAAGATGGGCATGGCCGTCTGCCACAGCTTGACATTGCTTGATGGAGAGCTCGCCGGGGACCCTTTAGACCTCAAGGTCAGTATAGTCAAGGTCACAGGCATTTGTACACTTCAAGGTCACTACTTACAGTTAAGGTTACAGGGACTATAGACATCAGGATCAGTATAATAAAGGTCACAGGAACTCTTAAGACCTCAAGGTCAGTACAATCAAGGTCACAGGAACTCTTTGTTTATAAAAGCTTTGTGCGATACCTTAATGGTCATGGCTGTCTGCCACAGCCTCATGCTGCTCCGTAAAAAGCCGTGCAAGTTTGAGCAATGCTCGCAATAAAATAGCATCTTCAAGTATTTTTATACGGCGTATATAAGTAAGTATTTTTATACAAAATAACTTGGACAGTGACCGTTAAAGGTGAGGGGAGGCGAACGAATCGTTTATTGGCTCTCCGCCTGTCACCCATGCGCAGAAAATAAACGTCATAGCTCGACTTATCCTGAACGCGCTGTATCCCCCTTTTTATTGAGATACAAGTATTAAATTACTTAGTCGTTATAATATTTAGGATAAGTGAATCTGTAATTAGACTAAGTTTTCATCATCATCATAACATCACATGAAATTTCCACTACAGGACAGGGAGCTCCCTCTAGAATTTTAGCTTTTGTTGGAAAAAGGAGGGTAAGTACCATAGTCACCTCGCTTGTCCGCGTTACGGCTGGCACCATGGACCGCAGTTGTAAGTGACCGCAGTAAGTAAGATGGTATGATACACAGGAAGACGCTGCTGCCCATCCTACAGTTTATAACCCTTAGTCGCCTCTTACGACATCCACGGACTAAGTTTTATAAAGATATCAAATTATCTCATCTTATTGATGTTGTGCGTTGTGTGTTGTTCTTTTTTTTTTGATGTTGTGGTTCTGAATTGTAATTTTGTTGTGTTTAAATATGTATTTTTAAATTTGTGGGTCACAGATACCTGAATAAATAGATGTTTTTTTTTTTATTTTAATTTTTAATTGGTTCCTACAGATGTTTGAATCCACAAAATGGACGTTGGAAGAGCCTGATGTGCCGGAGCCTTCTAACTACGAGATCCTCACCCCTACCATAGTTAAGCCGAAAAAAACTGCCAATATCAACGTGGACGATGTCCATGTAAGTCTAACTTAACATTTATTGTCGAAATAATGTCGCTTGTGTAGAAGACCAGGGCCCTGGGACAAGTGGCTTTCTATTATCGCAAACGCTATAGAATAGAATAAAAATGTCCCATACATTGACATTAGCTATCACGCAAAATTTCGCTAATGTGAACCCCGTACTACCAGCGTTTGCGATTGTATAAAGCCGCTTGGCTCTAGGCCCGGGACTATGCGTGAGAGCAGGACTAAGAGATAGGTGTCTCTTTCGCTCTTATAATTTTTTTGCATCGCTCCCTCTTATTGTCGCATTACTGCGGTTATTCTAATCAAGGTACATTATTTTGTTCGTGAGGTAGTTTTCAGCTTTTGCTTGTTAATTTAGCTTGATATGCTTGCTTGATTCCACTCACGTGCTACGGGAAATTTTTATTTTTTTAGTAGATTGCTTTTGGTACCGGTAGTCAGCGATGAATTAAAATGGTAAGAGATTGATTACATTAGTCTGAGATAGATCAGATTAGTTAAGTTGATTAGAGTTGTTAGAGATGTATTATATCTGTCTAAGATTAACAAGAATCTCAGAGATGGATTCGATTAGTTAGATATTGATTACATTATTCAACGATAGATTAAATTGGTTAGAGATTAATTACATTAGTCTTAGATAGATTAGATTAGTCTGAGATTGATTACATTAGTTTGAGATTGAGTGCATTAGTCTGAGATAGATCAGATTAGTTAGATTGATTTGAGTATTTAGAGATGTATTATATTAGTTTAAGATTGAGTAGAATATTCATATATAGATTCGGTTAGTTAGTAATTGATTAGATTAATTAGAGATTGATTATATTTGTCTGAGATCGATTAGGTTAGTCTGAGATTCATTACATTAGTCAGCGATAGATTAAATTGGTAAGAGATTGATTAGATTAGTCTGAGATTGATTAAATTATTTACAGATAGATTAGTTAGAGATTGTTTAGACTTGTGTATCCCCGGTAGATGCCGCTGGAGCTGGGCGTGGTGCAGCAACAACAGTTCGTGTCGTCGCTGCAGCGCGCGTCCGTCGTGGCGCGGATGCTGGGCGAGCAAGTGCTGCGCGTGTACTGCAAGGGCGCGCCCGAGGTGGTCGCCACGCTGTGCCGCCCGCGCACAGGTCAGTGTGGCGTCTGCTGCAAGAAAGAAAGAAATGTTTATTTTAGTTATACCAACTAAAAAAGGTATCCACTCAGCTTATGCTACAGCACCTCGCGCTGCTGTAGCGCTGGTCTTCTTCTACTGCAAGTAGGGTTACCAGACCCGCCCACCAGGATATCACCCACACTTGGTTGATATTCCGCACATTCGCACAAAGCGCTTAAAATCATCTTTTATAATGCGCACGGCTAAAGAGTGGAATTCTTTGCCTGCGTCTCTGTTCCCGAGTTCATATAACCTGAATTTATTTAAGTGGCGAGTGAATAGACTTCTTCTGGGGCAAGCTCGTTCCATCGTCGACCTCATCTCTGTCCTCAATACTAGATCGAGGTCAAGATTAAGCCCATTGATAATAAAAAAAAGATGGTATACCTATAAAATCCTGACAAGTAGCCTAATTTGTACTAAAAAATCCTGTCATTTTCCTAAGAGCGCACGGTAACGTAACTGTCTTGGTATGACCCTCAATTCGCAAAAATAATAAATATTTCGTTTTAGCCGACCATAAAAATTACCAAGAAAAGGGGAAGAGGCATTCCGCGCACCGTTTTTATCGCTCTCGCTCGCCTCTCATCAATTTACTTAACGAATAACCCAAAGAATAATAATAAAAAAAAACCGGCCAAGTGCGAGTCGGACTCGCGCCCTAAGGGTTCCGTACCTATCTACCATATGATATACTAAAAGCTTTTGCTCTTTAATTTTAAAAACTCCGCGACCATCCAACTTGACCCCTCTTTTATAGAAAAGTTCTTGAAACGGGAGCTCACCTTAATTAGTTACAATTATTTGTGAGAAAAATTTAAATATTTAATGATTTTAGACTTTTCCATTTATTTGTACTGTGAGACGTAGCTTCTTGCCAAATTTCATAATTTTAGGTCAACGGGAAGTACCCTGTAGGTTTTGCTTTTTTGCATAAATGTATGGAGATGACGACATAAAAAGCCATATATTTTGATTGCGTCGTTGTAAAAAATTAAAACTTTCAGATCTTGTGTGGTTCATGGCCCTTAATATTCGTTATCAATTTCAACCTGATACCTCTTCTCGATCGTGAGAAAAAGGATCTTGACAGACAGACAGACGGACAACAAAGTGATCCTTAAGGGTTCCGTTTTTTTTATTTTGACGTACGGAACCCTAAAAATAATGGTCCAAAAAATCCTGACATTTTCTGTCTCCGGCCGGAATCCTGACAGGAACAGAAAAATCCTGACCTCTGGTAACCCTAGCTGCAAGGTGCTGAGATGATCGCCCACTGTTATCCATAAAGAATAGTCTATGTACAGCCTCATTGGTCAAATGGTAAGAGTGTACGTCTCTCAATTCGGAGATTCTGCGTTCGAATTTCTGACTTACTTAATATACGGCGTACAAAATAACTCTGGCTGTAACCGTTATTACGCAGAAGTCAAAAAATTAGTAGCGGGGCGAAGACGAGCGAATCATTCATCAACTCTCCGCCTGTCACCCATGCGCAGAAAATAACCGTCAGAGCCAAACTTATCCTGCACACGCTATACAAGTGTCTTCCATCGGAAGGGTTGTATAACGTTTCTATTCTCTTGGTCCTATTGGTTTATATGCCATTCAAAAGAAAATTTCTAAAGGTGTCAAATCACAAAACATTCCAAACCAAAATAAACCGTAGTTTTAATGTAATAAGAAAAATTCTCCCGTGTGGTACCGGCAAAGAATAGTTCCAACTCATCTCTGCCCGTGGGTGTCGTAAGAGGCGACTAAGGGGTTATAAGGATTGCTAGCAGCATCTTTCTGCATATCGTACCGTCTTACATACAACGATCGCTAGCCGCGACGCTTACAAGTGTGGAGGTGACTGTGGTCAGTCCCTTACAACGCGTTTTGCTGGGATTCTGAGGGATTTTCCAGTCCTGCAGTAGACGTTTCATAGAATATTATGATGTAAGCACTATTTTGAATCTACTTTCAATAGGACTAAAAGACTCACCCTATGTGACCTCAGAGCACTTCGACCCTATGTGATCTTTTGTGCTTCCCCAGCCTTATTGCTCCTGTGATCTTCCACCGTCTTCGAATATGCTCGTGAAGAGCTTTGTACTGCATTTAATGAATGAAATTTTAAGGCCGGCAGCGCATTAGTGATCCCCCTGGTGTTGCGGGTGTCACTTACCTTCAGGTGACCCGCCTGCTCGTCTGCCTCCCTCTTCTATAAAAAAATTCTTTTAAATTGTGAATATGTTCCGCAGTTCCCGACAACTTGAACGAGGTGCTGAGTTCGTACGCTGAGAAGGGGTACCGCGTCATAGCGCTGTCCACAAGAATCATGGAGGTCACATACAAACAACTGCAGAGAATGACCAGAGAAGAGGTATACTGCGTACAAAATAACTTTGTCTGTGACCGTTAATGCGCAGAAGTCAAAAAATGAGTCGCGGAGGTGAGTGCGGCTCCCCCCAGGGGGCGAGCGAGTCGTTCATTGGCTCTCCGCCTGTCACCCGTGCGCGGAAAATAACCGTCATGCGCGGAAAATAACTTGTTCTGAACGTGCTGTAATATCTAAGCTTAGATAAAGAGATAAAATACGTTACAAAGTTTGGCCGAGCGTATCATCGAAAAGGACAGAAAATGTCCCTATCTAAGTACGGTAACAGACACAAACATTGTAATTCCAATACGAGTTTTAAGAAGTAAAAAAATTCACCTGTTGTTTGTCACAAACTAGCTCTCATGTTACAATCCGATCCTATACTATTAAACGAGCAATATTTGTATATATTTGTAATCGGTTTCTCGGAAACGGCTCTAACGATTTCGATGTAATTTCGGAAATTTATCGGAACAAAAAGTTTTCGGAGGCGAAAATCGATCTAACTATGTCTTGTCTGTGAAAAATCGTTCTGCCTGTGTTTTAAAGCATTTTTTTTTAATACCGCATTTAAGACAGAAACCATATGTTGGCGAGTAGCATAGCTTGCTCACTCGATGATATCTTAATGTTGAGGCGGCTATTATTGAGCGAAGCTTGGTCGACCAGGTACTGACTGTAATTACTTGACAGTGCCATAAACTACTATAGCTACGCAGCAGGAAGATACAAACAGCTGCAGAGAATGACCAGAGAAGAGTAATATCTTAGACAAAGGGATAAAATACGTTAAAAAGTTTGGCCGAGAGTGTCACCGAAAGGGACAATTTATGTCTCTCTAAGTACAAAAAAGCAGCACGAAGAAAGAGACAAAAAATGTCAAGCTATATCTCTTTTTATGGTTCCGATATCAAAATGGTAAAAAAAGGAACCCTTATGGTGCGACTTTGTCTGTCTGTCTGTCTGTCACACCTCTATATCTCAGCAACCACTTATACTATCGACTTGAAATTTGGAACAGCTGCCCAACTTAATTTCACATGAAAGATTAAAAAAAATATATTATTACTGAAAAGGGGGCCTGTAACAAGCACTATGCAAATGGTTCGATAGATGGAGTGCTCAGTTTCTACAACGCGCTATCGGCTGGTCATCGTGGCCTCCTCATATAGGTCTAACAATTTTTGTACCCTTTGACTTTCGCTAGCAGTCTCAAGAGCAGACGGTACCCGGCTCTCCTGTGACTATCCCTAGCCTAAGTTAATGCGTCTATAGTGCTGTGAACGGTGCCCGGTCCACACTATAGCCGTATTACTTGGGCCGATCTCGTCTAAAGTGTAATAATTAGATAAATACACGATTGTCAATCTTACACCGCCGTTTGCTTGCTGGCCTCCCGCACCCCTCTTACATCTGGCGCCCCAACGTCCGGCTGAAGTCACCCAAGCTGGACAAGTCCGGCAAAGGACCTTCAGAAACACCAGGACCTACGTTACGAGTCTTGAGGCCACGCAAGCTTATCGTTTCCTCTGGTAGCAAGAAAAAGTCCAAGGCGAAGAAAATGACCACCGTCTCAATGTCTCCAGAACAACTGCATCAGTTGGTGTCTTCGCTTACGGCAGCAGCTATTCAAGCAGCATCAAGTGGAAGCGCCGCTACAACCTCATTTGCTAACGTGTCGTTCTCCTACGATGGCACTAGAGAATCTACACGCGTGGAAGAATTTCTGTCGGCTGCAGCTGTCTACAAAAAGGTCAACAAAATGACAGATGAAACCTCGATAATGAGCTTGCCTTTAGTGTTGAAAGGTGAAGCTTCAACATGGTGGCAAGGCGTGAAGGATAGCATCACCAAATGGACTGACTTCGAGTCTAGGTTACGCCACGCATTTGCTCCTAAGATATCAGGTGTCATGGTATTTCAAGAAGTTTTCGCACGGAAACAACCACCAGATATGCTGACCGAGACGTTTGTTGCGAAGAACCGTGCCTTGCTATCTCAACTACCATCACCGGGTATGACCGAAACTTTACAACTGGACGCGATCTACGGTCAACTACACGTCAACATACGCGAAAGAATTCAGCGAGAATCGTTCACGACCTTTGATCAATTACTGACGGCGGCAAGAAGCGTGGAACAGTTATTAAGAGAAAAACCATCTTCTGTGTTAGCCAACGTTCCATTGAAGGCAAAGAAACAAAGATGTGACTACTGTCGTGGATCAGGTCATTCGTTTGAGGAGTGCCGCAAAAGAATGAAGCAGATTGGGGAAAGTATGCCGCGACCTCCAGTGAAAGAAATAAAGACGGAAACTACCCAAGCGCCCTCTCCATCGGCACCGACTCTTTTCTGTTACGGATGTGGCATGCCCGGAGTTACGCGAAGCAAATGCCCAAAATGCAAAGGATCTCAACCTATTAAAACTGAAAGACCAAGCTTTTGTGCATTGGACATTAACCTCGACGCTCGTCCTAGAATTATGGTTGGTATAGGCATTTATGATATCTCCGGTACTGCATTTCTCGACACTTGCGCTAAATCCAGTGTTGCCTCGTACCAGCTATATCTATGCCTAAAGAAACGAAATTGTGAATTTGCTAAGCAAACAGTTAGTGTTACCATGGTGGATGGAATAAAGCGAAGAGAGGAAGTTTTATCTATTACTGTTCCTGTGAAAATTTGCGACCGGATTATACCTACAACATTCGTAGTGCTCCCGCATGCAAAAGAAAACAAGACCCTACTTGGAATGGGATTTATAGAAGATGCTGGCATTGATATCAACGTACCTCAACGCGCCTGGAATTTTGTAGATCGCCCAAATATCCACTACAATTTGATGCTAGAGGAAATGGAAGGTATATCAATGGCACAGTTTGACCCATCACTGCAACCTGTGCTGGCACCCAGAAATCTGCCTGTAGCATGTGAGTTAGAGCCTCCAGAAGCTGCAACAGCTGGATACTCCAACCCAGCTAAGCGGCCACGCCAAGCCTTTGATGGCTACGCACCTGCTCCGACACATCTGGAATATATGTATGCCGACGCTGTTCGCTCTATAGAGGAAGCGGTAGTCGAACTGTCACCAAACTCGGAAGCACTGTTTACCGGCTACACAGCCGACGACATTGGTTTATGTGCACTGGGCATTGAAGAAATAAAAATGGGGCCTCTGAACGAAGTGCAGAAAAAACAAATTACGGCGGTCATCAACACGAGTGAGGAAGCATGTCTGCCCAGTAGGAATCCTACAACACTCATTGAACATGCCATCGACACTGGTGAGCACCCTCCTATAGCAGTACCACCGTACAGACTCTCCCCTGTTCGTAGAGATCAATTAAAAGCAGAGGTGGACAAAATGTTGCAAGAAGGTGTAATCGAACCGTCCTCTTCACCATGGTCTGCTCCCGCGGTGCTAGTACCTAAAAAGGATGGAGGAACACGTCCTTGTGTGGATTACCGTAGATTGAATGCCATTACTGTACCTGATACCTACCCGATGCCGAGGATAGATGATCTTCTACGCGATGCGAAGCCGACTCCTTTCATGTCTACACTTGACCTACGCGCTGGGTACTGGCAAGTCAAAGTCCGTGAGGAAGACCAAGACAAAACGAGCTTCATAACGCCATTCGGCATCTACAAGTTCAACCGTATGCCGTTTGGTCTGCGGAATGCACCCGCCACCTTCCAACGACTCATAGACCGCGTAAAGGTGCTGGTAGGAGATGTGAAGATGTTTGCCTACCTCGATGATTTAATCATTCTTTCTCCCACTTTCGAGCAGCATCTCAATGACCTTGACAAAACACTGAAGGTTCTGAAAGAAAACAATCTTACGATAAACATCACGAAATGTCATTTTTGCTGCGACTCAATCAAATACCTTGGACACCTAATCACCCCACATGGTGTTCAAGTTGATCCCGATAAAGTAGCTGCGATTGTTGACCTACCTCGCCCAAACAATCTGAAACACCTACTGTCTTTTATACAAACCTGCTCATGGTACAGGCGCTTCATACCCAATTTCGCAAAAATCAGCGAGCCATTGACACGGCTTACCAAAAAGAAAGCTCACTGGGAATGGAACGAAGCTCAAGAAAAAGCGTTCAATGACTTGAAGACTCATCTTACCTCAGCGCCAGTCCTGGGACAAGCAGATGAGACGAAGCCATACATGATCAAGACGGATGCGAGTAATTATGCTATTGGGGCGGTATTGGTCCAGGGGGAGGGTGATGAAGAGCACCCAATCGAGTACGCCAGCAGACTGTTAATTGCAGCGGAAAAGAATTACAGCACCACTGAAAGAGAAGCTCTCGCCGTGGTGTGGGCTCTGAATAAATTTCGCGGATACATAGAAGGGGGACATGTTACGATAGTAACGGATCATCAAGCGCTGAAATGGCTACTGACTATTAAGACACCTACGGGTCGCCTAGCGCGATGGGCCCTAGTTCTTCAAGCTTACGATGTCACGATAAAGTATGCCCCTGGAAAAAGTAACGTAGTCGCAGATACCCTGTCTAGGCCCCAATGCGACGACACCACCACAAACGAATGCGGAGTATGTACCGTGGTGATTGACATGCCAAACCGCAGCCCTGCCGAAATACGTCATGAACAATTGAAAGATAACCAGATATCAAGGATTATCCAAGCATTAGAGGCGGAGAGTGGTGAAAACGCTATTTATTGGAGCGGAAAGGGTTATGTGATGAATAATGGCGTCCTATACAAATATGACCCTGATGGAGATGGTGAAAATGCACAACTTTTAGTCCCAGAGCATGAATGGAAGAACGTTCTGGCCGTATACCATGATGATCCGTTGGCAGGACACTATGGTGTGGATAAAACCCACCAAAGCATAGCCCGTCGCTATTATTGGAAAGGTATGAGACGATTTATTGAGTCATATGTGAAGAATTGTATAATGTGCCAACGCTACAAACCATCGAATCTCAAACCAGCTGGTCTTTTGAAAACGACTGCCACAAATCAAAGATTTGAAACTCATCATTCGACCTTTTCGGCCCACTGCCTACTACGGATGCAAACATGAATTGGATTCTAGTTGTCGAGGATATAGCCACTGGTTGGGTGGAATTGTTCGCTCTAGAGAATGCCAAGACGAATTCATAGCGATAATGGACCGCAATTTGTAAGTGCTGTAATGCAAAAAATGACGTACTGTCTCGGCATTAAGCACACATTTACACCAGTCTATCATCCAGCTGCGAATCCTGTCGAACGAAAAAACAGAGACCTCAAAACACAGCTTGCAATACTGGTAAAAGAAAATCATAAGAACTGGGCGGATAAACTTGCCTGCATACGATTCGCGATGAATACGGCAACTAGTTTGGTGACAGGACATACACCAGCTTATCTTACATTTGCCCGTTAACTCCGCACACCTGACGATGTAGAACACGACTTAAGGCAGATAATACTATCAGAGAATTTCGTACCCGAGATGACTCCTAAACTTTTGCAGCTTGCAGAAACATTAAAAAGAGTGAAAGAAGTGAGAGAAGGAAAGGAAGAAGCAAGAAAAGAACAAGCGGACAAAGCACGCAGGCCAGATCCCGAGTATCAACCAGGTGATCTAGTACTGGCCAACGTACATGCCATCAGCAAAACGTCTCAAGGGTTCAGTAGTAAATTTGTACCACGGCGGGATGGGCCCTACATGGTGAAATCTCGGCATGGTGCATGTTCATACCAATTAACCTTACCTGATGATCCTGGAAACATTGTCGGAACCTACCACACATCAGCTCTTACTCCGTACAAAGGAGATTCCGGTGAACCATCAAAACCTCAACAACCTATAAGGAAAAGAGGACGTCCGAGGAAAACTCCCGTTGAACCAGCCAACCCTTCAACAGGACGTAGACGCGGAAGACCTACTACTAGAAAATGAACTTAGGCCATCCTGCCCTTCTCGTCGGGTCGCCTTCGAGGACAGAGGGGGAGAATGTAACAAGCACTATGCAAATGGTTCGATAGATGGAGTGCTCAGTTTCTACAACGCGCTATCGGCTGGTCATCGTGGCCTCCTCATATAGGTCTAACAATTTTTGTACCCTTTGACTTTCGCTAGCAGTCTCAAGAGCAGACGGTACCCGGCTCTCCTGTGACTATCCCTAGCCTAAGTTAATGCGTCTATAGTGCTGTGAACGGTGCCCGGTCCACACTATAGCCGTATTACTTGGGCCGATCTCGTCTAAAGTGTAATAATTAGATAAATACACGATTGTCAATCTTACACCGCCGTTTGCTTGCTGGCCTCCCGCACCCCTCTTACAGGCCTAAATTTCAAATTATTGTTACTAGGTCGAGTGGGGTATTATATGAAAGGGCTTTACTTGTACATTCTAAATTATATTTTTTTTTACAACTTTTAGTTTTCAAGTTATGATGAAAAATTAAAAAAAATACCATTCCCCTCCCTTTATCTCCGAAGTTTGTGAAAGGTAAAATCTGAATTAATTACAGTCGGTAAAAGTTTATGTATATACTACAGCAAAATAAAACGATCTTTCTATGTTGCACAGTTTTTTTAGAAATCTGCAAAAAAACCTTTACAAACAAATTTAGCTTTGCGGTCCTAAAATGGCCTTTATTGCTTCCAAAAATACTATAGGTATATCGGAACCCTCGGCGCGCGAGTCCGACTCGCACTTGACCGGCTGTTTTAAAAGCAAATCAGCTGATTTCATTTCTTTCTGGTGTGATTGAAACGTAATATATCCAGCGCTATTAGCTCTACGGCTAATAACTGAGCTTTTTCTGACTCAACTGCTTGGACAACAGCATATTATAAATTTCATGCATGTTTTGTAAATAATTATTTTAAGGTCTTATTGTGAAGGTTGCTGGCCAAACCTAGAAGGATGTTAATTTGCTTACACTAAACAACTTTTCCTAAAAAAAACTGGTAAAAAAACCTTTTATCTAAAAAATGTACTATTCCCAAATAAACGTCCAAAATCAATAAAATGCGCTATCAGCTGATCCAGTTTATTATTATATATTCGTTATTGCACAATTAATATATAGATATATACAAAAAACAGGACATTTACAAAGGCGGGCTTATCTCTGCAAGAGATTTCTTCCAGCCAACCCATGGTTGTGAGAGAGAATGTTAATTAGCGGGACACAAAAGTGCATTGAAAATTGTATAAATAAAACGGGAGGTCAATGTTTTTTTTCCTATTTCGACCTATGTTCTCTGGGAAAAGATGTTCAGTTTAGTGGGCAGATTCATATCTTTCCGGCTTGTTATACTCATTCTGTTACAATTCGTATAAATTTTACTTAGATTTTCAAAAAATCGTTAGATATTCATTGAATTCTGACTACAACCCGACTGTTTGGTGTTGCAGATAGAAACGGACTTGGAATTCCTCGGTCTGGTGATCCTGGAGAACCGACTGAAGCCCGCCACCACGGCTATCATCAGGGAGCTCAAAGAGGCCAACATACACGTCGTTATGATCACTGGTAGGAATATTTTTTTAAGATCTCGGACAGGTCAGGACATTCTGAATAAATTCTAGATTCACACAACACTTGCATGGACAACTGTTATTATTAATAAAGTTTATTTATTCAGACAGTTACAGTCCACATTGTTAGTAAAAAAAACAGCACAACATAAACTACGTTAGTAACAAATTATCAAACTACTTAACCACTAATTACTTAGGTACTAAATCGCTCCTGTTTGACCAGGAGACTAACAAAGTGCTTATGTCACAGCTACAGCCACTTTCTCACTCAACATTTTTAGGATACCTACTGTTGGAACTTCTACGCGTTCTATGTAGTAGTGATGCGGTTCTTTTCCTTAAGACAGCATGAAAATCATCTGTTCTAGCCTGCGCAAACATCCCAGACGCACTTCAAGAACGCGGCAGCCTCAACAGTACCCTAAAACCATTATTATACTGCACCCTCAGTGCATCGAGAGTCTTTTTCGTGTACCTGGTCTATAGGGCAATTAACTTCATGCAGTATTTCACAAGGTTTCTAAGGTATCTAGGTTGCTAACAAAACTAAACCTACCCTAAACCGACGAGCGTGTATGAAAGGGTTGATGATAGTAGAGGAAGCGAGGGAAGTATGTCAAGATCGTAGCAGGTGGAGGGCTGTGGTCTCTGGCCTACCCCGACGGGAAAGTTACACAAAGGAAAAACTTTGGCGCCTAAACTCTTAGCAAGATGATTGGTATGTTTATTTTTCTCATGCCTCAGATGGCTGATTTACACAAAGGCAAAATTTTGACGTCTGCAAGCAAGACAATAGGCTTGGTGTAAATAGTTTTATAGCCAGGTCAAGATGAAAACGACAAGCGTGTTTAAAAGGGTCGATGAAAAATATAATTTGTGTCTTTTGTGCGATGACCATAATTTTATTTTCACTATTTGTGAATTTTGTTTAGTTATATGTCCTTGTACTAGAAATTCGCCAGGGGTCTACAAATAGTCCTGTGTAAGACAAAATGAAAATGTTAATTTTAACTTGCAGGTGACAACGTACATACAGCGGTGAGCGTGGCTAAGGAATGCGGTATCTTGGCGGCCGGAGAGAGGGTCGTCCACATACACCTCGACTCTAATGCACTCTACTGCCAGAGCACTCTGCGCGGGGTAACTCCACTATACCACTACTATAAATTCTACTACGCCTTTGCGTTTCCAAACGTGCCAGTGCTTGTATTCGTTTGCTAGAATGATGTGCGTGTGCGAGACATAAAATTTTATTGACGGTAGTCATCTTACCTGCGGCCTTAGACAAGTATAACTTTCTGTTATTGTAAACGCTAGTAGAATAAATAAAAATGTCTGTGATATACATAAGCTACTGATCCACTGACTTTTCTGTTCAGGCGGACAAATCTAACAACGACATTACTAGAACTGACACCAAAGTGACACAATGCGATGGATGACTGCGACGCTGCCGCTAGTACATATAAGTCGGGGGAAGTATAACAAACTGACATCTAATAGCTAATGTCAATTCTATACATTTTCATTCTATTCTTTTAGCGTTTACCATGAAAGCCAGTTGTCTTCGGCCACTGCTTTCTTTGTTTTTTTTTCGGATTTTCGTAGAGATTTTTGATCAAATTCCCAACATATTCATCATTACCAGGGAAAGCAAAAAAAAAAACCGATTAAATGTTTCGCAGTGACCCGGAGTCCATAGATTGTTCAGGTCACTGTTTTATAGCTTACATGTCGATTGCATGGATAGAACTAAAATGCAAACGATATTTGTAGCTTGCATGCATTCGACGAATATCGGCGCTGTGGACAATGACCCTAAATCCCCTAGGTTAGGTAGTCTAGATGAATCCGTGATCTCGGAATAAGTAATGATGACAACTGTATTGGTTTGTTTGCAGACCCCAGTGGGTCGGAGCACTCGCCTGCAGAGCTCGTGGCGCAGTGTGGGTGTGGACAGCGGGCGCGGCTCGTCGCGGGGGGGAGACGCCGAGCGCGGCGCGGGGGGCGGGGGGGCGCCCCGCTATCACATCGTCATCACCGGGCCCGCCTGGCAGGTCAGTACACTACACTCGCAACAAAGTCTGTACAAGAATAAATAAAATAAAGATACAGGAATTGCACAGAAAGGACGCTCTCTGCCTTACCCATTTTAAGATACCTCCCTCCTGTTAACAACGCCTACCATTTAGTTAGATTTGTTTTAAGCATCGTAACGTTTACCTTCCTATTTTGATCAGGCACTTGCTAAGAAGTATGGTGGACTTGACGACTACCTCCCAGTACCCTCCAAAATGAGGTGTAGCAGGGATAAAATGAAAGTTGATTCCTTCCGATAAAAGATTTTATTAGATTTAAAAATTAAGACAACTTATTGTAAGCTCCAACAAATGAGGTGCCATTTACAGATTAAATATCATTAGGCTTATCTCTATTATAGGCAACATTTTTTTACTTGCTATACGCAAGTTTATATCTCCTACTGACAGTTACAAAAAGTCTGTTTAAAGTGCAAAACTTTAATGAGTTGGTGTTTAAACGAGGCGTCCTCAATTAGAAAGAAATAAATGTCTATTTTTTGCAATAAAGTTCTTAAAACTAAGGAAGCAATGTAGTTATTGCATGCAACGCTTAAGTTGGATCTTCCGCGAAAACATTTACAGCAGGTTAATTAACACACCATTCTCATCGAGGAAAACGTTTAACTTTAATAACCGACTCTTTTTCGGACTTCCTCTTTTCAAGAAACAGTTATGATATTCGGGGAATGATTTACGTTAAGTTCATAGCATCACGTAATTCGACCTCATTGACAAAGCGGAGCATAAAAGCGACAGCGTAATTAAGCTTTGCAAAATTATCAAATGGAATAAATAAATGGCTCAGAAGTAGTGAGTGTCCAAAGGTACTTCACGTCGGACCTCTGACTGAGAGTCAAGAAACAAGGTTCGGTCCAGTTACAGGTCAACTGACTTGAAGTTTAAATTTCCTATTTCTCTGCCACCCGGCTCCTTACAAACGGTTGCAGTTTATTAGGCAGCACGTTTAACCACATTCCGACCAAAAGATTATACTTTTAATTATGTTCCTAATAAGACGAGTCATTATAAGAGCACCACACATCTCCATCCTTGTGATGCTTGTAGGTTTTATCGGGGCCACTCGACTTTTAGCCATCAACAGACACTTCGTCGTTCTCATTAATGCTGCTTACATACTCGTATAAGCATGCACCATAGACACGTTCTCATGCGTCAGAGAAAATATGAAACTGCAAAGAGTTATTTAAATTACAAACTACGAATCTAGGAATTCGTAGGTTCATTGGTTAGTTCCGATTTTATCCGCATGCCAACAAATAAATCGTTGTCGCTCTGTAACAAGAGGTATTTTTTCCAGGTGCTATTGGAACAGTACCCCAGCCTGGTTCCGCAGGTGGTGGCTCGCGGCGCGGTGTTTGCGCGGATGACCTCTGATCAGAAACAACGCCTCATCGTCGAGTACCAGGCGCTCGGCTACTACGTTGGTAAGTAGTCACATCACATACGAAGATTTTCAGGTACTACTACTGGAACATTACTCCAGCCTGGTCCTTGGTGGTTTGCGATTGTCTCCCGACAAGCAATATCGCCTCATCGTCGATTACCAGGCGCTCGGCTTCTACGTCGGTAAGTAAGTACAGTCATAGACCAAGGTTTCCAGGCGCCACTTCAGTGCTCTAGCCAAGTGGATCGCGGATGTCCTATGCTCAGAACAAAGAGATTTAATGTATGTTTCTACATACAATTCAGACTCAGGTGAAGACACATTTCTGTCCCTAAAAAATCTAAAGGCGCCTCCATCTTTTTTTAGCAACCGTGCCTGCGGTATGATATAATATATAGAGATGTAGATCATTGACGTTTTTGTGTTTGTATTGTACTTAAAATCAATACAAATTTGCAACAGTAAGTGACTCCTTCCTAAATCAAATAGTCATTTACAGTAGAAACAATGTAGTTCAATTAGAATGACAGCGGTGTTTACGCAGGACGGAGCGATGTTTAAGATATTGGAGCGACATACATGTATTGCTCCCTCTTGCTCCCACGCATAGCTCTGTCTTGCTGTGATATCATTGTAATCAATGTACGTACGGTAACAAGCGAGTGGAAACAAAACCAGTATATGCTGAACCATCGCTACGCTACAAACGCCTGAAACCAGAGACCCGCTCAAGGTCAAAATGTTTCCACCGACGAGCGGCCGTGCGTACACTGTGTGACTGTAGTTGATAACAAGTTGTCTTATTCTTACACAATGTGTTTTCAAAACTTTTATCAAGCAAAAATTGTACGAGAGAGGTTATTATAAAATATCAAGTAACTTAGAAGAGAAAAATCCATGGTATTAGACTTCGGTTCTAACAGGCTAACTCAAATTGACTTATGTTTATTGTATCAACCCTGTACTTCAAACATATTTAATAAAGCGCGTGGGTTTTTTACCGTCGCTTCTTTTCTTTCCCACATGGCGCCACTTTGTTTGTGAAGCGATGTAAATGTAACTGACGTTATTAAGAGATTTTTTATATCCTACAATGAATAAAGAACATTTTTATTATTTACAGGTATGTGCGGAGATGGTGCCAATGATTGCGGTGCGTTACGTGCGGCCCACACCGGGATATCGCTATCAGAGTTAGAGAGTAGTGTGGCAGCACCTTTTACCTCCCACCACCCCGACATCGTCTGCGTTACTAGAGTACTACGCGAGGGTCGGGCCGCATTAACTACATCCTTCGGAGTCTTCAAGTTCATGATCGCATACTCCTTAACCGAGTTTCTTTCCGTCGCTTTTCTATACTACTTCGACTCAAATCTCACAGATTTCCAATTCCTATACATCGATGTCGCCTTAATAGTGAACTTTGCTTTCTTCTTTGGTATGACTGAAGCTTATACGGGTAAGTTGTGTAAGATACCTCCATTGACTTCCTTGCTTGGTTTGGTACCACTGTTGTCTTTGATAGGACAGTTGTTGTTGATAACTTTAGCGCAGTTTTTAAGCTACTACGCGTTAACTTTCTTCCCCTGGTACGAAAGACATACGTACGAAGGTGATGAAGCGAATGAATGCTGGGAAAACTATGCAATATTCACTATTTCTATGTTTCAATACATCATAATGCCTATAGTTTTCAGTCACGGCGCGCCTTATAGGAGATCTGTTGTAACAAACAAACAGCTTATGTGTAGTGCTATAATAATGACAGGTATATGTATCTATATAACGTTAGCACCCGCGGAGTGGTTAGCTCGTTTCTTAGAACTAAGAATGCCTTTAAATTCTCTCCTGAGCTACATAGTTATAGCTTTGGCAGCGTTTAACTTTGTCATAGCTTTGTTCTTTGAAAGGATAATAATACAGTATATGATGGAAAGAAAAGAGATCATTCCAAAGTTTTTGAAAGAGAAAAGAGTGAGAAAGACGCCGTATCTTATGATCGAAAGGCAGTTGACTGATATGGATTACTTAGATTATGATAGTTTCGTTCAGTATGACAAAGAAACCAACGGGGTTTCGGATACAAGTTCTTCTGGCCAGTACACTTAAAAAAAATACCTTGACTCTTTGCGTTTGGATTATCGTATACAGGGTGTAAGAGACAGGTGGGAAAAAACTCTCAGTCGATGAAACTCAAAACTTTCTCCAAGAAACATATAATCGGAAATGAAAAATAAATGGGCCACTCCATACGAAATTACAAATTTTATTGGATAGTTTGTATGGAGAGGCCTATTCTTTTTTACGTTTCCGGTGATATGTTTCTTTGTAAAAGTTGCTCAGTTTTATCGACTCATCATGCCCTTTCAGTTGCCAACCTGCCCTTTACACGGAAAGTTGTGATAATACTAAAAGGTGTGAATCTGCCCATAAAACTGAACAATTTTTCCCAAGGACATAGAATAAAATAAATTGTTACCTCCCATAGAAACTGCAACAGCTGATAGAGCATTTTGTATGGGAAGTCAAATTTGGTTTTTCGTATTTCCACTTATGTTCCTTGGGATAAGTTGTTCAGTTTCATGGGCATTCCCTTCAGTATTATCACATCTTTCCGTTACACGCTGTATATAGGGTCCTACAGAATAAGTGAACATAATTTTAACAGGTTACTTAGACCATAAAACTGAACAACTTTCCCAAAGGAACATATGTCGAAAAATGAAAAACCAAATTTGACCTCCCATATAAAATGCGCTATCAGCTGATGCAGTTTCTATGGGAGGTAATTGATTTTCGTATTTCGACCTATGTTTTTTGAGGAAAGTTGTTCAGTTTCGTGGTCTGAGTAACATGCAAGTTTTATGTTCACTATTTCATTAGGACCTTATATAGGGTGACTTTTAATTAGTTCTTGATAGAAAAAGGTATGAATGTACTCATGATACTAAACAACTTTCCCCAAGGAACATAGGTCGAAATACGAAAATCAAGTTTTGACCTCCCATAGAAACTGCATCAGCTAATAGCGCGTTTTGTATGGGAGGTCAAATTTGGTTTGTCGTATTTCGACCTATGTTCCTTGGGGAAAGTTGTTCAGTATCATGAGTACATGCATTCGTTTTTATATCAAGAACTAATTAAAAGTCACCCTATATTTTCATTGATTTCTGTTTTGTGCTGTCTTCTAGCTAGCTTATTGTGGTCCTTCTGCTAAGCAAAGGCTTTCTCTTTGGTCCTTTAATTATTATTTAAGTTAAAAGCTTTACTTCAATGCTAGAACCTGTGGTATTGTTACCAGTATTAACAATATGATTTATGGAGTATTTGATATAATCGGTTATGCTAATAAAGCAGGACTTATTTTATTGCTAATGATGATTTTAATAAACTCAGCATCAAAAAAATTTAACTTTTGATTTTCTCCGCCATACATTTTCAAACCATGATGGGATTAAATTAAGCGTAATTGTTTTTCTTAAAATGAATAAAAACACGTAACTGAATAGTAAAATCGTTAGATAAGATCCCAAACAATAATTTATTCAAATATTACACACCTCTTAAGTGTTTAGGAAAAACCGCACATCACTTTGAAAATTTGATTTCGAGAAATGTAAGGGAAATCAGCCTGAATATCGCAGTTTTTTTTTCTGAGTGTCGCACCTTCTTTCCTGTCTTAGAAATGTGTGATCTGGGATAAAACTGTTGCTAGGGACCTTATCTTATGATCTCACTAATGAGTCTAGTGTTTAGAATCTTAAAAAAAACATTGACACTCTTTGACCTCATGATTGTATGAAAAAGTATGGCAAGAAAATCAAAATTTCGATTTTTTTATGACAAGTGTATTTATGTTTAGATTAATAAATAACTTTTTATATATTTTTGTCGTTGAGCTAATAACGTTATTTAAAAGCACAAATTTAAAACTTATAACATTTTTATTAAACATTTATAAAAACACTGAAAAAAAGTTATGTCTTTTGTAAATTATATAGGTAGGTACTTATACAAAATAGTTTAATTATTGTGTTATTATGATTACCAAGTTACCTTAAAGTATTAAGTATTAGTGAATTTTACATTAGGCTGGCAAATCAGGTAAACCCAAAGACCCTCAAGGAGATTTACTCAAACAAAAATTAAAATTTATGTATTCAAGAATGAAATCATAAATTTTTATTTTTGTTGAGATTTGTAAACGGCAACAAATTAAATGATTCCCAAAATAATTTTTTATACCCCAATACACTTCAGACAAAATGGATGAATGTACACCAAATTGGCTGAACTTAGGTACACCAAATTTGGGTAACCGGTTCGGTTAGGTTGTGTTAGGTTATCTTGCGACCACAACGCACGAGCCGAGCGAGCCGGCGAAGTGCCAGAAGCAAATTTGGTGTACATTCATCCATTTTGGTAGACAAAATTTGGTGAATATTATTTGGTAAAAATTTACTCAAATTTGGTGGCACGTTAATACACAGCCTTTGTTAACTGATTGACATTAAATGTAGTGATCTAATTAAGAATATAACAGTGCTATTTTAACATTTTAATGCATTTTTAACGCTTAGGTTAAGGATTGATTTTTTCTCAGTAGTTAAAATTTTTGAAATTCTTTTTATGATTATAATGAGTATTTTTTATCGAAGTAGCTAAATTTATGAGATTTTATATTATTTATTTATTAGGTAAATGGTCGACAGAACCTTTCGATTAAAACTAATGGACATGCGGGGACAAGGTACTTCAAAAGATTAGTAATTCGCAACTAAAACCCAAATCTAAGGAATCTTGAAACTTTGCCTATAAATATAGATAGGGTCATTAAGTTATTAAATAAAATAAAAAAAATCAAAAAGCAAAATACCCGAATGTGAAGAAAAGTATGAACTGTAAAAAGAAAAAAACATGTTCTAAAAATTTCATGAAGTACCTATTGCGGGGACAAACAAAAAATACAAAATATGTTTAATGTTAAAAAACCACCTCCAAACACATAAGTTTGGTGCGCTCCGGCCTGAAATAGCTTATTAAATTTTGAGAGATAAAATTAATTAAATTTATAGTCACAAAAAATTGTAAAATAAAAACTTTTTAAAAACAAAAAACTGAAAAGCAAGAAATAATAAAAAAAAATTATTTAAGCTTAATAACAAAGTTCTTAAACTAATGTAAGTATATCCGAGTAATTTTGAGTTCACTTAATTTTATTTCACATTTAATTTTTTGTTAAAAAGTTTTTTTATAATAATATCTCTATTTATAGGCCAAGTTTCAAGGTTTTTGTGAATTATTTAGTCCTCTAGTTAGTTTTGGACGAACAGTCTTTCACAACCTCTTTATTATTGCGTATTGTTTTCTAATAGAAAATACTTATTATGAAAAGCACATGTGATACTTATCCTAATTGACGTACAGAAATACAGATAACTTAAGCAAAAGCAAAAAAAACACCTTGTATTTTACGACAGACTTATTGCTGCGTCTAACATGACTTTGTTTGTTTTTTTTGTGCCTATTGAAGGTCGTGCAGCGAAGTTAAACCGAATACAATACTATTCCATACCTTTGCAATTGCGGAATTTAATGCAATTTTATTCACTCCAATTTATCGGCTATCTCCTAATGTAAATGTAATGAAACGGGTACATCAACTTTGAATTATGTAAATCTCCTCCCGGCGCATAATGTCACGTTTGCATAATGTCACACTTAATCTTTGCAATTGCGGAATTGAATGAAATTTAATTCATTTCAATAATGTCACACTTAATCTTTGCAATTGCGGAATTGAATGAAATTTTATTCATTTCAATTTATCGGCTATCTTCTTATGTAAATGTAATAAAACGGGTACAACAACTTTGAATTATGTTAATCTCCTCTCGGCGCATAATGTCACGTTCGCATAATGTCACACTTAATCTTTGCAATTGCGGAATTGAATGAAATTTAATTCATTTCAATTTATCCGCTATCTACTAATGTAAATGTAATAAAACGGGTACAACAACTTTGAATTATGTTAATCTCCTCCCGGCGCATAATGTCACGTTCGCATAATGTCACACTTAATCTTTGCAATTGCGGAATGGAATGAAATTTTATTCATTTCAATTTATCGGCTATCTTCTAATGTAAATGTAATAAAACGGGTACAACAACTTTGAATTATGGTAATCTCCTCCCGCCACAAAATGTCACGTTCGCATAATGTCACACTTAATCGCGACATTGTGCGAACGTGACATTGTGCCTAAGGACATTTCTACTATACGAAATACTGAAAACTAATGAAAATATAATTTGTTTTGCTACACAAAGAATGAAAAATTCATACGAAATAAAAATCAAAATTTTTTGAGTCCCAAATCTATAGTAAAAAAAAATCAAAATATTTATGTCCCAAAAAACGTGACATTTTGCGAACGTGTCATTTTGCGAACATGACATTTTGAGAAAGTGACATTTTGCGAATGTGACATTATGCGCCGGGAGGGTTAATCTGTCCATAAATTTGAAAACGTTTCCCAAGGAAAATTTACATTTATGTTCAAAATGAAAATGTCAACTTCCAGCATATTTTTTATAGACGGTCAAAACTGTATCTTCGTATCGTGTTTCAAAAAGCTGTTCAATATCACATCCTTCAGTGTTGTTGCACCCTTTCTATCTATTACACCTCCTATATGTGCAAGCGAGATAAAAGGCGCTTTCCGGTCTGTTTTTGTGTATTTTGCCCATTTACTTATACAGGGTTATTTTTGGACCCCTGGCCAAATTTTTGTATGTTGCTCAGAACAAGTATCTGGACAACTTTTCCAAAGAAACATGGGTCGAAAACCGACAAAAAATTTTGGTCCTCCCATACAAATGTTGTGCCGGCGATAGTTGGATTTTTTGTTCGACCCATGTTCCTTTGGGAAAGTTGTTCAGATTTGTGTTCTGAGTAACATACAAAAATTTGGCTATGGGTCCAAAAATAACCTTGTATATAAGTTTACCTCAACACTCGCTGCGCGAGCTTTAATAAATGTATAAAAACTAAAATGGACTAAGATAAGTGCCTTATGATAGATTTAAGTTAGAATAGATTTAGAATTAAACATACAATTAGAATACAGTGACATTCCAAAACAAATTTGGTGCTGTGCATACCAAAAAAAATAAAAGTTTTATAGTTGTGATTTGATAATTTATTAGATAATAAATAAAACTAATCAATTTAACTTACATTTATTTTATTATTTCTTTCAAAGTTTCATCCTTACCTAGCTTAAATAAAAATAGGTAAGTCGCGGTCTTTTGCGCCTGATCATATTTTTTTTAGGGTTCCGTACCTCAAAAGAAAAAAACGGAACCCTTATAGGATCACTTTGTTGTCCGTCTGTCTGTCAAGACCCTTTATCTCACGAACGGGTAGAAAAATCAGGTTGAAATCAATAACATATATTAGGGTCCATAAACCACACAAGATCTGAAAATTTCAGATTTTTACAACGACGCAATCAAAAGACATGGCATTTTATGTCTTCATCTCCATACATTTATGCACTAAAGCAAAACCTATAGGGTACTTCCCGTTGACCTAAAATTATGAAATTTGGCAAGAAGCTAAGTCTAACAGTACAAATAAAGGGATAAGTCTTAAATCATTATATATTACAACTTTTCTCACAACTAATGATAACCAATTGAGGTGAGCTCCCGTTTCAAGAACATTCATATAAGGGCTCCCGCACACGACCGAGAATCGGTGGCCGATTTTTTGTCGGCATCCCGCTCTTACGTGTTATCACCTGGATCTTCCGTCCTTGTCCTGGGCGATAATCGGCCACCGATTCTCGGTCGTGTGCGGGAGCCCTAAGAGAGGGGTCAAGTTGGATGGTCGCGTAGGATATTTGTGTGTTAGTTCTATCTTAAAAACGGGAACACTTACTAACTTGAAAATTGGTATGTTTAAAGTGCATGACCTATAAAATAACAAATAATAAAATTTGGTCAAGCGCGTGTCGGACTCAACATTAACTTACTGAAATTTCAACTAATACAATTATGATTATGTGGTGGTAAGGAACCCTCGGTGCGCAAGTCCAACTCTCACATGGCCGGTTTTTTCGCTTGAATCCTGCTTAGGCGCCGAGCCATGCCACGGCTATTATCTGACAATCACTATGAATTTATTAATTACCATTGTTTATAACATAACAATTTCAGATGACAATATTTTCTTGTTTTATACGTTTATTAGAGCAAGATTTACCAGTAGTTGGGTTCTAGTTATTTTAACTAATTTTTTTGACTGCTATACTCGCTCACATCAATTTGATGGTGACGGCCGCGAACATAATATTGGAAACTATGTTGCCAAGATGTTATGAACACTTGGTACTTACAACTATGTGACAATTCTAATTGCGTACAATTCAATTTCATATAGGTACACATGAAATTGAATTTGTTTACTACAGAACATTTTTAGGATTCCGTACCTCAAAATAAAAATACGGAACCCTTATTGGATCACTTTGTTGTCCGTCTGTCTGTCTGTCAAGACCCTTTTTCTCACGAACGAGAAGAGGTATCAGGTTGTAATTGATAACGAATATTAAGGTCCATAAACCACACAAGATCTGAAAATTTCAATTTTTTACAACGACGCAATCAAAAGATATGGCTTTTTATGTCCTCATCTCCATACAATTATGCAAAAAAGCAAAACCTACAGGGTACTTCCCGTTGACCTAAAATTATGAAATTTGGGAAGAAGCTAGGTCTCATAGTACAAATAAAGGGAAAAGTCTAAAATCATTAAATATTTAGATTTTTCTCACAACTAATAGTAACCAATTAAGTTGAGCTCCCGTTTCAAGAACTTTACTAGAAAAGAGGGGTCAAGTTGGATGGTCGCGGAGTTTTTAAAATCAAAGAGCAAAAGCTTTTAGTATATCATATGGTAGATAGGTACGGAACCCTTAAGGCGCGAGTCCGACTCGCACTTGGCCGGTTTTTTACTACGATAGACGCTCATATGAATTTGACGCTGACTGTACGAAATCGCGCTGCAACGTCAAACTTGACCTGCTCTTGACTCTACCTTTGATCTATGCTCATAAAAAAGTGAACTATTAGTCCAGTAAAAATACGGTTTTGCAAAACATTAAATGCTAATAGCTACTTTTTTGTGTATATCGTATTTAAATATGATGTTAAGACGCAATATTTACGAATCCACCTAAAATTTAAAGCGGAATATTTTTTTCGAATAACAGCTAAGGCAAAAATAGTAATAGACAATTATATACTTTATATCATAGATAAACGTATACTTTACATATAGGCATCAAAATCCACCATAAATATATTTAAAAATATCATTTTATTTCAAAATATAAAATCTCCACTTATTTTTACATATAAGGGCCAATAAAGTCGAGGTAAAATAATAGCAATAAACTGAGCTAAACTCAACCTTTTTAAATGTAAGTGATTCTTATATATATTCACAAAAATGCCATACTAAATAAAAAAAAAGTTTTTTGTAATCGCTGGTTTACAATGATTTTGTAAACATTTTTGTTGGATTTGCCAAAAATGTGATTATATAGCACTATTTAAATTATTAGAAAGCAAAACGGATCTATTACTATTTTTGGTTGCGAAGATAAGCTATATTTAAATTTCGTGCTATAAAAGTTAAACAATACAAAAAAGCTTATATTTTTAGGTGGATTCATGTATAATATGAAATTATGAATATATAGCAAGCCGTAAATAATAAAAAAAATCTATTAACATTTTTTTCCGAAATTCCATATTTTTAGGGTTCCGATACCAAAATGGTAAAAAAAAGGAACCCTTATGGTGCCGCTCTGTCTGTCTGTCTGTCTGTCCGTCTGTCTGTCACACCTCTATATCTCAGCAACCACTTATGCTATCAACCTGAAATTTGGAATAGTTTTAGAATATAGTTGCCCAACTTAATTGCACAAGAAAAAATTTTGAAAAAAGTATGATTATTAATATAAAGGGGGCCAAAATAGGGGGGGCCAAATTTCAAATTGTCGCTACTAGGTCGAGTGGGGTATCATATGAAAGGGCTTTACTTGTACATTTTAAAATATATTTTTGTATTTTTTTAAATTTCTTAGTTTTAAAGTTATGATGAAAAATGTCAAGAAAAATACCATTCCCCCCCCCTTATCTCCGAAGTTTGAGTAAGGAAAAATCTGAATTAATTACAGTTGACAGAAGTTTATATAAACTTTACAGCAAAAATAAAACGATCTTTCTAAGTTGCACAGTTTTTCAGAAATCTGCAAAAAACCTTTACAAACAAATTTAGTTTTGCGGTCCTGAAAATGGACTTTATTGCTTCCAAAAATACTATAGGTATATCGGAACCCTCGGCGCGCGAGTCCGACTCGCACTTGACCGGTTTTTTTTTAATGTTTGGACGGCAAAATAAATAAATAAATGAAGTAAATTTAGGTGGATTCCATTAAAAAGCTTTACACAGAAATATAATCTATCGATCTGAAAAAGAATCACGGCTATTATCAATTATTTCCGTTTCGCCATACAATCTCTCGTAATCTTACTGGAGTATATTTACAAAATCAGCTGCTTTAAAGGTGTAAGCTACCACCTGAAAATCGAGAACGGCTCCTAAATCCATACGGACATTATGTTTCATGACATTCTGTTTCCACCTCTTTCTTCATAGAGGGTGTGAGAGGCGGTGTACCGTGCTCAGTCAACGAAATTGAACAACTTTCCCAAAGAAACATTTTAGGGAAATGAAAAAAAAAATCCTCACGGCTCCGCTGGCTGGGCCACGTTGAGAGAATGGCAGGGGATCGAGCCGCAAAGGGGGCGTATCAAGGCAAACCATTGGGACGCCAGCCTGTGGCAGGCCAAGATACCGATGGAAGGATGAAGTCGCTAAGGGTCTTAAAGAGCTGGGAGTGCCTGACTACTTTAATGTCGGAGGCCGAGAACCACTTTGGTTCACTGAGCCAAAAAGATTGATTGATTGTAATGTTTCTTTGGGAAAGTTGTTCAGTTTCGTTGACTGAGCATGCCCTTTAAGTTTTCGGTACACCGTCTCTTACTTCCTGTATACCTTCCTACCTAACTGTAAAGTTATCCCCGTCCCTTATAACTCTATCGTAGCCAATATTTTTATGGAAATAAAGAAACTTTTCGCGTCCCATGTCCTTCCCTTACGGCTGGTTAAAACTGATGGGAATTGGCCCGGTTCCGCCATAAACTAGCCCCTTAAATAAACCGCCAATTTTCGATGTGGAGACGAAGAATAAACTAGTTTACAGGGAGACATTTCACACAGTAGTGGTAGGGCTTTCGTGCAAAGTCCGTCTGGGGAACCACCCCCTTGCCTATTTCTGCCATAAAGGCACTGCTGTGTTACAGTTCGAAGGGTAAGGGAGCCAGCGAAATTACCGGCACATGAGACATACCATCTTAGTTCTCAAGGTGAGCAACGTGCTTTGCTGACTCAGAATAAGCCATTAATAGGACAGTAGGTGATATGGGCGGTGGTGACCACTTACCACCAGGTGGCCTATCTGCTCGTTTGCACACTTGTAACATAAAAAAACACCTAGAAATAAAAAATCGTAGTATCGTTATTTGTTTGAAAGTTTGATAATATAAATCTAAGTATATATTATACTGACTGACTGACTGATTCATCAACGCCGAGCCGTAACCGCTATAGATACAGATCTGAAATTTTGTACACAGGTTCTATGTGCGTCAAAACCACCTACTAAGAAAGGATTTTGGAAAATTCATCTCCCAAGGCGGTTAAATAAGGGATGAAAGTTTGTATGAAAGTCTTTTGTTTCTTGAGCTAGATTCGCACAAATTTGAATTTAAGTTCTGGTGAAAAATAAAGAAACACGTGTTTAAGCATTTCTTAAAAATCACCCTTCAAGGGGGTGAAAAAGGGGATGATTTTTTTCCGTATGTTGGTCTATAAGTCTTTCAGTTTAAGCTTAAGCTTTTAAGCAGTTAAGCGCTTAAGCAGTTTAAGCTTTTGGTAGAAAAGAACAAATTACGTGTTTTAGAATTTTCCAAAATTCATCCCTTAAGGGGGTGAAATAAGGGATGAAAGTTTGTATGAAAGTCCGTCAGTTTTAAAGTTAGGATCTTCAAATTTTTTATTTAGACTGAAGACTAAAAATTAAGTTTTACGTGTCTCAGGGTTTTTGAAAAATTTTCACCCTAAGTGGTGAAAAGGGGGATGAAGTAGAAACTCCTTCATTTCAAAGTAATATCCACTAAATTTATTATTTAGGCATTAGGGCTGTAATTCTGTGGAACATATATCTCTGTTATTGAAATTCCACCCCAAATTCAACCCCTTAAAGAGGGAAATGGGGTGAAAAAGTCTAAAAACCAATATGGGTATCATTTGTATGGTTTATCGGGTCACTGATTACGAAAACTAAAACAATTTTGAAATCCAATGTGGTGGGCGAGAAATACCATCATCCCCCGGGGATGGGGTTGGGATGCGATAGGGTTGATATGTCTAAAAATCAATATGGGTGTCGTTTGTATGGTTTATCGGGTCGCTGATTACGAAAACTACAATAATATTGAAATCTAAGGTGGTGGACGTGAAATACCATCATCCCCTGGGGATGAGGTTGGGGTGCGTTAGGGTTAAAATGTCTAAAAATCAATAATAAAAATATAAGGATAGGGATAGCGGTTAAGACGGCGTTAAGGATAGGAGTAGGGGTAGGGTAAGGGGCAGGGATAGGGAGAAGGAGAGGGAGTGGGATGGAGGTGGAGAGAGAGGGAGTGGGAGAGGGTGAGTGTGGGGGAGGGGGAGAGGGAGGGGGAGAGACTGCACATTGTCTGAATATCACGCGGGCGAAGCCGCGGGCACAGCTAGTATCTCATACGAGGGGTGTTTACTGAAGTCAAAGTAAAGTCTTGAATGAATGAACACTTTAACACTTATTCCTCGACTTATTCATAATGATTTCGGAAGTCTGAATTTGTTCGGCAACTTTCGATGCTAACTGTATGTATAACCATTCATATTTAACAGAAAACTTTACATGTAAAACAATAAACCCTACAACTACTGCAACATAAAACGAGATTATTAAATTTATACGAATAACGTAAACAAGTGAGTCGAACACTACGAGTTTATGCGTTTAATCGTCCGCTCGTAAATGTATGGCCTGCTGTAAAATTTACGTCTCGTAGCGTGGATGGGGTTGATAAACAAAAAACAAAGGGAAGGACAAAGGGAATATTGTAGGTACACACGGCCGCACATCGGTAGAAACACTTTTGGACCTTATGGCGTGGTAATAGAGTTGAAAAAGTTTCTACCGACAAGCGGTTGACCGTACCCATAGATTTTATTACGTTAGGTAGTTCTCCGATCGATAGGTACGCCCAATAACACGTCAGTAAAAACAGGACTTAATGCCATAGTAATAGAGTTGTAAATGTTTCAATTGACGTGCGGTTCATCTGTTGAGAAAGAACAATATTTTTTTAGCTTTTGTTGGTTAGTTCCTTTTGTTTCTGCTCTGTGGTTAGTTCTCACCAGTTCTCTCTCTCAAGTTTCAAAACCAAAATTCAAAATATTTCCCTTCTGCTGCCAAAAAAGTCTTTGAATCTTTATCCCAATCTACACCTTCATAAAAGCATAAGTACTTATGCAAGCTCGGCAAGAGAGCAAGTGTTGGCCGAAAAATTTCCAGTCCCATCGGGATACGTCCCACCTGCAGAAACTCTACAAACTAGACACAATCTGCATTAAAATAAATAAATAATAAAATAAATAAAGTTTTATTTCAGGTGACTAAGGACCCATATAAAAAAAAACAACACAACTGAATCGAACTGAATCCAAAAATACAATATTAATAATTACTTTTTGTTACCGTTTTGGTGCACAGACAGCCAATACCTGTAAATAGGGCTGTTCCGGTCCTCATAGATGGCTCTTAATATGCTGTTGTCAGTGCAGCTCAATCGCTCCCAAAAGGATTGGTCAACCTGGAAGTCGCTAAACCGTCTGCGAACTCAGGTTTGCCGCTGCAGAGAAAACATGGCGAGATGGGGCTTCGCAGACCAGTTAATAAGGCACTGTGACTGTGGAGCTCCATCTCAGAACATGGCGCACTTGCTCTCTTGTCCACTGTGCCCCTCCACCTGCAATGTCGAGGACCTGCGCGAGGCGTCGGATAAAGTCGTAGAAGTGCCAAGGTTTTAGGAGGAAATTATTTGATCCAACGCCATGGTATTTGAACATTGGCACGACGAAGAAGAAGAAGTTGAATGTAGTACAACGTAGTATGTAGATTTTTTTACGTTACTAGTGTGCAAACGAGCAGGTGGGCCACCTGGTGGTAGGTGGTCACCACTGCCCGCAGCACCCACAGTCTTATTAGTGACAGAATTTGACACGGATAAGAAATTAAAGAGCGCTGTCTACCCTGAGAGCTAAGCTAAGATGGTTGTCTCATAAGCCGATAATTTCACTGGCTCCCTTACCCTTCGAACCGCAACTGCTGCTTTACGGCAGAAATAGGTAAGAGGGGAGAAACCCGTGGATGAAACTTCCCCAGACAGATTTTGCACGAAAGCCCTATCATATTCAATGGTATGGGCTTTCGTGCTTAGGCTAAGATTGCACGCAAGTCTCATTCACAAAATACGAAAAACATTTACAGGTCCGGTAATTACCTACCTAAGCACACTTGATAGTTTCTTTCTCCTCATTAACTCATGATGGTCCGTTTGAAAGACCCTTATATTCAGGTCTGGCTTTTTCTTCGCGAGGTCAAAAGCAACTACTTTCGTTCTACGACTTTGCTAACAACGGTCAAAAAAATTTCGAATTCCCATACAAAGTGAAGTAAGTCACCAACACATTTTGTATGGGCGTTTAAATTATGTGCGTTGCTAGCAAATTCGTAGAACGAAAGTTGTTGCTTTTGACCTCACTAACAAGATAGGCATACTCATATCAGGTACAAAAATATAACCTTTTATAGTAGGTACTTTTGTTCTAAATGTGGAGGGCCATGATATCGTTGTTTATCTCTAGTACACTTTGTAATATCTCATTTTGGCCAGTTTCTTTTAGTTTTAAATATTATTCCAAAACTTATAAAATGAGTAGGGACAAATCACAGTCATTTGATCCTAAACAGTGCGTAGCCTGTACGAGTGCCAGAGACTGATATACATACATAAATAACAGCCAGAAACTGGACAAACATTCATGTTCATCACAAAAATGCTTGCCCAAGGCGGAGATTGAACCCGCATCCCACAGCATAGAAACAATTTTACTAACGTAACGTCAAAAGTGAAATAACAACATTCATCATCATATCAGCTGAAAGACGTCCACTGCTGGACATAGGCCTCCCCTAAAGATCTCCATGACGACCGGTCCTGCGCTGCTCGCATCTAGCGGCTTCCCGCAACCTTGACCAGATCGTCGGTCCACCGTGTGGGGGGCCTGCCAACGCTGCCACCTTGTGGGGGGCACATTGCAAGAAGAACCGATGGCCGATGGGGCGTAAGGGTTCTAGAGTGGCGACCACGTACCGGAAGACGAATAACAACATTACTAGCAGATATTTCAAATATTTTTTATTAACAACTAAACATTACCAACTAATAAATCTACATTATAATTTCCTAATCAAAAATCTATTCCCCAGTTTTCAAATCCTTTTCATTCAATTTTTGCTTTTCAAACATCAACCTGAGTTGTTCTGTAGCAGAAATGGGCAGTCTGTTGTTCGCACCAAACTTGGCATCGGGTAATTGTGCTACGTTTAATTCAGGGTCTTTGAAGGTGAATGGAGTCCATGGGCCTTGCACTGATGGGTAATCCGTGTACTGATATTTACGAAGACGGGTTGATGAAATATCGCCTTGCTGTGTACGCATGTTTTCAATCCATTTAGTTATTTCTGAGTGTGTTTTGTTATGCATCGACATCCATACACGGTCACCATTTACTGGAAAGAAAAAAAAAACATGTAGAAAACTAAAGTAATGATGAATTAGGTAACACAATTTTTTTAAGCTATTACAGACAACATCATCAGGGAGTTAGTATGAAACATTTACAACTCAATCTGTGTGTTTACTAGGTCAAAAATAAAATAAAATTTGTTTGCATCTAAGAAATAATCAGTTAAAATTGATGTAAAGCTAATAATTTTAAATTTAGTACTATATAGATTAAAATTTTTGAAACTAAATTTAGTTTTATAATAAAGTATAAATGATAGCAAAAAATAATGACATCATCATTCAAAAACTTCATACAAAACATGATTTTCAATAAAAGGTAGCTCAATAGGGAATATGCATAAATTTGTTTAGTCGCATTTATTAACAAAATATGAAAAACCGTAGTAGAGATGACAAAAAGTAAAATTTAAATTTAAATCGTCTAAGAAATACGGCTGATATAAGCATTTAAAACTATTAATTACGCACCGATTAGACAGAGAGATCCGACATGGCATGTGACATCACATGCCACTACGGCCATATAAACTTCGTATTAAATTTCGTTTTGCTAGAAAGAGATAGAAACAAATCTTCGATGGCTTATATCTTTTTTAATTTCATAGTTATTCGAAAAATAGTTTTACTGAACTGTTTATTACATGAAGGAGGATATTTTTTTTAAATTAAAAAACATTATGCATATTCCCAATTGACCAGGTTGTAAACTCTCAGATTATAGCTTCCTCAGAATTGGCTTGATTAGAATGATCCAGCGTGACAGCAGGACAGAGTGACGTGAAAGATACTAAAGCAACAGAGACACAACAATCTGTCTTGCTTTCACTCATAGGTATAGACCTAGCATAGTAGTATAGACTATCATATTAATCATCATCAACATGGCATGTGGGTAGCAAGGTCGATGACTGACTTCATAAACCCTTGTCTCAGAGTTGTTGATCTTCCTAAGGCCTCTGACATGGCTCATTAATGACTATACTAAACCATAGGTAGAATTCTTGTTGTAAACTCTCAGATTATAGCTTCCTCAGAATTGGCTTGATTAGAATGATCCAGCGTGACAGCAGGACAGAGTGACGTGAAAGATACTAAAGCAACAGAGACACAACAATCTGTCTTGCTTTCACTCATAGGTATAGACCTAGCATAGTAGTATAGACTATCATATTAATCATCATCAACATGGCATGTGGGTAGCAAGGTCGATGACTGACTTCATAAACCCTTGTCTCAGAGTTGTTGATCTTCCTAAGGCCTCTGACATGGCTCATTAATGACTATACTAAACCATAGGTAGAATTCTTGTTGGGGACGCCGCGATGCACGCAGACGGGTGATCGGATCGCGTTGGTGGAGCCATAGGTAGAATAGTATCTAGTATTCGGGACCAACAGCGAAATGTGCCTTCCTTGAAATCATTTAACTTTTTGGACAATTGATGATTCATCCTGCAATGTTCTAACCAAACTTGGGAAGTCACCCAAAGGGATTTTTGTTTGACAGTGTACCCACCCGAAATTGAACTCAGAACCTCCAGATCGAGAGCCAAGCCTTCTAAACACTAGACCATGGAGATTTGAGCAAGGAAGTGGTAGGCAATGTAAGTGTGGGAAAAAGTGACAATGATTTCTTTGACAGCTTCCACTTACAGTACTCTGCAACAGCTACAGGTCCTCTGTGTCTCCTTGGTTTCAAATACACTACTACTCCAGGGTTCTCTTTAGCAAAATCCACCAGGTTTTGCTCTATGAAATCTCTGCAATATAAACAAATAGGTCTTATTATTAACAAATATTGATTTCTATATTTGTGAGCTCATTCTTGGCCTTAATTTTTCACATAATTTCATTTGTAAAGCAAAATTCTTTACATAAGTTCTAAGTTAAGTGTGCGGTTTCTGCAGTTAGTCGACTGTAAGGACCATTGTGCGTGGCTTTTTTTATTCGTTACATAATGCCATATAATGGCTAAGAAATTTTATAATTGAATAAAGAGATAAAAAAAAAGAAACTTACAGTCTAAGTAACGTAGAAAGACGTGAGAGCAGGAATGAGCGATGCGCTACACATTGGAGCAACAAAGACATATCTCTACTTCCTGCTCACACGCATAGTTCTATCCTGCTGTCATTCTTATCAAGCTATATCAAATATTGAGGACATTTCACACAAGATCACCTGATCTTATACTACAGGCATTGCATTGTATACTTATAGTCCATTCCACCAGAGATGGGCATTATTCGAATAAAATTTTATCTAGATAATTATTCGAATAAAAGTTTATTCACAACAAAATTATTCGCGAATAATTTATTTATGAATAAATTATTCGCGAATAATTTATTTACGAATAAATTATTCATGATTTTATTCGTTATTCTGAATAAAAATATTTTACACATATTACCCATTCCAAACAGGTTTCAAAAAGGTTTTACCACCGTCGAACGCAAAATTTAATAGATTTAATACTTTTTAGGAGCTCTGTACTTTTAACGTTTAGAAAGTTTTATGATTTTATTGTTCATAAGAAATAGCATAATACACATTTTTGTATCGGTTCTAAGTAAATCAGACTCGTTAAATTTGTGTTTTTAGCGTGATAAGAATAACAGGTTATTGTAAAACCCTACATGTCTGGAATTTTCTAAGTAATTAAGAATACAAAGGATTGTGGTGTAACAAAGCAAGACGTGTATAAAAATAAAGAGAAAGAGCACCCCCAGATGACTGCAATTTTCAAACTAATTAAGTATACAAAATGTATACAAAGGACAGTGTGACAGAGTTGCTGTTGATCCAGAGAAATCTTTTTTTGACTTCGAATCAGACTCAGGAAGCGAAGCTGACTTACAAGCCCAGCATAGGCAATCACCCAAAATAAGAGCTGATGTGATAGTATCTCAATATTTGGCTGAAGTTTTTAAGTTTTAGACCGCTACCCTGAGGTTAAAATAATATTTCACAAGTCATCATCATCATCATATCAGCCGAAAGACGTCTACTGCTGGACATAGGCCTCCCCTAAAGATCTCCATGACGACCGGTTGATCAGATCGTCGGTCCACCTTGTGGGGGGCCTGCCAACGATGTCAGTTACTTTAGTTCTTCTGCGGATCTCCTCTAAGTTCTAAAGTTCTAAGTTAAGTTTGTGGTTTCCGCACTTAGTCCTGCGTGGACCATTGTACGTGGGCCTATCTAGCCATCAATTTAGCCACCCTAACTGTTGCCAGAACTCGGTCAGTTTGTCCAGTTTGTTTGGTAGTTGATCTAAAGTTATGTCTGCGGATCTCCTCATTTCTAATTCGATCCCGCAGAGACACTCCGAGCATAGCCTTTTCCATAGCCCTTCGGGTGACTTTGAGCTTCCTGATAAGTCCCATCGTGAGCGGCCACGTCTTGGTGGCATGTCATCACTGGCAACACACACTGGTCAAAGACTTTCGTCTTGAGACACTGCGTTATTTTGGACGTGAAGATATTGCGGAGCTTCCCGAACACTGCCTATCCGAGTCGGATTCGACGAGTGACCTCTTTCTCTAAGTTGGATTTACCCAGCTGGACTGTTTGTCTCAGGTATACGTAGGTATTCATCGACAACTTCGAGCGTAGAGTCTCCAACTTTGAGTGGGTGTTATACATAAATTTCGTCTTATCCATGTTCATTTTAAGACCCACTTGTTGTGAAACTCTACTGAGGTTATTGAGCATCGTGCCGAGATCTTCCAGGGTCTTAGCCATTACGACAATATCGTCAGCAAATCGAAGATATGTCATGTACTCGCTATTCATGTTGATGCCAATTCCTTTCCATTCCAGGAGTTTGAAGACGTCTTCCTCGCTGCAATCGGATAGGTTTCGAGTCTTGGTCCTGAAGACGAACTGACATAGTGGCGTTTTTGTACAGATCCTTCAACACTTCAATGTACCGATAGTCGACTTGGCACCTCTGGAGAGATCATAGCACAGCCCACGTCTCGATCTAATCGAAGGCCTCATAGTCCACAAACACTAGGCAAAGTGGCTGGTTATACTCTTCGGTCTTATGTATAACTTGCCGTAGCGTATGTATGTGGTCTATGGTACTGAAGCCTTTACGGGAACCGGCTTGTTCGGGGGGCTGGAAGTCGTCGAGCCTGTGAGACGGTTCGTAATGACTTTCGAGAACGCTTGTAGACATGGCTCAGAAGTGAGATGGGTCTGTGACTTTCAGACAGTATGTTCGAAAAAAGAGTAGTCATGTAAACAAATGTTATGAAATAATTATGTACTAACTTTTTTTTATGTGACAAGTGAGCAAACGAGCAGATGGGCCATCTGATGGAAAGTGGTCACCACCGCCCACGGAGCCCCCTTCCTTATTAGTGGCATTACTTGACACTAATAAGACAGCAAAGCATGTTACCCACCCCGAGAACTAAGATTGTGTGTCTCGTGTGCCGGTAATTTTGCTGGCTCCCTCACCCTTCAAACCAAAACACAGCAGTGTAAACACTGCTATTTTACGGCAGAAATAGGCAAGGGGGTGGTACTTCCCCAGACGGACTTAGCACAAAAGCCCTACCACCTTCCAATAGGCAAGGGGGTGGTACTTCCCCAGACGGAACACTAACTAACTGTAAATTAATAAGCAAAATATAACTTTTGATTTTCATACCGAATTTCCTCGTTTTATTTTTATTCGTTATTCGAATAACGAATAAAATAATTTATTCGTCATTCGAATAATTTTTCTTCGAATAAATATTTTTATTTATTATTCGCGAATAACGAATAAAACAATTTATTTATTCGTTATTCGTCATTCGAATAAATTTTGCCCATCTCTGCATTCCACGAGTCAATGCCAAAGCTTACCAACACATTTTGCAGCTATATCAAGGCTATTGTGGTCCATGATCAATAGTAATCAGCTAAAGCAGTCAGAAAAAACAAGTTTGTAAGACAATGTTATTTTTTCCGTCAAATATACTCTGGTTCGTCGTACTTTGTCTGGTTCTGCGGCTGCAAAATGTGTTGGTAAGCTTTTGCATTGACTCGTGGAACGGATTATACAAATGTGTGTCCTGGTCGGGTTCCAACCCGCGGCTCAGACTCACTACCAACACCAAAGGGCTAGACTGTACGTAATACACTAGAACTAATATTTAGTAACAAAATCGACAAAAATTACCTGATGCCTCTACTAGACCCGGTACTCTTACAAAATTTCAATGTTATCCTTTGCAATTGGCACACAAAACGTCCTACACCGTTCTGCAGAGGTGCACGAACAAATCCTGACTTCAGGAATAGATTATTATTTGACATTTTGTCCGGTTTCGTTTAGTGTTCTTAAATAATTTAATTAAATCCGCTCTCGAGATGTGAAATTCGTAATTCAATATTTCAATTCCACGATCTAAAATAAACCCCACTCTATCTATTTATGAGGGAAATTTACAGTTTTTAGGTTATGTCAGTGCTGCCAACCTGTACTAGTAGAAATACGTTCAAATTAACGTCTTAATTTTTATGTTCTCATATAAAAATTGTTTCAGATTAAGTTTAAGTTTTCAGATATAGTAGTAAAAAATATTATGGCTCGGTAAGAAAAAATAACATAGGTACAGTCAACAGCAGATCATGCTTGACACTTGCAGTCTGATTACCGGCTCTACGCTGACTAAGATAGATCGGTACAAAGTTCAATGTGTCAAACTTGATGTGCTTTTGACTGTACCTACAAGATTTACCATTGCTTTCATTACAGGTACCTACAGGAGTAAAGTATATCTTTTAAAACCTGAAAGTGTAAATTAAGAAAGTAAACAAAATTCAACGTCGTCGGAAACATTAGGTATTTGTTTCATAAAACCATACTATTTAGGGTTCCGAACCCAAAGGGTACCAATGGGTCACTATTAAATGGCTGTATCTTTTGAACCGTTGTAGCTACAGAGTTGTAATTTTCACAGAATATGTGTTATTGTGAGCATTTCCTCCGTGTTGTGAGTAATAACACATATGGTGTAAACAAAACACAACACAACACACTGTGAGATAATAACACATATTCGGTGTTCTGTATTGTTAATAACAACAAATAACAAAAATTGGTGAAGTGCAAGTCAGACTCGCGCGCATTTAATATTCTTCTGAGCGACTAAGCGTTCTTGCCTAAGACACTAAATACCGTCTTAGACAAGGACGCGCAGTCGCGTACGGAACCCTTGGTGCGTGAGTCCGAATCGCACTTGGCCGGTTTTTGTATATTATTAGTACCAATCTTTATAAGTTGACCGTATTTCTGTGGTACGGTAACGTCCGTACGGGGCATGAAATAGCTACGTGAATTGGTCAATTACCGGACAGCTGGCAACACTCGTTTATGTTTTTTCGTTCAGAAATTTTGCGTCAAACCCGTCAAACAAGTGTCAAAGATCGAAACAGGCCAAGGGAATCACGCAGCTGAAATATTTGAAGATGGGCAATATTGTACGTATAGTACTTATCTAGTCCCTGGGGCAATTGTCAAACCTTGATCAAACGAAATGTGGGAATCATAGAAAAATAATTCACTACGTGTGGGAATATGAGTACCTATGAATATTTACGAGGGAATATACAACAATAAAAAAAAATCTAATAATTTTATTTTCAGGGTTCCGTACCTGAAAGAAAAAAAAAAGAAACCCTACAAGATCACTTTGTTGTCCATATGTTTGTCTGTCAAGACCCTTTTTCTCCCGAACGGGTAAAGCATACGTCAGTATCTTCGAAGTAGTCTGTGGGTAAAGGTATCAAGTTGAAATCATTAAGTCCAGGGTAAGTTGAAAATTCCAAGCTTCTACGACAGCATAATCAAAAGATTCTACGACATTCGCAGATTCTTCTACGACATAGTAATCAAAATATTTATATCTCAATCTCCATACATTTATGAACCAAACCAAAACCTATAGGGTACTTCCCGTTGACCTAGGGCAAGAAGCTACGTCTCATAGCATAAGCAAATGAAAACGTCTAAAATTATTAAATATCACAACTACATTCATATAAAAGAGAGGTCACGAGGAGGGACACGGAGTTTTTAAAATCTAAGAGCAGGATACGGAAGTCTAGGGCGCGAGAACTGTCTGGAAGATATTGTAATAATTTTTTATTTCCTTAGCTAGGCAAACTTTTAAGCTTTACAAAAAGACACGAGACATGTGAGAAGAAAATACACTGTTTAACTAAAAAGAAACAAAGGAAAAACCAAAACATTTCATCTACATTGAAAAATAAATAAAGTGCCTTTAATTTTTAAATACAAAACTTCGAAAAAAAATTTTGATTTTAACGATAATTTTTTGTCTAATATTCGCATATTTGGTATTTTGTTATTGAGTGATTCTACATCCTACTAGTCCTATCCTATCCTACTAATACTTATTATAAACGCGAAAGTTTGTAAGTATGGATGGATGGATGGATGTTTGTTACTCTTTCACGTAAAAACTACTGAATGGATTTTAATGAAACTTTGCAATAATATAGCTTATACATCAGAATAACACATAGGCTACAATTAAATTAATAAAGATATTGTGTGAATTGTCTAATTCTGCGCAGACGAAGTCGCGGGCACCAGCTAGTTTGTTATATTCTCTTTGGTCGTCGTAATAAGGGCGGCCACATACAGTCGGAATTCTGTATAAACAACACACCATTGACGTAAGAAAAACGCTGCACCCCCTGGCGTAGTTTCCAAAATCTTTGCAACACACACATACGTTAATTCCGTTCGGAAAATTATTTTAACAAATATTGGTAAACAAAGGAATGAGGAGCCAAGGAATTTGAATTTGTAGTTGGTAGCAACCACATTCACCTTCTTTAACATAATTTTGTTCTGAAGAATTTGTTAACTTCCTTTGAAAGGTGACAATATTATTTTACTAAAAATACTAATAAGTTAAAAAAACAACCTAAATGTGCAAAGTCCGACACGCACATCGCCGGTTTTTTACGAAGTTGGGGTTAAATAAGTTTTCCACCCACTGTTACGATCTTTAATGATGTTAACTGCTAGTCGGCCATAAAAACATCGTAGTTTGCTTAACAAATTAGTTTTAACCCTAGGAAAGAGGAAACAGCTTGATAATATTAAAGCCCTCTCACACGTTGCTGATACAGCTCGCGATGAATTGGTGTTTTCAGTGACGGATGGTCAAATGTCACAGGCTGCTCTTTTTTTTACTTTCCTTGGTAATTTTTTTTCGGAGCTGAATTATTAATTTAAAGAAAACATATTTGCATTTGTAATCACGGAGCAGAGAAGGGAGAACAGGTGCCTCTAGCTTTTTGTACGAAAAGGTGAAGATCGAGTCGGTGGGACGGGGCACGTTGCTAAACTTCAAAAGATTATAGATAAAATGATATAAGCCCGCCCGCCCCCTTTTGTCACGTGATGGCCCGATTGATTGTCATTTGTCAAACCGCCTTATGATACCTATAATTATTTTACTGGCTTTGTGAAACGGCCCAAGTCATATCAACACCTCCTCTCCATTAACTACTCTGTGCTTTGTATTATTTGGATATGATGATGATGATGATTATTTGGATGACTTAAATCTTGAATTTCACTTTCAAGACAGCTTATTATAAGTTTCGACGAACAATTTGTTACGACAGCTCCGAGCTAGTTAGCAAGCTGACTGAGCGATCTCTAAAAGGGTCTTTATCTTTACGATTATGACATAAAATTATTGGTCACACAAAATTAATTTTACCCAGCCTACCAAAGAGCAGCCTACCCTACTTCACACGTACGGTCAACCGCTCGTCGGTAGAGACTTTTTCAACTCTATTACCACGCCATAAGGTTTAAAAGTGTTTCTACTGATGTGCTGTTGAGTGTACTACCCCGACTTCTTCCCCCCGCTCTTCTCGTCACCAAGTAGTGATATATGCCGTCGGTAGTGTCATCTGTCAATTTTATTGTCATGCCCCTTATTGTAGCGGTCGGCTAGTGAAGAGGCTGGCAGTTATCGAGTTTATGTCTACATACACCGTCGTAGCAAATTGTAGACTTTACTAGAAAATTCCTTTACTGTTATTTCATACACAAAATCACGCGTCTTTCCCGTCACGGTAGGTCACAAAGTGGAAGGCAGAAACCACAGCCCTCCACCTGCTATGATGTCTCGTTTCCTCTATCTTTCGTCACTCTTCGTTTATTCGTCGTTTCCACATAATCAATCAAACCATCTCAGCATTCCTTCCTCAATTTTAGCCACTTAGTACATCTTCTTTTACGCCACAACGTTCTCCTACTACACTATTTCTAATCCTGTCACTCAATTTCACACCAATCATACCTACTTCGCAACGCTCTTATTTCTACTAACAGCATTAATTCTACTTTCATGCTTTTCTGCCATACCCAGTTTTAACCGCCGTAAATCTCTTTGGTACCAAAACGACTTTATGAACACTGAACAGGCAGGCGAGCCTTACAAAGGATTGATCACACCTAGCTGAATTCAAAGACTAATTCGGTATTCATTGCTCGTTGAAGTAAGGATATTTCAATTAACATAACCAAGCCTCCCAGCAATGTATGCCGAATTAGTCTTTGAATTCAACTAGGTATGATCACTCCTTAAGACACATTCTACCTCCTCTAGGCTAGCAAAGCACTATTCACCATTTTTCCAGCATAAGATAGATAATTGGTGGCGAAACCAAAAATTTATTCAATAAATAATCAAAGCTTGCTTGAAAATAATTAATCCTCTTAATGTGCTCGTGAAACAGGATTTTAATTTTGTGAAGTTGTTAATTTCGGATTTAAAAGCTCAAGTAGCAGTCAGCAGGCTGTTGAGAGCAAATAGAGCGGAAATTTAATTTAAAAAGATCCCTTTTGAGCCACTAGCGGCAATACCGACTGAATCTTGGATATTAAAATAAAAACCTACTAAGAAATGAATGGAAAATGCTTTACTGCACACTGGATTTCTTGATTTTTCGCAGTTTGAATAAATACGACGACTTATGGTGTAGTTGATAGTGACCTTGCTTGCAAAGCTAAAAGTCCCGGGTTTGATACTGGTATGGGTAAACCATTAAGTAAAAACTTGTACGATGAATGAATATTAGTCATGGATTCCATTATTTCTTGTATGGGGCTCGTAGTATGGGGCCCATAGAAGAACCTTTTCATTGTCTGTTAAGATACAGTGACAGACAGGCAGACAGCGAGACAGATAAACGCGCGGCCTTTCACATTAGGCGGTTTAGCAGCGCGGCAGCAGTGAAGTAACCGCCAACCTTTTCATCGCGCGATAATAGCACTGTAGCCGCGCGACAACCGCGCTGCTAAAGTTTGTATGGTCCACAGTCGCGCGATCGCGCCTCTGCTGAAATCACCTCATGTGAAAGGACTCTAACAGCGTCGCGATGGAACCCTTTAGGTCTGGAACCCTAAACATACATCATTAAGTTCTTGAATATCTGAAGTTTGACCAAAGATCCAAAAATAAACTTGTAGGTATCTATTTATGATCTTGAGGAGCTTCTACTCTCCCTTTTGGCTCCCTTGTGGCAGTTGAACTTCAATCAGAGATATTATTTGCAAAACTCAAATATCCCGGGGGCAGGACATGCGGCTTTGATCTTTGTAGCTAATTCCTCTTAAGTAAATACACTCAGATGCAAAGTAAACGGGACGGTTGGTTTCCTATAAGCCTTTCCTTTGCCATAAGGTTTCAGGCAATGGTGGCGTCAAACTTAGCGTCAATATTATTATACTATATCGAAAATCCGGAAAGACAGATTGTAGTAAAGGTACCCTAGGTTATTTAGAACTTATAAATTCTGATTAATATTGTTCACTGTAGTTACATGTACAAAAACTGCGAAAAACGGCCACTTTTTGCAGTTTTTGTATAGCTGCAACTACAGTGAACTAAAAGCTCTAAAGAGTACCTTTACCTTTACTTCAATCTGTCTTTCCGGATTTTCGATAAGTTTTGTATTTAGCGAGTACTACTTTTTATCAGATGGGGGCGCTAGTGGACTGCGCAAAGGCCCCTTAATTGTTCATTCCAAAATGGTTTTTTATATTTTTTTACGACTCTTAGTTTTCAAGTTATAATAGAACTGTCTAAAAATACCTTTCCATCCCCTTATCTCCGAAGTTTGCGAAGAGAAAGTATGAATTAATTATATAATCGGAAGAGGTTCGTATAAATATCACAGCTTATATAAAACGATATCTCTAAGTTTTTTAGAAATTTGCAAAAAACCTTTACAAACAAACTTAGTTTTAAGGTCCTAAAAATGGACTTCATTGCTTCTATAAATACAACAGGCATAGGTAAAAAAAACCGGTCAAGTGCGAGTCCGACTCGCACTTGACTTGGTTTTTTTTGTTTTCAATAAAAATATTTGCACGGGATTTCCTAAAAATTTTGGATAGGTGTAATGTTTGATGATTGTATGTAAATAAATGTATGGCAGTTTACTATTATCTAATCTGTGGTATGGCGGAAAACCGACCGACCGGGTTTCTTTGACGCTGAGTATATTTGTTAGTTTATTGCCTTACAGATGAAGGGACTTGCTTTTAGCTTTTATTAAAAGTTTTATACGAATTTATCAAAATCCTGGGACCGAATGTCGTTGAAGAAAAGGGTTAGGATCGTTAAGAGCCAATACCCCTTTCTTACCGGTAAGTGATATGAAGGTTAAAATACCTTACCGAAGAAAAAAAATACTTACTTACTCCTCTGACGCAAAGACCCAAAGTGAGGCTTGGCCTAAAAAAAAATCCGAAGAAAAAAAAGGTGTACAAAAATAGTTACTGGGAATCCAGACGCACCTCAGCATATCACCCATAACTTGGTTGATATTCCACACATCCGCACAAAGCGCTTTGAAACATCCTTTATAATGCGCACGGCTGAGGAGTGGAATTCTCTGCCTGCGTCTGTGTTTCCGAGCTCTTATTATCCGAATCTATTTGAGTCGCGAGTGAATAGGGTTCCGAACCAAAATCGTAAAAACAGAACCCTTATGGTGCGACTTCGTCTGTTAAAATTTCGAATTGTCGTGACTAGGTCGAATGGGATATCATATAAAAGGAATTTATTTAAGCATTTCAAAATAGATTTGGTATTTTTTTATAACTCTTACTTTTCAAGTTACGATGAGAAAAAAAAATCATTCCCCCCCCCCTTATCTCCGAAGTTTACAAAGTGAAAAATCTGAATTAATTACAGTAGATAGAGGTTTATGTAAACATTACAGCAAAAATAAAACGATTTTTCTAAGTACCAACAGTCCAGTTTATCAGAAATATACAAAACATTCTTAGTTTTGCGGTCTCAAAAAAATTACTTTGTTCCTCCCAAAAATACTATAAGTAGGTATATCGGAACCCTTGGCGCGCGAGTCCCACTCGCACTTGAGTGGTTTTTTGGAACAGAGAAGGCTATTTTAAGGCTAATTCGATGGGTCATGTTCAATAGTGTAGTTATGAAGTCTATTTATTATACTAGCCAGGTTGCATTTATTCCGGAATCCATTACACGGTTTCAAATGCAGGGGCATCCGTTACAAATTTCGGCTCTCACGCTAATGAAAGCTCATGCCCCAAGCTCATGCCTCGCTCTCTGCTCGGATTCCGGACTACTTATGTATTCCTTTGACAAGGAGTGCACAAACCGCTATAAAAGAGCTTGTTTTTAGGGTTCCGTACCACAAAAGGAAAAAAAGAACACTATCACTTTATTGTCCGTCTGTCTCTCGGTCTGTCAGTCAAGACCCTTTTTGTCACGAACGGGTAAAAGTATCAAGATGAAAACCAAAAGCTTAAGTTTCATTATTAAGGTCTATGGATCCTTGAAGATGTGAAAACTTCAAGCTTCTACGACAACTCTATAGAAAAATACGGCTCGTTTGTTATGTCCTCATCTCCATACATTTATAAACTTAACTAAAACCTATAGGGTACCTACTTCCCGTTAAGCTAGAATAATGTTTGGCATAAGTTTTCTTTTTTAATGTGACAAGTGAGCAAACGAGCATGTGAGCCACCTGATGGAAAGTGGTCAAAATGATGAAATATTATTATTATTATTATATTCATAAATAGGGGTCAGGTTTGTGGACGCCGAGTTTTTAAAATCAAAGATCAAAAGATTGTAATATAGCAAACTATAGTGAGCCAGTACGGAACCTTTAGTGCGTGAGTCCAACTAGTACGTGGTTCCGTACCCAAAGGGCGAAAAATTGGACCCTATTGATATGCCTCGGGTGTCTGTCTGTCAGCGGGATGTATCTCATGAACTGTAATAGGCAGACTGTTGAACTTTTTACAAATTATGTTTTTCTGTTATCGCTAACAAATAATATAAATTAAAAAAAAAAGAATGCGGACTTCCCTACTTTGCTCCGTGGGACTTCCCTACCACAAATGTGATTTTAAGCGACTTTTGCTCGATTTTTTGTTTTAGCTCTATCGTAAAAACGGGAACACTTACAATACGCGCAACGAAAGAAGAGCCCTGACGGATCACGTGGTTAACCTGCGCAGTAGACAGTTCGAAGCCATTTTGTAGGCCATTTTGTCGCAACCCATTTTGTAGGCCATTTTACTGCGCAGGTTAACCACGTGATCCTTCAGGGCTCTTCTTTCGTTGCGCGTATTGTAAGTGTTCCCGTTTTTACGATAGAGCTAAAATCACATTTGTAGTAGGGAAGTCCCACGGAGCAAAGAAGGGAAGTCCGCATTCCTTTTAGGGTTCCGTACCTCAAAAAAAAAACGGAACCCTTATAGGATCACTTTGTTGTCCGTCTGTCTGTCTGTCTGTCAAGACCCTTTATCTCACGAACGGGTAAAGGTATCAGGTTGAAATTGTAACCATATATTAGGGTCCATGAACCACACAAGATCTGAAAATTTCAATTTTTTACAACGACGCAATCAAAAGATATGGCATTTTATGTCCTCATCTCCATACATTTATGCAAAAATGCAAAACCTACAGGGTACTTCCCGTTGACCTAAAATTATGAAATTTGGCAAGAAGATAGGTCTCACAGTACAAATAATGGGAAAAGTCTGAAATCATTAAATATTACAACTTTTCTCACAACTAATGGTAACCAATTGTGGTGAGCTCCCGTTTCAAGAGGTCGTTTTTTTTTTTTAATTTATTTATTAAATATTTTACAAACTAAATATATCGCCAAACTGCGAAACAGTTTGTTGGCGATCAAATGCACTCTTTTAAAATTAATTTTAATCATAAATAATCATGCAACTTTCAACTAAGACTTACAATTATTTATGTACAGTTTATGTGCTAGAAAAGGTGAATATAATGGGGGACAATATAGTTATTAAGTTTCTTCCTCAATTGTGTTTAACAAGGAAATTTTCAATTTGTATTTAAAAACATTTTTGCTCATGTTTTCATCAGAAATTAAGGAGTTAAACAAAGTTGGATGGTAGCGGAGGCGATTTCTGTTTTAGTTCTATTTAAAAAACGGGAACACTTATAAACTTGAAAATTGGTATATTTATAGTGCATAAGCTATAAAATAACAACAAATAATAAAATTTGGTCAAGCGCGTGTCGAACTCAAAAAATCTAGCACATTAACTTACTGAAATTTCAACAAATACAATTATGATTATGTGGCCTGTTTCTTTTATTTGTAAAAATACATAATTTGTAAAAATTTCAACAGTCTGTCTTCGAAGCCATTTTGTAGGCCATTTTGTCGCAAACTGTCTACTGCGCAGGTTAACCACGTGTTCAGTCAGGGCTCTTCTTTCGTTGCGCGTATTGTACAAGCGTGAAAACTGGTATGTTTGTGGTGAATAAGCTATAGATTAACAACAAATAATAAAAACTGGTCAAGTGCGTGTCGGACTCACGCGCATTTAACACACTTCTGCGTGACTGCGCGTCCATAATTAAGACAGTATGTTTGCCTTAGTGGAACGGACTCGCACTTGGCTGTTTTTTTTTGTCTACTTTATCCAAAATTGTGTTGAAAATATCAAAAGTCATCTCTGTCCTCAGAGCTAGATCGAGGTCAAGAGTAAGCCCATACAGTAAAAAAAAAAGTAAGAGAGTTTTTCTCCATACTTCTATAAGGATATCATTAATATTCTGCTAAGTCCAGCCGAATATGTATCAAACCTTCCGACCTTCTGCACTTCACCCGCACAAGGTCAGCAAAAACCCCTCCGTGTCCCAGTTTAGTTTCTGCTGACCGTACAAAGCTGTGATTGGATGACCCTACACGCTAAGTGGCGGACTATTAAGAGGTTGGAAACTACTAATGATGAGATACAGGGTGTCAAAATTTTTCGACCTTTAAATTTAATAAATCGTTAGTGAAAAGCCCGAGATAGGGCATCTTGAGGCACTGGGTACGGTCAACCGCTTGTCGGTAGTAACTTTTTCAACTCTGTTACCGCGCCATAAGGTCCAAAAGTGTTTCTACTGATGTGCGGCCGTGTGTACATACACATGTGTTTGTGCCCAGTGACTCAAGAACAGGTATATGAAGTAGTGGCGTTTCTATTGTAATTTTACTAACATAGTTTCTTAAGATTCCTGTAATTTCATCATAACATCCCATGAAACGTCCACTACAGGACAAGGAGCTCCCTCAAGAATTCTAGCTTTTGCTGGAAAAATGTAGAAATATAATTAATAACATAATTGTAATTTACTAACACTCAATATGGATATAGGTCTGAAATAAAATTATTTTATTTTATTTATTTTTTAAATATAAACTGTGCCCCATATTTTTAGTACTATACAGGTGTAAGGGACGGTGTACCGAAAACTAAAAGGGCGTGCTCAGTCAACGAAACTGAACAACTTTCCCAAAAAAACATAAAAAAAATTTACCTCTCCATACAAACTGTTCCGCCAGAGTGAGTAATTTGTATGGAGACGTAAACAATTTTTTATTTCCTAGAAATGTTTCTTTAGGAAAGTCGTTCAGTTTCGTTACACGCCCTTTTAGTTTTCGTTACACCGTCCCTTTCACCCTGTATATAGGGTGACTTTTAATTAATTCTTGGTAGAAAAAGATATCAATGTACTCATGAAACTGAACAACTTTCCCCAAGGAACATAGGTCGAAATACGAAAATGACTTCCCATAGACTCTGCATCAGCTGATAGCGCATTTTGTATGGGAGGTCAAATTTGGTTTTTCGTATTTCGACCTATGTTCCTGGGGAAAAGTTGTTCAGTATCATGAGTACATGCATATCTTTTGCTATCAAGAACTAATTAAAAGTCATCCTGTATAGTCATACATATTAATTCCTTTACTTGCGTGAATAAACATTAACTCATCGTAAATCTAATACTGTAAAAACTGAATTACAGTATTAGATTTAAAAAGCCACTGTATAGGTAGCAATGTGTTTGAGACTCAACGCAAAATTCACGTCATTACATTCAAAAGTCAGCTGTTCCACGTATCCGATATTGGAACTTAAAATGGCGGCCAAAAATGCACTCGCAGTCGTTCAAAGGTGGCCCCACATGAATAGAGTGCATTGACGGCAAAATGAAATCGAATAGCGGTACGGACTAGAAAGCGATGCTTGTATACAGTTTTGCTTGAGTTTGTGTACGACAGTGATGTATAAAAGGTGTAAGGGACGGTGTACCGAAAACTAAAGGGGCATGCTCAGTCAACGAAACTGAACAACTTTCCTAAAGAAACATATGTTGGGAAATGAAAAAAAAAATTTACCTCTCCAAACAAACTGTTCGATCAGAGTGGGCAATTTGTATGGAGAGGTCAAAATTTTTTTTCATGACCCAACATATGTTTCTTTGGAAAAGTTGTTCAGTTTCATTGACTGAGCACGCCCTTTCAGTTTTTGGCACACCGTCCCTTACACCCTGTATTTTTTGGAACACTGGTAAAATATTGTACTTTTGTTACTAAGAAATTGAACCTTAACAACTTTCCCAATGAGACACGGGCTCAGATTAGATAACAGTAAACTGACAAGGGTCGAAATACGAGAAATATTTTTGGTCCTCTCATACAAGGTTTCCACAGGTAAGCGAAAAACGTCTGGTTTTCTAACCTTTGTTTTTCTTTCTGAAAGTTGTTCAGATTTGTGTTCTTTTAGAACCTATATAAGGACTTGTAGGGACACATGCTAAAGTCACGTTTTGTTATGTCGGCATATTTGCCACTTGCAGCAGTTGACAGCGACGAGACGCTAGCTAGTCATCTCTCGCCCGCCGCATAGTTCAGGCAAAAAAAAAGTCATCTTTTGTCGTAAGGAGACGTCCAATAAAAAATTACTTGAGGCATTTAGGAGGGGTCGAACCAAATCTCATCTAATATTACGTGGCGGTCTTGGCAAACATCACATTTTTTTTGTAAAAAAAATGTAGGTACAATTGCGAGCAAACTGGGTTAAATTAAGAATAAAAAATATTTCATTAATTAAATTCTACACAATATTATGTATCGTCTTTACGCGAACACCGGATCTTACTGAAGTTTGTTTATACACTGTCTGTTTATACTAATTAATTGGTTGGATTAAAATTTTACATGAGATCAAATCTCACGACATTTCACCAAGGGGGGGGGGGGGGGCGGGGGTCGAAAAATCACAAAATCGCCTCACGAAATTAATGTACGTCCCCTAATTCATTAATTTAACCTGCTTCTATCTCCACAAAAGACTCACGAGCATTGTCTAATTAATTAATTACATACATATAACATCATGCCTCTTCCCGCCGGGCTAGACAGAGATTAATTAATAATGTTTATTGTATAGAAACTACATCTGCACTACTGTACCTGGAGCGAGGAATGAAATGCAAGCTTCTAAAATAGCTTGACTTTTGAATGGTATGGTAGAGGATTTTAAAGGACTAGTGACCATTCGGAAAAGTAACACTGGATTTATTTTATAAAAGGAAAATTGTACAGTTTCTATCCATGCGGTACTGTTAGCGTAATATAAATACTTATAGTCTGACCGCAACCGCTGTACCACGCCTTAGGTATGCTCACGGCGAGACGGGTGGGCTCGCTCGTCCCCGCTCCCGGCGGCAACTAGTTCTTGCTTTTGTTCCCACTCCCTCACCTCCCCGCGCATACCTCAGGCGCGGAACAGCGGTTGCGGTCAGACTACAATAACCGTTTCTTCCCATCATGGAAAAAAAGGCGACTAAAACCTGAACCAGGAAATAGATAGATGGATAGATAAAACGTTTATTAAGAAGCGGTACACTAGAAAAGAAAGAAAAATAGCAACAAACACCCATAATAAAAAAGACAGAAAGAAACACGCACGATCAGAAATTTTATACCGCCATTAAATAATAGTAAACTAACAAATAGGATTCAGCGGTATTGATTTTAACCCCATTTAAGAAAGAAATTAAGAAACAAACAATGGTAGATTACGTACCTAGGGAGGAATAGTAAAGAATGCACGTGTGATCTGAGCATTTTTAATTTTTTCCCGTGGTCATGACTTTTTTGTGCCGCTGCGGGAATTTCCACTTTCTCCCCACAGGCTCGAAAAATTACAACCCGTTTACTAAAAGAATGGATCTCGCTGGAGTGTGACGCCTTCCACTTACGACAAATTCCAATCATCAAATCTAACACAACATACCTAGAGTTTTCACAAAGGCAACGAAGCGGATCGTTGTATGAAGACCCCCGCATTAAATCCTCAGTCGATGAAACGTTGCTGGGGTATTACAATATATGAGACAAACCTTCTATAAAAAAAAAATCGGTACTTTTAATTTTTCCATAACAAAAATACAAAAAAATTATGAAAAAAATTTTTTGTTAATTTTTTTTGCATATTTTGAATTTACATTTTATTCATGATACTTTATCATCCTGTCAAATAAAATTTGGCTTAGAGAATTTTGTTGGGGTCAACACTATGATGCGGAATAGTAAGTTGACCAACTTTCGAAAAATAATGAACTGTAAAAAATAAAAACAAAATGATAACCTAACGGACCTACACGGTTCTACGAATTCCCGTCGAGTTTAAAATTTTTCGAAAGTTGCCAGCTTACTATACTAGGAAATTAATCAACTTATGATTCTTATTATTTTCCAGTGACTTATACAACGTTTATTGTCTAACCTTGATTAAACGAAATGTGAAAAAAAAAACAAAAAATAAACTTTGAGCTTGTTTCGGAAAAGTCTGCTATTTGAAAATTAAAGGCAAAACTTTAGGGTGCTGGCTGCAATTTGGGTATATGATTTGCTCATGATTCATATTAATAGGGATGATAGATCAGCTCAGTACGAATCGATTTGGTCCTTACAAGTTTTTCTGTGCGTCGCTGCGTTTTTGAGTTAAAGCAAAAACAATGAAAATAAGATACTAAATAATGTTTTTTTGGTCTGCCTTTGTGGCTCCTGTTTAAAATACTTCTGAAGATGTAGAAAATCGAAGAGGCAGACATGCAGGGTTCTGCATTGTCACGGATTCTGAAGAGCTGTAACTACGACGCAGGTCTATTATGGTGGCAGACCATTTTTCTGGGGTTGTATACATTGTATTTAATCAGATAGTCATAGTCTGCCAGGTGTAAGTTTCATTGTCAAATTTCAAAATAGTTAAAACTTAATTCCTCAAAAACGCAGGGGTGTGGATGTCCGCCAATATTTTTTGTATCTTCTAGAGGATGCTCCTTATCATCAGTCAAAGAGGCAGACATGAGCAAATCATATAGAAATTTGTCCTTCATCGCCTTTACTACGAAATCTTTTCGTTATTTCTTTTTCAGTGAACAATGTATTTTTTTCAATTTCATCTCATTTGAAAGCTAAAACGTCTGCCTAGCTAAAGAGATAAAAAAATACCACTACCACTCAGAAACTTTTTTTTTTCCTTTTGTTCTTTAACTTTTAACTAGGTTGTTGAGGAAGTTTTTGGATGTTTTTTACAAAAAAAAAAAAAATCGGCCTTCCATACAAAATGTGCTGTCAGCTGATGCAGTTTGTATGGGAAGTCGAAATTCTTTTTCGTATTTCGACCTAAGTTCGGTGGGAAAAATTGTTCAGTTTCATGGACAGAACCACCTCTTAAAATATCCGGGGTGATAAAAAAATAAGAGTGTATTTTTTTTATGTGTCATGACAAGTAGCAAACGAGCAGGTGGGCCACCTGATGGAAAGTAGTCACCCACTGTCTAATTAATGGCAGTACCTGGGCGACCGAGCTTCGCTCTATAATAGCCGCTTCAACATTAAAATATCTATATAAGCTATTCTACCCGCCAACAGATGGCGCTGTAGGTTTTTGTCTAAAACGCAAATGCTTGAAAACACGGGGAAACGATTTTTCCCAGACATGAGACCTAGCTAGATCGATTTTTTGCCCCCGAAATTCCCCCGTATGAGAAATTTCATCAAAATCGTTAGAGCCGTTTTAGAGAAACCGATTACAAATACATATATATATTTATATATACAAATATTGTTCGTTTAATAGTATAGGATACCTTGACACTTATAAGACAGCAAAGCACGTTGCGCACCCAGAGAACGAAGATGGTGTGTCTCGTTAAAGTGCTATAAGTCTAAATAATTAAGTGTAAGTTCGTCAATGAGTTGTTTATTGAATTTCTATGTTAGTGCGGTCAGTTAGCTGTTTCACGTAAACACGATTTACAATTTCACCAAATCTTTTCCAGGTACTAGTTAGGTACATATATAGCTCTCAATTTTTGATAGGAGCCAATGCTTGAATTTCAAAAAAATTCCATGGAAAATTCAAGAATTGGCTACTATCAAAAATTGAGAGCTATGTACCTAACTAGTAGCTGGAAAAAAATTGGTGCAATTTGGTGAATGGCGATATATGACTATAAGGGACCGGACTATTTAGGAACCGGGTAACAGTGGACTGTGGAACAAAGTCGTGGGTAACAGTATGTACAAAATTTTGTATTGCATACCAGTGCGGTACTGCAGAGCACAAAATTGAAAAAGTTGAGTCAAACTGCAAATATTCAATTCAAATGTTAGAAGTTGGTATGTTGTTATAAAAATATTGGGATTTGAATTCCAATTCGTGTACTGTTGTTTGTGTTTGAACAAGTATGTTGGAGCAAGCTTATATTGTTTTTTTTTTAAGAAACCTAAACGAGCAAAATATAAAAATTATATAAACTGTAACAAAAAAAAACAGTGAAGGCGAAAGTGTTTTGACCTCCCATAGAAACTGCATCTGCTGATGTCGCATATATTGTATGGGAGGTCAAATTTGGTTTCCCGTGTGGTGCCGGAAAAGAATAGTACCATTTCATACATACCCGTGGGTTTCGTAAGAGGAGACTAAGGGTTATAAACTGGAGGATGGGCAGCAGCATCCTCCTGTGTATCATACCATCTAACTTACTGCGGTCACCTACAAACGCGGTCCATGGTGCCAGCCGTAACGCTGACAAGCGAGGTGACTATGGTACTTTCCCTCCACATTTTTCCAGCATTTAGAATTCTGGAGGGAGCTCCCTGTCCTGTAGTGAACATTTTTTAGGATTTTATGATGATGATGATGACCTTCAGAAGGAGCTGCTACACCTCCTAAGGCGCAGGCCAGACAGAAGAGGTGCACCGCACGGCACGCCTTCAGTGCACCTCTTCTGTCTGGCTTGCACCGCGTCGTTCTCCTACATTTTGTATGCATGTGATTTGAACAGGCGACGAGACGGCATGCCTAAGGCGCTCTGTCGGTGCACCACCGGCGCACCGCCGGCGTGACCGCCGGCACGCCGCCGCACAGCACAGTCCGCTGCCATCGAATGCGTCATCCAGCCGAAAAGTGTACCACGGGGGCGCTCGAAGCGCGCCTCGGGCGCACCCGAAGCGCAACTCGGGCGCACCCGAAGCGCGCCGCGCCCGTTCTGTCTGGCTTGCACCTAAGCTGAAAGCCAGACAGAACGGGCGCGGCGCGCTTCGGGTGCGCCCGAGGCGCGCTTCGAGCGCCCCCGTGGTACACTTTTCGGCTGGACGACGCAATCGATGGCAGCGGACTGTGCTGTGCGGCGGCGTGCCGGCGGTGCGCCGGTGGTGCACCGACAGTGCGCCTTAGGCATGCCGTCTCGTCGACTGTTCAAATCACATGCATACAAAATGTAGGAGAACGATGCGGTGCAAGCCAGACAGAAGAGGTGCGCTGAAGGCGTGCCGTGCGGCGGCGCACCTCTTCTGTCTGGCCCGCGCCTAAGGTTGTTTACGTATGTCATTGTACGGTAACAGAGAAAGTGTAAAAGTTACACAAAAAGTCGTGGACTATCATCAAACTGGTCAGCTGAAGTACAGTATCGAGGTAAAGTGTTAAGCGAAAAGGTGTAGGAACACATGTTACTGTCACGTTTTGTTTAGTCAGCATATTTGCCAGTAGTTTAGAGCGACGAGGCTCTCGCCCGCCGCTAAGTTCGTATGGTCAAATTGTAATCGTTAATCGTAATTTGGAAATATAAATTGTCCTCAAAACTATATGGAAATCTTTATTAACGCTACTAAAAACTTCTCAACAAATGTAATATTTATTTTGTAATGCCCATTCTACGAGAGAATCGGTAGTTTAGTGAACATAACAACGTTAATTTTGAACGTAAAAAGTGGTAAAAAGACTTTATTTATTGTTTATTGTTTACTTTACTTATTGTTACTCTTGACCTCGATCGGGCCCTGAGAATAGAGATGAGATTGACGATGGGACGAGCTTGCTCAGAAGAAGCCTATTCACTCGCGATTTGAATAGATTCGAACTATATGAACTCGGGAACACAGACGCAGGCACACTTAACTCCTTAGATGACTGACTACATCAATGATAAATAGGTACTTATGGTGCTCTGATTTATTTGCAATGCAATCAGCATGTTGTGATTTTCAACAAGTATTCTCTATTTCTATTGCCAAAAAAGTCGAGATGTTTTACGAAAACTTCTATGACTAAAGCAAACAAATTAGGTATGAACGTTGCTTATTAGAAGAAATAGTCGTAGAACAAGTAATAGGTATGCTACAAATTCCTTCTTTGCTTGACAGTAATAAATCTATTCAAGTCGCGAGTGAATAGGCTTTTTCTAGGCAAGCTCGTCTATAGTCGACCTCGGCGACCTCATCTCTGTCCTCAAGACTAAATCCCCAACCGACCCATAGTTACCACACCGGTGTGACTATGGATCAATAAAAAAATATGATCCACAGTCACACCATACAATAAGTGGCTTTATAAAAATCGAGGTCAAGAGTAAGCCCATTGACAATAAAAAAAACAGTCGCATAATGGTCGTCTTATTCAAATTTTAAAGTCGCAATGTTTCTTGATTTCAGACCAATGAGAAAAGATTAGCTGTTTAGTTTTACGATCTAAGATACACATAAAAAAAAAATCATACCTAATAAAAGAGTCGGGAGTCGGGTCATAATAAAAAATATGCTTCTAATTTTAGCCACCTTTCTTCACGACTGTCGATACAAAAGAAAAGTAAGAAGGAGTTAACCTTCGAACCCTTTTTCTGCGCGTTCGTTTGTTGGAGGGTAGTTTCGGGACTTCGCTTCGAGTTAACTAAACTGTTAAGAAAAACATACTAACTTGTGCACGTTCAACAAAACTAGTTTACTGTAATACGAGTATGTACTGTTTGTGTTTCGCAACTGTATAACCCTTGCCTGTGCAAAGAATACATAACACTAGCTGTTGCCCGCGAATTCGTGCGCGTGAAATTTAGAAAAAAGAAGCCTTTTTCTTGCCCATGGTTCAAACTATTTTAATACAAAATTTCGCCAAAATCGGGTCAGCGGTTCACCCGTGCGGCGGTGAAAGCGTAACAGGCAGAGTAACTTTCGCATGAATAATATTCGTTTTTGGATTAATTAACATTACGTATAATAAAGCGAAACCTTCCGCCCACAGTTAGCTAGCAGTTTCACCACACCCGCCCGCACGCTGAGTGTATGCCACGCACGGACAGGCACGGCCATGCATGGCTACGTACGGCAACGCACGGCCACATTCGGTCACGTACAGCCACGCACGGACACGCACGGCCATACACTCGGTCACGCACGACCACGTTCGGGCACGAACGGCAACGCAAGGTCAAGCACGGTCATGCACGGCACTTAGTACTTTGTAGCATGGTTCATCATCATCATAACATCCCATGAAATGTCAACTACAGGACAGGGAGCTCTTTCTAGAATTCTATTTTTTGCTGGAAAAAGTGGAGGGGATATACTATAGTCAAGTCACCTCGTTTGGACCATGGTCAGTGGTTGTAGGTGAATGTTACACAGAAGGATGCTGCTTCCCATCCTCTAATTTATAACCCTTAGTCGCCTCTTACGACACCCAGGGGTATTTTTAGGTTGGTACTATTCTTTGCCGGCACCACACACGGACAGCATGGGTATAGAGTTGCAAACGTTTCCACTGACATGCTCCTATCCATACAATAATCCTGTTGAGGGTGCCGCAATAATGGAGAACACAGTATCCTACTTCCTCCTACTTATATAATGTAATATGAACCATGGGAAAAGTCATAAGCTACTTTTTCTGAACCCCACGCGGACGGAGTCGCGGGCAACAGCTAGTAATATAATCTATATATATAAAAGAAGAAGGTGACTGACTGACTGACTGACTGACTGACTGACATATCAACGCACAGCCCAAACCACTAGGTCTAGAGATTCCAAATTTGGCATGTAGGTTCCTTATGAGGCCTAGGGGTGCACTAAGAAAGGGTTATACAAAATTCCACCCCTAAGGTGGTAAAATAGGGGATGAAAGTTTGTATGAAAGTCCGTCAGTTTTGAAGTTAGGACCTTCAAAATTTGTATTTCGGCTGACGACTAAAAATTATTAATTACGTGTCTCAGGGTTTTTGAAAATTCGACACCCTTAAGGGTGAAAAGGGGGATGAAGTTGAAAATTCTTTATTCTTAAAGTAAAATCCACATAATTTATTATTTAGGCATTAATGATGTAATTCTATGCAACGTTCATCACTGTTATTGAAATTCCACCCCAAATTCAACCCCTAAAAAAGGGAAATGGTGTGAAAAAGTCTAAAAACCAATATGGGTATCGTTTGTATGGTTTATCGGGTCGCTGATTACGAAAACTACAACAATTTTGAAATCAAACGTGGTGGACGTGAAATACCATCATCCCCCTGGGGATGAAGTTGGGGTGCAATAGGTTTGAAATGTCTAAAAATCAATATGGGTGTCGTTTGTATGGTTTATCGGGTCGCTGATTACGAAAACTACAACAATTTTGAAATCCAACGTGGTGGACGTGAAATACCATCATCCCCCTGGGGATGGAGTTGGGGTGCGATAGGTTTGAGATGTCTAAAAATCAATATGGGTGTCGTTTGTATGGTTTATCGGGTCGCTGATTACGAAAACTACAACAATTTTGAAATCCAACGTGGTGGACGTGGAATACCATCATCCCCCTGGGGATGGAGTTGGGGTGCGATAGGTTTGAAATGTCTAAAAATCAATATGGGTGTCGTTTGTATGGTTTATCGGGTCGCTGATTACGAAAGCTACAACAACTTTGAAATACAACGTGGTGGACGTGAAATACCATCGTCCCCTGGGGATGGGGTTGGGGTACGATAGGTTTGAAATGTCTAAAAATAAATATGGGTGCCATTTTTATGTTAGGGATAGCGGTTAAATTGGCGTAAGGGGTAGGGATAGGGACAGGTAGAGGTAGAGAGGTAGAGTGGTAGAGAGGTTGAGAGGTTGAGAGGTAGAGAGGTAGAGAGGTAGAGAGGTAGAGAGGTAGAGAGGAAGAGAGGTAGAGAGGTAGAGAGGTAGAGAGGTAGAGAGGTAGAGAGGTAGAGAGGTAGAGAGGTAGAGAGGTAGAGAGGTAGAGAGGTAGAGAGGTAGAGAGGTAGAGAGGTAGAGAGGTAGAGAGGTAGAGAGGTAGAGAGGTAGAGAGGTAGAGAGGTAGAGAGGTAGAGATGTAGAGACGTAGAGACGTAGAGAGTTAGAGAGGTCGAGAGGAAGAGAGGTAGAGAGGTAGAGGGGTACAGGTACAGGTAGAGGTAGAGGGAGTGGGAGAAGGAGGGGAAGGGGGAGAGGGAGGGAGTGAGGGAGGGGGAGGGGGTGATGAAAAGGGAGAGGGAGAGGGAGGGGCAGGGGGAGAGGGAGTAGGGGCAGGGGGGAGAGACAGGGGGAGGGGGAGGGGAGAGACAGAGGGAGGGGTAGAGGAAGGGGGGAGAGGGAGAGAGAGGGAGAGGGTTTTAGTTTTTCTCAATTACTTCTGCGAATTGGCTCTGTTTTAAAATATTACATAAAGGTGTCTCTCATCTCTCTCTTACATTTGTTAGGATACTGCTGCTAAGTTCCTCTATTCTGAGTAATTTATGAGTAACGTCTGTATATTATATAAAATTCAGCTGGATCTTGAATTATACTCATTGATTTGCGCAGGGTTAGTCCTGTTTTTCCTTAGTTTAAAATTACCCCGAAATGACGGGAAAATATCTCATTGCTCCGGAAAACCGGTAACAACATAAATACGAAATCCACGCGAGCGAAGCCGCGGGCAACAGCTAGTAATATTATAAACGCGAAAGTTTGTAATTTGTAAGTATGGATAGATGGATGGATGTTTGTTACTCTTTCACGCAAAAACTACTGAATGGATTTTAATGAAACTTAGCACACATATAGGTTAGGTCCTGGAATAGCACATAATCTACTTTTTACCGCGGGAAAACACTTCATTCCCACGGGAAAATGCATTTAATTGGGGGTGAAACCGCAGGCGGAAAGCTAGTGTAATCTAATTCCAACTAAGAACAGTTGAGAACCACACCGTTTCCTTTTTTCACTGCATGAAGTATAAAATCTGAAATTTCTCCACGAATTTTAAAATACCCTCCACAGTTTGTGCACGCTTAGCAAATTACACGTTTCTGTAAAAATGTTGTTTGATAAATAATATGCACACGGTGAAATTCATGAGATAAAAATTCATAACAGCTTAAAATTGTCGTAAGCATGGAAAGAAAATACAGCTTGAAATAAATTTTACAGCACTTTTATTTCATCCGAGGAGAATATGAAATATATTTGTCTGGATTTTGCGGAAGATAAAAGGTTATATGAAATGTGTATAAAAAAAGACAGGTTGCACTCCGGGAGTGCCGGCAGAAGTGAAAACTTGCATTTTTAGGGTTCCGTACCTCAAAAGAAAAAAAACGGAACCCTTATAGGATCACTTTGTTGTCCGTCTGTCTGTCTGTCTGTCTGTCAAGACCCTTTATCTCACGAACGGGTAAAGGTATCAGGTTGAAATTAATACCATATATTAGGATCCATGAACCACACAAGATCTGAAAATTTCAATTTTTTACAACGACGCAATCAAAAGATATGGCATTTTATGTCCTCATCTCCATACATTTATTCAAAAATGCAAAACCTACAGGGTACTTCCCGTTGACCTAAAATTATGAAATTTGGCAAGAAGCTAGGTCTCACAGTACAAATAATGGGAAAAGTCTGAAATCATTAAATATTACAACTTTTCTCACAACTAATGGTAACCAATTGTGGTGAGCTCCCGTTTCAAGAACATTCATATAAGAGAGGGGTCAAGTTGGATGGTCGCAGAGGCGATTTTTGTTTTAGTTCCATTTAAAAACGGGAACACTTACAAACTTGAAAATTGGTATGTTTATAGTGCATAAGCTATAAAATAACAACAAATAATAAAATTTGGTCAAGCGCGTGTCGGACTAAAAAAATCTAGCACATTAACTTACTGAAATTTCAACTAATACCACCACATAATTATGTTTATGTGGTGGTACGGAACCCTCAGTGCGCGAGTCCGACTCGCACTTGGCCGGTTTTTTTGAATATAAAATCGCGCCATTGCTCGCGTACTTCTTTGATGTCACTGAATAAAAACCCGTAGTTGACGCTTTTTCGATCAGGCTACGGATCTGACGCGACATCTGACGCGAGTTTAACATTTTTTACCCATCTAAAAAAGTGTTGGTACCGCTAAAGAAGTTTTCACTTCAAAACTTAACATAGCATATTTGATATGGGAGATCAATTTAGAAGCATGAAAGTAGAATGAATGCAGTGGAAATGAGAGCGCTAAGGAGTATGATTGGTGTTAAATTGAGTGACAGGATTAGAAATAGTGTGATAAGAGAACGGTGTGGCGTAAAAGAAGACGTAGTGACCAAAATCGAGAAAGGAATGCTGAGATGGTTTGGTCATGTAGAGAGGATGAATGAACGAAGACGGACGAAAGAGATCTACCAGGCGAGAGTGAATAGAAACGTTGGAAGGGGAAGGCCTAGGCGAACGTACCAGGACCAAATTCAGGACGTTCTGAATAAAGGCCAGGTTAAAAGTACCCTAATCCGACGAGCATGTATGAAAGGATTGATGAAAGTACAGGAAGCAAGGGAAGTATGTCAAGATCGTAGCAGGTGGAGGACTGTGGTCTCTGCCTACCCCGACGGGAAAGAGGCGTGATGTTATGTATGTATGTATGTATGTAATTTAGACATGAATTAGAATAAACATCTTCTTCGTCATTCCAGCGGGCATTCCAGAAAAATTGTGCAACGTTGTAACGAAAAACATGTCCCTTTAAAAGCTTCGTAGTTCTAAAGTTTAAAACGATGTCAAAAAAAGAATTACCAACAGTGACTAGCGCACAGAAAAATAAGGGTACTTAGAAGGAGGATTAAAGAAATAATTCGTCACAAGGTAGCGAAGGCGTCGTTCTATGGATTTGACAGGTTATTTTGAATATTTCCTAGTGATCATTGATAATTTGACATAAAAAATTGGGACATGTTGGCAGATGTCATCCCATAGTAAAATAAATTAGCAAGGTATCTATTCCGAGCGAAGCAAGGAGGTCCGAAATCTTTGGACTAGCGTACCAACCAACGACACTTAAAAAAGATTGACAGACGTAAGGAAATCTCCTTATTAGTCTTTTTTATGTTACAAGTGAGCAAACGAGCAGGTGGGCCACCTGCTGGTAAGTGGGCTTCAGCGCCCATAACACCCACTGTCTTATTAGTGACATACTTTGACGCTAATAAGATAGCAATGTGCGTTGCCCACCCTGGGAACTAAGATGTTATGTCTCATATGTTACCCACACGATATGATGATGATATGCCAGTAATTTCACAAGCTCCCTTACCCTTCAAACCAAAACACAGCAGTGCAAACAGTGCTGTTTTACGGCAGAAAAAATTAAGGGGGTGGTACTTCCCCAGGCGGACTTGGCAAAAAAGCCCTACCACCTCCCAAAAGCCTGCACTTAAAGTTTCCAGAATATTATAATATTGATATTGATCGATAGCAAGCGCTAGTATGGTACTCAAGTAAGGTAAGTCAGTAACATTTTACCTAGAGCTGTTCTCTAGAACAGTTTTTAAATTTGAAAATATTTAAAACTGCCAATTTTAACATTCCAGTCAGGCCTACGTTTACGACTCCGCGATCTGTTATCCGGGTGTTCCTACCAAATTTTTACTTTTATACGGCCGTAAACCAGCTGTTACTTTTATATCGCTGTTATACAGCAATTTGTTTTTATATTGTGAGTAGGGTTGTGGGTCAAGGACGATACACCTTGAGAGTGTATGGATGAGTCTGAGGCGTAACAAGAGGGTTATGCGGTAGTGCTCCTCTAAGCTAAAGTTATTTTTGTACAAGCAATATATTTGTAATTGTGTTCTAGAAAACGGCTCTTTTAGATAAATTTATGTTTACGGTGGTGAAAAATTATTCGAGCAAAATGTTAGTGTATAAGTGGTGTAAAATAAGATGAAGTGACCAAAATCGAGAAAAGGATGCTGAGATGGTTGATGATGCAGTTTAAAAAATGACAAGACAGCAAAGCGCGTTGCCTACCCTGAGAACTAAGATTGTGTGTCTCATGTGCCAGTAAACTCAAATAAATAAAAATAAAAAATCTACTTACTGTCCTTACTTAGTGACCGACCCATTTTGTATCGGAAGTTGAAAATTTTTCGTGTTAGCAAAGTCGTAGAACAAAAGTTGTTGCTTTTGACCTCTGTAAAGTGTGAAACTCTGAAACTGTGAGGTGGGCATACGCATATCAGGTCCAAAAAAATAATATAACGGAGCATCACTTGAGAACCAGTCAACCGCTTTGGGTAATTAGTTTTTGATTGTATTTTTATTTTAAGGACAATGTTTGTATGAAAAGAAAAATCGGAGCATTTTCCCGGAAAATCACGTAATCGGCAAAACTGAAAGAACTTTTTCCTACAGGATTTATGTTTGACGGAAACGGTTCTATGCGTGCGAAGCCGCAGGGCAGGACGCATATTATGTGTGCTCATCCTCTCTGTTGATAAGACAAACAAGAAGTATGGCAAGAAACGGCAAAATAAACATAATTAACTTTGTACCACTCAACTTTGTATAAATAGACTTTAGCAAGCTTTAATACAGCACTTGGAAGCATTGGTGAAATTACAACCTGTTAGAAAAAGTCTAAATATTAGGTCATGAAACTAAACTAAATTTCCTTTGGAATAAAGGTTTTTTTAATGTGACAAGTGAGCAAGCGAGTTTATGGGCCACCTGATGGTAGGAGGTCACCACCGCCCATAGCGCCTACTGTCTTATTAGTAGCATAGAGTAATATATATAGTAGCATAATTGACACTAACAAGACAGCAAAGCGCGATGCCCACCCGGAGAACTAAGATGGTGTGTCTCATGTGCCAGTAAATTCAAATAAATAAAAATAAAAAATCTACTTAGTGTCCATGGTTAGTGACCACTTTACTTGGGGAGTCGAAAACATTTTGTGCGTTGTTAGCAAAGTCGTAGAACAAAAGTTGTTGCTTTTGACCTCTGTAATAAGGTGGGCATACGCATGTCAGGTCCAAAAAAATAACTTTGTATAGATCGCGCACCGAGGGTTCCGTACTACTTAGGTAAAAATACCGTCTTAGACAGGGACGTGCAGTCGCGCAGAAGTATATTAAATGCGCGCGAGTCTGGTTTATACGATAGAGCTAAAACAAAAAACACTTTTCTTGTTTTTAACTTTTCATTGTTTTTATTATTTGTTCGGTAATCAGCTAACGTAGCACATATTCTGTGAAAATCTCAACTTTAAATTAAGGCAGATTACCTAACAAATAATAAAAATTATAAAAAGTTATAATAAAAATTATAAAAGTTAGTTAGTTGGTGTCGTAAAAAATAAGAGGGATGTTTTTTTTTGTTTTAGCTCTATCTCTTTCTATAAGCGTGCTATGTTTATAGGGCATAAGCTATAAAATTACAACAAATAATAAAAACTGGGTCAAGTGGGAGTCGGATTCGTGCGCATATAATACATTTCTGTGCGACGTTTTTAGGGTTCAGATACCAAAATGGTAAAAAAAGGAACCGTTATGGTGCGACTTTGTCTGTCCGTCTGTCTGTCACACCTGTATATCTCAACCACCCATTCTATCGACTTGAAATTTGGAATAATGTTAGAATATGTTTTCAAGTTATGATGAAAAATGACAAAAAAATATAACCCCCACCCCCCCTAAAAAGTAAAACGATCTTCTTAAATTGCACAGTTTTTTAGAAATTACAAACGATTGTTAACCTTGTTTTATTTTTTGTTTGTTCTCATGTAAATGACGTAAATCTCTTTAATGAGAAATAAAGTATCTTTAAACCTAATCACAGTTTACACAATACAGTTCCACCGACTTTTCTGTCAAAGCGGACAAATTAAAAACTTAAAGACGCCACTTCTACAACTGACACCAAATTGACACAATGCGATAGTGTACAGCAAAACCGACGCCTGAGCAGATAAATTGGTGGCAGTGTATTCTTCTACAGTGTGACCACGATATCTGTTCATCATCATCATCATATCAGCCGAAAGACGTCCACTGCTAGACATAGGCCTCCCCTAAAGATCTCCATGACGACCGGTCCTGCGCTGCTCGCATCCAGCGGCTTCCCGCGACCTTGACCATATCGTCGGTCCACCTTGAGGGGGCCTGCCAACGCTTCGTCTTCCGGTACGTGGTCGCCACTCTAGAACCCTCAGGTATCTGTTCAGGTGGTCAAAATTGGAACTTTTTATTATTATTAAATCCTCAGTCGATGAAACTTTGCTGGGGTATTAGTACACTACATGAGACAAACCTCATATGAAAAAATCCAAACAAAATCGGTACTTTTCATTTTTCCATACAAAAATTACAAAAAAATTACGAAAAAATTTTTTTGGAAAATTTTTTTTGGATGTTTTTAATTCACATTTAATAATGATTCTTTATCATCCTGTCAAATAAAATCTGCCTGAGAAATTAATGTTGGGGTCAACTGCTTCGTTGCCTACACTACGCTGTTAAATGCACAGATATTGTGTCACACTATGGCGTTTTATAACATCCCATGAAACGTCCACTACAGGACTCCAGAATTCTACCTATTGCTGGAAAAATGTGAAGGGGAAGTACCATAGTCACCTCGCTTGTTAGCGTTACGGCTGGCACCATAGACCGCGATTGTAGGTGACCGCAGTAAGTAAGATGTTAGATATAAAGGAGGATGCTGCTGCCCATCCTCTAGTTAACCCTTAGTCGCCTCTCACAACACCCACGGGTATGTATGGGTTGGTACTGTTCTTTGCCGGCACCACACGGGACGTTTATGGCGTTTACGATTATAGAAAGCCACTTGTCTAAGTAGACAAGTGGCTTTCTATAATCGTATACGCTATAGTAAAATAGAATGAAACTGCATAAAACATTAGCGATATACTTAATCAAAATTAGCTGTCACGCTACATTTCGTTAGCATGTGTCATCTCATATATTTTCATTTTATTCTACTGGCCTTTGCGATTATAGAAAGCCACTCGTACGTCCTCTGTATTTTTCCCTTATTTTTCCGCAGTCTACGCTCCGTTTCACTCAGAACAAAAAAGTGTCAAGGGAAGATTTCCCGCTTCCTCGGAATATTTTGACGTCGCGTCGAGCGCTTTTATTTACTAATATTAATCTGGCCGCATTATCTGTTCTGTAAGTAATGAATGTCTGTCGGGTGACAATCTGGATGGAGCTATTTTGGAATTGGTAGCATTTTATTGGTTTGTTGACTGTTTGGCATCTGTAAGAGTATAAAGAAACAAACATACTTTCACTTTAATATCACTGATCTCTATAACTCTGTTATAGATTTAACGTATTTTTTCGTTACAAAGTGCTGAATGAAATGTCTACAGCACTGATGACGACATTACATGTTCTGTGGTTTTAGTACAAAAGAGACAGATTTTGTAAACTCTGTGTAAACCATTGACGTAAGAAAAACGCTGCGCTTCTACCCCCTGGCGTAGTTTCCAAAATCTTTGGTGTAAACTATACTAACTCCTTGGATTTTGTTATTTTTGTCTCTTTCTGTTTCCTGTTTGTATATACCTACATATGCAGAGAGGAGGTAAATCTCTTCAACATAAAATCCCATAAAACGTCCACTACAGGACAGGGAGCTCCCTCCAGAATTCTAGCTTTTGCTGGAAAAATGTGGAGGGGAAGTACCATAGTCACCTCGCTTGTTAGCTTTACGGCTGGCACCATGGACCGCGGTTGTAGGTGACCGCAGTAAGTAAGATGTAAGATATAAAGGAGGATGCTGCTGCCCATCCTCCAGTTAACCCTTAGTCGCCTCTTACGACACCCACGGGTATGTATATCTCTTACGTCTGTGGAAATACGGGGAGCGGGCTCTCTGGTTTCGGACGTTTGTAGCGTAGCGCTGGTTCAAATATAAATTCAAATTACCATATTATTCATAATATTCATTAGTCATTAAATTAATTAAAAATTCAATATTTCTTATCATCATCATCATATCAGCCGAAAGACGTCCCCTAAAGATCTCCATGACGACCAGTCCTGCGCTGCTCGCATCCAGCGGCTTCCCGCTACCTTGACCAGATCGTCGGTCCACCTTGTGGGGGGCCTGCCAACGCTTCGTCTTCCGGTACGTGGTCGCCACTCTAGAACCCTCACGCCCCATCGGCCATCGCTTCTTCTTGCGATGTGCCCTGCCCACTGCCACTTCAGTTTAGCGATTCTCAGGGCTATGTCAGTTACTTTAGTTCTTCTGCGGATCTCCTCATTTCTCATATTCCTTAGCATTAAGTATAAGTAAGCTATTTTAAATATTATTATTCAGCTTATACTGGTTTTGTTTCTAAGTGCTTGCTGCCGTACGTACTAAGACACACCGTGGCCTAGTAAACTACCGTAGAGGGTGATGTTTTCTGATCATTTCGGTGGCACCCTCGTCCAAAGTTTGTAACATATAACTGAAAATAGCATTCTTCTTGTTTTCGAGTCAATGGCAAAACTGACTATAAAAGCCTAAATAGCGTAAATTGTTAATTACCTAGGCACGTTGGTAAAACCGGAACAAATGCTGCTGAAATTGACACTTTTTGACTCGTTGCTCAAGCAGTTAATAGTTTGTAAAAAACTAAGGGAAATCCATTTTGACGGAAATTTATTCAGTTCTATCGTCCTGGTCACCCTAATTATTTCCGTACTTTTTAACTCTGCGCTAGAATATTTGCATCAGTGCAACAAGCAGCACCCTCCTGTCAAAGTCATCTACGAGTATGTTCAGATCCCTGACCTTCATGAATAGAAAGAGCCTGATCTGAATCCACCCACCTAGCACACCACCGTGATAGACCATGGTATATAATAATATGCCACGCGCACTCTCAATACTATTTCATTGAGTGTCAGCTAGGTCATATGATTGATTACGTTCGTAATATGGCTCTGCTTTTCATCATCATCATCATATCAGCCGAAAGACGTCCACTGCTGGACATAGGCCTCCCCTAAAGAACTCCATGACGACCGGTCCTGCGCTGCTCGCATCCAGCGGCTTCCCGCGACCTTGACCAGATCGTCGGTCCACCTTGTGGGCCTGCCATGCTAGACTTTAATCGTTAGCAATTGCAAGGAGGGAATATACCGACCATGCTATTTTTTGAGTAATTTCGAGTGAAAGAGAAATTAAATAAAAATCGGTGATAGACTCTAAAAAAGTGAAATATATTTTTTAATAATCATAAATTATTGTATGATTAATAATTAACTTATTATATTGTAAGAATTACTAATAATATTCAAGAGATGGTTCATAGACGCAAGTATAATCCTCAAATACAAACCCCAATCTAGCCAACTAAGAGTGGAATTAATAAATCCCTCTCAAGTGTGAAATAGCACTCAAGATGAGATCTTGAGAGCCATCCCCTTGCTTTTTTTCTGCCGTGAAGCAGCAGTGTTTGCACTGCTGTGTTTCGGTTTGAAAGGCAAGGGAGCCAGTGAAATTACTGGCACATGAGAGATACCATCTTAGTTCTCAAAGTGAGCATTGCGCTTTGCTGTCTTATTAGTGTCAAAATATGCCATTAATAGGACAGTGGGTGCTATTGGCGGTGGTGACCACTTACCATCAGGTGGCCCACTTGCTCGTTTGCTCACTTGTAATATATAGATACCTCGCACTTGAAAGGGATTCATTAGTACGACCTATACTCACACATTGGATCCTAAGCGCAAGCATAATCCTTAAATACAAACCCAATCTATAATATGCTCAATCCAAGGTACAAGCTCTCTATAAGTTCCTTTTCTGGCAGGGTCTAATCAGCTAGATTGGACGTGACAATGCTCAATTCGTGGCGGAAGTGAAGACGGGTAATTGGGATCACGTCCGCGGGGAAATCTATGGGCCGCGATGGAACGGCTTAGCGGTGTTAAAAATACGAGTAACAACCGTTCTCTTAATAGCGGACTTAAACTGGACAACCTTAACAAGCGCTGGCATAAGGTCTATCTCTTCGATCATAAATGTCAAGTAACGAAAGGGCTTTTTGCAAAGTCTGTTTGGGGAAGCACACCTGCTCACTTGAACTAGTTTATTAGTATTATATGATCCCGTGTGGTGCCGACAAAAAATAGTACCAACCCATACATACCCGTGGGTGTCGTAAAAGACGACTAAGGGTTATAAACTGGAGGATGGGCAGCAGCATCCTCCTTTGTATCTTTCATCTTACTTACTGCGGTCACCTACAACCGCGGTCCATGGTGCTAGCCGTATCGCTAACAAGCGAGGTGACTATGGTACTTCCCCTCTCTATTTTTCCAGCAAAAGCTAGAATTCTGGAGGGAGCTCTCCATGTCCTATACTCGTAGTGGACGTTTCATGGTATGTAATGATGATAATATGATCTGTGTTTGAACATAAAAACAGAGACGTAACAACAAGCTCATTTTCGGTGCTTCGAAAAGCACGTTTAACCGTTGCTTCCAGCTTCAAAGCTTAATAAAATAGTCTTTTGACAGGGTTAGCTAGATTAGGCATGCCACTGCCATAATAAAGTTAATGAGTCAGTTTGATAAACTTGGCAACAGTAGAACTAGGCATACATTTTAACCCTTGATTGGGCAGACGTATGCAAACTTATTGTGCGGAATGGACAGAAGGTACATATTTCCCACATAAACTAAGGCATGTGGAAGCTCTATTCCTATTGCCCATACCAATTTTTTTTTATGTTATATTTTTCACCGAGGCCCGCAAAATGTCAAATGCTGGGTGGGAAATATATTACTTTTACCTAATTAAGGGTTAATTAGATAAAATACCTAACTACTTGACAATATAACACCGAGGCTCCACAAAATATTGCTTAGACTTTTGTAGATACGAAATATAAATCTGTACATTCCTGACTCACATGTTATGAAAAGGCACAAGAATGAGATGATACATCATCCAGAAACACAAATTACATACCCCGAATAAAGGGCTCTACACACCAAAGCTGTCGGTATCATTGGCCTAGCTTTCATCATCATCATCATAACATCCCATGAAACGTCCACTACAGGACAGGGAGCTCCCTCTAGAATTCTAGCTTTTGCTGGAAAAATGTCGAGGGGAAGTACCAGAGTCACCTCACTTGTTAGCGTTACGGCTGGCACCATGGTCCGCGTTTGTAGGAGCCCCGTGTGGTGCCGGCAAAGAATAATACCAACCCTTACATACCCGTGGGTGTCGTAAGAGGCGACTAATGGTTATAAACTGGAGGATGGGCAGCAGCATCCTCCTTTGTATCTAACATCTCCCGGCAGCTTTGGTGTGTAGAGTCCTTAAGAATGATGAGCATTCCTCTAATGGACGGGGATGTTATACGTAAATTTTTCTTTTTGGCGTGGAAAGGATTTTGTTAAAAGAGTTTTTTATCTACCTTTAAAGAGGTATGGAAATTACCTCAAACATCATCATGTCGTATGGGTTGCAAGGTCGATGACCGATCTCACAAGGAGTTAGTAAACTATACTAACTCCTTGCGATCTCACATACCCTAGTGTCAGATTTGTTGAGCTATCAGTTGTCTCTGACATGGCTCGACCAAGGAGGTTTTAATCCACGCTAAGCGACATAGATGATATCGCAAACCTCAGAACAAAAACCTCCTTGCTTCGCTCGGAGGTCAAATTTATTTGTCGCAAACTAAGGGTATTCCAGAAAGTAGTGTCGATCCAAATTACCCCTACTCTACTCCCCCCTCCTTCCACTGGAGTACCCCTGGGGATACTTCACTTTTTAGCTTCGACTTGAAACTACTTTCTAGGGATACCCTTTATATAATCTTGAAAAGTACTCTGTTAACAATTAGAGGGTAGGAATGATTTCAATCGTCAACACCAAGGAATATAGGTTCGAAAAAAGGCAGCAACCCTTTTAGGCCTGTCAAATTTAGTTTAGTTTTAGTTCGTGTCTGCCAGAATCGACACCACTATCTAAGTCAACACGGCAGTCTTTAGTTCGATATTAAAACAGCATTTTACTTGTAAATTTGAAGGGAAATACATTTATGCAAGTTCGTAAAGGAGTTTTTTGCGTATCAATGGCAATCTTCAGTTACATGAACTGCATTTGGTGTGGCCGAGGAAGAAACGAGCCTCCCGAGTGTCGTACGAAATCAGTCCTGGGCCGTAAACAAGCAGCTTTTATTATCGAAAACGCTAGTAGAAAATGAAAATGTATGGGATTGACATTAGCTAACGAAATGTTGCGTGACAGCTAATGTCAAACCCTCATATTTTTATTCTATTAGCGTTCTCGATCTTTGTCTTTCAATAATAGAAAGCCACTTGTCTCTAGGCCCTATAGGTAGCAAGAGTAAAAATGAGTAAAATTATTCTTCGATATCTAGGCTCTGTACCACAAAACAACGATAGGGCCACTCCAACCCAACTCGCATGGACTTCACAGCCCTGTGCTCTGTAGGTACTGGGCGCTACCCTGGACAAGCAACAAACCCTTGTCGCTTCTTGGTAAATCCTTTCCTCTGATGGCAACGTACAAAAACGCAGTATATTCAGGTCTCAAAGACAAGTTTGTCAGCAGAAGAATATTTTATAGGAACTTATACTCCAGTAAAAATACGGTTTAGCAAAACATTAAATGCTAATAGCTACTTTTTTGTGTATATCGTATTTAAATATGATGTTAAGACGCAATATTTACGAGTCCACCTATAATTTAAAGCGGAATATTTTTTTCGAATAACAGCTAAGGCAAAAATAGTAATAGACAATTATATACTTTATATCATAGATCAACGTATACTTTACATATAGGCATCAAAATCCACCATAAATATATTTAAAAATATCAATTTATTTCATAATATAAAATCTCCACTTATTTTTACATATAAGGGCCAATAAAGTCGAGGTAAAATAATAGCAATAAACTGAGCTAAACTCAACCTTTTTAAATGTAAGTGATTCTTATATATATTCACAAAAATGCCATACTAAATAAAAAAAAAGTATTTTGTAATCGCTGGTTTATGATGATTTTGTAAACATTTATGTTGGATTTGCCAAAAATGTGATTATATAGCACTATTTAAATTATTAGAAAGCAAAACGGATGCATTACTATTTTTGGTTGCGAAGATAAGCTGTATTTAAATTTCGTGCTATAAAAGTTAAAAAATACAAAAAAGCTAATATTTTTAGGTGGATTCATGTATAATATGAAATTCTGAATATATAGCAAGCCGTAAATAAAAAAAATAATCTATTAAAATTTTTTTCCGAAATTCCATATTTTTAATGTTTGGACGGCAAAATAAATAAATAAATGAAGTAAATTTAGGTGGATTCCATTAAAAAGCTTTACACAGAAATATAATCTATCGATCTGAAAAAGAATCACGGCTATTATCAATTATTTCCGTTTCTCCATACAATCTCTCGTAATTTTACTGGAGTATTAAACGGAATGCTATGAAGCTCTCCTGAAACGTAGAGTTTTTAAAGTACCTGTCCCAGCTACAAATACTGATTTTGCCAGTCGTTTCTCCTCTTTCTTGTTTCCGTATATTTATAAAAAAACCGGCCAAGTGCGAGTCGGACTCGCGCACTGAGGGTTCCGTACCACCACATAAACATAAATGTATTAGTTGAAATTTCAGTAAGTTAATGTGCTAGATTTTTTGAGTCCGACTCGCGTTTGACCAAATTTTATTATTTGTTGTTATTTTGTAGCTTATGCACTATAAACATACCAATTTTCAAGTTTGTAAGTGTTCCCGTTTTTAAATAGAACTAAAACGAAAATCGCCTCAGGGACGATCCTACTTGACCCCTCTCTTATATGAATGTTCTTGAAACGGGAGCTCACCACAATTGGTTACTATTAGTTGTGAGAAAAGTTGTAATATTTAATGATTTCAGACTTTTCCCATTATTTGTACTGTGAGACCTATCTTCTTGCCAAATTTCATAATATTAGGTCAACGGGAAGTACCCTGTAGGTTTTGCATTTTTGAATAAATGTATGGAGATGAGGACATAAAATGCCATATCTTTTGATTGCGTCGTTGTAAAAAATTAAAATTTTCAGATCTTGTGTGGTTCATAGATCCTAATATATGGTATTAATTTCAACCTGATACCTTTACCCGTTCGTGAGATAAAGGGTCTTGACAGACAGACAGACAGACAGACAGACGGACAACAAAGTGATCCTATAAGGGTTCCGTTTTTTTCCTTTTGAGGTACGGAACCCTAAAAATGGTGGGAATGTTTGATATAAAAAGCCTGTCGGTACTTGGAGCTCAAATTAAAACTAGAAGCTCAATCATGAAGTGGACGTATGTGGAAACTGGAAACTTCTTGAAAGATGTATCTTAACGCATACACACACACACATTAATACACCTACTAACACTGCACATACATACTCATAGTCTCACACACACTCTCATATTTCTTATGTTGTAATAATTTGATATTTTTACTTTAATATTATGTCATTTAATTTTAGTAACTACCTAATAACTTAAATTTCTTAATTATAATGTGAGAGTCCTGTTAGTAACAACCTGTATTGATACCCACGACACATTCTTAGCCTAGTGTAAGTACCAACGAAAATCTTTTGTATTCTCTGGGACCTTTTAATAAATTATTTTGTATTTTTTGTATTTTGTATTAAACAAGCTCCGAACCAGATCAGAGATAGCTATAATTTTGCTCCGCCTTAGAGGAAACACCCCCACAACAAAATACGTGAATCTTTCCTACCACTAAAACTTAATCAAAAATATAAACGCTGTAGTAAAACCATATTATGGCGATACTACCAACATTCTGCATCTTCTTTGAACATAAAAATGATGAGTTTTTTATCAAAACTCTCGTGGACATCTTAATGCTCTTTAAAACTGTTAGAGCACACATTACATGGCACAAAACCATGTCTGGAAGAGATCTCGATTTAGCGATAAGACACCCTTTCTCCAGACTCCCTTTATGCGCAATAAAATTTGCAATAAAAAGGGATTTTATCTAATATTACTGACATTGCTGCCAGCTCCGAATATTTGTAGATGTTATTCCCTTTAACAAATGGTTAAACACGGACGGGGAATGTTTGGCCCATTATTTACAACAGTAACATATTATGCATGCTTCATTAACTCGTAGGACTAATGGGTTTAGTTTTTCACTAAAGGAGACGTTTCAGATTACTATGGGACCCCGGCCATGTATTTTTACAGGTGAGATAAGATAAGATAAAAGTACATATTGGTTTGCATAAATACAACTGTATCAACTGACACTAAATACATGACCAGAACTTCTTTATTTTTTTGATTTTTGTTTAATTCAGTTAAGTAATTTTGGCCCCCCCTAGTGGTACTTATAACAAAAACGTAGAGCATTCTGAACAACTTTACTTCAGCCGAGAATGGAAATTAAATTCGATAGAGAATCCACATCCAAATTATATGTGATCAAACGAACTTCTGGAATGAAGTTCGATCAATATTATATGAGTTAGCTTCATTCGAAGATATAAATATATACACAATGTAGTTTCTTTAACTATTCAGGTAACATACGCACGCTTTTAGAGTAATAAGAATCGATTTTTTAATCGATATCAAAAAAACGACACTAATTTTATCGATACTATCCCGCCTTACAGGTTGCCACACTCAGAGCTCTCATTCTTTAGAGACATCATACGAAACTTCCTATGGGTTAAGGGAGGGCGGGTCTTTATATCTTCGAATGAAGCTAACTCATATAATATTGATCGAACTTCATTCCAGAAGTTCGTTTGATCACATATTATATTTCGTAGCTTCATTCTTCAGATATAAATATATACACAATGTAGATGTTTAGAGTAGGAAGTTTCGTGTAGCAAGTAAGTATATTAAGTGTAATTTTAGTTTACTAGATTAAATAAAAGAGTATTTATTTTTTAATCAATTTGAGTTTTATTTATCAACATAAATATTTACTTCTAAGATTATTTATTCATTCTTAGTCATTGTTGCTTTCACTGGAATCACTTTGATAAGCAAATACTGATTTAGCAAAACTTGAATCATTACAGACAGGACGCTGATAAAACCTAGCGAACGTCTCTGAAGATTTAGTCCAGCCAGCAGCTTTACGTATTGCGTCTAGTGAAGCACCAGCAACGCGTGCGGCGGACGTGGACGCATGCCTCGTGCTGTGCGCGCTGTAGACGGACACGTCAACGCCGCTCGCGGATAGCGTCTGCTTAATCCATCTGCTGATGGACTGAGCAGAGGCCACCTTATGAGGCCGTTTGTATGTAAGGAACAAGTTAAAAGTTCCCACTGGTCTCAATGGTTCAGTTACTTCTAAATAGTCCATCAAAATGGTGGCTGGACAAATCTTTTTGTTTTGTTCGAAGTAAGGTAGAAACATAATCGGCTGTTCTCGGCCAGGTGCCGAAGTCTTAATCAGGTCAGAAATAATAATTTTCACCCCACCAGTACTCGATATCACATTATTTATTTTTATGAGTGACAGTGTTTGCACCCTTTGTGCAGTACACAAAGCCAATAGGACAGCTAATTTTTTAGTGATTTGTTCTATCGGAAGACTTTTGTTCGGATACCAATTCGATACGAAATTAATCACAATTTGAGGATCCCACGTAGCCGAATATTTAGGGATAGACGGTCTTAGTCTATAAGCCCCTTTCAAAAGTCTTTTAATCTGACCGTCTTCACTTACTTCGCTTCCTAACAGGAAGGAGAGTGCAGAGCGGTGTGTATTGAGAGAGCCATAAGCAAGTCCCTTATCAAACTGTTCAGTCAAAAAAAGAAGCACTTGTGATATCGGAGCTTCTAAGGGATGAAGATTATTATTTTTACAAAAAATCCACCACGACTTAAAAGTAGCATTGTACTGCAGTAAAGTGTTTTGTGCAAGGGATGCTATCATCAATTCCAAGGCAGCCGATGGAGTTCCTCTTTTAACAAATGCAAGCCGGATAACCTCGCTACAGCCAGGGTATTCTCTTTGAAGAACTGGCGACGCGTCCTGAAAGAGGAGTAAGGAAGAGCGTTAACGGGGTCTAGATATAAGATATCTGATTTAAGCATACTTGTTAAAAGAGGAAACCAAGGCTGGGAAGGCCAGTAGGGGAACACAAATATCCCCTCTGCTTGATCATTTAAAATCTTTTGTAAGCATTTCAAAATTAGCGGGAAAGGTGGAAACGCGTAAAAGTACCACCGATTCCAATTTAGAGTGAACGCGTCAACTACGAACGCGTCTGGGTCTTGTTTCCATGAGACATACGTCTCGCACTTAGCATTGGTGCGAGAAGCGAAGAGATCTATTTCAGGGTGTCCTAGTGTTTCCTGGATACCTTGATACACCTCGTCAGACAACGACCACTCAATATCTGGATTAACCCTTCGTGACTCTTCGTCCGCCTCTACATTATCTTTCGTATTGATATAGGCAGCGAAGAGCCAAATTCTCCGCTTCTCACACCACTGCCATATAGTCTTAGCCAGGTCATTAAGGTGGGGGAATTGAATTCCCCCCATCCTATTAATGTAACTTATCGCTGTTGTATTGTCCACACGCAACAATATAGTACAATTGTACAAATCCTTTGCAAGGCATTTTAGACTAAGATAAATAGCCATAAGTTCCAGGTAATTGATGTGAAAACTTTTTTCACATTCTTTCCAGCTTCCGTTGACTCTATTTTGATTACAGTACGCACCCCACCCGGTCAAGGATGCGTCTGTGAAGACTTCTAGATCAAAATTTAAAGGACCAATCAAATTCTTTGCCGAGTTTATGTTTTTTACCCACCAAGCTAGATCGGGTAAAATTACCTCCGCAGGACGAAATTTAGCCTCATAGTTTTCATATTTTAAGAGCGCTAAATACTTCTGCCTCTCTAGAAGTTTTGTATAGCACCAACCATATCTCACAGCGGGGCAAGCTGCTGTTAATGTTCCAATCAGGTGAGCAAAGTCTCTGATTGTGCATGAAGGTAAAGACTGAAATCTTTGTAACAAACGTGCTATATTGTTGCGTTTGTCTTCTGGTAAAGAAATGGACATATCAAGAGAATTGAAAATGAAACCCAGATATTTGCATGATTGTTTGGGTTCAAGGTTACTCTTTTTATAATTTATTATAAAGCCTAGGCATTCAAGCAATTGAATGGTTTCTCGAACATTATTTAAGCATTCATAATAATCTTGACCAATACAGAGAATATCATCAAGATATACTACAGATGTGTAACCGCGTGAACGGAGGTAAGTCATAACTTCTTTCATTAACTTAGTAAAGGTACGGGGGGCTACAGAAAGGCCATAGGGCATAGCGGTGAATTCGTAGGTAAAAATTCGACCATTCACATCTTCAAAATTGAACCTTAAGTATTTTCTGTCATCCTTTGAGATCGGAAGAAGTAGGTATGCTTCTTTTAGATCTATAGAAGCCATATAGTTCCCTTTTGCTATTAACTTTGCGGCTGTTCTGTAGTCCTCCATTTTAAAGTGTAACCGGGGAATAAATTTATTTAAAAGTTTTAAATTAAGAATGAATCTTTTACTTCCGTCAGGTTTAGGAGCAAGAAAAGTTCTTGAAATAAATTGATCTTCACGTGGTTCACATTGTACAACGGCACCTAACTCGACCAAATGTTGGATAGCGAATGCCATATCTTTTCTCTCTGTATTAGAGAATGTATTTCGAGGTGGTGCACCTTGATGAATCTCTGTATTAAAGGGTATAGATAAACCGTTCTTTACCCAGTTAAGTATGGTTGAATTATTTGTAACAGCAGGCCAACATTTGTAAAAATGCTGTAATCTACCAGCATGACATACCGAAATTAATTCCGACGAGCACCTCGCTTGCTCTGGCTGCTGTTCCTGGTCGGCGGTGCTGGTGGAGCAGGGGCTGGCTTGTAGGTCGATGACGGGGTCTTCGGCGCTCCTCCCTTCCCCCCCCTGTTCGACGACTGGTGGCGGAAGGGGGCTGTCCAGTTTCCCGGATAACGACTTCTAGTCGTCGATTGCGAAGTTGAAGGAGCAGGCTTTTGAGGCGGTGCGGCTTTTTTAATTTGAAGTCCCTGCTTCTCGATTGCCTTTGAGGCCTTAATCTTGTCGGATAATTTCATTCCGAACAGTGATTCATCTCGCTCAACGTCTTCTACGATTTGAACGAATGCCTTATCTAAGGCAGGTGTAATTGCCTTTATCCGAGCTTGAGTCTCCACAAAATGAAGGTCAGTTAAAACCCTGCAGCTGTCTGATAGCATTTTTATGACCTTTATCTTAGATTCCTTATCCTCGCAACCCGTAACAAGGAACGTAAGGGCTCTGTTGATCGCCGATATTCCCAGGCCTAGTTGTTGTTGGGCCTTTTCGAATTTCTTGTCACGTGCTCTTGCACTCTCTGTAATAGCGGCTGAAATTTCAGGGTTGAGGGTAGGTGCCCTAAGTAATTTACAATTGTCGGGTATTGTAAGTTCCTTCAGTAAGGAATCTTTGTTCTGTGTAGAGAGTCCACGGCGCAAAATAGGCAACCAACGATCTGCAAGATTTTGATGGATATTTTCACCATATGTCGGTTTTTCGTCGGCCGGGTCACCTAAGGCCGTCAAAAATTCGAAATCTATTTCGGGCGCGGCGGGTGTTGCATTTTCAGCAGGATCAGCACTTGGAGACTCGTCTGCTGGGGGCGAACCCGTCGCGAGATTTTCCGTATCGGGACTGATAGGATCGGCCAAAGCATCGGTTGGAATTGGAGCCGAATTTCCGTTACCGGAGTTGTCTGAAACAACGTAGGAAAGGAATATTTATTTAATTTAAGTAAGATATATCGAGAAACATACTTTCAGGAATCAGAAAATTATTCCTAAGTCTTTGTGTTAGCTCACGTCTAACCTCCCGACAAAAGTTATTTAATAAATAAGACCAGGTATTGTCTTCGTGTTAGCTCCCGTCTAACCTCCCGACCTGGTGGGTATTCAAGGTGTTTTTGTGTAAAAAATACCAGTATTTGTCTTCGTGTTAGCTCACGTCTAACCTCCGGACCTGGTACTTAAAATATTTTTGTGTAAGAAAAAACCAGTAACTGTCTTCGTGTTAGCTCTCGTCTAACCTCCCGACCTGGTAGCTACTTAGATATTTTTTATTAAATTACCTTAGTGTTGACTTGCATTCAACCTCTAAGAAAAATTTTTTACTCACCATTTTCTTCCTCTGAGTCTGAATATATTATAATTCGATTACGACGAGGAGGTCGAGGAGGTCGAGGTGGTCGAGGTTTATCACTTTCCTTTAATTTTCGAAGCTTTTCTTCGTAATAACTTATTTTTGCACTATTTATTCTTTTAGACATGATAAATGCGGTAGGCAAAAAAAGAAATAAGTTCCGTTGGAGCGAACGTGCTTACGTTACCACGCACAGAAAAAGAATGAGAGCTCTGAGTGTGGCAACCTGTAAGGCGGGATAGTATCGATAAAATTAGTGTCGTTTTTTTGATATCGATTAAAAAATCGATTCTTATTACTCTAAAAGCGTGCGTATGTTACCTGAATAGTTAAAGAAACTACATTGTGTATATATTTATATCTGAAGAATGAAGCTACGAAATATAATTATAAATCCAATAGTGACTCTGTCTGTCTGTCACGCTTAATGTCTCAACTAATTTAAATATTTGGTTTAAAGATAGTTTGAATCATATGGGAGAAGACATAGCCTACTTTATTCAGAATTCGAATTCGCGACAGAGATCTAAGTTCAATGTAATGTGTTTTATTTATTTAATTAATAGTATAATGGCCAAAGTGCACGCGCTTCTTACAATATTTTTAACACATTTGCGAATAAAAATAAATATAATCTGCTTATCTTTTTTCCGAAGGAAATGAAATATATTTATTATGTAAGGAAGACTACGAATTACGTATTTTTCCTTAGATTTCTACGTACACCCGATCTCTAGGCTTGTGTTTCGTGTCTTAGTATGTTCAACGTTGAGGAACTACACTATTATAATTACGCTGTTTTTAATGTAAAAAAGTCGATACTTATGAAAATAATTACAAAAAATACCACAAATATTTGTAAAAATAGCGCGCGTATTATAATTTGAGCATAAACAGATTATACTTGGGATAGTATTTACCCGCAAATCAAAAAGTCGGAATCAGCAAATCAAAGAAAATCCCAATCGTAATCAAAAATACTGACTGCACTGCAAAATATTTACCGCAAAATGTTATTATTTCCGCAACAATTTGAGTTCGTGACGCATCGCTAATAATATGTCGCATTACAAACGTATAACACGTCGTATTACAAACGGCCCGCTATTATACAAAATGCCGATAAATTTTTAATTCGCGGTTTAACAAAACGGCGCGTTATTCGTTTCTCATAAATTTTAGTGTGGAGGTCCCACGCAAGAAATTGATACGCTTATGGCTCCCAGAAAGTGCTGATGCTTAAACTTCCTTGGTTAAAAATTTCACTTATACATGCGCGTGCCGGAAGAAGTTATTTGTGATAAATGCGCATTACCTTGAAATAAGCTTCTAGTAAAAATTAAAATTTCTTTAACGCTGACATTTTCTTTTATTTGTATAAATCAAGGAGTTAAACTGTACTAACTCCTTGGTATAAATATGTAGCAACGGATTCAAAATAGCCTAAACTTTAGAGAATAAACAAATAAATAAACAAATCTTAAAGTTATAAAATATCCCGGATGTTTCTTTTAAAAGTTTGTTCAGTTCAATTATTTGAGTTTGTGTTTTATCTCTAACACCATGATATTACGTTAAAAGGGTCCAATTTGGGCCCGTCGATCATTGATAGCTTATTGTTTAAAGTTTATATTGTCTACGTTACAATAAACTTGATTCAATAAGCCCTAAATTTTATTCAGAAGACGTTAATAAAAGTTAATTAACGGATTCTTCCATTTGCACCCCGTAGTATCTCTGAAAGGATTCGAAAATTCTAAAGCGAAGACCCGCTAAAATTGATGACAAGAAAAGGCTTCAATGGCCGTCACCGCAGACCTTTAAATAGTATTAAAACACGGACCAAATTTAACTTTTGAAATTAAATTAATGAAACAATTTTCGCAGCGGGCGCACAAAGGGTTGAGTCAAAAATTGAATTAGGGTGGGCCGGGTCGGCCCGTCTTTGAAGATTTAACGGTTAGGTTTGATTTGGGAACGGACAAAAATATTTGCTTTTAGACAAGGTTAAGGTGTCTAAAAAGTTTTTGTAAATAAAGAAGAAATGATGTCACGATGAAATCGTGACTGTAAGGAAATGTTCAATTTAATTTATATGTATACCCAATTTTTTGTAAGGTATTTTTGGATTTAATTTCCACATATGCAGAGTACTTTCAAATGATCCACGAAAGACGTCCACTGCTGGACACAGCTCCTCCCCTATAGATATCCATGACGACGACCGGTCAGGACAGCAGCCGGGCCGGGCAGCGCAGGCGCCGCTCGCAGGGGCTTCAACATATTGTCGTCGATCTACCTCTTGATAGTTTTCCGGTACGATAGTAGTATTATTATTATTGGTTAATAGTAGATTTTACAACAAGTGCACAAAACGAACCATTCTTCCGAGACTTTTAGCAGCCCGAGCCGACGGCGAGGGCTGATAGTAATGTCGAGGATAAAATGGTTTTGTGGACGAGTTATAAACTCTGCTTTTCACTTTGATTGCGACGCGCGCGCGGCGTGGGCGTACTCCACCGAGATTACTTTTTTGCCCTAGTGCACAAAATTCGACTTTGTGCAGCCTATATCCTGCACAAATAAGCACTTTCAGAGCATGAGAAGTGAAAGTACTTTTCACTCCTCCTGGAGGCTTACAATTATTATTATTATTTTAAAGTTATAATTTTTTTCTCTCTTTATTTAAAATAGGTAAATCTACAAAAATTGCACGGGCGCTAAGGGAATGGTCTGTGACTACAGTTGAAATTAGGAACTTCCTAGTGTGACAAGTATTTAATATACTCGTAGCCGCCTTCTGGAGATTGTGAATAAGTCATTTAGGAATATTCAGAGTTTTGAAACTATTTTGCAAGGTTTTGGGGATCACACCGGTTGTCGAGAGAACTATGGGGTCAATATTTACGGTAGCTACATTCCGTTGTGTTTTAGGGTCGAATTGATAAATCCCGCTTAAGTGTGAGATTGTCCTTAAGGGGCATCTTGAGGTGTTGCATTAATTATTAAACAACAATTGAGTAGCTGTCATCGGAGCAATTATCACTTGAGTGTTAAAAACACACTCACTAATTTATAAACGAAACTTAACTCAAAATTGTTGATGCTGTCAAATAGTGAGGAGTATTATTTTGAACTGTCAGTCTCCTTTATTTATTTATTAAGAAAGAAGAAACTTTAAAATGAACATTAACACCATTATTAGAAGCAAAAACAAAACGCAGACATAAATTATTTTAGCTCTTATGATGTTCGACTGAAAGACGGACACTTGAGATTGATATTTGGATAGTTGTTTATTAATTAGCAAGATCTTGAGATGCTAATTGCATCTTGATAATTAAGTCAGCTGACATGGTCTTGGGGAAGATTTTGAGAGGGATTTATCAATACGGGCCTTAGTTTATATGGCAAGATCTTGTATTTGGAGACCTTTTCTGTAATGGTAGACTGGAGGTTATGCGTGTTAGGGACAGCTATATCAATTAAAAAGGCAGTTTTATGTTGTTTGTCATGGAATGTAGGGTCTGTTATTAATAATTTATTTCAAGTTACATTGATCCACATTTTGTAAGTAAAACTGTCATACTATAAATCTTCAAATTCACTATTGTTTTTACATTAACAATAAAATTATTAATTTTTTATTTTGTATGCCTGGTGCATGTGGCTACTGACGGTGAAGCATGTATGGATGGTTTTCAGTACAACTTTACTTACATACATATGTAAGGAAATGTGTACCGAAAACGGAAAGGAAAAATTAAATTCCTCTTCTTTCGACTTGGACGAAGTGCTGGACAATCCACGTTTTGGACGAAAAGCATATTGGACCATTTGCTGTTAGGTCAAACTGAACAACTTTTTCTACGAAACATGTGCTTTTTCAAACGAGCACACAGCTCACCTGATGGAAAGTGTCACTGCCGCCCATGGACACTTGCAACACCAGGCGGTGCTAGTGCGTTGCCGGCCTTTTAAGAATTTGTTAACCTGCTTTTAGGGCTTTCAAAAAACATCGTAACTACTGAGGAAAACCGCAATGGGAAGTTCCTACATCCTACATGTGCGTAAAAGAAACGATCGCGAAAACCACATTGTGTTGCAACGCCAGGAGTCCAAATCATGTGGATGGAACAGCTGGGAAATGAAAAATTTATAAAAATAATAAAAAATTCCAACTCACATACATAATTATAGGCTGAGCGTAAGCTAAGATGCAGACGGCGCAGGGCAGCTGAGAATAGTTTTTTTATCTTTCAGTTTTCTTTGTCATAGAGCGAGAGAGAAGACGCGTTCATCTTACACTCACCCTTATATTGTACGTATATTTAGTACTACATGTGTAGTTTCAAGGGTTCTGTACCCAAAGGACCCTATATTACTAAGCCTATGTTGTCTGTCTGCCTGACAGTCCAACCTCAAAGGCTTTTTTATCCTTTGAACATCACGTGATATGATGATGATAAGGTTTGTGTCCTGTGAACCGTATTAGCCTTTTTTTAAATCGGATTTTTCGTCAATCAATGGCAGTCAAACGTATGAGGAAAACTAATGGTAAAAGTGATAACGACATATAAGTGCAAGTCACAACGGATTTTTATTACCAGCTTCGATAAAGGGCATTGTGCGGAACAAGTTATGGGAACAAGCGGTTAGGATACTGTTTTGTACATACATTCATTGGTACATACATTTATACATACATTAGTTGGTGGTTTTGTACATACTGCATGACCCCCGTACTCCATCATACCTTAAAGAACGTTTCCGATACCACTGTTCCGATTTTTCTCGAGACCTGCGATCCAAAACTGATAATCTTTTGCTAGTTCCATTTACTCGGTCAGATTATTATGAGGAATGTGTTTGGAATGATTTGCCGTCTGATATTCGTCAGTCGAAGTCTCTTGCTGTGTTCAAAACAAAACTACATAATTATTTCCTTAATTAAACTCTTCCATAGTTTGAAACAAGTTTGTATGTATTTTATTTACCTGTATACATTACATTATTACACGTATTCGTTACATTATTTATTTATATTTATTGTATTGCAGTAGCATATTAATATTATAAGTATATTGGCACACTACTACAGTTATCATAAAAACTTTCCTGCATGCAAAGGTTGTCTGGAAGAGATCGCACCTAGCGATAAGACCGCCTTTGTCACCCTAGATTTAAGAGTCTCCTTTTATTGTTAATGTGTTTAGTGTGTGACAATAAAGTATTTATCTATCTATCTACAATATCGGTCAAAAATGTTTTAAACCGAAGTTTTTTTTACACATCGTATTACGACAAGGTTGATTTTAATTGAGTTACCTAGTGTCAAATAATAAGTCAAGTCGGTTCATATAAATTCTTTGGTCGAGTCAAAGTGATGGCGCACCGAGAGGGTTACAAATACAATTTCAGAGGTACCCAATGTGCCAAATTTTGTTGAGTGTTGAACTCAACAAAATTTGAGCAGTTTTAATTTATTGTTGATATTCTAAAGCGCACTAAAAACATAAAAAGTTTAACATTTTATGCAATATAATTTTTACAAAAGAGCTAAAACAATAAATTGTACAGCACTACTACACTTACATACATTCACATCTTTTTTTCCAAGAATACCTTTAAATTAAATATGCACCCAGGTAGATAACCGATTCACGATTCAAATTGTAGAAAATTAATACTAAGTAAAGTACGCCCGTGTGGTGCCGGCAAAGAATAGTACCAACCCATATCTACTCGTAGGTGACGTAAGAGGCGACTAAGGATTAATGAACCAGAGGATGGGCAGCAGCATCCTTCTTTGTATCGTATCATCTTACATACTGCGGTCACCAACAACCTCGGTCCATGATGCCAGACGTAACGCTAATAAGCGTGGTGATTATGGTACTCTACGGCGTTTTTAATTATGTACTAAATGTGAAATACCCAGTACCATTTTTTTTCAAAAGTTTTTTTGTAATTCATCCTGTTTTTTTTGTTTGTGTACAGTTGCCTTTTTCCAATAAATAAATGTGTCTATGTTTTAAAATGGAAGCCGAAGCCCTACGAGATGGACGGACCAGATTACCGAACAGCTGGAGATACCCGTTAGTGCTGCCCTCCATCAAACGGCCGACCGAAATAAATGGAGAGATATTGTTGCCAAGCTGACACGGAGTCACGATCCTCAGTAGTGAGGGAACGATTAAGAAGAGAGAGATGTCTTAAAATGTGTCTCTTCCGCTGTAGCCTCTTGACTCAGTAGTAACTATAATGAGAGAGCGATGAGTCAGTCGGCCGATAATGGTCGCTGGTGTGATCGGTCCGAGATACCAACCCAGAGGGACTGAACAGCTGAGCCTTAGTCACAGTTTCTCAAACTATTAAAGGCCATTCCATTTATTTTTTAATGTTACAAATGAGCAAACGAGCAGGTGGCCCACCTGATGGTAAGTGGTTTACACCGCCCATAGCACCCACTGTCTTATTAGTGACATACTTTGACACTAATAAGACAGCAAAGCGCGTTGCCCACCCTGAGAACTAAGATGTTATGTCTCATGTGCCAGTAATTTCACTGGCTCCCTTACACTTTAGACCGAAACACATCAGTGCAAACATTGCTGCTTTACGGCAGAAATAGGTAAGAGGGTACTTCCCCAGACGGACTTTGCACAAAAGCCCTACCACCACCGAATTTACGACAACGCACGCCACTATCTTAAGTAGCCATGGAGAGTTTTACATACGGACAATTCATTTAATAATGGAATTCTAACACGAAAATACGATCACATTCACAGATTCCCAGTTTTAAAAATACAATGACTCTGTAGTTAGTTAGTTATGTTCGTAAATTATAACAATAACAAATTGAACTAATTGAATAAACCAGACTTAAACGGCGATTCCAATTACAGGGTGGCGCAAAAGTACTGGCACTATAAAAATTTGTTATATTTTTTTATATTACAATTTCCTGTCATTCTAATATTGAAAATTGTGTAGTAAACAAATGTAAAATACACTTAAAATAATCATTGTCCGTTTTACTCCCCAAGAACGTGAAATAATCGTGGACTTATTGAGGGACGCTTTTCCAAGACGTGTCATTTCCGTTTTGGCGATTTGCCTTGGCCTGCAAGATTCAGCAAGATCACGCCATCTGACTTGTCCAGACTTCTTTGTTTGGGGTTATTTGAAATCTCTGGTGAATGTGAACAAGCCACAGACTCTCGCAGCCTAAAAAGAAAACATTCTTCAAGAAATAAGAAACGTGTTTCGTCAAGTTATGGATTCAGATTCAGATTCAGATAATTTTATTCAATGTAGATTCTTTACAGAATACTTATTGAATGTCATGCAGAATACAATGCAAATAGAGCGAGTCTACGAAAATGTCATATATTGGGCTCAAAAGTGCATCATCTCTAAAGGTCACAATTTAAGAGACATCATCTTCAAATCCTAATGGGACGAAATTTCATGGAACAAATTTACATATAAAAAAAAATATTCCAGTTTCCTAAATTAGAAAAGAAGATATAGGGTCATTACTTTTGCGCCACACAGTATATACGTGGGACACTCAGAAATATTTGCGACACTAAAAAAAATTGTTCTACAGGTACATATATTTTTATTAAATCTTTTCAAAGTACTCTCCACCAGCCTCTATACAAAGATTCATGCGTCTGAACCAGTTTTCAAAACACTTTTTCCAGTCCGCCGTAGACACCTCGTTTACAGCCTGCTCGAACGCAGCCAGCGCATCTTCCGGCGACGAAAATTGTATCCCCTTGAGATGATTTTTTATTTTTGGAAATAAAAAGAAGTCACACGGTGCTAGATCAGGGCTGTAAGGAGGGTGACCCAGGAGTTTGACTGGTGTGCTGTCCAGGAAGTCCCTCGTTTTGAGCGCGGTGTGTGCAGGCGCATTGTCGTGGTGGAGCAGTAGTCCGCGGAGCCCTGTGTTTGGTCGCTTGTTGCTCACAACAGAAAAAACTTCTGGTAAACATTTGGTAGTATACCATTCGGCGTTGATGCTTCTTTGATCTCGTAAGGGAATTGAGGCCAAGTGGCCAGTCAAATTAAAAAAGCTGGCGATCAAAATCTTCCCCCCGCTTCGAGATCGCTTCACTTTGGTAGGCGTTGGTTCATTTTGAAACACCCAAACTGTCGACTGGCGCTTGGTTTCTGGATCGTATTGATAAATCCAGGACTCATCACCTGTTACGATGTCGTAAACACGCCGAGACGAGCCTGCTTCAAATTTGTTCAGCATATCACGGCACCATTCCACCCGGGCCTGCTTCTGAGCGTCGGTGAGGTAGTGCGGCACCCAGCGCGATACTATCCTCCTCACGCGAAGATGCCCGTGTAGAATCTCGTGAACGCTTCCCGATCCAATCTTTAATATGTGCTGAATCTCCTGATATGTAATTCGCCTATTATCTTGGATTAAATTTTTCACTGCTAGCACGTTTTCTTCCGTAATAGCCGTCAAAGGGCGACCGCTTCTTTCTTCATCCCCCAAGGTTGGTCGACCGCGCCTAAATTCGTTATACCAACGATACACGGTTGCCTTGGAGGGGCCTTCATCCATAAATGCCATTTGAAGTCTATCGAACGATTCATCCGGTTTCAGGCGACACTTGAAATCGTAAAAAATCATAGCTCTAAAATGTTCCCGGCGCAGATCCATTTTTCAGTAAGACACGATACTTTGAATTGGCTCGCAAAAAATGTGGAGGGAAATTTTGAAAATGGAACACACATATTTTTACTTACAAGTAATCATATTTTCGAAAAAGATTCTGACCGGCCAGTCTCCCATATATAAAAACTATTTTTCGCAATACTTTCTGAGTGGCCTGGTATGTTGACTTTTCGTAGAGCTACGAGCTGCTACGACGTAGCAATTATGTAGCAATAACGAATGAAGTAGGTACTTTTCTCGTATTTGATAGTGCTAATTTTAATGTTTTTTTTATATTAACTTAAAATTTCAAGTCAAGTAAAGTACAACTAAGTATAATTCTGTTAAAAAATATTTCTTTAGGTTCGTCTGTTTTTTTTATATAATATTCGGTAGATATTGCGTGGTATTTTGTGCTTTGTTATGATTTTTTGTGGTATCCATATAAGTAAAAATTTTTATTCATGACAAAAAAATGTCATACCAAAAATAAACAATGTCCAAACTGGACGGACATCTAGTCGAACAGTTCAACTCGAATCGTGCCAGTCGCAAAGGTGCCCATGACACTAGACGCGTTGCCGCGTTGGATGGCAATGGACAACCTTTGCGCCAGGTAGGATCCGGAGCGAGCATCGTACCCTCTCTCTCGAAGCCGACGACGACTGACTTCCTTTACGAAGGCAATGGCCTCCGACCCCCAGCAACCTGTCGTCTCAAACGCTAGCGGGACAAAGTTATAGTTGGCGTCTAATACAGAGTATTTTTCACGCTTTCTGCTAGCCGCATTTTCAGCGGCAGCCCTGGCAAACCTCACCGTGCGGCCAAGATGTGATGCAGCAAAAGTGCTGACGCACGTGGCGTCCCACAGTAGGCACTTTCCACGCTGCCACGGTACCAGCGTCAGGCCGTCGGGTCTCTTGCCGTCAGAACGACTAAGACCCGGCGGTTACAACATACAGGGTACGTCGGCTGAAATGAGGGCCCTTCGTACTATGTCATTCAGGGCGTGGTGACGAGGGAATCTCCCCGAGCACCGACAGCAGCTCAACACGTGATGGCCATTGGCTTCCACCATGGAGCCAAGTTGAAATTGTAGAAAAAAATAAACAAACATAGATTAAATAGAATATGAGAATGAAAAACTGCGTTGTAAACAAAGAAATATATTGATAAGTAGAAAGTTTTTAGATAGATAGATAAATTCTTTATTGTCACACAAAAACAAAACAATACACAGGAGACTCTGTTCGGTTAAACTTAGGTTAAATTTCCGCACATATATTGAAAAAAATACTGCACAAGCCTTGGCCGCAACCACACATTAACAGACTTACGCATCTGGGCCACAGCTACGCTTCTGCCCACATTATTACGTTCGTCATTCAATACGTTTTTTGTCGGCCATTGCAGTAATTTACTATTGCTGCATATTAGCGTACAGTTTTCCTGATAACAGTGATATTATAGTTTGAGGATCAGACTTCTTATATTATAGTGGGATAAGCTGTTAGTAGGAAGGGAAAGGTTTGGGTCAGTTTGGTGTAACAATTAATTTATCGGGGATGAAGCAATCTCTTTGGATTTGCATGTCCAACAGCTTCGTGGGTGACCCTTCTGCGGGTGTAGCACAGGGTAATTTAGTGTATCCTATACTATTAAACGAGCATTATCTGTACATCGGTTTTTGTAAACTTGGTGTTAAATAAACCAATTTATTTAATATTGTTTTGTCTAAAATATTGTAAATTTTCGTACATTTTTCTTATGAAGTAAAATGTAGCATTATAATTGTTACAAATGGTAACAAAGAAAAAAAGTAAGATTAAAGATTGACAGTAGAAATTTTTTTTTGTTTATAACAATTAAATTAAAATTCTAACTCGACCCAATCATTTTGATAGTCAGAGAAAAAAAAACCGGTCAAGTGCGCCGAGGGTTCCGATATACTTTCTATATTTTAGGAAGCAATAAAGTCCATTTTTAGGACCGCAAAACTAAATTTGTTTGTAAAGGTTATTTGCAGATTTCTAAAAAACTGTGCAACTTAGAAAGATCGTTTTATTTTTGCATAAATTTCTGTCAGCTGTAATTAATTCAGATTTTTCCTTTCACAAACTTCGGAGATAAGGGGGGGAATGGTATTTTTTTGTCATTTTTCATCATAACTTGAAACTAAGTAACTTAAAAAAATACAAAAATATATTTTAAAATGTACAAGTTTCATATGATACTCCACTCGACCTAGTAGCGACAATTTGAAATTTGGCCCCCCCTATTTTAGCCCCCTTTACATTAATAATCATAATTTTTTCACAATTCTTTCATGTGCAATTAAATTGGGCAACCATATTCTAAAACTGTTCCAAATTTCAAGTCGATAGCATTAGTGGTTGCTGAGATATAGAGGTGTGACAGACAGACGGATAGACAGACAGACAAAGCGACACCATAAGGGTTCCTTTTTTTACCATTTTGGTATCGGAACCCTAAAAACAACCTCTGACATGCCATCGACGAAAAACATTCCTTACCAATACTCTCAAGTATGTAGATTGACAATGATATTAAGCTTGCCAACTGCTACGATGCCAACACCAAGACCGATAAACGTTAAACTTATGACCACCCTCGATTTTTGGAAGTCGAGGGTTCATCATCATCATATCAGCCGCAAGACGTGCACTGCTGGACATAGGCCTCCCCTAAAGATCGGTCCTGCGCTGCTCGCATCCAGTCGAGGGTTACTAAAATAGAATATCATCATAACATCCCATGAAATGTCCACTACAGGACAGGGAGCTCCCTCCAGAATTCTAGCTTTTTCGGGAAAAATTTGGAGGGGAAGTACCATAGCCACCTCGCTTGGTAGCGTTACAGCTGGCACCATGCACCGCGGTTTTAGGTGACCGCAGTAAGTAAGATGTAAGATACAAAGGAGGATGCTGTTGTCCATCCTCCAATTAACCCTTGGTCGCCTCTTACGAAACCCACGTGTATGTATGGGTTGGTACTATTTTTTGCCGGCACCACAAGGGAATAAAATAGAATATAAGATCAAAATATGAAGGAAGCTAAGGTCGAGATACGATTATGAGAAACCTTTGTCCATTTATCATATTTGAATACCAACAGCAAAAAGGTAGCGAAATGATTCGGGCTGATCCTTTTGTTAAGAGCCACAAAACATGTGGATAAGAAATAATATCGACCAGCACCATAACACTGCAGGACAGGGAGCTCCCTCCAGAATTCCAGCTTTTGCTGGAACAATATGGAGGGAAAGTACCATAGTCACCACGCTTATTAGAGTTGCGGCTGGCACCATGGATCGCGATTGCTGGTGAACGCAGTAGGTATGTAAGATGGACCGATACTTAGAAGGACACTTTTCAAGGTGGTAGGGCTTTTGTGCAAAGTCCGTCTGGGGAAGTACCACCCCCTTGCCTATTTCTGCCTATAGCAGCAGTGTTTGCACTGCTGTGTTCCGGAATGAAGGGCAAGGGATCCAGTGAAATTACTCGCACATGAGCAAGCATATGAGGCATAACATCCTAGTTCTCAGGGTGGGCAACGCGCTTAGCTGTCTTATTAGCGTAAAAGTATGTCACTAATAAGACAGTGGGTGCTATGGGCGGTGGAGACCACTTACCATCAGGTGGCCCACCTGCTCGTTTGCTCACTTGTAACATAATAATAATACGCTGCTGCCCATCCTCCAGTACAAAAATCCCTTAGTCGCCTCATACGATACCCACGGGTAGAGATGGGTTGGTACTATTCTTGGCCGGAACCATACGGACAACTCGTAAATATTGTCAATTATTGTGTTACCATCCAGCTAAGCGAATTGATATTATCGGTTCATGAAAGATGCACGAAACCTCTTAAACTTTATGGCCAATAACGAGGATATTGAAAACTTTTAAAGCACAAATTTATGACGTTCTGGATATCAAGCTAATGCAAGTTACAATAGAGCTTAAAGTCCTTTGGCACGGATCGCAGAGTGCTATGACAAAAATATTTTTTTACTGGAGTGTATTTTTGTAGTTTTTAGAGTACCGCCGCAATTTCATTGGAACCTATTTTATAAATTTTCGTTTGAAAAACATACAACGTGAAAACTACTATACTAGGTTATTTTTTTGGACGATATGCGTATGCCCACCTTATTACAGAGGTCAAGAGCAACAACTTTTGTTCTACGACATTGCTAACAACGCACGAAAAATTTTCAATTTCCCATACAGAATTGGTCGGTCACCTGACCAGTTTAGTATGGGGAGTCGAAAATTTTTTGAGCGTTGTTAGCAAAGTCGTTGAACAAAAGTTGTTGCTTTTGACCTCTAAGGTGGGCATACGCATACTCGTATCAGGTCCAAAAAAATAACCTTGTATAATATTTCATCCGCGTTAAGGATGCAGAAAGTAATTAATGCAAATGCAGGGTTAAGATGTAATCACAATAAAGTTAAAATCCAAAACAAAAAAAAAATTGTTGTCGTTTTTTATGTAACCTTCAGTTAATCATTGCGCATTTGACTTGATTGGTTATGGGGATTGGCTACCAGCGGCGGAAAGCGATGACTCACTGCATTTTTAAGATGGACGAACTTTTAAGTTACATTAATAACTTCAAATAAAATATATTGGAACTACTTCAGTAGCTCAACAGCTTCTTTGATCAAGTGGTTAGAAGGTTCGGCTCTCGATCCGAAGGTTCTTGGTTCATGTCGCATTTGGGACACCATCTAACAAAAAGCACTTTGTGAGATTTATAGTTTTGTTGTTTACTAATTATGCAACGTGTTAATGGAATAAGTGAAACCCTTATACACCCCAACTGATTTTTACTCATCATCATCATATCGTGTGGGTTGCAAGGTCGATGACCGACCTCACAAACCCTGGTGTCAGAGTTGTTGAGCCGCCAAAGGCCTCTGACATGGCTCATTAACGGCTACATCCGTAGATAGTAGTCGGGACCAACGGCTTTACGTGCCTTCCGAAGCACGGAATCATCTAACTTTTCGGGCAATCAGGTGATTCATCCTGCAATGCCCTAACCAAACTGGGGAGGTCGCACAAAGAGATTTTTGTTTGACAGTGTCCCCACTGGGAATCGAACCCAGAACCTCCGGATCGAGAGCCGAACTCTCTAACCACTAGACCACGGAGGCTGTTACTAAAATAAATCCATTCCCGTAAAAACAATCTTAATTTCTTTTTCTGGATATTGTTATTTTAAAGTTTCATCGTTGTTCTAGTAGATTTTTAAGCTATCATGGCGAGTCCGCCTCGAGTCTGCGCACACCACGCCCACTTCCCTCTCCTCCTTACCACTTATGAACCGCGCGCCGCCAGCGCGCGTATTCATAGAAATACTTAGAAGCGGCAAAAAAAAAACCTATCAAAAACCCGTGAAATTGATTCTACTCTCGGTTCTGAACAATCAATTTTCTCAGTTTCGCTATTCCGTCTGTGAGTTTGGTTAGGACATTGCAAAATTATTCCGTGGTTTGGAAGGTACGTTAAGCCGTTGGTTCCGGCTACCATCTGCGGAAGTAGTTGTTACTGAGCCATGTAATGGCCCTTCGCTAGCTCAAGAAACCTGACGGATACAAGGAGGTTTAAGTAGCAGCTCTTTCTAGCCATAAGCGTATCACTTTCTTGCGAGGGACCTCCAAACTAAAATGTATGGTTTTTTTTCAAATCCTAAAAACGTAACTTTTTTATCTTTCTCTCTGAGAAATATGTGACATGGGACTAATAAATGCTACTACCACAGTTTTTTTGGTGAAAAAACTTACCATTCAGGTAAAAAACGGTGTTAAAAATCACGCATATAATGGGCTATTACGGATTATTTACGCTTCCGTTCTTAGTAATAAAGACCTAATATTAATGATCAATTCACTAGTAAAAAACGATATATTTTCACTTTCGCAAACAAAGTTTATACTAAAAAGATTTATACTTTAAAGATATCTTGATTTTTGTAAAACTTAACTGAGTTTTTTGACCAACTAGCATGGGCGACAGTGAGACGCTTAACACTTCACTAGCTCATACAGAACATGTATATGGCGGACTCTATAGTTTTTTACTCTGAGGATACAACGGACACTTCATACAGATAGAGCGCGAAACGAATAATAAACAACTAGACCCGGCAAAGAACCCGAGTACAGAACATAGTAAGGGTGATGAAGGACAAATTTCTATATGATTTGCTCATGTCTGTCTCTTTGACTGATGATAAGGAGCATCCTCTAAAAGATACAAAAAATATTGGCGGACATCCACACTCCTGCGTTTTTGAGGAATTAAGTTTTAACTATTTTTAAATTTGACAATGAAACGTACACCTGGCAGACTATGTGTAAAACCCCAGAAAAATGGTCTGCCACCATAATAGCCCTGCATCGTAAAGTTACAGCTCTTCAAAATGCAAAAATTCACTACTTCGTTCCGTGATAATGCAGAGCCCTGCATGTCTGCCTCTTCGATTTTCTACATCTTCAGAAGTATTTTAAACAGGAGCTAGAAAGGCAGACAAAAAAAAACATTATTTAGTATCTTATTTAATTTTTTTTTGCTGTAACTCAAAAACGCAGCGACGCAGAGAAAAACTGGTAAGGACCAAATCAATTCGTATTGAGCTGATCTATCATCCCTATTAATATTAATCATGAGAAAATCATATACTGAAATTGCAGCCAGCACCCTAACTACTTGCCTTGTTTTGCAAAAGACCTGGAGGTTCATACACAAGATTTTATTTGGATTTATCCTCTGATTTCATGGCTCTTGTTTTATATGGGTATAATATTATTGGCTGTATTGTATTGTGTTTTGACCCGGATATGTTGAGTTACGTTAGGAGGTGAATGGATTCTTAGAAGATATCATAATTCCTTTGTCCTCAGATCGAGGGTGCAGAAAATTTACAAGGTGTAATAAAAAGGGCATAACAACCTTTAATAACGTGTCTGACCATGAAACTGATAAACATTTCTTTCAAACTTTGGGCTTGCAATAAGTAAGCCTTGCAGTCTTTGACGAGTTTGATAGTGACGTTTCATGCTAAATTGAAGGTCTGGGGTTCGACTTGCACTTGACCAGTTTTGTTTTGCATATTTTGGATAATTCCATACACATTTCCTTACTCATATCATATCCGATGGATTTACGAAGTAAATTTATTGATTCACAAAATGGCTCGTCGTTTTTGTCAAAGTTAATAACAACAAAAAAGAAACAAAATGTGTTAAAACCTAGTTGCTGTAAAAATTGGTTTCGCAACAGTCCGGTAAAGTTGCCAGCCACTGGGACAAGGAGGTTTAAGAAGTAGCTCTTGCTGCTAAGGAGGGAGCCATAAGCGTAGCACTTTCTTGCGAGGGACCTCCATACTAAAATGTATGATTTTTTTTTTCAATCCTAAAAACATAAAATTTTTATCTTTCTCTCAGAGAAATATGTGACATGGGACTAATAAATGCTACTAACACAGTTTTTCTGGTGAAAGCACTTACCATTCAGGAAAAAAACGCTGTTAAAAATCACGCATAAAATTGCTATTACGGATTATTTACGCTTCCTTTCTTAGTATTAATTATCAATTCACAGGTAAAAAACGATATATTTTCACTTTTGCAAACAAAGTTTATACTAAAACATTAGATTTTTAAAGATATCTTGATTTTTCTAAAAACTTAACTGAGTTTTTTGACCGACTAGCATGGGCGACAGTGCGACGCTTTATACTTCACTAGCTCATACAGAATATGTATATGGCGGACTCTATAGTTTTTTAACTCTGAGCACTGGGACCTACCCGCTGTTGCAGCAAAAGTTGCCAACTTCCATATGCCAGCAAAAAGTGAATTCTGAAACTCACTGGACGTGATCAGAATGAATTTTTCTAATCGTCGTCAAATAGTTACGAGCTGAAAGAGCCTGATCTATTCAGCGTAAAACCTTTATATGGCTTATTGTGAAGACGAAAATTTAACCTTTTTATTGCAACAATTTCTAAATGGTAGATTACCACCGTAGGTCCACATAAATGGATGAGATTTGTGTAGGGAGAGCAAACCTGTTTAAAAGTACTGGTAGGCGCAAAAGTAATAGGGTCGTTCTCGCGGTTGGTCAGGATTTGGTCTCCACGGACATAAGTCGTGCACGGTTAAAGATTGCAAAATCTGCTGTATGGCAAAACATGTATTGTGTAGATACCTAAAAGTGGCATCTTTGATATTTTGTTTAAATCTATTACTTGAAAAAATATTCAGGATAAACTAGCCAAAATCTCATTTCCCTCCAAGGAAATTTTGGAACTTCCAAATTCAAAAAAATATTTTACGTGTTTCTTGTAATAAATTCCGTATTTTTTTTCTATTTCCTGATTCTATAGTTAATGTAGATTACGAAAATACACAACAGAGAATATACGAAGTAGTTGCAAGTCTGAGAGAACGGGCAAAAACATTTTGTCAAACGATTTTCGTCATTTCCTTCCACGAAAATGGAAATTATGTTTTAGTCCAAATACAGCCCTGTTGACTGCACCCGACCCCCGCACGTCCTTCCTACGGCAGTCTTTTGTAAGGTCCTGTCGGAGGCGGGCGTGCGCACGCGTTGCGAAATTTCTAATCTTCGTTCTCGCGAGTGAAAAACAACTTTGTCACAGGTGAGTCCTCATTACTATCCAGTCATTAAAAAAATAACCATTGATTTGATGATTTATAGATGCGTGTTAGCTTATAACACTTGGTTGGTGGTATACGTGTTTTAAGTAGTGGCCTTAAAATACGGATCAATTTCAAGATATTGATGAATAACTGCTAAAATGTCATTTCCTTCCAAATCATTTCCTTCCGTTCCTTCCAAAATTTTTGGGGAAGGAAATGAGCAAATTTGGAAGGAAATGATTTTAATATCTAAATTTCGTTACAACGTTATCAGAAACAGTACTTTATTAAACTTTTCAATGCTTTAACTCATCGTTAAGGTGTGGTATTTTAAGTAGTTTTATATCTTTGATTTATCAAGCTTATCGTTTGAGTTTATTCATGCTAATCACATTTTGTATTGTTACACATACATACATAAAATCACGCCTCTTTCCCATCGGGGTAGGCAGAGACCACAGCCCTCCACCTGCTACGATCTTGACATACGTCCATCGCTTCCTGTACTTTCATCAACACTTTCATACACGCTCGTCGGTTTAGGGTACTTTTGACCTGGCCTTTGTTAAGAACGTCCTGAATTTGGTCTTGGAACGTTCACCGAGGCCTTCCTCTTCCAACGTTTCCATTCACTTTCACTCGGTAGATCTCTTTTGTCAGTCTTCGTTCATTCATCCTCTCTACATGACCAAACCATCTCAGCATTCCTTTCTCAATTTTAGTCACTACATCTTCTTTTACTCCACACCGTTCTCTTATCAAACTATTTCTAATCCTGTCACTCAATTTCACTCCAATCATACTTCTTAACGCTCTCATTTCTACTGCACTACTTTCATGCTTCTACTGCCATACCCAGCTTTCACTGCCGTACGTGAGTGTTGGTACCAAAACGCCTCTATGAACAGCCAGACGAGCCTTATGAGACACCTTCTGACTCTTCATAAAAGCGTGCAGGGCACCATTCACCATGTTACCAGCATTCACTCTTCTTTCAATATCACTTTCACACTTTCCATCTCTCTTAAACTTTGAACCCAGATATACAAACTCTTTCACTTGGTCGACTTGTTCACCACCTATTAATATATTGCACTCGGTCATACATTCTTCTCTTTCAAGTACCATTACTTTCGTCTTGCTAACATTCACTTTCATTCCTTTCCTGTCTAAAGCCACATCCATCATAGTTTCTCCTGTAACTCGTCAGAAGATGACGCAAGTATAACTTGGTCATCAGCGTAGAGAAGACATTTGACGAGTAACTCATTCATTCTCAGTCCACACATACTCTCTTTCAGATCAGTCAAACAATTGTCCATTAAAAGGTTGAACAGCCAAGGTGACGCTACACATCCCTGCCTAACACCTTTTTCGATGCGAAACCATTCAGTATACGCCCCGTTAATTCTGACGCAAGCACTGGAATCCTCATAAAGAGATTTCAGTGCTTGAGTCAGATGACCGTTCACCCCATATGCAGACAATGCCGACCATAATTCAGTCCTCACCACTCGGTCATAGGCCTTTTCCTAATCCACGAACGCGCAGTAGACTTTTGGTTTTTGGCCAAAAACTGTATTGTTTATACATAAATACTTAAATCACGCCTCCACAACCCAAACAAAGGTCGTTCCGCCACGTCTGACAAAGTTTAAGGGTTCTTTAAGATAGATCTGAATATTGCCGTAGTGACAGGTTGTCAGCTCATCGCCTAAATTCCTCGAATCCCTAAGCTGATTTTTACAGCATGCTCGGGAGGAGATGCAGCTGTCACATTGATTGTTTTTCTATAGCTTATAGTCCAGCATGGAAGAAATGTATTTTATACAACAACTTTAAAATTGCGTTATTATTAAAACTATTATAAGTGACTCGTATATATATTTTAGGTACTAGGAAGAGATGGGTAGAACGAAAAAAAACTATCTAAGGAAGAAAAGTTGGCGAAAGATAGGCTATGAAAAAAAGAAAAGTTTTTTCAAATTAAAAGTGACCCAGAAAAATACCGCATTTATCAAGAAAAAGAAAAAAAGAGGTATCTTGAGAAAAAGAAGAACAAGAAAGTGTTAACTATCAATAAATTGAGCGACAGAGCCAAAAGGGATCAAAGACGAAGATGGCGTAAATATACGCATTATTATGTGAAAAAAGTTCAGGAACACAAAAAAAATCAACGTATTTTAATAGAGAACTCACCACCCGTAAGTGACGTAGAAGAAGCACAACCTATAAATGACGTTGCTGATCCATTAACATCAGTTACAGTATCACCATCCCTACATCAAAAAGAATCATCAAATATTCAATCAAATAAGGAAAATGAAGACATAACACAAGATGAAATAGTCAGTACTCCTACAACTAGCCAAAAAGATGAAAAATCATGCCTGTACAAAACAGCTATAAGAAGAATTCGATACAGAAATTTAAAGATGATAAGAGAGTTATAACAACAGTTAATTGAACTACTATCATTTATTTATCATTCTTATTTCTGTTAAGCCTTTTGTTTTTTTTTGTTTTAGTTAGAGGTGATGTTTAAGTTATTATTAGCTAGAGGAAACGCTAAGATTACAACGATGATTATTCTTATTTCTGTTAAGTCTTTTAAAAAATATTTTTCGTTTTGGTTAGAGGTTATGTTTAAGTTATTTTTGTTTTAATTCGAAGGTGGAACCCTAGAAGAAAACAAAAGGGGGCAATATTATTTTCAGAATTTGCCTAAATTTAATTTTAAGTAAATGAGGCAGATCTTGCAATTTCTATTTGTCGTAATTTAAATGACTGGCTTAAAGTCGTTCAAAATCTATCATATTATTATATTAGCACCTAAAGGGAACGCTAACATTACATGATTATTCTTATTTTTGTTGTCTTTTAATAATTATTTTTTGTTTTAGTTAGAGGTGATGTTTAATTTGTTTTTGTTTCTACTCGAAAGGGTAGTACAAATAGTATTACAAACTTTTATTTTAAGACTCGCATGATACCTCAAATATTTGTCAGATCTCAATAATTTCCGAACTAAACGCTGTGATTTAAAATAATTAGCTGTTAAGTAATTTAATTATTTTGATTAAAGACTGAGGAGTAAATAAAAAGACTGAGGAGTTATGTTAAAAGGGCGTACTCATTAAGATTTCTAAGCTTTGGCGGAATTATTGTCGATATCTTAAATAGAAATAAATGAATATTGATTAGAATGATGTTTTTTCTGTTCAAACAATCCTTTATTCACAAAAAAAAGAGTAAAATATTGATGTGTTTCTTGATAGTTCATTCCCATCCAAAAAGTATCATTTCCATCTTAAGATAAGTCATTTCCTTCCAGGGTTGTATAATTTCCATCCAGGCATTTGTCATTTCCTTCCATGACGTCATTACTATCCGATAATTTTCTCTAAAACTATTTTTTTTTAATGAGTGCCTTCCATTTCTTATTTTTAGGGTTCCGTACCTCAAAAGAAAAAAACGGAACCCTTATAGGATCACTTTGTTGTCCGTCTGTCTGTCTGTCTGTCTGTCTGTCTGTCTGTCTGTCTGTCTGTCTGTCTGTCTGTCTGTCTGTCTGTCTGTCTGTCTGTCTGTCAAGACCCTTTATCTCACGAACGGGTAAAGGTATCAGGTTGAAATTAATACCATATATTAGAATCCATGAACCACACAAGATCTGAAAATTTCAATTTTTTACAACTACGCAATCAAAAGATATGGCATTTTATGTCTTCATCTCGATACATTTATTCAAAAATGGAAAACCAACAGGGTACTTCCCGTTGACCAAAAATTATGAAATTCGGCAAGAAGCTAGGTCTCACAGTACAAATAATGGGAAAAGTCTGAAATCATTAAATATTAAATTTTTTCTCACAACTAATGGTAACCAATTGTGGTGAGCTCCCGTTTCAAGAACATTCATATAAGAGAGGGGTCAAGTTGGATGGTTGCTGAGGCGATTTTTGTTTTAGTTCTATTTAAAAACGGGAACACTTACAAACTTAAAAATTGGTATGTTTATAGGGCATAGGCTATAAAATAACAACAAATAATAAAATTTGGTCAAGCGCGTGTCGGACTCAAAAAATCTAGCACATTAACTTACTGAAATTTCAACTACAATTATGTTTATGTGGTGGTACGGAACCCTCAGTGCGCGAGTCCGACTCGCACTTGGCCGGTTTTTTTTTATATACGTATACAAACCTAATTTATAAAAATTAAAGCGCTCGCAATTTTTTTTTAAGTTTTGAAAATAATGGCTAAATCCCGACCAACCGCGAGAACGACCCAATAACCCTATTTGGTTCAGCTACAACTTTTTTTCTAAATTTAAAAACTAGAGTGATTTTTTCAAAATGTATATTTGTTCCATTGAATTTCGTCCCATTAGGATTTGAAGATGATGTCTCTTAAATAGTGACCTCCAAGTTTGATGCTTTTTTGAGCCCTAATAATGACAATTTCGAATCTGTGGCTCGATCACATACACCAGAAAATTCAAACAACCCCAAAGAACGAAGTCTGGACAGGTCAGATCGGGTGATCTTGCAGCCCAAGGCAAATCGCCAAAAAGTGTCCCAAAAAAACTTTGATAAAATTATTAAAAGTTCTTTGGGGAACAAATCGGTCCACATTTATTTTTTTGTGTGTTGTTTACTACACAATTTTCAATATCAGAATGACTGAAGATGTGATATAAAAAAATAGAGGTAATTTCTATACTGCTAGTACATTTGCGCCGCCGCCGAGTATATATAGATATATCAAACTAAAGCAAGATCAAAGACAATATGATTTACTAAAGTAACGTAACGTTATCAAATTATGTGTGGTGTAAGAGGCATGATCAGTGAACGTAACTAATAACATGAGTGATTAAAACTTTAAAAAAGTAAAAATGAAGTTTCATTCACTAAAAGTTGTTCAGATTCGTTGTCCTTTCAGTATTCGGAAAACTGACCCTTATACCCTGTATTGTTTGTTTACCGGAAATGTGTTATAATTCAGGAATTCTATACAGTTCCTAGTGTAACAACACGTATCCTACCTAAATGGATATTGAGACTGGAATTTATTTATTTTAATTCTGTAATAATTTTGGCCATGAATGCGTGATCGTCTAACTTTAACACCTAAAAGACCCGTACATTGTGGATTGGTAATTAGATTTATTAAAGAAAAATAAGTTGATTTGTGGTAATATACAAGAAACTGAAATAAAAAGTGAAAATAATTATAATATAATAAAATTATTTAAAATAAAACATACCAATTCAGCCCGCTAGCTTGTGTGTGATGTCGAACCGAGCGCTACAGATTCGTCTCGATCGCGCGTCACTTTCAATTTCTAGGTGACCTAGGTTTCCTAGATCTAGACCTAATAGTGAGAAGTAAAATTAAATTACGTACGTGGTTTCCTCGTCTCGCACTGCTGGAATGAAAGTGACTCAAAACCAGGGATAGGGTTTGGATGCAGACATTAAAGTCTAGATTTAGGTTTCCTATAGATTTTTAGAATATCTGGGACTCCCAACCAACCTAGCATCCCAGGCCTACCTACAAAACCTAGAACAATCCTACGCCCAAAGTTTAAAATAGGTTACCTTGCAAACCATCAACACATTATTCCGATCATCTCAAAATAACATCCATCTCCACCTGCCTAAAATTTATCTACGATTAGTAAATTGTTTTATATCCATTTGATCCAAACGAAACAAGATTCGACACTCAATTTTAACGTGTAAGAGTGCTGAATATTGTCCCTTTATAATACAGGCTAGGCGACTTAGGAAATCTAACCAGTACTACATTCGTGGAACATAAGATAAAACCAATTTACTAAAATAATATTGTCTTATAAATGCTTGACTGTGTTATACCGATTAATTTTATTGTGTATTAATTTTATTGTGTAATACCTACATCACATTTTAGTGTTATACATCCATCACCACCTAAGTGCCCTAATAACCTAGCATCAAATGAACCCAACCTAATTCTCACGCTGCGCTGGCTCCATAAAACACAGGATTCAGCTGCACCTAGATTTAACTCAGAAAACTCGTCGTTGATCACCCCAGCACCTTCTCAGATGACCTATCATTTAAGAGACCTAGCTAGCACTTTTAAATGAATAAGTAGTAGAAAATCTGAAATAAACTCACCAACAACGAAGCCATAAATTCCCGGCGGGAAAGACACAAACACGAAGCCCTCTCGTACAATACCTGTAGCATGTTCACTGCACTAAATTGAAATATAATTTACACTTGCTAAAAAAAAAAAAGTAAGTTAGTATTCCCTATGGCAATACGCTTGACACTTCTTTAATCAGTAAACCTCCACGTCTAACATTTAACAATAATGCGCATTAGGTACCTAAATTAATACCTAGCCTACTGAACCGCAGTCGCTAAGTACAATTTTTTAAGCTCCAACTCTATATTCTATCGTACGTAAAGTTAGGCACCGTCTCTAAATCAAACCCTAATTTTAACCACTAAAGTACTATAATCAGGCGGCCGCCGTTAAAAATAATAATTTGTGCACGTAATCCCTATTCTAAAGCCTAGCGCTGACTGCCCCCTGCATCTCTCATTCAAAATCCTGTGTTTGTTCCTTACAATTTTATACCTGCTGCGTCTCTCCTAAAATGAACCTTAAATCAAAACAGTAAAAATTACCAAATGTGCAATTTGGCTGCAGTGTGTTACGTCACTGTTCCGCTATGCCCCTTTTAATCTCTAAGAAGTATTGTTTTTACAATCATACGTCCACTGGGTCTATTTACCAAAATCAATCTAATTACAAGGCATCACAGTCCACTACGAGTGCAATGCTATTTTGTAAGTAAGAGGTCTGTTCTTATGTACAGTCAAGAGGGCGTTCAGCTTAACATGTTGAATTTCGTACCATATCTATTACAATCTCCGCAAGAGCTAAAGACAAACTGCGAGTGTCAAGCTTGACCTGCCGTTGAACGTACCTGTTGTAAATTGAAATATCATAGTGGCTTATTTGTTTCAACTAGTAATTCTTAATTTTAAAGTAAGTAATACTCATTTTATACGTTTATTATTAAATTCCTAAAACTGTGACGAATATGATCGTTACATCGCCCCTTTATTTCTGAGTTGGATTGATATTTTCCATAAATAGCAGAAGACAATGAGGAAATAACAATAGGAAAACTAAATTTGTGCTTGTCAATATCAAGATCACTTCAGTAGTTTTTTTATTATTATTATTGATGTCGTACCCCTTACACTAAACGTTTTAAATCATCTTACACAAGTACTAGCACTCCTGCTAATGTTGTATTCCCACATCATTTACCACTGCTGTCAATAAACCTTAATTTACCTTACGCCCCTAGCTTTGAAAAATCTTTCATACTCGTACTTCTTATAAGAGTAATGTCTTCCTACATCATTCAACCCTTCTTGCAATAAACCTAGACAAGATAGATTTCCTTTCAGATATTCAGTTCAATAGTTTTTGCATGTTAGGTTTTGTTTTATGCAAAACGCCCCTAAGAATTCAAGAAATATGCATACTTTACATAATTATACCTAATAATGCACTTCCAGTATTATTTCAATACACACTTAATTCAATCTCATTCCGACTTTATCTCTGATAGGATTGTGTTGGTGTCCTATTGGAATAGTCGCATAAAGTTAAATAAGACCCAATTCTGATTGTTGAATGGCTCAGTGGTAGTGTACTTGCTTACCGTGCAGAAAGTTTCGGGTTCGATACTTGATCGAAATCGATGTCAGAATGTAACTAATGATTTGAAGTCTGAGTATCTGTGTACTGATATTCTACACTTTTCTTGATAGTAACAATAAAATAAATATTTTTAAATTAACCGTAACTATTATTTCCTTGTCCGTGTTGTACCGGCAAAGAATAGTACCAATCTGACTCTACCCGAAGGTGTCATAAGAGGCGACTAAGGGATCATGAACCGGAAAATGGGCAGCAACATTTTTCTGTATATCGTCTCATCCCAACTGCGGTCACCAACAACTCTAGTCTCCAGCCGCAACGCTTACAAGTGCGTTGGTAAATCCCCTTTTAGTACCAAGCGTTTTTAGTGAAGGTCTGCAATGAACGTTTAACCGGGCGAAATATTATGATGATGATTCTTTCCTAATCACAATAACAAAAGAACATCGACTGTGGTGAAAACCTAAGTAGATAAGGCATAGCAGTAAGAAAAGAGCGGTTTCTCTGCTTCGTAAGGCATGTTAAGTCGTTCAAACGAGCTTGGTTTCCTGCCAGTAGTCATTAAACTATATCAAATATCTTTATAATAAAATTGTGCGATGGGCTGATTTTCGCAACTAAACGGTAAGCAATGCCCTTAAAACTATTTACTGACTTGGAAAACTTCTGACTCTGACACATGTTAACCATTTAACTAACAATAGACTCCGTGGACTAGTGGCTAGAGTGCTCGGCACCCGATCCGTGGTTCCGGGTTAATTTCCAGGTAAGAACACAGTTAAACAAAATCCCATTGAGCAACCTCTCCAGTTTGGTTAAAACATTAATGAATTAATAATCTGCTTTTCCGAAAAGCAAGATGATTCCGTGCTTCGGAAGGCGCGTTATGTTTTTGGTCCTGACTACTATCTACGGATGCAGTCGTTAATGAGCCATGTCAAAGGCTTTTGGCGGCTCTACAACTCTGACACCAGGATTTGTGAGGTTGTTCATCGACCTTGAAACCCGTATGATATGATGATGATGAACACAACCCATTTAAGTCCACTGCTAAACATATAGGTGACATTTTTTCGCCCCTAATTTTTAACTTAACTTTTGACTCAAAGTAAAAAAATTGAAACTCAACAAACAACAGGTATAAAACTCATACCGAGATTAAGTAATTTCGCCCCTATTAATCTTATTTATCTGTTTAAAATAAAAGCGACGTCATAAAACTATTAGGTACAAATAACATGAGTTCCATTTTGCATTTTCAACAGATAGTAGAAACCTACATTGATATAAAATAATTGAATCAAATTATTTCGCCCCTACGAATTTAATCCATTTGTTTATGATGAGCCTACTGTTAGTTCCACTTATTATAAATAAAAAAAGAGTTCTTTTGAACGTTCAACTGCACTAAATTGCATTTTTCAAACAACTACAACTTAAAAAAAAATACAAAGAAAACAACACTAGGTCTGTAGATTGAACAATGCCTAACGTTTTACACAAAATTTTAGGGTTCCGTTCCTCAAATTTGAAGATTGAAAACCCTTGTGTGATAACGTTGGGATCCCTTGGTCCGCGCGTGTCATGTACGAAATATTCATACATTGTACTTTGCATATTGATTTGACAAGTTGTAATTAGTAACGAATACTTATTCATACAAAAAAAATCCATAGTTTAAAAACAATAACTAATTCAACTTCCACAATACATACCCCATAAACCCATTTTCTCTACTACTATGACATTTAAATATATTTCTACAGGTCATACCTATTCACTGAACATTTAAATACATCACCTAATAATTCGGCTTATAAGTCTTTAACACAAAAGTAAACAAACTACGAACATTCTTTGACGAATAATTGGCAATCAAACTCATGACTAAAATTTTAAGGTACAGAACCCTGTCGGAGCTTGACTTCCACGCTTGACCGACTACCTACGCTTTTATGACGTACTGGGTTTGTCGTACCAAATGACCAAACCCTCTCATCTTACATCATCGCTTGCAAGCTATTAACATCTTAACAAATTGCCACTTTTGTTTGGGTACGACAAAATTTATTACTACTAAAATATTTCTCGCAAATTCTTTGAACTCAAGTGGATTGCGTACCATGAGAACTATTGACGCACTTAAGTTATCAACAACTTAGGTCACTTAAGCCGGAAATAATAATAAGTTGCCTGAAGCGTTTTGTTTTGAAACAGAGGTCTTTGTTTTTGAAACAGAGGTTCCCAACCTAGGTCTTATAAAAATCTTGGTTAGTAAAACAGAGTCGATAAACTTGCAAACTAACACAATATATATAATTAGTTTTAAATGAGGAATAGTATTAATGCAAATAACTGAACGATTTTGTGTGGTGTTCAAATTCAAATATTAGCATTAATTAAAATTATGCTTGAGCGATTAGGTTTGAAACTTGCGTAATGTACTTTTGAAAACAATTCAAAGCTCAAATTTAATTTTTATTTATTACTTTTTTTTATGAAAACATATATCTTCATATTTTGGGTATGAGTTACTGTTCTGAACTTTTTCAAAGCCCGTACTTTTTTTTAAGTCCAAAAGTTGTAAACCACTGACTTGCGACGCACAAACATGTGTTACCAAAAAAAAACTGACCTGCCCATGGTACGAAATAATAGAAAGTTAAACTGTGCCATAAAACTGTAGAACCCAAGGGTCCGTTTTTTTTTTCATTGTTTGACTGATATGACCTGCTCCAAATATAGATGCCTTTTAAAAAATAATGCTTCTATTCATTTTTTAAAACTCATGTAATTTTACTCTGTTTATTTCCTAAATATCCTTGAATTCAGATTGTTTTATACACTTTCATTGAGGCAGTCCTAATTTTTTAAAGATCTTATTAAAACATTAAATTTAATGAGAATATCTACCCAAAATTTTTACTTACCTCCAAAAATCTATCTGCTTACTAAAATACCTATAATACCAATCTTACAAAGAGTACTAAATACTCGCATGTTTGTACTAAGTACAGCCGACCGCATATCAGTGGCAAACTCCGACCCTGAGCGAATCTCTGGTTTCGAGCATTTGTAGTGCGGAGCAAGTTCAGTTTATACTGATTTTGTTACCACCTACTTGCAGCTGTGTTTATTACTTTTATCAATAGATATGAAACCGCTACCTGGAGTTGTAATAAATATAACTACCAATCCACAATTTTTTTATACAGTTCCTGCATAATTATTGTAATTCACAAGACATTAACGTGCAAAAATATTTTTTATGTAACAAGTGACCAAGCGATCTCGCGAGCTACCTGATGGTAAGTAGTAACCAGTGCCAATAGTGCCTACTGTCTTATTAGTAGTATAAATGACACTAACAAGACAGCAAAACGCGTTGCTCACCCTAAGAACTAAGTTGGTTTGTCTCATGTGCCAGTAATTTGACTAGCTCTTTTGCCCTTCAAACTGAAACAAAGTAGTGCAAGCACTGACGCTTTACGGCAGAAAAAGGCAAGGTGGTGGTACTTCCCCAGACGGACACTACATAAAAGCTCTACCACCTTTAATCTCAAGCATCCACTGCACTCAACTTTTTTGTTAAGTATTCTCAAACGAACTTAAATTATTAAAACTGAGATGTCAAAGGTTTTCTATTTTTATACCTATTATATCATGAGAATATAACGTTCGATACAAAAACGCTAAAATAAACCTAAACATGGCAAACGAAAACACTCTTACTTTGACACAAAAAAAATGCATCCCATTTCGAAGGGCATGTGGCGTGGCCGGTAGCGACCCTGTCTTCTTCGCGCGCTATGTTGAGTTGCGGGTTCGATACCTCGCAAAGCAAATATTTATGTGATAAAGAAAATCTTTTTATTGTGTCTGGCGTTATTTATCAATTTATTGTTTCAAGTTAAGGATCCAATTACACTATATGAAATATCTAACGTAATTTATCTATGTATTTGTGCAAAATCTTGTCACAGATTTATCATCATAACAGTCATGTTTCAAGATGAGAAATGATACCATACCCACCTTTTTTATTCTTATTCCTAGGCTATTTTGTGTCCCACTGCTGGCCAAAAGTAGGTATTTGCTTACCTTAAGTATATTTATTTATAAAACTCTTTATGCCATCACATTAAATTCATAAAACAAAAAATACATACTAGACATACATTATATTTGTTTGTAATGCTGTACTCTATATCGTCACAAAAAGTCAAAACCACAAAAAAAAATCTAGTTGTTCTAATAAATGACCTATGCTAAGCCATATCTACTCGTAATAAAACAGGTTCTTTTATTGTGTGTTCGAATCAATCAAGATCCGCCCTTTAAGAACACAATTCTGCGTCACGAGGCACCAATGTAACAACACGTATCCTACCTAAATGGATATTGAGACTGGAATTTATTTATTTTAATTCTGTAATAATTTTGGCCATGAATGCGTGATCGTCTAACTTTAACACCTAAAAGACCCGTACATTGTGGATTGGTAATTAGATTTATTAAAGAAAAATAAGTTGATTTGTGGTAATATACAAGAAACTGAAATAAAAAGTGAAAATAATTATAATATAATAAAATTATTTAAAATAAAACATACCAATTCAGCCCGCTAGCTTGTGTGTGATGTCGAACCGAGCGCTACAGATTCGTCTCGATCGCGCGTCACTTTCAATTTCTAGGTGACCTAGGTTTCCTAGATCTAGACCTAATAGTGAGAAGTAAAATTAAATTACGTACGTGGTTTCCTCGTCTCGCACTGCTGGAATGAAAGTGACTCAAAACCAGGGATAGGGTTTGGATGCAGACATTAAAGTCTAGATTTAGGTTTCCTATAGATTTTTAGAATATCTGGGACTCCCAACCAACCTAGCATCCCAGGCCTACCTACAAAACCTAGAACAATCCTACGCCCAAAGTTTAAAATAGGTTACCTTGCAAACCATCAACACATTATTCCGATCATCTCAAAATAACATCCATCTCCACCTGCCTAAAATTTATCTACGATTAGTAAATTGTTTTATATCCATTTGATCCAAACGAAACAAGATTCGACACTCAATTTTAACGTGTAAGAGTGCTGAATATTGTCCCTTTATAATACAGGCTAGGCGACTTAGGAAATCTAACCAGTACTACATTCGTGGAACATAAGATAAAACCAATTTACTAAAATAATATTGTCTTATAAATGCTTGACTGTGTTATACCGATTAATTTTATTGTGTATTAATTTTATTGTGTAATACCTACATCACATTTTAGTGTTATACATCCATCACCACCTAAGTGCCCTAATAACCTAGCATCAAATGAACCCAACCTAATTCTCACGCTGCGCTGGCTCCATAAAACACAGGATTCAGCTGCACCTAGATTTAACTCAGAAAACTCGTCGTTGATCACCCCAGCACCTTCTCAGATGACCTATCATTTAAGAGACCTAGCTAGCACTTTTAAATGAATAAGTAGTAGAAAATCTGAAATAAACTCACCAACAACGAAGCCATAAATTCCCGGCGGGAAAGACACAAACACGAAGCCCTCTCGTACAATACCTGTAGCATGTTCACTGCACTAAATTGAAATATAATTTACACTTGCTAAAAAAAAAAAAGTAAGTTAGTATTCCCTATGGCAATACGCTTGACACTTCTTTAATCAGTAAACCTCCACGTCTAACATTTAACAATAATGCGCATTAGGTACCTAAATTAATACCTAGCCTACTGAACCGCAGTCGCTAAGTACAATTTTTTAAGCTCCAACTCTATATTCTATCGTACGTAAAGTTAGGCACCGTCTCTAAATCAAACCCTAATTTTAACCACTAAAGTACTATAATCAGGCGGCCGCCGTTAAAAATAATAATTTGTGCACGTAATCCCTATTCTAAAGCCTAGCGCTGACTGCCCCCTGCATCTCTCATTCAAAATCCTGTGTTTGTTCCTTACAATTTTATACCTGCTGCGTCTCTCCTAAAATGAACCTTAAATCAAAACAGTAAAAATTACCAAATGTGCAATTTGGCTGCAGTGTGTTACGTCACTGTTCCGCTATGCCCCTTTTAATCTCTAAGAAGTATTGTTTTTACAATCATACGTCCACTGGGTCTATTTACCAAAATCAATCTAATTACAAGGCATCACAGTCCACTACGAGTGCAATGCTATTTTGTAAGTAAGAGGTCTGTTCTTATGTACAGTCAAGAGGGCGTTCAGCTTAACATGTTGAATTTCGTACCATATCTATTACAATCTCCGCAAGAGCTAAAGACAAACTGCGAGTGTCAAGCTTGACCTGCCGTTGAACGTACCTGTTGTAAATTGAAATATCATAGTGGCTTATTTGTTTCAACTAGTAATTCTTAATTTTAAAGTAAGTAATACTCATTTTATACGTTTATTATTAAATTCCTAAAACTGTGACGAATATGATCGTTACACTAGGAAATGTATAGAATTCCTAGAACGTTTAGGAAACGTATGAACATAACATACAATTCCTAGGAAATATATACTATTCCTAGGAATTCCTGTTGGTCCACCGGAAATGTGTTAAATAAACATATTTTGGTCTGTAAGTATTTATCAATGTTAGGTCAAGTTAGATTCGGTATAAACTTTATAAACGAATGTACTAAAGTGAATATACCGTAGGTTTCTTATCTATTTTAGGAGTTGTACACATTTCCTAGAAATTATATATACCGTAAGATAATAAAATAAGAATCGTAAGTTGATCTATTATCTTATTAGTTGTCTGCCAAAAAATAATAAAATCGTAGGAAGTTTGTAAATCCATTGGTCCGTAAGGTAGGGAAAAAAACCTAACGGATAACGAATGGGATCGCGAATACGGTACCTACGGTTTATAATTTTTTGATAGTTTATCATCTTACTAGGAAAATGATCAACTAACGATTACATAATATTTTCCGGTGAAATGTGTATACAATGACGGATTAGATAGTCACTGGAAATGAGGACTGGCTAGGAAAATTGTGACTTGGGATTGGGAGTCTCGTGGATTTAAAACTACAAGTTGACACTAATTTCTGTTTAGATCCCATTACTTTTTTACTGTCTATGGGCTTACTCTCCTCGATCTAGCCCTAAGGACAGAGATGAGATCGACGATGGAACGAGCATGCCCAGAAGAAGCTTATTCACTCGCGAGTTAAATAGATTCAGGTTATAAGAGCTCGGGAACACAGACGCAGGCAGAGAATCCCACTCCTTAGCCGTGCGCTTTATAAAAGACTAGCTAGTGCCCGCGACTTCGTCTGCGCAGGTTTATAAATTGTGCCTATGTGTTATTCTGATGTATAAGCTATATAATTGTAAAGTTTCATTTAAATCCATTCAGTAGTTTTTACGTGAAAGAGTAACAAACATCCATCTATACATACAAACTTTCGCGTTTATAATATTAGTAGGATGTTTCAAAGCGCTTTGTGCGGATGTGTGGATTATTCCCACCCACTACAATATTCAAGTAAATAACAATCATGTAAAGAAATAACCCCTGCTCGTTTACTTAAATTTCTTCAACCCAGATTTTGTTCCCAAGTTAGAAATTACTTTATCAACTGCAAGCGAAACGTGTTTGAAGTGTTGGCAGGTTGCAATTGCTTTAGATTGTTGAGGAGACGAGATCGTAGCAAATTTTTAAACATTTTCTTTATACTCGTAATATGATGCACGTCCAGGTTCTCATAAGTCCGTAGTTTATTAGTTAATATGATAAAAGTGACTAAGTTAATATAAGTGACTGTATATGTAATCGATGAACTTTATATGTTTTTTTTTCACTAGTACACTGTCCCACTGCTGGGCAAAGGCCTCCCCTTCGGTCCTCCAACTGTCGCGGTCAATAGCAAATTCTGGCCAATCGCGACGGTACGAGTCTAAATCGTCACGCCACCTTTTTCGTGGTCTACCCCTGCTGCGTGGGCTATTCTGGGGTATCCATTGTGATTGTGATTCTCGCCCACCGTTGCGGATGCATTCGGCTTATTATGTCCGGCCAAGGACCATAACAAAACTGGTCCGGCCCAGTCTCACAGTCACTTAAGTCTGTCTGTTCCTGTCTTAGATATGTTAAGTATCTTAAATATCTATGATTTATTGAAAAAAAAACATGTAAACAAATAACAAGTGTTAAGGTAGCGTAAGCTGTGACGCAGATAGAGCAGGGCAGAATCCGTCTTCCCTCTCGCTTTATGACGAAGAAACCTGAAAGATAAAAATACTGTTCTGTCTGTCCTGTGCCGTCTGCGTCGCAGCTTACGCCCACCCTAAAAGGGTGTAAAAAAGATCTCATTAAACAGAAACTGGATTCTGTTCTTGAAACTGAACAACTTTTTTAGAAGAACAAAAGAATCAAGAAAAAAAATGCTTTCCCATAAAAACTACATCACGCAATGTGTATTTTAAATGGGAATTATTTTTTCCTTTCTTTAGGCCTATATTACTTGAGAAAAGTTGTTCAGTTCCAGGGTCTGAAATTTTATAGTTTTACAAAAAAAATTGTTGCACCCTGTATGTGTAATATACAACGTCGAATTACAAATACGCAAAATCTCTCGGGTGATAGATTTTTATTTTATTTATTTTTATTTATTTAAAAGAATTACATACTAATCTTAATACTAATTTACAATTTATGTAAGGTGTAACAAAAACCTAATTAGGTTTGTCCGTACACCTACAGATTCGACGGCACTCTGCGACCGCACGCAACTTAGTTCAATATTATTTTCAAATGAATACATACGATGAGGATAAAGCCACGAACAAATCTAAAAAGATCTACAACTATTAGAAAAAATAAAACTATTCTCCATACAAAATGAAAATCTGCTCCGGTCAATTTATACGGAGAATCATTTAATTTTAATTTCCAAAAGATGGTTTTTGCGAATTTAGAATCACACGATGATGTAGAGAATGAAAAGTTGTCACATTCTAGCAAAAAGTTGTGTCAATTAACATTACGGTACCTTTATATTTTAACTGCGTATTTTTATCTAAATCTTAAATTACTTTCTCCTTCATGCACACACTGCGACTCTATGACATTTTCAGTGCAATTGAGTCATTATCCTTCCTTTCCACTGCACTTGAGAGCAAATAATGAAATTTCATCAAACGACCATCGCCTTTCCTTGCAGCGTACTACTCCAATATTGTTCTAGCAATTTCATAAGTTCTTTGCAATACTGCTGAGCTGTGCTCAACAGAAAACTTTAAAATTGGAACAGATTTAAGGTTCTCCCATACAGTACACTTTGGAATACTTTTGAGTTAACATAGCAGAAACATCGCATGTCTCGAAACTTCTGTTATATTAATCTCTCAATTGACTCTGTCTCATTGACAACAAAGCTTTTTAGTACATTACTGCAATGGCCGACCAAAAATGTATTAAAGCACGAACGTGATAATGTTGGCAGAGCCGAAGCCGATGCTCACATGCGTAAGTCCTTTAATACCTGTTTGAGGCCAAGACTTGTATAGTACTTTTCTCAATAAATGCGCAGAAATTCAAACTAATATTAATCCAATCAAACATTAAAAACTTTCTACTTACCAATATATTCCTTTGTTTACATCGCAGTTTTTCATTTTCATATTCTATTTAATCTGTGTATGTTTATTTTTTTTTTGCTTTCTTTTGCAAACCAGCTTGTCAACAAAATCAAATTTTACCTCATATAAGTTACCTTCTTGGTTTTTATGATGGGATAAGTTACCTCCTTCGTTCAGACGCTTTGATAAGTAACCTACTAGGTTGTTATATAGGAGGTTTTATCCCACGCTACGCTCTATGTGGAATATAACTTCCTTGGTTGTTATGCATGTTGGTACCAAAGATTTCGGACCTCCTTGCTTCGCTCGTAATAGATACCTTACTAATTTAATTTACTATGGGATGACATCTGCAAACGTGTCCTAAATTTTTATGTCAAATCATCAGTGATCACTAGGAAATATTCAAAATAACCTGTCAAATCCATAGAACGACGCCTTCACTACCTTGTGACAACTTATTTCTTTAATCCTCCTTCTAGTTACCCTCATTTTTCTATGGTTGGTACATTCCACTTTTTAGGGTTACGTAGCGTCAGCAAAAAATTCGTCATGTCTGTCTGTCTGTCCGTCCGTAACCGTATGTCACAGCCACTTTTTTCCGAAACTATAAGAACTATACTGTTGAAACTTGGAAGTAGATGTATTCTGTGAACCGCATTAAGATTTTCACACAAAAATAGAAAAAAAAACAATAAATTTTATGGTTCCTCATACTTGGAACTGAAACACAAAAATTTTTTTTTCATCAAACCCATACGTGTGGGGTATCTATGGATAGATAGATAGATAGATAGATAACTCGTTTATTTTGTCTACAGACACACATACATAATACAATACAGAACAGAAATAGGACAGAAATAGGATAGGTCTTCAAAAATGATATTGAGGTTTCTAATATCAGTTTTAGGGTTCCGTACCTCAAAAGAAAAAAAACGGAACCCTTATAGGATCACTTTGTTGTTCGTCTGTCTGTCTGTCTGTCTGTCTGTCTATCTGTCTGTCTGTCTGTCTATCTTTCTGTCTGTCTGTCTATCAAGACCCTTTATTTCACGAACGGGTAGAGGTATCAGGTTGAAATTGAAAACCCCTTTCGTATATGAATGTTCTTGAAACGGGAGCTCACCACAATTTATTGGTTACCATTAGTTGTGAGTTAAGTTGTAATATTTAATGATTTCAGACTTTTCCCTTTATTTGTACTGTGAGACCTAGCTTCTTGCCAAATTTCATAATTTTAGGTCAACGGGAAGTACCCTGTAGGTTTTCCTTTTTTGCTTAAATGTATGGAGATGAGGACATAAAAAGCCATATCTTTTGATTGCGTCGTTGTAAAAAATTTAAATTTTCAGATCTTGTGTCGTTCATAGATCCTAACATATGGTATTAATTTCAACCTTAACCTTTACCCGTTCATGAGATAAAGGGTCTTGACAGACAGACAGACAGACAGACGGACAACAAAGTGATCCTATAAGGGTTCCGTTTTTTTCTTTTGAGGTACGGAACCCTAAAAAAGTCCCCCGGAAACGTTTTTCTGTCGTCATCATGTCTGTCTGTGATTGCTAAACTCATGAACTACTACATTGATTTCGATCCGATTTCCATTAATAGACAGATTAATTCAATAGGAAGGTTTAAGGCTATGATTTATAAACATTAAGTGCAAATTAATTGAACTGTGATGATATTTGTCGAACGAGTCGGAAAAAAACCGGCCAAGTGCGAGTCGGACTCGCGCACTGAGGGTTCCGTACCACCACATAAACATAATTGTATAAGTTGAAATTTCAGTAAGTTAATGTGCTAAATTTTTTGAGTCCGACACGCGCTTGACCAAATTTTATTATTTGTTGTTATTTTATAGCCTATGCCCTATAAACATGCCAATTTTCAAGTTTGTAAGTGTTCCCGTTTTTAAATAGAACTAAAACAAAAATCGCCTCAGCAACCATCCAACTTGACCCCTCTCTTATATGAATGTTCTTTAAACGGGAGCTCACCACAATTGGTTACCATTAGTTGTGAGAAAAGTTGTAATATTTAATGATTTCAGACTTTTCCCATTATTTGTACTGTGAGACCTAGCTTCTTACCAAATTTCATAATTTTAGGTCAACGGGAAGTACCCTGTAGGTTTTTCATTTTTGAATAAATGTATGGAGATGAGGACATAAAATGCCATATCTTTTGATTACGTCGTTGTAAAAAATTGAAATTTTCAGATCTTGTGTGGTTCATAGATCCTAATATATGGTATTAATTTCAACCTGATACCTTTAGCCGTTTGTGAGATAAAGGGTCTTGACAGACAGACAGACAGACAGACAGACAGACAGACAGACAGACGGACAACAAAGTGATCCTATAAGGGTTCTGTTTTTTTCTTTTGAGGTACGGAACACTAAAAAACGTGCCTCTTGAGAGCTTTCTGGGCGTGCACTGCGTAAATGGTTTCATTTATATGAAAGTTATGTATGAAAGAATTGTTGTTCTCTAAGAGCTCTAAAGAAAAGTCCAGGATAGTATTTGTCTATCTTTTAAGGATAACCTACAGTAACCAACTATTTATAGCAAAAAAGTAGATTTTCAAAAATGAGGTAATTTGAACGTATTTTTGCCCTCAAGGTATGGATCCTTACCTAATTTATTATTAAAAGGTTAGTAAAAATAAGCAAGGAACATAGAAATAAATTGTCTTTTACACCATGTTATTTAAATGAATATCTTGGAAGATATCACAATATTAAAATCTGTACCCGTGCGAAGCCGGGGCGGGCCGCTAGTACGTCATAAATCGTAAACCGCAATTTACCTTTCATTCAATCAACTCAAATATACATTTTAGTTACTTCACGTAATAAAGTTTTTTAGCCATAAAAATACCATTACTTTTACTTATATACGTACAGGTTTGTACAGAACCCTCAGTGCGCGAGTCTGACTCGCACTTGGCCAGTTTTTTATTAATAACTAGACAGATATGAGTCTTCATAGTAATTTACTTGGTCGCAACACTCGACAGGTATGGATTTTCATACTAAATTTGCAAGAAGCTGCTCGCGAGTATTTAACCAATACAGCTTTTTAGGGTTCCGTACCTCAAAAGAAAAAAACCGGTCAAGTGCGAGTCGGACTCGCGCGCCGAGGGTTCCGATATACCTATAGTATTTTTGGAAGCAATAAAGTCCATTTTCAGGACCGCAAAACTAAATTTGTTTGTAAAGGTTTTTTGCAGATTTCTGAAAAACTGTGCAACTTAGAAAGATCGTTTTATTTTTGCTGTAAAGTTTATATAAACTTCTGTCAACTGTAATTAATTCAGATTTTTCCTTACTCAAACTTCGGAGATAAGGGGGGGGGAATGGTATTTTTCTTGACATTTTTCATCATAACTTTAAAACTAAGAAATTTAAAAAAATACAAAAATATATTTTAAAATGTACAAGTAAAGCCCTTTCATATGATACCCCACTCGACCTAGTAGCAACAATTTGAAATTTGGCCCCCCCTATTTTGGCCCCCTTTATATTAATAATCATACTTTTTTCAAAATTTTTTCTTGTGCAATTAAGTTGGGCAACTATATTCTAAAACTATTCCAAATTTCAGGTTGATAGCATAAGTGGTTGCTGAGATATAGAGGTGTGACAGACAGACGGACAGACAGACAGACAGACAGACAGAGCGGCACCATAAGGGTTCCTTTTTTTACCATTTTGGTATCGGAACCCTAAAAACGGAACCCATATAGGATCACTTTGTTGTCCGTCTGTCTGTCTGTCAAGACCCTTTATCTCAAGAACGGGTAAAGGTATCAGGATGAAATTAATACCATATATTAGGATCCATGAACCACACAAGATCAGAAAATTTAATTTTTTTACAACGACGCAATCAAAAGATATGGCATTTTATGTCCTCATCTACATACATTTATTCAAAAATGCAAAACCTACAGGGTACTTCCCGTTGACCTAAAATTATGAAATTTGGCAAGAAGCTAGGTCTCACCGTACAAATAATGGGAAAAGTCTGAAATCATAAAATATTGCAACTTTTATCACAACTAATGGTAACCATTTGTGGTGAGCTCCCGTTTCAAGAACATTCATATAAGAGAGTGGTCAAGTTGGATGGTCGCCGAGGCGATTTTTGTTTTAGTTCTATTTAAAAACGGGAACACTTACAAACTTGAAAATTGGTATGTTTATAGTGCATAAGCTATAAAATAACAACAAATAATTAAATTTGGTCAAGCGCGTGTCGGACTCAAAAAATCTAGCACATTAACTTACTGAAATTTCAACTAATACAATTATGTTTATGTGGTGGTACGGAACCCTCAGTGCGCGAGTCCGACTCGCACTTGGCCGGTTTTTTTTTATTTATCTTGAAGAAGGTTGTCAAACAATGATTTCCGAGAATAACAGAGATTTTTTTTAATATAAAAATATTCTCACAGAATAATCACACTTTGATTTGAATATTCAGTAAACTTTTCCAATTCAAGTGCAAATTTTGGTAAATGATTACTACCACAATTTGTTTTACATTTCAACTGAGACCACTAAATGGTGGCTGACCGGAAATCTGATGCAAAGTAGTGGTAAAAATAATTAAATTAGCTTAAAATCAACCACAGTTTGATGACAAGCAGCTTTTGTTTTCAAGTAAACTTGGGGTCGTGGAAAGACGGACGTCTCATTCTAACTTGGACCCCTTTCTCATTCTTGCTCTCATTCTAATTCTCAACATTTTCAGCAGGAATAATCAAATCAAAACGTCTATTTGCTAGAATACTGTGAAAATAAAAGGTCTTTACAAGGTAATCATGTACAAGTATTCGGCCTGTGTACAGGCGTGCAAATTTTTAGTATCACATACTTATTACTAAAGAATATTATACATACTAGTTTCTTCATTTAACTAATCAATTTCAATTTCTCTATTTCTTATTATAATATTCAAAATATTCCTTCAAACTATAAAAACAGTGATTTTAAGCCATTTCGTTAAATAATACTTAAAACTCGTCCCCTTCAAAATCCTAATCTCTTCCGGCAATCTAGTAAGTATAGTAGTATTTTACTTGTCTGGCACAGTACCTACATGCAAGTAGGTTTTAGTTTATGTATGTTTAATTTTATACATAATGTCCTATGTCTGTTTTTAGCTCGGTTTTTAGTGTGTAGTATGTTGTCCATCATGGTGCCGCCATATAATAGTATAAAAATAATTAAGTCAATTTGACTGCTGTTGTCAAATGCCTGTAGCATTTTTGTAAGAAATTACCAACAGTGACAAACGTCAAAGAAAACTCCCTATTATGATAGCAGATAACTAATTCATGACGCAATGCATTTTAGGTCAAACTGAATACACAATGCTGGGCCCCTGGGGATGTTAAACACGGACAGATTGCCTGTGCGTCTGACGGGTCTACCTTAAGGTTAATATTTAAATCACTTGTTGGCCGACAATAGTACATTAAGATGCAAGTGCGCTATTTTGGTAACTACGGATTTCGGAATATTATTTTACTTAAAGGACGAATTTATTGTTAGTAAGTTGAATATAAATTAATGTTGTAAATAAAAAATGTACTTCCATGTAATTAATGTTTATCATAACATCCCATAATACGTCCACTATAGCACAGGGAACTCCCACCAGAATTACAGCTCTTGCTGGAACAATATGGAGGGGAAAAACCTTAGTCACCACGCTTGTCAGCATTACGGCTGGCATCATGGACCGCGATTGTTGGTGATCTCAGTGATTATAATGTTTAGCCGTAAGATAACTGATATAATGTCCCATTTAAAGTACGACCATAACGTTCATTTTCTGGTTTAAAATCACTTCATCACAACATCACTACAAACGTTGCGGCAGCACAAGTCTATCAGTGGTTTAAGACAAACGGGCTCGTACTCAATTTGAAAAAGACGCACTTCATTGACTTTGACTTGTCAGGTAGGAAAGTTGAACCATTAAACTTTCATGTAAATGGGATTGCTATTGAACAAGTAGAATCCACTTGCTTCCTAGGGTTCCAGCTAGACAGCTGAATGACGTGGGAGAACCACATCGAAAAAGTCTGCTGTAAACTCAACGGTTCATGCTTCGCATTGCGTAGAATATCGCGAGTAGTGCCAACCAAAAGATGTACGAATGTGTTATTTCGCGATAATACATTCTGTATTGCAATATGGAGTGGAACTATGGGGTTGTGCTGCCGAATGGGGGCGCGCTTTCATTGCACAAAAACGTGCGGTTAGAGCCATCGCCACCTCAGCGCGTCCATTCTTTAAGTCGCTACAAATACTGACGCTCCCTTCGATGGTGATCGTTAGCGTATCGTTTTACGTAAGGAGTAATTTGGATCTTTATGTGAGGAACAAAGACACACTCGCACAACACTCGAAATGCTAACAAGCTCGTAATGATTCCGCACCGGTTGGAAAAATAAAAAATAGTTACGTATGTAATGGGGCCTAAGATCTATAATAAATTGCCTGGAGACGTATTTTTGAAGCGTTCGAACTGAATCTTTAGTTCGCATACGAAAACGAATCGTATACGAATTTAATTTATAATGCTCTCGATTTTACGCATTTTTGAATCATTCGAAAGCAGTGTTGTCATTAAATTCAAATCATTAAATTCAAATCTTAACCAATTTTCGTTTCACGCAGAAAAAATCAAAACCGGAAAGCAATTACTCATTGATTTTAAAAACCGGTAATGAATTGCGAGGGAATGGAACGCAAATTAAAAAGTTGATATGTCAGTATAATGTCATGTGTGAAGGAAACGTCAATGTCGTTGTCATCACAGATTATACATACTTTCGAGTGGTAGAATTGCAAAACGAGTGGGTCGGACCCATAGAATACATGAAACAGAGTTAGAAAGGCGAAGTAGGCGGGCCCCGCGTGCCACGGATAGGTCCGTAGGACAAACAAACGTCAAAACCTCAAAATTACCCCTTCAGTCATTTGCCCGACTCAATGGCGTAAAGAGCAGCGACGTATTTTTTAAGAAAATGCCGTTTTGTGCGATATTATCACGTCGAGCTCACAGCAAAGATAAAAATTAGCAAAATGGAGGCCTATTGTACCACCGATAACCATTTTGAATACCTTTTTATCCACTATATTTGTTAAATAAAAATATTTTTTAGCCGGTCGAAACCAGAGCAAAAGTGCTTCCAAAAATACAACGATATCGATAAATTTCTGTATACTGGAATTATTCCTGTAATGTTGAATACTTACTTGTATATATTTTTTAGCTTTGAAGTTAACCAATAATTTTTTAATAATTAAAAAATTAAAAATTGTTTGCACTCATACTAAATCCCAACTTTAGAAAGAGATTTTTGGCAGCTACCCAGGTGATCCAAAAGAAAAGCAAAGATGGATCGATGCCACAGGGCAAAAAGATTGGTTAGCCACCAAAACAAGTTCTACTTGCTCCAAACACTTTTTGGAGAGTGACATCATCTTTTCGGCACAAAGAAGACATTTAAAGCCTCTTGCTATACGCTATACCTGTTAGAAACCGAAATCACTTCCCGGAGGGACACCAACTTTACCACACACGTCTTTACTGGTATATTAATTTAATTTGTTGGTTCTTCTTATTGCTGACTAGCAGTTGCCCACGACTTCATTTGCGTGGGATTCGAAAAAAGAGTAGATATTATGCTTTTCTAGGTCTAAGTCCATATTCCTGCCAAATTTAATCAAATTCTGTTTAGTGGCTGGGTCGTGAAAGAGTAACAAACATCCAAACATATAAAAAATTCAAACTAAAATAAATTATCTTTATAATATTAGTGAGATATAAATAAGAAAAATGTAAATATCATGTAAATAATAAAACAAAACAATGCTTCATGATCTATTTTATTGTTGAAGAATATTTACACGCAGGGATCTTCTAATAAAAAACCGGCCAAGAGCGAGTCGGACTCGCGCACTGAGGGTTCCGTACCACCACATAATCATAATTGTAGTAGTTGAAATTTCGGTAAGTTAATGTGCTAGATTTTTTGAGTCCGACACGCGCTTGACCAAATTTTATTATTTGTTATTATTTTATAGCTTATGAACTATAAACATACCAATTTTAAATTTTGTTAGTGTTCCCGTTTTTAAAATAGATTTAAAACAAAAATCGCCTCCACGACCATCCAACTTGACCCCTCTCTTATATGAATGTTCTTGAAGCGGGAGCTCACCACGATTGGTTACCATTAGTTGTGAGTAAAGTTGTAAAATTTAATGATTTCAGACTTTTCCCTTTATTTGTACTGTGAGACCTAGCTTCTTGCCAAATATCATAATTTTAGGTCAACGGGAAGTACCCTGTAGGTTTTCCTTTTTTGCATAAAGTATGGAGATGAGAACATAAAATGACATATCTTTTGATTGCGTCCTTGTTGTAAAAAATTGAAATTTTCAGGTCTTGTGTGTTTCATGGACCTTAACATATGGTATTAATTTGAACCTGATATCTCAACCCGTTCGTGAGTTAAAGAGTCTTGACAGACAGACAGACAGACAGACGGACAACAAAGTGATCCTATAAGGGTTCCGTTTTTTTATTTTGAGGTACGGAACCCTAAAAATCGCCTAAAAAAGGTCTTTAGTATCGGAGCCACACTTAATTTATATATTTATTACTGTTCATGAGATACAGCTCAAACAAAATTTTGTTGTTGTAGCGGCAACAGATATACACAATTTCTGAAAATTTCAAATTTCTACCTCGTATTACGGTTCATGAGATACAGCCCACTGACAGTCAGACAGACATCGGAGGCATATCAATAGGTCCCGTTTTTCACCCTTTCGGTACGAAACCCTAATAAAGAATGAGTATAAAACTAAAACTCGTATACAATGTGTAAGTAAATACTTGGCTTCTCAACAAAAGTTATTATGATGCGTTTCCAGGCAATACACAACACAACGCATCCTTTCCTTCCCTCTCTTCCCCCCCCCCCCCGTACCTGCCTGAAACATCAATGAAAAAGCAATGGCCACGCGCGCAATTCTGTTCTCATGTAAATAATATCTAAAACGACAAAAACACCTGTGTATAATACAAAGTGACTTTGAATTTACAATGTTTTGTGTAAAGATTGATTGATGCAGTGTGATTTCTAATAAGAACCAGCGCCTGGATTCCCTATCATCAGGTACGTCCTTCTTCACCCCGCCACCTGAGAATCGGATCTGTAAACGTTAGTTTAGTATTATTTAATCTGTGATTTTAGTGAGATATAAAAAATAAAACAGCTTGCACAACCTAACATTAGCATGACGATTAGTTTCTGCGCATGGTGACACGCGGAGAGCCAATGAACGCTTCGCAGTCCTTCCCCCACCATACCCCGCGCACCCCCGCGACTCGTTTTTTGTGTTCTGCGCATTAACCGCCATCGCTAGAGTTAGTTATTGCAAGGTGTACGAATCTAAAACAAACCTATGTTTCGTGGAAAAGTTGTAATCCAGAGTACAATAATCCATTTTATCGATAATTTGCCCAATGAAACATACATCCCTAACATTTGCACAATAATGATACCAGTATAACACAACAATTTAATATTTCAAAATCGCTAACTTTCTATTTTCAGTAAAGAAAAATCTAAATTATTTTTTTAAGTATTATGCATAATGTTGCACACATTTATAAATATATTGTTAGGGAAATATTTAAAAGGAAAGTTAAAACAAAGAAAGATCCAATGGATACTTTTTGAACCGTTTTGTGCAAAATTTATTAGTATGGCCACATTTTATCTTTGTCTCTTTCTCACCCAAGAACGTCAGATTTTGACGTTTTTGAAAATAATGTTATAACGTAATGTAATACGGTAAATTTTTGATTGCTTGGATTTGGCTCTTTTGACTTTTTCGATTCACCAGTAGACGACAAATAGCTAGCGGTTTTTTTATGTAGTGAATATATAATTTATCGTGTAAATGTGTGCAAACTGGCGACACCGGTTCCCGTACAAAATTGTCAGCATTGCCTTTCTAACTCTGTTTCATGTATTCTATGGTCGGACCACTCGTTGCAGAATTCACAGGTATGAATATTCAAAAATTGCGATTTTTACGGATTCGTCATTGGGATTCGTATACGAATCCGTAAAATCGCAATTTTTGAATATTCATACCTGTGAATTCTGCAACGAGTGGTCCGACCCACTCGTTTTGCAATTCTACCACTCGAAAGTATGTATAATCTGTGATGACAACGACATTGACGTTTCCTTCACACATGGCATTATACTGACATATCAACTTTTTAATTTGCGTTCCATTCCTTCGCAATTCATTACCGGTTTTTAAAATCAATGAGTAATTGCTTTCCGGTTTTGATTTTTTCTGCGTGAAACGAAAATTGGTTAAAGATTTGAATTTAATGGCAACACTGCTTTCGAATGATTCAAAAATGCGTAAAATCAAGAGCATTAGAAATTAAATTCGTATACGATTCGTTTTCGTATGCGAACTAAAGATTCACTTCGAACGCTTCAAAAATACGTCTCCTGCAGCGCCTAGTTACGAGTACAACAACAACAGTTTTAAGAACAAATTAAAGAGATGGTTGATCGAACAGGCGTTCTACTCTATTGACAAATTTTATTCTTCCTGACCAAATGTACCTGATGTATAAATTCCATTTTATTTGATTTTATAATGCAATTTAATTAATGTATTGTTTTATATTGTAATTAATTTATTACTTTATAATTTACAAATTTGACCTGTAAAAATATAATTTTTACCAAATAAAATGATATGATATGACATCCCATGAAACATCCACTGCAGGATATGGACCTCCCTACAGAACTCCAGCAAAAACGCGGGGTACTTTGGAAGGGATTTAGCATAGTCACCATGCTTATAAGCGTTGCGGCTGGCGACCGCTGTTGTTGGTGACCGCAGTATGTAAGATGGTACGACACACGAAAGGACGCTGCTACCCATCCTCCGGTTTATAAGCCCTTAGTCGCCTCTTTCGACACCCACAGGTAGAGATGTGTTGGTACTATTCTTTGCCGGCACCACACGGGACACAGTTTATTTATTCACAAAAATATTACGAATGTTATAGACATGAATACTCCTTGCCATTAGAAAAAATGCAATATCTAATCGCACGCGTGTTTATTAAGCTGGATTATGGACTTTAATACATGTGTCGGGTGTCGTAAGAGGCGACTAAGGCTTAAAACTCGAGGATGGGCAGCAGCATCCACCGTTGTATCTAACATCTTATTTATTTATCTTATTTACTGCGGTCACCTACAACCGCGGTCCATGGTGCCAGCCGTAACACTGACAAGCGAGGTGCCTATGGTACTTCCCCTCTACGTTTTTCCAGTAAAAGCTAGAATTCTGGAGGGAGCTCCCTGTCCTGTAGTGGACGTTTCATGGGATGTTATGATGATGATGATGTATTTCTGTTCCCTCTATATAAATAACATTTAAAAAAAATACCGGCCAAGTGCGAGTCGGACTCGCGCCCTAAGGGTTCCATCTACCATATGATATACTAAAAGCTTTTGCTCTTTGATTTTAAAAGCTCCGCGATCATCCAACTTGACCCGTCTTTTATAGAAAAGTTCTTGAAACGGGAGCTCACCTGAATTGGTTACTATTAGTTGTGATAAAAATGTATATATTTAATGATTTTAGACTTTTCTCTTCTCTTGACTTCTCTCTCAAAATACCGCAGTGTCTCAAGACGAAAGTCTTTGACCAGTGTGTGTTGCCAGTGATGACATATGGCATCGAGACGTGGCCGCTAACGATGGGCCTTATCAGAAAGCTCAAAGTCACCCAAAGGGCTATGGAAAGGGCTATGCTCGGAGTCTCTCGACGAGGACGAAGATCGTGCAGTCAAAAAGAGCGTACCTGGGACAACCCAGTTAATTAATTACCTGTATCTAAGTAGGTACGTAACGTGAGGTAATTTAACTCCACACAAACTTGACGTTTATTTTTTCTTTATTTAATTTAGAATCACCCTTACACGTTAGCTACTATTATTTTAAGAAAAAAGATTTAAATTTAAAAGTTTGAATTATGGTGAACGCGTAGACCAAGCGATGTCTATACTCTTTTTACTAAAATGTTCTCTCTTTTTAGTATAAACTAGGTGCTTGTCTGGTGCTGGTCGGGTGCTGTGGTGGTCCAATGGCTGCCGACCCTAAGAAGTTTCATCATCATCATCATCATCAAAAGTCTACTGTTGGACAAGGAGCTCCATTCAAAATTTCACGGCAAAAATGCGTATTCTGAAAAAGGAAGTAACATATCTTCAACATAAATGTATCTTGTGGGTTGTAAAATCAATGACCGACCTCACAATTTCTTAGTTAGGGTGCTGGCTGCAATTTGGGTATATGATTTGCTCATGATTCATATTAATAGGGATGATAGATCAGCTCAATACGAATCGATTTGGTCCTTACAAGTTTTTCTGTGCGTCGCTGCGTTTTTGAGTTAAAGCAAAAAAAATGAAAATAAGATACTAAATAATGTTATTTTTGTCTCCCTTTGTGGCTCCTGTTTAAAATACTTCTGAAGATGTAGAAAATCGAAGAGGCAGACATGCAGGGCTCTGCATTATCACGGGACGAAGTAGTGATTTTTTGCATTTTGAATAGCTGTAACTTTACGACGCAGGGCTATTATGGTGGCAGACCATTTTTCTGGGGTTTTATACATTGTATTTAATCAGATAGTCATAGTCTGCCAGGTCTACGTTTCATTGTCAAATTTCAAAATAGTTAAAACTTAATTCCTCAAAAACGCAGGGGTGTGGATGTCCGCCAATATTTTTTGTATCTTCTAGAGGATGCTCCTTATCATAAGTCAAAGAGGCAGACATGAGCAAATCATATAGAAATTTATCCTTCATCACCCTTACTATCTGGTGTCTGGCATGCCTCGTTAACAAAGAGCTATACGACTTTCGCGTTAAGTCACGTGATGCTTTAGCTTGTTAACAACGCTGACCAACGGCTTAGTTCTAACTCTACCGGGGAAGTCTCACGTAGTGATTTTTGTATGACAGTGTCCCCAACGGGAATCGAACCCAGAACCTCCGGATCGAAAACCAAATGCTCTTGCTACTAGACTACGCAGATAGACACCATAATTGCTAGCGTAGCGGATGGCACCATGAACCGCAGTTGTTGGTGACTGCAGTATGTAAGATAGTAAGGTACCTGCGGTAAATAAAGCCCACGGCTTAATAAGGCCCTCTTTCGAAGTTTCCGCTTAAACTATATTTGATACCCACTTCGGTCACGCACACATAGAACGGGTCACATTTGCAAGGTTTGGCAACTTCGCCGCGCAGATTGACTCGCTCGTTCACTCAGTTAGCGAGTGTTTTCGGTCAGTGATGGTAGTGACGTCGCAAATTATAATATTTTGCCGAAGAAAAAAACGTGAGTATTGGATTGTCTTTACTGCATTTGCAAATAGGTGTGGTTTATTATCTTAAATGTAGTATAAAACTCATGATTTTAGTCGATTTATAAATTATAAATACGTAGTTTGCAAGATTTATTGGATTTTATTCCGATTGTGCTTCGGTGCATCAAGGCCCAGACATTTTTGCTAAGGGCCTTATTATACTTTTATATGAATTTCTCAATACTAGTATAATGTATACGACAATAGTTATTTTTTAAACCTAGAATTTATATTATTTGATAGTTCGATATTTTTAACGTTTGACTCGGGAGGGCAATAAGGCCCACCAGATGTAATGGGCCTTATTATATTCCTATTTAAGGATACCCCTATTACTGACGCTTTCCAATGCCACCACAACATGCAAAATGATCAGAGGACGACCTCCAAGCAGCTATGGCTGCAGTAGAGCGTGGGCAGCTTTCTCAACGTGCCGCGCCAGATCGTCATAATAATTGACATTTAAAATAAACTATTTGGTCTGTACAAAAGCGGGATTAATAAAATAACTATAGCGTAATAAGGCCCATAGTCATATTTAGAGAAAAAAATGCAAACATGTTGTAGGTATTCAGTTTTGATGGCTATTCGAATATCAACATTTAGTTTTTGATTATTTTATTTACAATAACGGGCGTTATTTAACTCTCATAGTTTAATAAGGCCCACCAGCCATATATTTTTTTAAGTTATAATTATTTTTTCCAATGTTTTTGTGGTTTTTTGTTTGATTTTGAATGATAATTTCAAATATCTGCACATTTCAGGATAGTTTAGCTTGAAGTTCCGAATTTATTGTGATTTCCTCGTACTTAAGTTAAAAGCCCATATTAAACTATAACAATGATAAGTTATGCAGTTTTTTGGTTGTCTAATGTTTAAATGTGAAGGAAGTTTCGTTTTTAGTTGTTGTTTTGTTGATTTTATTACAATATTAAAAAAACTGCATATGTATGATGCGGGCTTTATTAAACAGCCCTAGTTTAAATAAGCCCATATGGCGAGTTTAAAAAAACTTTTGATTCCGATGTTAATACAGAAAAATAGCATGCAAATGTTATGTGGTCAATAAGAATAATAAATATCCTTTCAGATTAAACTTGTTTTATTAGATTATACCTTAAAATCTAATATTTTTAAGGATTTAAAATAAGGCGGGCCTTATTTACCGCAGGTACCTTACTATACGCAGAACAACGTTGCCCCATATTCTCCGGTTCAGAATCCCTTAGCCGCCTTTTACGACACCTACAGGTAGAGGTGCGGTGGTAATATTCTTAGCCTTAAAATGTTTTACGCAAACATTTTTTTCGCTTTTCCATAGTAAAGTGGTCACGTGATTGACTTAATTTGTATGGAAAGGAAAAATTATTTTCAGGATTTTTTTTTCGGAAAGCTGCTTGTTTTCATGAAAGAACGAAACCAATAAAATTTCACGCTGTATTTCTAAAAAGGCTTTCAATAGACGGAGGATCGAACGAAGGAGGATATTCAAATAAGGAATTTAATACTGGTTACTTTCCTAGAGGGCGGTAAATACAGGGAGGTATAAAAAATACAGCGATCTTATAAACCACATCATCAGAAGCCTTTGGCAGCTCAACAACTCTGACACTATGGGGTGCAAAACAGTTACCGGCCTTACAATTGATAATTATAGTATTGTAGGAAGTCAAGGGATTTTTTTCGGATTTCAACCTATGTTCCTTGGAAAAAGTTGTGCAATTTCAAGCGAAGAACTTACTACGATGGCTCTCCGACCCAAAGAGGATCTTGGTCACCGACACAAGAACGTGCCACATGTCTCGATTTATATGCAGTGACGCGTCGCTTTCCGCCGCTGGTAGCCAAGCCCCGTAACGAATGAGGTCGCTTAAAATTATTAAGTCAAATGCACAATGACTAACTAAAAGTAAACCATCGAAAGAAGCGGTTGTTTCTTTTGTGTGTTACCCAAAAAACTAAAAAAACTAAAATAAATAAAGTAATTTTTCTTGCATTCAAGTTAACAATTACTATAAGCGACAGCTAAGAAGTGTTCGCCATACACTTCGCTCGCAATCCTGAGCTGTCGCTTACTATACCTCCATCAAAAACTATAAGCATTAAATACGTACGTAAACATTTACAGCTATAACATACCCAAATAAAAAAACGCTTACATTAAATATGTCACCGACACACCATTTCTTTAACGAGGGTCGGTCTTGTACCTAGCATACGAAATCAAAATCTTCGCACGAGTAGAGAGGAACACATCACTGTCCATTGCTTTTTTTTAAGGAACGTAGAAAAATACAAGCTTATTAAGTCACCAATGTAAATTGAAGTCTTCGCACTAGCTCTGTGTAAATGTCTTTGACCTTCGTAAAGTTACGATTAAATAACGTTAATATTTTGTGTCAAGGAATTTTGTACCTGTAACAAACATTATTTTACATTACTTTTATATGGGTAAGTAATTGCAATTTACCGCCCGCTAACACTAGCAACTAGCACACCCTGGCAAATCCCGGTAGTACATAGAACGAGCGCCAATTTGAAATTTGAAGGTTGTGTGGGCCCGCATATTCAGTACAAAAGATCCTCAGCAGCGCCACGCGAATCGCGCGGGCGGGTGCGCGGGGTGGATTGCAAGGGGGGCGAAGAGAGTTCGTTCCGTATGATAGTACTATTACTTAATTCTGTTATACTAATGTGCTTCTAAGCACCATTAAATTATAATTAATATGGTAACGCTTTGTCAAGCATTTCCGGTGGCGAAACCGACAAAGTTTCAACTTTTTGCGGGTATTTCAATTTTTCGTTACATTCAATACTAGATTTAAGGCAAACGTGTCCTATAATATCATTACTTATCCTATCCTATTAAACGAGCAATATTTGCATATAAATATTGCTCTAACGATTTCAATGAAATTTAGTATACAGGGGTTTTTGAGGGCAGAAAATCGATTAAGCTAGGTCTCATGTCTGGGAAAATTCGTTTTCACCGTCTTTTTAAATATTTCTTAGCGCGTTTTAGTGCGTTCAAGAAACTTACAGCGCCATCTGTTGTTGAGTAGCATAGCTTGCTTTTTCTTCATAGCTTGCTCACCCGATGATATTTTAATGTTGAGGCGGCTATTATAGAGCAAAGCTCGGTTGCCCAGGTACTATTAAGAATGCTCTATCAGCTGATGCTTTTCGGCTTTTGGATTTAATTTAATTAATTTTGGGCTGTTCAGTTTCATGCTCTCATGAAACTCAAGTAATGTTCACTATTTCACTATGACCCTATATTTCCAAATACGGGAAAATATTAAAAAAAAGCTACGGAACGTTTCAAAATGCTTATACATAATAAAGTTTTCAAAATTTCCGACATATTTATTTTACTGCTGTATTCATAAAGGTAGAGGAACATTTCTGAACAACGACTTGGAAGTACCTCTCCATCAACACCTTGCGTACCTAATCCTGATTCCTGTCACTAATTTGAATATCTAGCACTAACAAGGTTTGCATTATCAATGAGCTGATACGAGAAGCATTACCCTATCCATTATATTGGAATTATAGTATTACCTTGTGAAATTGTATTAACAATTAACGAGATATTATGCCATTAGGTAACTAAATAATGATTATGATATTTTTAATTTTGATGTTTTTAGGGTTCCGATACCAAAATGGTAAAAAAAAGGAACCCTTATGGTGCCGCTCTGTCTGTCTGTCTGTCCGTCTGTCTGTCACACCTCTATATCTCAGCAACCACCTACGCTATCGAGCTGAAATTTGGAATAGTTTTAGAATATAGTTGCCCAACTTAATTGCACATGAAAATTTTTTGAAAAAAGTATGATTATTAATGTAAAGGGGGCCAAAATAGGGGGGGCCAAATTTCAAATTGTCGCTACTAGGTCGAGTGGGGTATCATATGAAAGGGCTTTACTTGTACATTTTAAAATATATTTTTGTATTTTTTTAAGTTTCTTAGTTTTCAAGTTATGATGAAAAATGTCAAAAAAAATACCATTCCCCCCCCCTTATCTCCGAAGTTTGAGTAAGGGAAAATCTGAATTAATTACAGTTGACAGAGGTTTATGTAAACTTTACAGCAAAAATAAAACGATCTTTCTAAGTTGCACAATTTTTCAGAAATCTGCAAAAAACCTTTACAAACAAATTTAGTTTTGCGGTCCTGAAAATGGACTTTATTGCTTCCAAAAATACTATAGGTATATCGGAACCCTCGGCGCGCGAGTCCGACTCGCACTTGACCGGTTTTTTTTTTTTCAAAGGGTGCATACTTTTTTGTTGTAGCTCTATCGTAAAAACGGGAACACTTACAATTGTGAAAATTGGCATGTTTATAATGCATAGGCTATAAAAAATGACAAATAAGGATAAAAACTGGTCAAATTCGAGTCAGACTCATCATCATATCAGCCAAATATCAAAGGCCTATGTCCAGCAGTGGACGTCACTGCTGGACATAGGCCTTAGGCCGCCATAGGACATAGGCCGATGAGTACGTATACCTGGGACAAACAGTCCAGCTGGGTGAATCTAACTTAGAGAAAGAGGTTACTCGTCGAATCCGACTCGGATGGGCAGCGTTCGGGAAGCTCCGCAATATCTTCACGTCTAAAATACCGCAGTGTCTCAAGACGAAAGTCTTTGACCAGTGTGTGTCGCCAGTGATGACATATGGCACCGAGACGTGGCCGCTCACGATGGGCCTTATCAGAAAGCTTAAAGTCACCCAAAGGGCTATGGAAAGGGCTATGCTTGGAGTCTCTCTGCGCGATCGAATCAGAAATGAGGAGATCCGCAGAAGAACTAAATTAACTGACATAGCCCTGAGATTCTCTAAACTGAAGTGGCAGTGGGCAGGGCACATCGCAAGAAGAACCGATGGCCGATGGGGCGTGAGGGTTCTAGAGTGGCGACCACGTACTGGAAGACTAAGCGTTCGTAGTCCCCCCACAAGGTGGACCGACGATCTGGTCAAGGTCACGGGAGGCCGCTGAATGCGAGCAGCGCAGGACCGGTCGTCATGGAGATCTTTAGTGGAGGCCTATGTCCAGCAGAGTCAGATTCGCGCGCATTTAATACACTTCTGCGCGACGGTTCGTCCCAGATTATGCCAACATTTTACCTTATATGTAACTCTCAGTGCGCGAGTCTGACTCGGACTTCAATGTCACGAGTGACCAAACGAGCCGAATGATGATAAAACTCACTACCGCCAATAGCACCTACTTTCTTATTTTGTGGCATACCTACTTTGATGATACTAATATGGAAGCAAAGTGCGACGCTCATCCTGAGACTTAATGTCTCACGTGCCAACAGTTTCACTTACCCATTGCACCAAACACAGCACTTAACGGTAGGCAAGTGTTAGACTTTTTTCTTATATTTCTAACATTATTTAACATCTCATTTTTCAACGCTAATTACAAAGCGAAATGGGCTTTTAGCATTAAATTAGAGTTGTAGGTAGATAATAGGCCATTTCTATTGCCATACACCCACTAATTACAACAGTTGATTGCGAAATAATTGCAAGTTTAACGACCCGGGACCTTTTGGTTACTAGGGCGGTTTTTATTATACAACGTGTAGCGTGTGATAATACTGAAGGGTGTGAATTTGCCCATGAATCTGAACAACTTTTCACCAAAAACCAAATTTGACCTCCCATAAAAAATGCGCTAGCAGTTTCTATGGGAGGTCGAAAATTGATTTTGTTCTTTTTGGGAAAAGTTGTTCAGTTTCTTGGGCACATTCACGCCGTTTAGTATTACCACACCTTTCCGTTACACGCTGTAATATTGTTTAAGCGTTACTGGTAAAACCCGAATTAACGTTATACTGCAGTGCAAAGTTAAGAAAATCCTAATTATGTACTTCGACGGATAAACTCACGTTTTATATTGATGGCATAGAATAGACACGTTTCGATCCTGTACGAGGATCGAGGATCTTCTTCAGCCGGCTTAGCACGCTTCCCGAGAGAAAATATATCTCGGAGAAATGTCACTTTATTTGAGGAATTATGTCATCTAATCTATCACCTCCAAGCGCGAAGAAATGTCAGTGTAGGAAAAGTTTAGCAAATCCACAAATTACGTTTTTGATATTTTAGACAGAGATAGCCTTATACACTAATACACGTAGCCGTCCTTGTCTTTCAAAATGTGTCGCACTGCTCGGATGTCAAAAAACGTGACCATGCGTAAAGTCTTTAATTTATCGGCTTAGATAAACTGACAACTGCAGCGTGCTAAGCCGGCTGGGAAGTCTGCAGTTTCACGGACCGCGTCGTCTGTCGCCGTGTAACACTTACGAGTCGTTTAGTGATAAAATAGTTTACGATAATCCTGGTAAGGGGCGATTCTGAAATATGTATTATAAAAAAATATTACCTTTTTAATTCGGTGTTTCGGACGATCAAAAACCTGCCAGATCCTGATCAGATTACATCAACGAAGTAATAGTAGTTTAAGATACGAGGTCCGTAAGTATGTTGACGTACGTTGACGAAGGAGTTTACAAACCTTTACGACCATGTATTTTAACACGTTTTTCAATATACTAGGTTGATTTTTTATAAAAAAACGATACGAACCCAACACAATTTCTATCAGAATTATATAGTGCCTTAGCATGTGTAGGCAGTCAAGTAGAGGCTGTAATACTATGGAATGTTTGCAACGGCGTATCACTGAATGAGCTGAAATTAAATGAGACAATTCAATTTGTGTCTAAACAATTTCACGATTGTTTTTACTTGGAAAATACTAAGGGTACAAATAACATTATTTTAGATACGTCACATAAGCTCAGTCACTTGATTGATTGTATTAATTACAGGTCAAATTTCCTAAAACAAAAAAAGATTGAGAACCATAGTCTTCCATCTACACTTGCTCAAAAAAAATCCTCTATGCCTGAACTTGATCCTAAATATAAAAAAGGTACAATACCCTATATTTTTGCCACCATTAGAGGGAAAAAAGATGTTGCTATACCTAAAAAAACTATTCCAAAAAAGACCATTACTGACTATTATCCAGTTTTAAAGAGGAACCCCAAAAGTCATGAATAAAACATTAATAGTAGTACAAATCAGAACCAGTTTTTTCGATCCAACCTCAACCAAAACAAGTTGTAATACTCTTAAAATACTCCATCAAAATGTAGCTGGCATACTAAGTAAACGTGACTCGATGGAAATTGCTCTACAGACTCTTTCAGAAAGTTCGAACCAAGTAGACATATTGTGTCTTAGCGAAACTTTTATCAAGGCTGGTGAAGAGAGTAATTTAAATTTACATGGTTACTATCTCGCAGATTGGTACAGTAGATCGAAAAAAAGAGGTGGCACATGTATACTATGTAGAGAGGGTCTAGAATCTGAACCCTTGGTGTTATTAAAAGACTTTAGGTCAGAAAACATTTTTGAAAGCTCTGGAATTACTATACCTTCTCTTAAGACCATAATTATTTGCATCTACAGAACTCCTAATAGTAACCCATATGCTTTCCTTAATAAACTTGAAACCTTAATGTCAATTCTTAAAAGAAAAGTGACAAAACAAAATTGTAATTGTTGGAGATATTAATATTAACTATTTAAAAGAATCTAAGCCACTTACAGAGTATAGGAGGATTCAGCAAAATTATAAGTACACTATGCACATTCAAGAACAAACTAGACAGAGCTCGTGTATCGATCATATTTTAAGTACTATTCCTGAAGCAAAAGGAAAAGTGCTACCACTGGGAATATCCGATCACGAAACGGGCCAGATGTTATATATACCTCTAAAGGAAAAACTTTTATCGCGTAGATACTGGTACACCTACGTTACAGATTTTAGTCAGTCGAATATCAACAAGTTCCTGAGTGCTCTAAATAGCTTGTCATGGGCTGAAGTATATGATGAAGTAAACACTAACCAGGCCTTCGATATTTTTCACGGTTTGTTTTTACTATTTTTCAAATTATGCTTCCCGGTCTTACGGAAAAAAGTTTATAGCAAACCCAGAAGACCAGCGTGGCTATCTAAAGGAATAAAAATTTCTTCATTGCATAAACGAAAATTAAGATTTTCTATTTATAATGCAAAAAACAAACACAAAAAGAGGATTTACCAGAAATATAGCAAATGCTTCAAAAAGTGTATAATTTCAGCGCATAAATTATGTAATCAAAAATATGTGACTTCCTCTAAAAACATTTGCAGAGCCAGTTGGAAAATAATAAATAAAAATATAAAAACAAATCAACTTAAAAATGACATAAATAAAATTAAATACAATAATGAACTAATGACTAATCCCATAGACATAGCGAACGTATTCAATAATTATTTTATTAATTTACCAAATATAAATGAAAATATTTTGACATCACTTAAAGGAAAAAATGACATTAAACCAAATAATTCTACAATATTTTTAAGGCCTACCACTGCCCAAGAAATTCATACTACAATTATTAGGTTAAAAAATACTCCATCTGTAGGATACGATCAAATTCCCACCAAAATTATTAAAGAATCCTCATCAGTGATAGCACCTGTTCTTGCGCATATAGTGAATCTTTCTTTCGCAGATGGAAAGTTTCCGGATAATCTTAAAACAACTGTAATAAAACCTTATAAAAAGGGAGACAAGCAATTAGTACAAAACTTTCGACCCATAGCGCTCATTCCGATTTTTTCTAAAATAATAGAAAGTGTAATGCACAAAAGAATATCAAATTTTATTGAAAATTTCAAAATTCTAAAAGAAGAACAATTTGGCTTTACGAAGGGAAAATCAACCACTCTAGCGGCATTTCACTTGGTTGATAAAATCACAAATAGCATTGTGCAAAAGAATCAAACTACAGTAGTATTCTTTGATATGAGTCGCGCTTTTGACTACGTATCTCATAGACTACTCCTTCATAAATGTGAAAATTATGGAATACGTGGTAAAGCCTTAGAATGGTTGCATAGCTATTTAAAAGACAGAAAACAGTATATTGAAATAAATCGCCTCGACGAAACTGATGATGAGGTCAAAACTTACCGGTCAGATACATTGATAAACTGCTATGGAGTTCCGCAAGGCAGTATACTTGGCCCGTTGCTATTTCTACTCTATGTCAACGAATTACCATCTGTCACTTCATATCCTTGCGTACTATTTGCGGATGATGTATCTGTTATTATCTCAGATACTAAAGACTCGGACCATAACGGCAATATAAATAAAACAATAGAATCTATCGTAACCTGGCTAAATAATAACAATTTAAACGTAAATATAAACAAAACTAAATACACACAATTCTATAATGAAGGTGCTAAACCTGTAAATCTTAATCTGATGTATAAGGACACAACTTTGAATAAGGAAAAAGAAACGCTTTTTTTGGGATTTGTTATAGATGAGCATTGTAAATGGAAGTCTCATGTGGCAAGAGTATGTACAAAGATTAATAAATTCGCTTACGCACTTTGGAGATTATCTAAAATTAGTAACAAAAAGACTGCTTTGCAAGCTTATCATGCATATGTCGTTTCAATCCTGATGTATGGTCTAGTGTTGTGGGGCATGTCCGTTGAAACACATAGAGCATTTATTGCACAAAAACAGTGTGTCAGAGCAATATGTGATGTACCACCGTATACAAGTTGTAAACCTATATTCCATGATATGAAGTTGCTTACACTGCCCTGTTTGTACATCTATGAAATTTGTATTTTTGTTAAAAGTAATTCAAATCTATTCTTGAGAAAGGTTGACGTATGTGATTTTAATACTAGGTACCCAAATAGGCTAGTACTTACAGTGCCCAAAAACTATATATATAGTATAAACTGTTACTACATGTGCACAAAAATATTCAATCACTTGCCGAGCACAATCAAAACATTGCCGCTAAACATGTTGAAGAGAGAGCTGCACACATGGCTTGTGCAGAAATGTTTTTACTCAGTACAGGAATATTTTGAAACAGACACTCTCCATGATTAGGATATATATGACTTTAGGGTTTTCTTAATGTTGTTATAAAATATTATTAATAAGCACTTCTTGACATTTAAAATCTGTATTTGACATTTTCTTATTGTTTTAATTGATTGTATACTGTTTTGACTTTCTTTAAATTATGTTTTGTTTTACGCATGCAATGTTAATTTTTCCGACTAAATGTGCTATTGTGAATACATATGACAATTGTAACTAAAATTGCTATGCTCTAATCGAGCTTACAGTAAAGGAACTATCAACAAACTAACATCTTGTTACACCACTGTAATTGGGCAATAAATAATTTCATTTCATTTCATTTCATTTATACCTGAAATCCATGTGCCCACTTTAAAAACTTACAACATTCCATACAAAATGTGTTGGTCGCTTACGTTACTTTGTATCGGAAGTTGATTTATTTGTACTTCGTTAGCAAAGTCGTTGAAAAAGTTGTTGCCTACTTCACTAACAAGTGGGCGCAAAAAAAAAACATAAAATTTGCCGGAAAAAATTACTCACAAATGGTGTTTTTATATCAAAACTACCGAAATTTTGTGTATTTGTGAATGAATCACGTTAAATAAAGGCTGTGTATTAACGTGCCACCAAATTTGAGTAAATTTTTACCAAATAATATTCACCAAATTTTGTCTACCAAAATGGATGAATGTACACCAAATTTGCTTTTGGCACTTCGCCGGCCGCTGCCGCGGCACGCTCGGCTCCTGCATTGTGGTCGCAAGATAACCTAACACAACCTAACCGAACCGGTTACCCAAATTTGGTGTACGTTCAGCCAATTTGGTGTACATTCATCCATTTTGTCTGAAGTGTATTGGGGTATAAAAAATTGTTTTGGGAATCATTTAATTTTTTTGCCTTAAATAAATGAAAGTCTCCATGGTGCCAGCCGCAACACTAGCAAGCGTGACTATGACTTCCCCTCTACATTGTTTTAGCAAAAACTGGAATTCTGTCCTGGAGTGGACGTTCCATGAGATGATAAAAAACTAATGATGATTTGTGATATTTAGTGCGGTGGAAAGCATTGAGCTTAAGATCCGAAGGTCATGCTAAGGTCATGATTTCTTAGCTAAGTTTTCTATAGGCAAGATATAAGATGGTTCGATACACAGAAGGACGCTGCTGCCCATCCTTGTAATCCCTTAGTCGCCTGTTACGACACCCACACATAGAGATGGGTTGATACTATTCTTAGCCCGGTATCACACGAGCGAAGACGCGACAAAATACCACATAATATAAGAGGTAGCAACAATATTTCGAGATTAAACGTTTAAATTCAGCAGAGAGCTCTTTCTATTGTTCGAATTTTAATTTGTTTGCTGTCAATTGCATATTAATAGCTTATACAAGGTATAAAATGAGTCTTGTTGCTAAATGTAATTATTGTTTCAGTAAATAATTAAATACAATCCCTGAAACATGTGGGTGGATCTGCCTAAACAATTTATCTTAACGTAATGTAATGAACATTATGGAAAAACGGAAACGGAATTACGGAAAATTTTTGACCATCTATTAAAAATTCGTTCGTTAGCAGCTGATGTAATATGTGCTGCCTAATACTTTATTATGGTTCCTGGACCATTAACTTAACAACTTTTCCTGAAATATACTTCGAATATTGTTTTGGTTTTCCCATACGAACCTCGGGCCGCCAAATGATGTATTACCACATACCTATATTTATCAAGGACCTATATAAAAAAAAATGCAGTTTTATTGTCCGCGTACTTAATTAAATATTCGCAAGTATTAATGATAAGGAAGAAAGATGTTTTACGATTTCGAAGTAAAATTGGTCTGGACTTTATAGATTTACTGGTTTTGTAAATATTTCATTTTTACTCAAGAGTGGTAAATAAAATATTGCTGTACCATAGTGAGACCTTATATTTAATTCATCCTATTAAAATATGCATTGCTATCATGGGAGTAGCACTGGTGCGTTTGACAGTCCACTCGCGCATAAAACATTTGCTCGGTATGGAAATTGACAGCTGAATTAATAGATCGTTAATTAATTGTTACTTTTATTAGGTGGAAAATAAACAGAATGCTTATAGATTTCCCGCCACTTTTCGTACTTTATCAACATTTGGAGGGATATACCTCCAGGGTGTATGGGACGGTGTGCCGAAAACTGAAAGGACGTGCTCAGCTATCAAAACTGAACAACTTTCCCAGAGCAAAATTTTTGGGATATGGAAAAAAATTACCTCTCCATACAAATGGCTCACTGAGATCAAACAGTTTGTAATTATGGGAAGGTCGAATTTTTTTTTCATTTCCCAAAACTGTTTCTTTGGGAAAGTTGTTCAGTTTCGTTGACTGCACACGTTCGTTCAGTTTTCGGTACATCCTTCCTTACACCCTGTATATTATGTAAATTTTTCTACATTTATTAGTAAATGTAAGGTACCTTTTTAAAGGTGGTAGGGCTTTATTAAAAGTCCGTCTAGGGAAAAGTGCTCCCCCAAAAGATATTGTTCAGTTCCCTGGACGTTGTACCAATTTTGTTACATTTTGTATGAGGGCATCTAAATAAGCATATGTCAATCAACGCAAGGATAAGGAATCTAGCCTTTAAATTAAGGAGAATATACACTTTACAAGCTGGAATGATACGCCAGATTTGTCACTGTAAGCCGCACGGAGCTCGACTTGGCTTAAGCCGCCGACGTCAGTACATTTGTCTTAGAGGATATATATGTACGTAGAGGTGTGGGAAAACCAACAATATCGGGGAAATCTTGTGTGATGTTGATATAGGTTGCGGTTTCAGGAAACAGGATAGATTAGGCGGAGAGCGCGCAGTTGGGAACCTTACTTCATCGGGTAGACCGGGTACAATTGAAACAGTTTTTCTTCAATTGTGTGTAGTGGAGCCATCTTTAATATTTAAAGATCGGGTGTAAACATGGCTTAAAGGATAGTAAACTGGCTATGAAATACAATGTATAGATTAGTTGTATCTCGAACAGAAAAGCTTCAATTACCGTTAAAGGAGGACGGAGGAGAATGGTTCAATTGACCCCGTAATAGGGACGGTTGAAACAGTCCTCGTGGACGTTTGAAACACTCTAATAATATCGAAACAAAACAAGTTTTGCAACGAACTACAGTCAATCTTGACTCAATAAAAGTATTCAATAAGGTTGTAAAAAGTTGGTAATCCTAGCATAAACATATCAAAATTTATGATCGTTTACATATTTTCAAATTTAAAAGCAGGATATTTTCATTTTATGAGGTTCTTTTTAAAGATCTCAGTTATACTAATTAGTTCCAATGTGTTAAATATACACAGTTTTAATGTGATATTAAGCTAAAACGGCATACAATCGTAGTAAAACAGATAATCTTATCTCATACAAAAGGGCATGTTTCAATTATAACAATGTTTCAACCATAACATAATTTTTACGAAAGTGGCATTTTAAAAATCTGACATAGGTCACCTGTATTGTCACCTAAATCGCTTAAAATTAAAAAATCTGTTTTAAAACACATATTTTATTAACGTTTCATATTATTCAACTATTCAAACTAAAAAATTTCAGATGAGGAACTACAGTTTTGTTTCTTCGACCACCTAACAACTTATAACAATCTGGGGACGATCGAAACACGAGGACGTTTGAAACGTTTCAACAGTACCCAGACGATGTGGTTTAATAGTCCCCAGCCGGCATTTTTTATTTCAAAGTCAAAATTTATTCTTAATCATCTTCAATTCAAATCAAGAATTGTGAAGAAAACACTCCACAATAACAAACTGACACTCTAAAATAAAAACAATAACTGTAAGATAAGTATATCAGATTTTATGACAAAAGTTATATCATGCAAGTTATTTACTTTTTTGCGCGAAAATCTTGTAAAGGCGCTGGTCACGGCTGCTTCGCTCGGAGGCTCGAGCGTAACTGTCTAAATTTCCGGTGATGGCCGATTGACCCACGAGTGTTTCGTCATATGCGTAGTTACTATGGTTATTGAGAAAATCGCAATGTTTCAATCATGACCTGGTTCAATCGTACCCGGTCTCCCCTACCAAACAGCGACCTATCTAGGCTGCTGCACGATGAAATGGTGAGTCTAAAAAAACAGGTCTAACCTGGCACGTTTTGTACAATCAATAAAAAACTGTTTTTTTTTACTACTTCATGTTCAAAGGAAATACATAGTACATGCATAAGTACTAATTAACCAGGGCTGCCTTGCCTAAACCCGGTAATTTAAGGAGCTGCATTATATTTTTAAGTTTATTGTTTATTTAGTTGCATATTGTACATTATATAGGTATGACAGGTCTTAGTCTAAGCTTAACTAGGTACAATAACCCCGTAAGGGGCGCCGCAACAGATGAGTGCACTATTCTATTAAAACTTGTTACAAATAATATAAAATTTGATCTATCCGATTGAAAACATAGATAATTAATCATACGTAAATTCAAAATCAAATTACTAACATTAGAAAATTTAATCATTATAATTACAAATTAATTAAAATAATTAATCAAATTAAACAATAATAAAGAAAAAAATATATTAATATGTCAAAAGATCACTGACCTCTATATATTATATATAGAGGTCAGTGCAAAAGATAAAATAAAATAAAATGTCAATAATTTTACGGTTATGTCAACTCACTAACTATCATGGTTGAGCAAAACAATTCTGTCGGAATTGATAATTCTAGATTAGTATTTTTGCATGCACTATGTGCTTACTTGGTATACGACTTGATAAATGAAATAAACAGTTTTTTTTTTTTTTTTTTTTATGTAATTAGACACCATTTTCACACTAGTTCCACTATTTATTTAGTAAAATTTATACAGAATGCGACCGGTCTTTAATACAAACACCTCAACATTCGCTGAACACCTCAACGATACCGGCCATACTTTTAAAGAAAAAGAGAATGTTAAATACCTACATATAGCAAGAAAAGGACAGAAACTCAATGCGTTAGAAGCTATAGAAGTAAATAGGCACAACAAAGATAATAACATCTTAAATGACCAAACTTGCTTATCAACCTCACCATTATTAAATTACTTTCAATCATTTTAAATTATCTTTAGGTTAAATATACTGTGGTATATTTGATATTTATTTTGACATGGCATATTATATTTTAAGTTGACATCAATTATATTGCAAAGTATTTACAATTGTTCATATTTTATGTTGACATACTGGAATAGGATATGTTTTCTATACTGTGACATCAAAACAAACATTTATATTTTCTACCCACACAGTAGGTAGTTTATTATTGCAAAATATTTTGTAAGCAGTGCCTGACGATGTTAACTCGAAACCGGTCGCATTCTGTATAAATTTTACTAAATAAATAGTGGAACTAGTGTGAAAATGGTGTCTAATTACATAAATACATTGGAGTTCCATCAAGTAATAACAACACAAAGTATATCATACTCGAAATAAAGAGTTTTTTGTTAAATGCGCCCAGTCTACTCTGTTTTTAGGGTTCCGTACCTCAAAAGAAAAAAACGGAACCCTTATAGGATCACTTTGTTGTCCGTCTGTCTGTCTGTCTGTCTGTCTGTCTGTCAAGACCCTTTATCTCACGAACGGGTAAAGGTATCAGGTTGAAATTAATACCATATATTAGGATCCATGAACCACACAAGATCTGAAAATTTCAATTTTTTACAACGACGCAATTAAAAGATATGGCATTTTATGTCCTCATCTCCATACATTTATTCAAAAATGAAAAACCTACAGGGTACTTCCCGTTGACCTAAAATTATGAAATTTGGCAAGAAGCTAGGTCTCACAGTACAAATAATGGGAAAAGTCTGAAATCATTAAATATTACAACTTTTCTCACAACTAATGGTAACCAATTGTGGTGAGCTCCCGTTTCAAGAACATTCATATAAGAGAGGGGTCAAGTTGGATGGTTGCTGAGGCGATTTTTGTTTTAGTTCTATTTAAAAACGGGAATACTTACAAACTTGAAAATTGGTATGTTTATAGGGCATAGGCTATAAAATAACAACAAATAATATAATTTGGTCATGCGCGTGTCGGACTCAAAAAATCTAGCACATTAACTTACTGAAATTACAACTAATACAATTATGTTTATGTGGTGGTACGGAACCCTCAGTGCGCGAGTCCGACTCGTACTTGGCCGGTTTTTTTAAACTCATTTACTAATTAATTCGATCACCATTTCATTGTGCAGTAGGCTTGATAAATCGCTGTTTGGTATCCGATGAGGTAGGGTTGCCACCTACCCGCTCCCGTCTAAATTTCTGTATTGTAGTGACTAATTAAGCCTTCTATAAATCTATGCTTCTATTCAAGTAAAGCGCATGTCACACGCACGCTTTCGTCATTTTAGAGGCACAACAGACGGCAGACTTTTTGTCCTGACAGCCCGCCCGTGTGGCCGGTACTGCAATTATTTTCGTAATATTATAGCCACATGAGATAAACGCTCCGTTTCTATGCGCGTATTTTCCAAAATCTTTGGTTTGTAAGGAAAACAGCTCAAATAGTTGTTCAATTAAAAGAGTTATTCAGTCGAAAAGGCTGTTCAGATTGATTGTTATTTAGTTTAAAACGTAGAACAATTTTGAAACATGTTATGTTTGAATTTTATTCTGATAAAAACTATAATTTTCGCAATACCGGCCACACTGACGAACAATGTCCGTGACTGCCCGTGTCTGCCCGCCCTGCTGAGCACCTTACAGTTGCTTGCGTCTTGCACTGAAACAAACGATACTGCTTCCTCGTAGTGGAAAAATGGCATTAGACAATAGTTTGGTGTTCGTCATGAAGCCACGAACACAGTGTTGCCATGGACATCGTTACTTTCGCTTTAATTTATAGATTTGCATCATTGGCGTGCCGTTTTAGTTTAGTTTATATTAATCTCGTAAGGCCCAGATGCCTAAAAAGGCATAAAAATTTGGGTTCCTTACATCATTTCGAATCCCTATCCATCGAATTTTGTTTCGTCGATGAAGTTTTCAGGATAGTTTAGTTAAGCGAAGCTTTACTTTAGCGACACATCGTTTCACCGATGTATCGTTTTATCGAAAAACCTTAAATCGAAAACCTGTTCGTCGACGTCCTATTTATCGATAAATCTCTTATATCGACGTCAGACTAAATCGAAAAATTAAATTAAAAAACCGGTCAAGTGCGTGTTTGACTCGCGCGCCGATGGTTCCGTTATACCTATAGTATTTTTGGAAGCAATAAAGCAAATTTTTAGAACCGCAAAAGTAAGCTACTTTGTAAAGAATTTTGCATATTTCAAAAAAAGGGTGTGTAATAGATGATATAACAACTTTTAATATAACATTTAATTGATATAACAACGTTTCATATAATTTTGTTTCATATAATAATTATTTAGTACAATCGACATTTCACATATTTTCATTTCATATAATTACAAAACGTATAATAAACATTTCCTATAAAAATATTTTATATAATCATCATTTCGTATAATACCCATTTCATATAATATCAGTTCGTTATTTTCATTGGTTAGTTATAATATCCACATTAATTATTAAGTAAATGAACAATCAAGCATGCATTATGCAAAAAAAAAGCAAGCAAAGGCAAGCAGGCATGAATGCAAGCAAGCAAGAAACAAGCAGGCATGCATGCAAGCAAGCAAGAAACAAGCAAGCATGCATGCATGCATGCAGGCAAGCAGACATGCGCATACATTCATGTCAACCTAACCTGAAGGGTATGGCGGAATGAAGCGGAGCTCGCTCCGCTCGCCTCCGCTCAATTCCGCCATACCCTTCGATCCTAACCAACTGTGTCGGGGTGCCCCGAACTCTTTTGCTCGCTTCGCTCGCTTATTATCCATTCTACTTAGCCCTTGCCATTAACAGACAAGTAAGCAAGCATTCAAGCAAGCATGCATACAAGCAAGCATGCAGGCAAGCAGGCATACGCATGCATTCATGTCCACCTAACCTGAAGGGTATGGCGGAATGGAGCGGAGCTCGCTCCGCTCGCCTCCGCTCAATTCCGCCATACCCTTCGAACCTAACCAACTGTGTCGGGGTGCCCCGAACTCTTTTGCTCACTTCGTTTCGCTTTTAAACAATTTTTATTAAATAAGCATATAACTATACAAAATTATTATAAACTAATTGATTATTGTTTTTTTTTGTTTTATTACTATAAATTAAATAAATAATAAGTAAATTAATAAAAAAATTATGTATCAAATGAATTTTATATGAAATAAATTTTATATGAAAGATATTTAGATGAAATGATAGTTATGCAAAATGTTAGTATAGGAAACGTTCATTATAGTAAAGGTACGTTATGTCAAACAAAATTATGCTAATAGTTGTTATATGAAACGTTTATTATATCAATTGAATGTTATTGAAACGTTGATATACGAAAAATATTTATACGAAATGATGCGCACCCCAAATAAAACGGCCAGGCACGATTCAGACTTCGCAAATTTAGGGTTCCGTTTTGTTGTAATAGGAAGAAACGAAGGAATTTCAAAGAAAAATCTGATTTATAAATAATTGGTATTATTAGGTGAAATATACGTAATAATAAACATTATCAATTTATCACCGAATTACGAGTTTGTAGCTGTACCAAACACATTTTTTTTACAAATTTTAACTTCTTATATGAACTTGAAATTCAGTGATAATGTTTATTGTACGGTCAACCACACGTCGGTAGAAACTTTTTCAACTCTATTACCACGCCATAAAGTCCAAAAGTGTTTCTACCGATGCGCTGTTGCGTGTACCAGGTAACTCAAAATTCGGTGATAAATTGATAATATTTATTATTACGTATATTTTACCAAAAAACACGCACTCAAACCGGTTTTTAATTTATATTTTGATTTAGTCTGACCGACGTCATTTCCTTATCTTCTAAATATATAAAAGAGCATGTCCTGACTCACTGACTGATTCATCAACGCCGGGCCGTAACCGCTATAGATACAGATCTGAAATTTTGTACACAGGTTCTATGTGCGTCAAAACCACCCACTAAGAAAGGATTTGGAAAATTCATCTCCCAAGGGGGTGAAATAAGGGATGAAAGTTTGTATGAAAGTCCTTTGTTTCTTGAGCTAGACTCACACAAATTTGAATTTAAGCTTCTGATAAAAAATAAAGAAATACGTGTTTAAGCATTTCTTAAAAATCATCCTTGAAGGGGGTGAAAAAAGGGATGTTTTTTTTCCGTTTGTTGGTCTATAAGTCTTTCAGTTTTAAAGGTAGAACTATAGACATTTGTATTTAAGTTTTTGGTAAAAAAAAAAGTACGCGTTTTAGAATTTTCCAAAATTCATCCCCTAAGGGGGTGAAATAGGGGATGAAAGTTTGTATGAAAGTCCGTCAGTTTTGAAGTTAGGATCTTTAAAATTTGTATTTAGGCTGACGACTAAAAACTAAGTTTGACGTGTCTCAGGGTTTTTGAAAATCCTACACCCTAAGGGGTGAAAAGGGGGATGAAGTTGAAAATCCTTCATTTTCAAAGTAAAATCCACAAAATTTATTGTTTAGGCATTAGGGTTGTAATTCTGTGGAATGTACATCACTGTTATTGAAATTTCACCCCAAATTCAACCCCTAAAAGAGGGAAATGGGGTGAAAAGTCTAAAAACCAATATAGGTATCGTTTGTATGGTTTATTTATTACGAAAACTACAACAATTTTGAAATCCAACGTGGTGGACGTGAAATACCATCATCCCCTAGAGATGGGGTTGAAGTGCGAAAGGGTTGAAATGTTCAAAAATCAATATGGGTGTCGTTTGTATGGTTTATCGGGTCGCTGATTACAAAAACTACATCAATTTTGAAATTCATCGTGGTGGACGTGGCATACCATAATCCCTTGGGGATGGGGTTGGTGTGCGATAGAGTTGAAATGTCTAAAAATCAATATGGGTGTCGTTTGTATGGTTTATCGGGTTGCTGATTACGAAAATTACAATATTTTTAAATCCAACGTGGTGGACGTGAAATACCATAATCCCCTAGGGATGGGGTTGGGGTGCGATAGGTTTGAAATGTCTAAAATCAATCTGAGAGAGTGCGAGAGGGAGAGTTAGAGGGAGGGCGAAGGGGGAGGGAGGTAGAGGGGGGGTGAGGGATGGGGGAGAGAGGGAGGGGGAAAGGGAGGGGGGAGAGGGAGGGGCGAGCTAGAGGAAGAGAGAGAGGGAGGGTGAGAGAGAGGTAGGGGTAGAAGCAGAAGAAGCGGTAGAGGTAAACGTAGAGGTAGAGGAAGAGGCAGAGTAGAGGTAGATGGAGGGGGAGAAGGAGGGGAAGGGAAAATGGGGAGAGGGAGGGAAATGGGGAGATGGAGGGGAAAGGAGCGGGAGAAGGAGGGGGAGAAGGGGGAGGGGGTGAGGTAGGAGGGGGATACAGAGTGAGGGGGAGGGGGAGAGGGAGAGAGAGGAACGAGGAGAGGGTTTTAGTTTTTCTCAATTACTTCTGCGAGTTGGCTCTGTTTTAAAATATAACGTAAAGGATTCTCTTATATCTCTCACTACATTTGTTAGGTTAAGTGGCAACTTTAAGGCATAATACTGCTGCTAAGTTCCTCTGTTCTGAGGAATTTATGAGTAACGTCTGTATATTATATAAAATTTAGCTGGATCTTGAATTGTACTAATTGATTTGCGCAGGGTTAGTCCCGCTTTTCCTTAGTTTAAAATTACCCCGAAATGACGGGAAAATATTACTTCGGAAAACCGGTAACAACATAAATACGAAATCCACGCGAACGAAGCCGCGGGCAACAGCTAGTATCTTATATCGACATATAAGAAATTTTTCGATAAATAGGACGTTGACGAACAAGTTTTCGACTTAAAGTTTTTCGATAAAACGAAACGATGCATCGGTGAAACGATGTGTCGCTAAAGTAAAAACTTCTAAAACTTCAAAATTCGATGGATAGGGATTCGAAGTGATGTAGGGAACCCAAAAATTTTACCAAGAGAAGACTTATTTATTAGTTGTATCTGTAAACTATATAATATATCTGCCTGATTGGATCTCCAAAGCCATAAAAATAAATGGTCTGTGTAATAATTTTTGTATAGTTCTAGGTGTCAAATTTTTTGCAATTTTAGATAAAACCATTTTTATGCGCTGTCCGTTGTCAAAAGTAGCATTTTAGATACCATAAATAAAATACTTGTACTATCACCTCAACTATGATTTTGTCATTTATGTCCATTTTCGGTTCAATAGTTGTTTTTCTACATACACAAAAACACAATTACTTAGAAAATTCTCGTAAGAACTTTTTTTTTTGAAAAATAAACCAAATCGATTAAAAAGCATTATAAATATCCACACAAAATTTGCTGTGTCAGAAAGCCTTATGTTAATTTTTTTTTTAAATATACTCGTAGTTAGGTGTATAATTGCAAAAAATATCGAAAAACGTAAAACAGCGCGAATCCACTCCGTTCTAGCATGCGCAATCTGCCTTTTGTTAGAAAACGAGGTAATTTTGAATAAGAGTAAGTATTCAAAATGTTTTAAAAACATGTTTTGATAATACCTAAAGTAAAATATTTTTTTTTGCAGCTAACGGAACAGAAAATTCTGTTCCTTATCGTGGCTCCAAAAAAAAACATGTCAGCGAGTGAACGCCTATCGCCCTCATTGATAGATCATAAAATGTTTACGAGACATCAGTCGAGCTAACCACAGAATCTGAAGATTTCCATATAAAACGCTGGTAATAAATTATTTGGTTGGCCTAAAATTGTACGAAAAAAATGTTATATGATATAACACAGTAAATTTTGGCACCATATCCTGTTTTTGTTAAGTACCAATAGCAATATACTTACTGACAAATAATTTTGGGTTGTTTTACTACCGTCATAAAATATTTATGGCAGAAGAATAATCAAATTAGCGCAAAAATATTGTCTTTCGAGTATAAAATTTCATCATTTTACAGTGAATATAATAGCTTGTTTAGAATGACAGCAGGAAAAAATATGTGTTGGAGCAAGTCGGATCGATACTTGATTCCATCGCTCCAATGTATAGCGCATCTCTCCGTCCTGCTCTCACATCACACTACTCATTCTAATCAAACTACGTTATTCCTACTGTAGTTTGTTTCCTTCTTATTCATCTGCCTAGTGGTATCCCGACCTATTGCTAGGGTCCGCTTTCCATCTTCATCTGCCTAGCTTCTTCCTGGTCTATTGCTAAGGTCAGCTTTCCATCTTCATCTGCCTAGCTTCTTCCCGGGCTATTGCTAGCGTCATCCCGGCCTATTGCTAGGGTCCGCTTTCCATCTTCATCTGCCCAGCGTCTTCCCGGCCTATTGCTCGGGTCCGCTTTCCATCTTCATCTGCCTAGGGTCATCCCGGCCTATTGCTAGGGTCCGCTTTCCATCTTCATCTGCCTGGCGTCATCCCGACCTATTGCTAGGGTCCGCTTTCCATCTTCTCCACTTTGCTCGGTCGTTAGCATCCGAGGAGGATTTGGTTTATTTCCTTAATATGAAAATTATAGAAATCTTACTAAGAGGACTATTTTTACTCCAAAAATGGACACAATATAAAAAAAAATAAAAAATATATATTTTTGTTTGGTATGACATATAAATAAGATTCAATTCCAAAAATATGTATTCAGACCATTTTTTATACAGATTTAAGTCGGTTAAATAAAAGTTTATGCCGCAAATTTTCGAGTTTTTCTACACTCGCAAGGGAATCAAAACCTACAGGGTACTTCCCGAGAATTTTATAGCACACATAAAGGAAACATTAAATTAACCTATTTAATTACCTTAAATTTTTAGTGACATCACATAATAAAAAAAATTAACAATAAAAATACCATTACTTTTGATTATTATACCTACAGGTTTGTACGGAACCCTCGGTGCGAGAGTCCGGCTCGCACTTGGCCGGGTTTTTTGAAGTGAAAACTTCTTTAGCGGCGCTTGGCACTTTTTAGATGGGTAAAAATTGTTAAACTCGCGTCAGATCTCGCGTCAGATCCGTAGCCTGATCCAAAAAAGCGTCAACTGTCAACCGTATTGTTATTACAATACGGGTTTTTATTCAGTGACATCAAAGAATTACGCGAGCGATGGCGCGATTGACCCATACAAAAAGTATAATATTCAAAAATGCAGGTTTTCACTTTTGCCGGCACTCACGGAGTGCAACCCGTCCTTTTTAGGGTTCCGATACCAAAACGGTAAAAAAAAGGAACCCTTATGGTGCCGCTCTGTCTGTCTGTCTGTCTGTCCGTCTGTCTGTCATACCTCTATATCTCAGCAACCACTTACGCTATCGAGCTGAAATTTGGAATAGTTTTAGAATATAGTTGCCCAACTTAATTGCACATGAAAATTTTTTGAAAAAAGTATGATTATTAATGTAAAGGGGGCCAAAATAGGGGGGGCCAAATTTCAAATTGTCGCTACTAGGTCGAGAAAGGGCTTCATCAATGAAAGGGCTTATCATATGAAAGGGCTTTACTTGTACATTTTAAAATATATTTTTGTATTTTTTTAAGTTTCTTAGTTTTCAAGTTATGATGAAAAATGTCAAAAAAAATACCATTCCCCCCCCTTATCTCCGAAGTTTGAGTAAGGGAAAATCTGAATTAATTACAGTTGACAGAGGTTTATGTAAACTTTACAGCAAAAATAAAACGATCTTTCTAAGTTGCACAGTTTTTCAGAAATCTGCAAAAAACCTTTACAAACAAATTTAGTTTTGCGGTCCTGAAAATGGACTTTATTGCTTCCAAAAATACTATAGGTATATCGGAACCCTCGGCGCGCGAGTCCGACTCGCACTTGACCGGTTTTTTTTATTAATAAATTTGAACATCAGAAATATAAATTTCTTACACATGTTTTTGTATAAATTTTTCATCAATTTTGTTGCTCACTTAAAACCGAGCCGGCAGTATTTGCCGACGAGAATCTTTATTTACCCAATAAAAGTTGGTAGAAGGGAGATAGAGGAACGAATTACACAGCTACACTTGTTTGTGGTTATTTTATTGTTAATCAATATTGATTTTGTTGTAACTCTTCAATTGTTGGAGGATTGTAGAAGATCATTAGTGTAATAGCCTCCGTAGTCTAGTGTTTAGAGTGTTTGGCTCTGTATACGGAGGTTCTGGGTTCGATTCCCGGTGGGGATACTGTCATATGAAATCAAGTTTTGTTAGAACGTTGCAGAAGAATAACCTGATTGCCCTTAAAGTACAAAGTTGCCCGGTCGCAGCTAGGCTATTTATTTTATTTATACTAATCTATGGAAATTTGACGACTTAACAACTCTGACATCAGGGTTTGTGAGACTCACACTTTGATGGGAAGGCAGAGTATTAAAATCAGATGCCAACTTCTAGTAATTGAAATGAAATGAAATAACTTTATTTGCAAGATTTTGGTAAAATATAAGATGTACAAAATCTGCTTATAATATAGCGTGCAAATATTAAAATAATTATACATTTAATTAATTGAAATTCATTATAAAAAAAAATATTTAAAACATTACCATATTACATTAATTCAAATGAAAATTTGCTATTATATTATAAAAGTGTATTTTATTTTAAATACCAAAGCAAAAGCAAAGCAATGAACTAATGTAGCCATATAATATACATTTTTGCGCGCCATAGCCAACCTACAGAATGGGACTTCCACTTTATTTCACACTTCCACAATTGCCCATGTCAAAAATTTTTTCGGTCTTATTTTTATATTTTTAAATAATAATTTATACTATTCTAAGAAATTAATTTGAAGGAAAAATATCATTTAGATCATTAATTATTTTTATATAGCGATTTTAAGTTTGTGACTGTGTGACGTCATATATGCTCACAAGCCAAGAAATATATTGAGAAAACTACAATGAAACACAGCTACTCGAAAAAAATTTACAAATATAGGACAATATAATAGACGTGATAAGCAATGAGGTATGTTCAAGTCTATACTTAGAGCATTTTGTTTCAAAGATATCAAGTTTTATTGTAAGAACGTGAGTCTTTAAATCCACAGTTAGAAATCACGAGTCTATTAGTTTACTCTTTACTTGACTGGAATACATAATTAAATACTTTGGAAATTTCAATTAGCTCCTCATGCTATGCATTGAGAAGTCTCAGGGACATGCTGACTCTGGACCCACTAAGTTCAATTTATTTTGCTCTAATCGAATCCAAGTTGCGTTACAGTATTAAAAATTGGGAAAACAGTTACAAATATAATTTGAACAAAGCTTTCATCATTCAAAAGACAGCAATAAGAACTATTGCCCGCATTCCTCCGTGGGAATCCTGTAGAGATTATTTTAGAAATTATAAGATTTTAACCGTTCCTTGTCTCTACATTTTAGTTCTTTTAGTGGATTTGTTTAAGCACGAATTACTTTCTGAATCGGACAGTGAGATGAGTTTGCGTCACAGGACGAGGCGTAAAGACTTGGATCACGTAATTCATCCTTGCTCAAACATTGTAACGCATAGCCCTCTCTACCAAGCTGTTACATTTTTCAATAGACTTCCGACTGAATTTAAAATGATGAGATGTGTTGGCGTGTTTATGAACAGATTGAAATTATTATTACTACAGAAAAATTGTTATGCGCTTGATGACTTTTGAATTTGACATTTTGAAAAATTTACATTTTGTTACGTAATAGTTTTCTGAATTTTGTAATGTTAATGTATAATTTTGTATTGTCTTTGATATCGGTTTTATTTAATTTTAGTTTCATCTTAGAGAATAAATTATGTACTAGGTATTTAAGTAATGTTATCATACACAGACTATCTGTTTTTGAAAAATAAATGATGATGATGATGATAATAGGTCTTTACCTATGAAATTGCCGACATTTTCTTACAGAATAATGAGATCATAATTCCTATAATTCTAATGCTATTTTTTTCATTTGTCTTATATTTGAAAGTTGACTTCAAGGTTATCAATTTACGCATAAAATTAAGTTTTTATTTTTAGTTTGATAATTAAAATTAAAGGTTCGAAAATTGTTCGTCTAAAATGTCGTCCGATTTCATCATTAGATTTGTTATATTTTTTTACAGATAATATTTTTCGAAAATTAAATTTAAGCTTCTGTTAGCTTAATGTCTTCCCAATAATGCTTAAAAAAATAAAAATAATTGAATTTATAATTCCTAAGAAAAATGCAAAAATGTTAGTACTGAAAAATGAGTTTACCTAAAATTCGCCATACAAAACGGCAATTTCATAGGTAAAGACCTATTATTATGTGAAGTCACACGCTCGCAAACTTAAAATCGTTATATAAAAATTATTAATGATCTAAATGATAAAATCTGCAAATTAGTTTCTTAGAGTAGTCTAAATTATCATTAAAAAATATAAAAAAATACCGAAAATATTATTAGCATGGCCAATTGGCCGTATAAGGTGGAGAGAGTGTGAAAAAGATTGAAATGATACAAAAGTTTGGCAGGGTGGACATTAAAATTTAACTAATGAGGAAGCTCTGGACAAGCAGTAAAATCCAAGCTATCTTAAAAAATAATATTAACTACCTATGGAACTAGCTGTTGATTGAAAACCAGTATAAGTTGAAGCAGCGCTTCGCTACAAACGCCTGAAACCAGAGACCCGCTCAATCTCAAATCGTTTCTACCGACGAACGGCCACGTGTATATTATTCCCATGAGATTAAATGTTTTCTCGGGGTTAAAAGTAGCTACAACTAAGTGTAGGTTTGTGGGTATACCATCCCTGAAGGATGTCAATCTGCCCATTAATTTGAACAACTTTTCCTAAGGTACATAGGTCGAAATAAGAAACAGAATCAACTGACAGCGCATTTTCTATGGAAGGACAAATTTTTGTGAAAACGTCTTTAGCGGCGCTTGGCACTTTTTTAGATGGGTAAAAAATGTTACACTCACGTCAGATGTCGCGTCAGATCTGTAGCCTGATCGAAAAAGCGTCAACTGTCAACCGTATTGTTATTACAATACGGGTTTTTATTCAGTGAGATCAAAGAAGTACTCGAGGAATAACGCGATTGAGCCTTACAAAAAGCATAATATTCAAAAATGCAAGTTTTCACTTCTGCCGGCACTCCCGGACCGCAACCAAATCCTGCAGGTTTGATATACCCTTTCTGTTACATCCTGTAGATAGGTAATTTGCTGATAGTCGAATCAGTAAAATGCGGGACACGGGTTTGAGTACTATAACAATTAATAAGCGTCCTTGAAAGCTTATATTAATAATAAAACCGGCCAAGTGCGAGTCGGACTCGCGCACTGAGGGTTCCGTACCACCACATAATCATAATTGTATTACTTGAAATTTCAGTAAGTTAATGTGCTAGATTTTTTGAGTCCGACACGTGCTTGACCAAATTTTATAATTTGTTGTTATTTTATAGATTATGAACTATACACATACTAATTTTCAAGTTTGTAAGTGTTCCCGTTTTTAAATTAGAACTAAAACAAAAATCGCCTTCGTGACCATCCAACTTACTTCACACATGCTAACCTGCAAGTTGTCTGGCCACTACATGGTAGGAGTGAACGTAGCGTATGATAATAGGAGCGCAAAAGTGGGATGTAAACAAGGTAGAAGAATGTGTATCATAGATAATAATCTAATTAGGCAAGAGTTAGAAAATATTGAATGGCGCGAATTTTTAAACATCGATTGTCCGCTTGAATTGTATGAGCAGTTGTGTAGCACTTTTGGAGCTATTTATGAAAAATCAAAAATAATTGTTACCTATAAAAATAGGAGAGTTACTCAACCGTGGGTAAATAAAAAGCTGTTGTTTATGATAGAACGAAGAGATGAGTTGTTTAGAATTTGGAAATCGAACACTAAAAGTAACAGCCATAGATTAAAATACACGCGTCATAGAAATTTAACTAATTTGTACATAAACAAAGCTAAAAATAAGTTTAGGCAGAAGGAATTAAAAAGTTGCGAAGGTGATTTTAGAAAAGTGTGGTGTATTATTAATGGATGGTTAGGGAATTGCACAAGCAGTATAGATGATATTGTTATGAGACATTTGGGTAAGAACAATGCTGTTCGTGAGATATGTACAAACTTTGCCAAGACGTTTACGGAAGAAATCGACAAATTAAAACATCAATGTAACACAAAATTTCTTGATCGGAATTCCTACGTAACACAAAGTAATGTTTCTTTGCGATACCAGAAGATAACGCCTAATGAGATAAAAAAGATTATAGATAAATTAAGTTTAAGAAAATCGCCCGGAATCGACAAAATTAGAATACAGGATATTAAATTAATAAACGAGAAAATTAGTCCTATTTTGGCAAAGTTTGTAAATATGTGTTTGGAAAAGGGTGTATACTCAGACCTGCTGAAAAAGTCAATTATACGACCGATTTATAAGCAAGGAAACCACCAGGAATATTCGAATTATAGACCGATTGCCATATTGTCCATAGTAAATAAAATTGTCGAGAAAGTTATCGTAAATAAAATTACCTGCTTCTTGGAAAAAAATAATATAATCTCAGACGCACAACACGGGTTCAGAAAGGGTCGCAGTACAAGTACAGCACTTGGAAAATTTGTAGATGATGCATATAATTATCTGGACAGCAGAATGTATATTGTAATACTTTTCATCGATTTTAAAAAAGCATTTGACACACTGGACCACGCACAGTTACTTCAGGCTATGCATGAATGTGGTGTGCGTGGTCCAGTGAACAAATGGTTCCAAAGTTATTTACAGAATAGAACTTTATGTACAAGGATTAATGAAACAATGGGACAAGAAGCAGATATACATTCTGGAATACCGACTGGATCTGTTTTTGGGCCTGTCGGGTATATCATGCATGTAAACAGCATGACGAATGTAATAAAAAACTGTACGTGCTATATTTATGCGGATGACACATGCATGATGTACGCCGACAGGGACATTAATAGAATACAAGCATGTATTCAAGAAGACTTTGAAAATGTAATAAAGTGGTCCCATGACAACGGAATAATTCTAAACGTAGAAAAGACTAAGTGCATGTTGATACACTCCCCTTACATGAAAAAACCAGATCATGACATAAAGATAGTTGGACATTCATATAAATGCTTACACAGTAACAAAACATTGTGTGTCGACTGTAAAAATATCGAATTTGTTAATGAGTACAGATATCTGGGTTTGACTGTAGATAATTGTATGAACTGGAAGTCTCATGTTAATATTGTGTGTAACAAATTAAGATCTTTATTGTCTAAATTCAAACAACTAAGTTATGTCGTTAACAAAAAAACCTTGCGAATGGTATACTATGCCTTACCAGATGCAGTTTTAAGCTACGGTCTAAATACATACGGCCTCACTTTTAAGACTTATTTAGATAAAATATGTCACTTACAAACTAGATTAATAAAATTGTTGGTTAATAAAAAAAGTAAAAAAGCATGTAACAAAAACTATATACTACTCTTTAAACAATGTTGTATATTACCTGTACATCAAAAAGTTAAATATCTATTGGCTCTAGAACACCATAATAATTCAAAATTTAAGATACCTAAAACATATGACCGCAATCTGAGAACAACAGTAAGGAAAAGATATGAAGAGCCACTTGTAACAAATTATTATGGTGACAGAACTCGACGGTGTATCATACCAAAGTTGTTTAACTCCTTAATTTCTGATGAAAACATGAGCAAAAATGTTTTTAAAAACAAATTGAAAATTTCCTTGTTAAACACAATTGAGGAAGAAACTTAATAACTATATTGTCCTCTATTATATTCACCTTTGCTAGCACATAAACTGTACATGAATAATTGTAAGTCTTAGTTGTAAGTTGCATGATTATTTATGATTAAAATTAATTTTAAAAGAGTGCATTTGATCGCCAACAAACTGTTTTGCGGTTTGGCGATATATTTAGTTTGTAAAACTCAGTTGTAAAATATTTAATAAATAAATTAAAAAAAAAAAAAAAAACTTGACCCCTCTCTTATATGAATGTTCTTGAAACGGGAGCTCACCACAATTGGTTACTATTAGTTGTGAGGAAAGTTGTAATATTTAATGATTTCAGACTTTTCCCTTTATTTGTACTGTGAGAACTAGCTTCTTGCCAAATTTCATAATTTTAGGTCAACGGGAAGTACCCTGTAGGTTTTGCATTTTTGCATAAATGTATGGAGATGAGGACATAAACTGCCATATCTTTTGATTGCGTCGTTGTTAAAAATTGAAATTTCCAGATCTTGTGTGGTTCATGGACCCTAATACATGGTATTAATTTCAACTTGATACCTTTACCCGTTCGTGAGATAAAGGGTCTTGACAGACAGACAGACAGACAGACAGACGGACAACAAAGTGATCCTATAAGGGTTCCGTTTTTTTCTTTTGAGGTACGGAACCCTAAAAAGGACGGGTTGCACTCCGGAAGTGCCGGCAGAAGTGAAACTTGCATTTTTGAAATTATGCTTTTTGTAAGGGTCAATCGCGCCATTGCTCGCGTACTTCTTTGATGTCACGGAATAAAAACCCGTATTGTAATAACAATATGGTTGACAGTTGACGCTTTTTAGATCAGACTACGGATCTGGCGCGAGATCTTACGCGACATCTGACGAGAGTTTAACATTTTTTACCCATCTAAAAAAATGCCAAGCGCCGCTAAAGAAGTTTTCACTTCAAAAAAATCTTTTTATAGAAAAAATATTATTATAAATCTCTTAAAATATCTAACATCCATCAATCGCCAGCCAATTGGAATCTTTATTGGTGCTCCAACAAAACCGACCTGGCTTCAATACGAACGATGTTATTGGTTATTGTTGACTCGCAAAACGTCTCTCAGAACACGAGAAAGCACTCAAGAGCTGGGAGCATAACTAAATAGCAAATAATACGGATCTTTTTATTCGCCAATAGAACACAGAATAAATGATACAGAATACGTACTATTATTTTTTAATAGAGCAACGATTTGCTATAGCGGCAACACAACGGCAACAGACATTCATAAACTGTGAAAATTTTAACTGTCTTGATACAGCTTGCTGACTGTCAGACAGACAGACATCGGAGGCATGTTCGTTAAAAGGGTCCCGTTTTTCACTCTTTGGGTACGGAACCCTAAAAACTACCTATTTACATGTAATTTTTATAGTGTAAGTCAATTCGCATAATATTCCATTCACTCTACACGCTTTTATGAGGAGTCGCAAGTTGTTTCACAAGCCTCGTCTGGTTGTTCATAGAAGCGTCAGTGAAAGTTGGGTATGGAAGAAAAAGCATGAAAGTAGAGTAAATGCATTAGAAATGAGCGTTAAGGAGTATGATTCATGTGATATAAAACTACGTAGTCGCATGAAAGATGACGTAGTAACTAAAATTGACAAAGCAATGCTGAAATGGTTTGGTCATATAGAGAGGATAATTAAACAAAAATTGTCGAAAAAGATATACTAGGTGAGAGTAAATGAAAACGTTGGAAGCGGAATTCCGGACGTTCTAAATAAAAGCTGGGTTAGAAGTACCCTAAATGGACAAGCATATATAAAAGAATTGATGAAAGTACAGGAAGCGAGGGAAGTACATATATGAAGATCGTAGCAGGTCTCTGCGTACCCCGACGGGAAAGACGTGACTTTTTGTAAATTTTTTTATTAAGTGAAAACTTCTTTATCTGCGCTTGGCACTTTTTTAGATGGGTAAAAAATGTTAAACTCACGTCAGATGTCGCGTCAGATGTTGCGTCAGATCTCGCGTCAGATCCGTAGCCTGATCGAAAAAGCGTCAACTGTCAACCGTATTGTTATTTCAATACGGGTTTTGATTCAGTGACATCAAAGAAGTACGCGAGCAATGGCGCGATTGACCCTTACAAAAAGAACAATATTAAAAAAATTAAGTTTTCACTTCTGCCGGCACTCCCGGAGTGCAACCCGTCCTTTTTAGGGTTCCGTAGCTCAAAATAAAAAAACGGAACCCTTATAGGATCACTTTGTTGTCCGTCTGTCTGTCTGTTTGTCAAGACCCTGTTTCTCACGAACGAGAAGAGGTATCAGGTTGAAATTTATAACGAACATTAAGGTCCATAAACCAAACAAGATGTGGAAATTTAAATTTTTTACAACGACGCAATCAAAAGATATGGCTTTTTATGTCCTCATTTCCATATATTTATGCAAAAAAGCAAAACCTACAGGGTACTTCCCGTTGACCTAAAATTATGAAATTTGGCAAGTAGCTGCTAGGTCTCACAGTACAAAGAAAGGGAAAAGTCTAAATACATTAAATATTTAAATTTTTCTTACAACTAAAAGTAACCAATTAAGGTGAGCTCCCGTTTCAAGAACTTTTCTATAAAAGAGGGGTCAAGTTGGATGATCGCGGAGCTTTTAAAATCAAAGAGCAAAAGCTTTTAGTATAATCATATGGTAGATAGGTACGGAACCCTTAGGGCGCGAGTCCGAGTCGCACTTGGCCGGTTTTTTTTTACATTTCACACATGGTCATCTGATCCCAAACTAGGAAAAGCCTGTATTTTAAGTCCCGCAGAGGCTGATATACATACATAAATAGATAAATAAAGCCCAGACACAGAACAAACACTTGTGTTCATCATGATGATCTGGGGCGGGGATCGAACGCGCGGCCCACGGCGTGAGAGGCAGGCTCACTACCAACCACACCAACGTGCTAGTCAAAAATGATCAGCTGATCTTTGGAGTTTGTATCAGAAGTCAAAATAATACAGTATGAACTTAGGCCAGAAAAGAGCCTTGGCTGTTTCCGCCTTGTACGACAATACACGGGCAATTTCAGGGTTCTTCACTTTTGGTCGTGCGTGCGGTGTGGCCAGAAAAAGGTAGCTTATTTCCTAAAATTAACAACATTTTGGCCGCAGACACGTAAACTTTTTTTGTGGATTTTAAAAGTTACAAAATTAAACAAGAAGAAGTTCGCCTAACAGTACGTGGTCACATACTACCTATACAACCTAAACTCTTATCAGTGACGGGCGCTGATTAGAACTAGACAGTAAAAGAATGTATTTCTTTATACGTTATAAAGTTTTATAATTATCATCATCACTATATCCGCCGAAAGACATCCACTGCTGGAAATAGGCATCCCTAAAGATCTCCATGACGACCAGTCTTGCGCTTCTTGCATCCAGCGTCTTCCCGCGACCTTGACCAGATCGTCAGTCTACCTTGTTGGAGGCCTGTCCACGGTACGTCTTCCGGTACGTGTTCGCCAGTCCCATTGGCCATCGGTTCGTCTTGTGACGATGTGCCGTATCATAGACCTTTGTACAAAGAGACTAAAACTTCCAAAACATTTTTAATTAATATTTTTTCATACTGCGTTCTGACCGCATAAACATGACTATTAAGCTTAATGATAATGATAATATTATACTCGTATAACAGGAAAATACAGCATTTTCCTCTTGTTTATCTTGCACAAAATCCCTCTCAAAAAGCTTCACGTGACATAAAATAGTCAACTCTGAGTCATTGAGTTGTTAGAAAAGACACCACCTCCCCTTTAAATTTTGCTATCAAACTAAGAGTATTACAAGAATAAGAGTAGTGTCAGCCACACGTCAGTGGTAACACCATGACCTTGACAAGATTTTTAGCCCTTGTAGCGGCGCTGGTTCTGTTTATGCAGTGCTTGTTATCACTTATCTGCGGCCGAGTTTACTTTACTACAACGGCCGGTAATTTTGATAAATGATACTTCAGTTACTACTTTTTCATTCGTGCCTTTAAGTAGAAAACGTACAGCTAAGGGCAGGTCAAGTATTACTTTTCAGCGTGACTCTAGTTCCAACAATGATAAAATAAGAACGGTACAAAATCTAATGTCTCAAGCTTGATGTGCTCTTGACTGTACATCTGCGAGGTTTCACTTGTTCTCACTCAAGAATTTAACCATATATCGGAAAAGGACAGTTTTCTAATTCGAATTTCAGGCTGCATTTGGCTAAAATTGTTATAGACTGTGGGTTGATTTTCAACAGCAAGGTTGATTTTCCTTTCTGACAGTCAAAAATTATTTTCAACCTTAGCTACAAATTTTGATGACGCACCAAGTGTTGTAAAACTGAAACATTGACTCTGCCTTTTGGTTGGCCGGTAGAAAATGCCACGTGGCATTAGGCCCGCCTTTTGTACTTTAGTGCAATAAAGTTTTAAATACATAATAATAAATAAATACAACGTTTGGTGATCCGCAAGCGTACATGAAATGGTGATGTTCGTACTAGCTCTGCTCCCATTTTCTTCTTCACATTTAAGAGCAGGTCTCTTGTCGGTGAAGTAATTGCCACGTTGTGCAGTTTTTTTCCACTTTTCTATCAGATGTCTATTCTAGTAACGTTAATAATAAAAGTTCAGTGTTGACTGTTGATATTACGACGTGCGCTGTAGAGATAACAGCTGAGCAAATTTATTTCACCGTTATGGTTTCACACTGCAGCTGAACTACGGGCAAACTGACTTTAAACTTTTGTGAAAATGAGATTTGCTAGTTTTAACGCTGATTTAGCTTCAGGATTTCTATTCTACTTTAAAAACATTTTTGTCTGTGGATTTAAGACTTTGAGAAACACGATCAATACACGACAGCAACACACTGAAAGATTTAAGATGACCATTTTTGAAATAAGATGAATCGACGTGACTAGTGAAGAGAGTTTATGAGAGAAAACATAATCCCATGTTTTTTTTTTCAGAAGTACTCGTAATCTTTCGAGTGTCAAAATACAAATACATATTTTTATTTAAAGAAGTTTTACAAGATTACATCTATCGAGTGACCTAATCCAGAGAATGTGTCTCATGTTTCTTTTAAAAAGTTTTACAAGATGACATCTCTTGTGTGACATAATCTTTTGTTTCTTATAAGAAGTTTCACAAATTAACATCTCTCTCTCGAATAACATAGTCCAAAGACATAGTTAATCTCATGTTTCTTTTAAGAAGTTTTACAAGATGACATCTCTTGAGTGACATAATCTTTTATTTCGTCTAAGAAGTTTCACTAAATTACATCTCTCTCTCGAATGACATGGTCCAAAGACATAGTGAATCTCATGTTTCTTTTAAGAAGTTTTACAAGATGACATCTTTTGAGTGACATAATAATCTCGAGTGTCATAATCCTATGTTTCTTTTAAGAAGTTTCACAAGATTACATCTCTCTCTCGAGGGACATAATCTTATGTTTTTTTAAGAATTTTCACAAGATTACATCTCTCTCTCGAGTGACATAGTCAAAAGACAGTTAATCTCATGTTTCTTTTAAGAAGTTTCACAAGATTACATCTCTCGAGTGACTTATTCCAGAGACTTAATCTCTTGTTTCTTTAAGAAGTTTTACAAGATTACATCTCTCGAGCGAGTGACATAATTTTGTGTCTCTTTTAAGAAGTTTTACAAGATTACGTCTCTCGAGTGACATAATCCAAAGACAGTTATTCTCATGTTTCTTTTAAGGTATACCGGCATTTGAGGTGGTTTTTCCTCACTTTTTTAATGCCCCCCCCCCATGTCGTAACTACCCGGGAAAACTGCAGGGGTAGTTTGTTCCACATCTTACTAATCTAAAACACACAAGAAATCTTCCACATTTTAATTTTTTAGGCAAAGCTGTAAAAGTCCTTATTTTTTTGTTTACCTGCAACACAACCATTTCTCTTTAAGGCAGTCTAACGGACAGATTAATACAGCGCGTGCCGCCAGCCTGTCTTTGCCTCTAATTTATCTTTGAATTACGTCACAGAATGTACTTTCTCTTACACACTCGTACACAGTGCCTTTGTTTTCTCTTTCACACTTACAGTATTACGCAGAGCTGTTACATGTTTGAATTTTACCTGTGGGTGGATTTTAGGTACAATTAAGAGAAAATTGAAGAATAATTAAGGTTGGATTTAATCAAATGCATACGATGTTGTAAGTTCCTTAATGAAATGTTATTAGTTAGTGTTCCTAAATTCTAAATTTCAAAGAAAATTTTACAAAATATATGACTTAAAGGTGTTTATTAAAGTTAATACGGCTTTTGTGCAAAGTCCGTCTGGGAAAGTACCACTTGCTTGTCAATTTCTGCCGTAAAGAAGCAGTGTTTGTGGTGCTTGTTTCGTTAAAGAGATCGTTCCGTAGGTGTGGTCAGATCAGTGCGTTTTCGTGCTTCTGAAGCACGTTGGCTACTGTCAATTGTATTAGTCGTTGAGCTAAGTCGGAGGCTATTTAATTTGGCAGCTGAAAAACTCTGACCCCCAGTTTGGCTACTATAACCTTCAGGATTGGGTCTGGTTTTCCCTCTGGGTTGAGGAGGTCAGAGGGCAGTCGCTCTATGTAACTTGGGAGAGACAGACAGACTACAAAGTGATCCTATAAGGGATTCGCTTTTTTTTTCATTTTGAAGCACGGAACCCCAAAAATAACAACCCATAGAAATTGCACCAGCTCATCATAGTGCATCACGTTTGAGAAATCAAAATTGTTTTTGAACTTCATTCAACCTGTTTATTTTGAAAACTTGTTCAGTTTCATACGCAGATTCATATTCCTCAGGCTTGTATATTGTTTGGTGGTACGGGATGCTTGAGACGCGAGGCAAACTCACACTTGACAAAAATGCTTCGGCGCTAAATTGAAAAAATGTCAAGGGTTTATAAATATTTTAACAGTTTCCAATTTCAAGCTTGTCCTGTTAGCGTAAAGTGCAGAACTTATGAAAACTTCCAGAATAATATTGAAGAGTTCCCTTTGCAGCGTCGTTTGATAAATTCGTGTTATTTGCTTTCAACTTCATTGCAGTGAAATGGAAGGTTATAGTATGATTGCCACTAAGGAGATTTTGCTGGTAATTCTCGGAAACTATAACGGATTCTGGTGAATTATTGTTTGAAATTCTGAGAATCTGGATCTGTAGTTAGCTGTGGGAACGGAGTTGTTTGAAGTTACCTGTTGTTTGTGGTCTTTACCTATGAAATTGCCGAAATTTTCTTACAGATTAATGAGATCATAATTCCTATAATTCTAATGCTATTTTTTTATTTGATTTATATTTGAAAGTTGACTTAAAGGTTATCAATTTACGCATAAAATAAAGTTTTTATTTTTAGTTTGATGTATAAAATTAAAGGTTTGAAAATTGTTCGTCTTAAATGTCGTCCGATTTCATCATTAGATTTTTTATATTTTTTTACAGATAATATTTTTCAAAAATTAAATTTAAGCTTCTGTTAGCTTAATGTCTTCCCAATAATGCTTAATAAAAATTTAAAAAATTGGAGTTATGATTCCTAAGAAAAATGCAAAAATGTTAGTACTGAAAATTGAGTTTACCTAAAATTCGCCATACAAAGCGGCAATTTCATAGGTAAAGACCTAATATTATCATCATGGTTCGAAATACGAAAAATAATTCAACTTCCCATACGAACTGCATCAGCCTGACAAAACATTATGTGGGAGGTCGAAATTTTTTATTTATCGTATTTCGACGTATTTATTCCTTTGGAAAAGTTGTTCATAACCAACCTCTTACAATATCGCTGTATAGTTTATATTTGTCGTGGCCAGATCGTTAGAAATGATCACTTCATGATGTGGCTGAACTTCTCATGACCACTTCATGAAAGGTCATGACCACTTCATGAAAGGTTCGGTTATGTTAGGTTGCATTTCATGAAAACACCAACATGAAAGTGACCACATCATGAAATAGCCAATACCACGATCTGGCCACGACATATTAATAGATTCATCAGGAGAGCGGTCTACTCTTATACAGGGTGTTAGTTAAAGTACTGAGCCTAAGAACATAGTGTGACTCTGACATTCCATAGACTACGACATAGAGTCTAACGTCCAGAGTCTAACGACCAGTCATATGACTGGTCCTTCGGCAGTGAGCCTACAATCTACGCCGTAGGCCGGGTATTAGTTAGATCATCCAGGGCAAACATTTGTGTGATAAACACGAGTATTTTTTCTGTGTCCGGTTATTTACGAGTATCTATTATTGTGTATTTATATCAGTTTCGGCTATGAGTATTCGGGCGATGTTTTTTACACCCGGTATTCGTTGGTATCTTGTTACTAGGCGGTGGAATTGGCTACTTGGCAGAACTCGATCGGGCTAAGTGGTCGTTTACTTCAGCCGCCGGCTCCTTATGTGTTATGTGACCCTGGTACTCGGGTAACGGCATCTCCATACGGAGATTGTGTTGTAAATTTGAGCTTGCTAAGGGGTTTCCTGCCTAAATTATCTTTAGCATGTATTTCTTAGCAACATTCTCTGGACCCGTTTGTTGATGTATTTATCTTTTAGAATATATATCTATACCTATAGTACGTACGCACATACGGCAGCAAGAACGTTGTAACAAAACAATTATAAATTGAGTCGGTGCTACAAGCCCTCCTAACATATGTTGCTCCGAGCTAAGTTTAATCTACCTGTGAAAACCGCGAGAAAATCCGTTCAGTATTATCGGAGATTAGCGCAAACAGACAGAAGGACCGACAGACAGACAAAAAATTCAAAAATATTATTTTCACCTCCAAAGCTCGGAAACATTGGTTTTGTCGGTTAAATTATGCGGCCAAAAGCGATTTTTGGCCCCTAGCGGGCAAAAGGTTTTTAAAATTCTAACGCGATGTACTTATTATTGTGTAGTATTCTGCAGTACTGGCCGCTTGTAAAACCAGCCACGCGCTATCGTTTTAAAGATGAGAAAGAGGGATGCAGCTATAGGAAAGAAACAAATAGTATTATGAGTAGTGAATGCCTGGTGGGTAAGGTACTGGCTGATAATGAAAAGTAAATTTAAAATTCGATCGCCTTTTTTTTTTGTTCTCTTGCTCAGATTAATGGACTCGCCCTTTGACTTCAAATCAACGCAATACAAAATAGATTTGCCTGCCACTACCTATCCTCTGTCTCCAGAAATCCAATGAAAATGAACCTTCTTCTGCAAATTTATCAAGTAGTTTATAGGTAGAGTCATGAACATAAGCACAACAGTCCCAAAAATAATAATAATTTAATTATAGTGATTTCCTTTTTAATGTCTAGTATTCTTAATCTATACATGGCCACTCGTCCGTGAAAACTCTTTGACCTTGAGCTGGTCTCTGGTTACAGAGGTTTGTAGCGAAGCGCTGGTTCAGATTATAATGGTTATGTTTCCACTTGCTTGCTGCCGTCAGTACCATTATGTAGGTATTATGCCCTTACGTTAGAACGTATGAGTAATTAATTAAACACTTATTTCTTATATTTAAATTGCTTTTCTTGCATTATGTTAACATTTCCTCGCTTTAATGTGGTGAAAAATTTTGTGTTTCGCTCGGCAGCAAAGTTATTTTGCGTCTCGTGCCTTAAAACCTTCGCCACGCTCAGGATTCTTCTTTTGAACTACTCGCTTCGCTCGTGGTTCAATCCTAGAATCCTTCGCTTGCTCAGGTTTCAATACGAGGCACCACTCGCGCCAAACAAACCTTTTGCTGCCTTGCATAACAAATAACTATTTTGTGTTCCATTAGTTCATTCTTATCGCCCACGCCATTTTTTTTTAAATTCATCAAAAGTACAGACACGGTTTCTACTGTTTTATTATAATGTATAGATATATGAATATGAAAGTTTCTATAATATAACCAATGAAACGTGTAGTGCTTGAAGTGTTTTATGTTTGCCTCCTATGTACCTGGCACAATATTATAATCAAAAATCTTTACCGAAGAATTTGTAAAAACTTTTTTAAATTTCTCGAAATACCCATAAATTTTAAAGAAGTAGAACAAAATGGTATATTAGCTTCAATAGTGTTTCGATTAGGCCGAGCAAATTGACATCTTGAGACTTGAAAGGATTGTTACAATTCATAAAACGTTTTGTGAACGTAGCCATAAAAATAGCGACTGACAACCTATGGAACAAATAGTACCTAAAAACTACTTGTTCGCGATTTTGCAGTTGGCTCATGTGGAATAAAAAAAAGCGTGTTTCAAATCACAAAAAAGATTGTCGACTGCTTTTGAGACATAAACTCAATTCTAAAGATCGCAACCCACTGTGGCTGAAAATGGGTCATCATAACATCCCATGAAACGTCCACTACAGGACAGGGAGCTCCCTCTAGAATTCTAGCTATTGCTGGAAAAATGTGGAGGGGAAGTACCATAGTCACCTCGCTTGTTAGCGTTACGGCTGGCACCATGGACCGCGGTTGTAGGTGACCGCAGTAAGTAAGATGTAAGATATAAAGGAGAATGCTGCTGCCCATCCTCCAGTTAACCCTTAGTCGCCTCTTATGACACCCACGGGTATGTATGGGTTGGTACTATTCTTTGCCGGCACCACACGGGACTATGGGTATTATCTACTTACTCCTACTTTTACTTTACCTACTTTTTGCTTTACCAGCTTTAACCATCGCGCTCGTGGCTGAGTGGTTCTTTCTTTCCGATCATGCTGGCCGTGGTCAGAACCTGGATGGGTGACCACTAGTGGCACAAGAACTAGATCGTTTCCGTGCTTCGGAAGGCACGTTAAGGCTCGTAAAGCTGTTAGTTCAGGTTAAGCCAAAGCTTGAATACTCTGACAGCCAGTTTGGCCAGTAACCTGGTAAGCCTAATCTAGGATTGGGTCTGGTTTCGCCCTCTGGATTGTGGAGATCAGATGGCAGTCGTTCTGTGCACAAACCAGTGCACCCGTTAAATTGCCTCCGCCGTAACGCTCATGACCGTTTTTTTTTATGTGACACGTGAGCAAACGAGCAGGTGGGCCACTTGATGGAAAGTGGTCACCACCGCACATAGAGCCCGCTGTCTCATTAGTGGCATAACACTAATAAGGCAGCAAAGCACGTTGCCCACCCTGAGAACTAAGACGGTGTGTCTCGTGTGCCGGTAATTTTGTTGGCTCCCTTACTCTTCAAACCGAAACACAGCAGTGCAAACATTGCTATTTTACGGCAGAAATAGACAAGAGGGTGGTAGGTACTTCACCAGACAGATTTTGCGCAAAAGCTCTATAAGATAATTGGACGTACATCAAAAATGATTTTATTTTAACACTTCCAGTGTGCGGATAAATCTTTCACAACCATAGGCAGGATTCGAACCTGCGTCTTACAACGTTGGAATGCGTATAGAGGACGCAGATTTCACAACATCAGGCAGGACCACAGTAGCCTAGTTGGTAAAGCGTCTCCGGTACTGACGGAGAAGACGCAGGTTCGAATCCTGCCTGTGGTTGTGAAATTGTGCGATTTTCTACTTTGTAGGTACGTACATCCCTCCTAAGTATACCACACGAGGTAGGAGCTGGGGGGAGGGAGCTCTTTGACCAGCTTGTGAAGTGATAATAACCAAGAAAAAAAAAAAAAAAAAAAAAAAAAGTGTCACAGTCTGGCCCACCGTCGCAAAGTTGCATGTCTGTCGGTCTTTTACAGATTGTACTTCGGAGTGTACTCAAGAGCTCCACGAGCTTATTCCACCATCACCCTTCTACGAGTCCAGACGCACCGCAGGATATCACCTATACTTGGTTGATATTCCGCAAATTCGCACAAAGCGCTTTGAAACATCTTTTATAATGCGCACGGCTAAAGAGTGAAACTCTCTGCCTGCGTCTGTGTCCAAGTCCCGAATCTATTTAAGTCGCGAGTGAATAGGCTTCTTCTGGACAAGCTCGTTCCATCGTTGACCTCATCTCTGTCCGCAAGACTAGATCGAGGTCAAGATTAAGGCCATTGACAATAAAAAAAAATCTTACTCGCGTATTTTAAGGCTCATCCTAAAGAGACCAGCCTGAATCACAGCCGTACCTTTTTGCTACGACTATTCAAATACGATAAATGGGCAAAGGTTCAAATATAATCCCGACCTTTGCTCCATCTTCTTATATTTTATTTCAACTGTTTTTGAGAAATATCATGGATGAAAATATTTGACAAACAACGAAAAAAGATTTTTTTTTAGTTTATTCCAAGGCTTACAAACATATTTTGCAGCTATGTCAAAAGCAATCAGCTAAAGCTGTCAGAAAAAACAAGTTTGTAAAACAATGTCATTCTTTCTGTCGAAAATACTCTGGTTTTAGTATCATAGCATAGCTGCAATAGTAGATTAGTAGCCAATGGCTGTAAGGCATCAATTGCAGCCCGAGATATTTAGGCGCACGAGCGCAGCGAGGGCGCTTATAGTTCGAGGGTGCAATTGGTGCTTACACCCGAGCTAACTACTCTGCTTTACATCTCGATTGTGAGATAAGTAGGTCCTTATTACCACCAAATTGTAGGTGACCAATTAGCGCTATAGGGTAATAATGTAGCTAGAAAAGCCCAAGGGCGGTAAGTAATTAAATCGCCCGCCGCCCCGCTGCTGGAGGCGGCCATCAAGGCGGACGTTACAATTTCTTACCGCCCTAGGGCTTTTCTAGCTACATTATTACCCTAGAGCGCTAATTGGTCACCTATAAGCCCCATTTGGGGGTAATAAGGACCTACTTACCGAATATGAGAGATGTAAAATGTATTTGTATTTGCAGCTGATATCCATTCAGTATTCGTTTTACAGAAGATGGCTATAAGAGCAATTTATTTCCTGAAGACTCGTGAACTGTTTAAGGAGATCAACATTATGATAGTGCCATGCCAATATAGTTATGAAAACATTATGTACGCTAGAAAGAACATTCATCAATTACTTAAAAATTGTGACAGGCGTAATTTTAATACTAGAAATAAGTACAAAATTGATCATCCACTAGATTAACTAAAGTTAATACATCTTTCGTTGGTCTGTGTATACGATACTACAACAAAATACCTGACAATATAGTTACCTGAGAGAAAGTTTAAAGAATGTGTAAAGCAAACTTACTATTGATTAGATGACTATATCAATGACAAGGAAGTATGGTCCTCTGATATTCCAGCGAAACACAAGAAACACATTGTAAAAAGCCGACTCTTAAAGTAGGCCGTGCTGCAGTGGTTTCTTGCCGTTTCTTTTACGCTGCCATAGCACGATCCGAAGCGGCGTAGACTCGCTCTATTTGCATTGTATCCGAATGACATTCAATAAGTATTCTGTAAAGAATCTACATTGAATAAAATTATCTGAATCTGAATCCTAACCAAAGTGGAGTGGTCAGACCAAGGGATTTTTGTTGGACAAAGTCCCCACCGGAAATCGAACCTAGAATCGGCGGATCCAGAGCCGAGCCCGCTAACCACTAGAAAACAGAGGCTGTTAGGATTGATACTGGTTTGCCATAAAAGTTGTAGAGAACAAACTAACGTCTTCCTGTATAAAAGCCAGTGCTTACATAAAATTCCCAAGGTTACAAATCAAAATACGGCTTGGAGAAAATAATGACTTTTAATAATAATATTTTAATGTTTTTAATAATAAAATTTTAATAATAAGTTTTTCTTCCACTTTCATGTTCCTCTTAGGAATCTTAGGATTATAAATAAATGTCGTTCATAATAAGGTTTTTAATCAGCTTACATCAATTTACTTGTTAATTGATCAAAGTATAAGATCCCGAAGTAAAATTTTGTTCTGTTTATAGAAATCTTGCCTAAAGTACCTTTTAACATGACAATTTTTATTACCTTCTTATAGGGTTTCGTTGTCAAAAAGGATCCTTTTAAGTTTCATTATGTCTCTCTGTCTGTCTGCGGCTTAGCTAAGAGACGTTTAAGCCCAACTCACACAGAGCGGTATAAGCGGTAAAGCGGTCCGGGGCCGAACCTGCGGGAAGCGAAAGCGTTTCGGGCCCGGTCACACAGAGGTACCGCGCGGAAACCGTGGCGGGACAGCGGCGCGGTAGCGGTCGGTGTGACACTATTTATCTGTGATTATTCAAAAGACGTAAATCCTTTGCTCTAAATAAAAAACCAATCTGATAACCTAAAAAAAGTCTGCGCAAATCCGCAAAATTCTTGTAAAAAAATATAATATCAAAGTCCGCGCCCGGACCGCACCGCACCGCTCCGCGCCGCGCCGCTGCCGCTCTGTGTGACGGGTTGCATTGAACGCAATGGAATACAGCGCCCGCTCCCGCTGAAAGTTCGGCCCCGCGCCGCGCCCGGTCCGCGGGGTTGTATTAGCGGCCCGGCCGCGATCGCTTTCAATGTGACAGGGTGCATAAGAACTCATACTTTACAAAAAATACCGGCCCCGGAACGCTTCCGCTACCGCCTCAGTGTGACTTGGGCTTTATCTAGATCCGGCTTTTATGTCATACGTTACTGTTATTCAGTTTATATATATAATATAATATAACTGATATACATAATATCGTTAATTATTAAATAATGTATTATGCTACTAGAATCGCTAGTAATTTATCACAAAATAATAAATAGTTGTTCAACGATGTCTGTGGTACACACGGCCGCACATCAGTAGAAACTCTTTTAGACCTCATGGCGTGGTAATAGAGTTGAAAAAGTTTCTACCGACAAGCGGTAGAGCGTACTACGTTGTACTACTTTTAGACCTCATGGCGTGGTAATAGAGTTGAAAAAGTTTCTACCGACAAGCGGTTGAGCGTACTACGTTGTAAACAGAGTGAAGTTTGTGAGTGTTGGAGTGGGGACTTGGTGGGAGCGAATGCCTAAAAGCTGGCATATGCATTAGTCGGGTTAGCTGTGGTCTGGAAATTTGAGGAAATAGTCGTAATAAGTGTCTGAAAAGGTAGTTAAGGTGTATGTCAGTGAAAGCTTATTTTCTATTAGTTTATACAAAAGTATTAAACGAGTGGTGTAATAATTGGAAACATATTAAATTGGAAAACATGGAAAGTGTCTTATTTTAACAAGCTCCAGCTTAAAAAGATGTAAAATAAAATCTTTAAAAAAAGACCTTTTTTAGGGTTCAAGTACGAGTAAAGTGGGGATGATATTTTTTCTCGTCTTTTAAAAATATTGTAAGTGTGTATAGATTATTTTTCTAGTTGAGTAAAGCTTTAAAATTTTTATAAAGCCGACTATGACGTGATTATCGAACATTTAAGTCAAATAAGATGGGAAGAGTTATTTACAGATTCACAAAACGTGAATAATATGCTTGTCATCTTTTACCAGGTTTTGAGAGAAACAATTGAAACATTTGTACCATTTCGTAAGCCGCGAAAGAATAATTTTCCTCCGTGGTTTGATTCTCATCTCATTAAAATATCTAACAAAAAAAATAGGCTGAGAGTACGTTATAATATATACAAGAACCCTTTGGACAAATTTGAACTTAATATAATTGGGGTACGTGCGAAAAATTAGCTATAGGGCGTTATAACGATTATAAACGTAATTTAGAAAATAGCTTAGCTAAACATCCTAAACTGTTCTGGTCCCATATGAAATCTAAGCGTGGCGGCACGAGTACTTACCCCTTGACTATGAGTGATGGCGTAAATGCTACTTCTGACAGTGCAATTATATGTGAAATGTTTGCAGCAAATTTTTCATGTGTATATAGTAAAATTGATAATGTAAGTTACGATACAAGTCCTACCTTAAGATTACTACAGCTATATAGTCAGTGCTCAACAGCTCCAGTTATTACTAGCGAGTCTTTGTTAACAAAATTAAAATGTATTGACTGTAAGAAAGGAGCTGGTCCTGACGAAATACCTCCTTTCTTCATATCTAAGTGTGTATCTGTTCTAGTGAATCCTTTATTGGCTATTTTTAACAAATCTTTATATACAGGTGTGTTTCCATCCTATTGGAAAACGGCAAAAGAAGTACCAATCTACAAATCAGATGAAGATGATTTAATAACTAATTACCGGCCTATCTCTATTTTATCTCAATTCGCAAAAATTTTTGAGTCTCTTGTTTGTCCGATTATTCAGAGCCATCTGAAATTATATTTAAGTGACTTTCAGCATGGTTTCGTTACCTCAAGGTCTACAAGTACCAACCTGGTCTCATTTTCTGAGATGTTGGTAAGAGGTGTTGATTCCGGTCAACAAATTGACGTGATTTATACCGACTTCAGCAAGGTCTTCGATAAAGTTTCTCACGAATTACTTATTTGTAAACTTTCTTTGTATGGAATCTCGGGGTCCTTGCAAAAGTGGGTAGAATCATACTTAAATAATAGAACCTTTTACGTTGTCATTAATGGATTTCAGTCAAAATACCACCAAATTTTATCCGGGGTACCTCAAGGCTCGCATTTAGGCCCAATTCTTTTCAATTATTTCATAAATGACGTACAGGATTGTTTTCGATTCTCAGAAGTCTTCATGTACGCTGATGATTTAAAGTTCGCAAGGTCGATTAAGTCAGTAGAAGATGCACTTCTTCTTCAGAGTGACCTGAGTAGATTAAATAAATGGTGTGATATTAACAAAATGATTTTAAATGTCAAAAAATGTTACTTTGTAAAATTCTCACGAAAACTTAACCTAATAGATTTTGAATATAATATTAACAATACTAAAATTAATGAGGCACATAGTATCAAAGACTTAGGCGTCCTTTATGACAGTAAGATCACGTTTAAGCCACACATAGATACAATAATAAAGAAGACATCAAAGACTTTAGGATTTGTCATTAGGAACACGAAACTTTTTAGCAATAATACCAATATTTTGCTCTATAACACTCTGGTTAGAAATGGGTTAGAATATTACAGTGTGGTTTGGAGACCACATTATGCCGTACATTCACTTCGATTAGAACGTGTACAAAAGCGTTTCCTTTGGCACCTCTCGTTCTCTTACCGATCTAGACTCCATTATTTCAAGATGGAAACATTGGAAAAACGAAGGAATAAGTTAGACGGATTATTTATGTACAAGATTTTAAGGAACCAAATTGACTGTCCTACATTATTTAATAATATTAGTTTTCGAGTCCCACGACGCATACCTCGATGTCCCCCCTTTAGTACAACTGTGTTAGGTAGTAACTCTCCCATATCAAGAATGTGTAAGATTATTAATGACTGCAGCGATCTTCTTGACCTTTATAATGACTCTAAACCAAGGTTTTATAAGTCATTACGTAAGGGTTGTAAGTAGAACCTCTCAAAGAGAAATAAATAATAAATATCTTACTACTGCTAGTAATTTCTCTTTTTAATTTTTAACTTAGTATAGTATTACTTTTAGTTTCTCTGTAACTTTTAATTTGGATGCTTAATTTTGTAACGGGTTGTGTTTTTTTCATACGTTTTGCCTAATTTTGTTGTAAATTTAAATAGGTATTTAAAATTTAGTCTTAGAATCAATTTAACAATGACGAGTTCTTTCGTTGTTTTGTTTGTAACGTTGTAGCTAATCATTAGTGTGCATGCGGAGGTTGTTACTCTTTAATATGTATTATAACACTTTTTTTTTTCATTATGTATGTAATAGTGTAAACAACTGTTGGTAGACCTTAATAAATAAAAATAAAATAAAATGCCAATTTTTGTTGAAGTAAAAATTACCCCTTGCCAGTGGAAAAGTGAAAAAATAAAATATTTAAATAGTAAAAGTCGAAAAACTGAAATAGTAATCAGGCAGTGGACCTCGCTGGGCCTTAGATCCTTCTAATGTATGTATAGTAATTTGAGTATGTGTAGTATATGAAAAAGTCAAATCCTCCTAAAAAATATTCCTAAATTAACTACGGAACCCTATTCTGTGAGTGGTCCGACACGCACTTGGTTAGTTATTTCGTGTTACTTAATACAATGAAGTACCATCTGTAATTCAGAGAAATAGAAAAAAAAACGGATATTTTTTTTTTATTCTTTAAGTAAATAACAGCTAGAATTTTAGGGTGGAATCTTAGACTATAAGATTAAATTTGAGAACACGTGAGATCTTATGCACTTGATTAAATTAAACCTTACTTAATCAATTTGCTTCTCTCTATGTATTAATCTGAAATTTCTATTTAGGGATCTAGATTGATTTTCTTTGTATGGCATACTGCTTTGGGGCCGGGCAGCTGATATACATTCAATATTCGTTTTACAAAAGAGGGCTATAAGGTCAATTTATTGCCTGAAGACTCGTGATTCCCTGAGAGAACTGTTCAAGGAAATCAACATTATGACAGTGCCATGCCAGTATATCTATGAAAATATTATGTATGCTAGAAAGAACATTCATCAATTACCTAAAATTTGTGACAGGCATAATTTTAATACTAGAAATAAGCACAAAATTGATCAACCATATACTAGATTAACTAAAGTCAATACATCTTTCGTTGGTCTGTGTATACGACACTACAACAAAATACCTGACAATATAGTGCAATTACCTGAGAGAAAGTTTGTGTAAAGCAAACGTTATGTAAAAAAGCTTACTATAGATTAGATGACTATATGAATGACAAAGAGGTATGGTGCTCTGATATTCCAGCGAAACACAAGAAACACATTGTAAAAAGCCGACTCTTAAAGTAGGCCGTGCTGCAGTGGTTTCTTGCCGTTTCTTTTACGCTGCCACAGCACGATCCGAAACGGCGTAGACTCGCTCTATTTGAATTGTATTCTGCATGACATTCAATAAGTATTCTGTAAAGAATCTACATTGAATAAAATTATCTGAATCTGAATCTAGGGACAACTTTAAACGTAAAATGTATACGTAGTAATTACAAAAATCTAACCATTCTTTTTTACCTACCAAAATAGCATAAAAAGTAACAATTATGGTGAAAAATTACAAAAAGAATATATATTAGCGAAAAATCTAAATAAATTGAAGTAGATAAAAATTCAATAACACTTTTCAGGAAAAAAATATAAAATTAGTTTTTTTTTTGTTACAAGTGAGTAAACAAGCTAGTCGGCCACCCCTGTGGTAAGAGGTCACTACCGCCCATGGCATGCACACAATAATAAAACAGCAAAGTGCGTTGCCCACCCTGAGAGCTAAGATAATATGTCTCTGGTGCCAGTAATTTCACTGGCTACATTACCCTTCGAACCAAAGCACATCAGTGATAATACTGTTATTGACGGCACAAATAGGCAAAGGGGTGGTTCTTCCCCAAACAGACTTTGCACAAAAGACCTAGTGGTACAGGAGCCGACAACGATTAAATTTATCGCGATAATCAAGACTAAAAAGAGATGTCTCAATAGAAGATGCTTTATGAGAGGATCACGAAAAACTATGTAAGAAGTTCCATACCGGAGCCCGGTGATCAGGAGGCCATTGTATGTAAAAGAAAAGTATTTTTTTTACGTGATATTCATGGCGAACAAAAGTGATTGCTTGTAATAGAGAAGCTAATACTGATAACAAATACAAAATAAACCAGACAAAAATCTGAAGACTATTGGCAAACCAGACCAAAAACAATTAAATGAATTAATTAATTAAATATCCCTTTTCAGATTTTCAGGCTTGTCTGGAATGACTTTAGCCCCCGGTTTTCTTGTCTGGTCAAGGTTTTTATATCACTACTCATCAGTCCCCATCTTTTGGCATGACAATTGTTTTTGCTGAAGATCACGTTTTTTTGTTCCTTTTCATTTCCAGACAATGGCCTCCTGAACATCAGGCTCCGGTCTGGAACTTCTTACATAGTTTTTCGTGATCCTCTCATAAAGCATCTTCTATTGAGAAATCTCTTTTTCGCCTTGATTATCGCGTTAAATTTTATCAGGTACTCAATAGAAAACAATTTAACGGTCTGGTTTGCCAACAGTCTTCACATTTTGGCAAAGCAGTGTCTGGTCAAAGTTTTTATATATTTTTTTAATTTATTCAAAAAAAACCTTACAGCATTACATTTTTATAAGAATAATTAATTAAATATAATTGTATGCCAAAAACAAGATTTCACGTATTATGTAAACAAACATAGGTAACAACAGCTGATGGAAGAAATTAATACAAAAACTACATCTACATTTTTGAGATCAAGAAAATATTACGTAATACAAAATTAGACAACAAAATTAGACAAAAAAAATATATAAATAATAAAAATTTGACTAAAAACTCGTGTGTGCGTGTAAGTATGTGAGTGTTCGTTTGTGTGTGATATAATTATTATGAATATTTTTAAGCTATATAATATTGCAACTACCAGTTACGCAGAATATTCTGAGCACGGTACGAGTATACCCACAACGGCGTCCACATCATGGTTAGTGATACTACCACCAGTAAGTATGGTAAGTACGTGTTTTTTTAAGGTTTCCCGCTTCAAGCAAAAAATTTCTCTATCCTTGAAGGAGCTATTATATGTGCGGACACATCGAGTCAACACCGAGTTTTGAGCGTAGTTTGTTCAAGAACTGGGTTCGCAAAATAGACTTGTGTGTCTTGTACGTACTCGTACTTTAGGCATAATAATGCCAATTTTTCCTACCAATTCTGTGCAGTCTACAAGACCGTTAACTATGTTATAAAGAAACATCATGTCAGCAAGCTGTCTTCTCTTTTCAAGCGATAATAAACGGTAATGCTTAAGACGCTCTTCGTAACCAAATATCGTGTCTCCACACCGGTGGATTAAAAAACGCAAGAACTTACGTTGAATGCCATCTATTCTAGCCGCGTTTACAGAATAGCAGGGGGACCATAACTGTGAGGCGAATTCTAAAATACTTCTTACAAAAGCAAAATATGCCGTAGTAAAATATTGCACCATTTTAAACGGCCTGGTAATACGCATTACAAATCCTAACATTTTGTAAGACACTACACTATGTGTTCATAATGCATTGTAAACATAAGCTTTTGATCAAGCATCACTACCCTAAGAGCTATCCTATATTTTGGAGAAAAAATTCATATCAGGCCAAATTTTTGTGAACGGCTTTTAAATGCAATTTTAAGAGACTATATTTTTTAATCCACCCAAATTTCAAACTGGAAGGTACAATTTCAATTTCTGGACGTTTCAATTTCCATATTTTTTTTTTGTTGGATTAAGTACACTATATGTTAAGGGACGTTAATGAAACAAAAGCATTGAAGTACTGATCTGATAGCATTTTTATCATAGGTCTAATGCAACTTTGAGATTTACGTAAATTTGTTTTTTAGATTTAATTGTGTTTCTTTTACAAATATAGGAGGATTATATACTTAAAAAAAAGATGAAAATAAAGGTAATTAAATGTAAAGTAAATAATATTTATAGCATTTTTGCCCTTCTTTTGTGGAATTTATAATACCTTTATTATTATTTTTTTAAATCATGCGGTCGTAAATTTAGGTGGATTACTAATGAATTATTTTATAGACCAGCTAATCAAATTTTTGACGAAAAAAAAATGCTGATATGAATTTTTGTTGAATCTTCATACAGTGAAATCGTTTGGCTCTTAGGCTACACCCCCAAGTCCCGAACGTCTGTTTGTCTTTTAACAGGTACATCATTGATTGAGTAAACAAACTCGACAACCCTTTTTTTTCTAGTGTATGTAATATTGACACTTGTCCACGTTAAGATCTAAAACTACTCATCAGCCCCCATCTTTTGGCATGAGAATTGTTTTTGCTGAAGATCAGGTTTTTTGTTCCTTTTCATTTCCAGACAATGGTCTCCTAAACACCGGACTCCGGTCTGGAACTTCTTATATAGTTTTTCGTGATCCTCTCATGAAGCCCCATCTACTGAGACATCTATTAGTCGCCCTGATTATCACGTGAAAAATCCTTGTCGGCTCCTCTACCATAGCTACCACCTCCAACTAGTTATGCGGTCATTAAAAATAACGCAAAACCTCTCCGACGGTGGCTCTGGACATGAAACTGAACAACCTTTGTTCTACGACTTTTGAAATATGGCAAAAAAAAATTGCTCTTTCGTACAAATCGATAAGCTGATCAAGCCAATTTGTATGAAAAAGCCAAATATTATTTATCGAATTTTCTAAAGTCGTAGAACAAAAGCCATGTCCAGAGCCACCCGAGTGTTTTGCGTTATTTAATTAACACGTTGTATGTAAAGGGTATTTTGAAAACCTCGGAGTAGGAATAAAACTCGCACTTGGCCGGAATTTTATACCTAATTCAGCTCAAGTTTTAACATTATCAAGTCTTAATAATACTTATCTTCTTTTACACTTGAGAACTCGTAAAAATGATGAAGAAGGTAGATTAAAAAAATTAAGGAGGCTATTTATATTCAACGTCGTCAAGAAAACTTTAACACGATACTGATTAGTCAGTTAAGACGAAGTTAAGACGCGTAATTAATGATCTTTGAAGAAAAAAGATAATAATAAATATTTTGAGAAAAAACTTGTTTAGAATTCCTTTGAGTAATAGGTAAATAAGTAAAAATTGTTTATGAATAAATGAATGAATGAATAAGTATACTTTTACTGTACTGGAATTTTATTGTACTGGAACACATAATATGGGTTGCACTAAGTTATAAGAATCATGATACATTTTAACGATTTTAGATCTTTTCTTCATATTGACTATTTTATTCATATTAAAGTGGGGTCTGGTATGAGTGCTACGCGGGTGGACTTTTTACAATCAAAAGGCAAAACCTAAATATAATACAGGTAAAAGTTTCTGTTGGTTGAGCCAATACCGATAAAAAGAGAAAAGAAACGAAAAAATTGTTAACTCATAGCATAGTTCGGTGCTTATCTTTTGTTTTATATCTGTATTAGTTCAGGCTCGTCGCGGTAGGGTGCGAATCCGACTCGCACTCTTCTTATTTTTTACTTTTGAAGTAGGTACAGAAACCCTTAAAATTAAAAAGGCGTATCCATTTCGAGCATCTAATAGCTGCTAGCTAAATTATCCAAACTACAAGCATTTTTCCCAGCTTTGTTAGCCACCCGTTGCCTGAATGAAAATTGCAGTGACAACTTCGTTTCGCGAAAGAGAATATAGTGAACGCACAAAAAATAAAACCATTAAAGAGCTTTTGAGCACAATGGAATAATAGTCAACTTATTTGAGTAGGATATTTGATTAAAACTAGCTTTGAATTTTATCCTACGGAACACTTTGATCTCACATTTGCAGGAAGCGCTGGTTCTACTTATACTGGATTTGTTTCTACATGCTTGCTATGCTACCATGTGTACTTATTAAAATCGGGTGCATCAAAACAGCGTCATACCGAACTAAGGGCAATTCCCTGGTGCGAGTGAAACATAATATGTCTGGGGCTCTACAACCATGACTTAATGTTGAGATTGTAGAAATAATTCAACTTCATTCCATTTGGACTCTTCTGTGTCAGATCTGGAAGTTTAGAGTTTAGTTACTGTGCAGATGCTCCCGTTGCACGAAACCCTACCTCACAAGGTGGCAGAGCAGAAATGTAATGTAGTGATAGGTAGATACTACTTAAGAACTCTGGATTTTAGTAGGTTATGATGATGATGTAATTTTCAATCAAAATAACGATACGACGACGAAAAAAAATAAAAGTTCTACCAGGATGTGCGATGGCAGCCAACTAAAATCCTGCACTGCCACCTTGTGAGGTAGGGTTTCGTGCAACGTGAGCTTGGTCTATGTGGCTTGTCTGTAACCTACAGACAAAATAATTTAGCTTGATGTAATTTTCAATCAAAATAACGATACGACGACGAAAAAAAATAATAGTTCTACCAGGATGTGCGATGGCAGCCAACTAAAATCCTGCACTGCCACCTTGTGAGGTAGGGTTTCGTGCAACGTGAGCTTGGTCTATGTGGCTTGTCTGTAACCTACAGACAAAATAATTTAGCTTGATTAGAATGGCAACAGGTCAAAACTATGCGTGAGAGCAGGATGGAACGTTACGTGTCTCTGTCGCTCCAATATCTTACGCATCGCTCTGTCCTGCTCCCACACTGCTGTCATTCTAATCAAGCTATATTATTTCGACTGCAGTTCTAAATATTTGGCGCTTATTAATTTAATCGTATGTCATTTTGTATAGGCGATATAATTATAATTAAGTAGGTATAAGCATTTTCGCATCAATTTGTGTCCTCGTTAATATGATTAACTACTCGTAAACGTGAGATTTAATCAATTCTCGACAGCTCTTAATAGGTGGGAGGAGGGAGAGAAATGGAGAGGGGACTCAGGCACGACCCGAGTTATCAGATAACAGAGAGGACTTTCTATAAATATACCATGGGTAGAAAACCTTCAGTGTGAGTAAGACTCGCGCATCGTGAGTTCAGGGTGCGTTCTCCGACGGAGCTCCGATATTATCAGATTGACAACAAAAACCTACCTACTTACCTTCGGAAATTTACTTTGCATAGGAATTTCTTTGTCAAAGGCCGAACCATAGACTAATTATCGGCGCGATATTATCGTAGTTTCACTTCGGAGTACGGCAGCTGTACTACCACACCATGCAGGGTGCTTCTTAATGTTACGTAAATAATGTAACGCCTCCCTCCCGACGGGTTAAGCCACGATCACACCTAGCTGAATTCAAAGACTAATTCGGCATACATTGCTTGGAGGCTTGGTTATGTTAATTGCAATATCCTTACTTCAACGAGCAATGTATGCCCAATTATTAGTCTTTGAATTCGCAAAGGAAACTTATAGAGAAGCTTCTAGAACATTTTTTCAACAAGAAATGCATAATAGCAGGGGATTTTAATATTGACCTCTTGATGGATGATAAATATAAGGATGAGTTTATAACATTGCTGAGGTGTTATAATTTCAAACCATTAGTTAAAAGTGCAACATATAGAGAAGGAAATCATCATTCCTGCTTAGATAACTTCCTTACAAATGTACCTGAAGACACGATAGCATCATTATCAGTCGATCATAATGGCTTAGCGGATGGCCATGCGGGCCTATTCTGTAACATATTTGTTTCTTTGAACTCTATGGACAGACAAGATGAATATATTGAAGTAGAGAAAAGGATATTTAGTCAAGCGAATGCGGTAAAATTTAGACGTGCTTTGCTCGCTAAAGATTGGTCAAATTACGGCATCAATGGACTCTTGTTAAACATTTTTAATATTTTCAAACAAAGTTATGTAAAAAAGAAAATAAAAATTAGAGCAAACCAAGGTCTCAAGCTGTCATGGATCACAAAGGGAGTAAGAGTAGCTAGTAAAATGAAACGATTTTTGACAACGGGAAATAAACTAACTTGTGATAAATCTATAATCATATACAAAAATAAGTATATTAGGTTGTACAGGCGAATAATTAAAAGTGCACGTAAAGTATCCGTTCAAAATGCAATTGTTAAAGCAGGTAACTGTCCGAAAACTATCTGGAAAATTGTTAACAAACATAGAAATAAACAACAGAAACAATTCTCACATACGAGTAAAATGTGCATAAAACACTTAGACAGGGTCATTCATGATCCTCTTGAGATAGTTAATCTCTTTTCTGAGCAGTTTAATACAAGCAACCCTGTTCTTTCGGGATCTGGAGTTCAAAACTTTGATGATAAACTTTTAATTAAATATTCTGAACGTATACCGTCAGATTTAGCTTGGGAGAGCGTTTCACCTTCGGAAGTAGTTAAAATTGTAGGTAATATGAAGAGTAAGAAATCTTGCGGGTATGATGATGTCCCCATTTCAGTAGTTAAAGAAAACCTAGATATATTAGCGGAGCCTTTATCTAGATTATACAATATGTGCTTTGATCAAGAGGTCTTCCCGGATCAGTTTAAAATAGCTAAGGTGATACCAGTATACAAAAAAAATACAAAGAGCGACGTCAAAAATTACAGACCGATATCACTTCTACCAATACTCTCCAAAATTTTTGAAAAAATTATTAAAAATCGCTTATCTAGACATTTTCAAATAAATAACATTATTAATAATAGACAATTTGGATACCGCACTGGGTTGGGTACTGCAGATGCTATTGACAAGTTACTTGATGACGTAATCATTAGTCTAAATAACAAACAAAGAGCAGCGGGTTTGTTTCTCGATTTGACAGCTGCGTTCGATACCCTCAGCCATGACATTTTGTTTGTCAAATTAGAGCACTATGGTGTACGAGAGAAATTTTTGAATTTGTTGAAATCTTACCTGACAAATAGGCGTCAATTTGTTGCATTAACTTCTATTGAAAATGGACGGGAACAGGTGTATAATAGCAGAATGAGTGTTACCACCAGAGGAGTGCCACAGGGCTCTGTTTTAGGTCCAATACTCTTTAATATAATGGTAAATGATCTTGCTAACTACATCCACAGTCGCTTGGCTAATGTGAAAATTGTGTGCTACGCGGACGACACAAATGCAATTATCACAGCTAACAGCCCTGGAGAGCTAGAGTCTAAAGTAAATGAAGCCCTTTCAGAGCTACAACTTTGGTTTAGGAATAACAGTCTTACTCTTAATCTCTCCAAAACATACTGCATGCAATTTCGTTCTACAGCAGGGAATAAAGAATTTTTGGATATTGTCTTGAATGGTGCAAAAATAGAACAACTAGAATCGGTTAAGTTCTTGGGCGTATATATAGACTCACAATTAAAATGGAAAAATGAGGTCTCTAAAATAGAAGCAAAAGTTAGCTCCGCGTGTTACGCCCTGAGAAGTCTGCGGGATGAATTAACGAAAAATCAGTTAAGGTCTGTCTATTTTGCAATAGTAGAATCACACTTTCGGTATAGCATTAAGTTCTGGGGAAACAGCTATGCGTATAATATAAATAAAGCTTTTGTGTTGCAGAAGAGAGCCATAAGGACAATAGTGCGTATCCCGCCATGGATTTCTTGTAGAGAGTCCTTTAGAAAGTTAAATATATTGACCATTCCCAGTTTATACATTCTGACGTTATTGACAGATATAGTAGAAAACCCCGAAAGATTTGAGAACCCGGAGGAAAGGAAACACAGACTTGCTACACGAAGAAAGGACTTAAATAGAGCAATAGCACCTAAACTAGAAGTGGTAAGACACAGTGTTAGATATCAAGCGGTCAAGTTGTTCAATTGTCTACCTGATGAGCTTAAATCAATTGTTTGTCCTATAAAATTTAAAACATCACTAAAGGCATTCTTGTTGGAAAAGTGTTTCTATAGCATTCAGGAGTTTGAAACCCATAAAATGTGTTCGTTCTGATTGTTAATTTAGAATACATGTATCCATGACTTGACTTTTATCTTGTAATTAGGAATTTTGGTGACATTTTAATATTGACATTTGAATATTGTTTTGTTGTGTCTAATGTCTTGATTGCTGGTTATTGTTTTCATTTGATTTTATGTTTATTATCAATTAGTGACATTTTATAATTATTTATAATTAAGAATTTATAATTTTTTGTGACATAGGTATATATAATTTTTGTGACATTTCTCTAATTATTACTGTTAATTTCTAACACAATTGTAAAAAATTGTTTATGAATTTCTTTAATTTAAGAGCTTGGCTCTTGTCGATGGAGTAACTTCCAGTCCTCACGTTGTATCGCGAGCTGCTTTACCTCCTGAAACGACACGACATTGACCTTTTCTTTAATCTGGTCAAAGTAGCTTCGCCTAGGTCTTCCTCGTCCCCTCTTTCCTTCAATCTTTATGAATAAATGAAAAAAAAATATATGTAAGGCACCTTGAAATTTGGCTCATAAACAGCAAAAGGATCATTAAAGAAAATACCAATTTTTTTCGGCCATAAATGACGAAGTTTTAAACAACAATCGTTTTCGTCAAATATCGATAGGTCGTATGGCAGAATGTGATGAGTAGTTATTGCCTACCATGAAAAAAAAATAACAGCTGTATAAACTGACCACAGACTACTTAAAACAGTTGTCAGTTGTATCATTTTGCCATACGGCTAATCGATATTTGACAAAAACTTTTTTAACTTTATTATTTGCAACTGAAAAAAAATCGAATTTTTTATTTTTACTTATTGACCTTATCCCTGTCTATGAGTCAAGTTTCGGGGTACCTTAGTGGCACAGCAGACGACAGACTTTTTGTTCTGACAATCCGCCAGTGTGGCCGGTACTGCAATTATTTTCGTATTACTATAGTCATTGACATGAAAAAAACGCTCCGTTTCTATGCGCGTATTTTCCAAAATCTTTAGTTTGGAAATAAAAACAGCTTGAATTCAAATAATTAATCACTCGAAAAGGTTGTTCAGATTGATTTTCATTTAGTTTGAAACATAGAGCAACTTTTAAACTTGTTATATTTGAATTTTATTCTGATAAAAACTATAATTTTCGCAATACCGGCCACACTGGCGACAATGTCCGTGACTGCCCGCGTGTGTCCGCCCCTTCATCTGCTGAGCGACGATTCCTATGATCTTGACATAATTCCCTCGCTCCCTCTACTTTCATCAACCTCTGTGGTCTAGTTGGTAGAGGGCTCGGCTCTCGATGCGGAGGTTATGAGTTCGATTCCCTGTGGGGACACTGTCTATAGTAGTACCGCCTCAATGAGTCCTCGCCCGCGGGGTACAAGGCCAGGTGCGGAGTGCGGATGCGCGTAGAGAATGAGAATGCCCCGCCGCCCGCACCTCTTTCGTTCCCCCTTTGTCGTCTTACCCCCGCGCCCCTGTACCCTGCGGGCGAGGACTCATTGAGGCGGTTTATCAAATCCCTGTGTGTGACCTCCCCAGTTTGGTCGAAAGAGATCCTAACACAACCTAACCGATCCCGAACGGGTTGTGGATCCTTACCTAACGGACCTATGGATCTACGATTTTCCTTCAAAATTATTTTCTTTCAGATGTTGAGCAAAGTACTAGAAAATTGATAAACTTATGTTTCTTATTATTTTCCGGTGCGTATATACCTCCTTGCCAATTGCCAAATTTATTTGAACAACTGCATAGATATCGCGGTAAATATATATGTACTTATGTTTTTCCTTTTATTCTTTTTCTTGCATTCTGTATCATCTCCTGTCACTCTATGGTTGATTGATTGGAAAACAGGACTGGAAGAGATCTGTCGACTCACGGATAAGTCCGCTTTTGCATTTTCTCTTTGCTATGTTTTTATTTTTCAAAGATTTTTATAATTTTTAAACACAGGGTACTCAAGACAGCAAGCTCGTCAAGCTACACCAGTGCTATGCTACAAACGCCCAAAGCCAAGGTCAGTGTTTTTTTTTTTAAATGGGCTTACTCTTTACCTCGATCTAGTCTTGAAGACAGAGATGAGGTCGACGATGGAACGAGCTTGCCCAGAAGAAGCCTATTCACTCCCGACTTGTAGAGATTCGGGTTATATGAACTCGGGAACACAGACGCAGGCAGAGAATTCCACTCTTTAGCTGTGCGCATTATAAAAGATGTTTCAAAGCGCTTTATGCGAATCTGCGGAATATCAACCAAGTATTGGTGATATCCTGCGGTGCGTCTCGACTCCCGATGGTAAAAGGGAGATGGTGGAATAAGCTCGTGGAGCTCTAGAGCACACTCTCCGAAGTACAATCTTTACTATGGCAGGCCCCTAATTTTCGCGGCTTTTTCTACCTAATCACTTGGCCTAATTATTACATACATACGTAACATCACGCCTTGTTCCCGTCGGGGTAGGCAGAGACCACAGTTCTCCACCTGCTACGATCTTGACATACTTCCCTTGCTTCCTGAACTTTCATCAATCCTTTCATACATGCTCGTCGGTTTAGGGTACTTTTAACCTGGCCTTTATTCAGAACGTCCTGATTATTACCCAGCATTATTGGTAAGAATCATCCTACGACCCTCACTTTATCTATTACAGCATTTACTTTATCTATTAAGAGCGACGGGCACATAAATAATGCTAATAGTTATCAGGAAAATCCATTGAGGAAACGGTTGTTTATCCCACCGTATGCCTTTCTGGCCTCCCTTGTTACTTTTCTCCGTATTTTCCTTTTATTATCCTCTAGGAAAACCCTGGTATTTGGGTATTTGTGAACTTGTCTTTGACAGTTCATTTGAATAGCCGAAACGTTGGTAATGAATGATTGGAGAGTTCGAAGCTCAGAATAATGATCTATTTGCTTTCCTCGTTCCAAGTAACAATGATCCGTATTACATTCTTGATTATTTTAAACCTAATCATCATCATTGCTCTATACAAGAATATTTTTTTGGACCTGATATGCGTATGTCCATCTTACTCGTATTACAGAGGTCAAAAGCAACATCTTTTGTTCTACGACTTTGCTAACAAAGCACGAAAAATTTTCAACTTCCCATACAAAATGGGTCGGTCACGTGACCAGTCTAGTATGGGGAGATGAAAATTATTTGTGCGTAGTTAGCAAAGTCGTAGAACAAAAGTTGTTGCTTTTGACCTCTGTAATAAGGTGGGCATACGCATATCAGCTCCAAAAAAATGACCTAGTATAATACAGTAGAATCCGTTTAGTATGACGTCACTTATAACGACCGACCGCTTTAGCGACGCATATGTTTCGTTGATTTGTTAAGAAATAACGTAAAAAAATGACTGCTTTAGTGCGAGGCTTCAATTTTTGTAAAAAATAATATTCATCTCTTCCCAATATATTCTCGTCCTCAAAATTTAAGGCCACAAACTAGATTAGCTCTGCCAAAATCTAACATGCAACTGGTTCGATCGGGTCCACTCGGAATGGCAGCAACAATATATAATAAGATTCCTAAACATCTACAAAGCGAGCAAAATTGTAAAAAATTCAAACATAATTTAAAGCTTTTCTTACAAGAAAAATGTTATTATAAGTTACAGGATTTTTTGAATGATGAATAAACACGATTTCCCGCCAATACTATCTATAATTAATTTTAATTTATTCGGTTGATTAGGTTTAAGATTTTGACATTACAATATTTTTTCTTTTTACTTCTAAATTTTCATCGAATATGATTTAATTGCATGTTTTGTTACTGTTTTGTCGTCTCAATATTTATTACAAATAATTGAATTATGTTAAATATTGACACCTTTTGCCGAGATATTTTATTATTGTAATTACTACCATTTAATTGCAGCGCCCTCCCAGGGTCCATATTGTGTTCTGTTTTATGTATTTTCCATCTTTTGTACCATATGGAAGCAATAAATAATTTGAATTTGAATTTGAATTTGACGTTAAGATAGTATGACGTTATATCACCGGTCCCTTGAGTATCGTTATAACCAGATTCTACTGTATTTATAGCCTTGTTCCGTTTTCACCAAGAGCACTATATGTGCCATTGGGACCCTATTACTTAGCCTAAGTGGTCTGTCTGGCTGTCTGTCTGACCTTTAATTAACTGTATCTTTTGAACCATAGTAAAACACGTAATATTTGTTATTATGGCGGTGTAAATAATGAAAATAAAAGATAAGGGGGTTTCCCATATAAGAAACGAGTTTCTTGGGTGTTTTTGGGAGCAGATAGCACACCTAATATTGCTGCCGCCCGTGGACACCTGCAACACCAGGGGCATTTTTTTTTGTTTTAGTTATATCGTAAAAACGGGACGACTTTTTGCGTGAAATTTTTTATATTAACAGCGCATACAAGCTATACAATAACAATAAATAACACATTTAATACACTTCTGCGGGACTGCGCGTCGCTGAATAAGATGATATATTTATCTTAGTGGTAAGGAACCGTCGTTGCGCGAGTCCAACTCGTACTTGAACGGTTTTAAGGGTTCCGATACCAAAATGGTAAAAAAAAGGAACCCTTAGGCCGATATTTCACTGGGACACCATGGTGGCGCGACTGGTTGCGCCACTGGTTGCGCCACTGGTGTCCGTAATTAGACATCAGTAAAGACACCAGAGTCGCTACACCCTGCGGCCACAGTATTAAGGACTATATTTCACTGGGAGTGGTAGCGCGACCAGCATCCGAGCTGGTTACGCCGCCAAATTGGTTGCGCAACCAAACGGACACCAGGTGAGTAACTCTCTATAGAGCTGTATACATTTTGTTGGTAGCGGCGACTGGTTGCGCTGCCATGGTGTCCCAGTGAAATACCGGCCTTATGGTGCCGCTTTGTCTGTCTGTCTGTCTGTCACACCTGTATATCTCAGCAACCACTCATGCTATCGACTAGAAATTTGGAGTTGTTTTAGAATATGGTTGCCCAACTTAAATTCATATGAAAGAATTAAAAAATAATTAGGATTATTAATGTAAAGGGGGCACGAATAGGGGGGGCAAATTTTCAAATTGTGGTTACTAGGTTGAGTGGGGTATCTATCATATGAATGGACTTTACTTGTACATTCTAAAATATATTTTTGTATTTTTACGACTCTTTGTTTTGAAGTTATGATGAAAAATGAAAAAAAAAATACCGTTCCCTCACATTATCTCCGAAGATTGTGAAAGGAAAAATCTGAATTAGTTACAGTCGATAGAAATTTATGTAAGTATTACAGCAAAAGTAAAACGATCTTTCTAAATTGCACAGTTTTTTTTTGAAATCTGTAAAAAACCTTTAGAAACAAATTTAGTTTTGCGGTCCTAAAATGGACTTTTTAACTTCCAAAAATACTATAGGTATATCAGAACCCTCGGCGCGCGAGTCCAACTCGCACTTGATCGTTTTTTAGGGTTCCGTACCTCAAAAGGAAAAAACGGAACCCTTATAGGATCACTTTGTTGTACGTCAGCCTGTCTGTCAAGACCCTTTTTCTCAGGAACTGGTGGAGGTATCAGGTTGAAATTGATACGAATATTAAGGTCCATAAACCACACAAGATCTGAAAATTTAAATTTTTTACGACGATGCAATTAAAAGTTATGACTTTTTATGTCCTCATCATCATATCAGCCGAAAGACGTCCACTGCTGGACATGTCCTCATCTCCATACATTTATGCACTAAAGCAAAACTTAGACGGTACTTCCCATTGACCTAAAATTATAAAATTTGGCAAGATGCGTACAAATAATGGGAAAAGTCTAAAATCATAAAATATTACAATTTTTCTCACAACTAATATGTAGTAACCAATTAAGGTGAGCTCCCGTTTCAAGAACTTTTTTATAAAAGAGGGGTCAAGTTGGCTGGTCGCGTAGTTTTTAAAGTCAAAGAGCAAAAGCTGTTAGTATATCATATGGTAGATAGGCACGGAACCCTTAGGGCGCGAGTCCGACTCGCACTTGTCCGGTTTTTTTTTCATAGTGCGACTGCCATGGCTTGTGGAACGTAAATGTTTATGAATTTTAATAAAACTATAGTAATAAGCAGACCCGTGCACTCCATCTCTACCCGTTGGTGTTGTTAAAGGCGACTTAGGGACTTTGAACCAGAGGATAAACAGCGGCGTCCTTCTTAATACCAACTTGCATACTGCAGTTACCAACCGCCGCGTTCCGTTGTGCCAGCCAGAAAATGCACCTTTGCTGTGAAATGTCCAACAGTGGCCTTATGGTGATGATGAATAAGCAGAAGGATCATCATATCGTGTGGGTTGCAAGGTCGATGACCGACCTCAAAGACCCTGGTGTCAGAGTGTCAGAGTTGTTAAGTCACCAAAGGCTTCTCACATGGCTCATTACATTAGCGACTAGTATCTCCGTAGATAGTACCCGAGACCAACAGCTTAACGTGCCTTTCGAAACACAGAATCTTCTTACTTTTCAGACAATCAGGTGATTCACCCTGCAATGTCCTAACCAAACTGGGGAGGTCGCACAAAGGGATTTTTGTTTGATTGTAAATCGCACTGGGAATCGAACCCAGAACCTCCGTAAAGCTTATAAAGTGGAAATCAAGGAATAGTTCGTCTTTCAAAGTCATGGTTATAATATCAAACGCTACACAACTATCTATTGTTAATTTGCGTCGCTTCACACATTTCCTTAGGTGTAACGCAGACGAACGATTTCAGTTGGAGTGGAGTCACAATTTTTAATATTTTTCACTTCTCATGCTCTGAAAGTGCTTATTTGTGCAGGATATAGGCTGCACAAAGTCGAATTTTGTGCACTAGGGCAAAAAAGTAATCTCGGTGGTGTACGCCCCGTCCCACGCCGCGCGCGCGTCAACATATTCTTCACTAAAGCAGAACAACTCATTCTTCAGTTACATTTAGAGAGTACTTTTACGTTTTATTTCCTCGCAATCAAAGTGAAAAGCAGAGTTTATAACTCGTCCACTCCGTCGTTTTGTACACTTGTTGTAAAATCTACTATTTTTCAGCAATATTTTTCTTTTTGTGTTGATAAAGGGAGGCAGACGAGCAGACGAGCAGACCGTGCCCAGACCTTACATTATAATTTTTTTTTTTCGTTTATTCCAACGCTTACTACCAACACATTTTGCAGCCATAAAACTAAAACCAGAGTATATTTGACAGAAAGAATAACATTGTTTTGCAAACAAATTTTTTATGACAACTTTTAGCCGATAGTTTTTGACATACTTCCAAAATATATTGGTAAAAACGAAAAACAAGGATCATAATATGTGGCATTCCACGTCAAAAGGGACCTTATAGCGGCAGGTATATTCAATCTTATAAAGCTAGATTTAAGGTCGAAAGTGCATGACGCCATAAGGTCCCTTTTGATTTGGAATGCAACATATACGAGTAATTTTTAAAAGTCGTTCGTCTGCTCAGTACAAATGTACGTGATAATAAGTCCCGCAAGACGTCAAAGTTGGAGACAAAGTTAGCTGAACCATGCCATGTTATGAATGTCAATATGTACCAGAACTTTGATTACGAGATGCAAATTGAATTTTGTTCAAAAATCTATACAGAGACGAAATTATATCCGATTCCTGACATTGTCTGTATTTTATGCTCGTCATCATATCGTGTGGGGTTTAAGAACGAGGACCAACCTCACATACTCTTGTGTGAGAAATGTTAAGCCGCCAACGGCCTCTGACCTAACCAAATGGAGGACCCGAAGGTTGGTTCCTTCTGTGTACTCAGATTAAGATTCAGATTATTTATTCAATGTAGATTCTTTACAGAATACTTATTGAATGTCATGCAGAATACAATGCAAATAGTGGGAGTCTACGCCGTTTCGGATCGTGCTATGGCAGCGTAAAAGAAACGGCAAGAAACCACTACAGCACGGCCTACTTTAAGAGTCGGTACTGTACTATTTTTACTGTGGTCACCAAAAACTGGGGTCTATACGCTATATCTTTGCCAAATGTGTCAAAAACGTTTCATGATCGAAAAAAAAGCAACTACTACTCAGCCACAAGCGCTTCAATAAAGTATGAAAACTTTTAAAGGTGGAAGTTTCTTTGGAGAAGTACCACCCCATTACCGATTTCTGCTTTAGATCAGCAGTATTTACACTGCTGCGTTTTGATTTGAAGCCTGAGGCAGCCAGTGAAATTACCGGTACGTGAGACATACCATAATAGTTCTCAGGGTGGGCAACGCACTTTGTCTTATTAGTGTCAAAGAATGCCACAAACAAGACAGTGAGTGCTTTGGATGGTGGACCACCTACACGTTTGCTCACATGTCCCTTAAGGAGTGATCACACCTAGCTGAATTAAAAGACTAATTCGGCATAAATTGCTGGGAGGCTTGGTTATGTTAATTGCAATATCCTTACTTCAACGAGCAATGTATGCCGAATTAGTCTTGGAATTCAGCTAGGTGTGATCACTCCTTTATACAATAATTCATAGTTTAAAAAATACTCTTAGCTTTCTGTCTTCGCGTACCCTATAAAAAAATCTAACCAGCTCTCGAAAACCTTATCGAACAAAACACTGTCTTTAATCAAGATGAGTGCACTAGATTGATTAGCTCCCTATTGATTTTCGAGGGTCCAAACTTTGTAGGGACAAGTTTTGCACAAATAAGGGTGGGGAGAACTTGAAGGATCAAATAGGCTAGCGTCACGATCAACTAACGGGAGAGCAAAACTTTTGTAATCAGTCATATTGAATGAAACCTGTTTACGTATACGTACACACGGCCGCACGTCGGGAGAAACACTTTGATTTTGAATGGATCTGGGGTTTCGGGTGTTTGTAGCGTAGCGCTGGTTCAGCTTATACTGGTTTTGTTTCTACGTGCTTACTGACGTGCATACAGTCAAGGGTAAATACCGGTACAAGAGCGGTACAAAGTATTTTTTATGGCACAAGTGGCTAAACGAGCAGGTGGGACACCTCATGGTAAGTGGTCACCACCGCCCATGACACCCACTGTCTAATTAGTGAAATAGTTTTACAGTAATAAGACAGCAAAGCGCGTTACCCACCCTGAGAACTAAGATAGAATGTCTCATGTGCCGGTAATTTCACTAGCTCCCTTATCGTTCAAATCGAAACACAGCAGTGCAAACACTGCTACTTTACGGCAAAAAAAGGTAAGGGGTGGTACTTCCCCAGACGGACTTTGCAAAAAAGCCCCACCACCAATGAAGTCTGCTATGTTATACCCAAAAAACTTCATAGAACTGAACTGATTTCACTATCTACACTCCACCAAGCATAGAAATATTTTCTCTTGAAATTTGAGATGCGTGAAGATAATACAAGCGCGCCCCTAGGTATAGGGCGCTTATGTCACCGGAAATAATTATAATCGTAAGTTGATCATCTTACGCGTCAGTTGGTAAACTATCGAAAAATAATAATCTCGTAGGAAATTCGTAGATCCATAAGTCCGTTAGAACTTATGAGATTATAAGAGGCGACTTATAAAAGGTGACTCAGGGTTAATGAACCAGAGGATGGGCAGCATCCTTCTGTGTTCATTATCATCTTACATTCTGCGGTCACCAACAACCGCAGTCCATGGTGCCAGCCGTAACGCTAACAAGCGTGGTGTCTATGGTACTTCCCCTTCACATTGTTTCAGCAAAAGCTGGAATTTTGGAGGGAGTTCCCTGTCCTGTAGTGGACGTTTCATGGGATATCATGATGACTTTGGAGGGAATTGACCATACTCACCACGCTTGTAAGCGTTGCGGCTGGCAACCACTCTTGTTGGTGACCGCAGTATGTAAGATGGTACGATACACAGAAAGATGCTCCTGCCCATCCTCCGGTTCAAAAGCTCTAGTCGCCTGTTACGACACCCACGGGTAGAGATGGGAGGGTACTATTCTTTGCCAGCACCACACGGGACTGCTTTTCGACTTCTTAAACAAGAACAAAGATAAGATTTAATACCTAAATAATATCAATCTCTCCCTCACAAAGAACGTAATTAAAAGAAAAATCCTTGTCTTAAAGGGACTGATAAAAATGACTGCAATTTATCTCGGAAGCTTACCCAGAAGATGAGGTTTATATTCCGTGCACAGAATTATACTAGGCACACCTGACCGCAGGAAAATGATAATGCGACTTTGAAATATGGGTCAAGAATAAATGATCTGCGAACGTAAACGACAAAAAAAAATAGCTTTTTCGACGACATTTTCCTACAGATTATTATGATATATTATTATTTTATTTGTTTTATATTTGCAAGTTGATTTCTAGGCTATCATATTGTTTTTATTTTTAGTTTGATATCTAAAATTAAAGGTTCAAAAATTGTTCGTCTTAAATATCTATATTTTTAGATAATTAAATTAAAGCTGCTGCAAGCTTAATGTCTTTTCATTCATCTTTAACAAAGGGTGTTTTCCAGCACTTTTTGAATATTCAACTGGATGGCGCAGCTGGTCATCGTTCGGAAAATGCAAAATGGAAACACTGGTACACACGGCCGCACATCAGTAGAAACACTTTTGGACCTTATGGCGTGGTAATAGAGTTGAAAAAGTTTCTACCGACAAGCGGTTGACCGTACTAAACGGGATGTTCGCGGAGGCACACGTTGATGGCTTTGCCGCCATAATGCGAAAGAGAGTGACTTCACTGATGCGCAGGGTTTGTGATAGTGGGAACAGTCTCCTGAGTATATAGTAGGGGGTATGGTGCAGGGTCCTTTTATTAAGCACTGGACCATATTGCATGTGCTTCCAAAACGAAGCACATATTTGTAATATTATTAATGTAAGTACTAACATTAGTTGATAAGTTCTTATTATTACTAACCTATTATGGATGTTTATCTGAAATAAAATAATTGAATTGAATAAACGGTCACCGATTATGAAAATGATTAAGTCAGTTTAATTGCTACTGTCAATTGTCTGTATACCGTTTTATACTTTCGAGCGGAGCGAGAAAGGTATTGTATTCGTGAAAAAAAAAAGTTTTTCTAATTTTCTCAAAAATGTGTTCTATATCACTTATACATCATAAAAAGCAAGTCTTCCAAAAATGTCCGTCCGTCGGTCGGTTGGTCGGTCGGTCGGTCGGTCGGTCAGTCGGTCGGTCGGTCCGTCGGTCGGTCTGTCCGTCATGCTTTGACCTAGCGGCTAAACTAATAGTCCGATTGACACTATATTTTAAATTTAAGATTTTCTTGTAAATTCATCGAAGGATACTGAGTGGTTTTTTGCTGGCTCTCTTTTTGAGGGTAGCTATCATACAATGGAAATGAAAATTTGCGATTTGCTCAAATACGGCTCAAACGATCTTGATGAAATTTTGTATGACCAAGACCCCTCTATGCAAAGTATCTTTCGGCAGTATCCATTGGTCTGTGGAAGTTCATATAAGGGGTGTTCCCTTACAACAAAAATTTATAAATGTGATTTACTCAAAATCGGTTTCAATGAGCTTATTTTAATGCTTCAAATTGAAATTCTAAATTGGTTATGTACCTGACTGCATATTTCATTTAAACATTTTTACATAAATCTAGTATAGGTAAGTTTGTCTTTACATATTATTTGTATGGAATTACAAACTCTTGATCCGGAAGTTCTCGGTTCGATTCCCGGTGGGGACACTGTCGAATGATGACTCTCGTAAATCGCGAGAAAGTAAGTGCAGTGCTGCTGTACCATTTATTTTTTAAAGGACGGTTTGCACTCCGGAAGTGCCGGCAGAAGTGAAAACTTAAACATCAACGTTGTGCATTTTTGAATATTTTGGAATGGTTAGGGAATAATTTCGCACGAATTGTTTTATTTATTAGTATAAAAGTACATACAATATTCATTTATTGCGCTATCCTAGACAAACATGACAATTTATATTACATATAGACAATCTTCGTCAGATCTGACGCGCCGCTAAAGAAGTTTTCACTTCAAAACTTAAACATCTGACGCGAGATCTGACGCGACATCTAAAGTGAGTTTAACATTTTTTACTCATCTAAAAAACTGCCAAGCGCCGCTAAAGAAGTTTTCACTTCAAAAACACTTTTTTTTTCAAAGCCTTTTTCTATGGGAGGTGTACGTATAGTACTTATCTAGTCCCTGATGGGAGGTAAAAAAACTTTTTTCCTAGTACTTAGGCAAAGTTATTCAGTTTCATTGGCAGAATCACATCTTTCAGGGTTGACCAAGGAGGTTTTACTACGCTTGTAGCGTGGGTTAAAACCTCCTTGGGGTTGACATACGTACCCCTTCTTTTACTGAAGCCACTAACCAATGTAGGAAATATCTAATATCTATGTACGGTCAACGGCACGTTGGTAGAAACTTTTTCAACTCTATTACCATGTTTATGTTTTGAGGGTAAAGGGGCCGGGCTCCTAATTCCCAACGGCCACTGCGATCTGTACAGATCTATTGTAGCCAACCCTTTATATTACATTTCCTCGGCCACACCGACAGCCTCAAAGAAGCTGACAATCTGCCTAGGATTGAGAGTTCGAGCATCTTCAGGGTATAGTATAAAATGGACTTCCACAAGGTAGCGTTCTGGCCCCAGCTCTATTTAATGTATACACCAACGACCAGCCAAAAACTCCACGAACTCAACGCTTTATCTATGCTGATGATCTGGCTCTAGCCGCCCAGGCACCAAACTTCGAAGAAGCCGAAACATCGCTCACAACAGCGCTGAACGCACTTGATAAGTACTACGACGCCAATGCCTTAAGGCCAAATCCTGCCAAAACACAATCTTCTGCGTTCCATCTCCGCAATCGTGAAGCGAGAAGTCAGAGCTCTTCTCGTCGTGGCGCGGCGTCAACATCGAGCATTGTCCCAACCCACGTTATCTGGGTTTATACTTAGATAGATCTCTCACCTACAGGGCACACTGCACCAATACAAAGCAGAAAGTTGAAGCCAGAAATAACCTACTAAGACGCTTAACATCCTCGTCTTGGGGAGCAGCCCCACATGTTCTACGCACGACCGGTCTTTCGCTCTCCTTTTCGGCGGGAGAATATGCGTGCCCAGTCTGGCACCGATCAACCCACGCCAAAGAAGTAGACGTTGCGCTAAATGAGACATGTCGGATAATAACGGGCTGCCTAAAACCTACGCCTCTGGCTGGCATAGCTCCTCCTGAAGTTCGCCGAGAAGTAGCTTGTGCAGTGGAGAAACAAAAACAAGAAGCGGATCCCCGACACCCGCTGCACATTTACACGATGCCCATAGTCCGCCTCAAAAGTCGTAAAAGCTTTCTGAGGTCAACTTCTCCCGCAACAAGCAATAACCCAAGCTCGGCAAGAGAGCAAGTGTGGGTCGAAAAATTCCCAGTCCCATCAGGATACGTCCCACCTGCAGAAACTCTGCCACCAGGACATAATCTGCAGTGGTCAACCTGGAAGTCGTTAAACCGTCTGCGATCTCAGGTTGGCCGCTGCAGAGAAAACATGGCGAGGTGGGGCTTCGCAGACCAGTTGCTAAAGCACTGTGACTGTGGAGCTCCATCTCAGATCATGGCGCACTTGTTCTCTTGTCCACTGTGACCCTCCACCTGCACTGGCGAGAATCTTCGTGAGATGTCGAATAAAGCCATAGAAGTGGTAAGGTTTTGGGAGGAAGACATTTAAAAGCATCTGGTATTTGAACATTGACACGAAGAAGAAGAAGGGTATAGTATGTGTCCTCCCGTTTCCCGACTTCTACTGTGAGTCAGTGCATCACAGTGGCAGATCAGGTGTATAGGCGTTTCATCGTCTTCTGCACTAATCTGCAATATGAGTTTTCGTATAGGCCCATTCTGTTTAGTGCTTGCACAGCCTACAATGTCCCGTTAGGGCTCTAATGAGTATCCTAAATTGGTTCCGATATAGCTCTCTATTACCATACCATAAGGTCCAAAAGTGTTTCATTTGATGTGCTGTTGAGTGTACTCGCAGGTACCAAAGCACCTTCATTTTGAAGAATCGTATGATTCATGACCCGTGAGCGCCTTTGATACCGTCACGTTTTAATATGTTGCAGGTTTTTCAGAACTCAGCAAAAATGTATGAAGACTTTGCGTGTAAAAATTTTCACCCATATTTTTTTACGTCTGTCTGTCTGTGCTGTTATACAACATGTAAAAAAAACCGTCCAAGTGCTAGTCGGACTCGTGCCCTAAGGGTTTCGTACCTATCTACCATATGATATACTAAAAGCTTTTGCTCTTTGACTTTAAAAACTCCGTGACCAGACCATCCAACTTGAGCCCTATTTTATAGAAAAGTTCTTAAAACGGGAGCTCACCTTAATTGGTTGCTGTTAGTTGTGACAAAAATTGTAATATTTAATCATTTTAGACTTTTCCCTTTATTTGTACTGTGAGACCTAGCTCCTTGCAGATTTCATAATTTTAGGTCAACGGGAAGTACCCTCCAGATTTTGCTTTAGTGCATAAATGTATGGAGATGAGGACATAAAAGCCATATCTTTTGATTGCGTCGTTGTAAAAAATTGAAATTTTTGGATCTTGTGTGGTTCATAGATCCTAATATATGGTATTAATTTCAGCCTAACACCTTTACCGGTTCGTGAGATAAAGGGTCTTGACAGACAGACAGACAGACAGACAGACAGACGGACAACAAAGTGATCCTATAAGGGTTAAGTTTTTCATTGAAGTACGGAACCCTAAAAAGCGTAAAGCAATCCTGGGGGATGGCAATTTGTCCATTAATATGATAATTCTTTACTATTAAATATAGATCGATTAATAAATAAAAAAATGGACTTGCATCAAGTGATAACACAATTTTTTCCGCATATTTAAGGAAAAAGGCATATGCATTGTGCATTATTTACAATTGTATTTTATTTTCAGGGTTTGCAACCTATAAAAATTCTCACTATTTTTCCGTCCGGATGGCAACGATCTTTCAAGGATCGATAAGGCTTATTTAGCAGGGATAGTCGCGAAGAAAAACATTAAACAACAAGTAGTAAACCATTTGTAAGCAGGCGGGCTTGCCAACTGGATTGCACAGTCGCGCGGAGAAGTAATTTAGAGAAGTACAGTATTTATTTTCATCCATGCTTATTTTTATTTCTTTGTTTAGCAGTAGATGTCTTTTGGCTGTCATAATGAGGACGAAAGTACCGAACAATAACTGAAAAAAAAAAAAGAAAACACCTTCATAAAATTATCCGCTTAATTTTCTTTTGTTAAAAACTTATGATTAGAATTAAAAACTGATATTTATTTTAACTCAGTGTATAAGTCAAACAATAAAACTACACTTTCACAACAAAGTGTACTTTACTAATACATGGTGAGCTCTTATTGCGAGGGCAACTGCAGCGGGTAGAGCTTTAGGCCGTCCGCTAAACTTGCGCGGGCGCACGGAGCGGGTGGCATGTCTGCAAGCTTGTTTCATCTTTGACTCCCTCGTCGCTTACCGACCACTAGGTTTTTTTTTGTGGAATAGGAGAGCATTTAACCCCGATCTGTCAAATGCTCTCCTATTTCACAAAATAAAACACACTAGTGATGGATAGTACGGGCCGTAGTAGCTTCGTCACAGCGCCACGCCGTGCCGTAAATGGCTACCGATGCAATATCCCATAAAAAAATCCGCGCGATTATCCAAGCACTCGTACACGTGTTTCGATTCTACAAAGTGTAACTTTTCTTCACAACTGTCCACACAAAAGAAAACTAAAAAGGAGTTAACCTTCGAACCCTTTTTCCGCGCGTTCGTTTGTTGGAGGGTAGTTTCGGGACTTCGTTTCGAGTTAACTAAACTACTAAGAAAAACAGACTAACTTGCTAACTTTTCAATAAAACTGTATATAGATTTGTTTATCAACAATTTACTTCATTTATCTTATTGCTGATTTCTCCCACCAGTGGCACCACTGTGCTATTTAGATAAATAACCTAATTGAAAAGAGCTTGCAAAATTATTTTATTTTTAATACTTCCTGTGTTCGGATAAATCTACAAAGTATAAAATCGCAGAATTTCACAATCACAGACAGAATTCGAATCTGCATCTTCTCCGTCAGTACCGTAGACGCTTTTACCAACAAGGCTACCGTGATCCTGCCTGATATGGTAAAATTTGCGAACTCTATATGACTTCAACGTCGCGTTTTTGTTGTCTTGTAAGCATTTAGCTCAATAAAATTAGTTCATCATTGCAGATAGAATTCAAGTCAAAAATTGGTAACACTACGTATACTTACAAATTATTTTAATTTAACACTTACTGTGTTCCGATAAATCTAAAAAGTAGAAAATCGCAAAATTGATGGAGAGGACGCAGATTCGAATCGTGCCTGTGGTTGTGAAATGTTGCGATTTTATATTTTGTAAAAAGATCCCAGTTGGCAACCTTACAAGATTGCACACCAAACAGTGACCGCTCCCCTAGACCCGGAACCCTTTCCGCATCTTGAAAAGGTATAATAATAGGTCTTTACCTATGAAATTGCCGAAATTTTCTTACAGATTAATGAGATCATAATTCCTATAATTCTAATGCTATTTTTTTCATTTGTCTTATATTTGAAAGTTGACTTCAACGTTATCAATTTTCGCATAAAATAAAGTTTTTATTTTTAGTTTGATATATAAAATTAAAGGTTCGAAAATTGTTCGTCTTAAATGTCGTCAGATTTCATCATTAGATTTGTTATATTTTTATACAGATAATATTTTTCGAAAATTAAATTTAAGCTTCTGTTATCTTATTGTCTTTCAAATAATGCTTAAAAAAAACTAGATTTATAATTCCTAAGAAAAATGCAAAAATGTTAGTACCGAAAATTGAGTTTACCTAAAATTCGCCATACAAAACGGCAATTTCATAGGTAAAGACCTAATTATATAGAGTTCAGGAAAGAGCCGGACGGTGTGTAAATAAATATTTTTCAGTTAAGAAAATATTTATCTTTAACTACAAGCGATCTTCGTTTGAAACATCAATACAGACACAGAATATAAAAAAAAAGAGAAATATCGAAATTCAGGACGGGGAGCTCCCTCCAGAACTCCAGCGAAAACAAGTGGTACTTTGCCTTTTTACTGTAGTCATCACGCGGCCGGCAGAAAGATGCTGCCTCCCATCCTCCTGTTCATATGTTTAGAAGATTGTATACAGGATAAAATGAGGAACGCCAAATAATTGTGAGTGGAATTCTCTGCCTGCGTCTGTGTTCCCGAGTTCATATAACCCGAATCTATTCAAGTCGCGAGTGAATAGGCTTCTTCTGGGCAAGCTCGCTATATCGTACACCTCATCTCTGTCTTCAAGACTAGCTCGAGGTCAAGAGTAGGCCCATTTTCTATAAAAAAAAAAAGAGGCCAAATTATATTTACAAATTACGTTTACACGTTTAATGTTCAAACTGTATGTATGGCGGGCGAAAGACGTCTCGTCACTCTAAGCTCCAGCTGGAAGTGGCAAATATGTTGACTAAAGAAAACGTGACATTAACATATGTCCCTACAGGTCCTTAGTCGCCTCTTACGTCACCCACGGGTAAAGATGTGTTGGTACTATTCTTTGACGGCACCACATGGACGGTACTGTCGGCACAACAGACTAAATAGATGAATAACATCCAGACACAGAACAAACTCTCGTATTCATCATAAAAAGGTTTACACTGGGCGCAGACCAAACCATGGCTCACAGCATAAAAATCAGGCCCTCTACGAGCCTATCTATTTAGGAAGCACCTATAGTATATTTTTTAAACAGGGCAGTACAAAAAAAAATTAGACAATTCTTCTTAAAACAAGTAAAATTTGCTTACCTCTTTTCTCTAAAAAAAAATTCGTAGAGAACAAACTACGTATTTTTCCTAAGATGTTTACGTACACCCGATTCTCCAGACTAGTGTTTAGTGCCTTAGTATTTTCTTAGTTGAGGAACTACGTTAATTACTGTTTTTTTTTTTAAAGTGTCGATACTTTTGAAAATTATTTATTATTATTTATTAAATACAAGTTAGAAAAAGCACCACAAATATTTGTAAAAATGGCGTGCGCTATTTTAGCAGACACAGATTATACTCGTACATACGCCTTACACAATTAATGTTTATTGATCATTATTGTCGAGCAAAGTTTATTTATTCCTGAAAATATTGTGAATTTAATAGACATAAAAACTCCTTGCTCCTTGCCAAAATTAAAACAATGCAAAAATAAAACACTAGTGTAGTAATATAATGGAAAAGCACGCGTCTTTAATAAGCTGTGTTTGTGTATAACCATCCGTTTCCAACCGGAGCATCTGCCTAACCTGAGACAGAGAGATCCAACTAGATTGTTAATGCCAACATGTAAAAGCGCTATATTTGAGAAAAGTTGTCACGTTATCGCTGTAAAAGTTTTTACATCTCTTATATTCGGTAAGTAGGTCCTTATTACCCCCAAATGGGGCTTGTAGGTGACCAATTAGCGCTCTAGGGTAAAATGTAGCTAGAAAAGCCCTAGGGCGGTAAGTAATTGAGTTTTGAAAGAGTGAAGTTTTTTTTTTTAAATTACTTACCGCCCTAGGGCTTTTCTAGCTACATTATTACCCTAGAGCGCTAATTGGTCACCTACAATTTGGTGATAATAAGGACCTACTTACCTCACAATCGAGATGTAAAGCAGAGTAGTCAGCTCGGGTGTAAGCATCAATTGCACCCTCGAACTATACTATACATTGCTCGGAGGCTTGGTTATGTTAATTGCAATATCCTTACTTTAACGAGCAATGTATGCCGAATTAGTCTTTGAATTCAGCTAGGTGTGATCACTCCTATAAAGGGAGGACAAATCAAATATAGTTTATTCATTGTTGGATATTAAAATCTCTTAATGACGTCAGGTAAACTAAATCGCTTCACAGACAGAGGCGGTGTTCTCAGAGAACCTTAGCCTTTTTTCTATATTTTTTATCCTTTATCGCAACTTAAATTGCAATAAATGAATAGTATTTTTTACCACCTTTTATAAAGTTACATAAAGTGCGAGACTAACACACACTTCCGTAACACCGCAAGATATACCTACCGTATACGATTTTATATTGTACTAGCTTTCCGCCTGCAGTTTCACCCGCATTAAATGTGTTTTAAAGTGAGAATGGAATGTTTTCCCGCGGTAAAATGTAGCCTATGTGCTATTATGGGATCTTATCTATATGTGTGCCAAGTTTCATTAAAATCCATGCAGTAGTTTTTGCGTGAAAGAGTAACAGACATCCATCCATCCATACTTTCAAACTTTCGCGTTTATAATATTAAGTAGGACTATATAGGAAGTAGGATAGTATTGGTTTACTACCCGTAGCGCAAGCCCGACTCATCCTGAGCCGGTTTTCATTATCATTTGTTTTCAACAGAATATTCGTGATAATCTTTCTGTCCGTCTCACGCTCTCCTCTCTCTATAGAGTATTAATTATAATCAGAGTAACATCTTTAAAGCTTGTATTTACTACCAATTTTGTGATACGAGTAGAAGAAAAATGTAATTAAAAAAACATTTCACGTTTTTTGCTATTATAATACCATATTCTGTGATTGTTTTGACCGGCTGCAAAGAAATTGTAAAAATATCTGTGTACTCAATTAAGTTCGTAGCAAAAAAGAAATACAAATGGGACTTAATCCCGGTAGCACTTTTGAAAACGGAACCCTAAAAAAGGAAGATCTATCATAAAAGCCTATCTTCTAAATACGTTAACTTTGCCTATTCACTGACCTTTAATATTTCGCATAGCATTGGCATTTGCGTGTATTCTACCGTGAATAGTAATAAATTGTACAACAACCTGTGTTTTCGTGCAACATGTCAGGACTTAACATTGGTTCTAATTAGAGCCTTGATATGGAAATGGAGTTTCTAAGTTATATGGTTCCATAAAGTACACGTACGATTACGGGAATATTGTTGTTATTTTGAGTTAATTGCGAATTATTTTGATAACGCAATTTAACTGCAACATTCGGCCGCGCTGACCTTAAATGGGTCTCTGGTTCTGGCGATTGTGACGTAGAGCTGGTTCAGTTTATACTGGTTTTGTTTCCACTTACTTGCTGTCGTACGTACCTGGATTTCAAATTCAAATTCCATAATTTAATAATGGAATTCTGCTTGGTGACGCCTGATTCTACTCAAGAATCCGGTCACGAAAATGAGACAACTTCGATTATGGATTGAAAATTGATTGGTGACCGCTATTGCTGCCAGCGCCTGTGTTCCCGAGTTCATATAACCCGAATGTATTCAAGTCGCGAGTGAATAGGCTTGTTTAGGGTAAACTCGTCCCTTATTTCTGTCCTCAGGCGATGTTAATGGCAAGGCTCAGGACAATAAGAAAAAATAGTCTTATCATCTCATTTGAGTAATACGAGTAAATATTAAGCTTGCATTAGGTAAAATTTTGCCTACATATAAATTCTTTACAAACTTCAAAGTATTTTAAATGATTAACCGCCAAAAGGGTCATGATTCAATTTGTTCAATAGTTCCATTACGAGTGGCTTTAGTAGGCTATTATCGACATGACAATTAATAGGTATAAAGTCTGAATAAATTTATCCTCAGTATGCAGAACTCTTTGCTATATTTTTATGGCACCAATTGAAAAAAAAATGTTAATAGCACTAGGTCAGAAAATAGCTACTTACGAACTATGTCTGTATATGCCATACTTTTCCAGTAACATTATTGAAAAAAATATTTTTTATCCTTACGTCATTTAATTCTTACGTCATTTAATGTAAATATCACGTCAATCTTACATGAAAGCTTATTCAAAATCACGAGTGCGTGAATTTCAAAACAGGGGAAAGGATATTTTATTTTCACCGCACGCTGATTTTCTGACACCTCTCCGCTACGCCGTAGAGGAGGCTACGGTTCGTAGAGTATCTACGAAAACGTTACGGCGGCTCGTAGCAAATTGTCTTTGTTGCTTATTTTCTTTAATGTTGATTGTGTCTTCCGAAAGACTTCTTGTGATCATCTCGTAACAAGCTTTTTGTTGTATCATTATTTACAAAAGAACACACTCACGTAAAAGAGTGAATCAATACTTTGATAAAAGTCACACATACATATGTTCTTTCAGAAAAAAGAATGTCAATCTGCCCTTTTTGCTACCAAAAAATATCTTTAATACAAAAATTCAGTTTGATAAAAAAACTATTTCCCACAAAAAAGTAATAGTAAAAAAACAACAAAACAAATCAAATCAATTTGGTCGAAAAAATTTAACTTTCCACTGCCTGATCTTTTTTTGGGAGTTTCACTTTTTTACACGGTTGTTTAACTCTTTTCGTAACACGTTGGCTTTAGCTCAATAACAATTATCAAAACCATGACCTGACCCAGTCGACCTCAAATCTTGACCTGCGCTATCAGTTAAAACAACGTCGTGAGCGAACAAAGCTATTCATCCAAAGCAAGTAAATTCTTTGCACGTTAAAAATAAAAAAAAAAACAAACGAAACAAGCCAGTATCTACCCGAAACAGAACTAAATTGCCAGTATTTAAGCCAACCAGCTGTCGAAAACTTAACCCAAACCTCCAGCTTCCAAATTCAAAATCCTTTAACTTTCCGTCAGTAAGCGTCGAGTCGTCGCGACGGACGGACGTACGTAATGCCGCGATGCGTGCGCTCATATCCGCGTGTATTGGTGGCGGAATAAAAAGTGACATATCGGTTTTAAGTGAGATTTTTACTACTATACGATCGTTTAACTTTTTTAATGTGATTTTGGCTTTGACGAGGCGATTTTAGTCATGGTTTTGATCGTTAGTTTAAATGAGATTGGGAGGATGCGTACAGGATGTAGTTAATTAGAGAACGAGTACTCTTTATTTATACCTGTGGAATGTGACATTCGCAAATACATAAAAAACAAAAATGAATAGTTTTTTTTATGATATTGTTTCCATATTATATTTAATATTTATTTAGTTATATACAAATGGAAACGAACTTTTCAAATACATATTATTTCAGTTCTGTTAGTTACTATTTGTTTACATTCAACTATCTCATTCAGGAATTTTTGCCTTAAATAATTATTGTCATCCGATAAACATAATCCTTTTTAAAACGTTTTATAAGAAAATGAACACCATGTAAGCCCTTAAAAGTAAGTTTACATTTGAGTGCTTAAAACGTTAGTCAAAATTTATACATCATTTCAAGAATGAAGTAGGGGTTAATAAGAAAATAAAATTATTTCCTTATAAAAATATTTAAACGCTAACAATCAAAATACGTCGTTAAAAAAAACATCTGCAAACTGACGAGCCTTTCCAAGGAACAGGTTAAAATTATTATTTTTTAACTTTCCTTACCAAATGATTTAGTTTTTATATAAATTAACGATATTTTGACCGATGTTTCTTTTTTGGGAGTTGTTCAGTTTTATGGTCACAATCAACAGTTTAATTTTTCGGTTGATGTAATTTCACACCCTGTATCCTACGAAGCCGTAGGCGAAAGGAATTATTAGTTTTTTAACACCTTTTAAGTCGCCCATGTGGTGCCGGCAAAGATTAGTACCAACTCATCTCTACCCGTGGGTGTCATAAGAGGCGACTAAGGGCTTATGAACCAGAGGATGGGCAGCAGCATCTTTCTGTGTATCGTACCATCTTACATACTGCGGTCACCAACAACAGCGGTCGCCAGCCGCAACGCTTACAAGCGTGGTGACTATGGTAAATCCCTTTCTAAGTACCCCGCGTTTTTTGCTGGATTCTGGAGTGAGCTTCCTCCCCCTGTCCTGGACATTTCATGGGATGTGTCACCACTTTTATTATATTTTTTTTGCTACTGGTATTAGGTGCAGAGTATTTTCTGTGATTCAAAAGGCATGTTACCCTGGTCTCGGTACTATACATTTTTTTAAGCTATGTCAAACGCCATTTGTTTTTTTATAATTTTCCCCAATTTGCTTGACAGTGCCCTAACGATAACCAAAATCATAAATATTTTTTTAAACATTAATCGTGATTTTTAATTCATTAAAAATATATGGAAACCATAAGACGAAATGAAAAAAAGAAAATAGTGACCTACACAAAATACACTATTATCTGATGCAGTTTTCATAAGCTTGTTTTAAAATTATTGGAAAAAGTGTTCAGTTTCATGTGCAGAAAATATTCTGTTTCTACTTTATCCCATTTTAACACTACGGCTTACTTACAAGGAAATGTATGAAACTGCCGGCTACGGTTTTAGTGCGGCCAGTTAGCTGTTTCACGTAGACACGCCTTACAATTTCACCAAATTTTTTCCAGGTACTAGTTAGGTACATAGCTCTCAATTTTTGATAGGAGCCAATTCTTGAATTTTCTATGGAAATTTTTTAAATTTTTTTTTAGAGCTATGTACCTAACTAGTACCTGGAAAAAATTTGGTGCAATTTGATGGATTTTGCGATATAAGACTATAAGGTTCCGGACTATTTTATTGATTTTGATATTTGTTAGAGAATAGCCTAATATAATAAATCGTTGTTCTTATTTTTACCTAAAAAAAAACATCCTTTAGAAAAAATATAAATTTTGAAGAGTGTTTTTTATCATGAGTTAGAGCCTCTATAATTTTTTTTATCAGAGCTTCTTTAAAGACACGTATTTATATTTTTTTTCTTATTCTCAAACATACAATCAACCTTGCACATCAAAATTATTGCTTGAGAAGACGTTTTGTAATTTTTAGGGTACCGAACCAAAATGGTAAAAACAGAAGCCTTATGGTGCGACTTCGTCTGTCTGTCTGTCACACCTGTATACCTCAGCAATCACTCATGCTATCGACTTGAAATTTGGATTAAATTTAGAATATGAATGGCCAACTTAATTGGAAACAAAATAATAAAAAAAATATTGTTATTATTATTGTAAAGAAAGAAAGAAAGAAAAAAAATTATTTGAGAACGCTAATGGTGAATACTAAGTTACCAAATTGATGACCGCTCAGCAATTTGTCTCGAGTTTTGAAGCCTGAGAAAGGGGGACCAAACAGGGGGGGGGGGACAATTTTGAACTGTCCTTACTAGGTGGAGTGGGGTATCACAAGAACCCCTTATGATTTATGTATTTTTTCACGACTCTTAGTTTGAAAACAATGATGAAAAATTACAACAAAACACCTTTCCCCCAAACCTTTATCTCCGAAGTTTGCGAAAGGAAAATCTCTGAATTATTTACAGTCGATAGAACTTTATGTAAATATTACAGGAAAAATAAAATGTATTTCTAAGTTGCACAGTTTTCAAGGAATCAGAATAGGAATAAGAAAATATAATGAACTTTATTGCTTCCTAAAATACTATAGGTACGGAACCCTCGGCGCGCGAGTCCAACTAGCACTTGACCGGTTTTTTTTGCTTTGGAGGTAAATTTCTCCCAATATGTTGAATTGGGGCAGCTAATAGAAATAAATGTCTATTATTTTAGGCTACCCGCTAACAATATTAAAATAAATCATATTAAAACCCGCGCTACTAATGTGGAACTGAACTGTAGATAAACGTGAGTGACATTTTGGTATCACGCTAATCATTTGACAGCAACTTCAACCATAACTGATAAATAAACGAAACGCAGCTGCTGTCAAACTCGAGTCCCTGAAAAAGTTAGTTTAGAGGAACTTTTTCACTACTGTTTCAGAACCGTTCACGCCATATTAATTGTTTTTTATAAGTGAAATAAATAATTACAACTTACGAAATGAGTCAATTTTATAGAAACTAAAATGATTTAGGGCGATACCAAAATCCTGCTCGATAGAACTATAAGTGGATTCGAATTGCTATTGCAACGGAGACGTTCAGCAAACGGATTGTTGACGTTAAAAATAAGGCGATTGGTGGTCAGGCAGTTTCCTTGTCTTGTTAGTTGGTCTTTGACATCTATCCACGGCTCCTATTTGCTGTATCCTTATTCCTAACTTATTAGAAGTTGACTATCTAGCTTAAGACAAGGGCTAAGGGCATGACACCTGGCCCTTGTAACCCTGGACTCAATCTTGGATTAAGTTTTGCCAGACTAGATTTTAACGTTCTAAGCCGCAAAATATCGTCTGAATTTAACTTATAAAATTAATGTCACTCAGTTTATTGTTATTATTTATTATATAGTCTTCGTTTTAACTATGAAGGCCAAGATGAGATCAATGCTGGAACGAGTTTATCAAGAATACTCGTAAGCCTATTCACTCATAACTTTAATAGAGTCGGATAAGAACATTAAGAACTCAGAGCATTGTGTGCAAGATGCTCCGTCTTTTACTTCCTATAACTTAACTTGATCAGTCAACAATACCAAATAAAGTTCGTGACGGAACACGATTTAGTAATCTGGTTCTCTACGTTATCACTCTCTTTTTTTGTTTTTCTTGTATAGTCCGTTTCACGAATCAATACCAAAGCTTACCAACACATTTTGCAGCTATATAAAGGCTATTGTGCTCCATGATCAATAGTAATCAACTTAAGCTGTCAGAAAAAACAAGTTTGTAAAACAATGTAATTTTTTCCGTCAAATATACACTGGTTCGTCTGGTTCGCGGTAGTTTGTCTGGTTCTATGGCTGCAAACTGTGTTGGTACGCTTTTGCATTTACTCGTGAAACGGATTATATGCCTTCCGAAGCACAAATAATCCTCTAGTTGTTACATAACCAGCAGTCACCAATACAGATGAAGTCAGATTGACGTTGCTTTACTTTCATGATCGGATCATCGTAATGTCGCGTGGTTGAAAGATTGGTGACCGACCTTGCAAGCCCGAGTCGTTGAACGGCCAAATGCCAGAGGCATAGCACTTGCATTAACGGTTACTGCCGTAGAGAGTAGCGAGACCAACGGGTAAACGCGCTCTCCAAAGCACGGAGTCATCTTCCTTTTTGGATCATCAATCCATCCCATAAAGTCTAACTAAACTATCTGTAACTAAACTACTTTTGATTGACTGTGTTGCCACCGGGCATCGAACCCAGAGCCTTAGGATCGAGAGCCGAACGGTCCATCCACTAGACCACGAACGCTGCTAAAAGGTAAAAAAAAAAATCGCTACGTGAAAACCATGACCAAAATCTCATGAGTACCCGTAAATATTTTTGGTGTTTGAGTGACATTGTAACCAACTAGCTGTCAAACGAATCAGTAGTTTAAGAATAATAGTGCTTCACGTAATATTGGGATGTTTTCCCGTGGTGAAATGTCGTCAAGGTATTGGTGAATAAAAAAACCGGCAAAGTGCGAGTCGGACTCACGCACCGAGGGTTCCGCACCACCACATAATCATAATTGTATTAGTTGAAATTTCAGTAAGTTAATGTGCTAGATTTTTTTAAGTCCGACACGCGCTTGACCAAATTTTATTATTTGTTGTTATTTTATAGCTTATGCACTATAAACATATCAATTTTCAAGTTTGTAAGTGTTGCTGTTTTTAAAATAGAACTAAAACAAAAATCGCCTCAGCGACCATTCAACTTGACCCCTCTCTTATATGAATGTTCTTGAAACGGGAGCTCACCTCAATTGGTTACCATTAGTTGTGAGAAAATTTGTAATATTTGATGATTTCAGACTTTTCCCTTTATTTGTACTGTGAGACCTAGCTTCTTGCCAAATTTCATAATTTTAGGTCAACGGGAAGTACCCTGTAGGTTTTGCATTTTTGCATAAATGTATGGAGATGAAGACATAAAAGCCATATCTTTTGATTGCGTCGTTGTAAAAAATTTAAATTTTCAGATCTTATGTGGTTCATGGACCTTAAAATTCGTTGTCAATTTCAACCTGGTACCTCTTCTCATTCGTGAGAAAAAGGGTCTTGACAGACAGACAGACATACAACAAAGTGATCCTATAAGGGTTCCGTTTTTTTTATATTGAGGTACGGAACCCTAAAAAAAAAGTAATTTCGTAGATAGCCCAAACTTACAAAATGTCTTTGTAATATTAATTATATTTGCGATTAGCTCCGAATAGTGATAGGACGCAAGCCTATCACATATAAAACAGAGCTAAAACCAAAGTCACAATTTCTTTTATCTTTTTAGTGTAATATTAATTGTATTGTATTTTATCAGTTTATTTTAATTTGATTTTGTTTTAATTTTATTTTGTTTTAATTTAATTTGATTTTAAGTTGATATTGATTTGATATGAATTTGATTTTAGTTAAATTTTTGTTTCAAATGTAAATGATTATTGTATCTTCTTTTGTATCATATGGGCGCCAATTATAATTGTTACGAAATAGGTAAAAAATATGATTTTTTTAACTACTGACCTGAAACAATGATTTTTAGGGTTCCGTACCTCAAAAGAAAAAAACGGAACCCTTATAGGATCACTTTGTTGTCCGTCTGTCTGTCTGTCTGTCAAGACCCTTTATCTCACGAACGGGTAAAGGTATCAGGTTGAAATTAATACCATATATTAGGATCCATGGACCACACAAGGTCTGAAGATTTAAATTTTTTACAACGACGCAATAAAAAGATATGGCATTTTATGTCCTCATCTCCATACATTTATTCAAAAATGCAAAACCTACAGGGTAGTTCCCGTTGACCTAAAATTATGAAATTTGGCAAGAAGCTAGGTCTTACAGTACAAATAATGGGAAAAGTCTGAAATCATTAAATAGTACAACTTTTCTCACAACTAATGGTAACCAATTGTGGTGAGCTCCCGTTTCAAGAACATTCATATAAGAGAGGGGTCAAGTTGGATGGTCGCTGAGGCGATTTTTGTTTTAGTTCTATTTAAAAACGAGATCACTTACAAACTTGAAAATTGGTATGTTTATAGTGCATAAGCTATAAAATAACAACAAATATAAAATTGGTCAAGCGCGTGTCGGACTCAAAAAATCTAGCACATTAACTTACTGAAATTTCAACTAATACAATTATGTTTATGTGGTGGTACGGTGGTGTGGTGGAACCCATACATACCCGTGGGTGTCGTAAGAGGCGACTAAGGGTTAACTGGAGGATGGGCAGCAGCATCCTCCTTTGTATCTTACATCTTACTTACTGCGGTCACATAAAACCGCGGTCCATGGTGCCAGCCGTAACTCTAACAAGCGAGGTGACTACGGTAGGTACTTCCCCTCCACATTTTTCCAGAAAAAGCTAGAATTCTGGAGGGAGCTCCCTGTCCTGTAGTGGACGTTTCATGGGATGTTATGATGATGATGATGGTGGTACGGAACCCTCAGTGCGCGAGTCCGACTCGCACTTGGCCGGCTTTTTATAATAAATTTCATTTAATTTTATCTTATCCCATCCCATCTCATTTCAATTCTAGTATGACAACCCTGGGTAGATATGGGGTGACTATTATGCGCAAAAACACGGCAATTTGTGATTAGTCGCCTTTACGTACCCACAGAAATTAAAAGCGCGGCCCAATTCTAATGCCCGTGACCAAGTTTAAATTGAGTACAGAAACTAAAATCTGCCAAAATATTTACGGGTAGGGAAAACTTGGATTTATTTTGGAGGTTTAATGCAATACAATGTGTTTAAAAGAGTTAAAAAAATGGGATTTCAAGAGGTCAAGTTTTTCAAAGTTATATGTTTGAAATCCAGGCAGCAAGGTAGTTGTTTAGAGAGAGTGCCTTGTACTGAAACTGAAGCAAGTGAAGGATTGTAGGATTGAACTAGGAGCGAAGCGAGTCGTTCAAAAGAAGAATCCTAAGCGTAGCGACGGTTTCAAGGCACCAAATTTGAAATAACATTGCTGCCGAGCGAAACACACAATTTTCACTTCATTATAGCGAGAAAAATGCTCACAAATAGTGCCAGATCCTGTACCATAATTCATTATCACGTTTTAATCTATTCCACTCCAGCGACATGATTTTAGCACACAGATCTGTTTTGACCGACTTAAATTTCGAAAACCTTTTCCACCCTAGCGGTCAAAAATGACTTTTGCACGCAGATTTACACCCATAATGCAAAATTTTCAGAGCTAATGAGGTGAAAAATATGTTTTTATTATCGTTACATACTAATCATAAATACAAACGACCAGCTACTGACATTTTTACGGGGATTAGATGCTGGCGAAATAGGTGATACGTTATAGGAGGGCAAGACGCGGGCACGACCCTTGCATGTCTGTTTCATAGAAAATATATGCTTTGCGCCCTTTTGTTTCTATTTAACATTATTAATATGAAGGGTTGTGTGTTTATTTATCACGTAAACACTTATGTTTTCTTATATACTCATCAATTTATTAACCATTTCTCTGCATCACCCTAAGGTAGACTGTTAGATAATGCCTTTAGGCGTTAAGTCCGCCTATGTACCTTTGTGCTTGAAGTTGAATAAATAAATAAATAAAATAACGACATGGCACAGACATATGTCCACGTTCTGTCTTTGTGTTATGTTTCCTCCGTCTGGCCAGCCCCTTTCAATTTTGACTTGTTAATAAGAAAAAATATTACATTAAACCTTCATTGCAAACTCTGAAATGGTCAAACACAAAATCAAACTACTATTAATTTTAATCTCAATCAACAGTAGGTAATTCCACCCAAAAATCCGACGCAATGTGACGCTTTTAGACCAGTGAACAGAGCTTCCGTGATGCGTGTGGCCCTGGTATTGTGTACGTTGGTGGCAGTGCAGTGTGATTGGGATGTGGTCGTGCCCGGACGAGCGGGAAGGATTGCGCGGACGCTGATCCGACACGGAAGGTCGCGCGCGCATTTCACCAGGCACGCGAGGAGAGATCTTCTCGACACGCACAGACACTCATCAGGTGAGTAAAGAGTAACATTTTAGTAATTAATTGTGCAAAATTTTTCGTGAAAAGCTGAATTTACACAATCGTGCGAATGACGAGGCAAATGGCGACGCGAGACACGAATACGTTTATGTAAACAGTTCGTTCGTATTTCACCTAGCGACTCACGCTCGACGCGAATCGAGCTCGAATAGTGAACGCGAACTTTCCACTTGTATTCAGTCGCTAGCCTGCTACCAAATAAATAAGAAGTAAAGAAAATAGAGTGGACTACCGCGGTATTTTTTTACTTTTGTGCGTAGTAATTAAAATAGTTAAATGTACTCACTAAATTATTTTTTAAATTTTGTGCGTTGCTTTTGTTAAAATAGTTAAATTTACTCATTACAGCATTATTTCTACGTTCTACATAATTATTTGTGTACGAGCTTCACAACGAATGTGTGAACGGTAACTCACGATAGCTCTCGTATGAGAACTGTTCGTCGAGTGGCAAGAAATTTGTCTCACTTTTATTGCGCTAAGAAAACCAAACAAAAAGGCTACACTTACACGTCCCATAAAGCGTATATGAGACACCGGGCAGAACCAGCTTTGTTGATATATTATCTTCGATATAAACAAGATTCGATTTCGCTAGCCTCCTCCGAGAATTCCATGACTTGGTCAAAGACGATTGACGGAGTGGCAGTCGCCGGACACGGCAAAGCGAACTACAACGTATTAATTAAATTGCGCAAAACCTCTAAAAATTTTCTTTTTCATACAAATCGATCAGCAGGCCGAGTCAATTTGTATGAAAAAGCTTTTTTTATGCGAATTCACAAAAGTTGTAGAGCAAAAGTTGTTCAGTCTAATGTTCTGAGCTACCACCCGAGGGGTTTTGCGCAATTAGCCCGTTCCGTTCAAGTGTTTCTTAATGATTCCAGCTGAAAGTTAGCGCGCCAGACCCACGACTATAGCGCATAATAAGCTGGAGGCCACTTAGCTGCATTACTTGATATTTTACCCAGTATATATTATTTACTACTCCATTTCCTTCTTACATTCCTCTCTTATCGGCGCCCGCTCTTGCTAAGAAAAAAACCGGCCAAGTGCGTGTCGAGCCACTCACAGCATAGGGCTCCGTTGTTTTATTACGATTTTTTTTATCGCAAAGCAGGTGTTGATGAAGTATTTTAATACGTTCATGACATAAAACTTTTTATCTCCTAATGCTCAGCGAGGGCCTAGCGCCTGAATATTATTTCTAGTATTTCAGCCTACTTGATTGTGTTAGTTTCACCTAGGCCACTTTTGAAACTGAACGTTCGAAACCAGTTTTGGAAATTTCCTTTTAATTTTATCATATATAGAATTTTGCCACGTTACCCATATAACCATTTAGCTGGTCACTCGACTCCAACAAAAAATTGAGCTTTTAAGCAAAATATTTCGCAAACGGATTTCAAAATCGAAAAATGATCTACAAAAAATAACATTTTTTTAAAAAAACCTATCTAATACATCCCAAACGATGACCCCATCATTTTGGATGTAATGGATAGGTAATTTCATCTTAAAAAAAAAATCAACCCCACTTTACCTGTAATTTTTTTTTCTGTTAGATTTTATTTTACTACTTTCTTAGCGTGTATGAAATGTTTATCCGTACTAAGTAACAACTCTCTAGTACCAAGGGTCTCTGAGCTAAGCAGCGGAAAGACAGACAGACAGACGGACATGACCAAACTAAAAGGGTTTCTTGTTGACTACGAAACCCTTTAAAATTTGTTTGTTTTATTTGTTTTCGGAATCTAGTTGATTGTTTTAAAGACCACAAAAAAGGCCATCTAAATACGTATTAAATAAAATAGAGTTTAAGACAATCGTAGGTGGTAGGGCTTTTGTGCAAAGTCCGTCTGGGGAAGTACCACCCCCTTGCCTTTTTCTGCCGTGAAGCAGCAGCGTCTGCCATGAAGCAGCTGAGTTTCGGTTTGAAGGGTAAGGGAGCCAGTGAAATTACAGGCGCATGACACATACCATCTTAGTTCTCAGGGTGGGTAACGTGCTTTACTGTCTTATTAGTGTCAAATTATTTCACTAATAAGACACTGGATGTCATGGGCGGTGGTGACCACTTACCACTAGGTGGGCCACCTGCTCGTTTACCCACATGTGACATAAAAAAAAGAAAAAAAAATCGAAAAAAACAATAAAAAATCTCTCACGTGATTTATTTTCGTGAGAAACATAAAACATCAAATAATTTCAGCTGTGTTCGTTCTGAAAAAAAATGAAAGATGTTTTTTACACCCTGTGCAAAATGTAACAAAAATTAACACAAAGAAAAATCCCATTGATTGAGCTCCATCATTGTTTTTTCATTTCATTTTTCGACACATGTAGAGGTTGTAAAAATACACACTTCTGTGAATTCGGGTTGTAGGTAAATTGATGGAATCATATTGGGACCGCGTACGCTACGGGCGAATGCCTTAAGCCCGCGTCACACAGAGGCGGTAGCGGAAGCGTTCCGGGGGCGGAATTTTTTGTAAAGTATGAGTCCTTATGCACCCTGTCACATTGAAAAGCGGTCGCGGCGCGGTGTTTTGTTCTCGCCAAACCGCCCCCGGACCGCTTTCCCAATCATACCGCCTCTGAGTGACTTGAGCTTTAGAGCTGGTTCCCACTATGTCGGATTCCGATTGTAATCGGGTGTTGGCGCCTCTGATCCCACTTGTCGGATATCGGATTCCGATTTTAATCGCGTGTTTGTCCGGGCGGGGTCGGCCCGCACGACATCCGGCAAATATATGAACAGCGAGCGTAGATCCGACACGACTTTTTTCCGGACGGTCGGCTGACAAAACACACGACATTTCTTGTCGGATCCGACACAAAATCGTTCTCGGACGAGTGTGAATAGCTTCATATAAAATGCTCTGCCACTGGAACCTCCGATTATTAAACGGATCCGACACACGACAAGTGGGAACAGGCCCTTATTTGAATTTGTTTCCGGATGATGAAGAGCAGATCTGATGGTTTTGTATATGGAAATTTGTCGACGTTCTACGTGTTGTGTTTTGTTTACTTGGATATTTTTTTACTTGTGGTGGAAATGTATCAAACAATTCTTTGATTCAAAAGTACTAAGCCTCATCTTTAATGTCGACACACTTTTAAAGTTGGTAGGGCTTTTGTGAAAAGTCCATGAGGGGAAATACCACCCTCATGCTTTTTTCTGTCGTGAAGCAGCAGTTTTTGCACTGCGGTGTTTCGGTTTGAAGGTCAAGAGAGCCAGTGAATTACTGGCACATGACACACACCATTTTAAGGCGGGCAACGCGCTTTGCTCAATTATGCTACTAAACAGACAGTTGGCGCTATGGGCGGTGGTGACCACTTACCATGAGGCTCGCTTGCTCACTTGTAACATAAAAAAAAAACCTCCATCACTTCTCATGGAACGAAATTTTCTTATCCCTTGTCTCCTTCTTCTTTCTTATTTCAGTCATTTCCTCGTGGCCGAGGATCATGACCACCAAAAGTAGCGTTAGCAGGTCAGGATTTGCCAAGTATTTGGTTAAAAAAAAAAAACAATTTATTTCGGACATAGCCCATAGAATGTTAGTGTGATCTTATATCTATGTTAGTAACCATTAAAATCTAAAACCCTATAACAAATTTTTGTGTAAAACAGGGTCAAGCAACATATCGAATAACAGTAAAATATGACCGCGATGTTTGTTAAAATTATGTTCACTATCCCTAACCCTTTTAGAGTGAAGTTTAATTAGTCCTTGGTAGCAAAGGAGCATGTATTCGTGATTACACGCAACTTTCCTTGAGGACCATGGGTCAAAAACAAGATATATTTTGGCCTTCCCATACAAAAAGTAAAACTTGTTCGGCACGACCAAAATTTTCTTATAATTTTTCGACTCATTAGGAAGTTTTCTGTAATCATGTCATCGTATACAATAAGGGGTTGGCAAAAATTGAAAGGGAATGATCAGAACACCAGTCGCCTTATTTTCAACATCAACAATTCGTTTGCTGAACGTCTCCGTTGCAATAGCAACTGTAATCCAGTTCTAGTTCTATCGAGCAGGATTTTGGTATCGCCCTAACTAATTTTAGTTTCCATAAAATTGACTCATTTCGTAAATTGTAATTATTTATTTCACTTAAAAAAACGGTAAGTAAACGGTTCTGAAACAGTAGTGAAAAAGTTCCTCTAAACTAACTTTTTCAGGGACTCGAGTTTGACAACAGCTGCGTTTCGTGTATTTATCAGTTACGGTTTAAGTTGCTGACAAATGATTCGCGTGATACCAAAATGTCACAATGGCTAATGATCATCTCACGTTCATCTACAGTTCAGTTCCACATTAGTAGCGCGATATGGGCCCAGTCGATGAAACTGAACAAGATTTTCCAAGTTTCTCCAAATTATTTTTATTGAAATAGAATACCTTTACTTTGATACCTTACTGACATTACAATGTAGCCATATGGCTGATTAAGTAATTATCATTTAACTGAAACTACTACATAAACAATTATCTCCTCTCTCTCTCTCCAAATGCAACAACTTTGGTTCTACGACTTTTGGAAAATCGCAAATAAAATAGTATTTTTATACAAATTGGACCGAATAGCTGATTTTGATCGATCATCAATTTGAAAAAGTCGTAAAGCAAATGTAAGCCTTATTTTTAGAAACCTGATATTTGACCCGTAAAATTTTTCGACTCATTAGGAAGTTTTCTGTAATCATGTCATCGTATACAATAAGGGGTTGACAAAATCTGAAGGGCATGATCAGAACTAAAGACCAATCGCCTTATTTTCAACGTCAACAATTCGTTTGCTGAACGTCTCCGTTGCAATAGCAACTGTAATCCAGTTCTAGTTCTATCGAGCAGGATTTTGGTATCGCCCTAAATGATTTTAGTTTCCATAAAATTGACTCATTTCGTAAGTTGTAATTATTTATTTCACTTAAAAAAAGGTTAGTAAACGGTTCTGAAACAGTAGTGAAAAAGTTTCTCTAAACTAACTTTTTCAGGGACTCGAGTTTGACAACAGCTGCGTTTCGTGTATTTATCAGTTACGGTTTAAGTTGCTGACAAATGATTCGCGTGATACCAAAATGTCACAATGGCTAATGATCATCTCACGTTCATCTACAGTTCAGTTCCACATTAGTAGCGCGATATGGGCCCAGTCGATGAAACTGAACAAGATTCTCCAAGTTTCTCCATTTTTTTTTTAATGAAATAGAATACCTTTACTTTGATACCTTACTGACATTACATTGTAGCCATATGGCTGATTAAGTAATTATCATTTAACTGAAACTACTACATAAACAATTATCTCCTCTCTCTTTCTCTCTCCAAATGCAACAACTTTTGTTCTACGACTTTTGGAAAATCGCAAATAAAATAGTATTTTTATACAAATTGGACCGAATAGCTGATTTTGATCGATCATCAATTTGAAAAAGTCGTATAGCAAAAGTAAGCCTTATTTTTAGAAACCTGATATTTGACCCGTAAAATTAGTTACACCATGATAATAATGAGTCATCATACTTATTTTATTACCTAGCACAATAATATGTTTATTATTATGCATGTGTATACAAAAGTTAAAAGTAACAATAGTGTGCTTCCAACGTTTATACAACATGCGAATGTGAATGGCTTCAAAGAAATGTTTCATAAGCGGGGACGCTTGGAATGAATGCATTTCAGAAAGGAGACTTGTCATGATAAAGCTATTTTGTTGCTTTCTTTATTACTACAGGGGAATAGGTATGTAATGCAACGACTGGCAACATTTTTACCATTTTCACCACACATGCTCGGAAAACTTTCCTATATCAGTTGGAATCTGAATGAAAAAGTTATTTTTGGCCACTAGGGTTGAAATGGGATTTAAAATTTTGATTGGTTTAAGTCTGCGTGCAAAAGCTTTTTTTTTTACCGCTAGAGTGGAAATTATTTTTTGGAATTAGTACGTGATAATGAATTATGGGATAAAGTACTGGCGCTACTCGTTACAATTTTTCTGGCTGTAGTGAAGTCAAAAGTAATAATTTTGCGTTTCGTGCCTTGAATCCCTCGTTACGCTCAGGATTCTTCTTTTGAACCCTGGAATCCTTCGCGTGCTCGAGTTTTTAATACAAGGCACTCGCGCCAAATAACAATTTTGCTGCCTTGCATAACAATAACTATTGAGCCTAAGGGCTCCCGCACACGACCGAGAATCGGTGGGCGATTATCGGCCGGGACAAGGACGGAAGATTCAGGTGCTAACACGTCAGAGCGGGATGCCGATATAAAATCGGTCACCGATTCTCGGTCGTGTGCGGGAGCCCTAATATAGGATCGATTGGGTCTGGTTCACCATCCGGTTTGTTGAAGTCAGATGGCAGTCGCTCTGTGTAAAAACCAGTGCCTTTCGTCTTATCCCCTAGGATAGGTAGCCGATTCCGTAAAAAAGTAATAAGGCCAGTGCCTTGAACAGCATATTTTTCTTATAAGCTTGGAAAACATTGCTTTATCGGCCAAAATCTGTGTGCAAAATTTATTTTTGGCTGCTAGTGTGGAAAAAGCTTTTGAGATTAGAATGTAATGATTAATTATGGTACAAGGTACCAGTGGCGCTATTCGTTAACATTTTCCTCGCTGTAGTAAGGTGAAAAATGTGTGTTTTGCTCGGCAGCAAAAGTAATTTCGTATCTCGTGCATACGCTCAGATTTTTTTATATCCACTCGCTTCGTTTACAATCCTAAAATCCTTTACTTGCTCAGTCTTGCTCAAGTTTCAATACAAGCACTGGCGTCAAATGAAAGTTTTGCTGCCTTGCATATCAAACAACTATTCTGGGTAATTTTTAGTTATACATCCGCGTGCAAGGTGAGAATAGTAGGTACTTCCCATGGGTTTCGTATAAGGTGAATGTGGTAGATAGGTATGCCAACTTTTTTGGGCCAGCAGCGGTGCAAAAAGCATGGCGTCTGTATAAGTAAAAAGCGGGTTAACAAACTCTTAAAAGGCCGGCAACGCAGTAGCATCGCCTCTTCTGGTGTTGCAAGTGTCCATGGGCGGCAGTGACACTTTCCATCAGGTGGGCTGTCTGCTCGTTTCGGTTTTCGTATTGAAATAAAAAAAAAGTGGTTCATCCTAAAAAATAACATGCTTTGAGAATCTTTGAGGTAGGCCTTTGTGAAAATAATAAACAGATCTTACGCTGTATAAAAACGTTGCTAAACATTAAAAAAAATACATACGTCAAGATAAATAAAATTGAGACTAATTAATAAAGTAATATTATTTAACTCAAATCTGTTTTCAAAAGACCGAAAGTACTAAACTTTTCTGGCTTGAGAATTATTGTCTTGCTAATTAAAACTTCTTCGATTAACGTACTTACTAAGCAAACAAGTTTAAGCAATAATCAATTTTGATTTTCGATCCAAATTTTATTGAATTTACTCAAATTTTCTAAACAACCTTGAAACTAAATTAAGTAGGACCATTTACTAATTGTATTATCCTTCTTTTACAACACGGTCTTATGTAAAAGATAGTTCAATCATCTTTTTGGGAGCACGAACAACTTTTTCCACCAATACAAGGACCTAGAAAATACAGGGTGTAAGGGACAGCCTTTCGAATACTATCAGTCAACGAAACTGAACAACTTTCAGTGAATAAAACTTTCAGGAAACGAAATAAAAAATCGACTTCTCTATACAAACTGCCGGATCAAGTTTACAATTTTGTATGGAGACGCGGAATTTTTATTTCGTTTCCTGAAAGTTTTGTTCACTGAAAGTTGTTCAGTGTGGTAGACTGATCATACGCCTTTAGTATTCGGAAGACTGTCCCTAACATCCTGTATAGTGTAACGAAACACATGTGAAATTTGGACGTGGAAAGTTACAAAAACGAAAAATGTGTCAAGTATAAAAAACCGGCGAAAATTCCGCAAGATATAGGTAACCCAAAAACCGGCCAAGTGCTAGTTGGGCTCGCGACCGTGGGTTCCGTACCACTAAGGTAAAAATACCGTTTTAGTTTGTATAATTTTAATAGCTTATGCACTGCAGATACACCTAGTTTCATGCTAATAAGTGTTCCCGTTTTTAAGATAGAGCAAACATAAAAAAAATATTTCAAAAACAAACTACCCGACTGTGTAGAAAAATATGAACTGAAAAGAGAAAAAACCGGCCAAGTGCGAGTCGGACTCGCGCACTGAGGGTTACGTACCACCACATAAACATGATTGTATTAGTTGAAATTTCAGTAAGTTAATGTGCTAGATTTATTTATTCCGACACGCGCTTGACCAAATTTTATTATTTGTTGTTATTTTACAGCTTATGCACTATAAACATACCAATTTTCAAGTTTGTAAGTGTTCCCGTTTTTAAAAAGAACTAAAACAAAAATCGCCTCAGGGACCATCCTACTTGACCCCTGTCTTATATGAATGTTCTTGAAACGGGAGCTCACCACAATTGGTTACCATTAGTTGTGAGAAAAGTTGTAATATTTAATGATTTCAGACTTTTCCCATTATTTGTACTGTGAGACCTAGGTTCTTGCCAAATTTCATAATTGTAGGTAAACGGGAAGTACCCTGTAGGTTTTGCATTTTTTAGTAAATGTATGGAGATGAGGACATAAAATGCCATATCTTTTGATTGCGTCGTTGTAAAAAATTTAAATTTTCAGATCTTGTGTGGTTCATGGATCCTAATATATGGTATTAATTTCAACCTGATACCTTTACCCGTTCGTGAGATAAAGGGTCTTGACAGACAGACAGACAGACAGACGGACAACAAAGTGATCCTATAATGGTTCCGTTTTTTTCTTTTGAGGTACGGAACCTAAAGACACCTCACATGTTGAAATCTATCAAGCCGTTTAGGCTGCAGAGCGCGACAAAGAAATCGACATACACACATACAAACATACATACACTCGAAAAACATAACCTTACTGTTTTGGGGCTGTCGGGTAAAAATCGAGCAAAAATCGCCTAAAAACACGTTTTAGTTGGGAGTTTATTTATTTTGTTTTTTATTTTTAGTATTTGTTGTTATAGAGGCAACAAAAATTCATAATCTGTGAAAATTTCAACTGTCTGTCTGTCTATCTGACATGGTTCATGACATACAGCCCGCTGACAGACAGACATTGGAGGCATATTAATAGGGTCCCGTTTTTCACCCATTGGGTACGGAACCCTAAAAAGCGTTGCGAGCTTGATGAGCGCATCTCTTAAAAATTTAATTGACCAGGGACTGGAAAGCGTTAGGTTGGGTTAGGTTAGGCCAGTTAGACAGAGGAGATCCCAGAGTCACCCGTCATGCGCCGAGGATGGTCACCGGGGGGTTTTAGTCAGTAGAAGTCTGACATAACCCGGCCGCTGTCCCGAGCGACCGGGTATCCATTGAGGATTTCCCCTCGTCAAAAAAAAAAAAAAAAAGGCCAGTTAGACAGAAGACATTGAAAAGTGCTTCTTAACTGCACGAGACCGGAATGAGTGGCGCAAACAAGAAGAGACATACTAGTATGTCCCGCTGTGGGCGGATGTGGGCTGATTCGAAGAATGCACCGACAATACCTACCTAGTCCGTGTAAGGTATTTTTACTTGATAGGTCTTTGACGTGTAGTTGGTAAAAAATCTGAAATCGACGTTAGTCGCGAGTTTATATCCTCACCTAGGGCAAACATTTAAAATATTGAACATTGATGTTTGTTAAGTGGACAGGCTTTGAATAGATACGGTTCAGGATGTCGAAATGTCCTTCATATTTATTTTTTATTTACTTTTTTCAGATAATAACGATTTCCTTACCTGGCTAAAGTTTACAAAAGTATAAAACACAATAAATTTTCCGTGACCCTTACCTTTTTTATCCTCCACAATATTTTATTTCGTGTTTTCATGGCGAGGGCTATTTTGATGTTAAATCTGCCGAGTTTACCTACGAAATTACTGTTTTTAATGTAAACGTGAAAACAAATCAAGGAGATAGCTACTTTAGGTAAAAATTTGCTGTACCCATGACTTTGTTTACGGAAGTTTATTATTATTAATATTAGGAGCCTGTTATGTCCCACTGCAGGGCAAAGGCCTGTCTCCCACCTTTCCACTTTTCCCTTTCCTGGGCCAACTTCTTCCAGTTATTCGCGCAAGTGTCGAGCTCATCCCTCCATCTTTTTCTAGGCCGACCACGACGACGCTTAGCGTTAGGTGGAATCCATTCTGTCGTTCGTTTCGCCCACGGAAGATTAAGGAAAAAAGAAAAACGGGTTGCACTCCGGGAGTGCCGGCTGAAGTGTTAATTTGCATTTTTTTTTTGTAAGGGTCAATCGTGAAATTGCTCGCGTACTTCTTTGATGTCACTTAATAAAAACCCGTATTTTAATAACAATAAGGTTGATAGTTGACGCTATTTCAATCAGGCTTCGGATCTGACGCGAGATCTGACGCGACATCTGACGCGAGTTTAACATTTTTAACCCATCTAAAAAAAATCCAGGCGCCGCTAAAGAAGTTTTCACTTCAAAAATACAACCGACTGGTTTAGAAAAGGTTTTTGATAGTCAACTTGGCTAAAAAATATAAACTATGAAGAATGTGAGGATCTCTTAAAGACAATAACATGATATATACTACTACTTAATAGGCATTCACTCTGATTTACACTCGGACTCACACACGCACTCACACACACACACACACATACACGCACTCACACACACGCACACATACACACACTATTTAACTTCACTAGCACGCCTGCAATCATATATTTCCTTTACCCTTTACTGAAATGGTATTTTCTATACTCATACATACACAAAATATAACATTTAGTCAATTGTTACATATATGTAATGTATTAAATAAATATATGATATGTTTCCAAATATACATGCTCAATTATATATTTTATATTGTGTGAGACATCTTGAATTAATGTTATATTTTTTAAATTTAAATTCCGATGGCACTTTTACGCTAGTAATACTTACTATAAAATACTTGTGTTCTTAATTTATATATTTATATTTGTGCACTCAACAGCACGTCAGTAGAAACACTTTTGGACCTTATGGCGTGGTAGCAGAGTTGAGAAAGTTTCTACCGGCGAGTGGTTGACCGCACTATTCCTTAGTACCTAGATTATTTTCTAAAACTGTTTTTGTACGTACGTGCGTTTAGGAGGAGCGGGGTCTTCTGGAACAGGCTATTAAGGCTTAAAAGAAGGTCCTAGCAACATGTTTTGCTTAACTTTAAGTTTTTGAAAATAAATATTTTATTTATTTTTATTTTATTTTTATTATATCGGTGCAGTTGTATATTGCTCTTTTTGTATACAACTTGTAATGGAGAGGAGTAATAATACTGAAAGGTGTGAATCTGCCTATGAAACTGAACAACTTCACGGAACATAGGTTGAAATACGAAAAACCAAATTAGATCTCCCTTACAAAATGCGTTATCAGCTGTTTCAGTTTCTGTGGAAAGTCAAAAATTTATCTTGTTATTTCGACCTATGTTGTTTAATTTCATAGGCAGATTCACCTTTACGTTATACGTTGTATTTTTTACTGGAGTTACTTCCTTGAAGAACTCACCGTTTATTTTTACACCCTAATGGCAGATGCGTTAGGTGCAACCTTGCGTGCAACATAAGACAGGTGGCTAATTAGAATGAGAGCAGGACAGAGCTATGCGTGAGAGCAGGATGGAGCGATACGTGTCTCTGTCGCTCCAGTATCTTACACATCTCTGTTATTCTTATCAAGCTTCGTTATACAGAATAAAGTAATAGTACTATCATACAGACCCCCGTGGGTGTCGTAAGAGGCGACTAAGGGTTATAAAAATTGGAGGATGGACAGTAGCATCTTTACTTACTGCGGTCACCTACAACCGCGGTACATGGTGCCAGCCGTAACGCTAACAAGCGAGGTGACTATGGTACTCGTACTTCCCTCCACATTTTCACGCAAAAGCTAAAATTCTGGAGGGAGCTCCCTGTCCTGTAGTGGACATTTCATGGGATGTTATGATGACAGAACGGACACTGTTCGCCCCCCTTACAATCTACCCCGCACCCCCCGAGCATCCGCCCGCGAGATTCTCGTGGTCCTTCTGAGAGTCTTTTGTACTGAATATACTAGCCTAAGCGACCTTCCAATTTCAAATTCGCGCTAGATGTATGTAGTGCCCTAGAGTTGCTTTAAGCAAGCTTTCTGCGCCGCCAGCTTAGCCTAAAGCTACGATCTTGACTTCAGAAAGTAATTCGGCATACATTGCTGGTTGTATTAAGGATATTGGAATTAACACAACCAAGCCTTCCAGCAATGTATGCCGAATCAGTCTTTGTATTTAAGAAGGTGTGATTGTGCCTTAACAGTTCCCAGGCCTATTGTATACAGTGTCGGGTGTCTATCAAGTGAAGACAAATTTTCTCAGGCGTGTAATAAGATGTTCCCGCAAATGAGAGCCGGTTCAAAGTGGCACAAACTAACAACCTTGGTGTGCAATTAGCTCACTGACTGCTCAAAGACACTATGTAATTGCTCTATGCTACTTTGTTATTACCACGACTTTCATTTTTACCCGCAAAATGATAATAGGAATTGTATGTAGGTTATTGAATCTTTAAATTCGTGTGGTTCCTGCTAAAAATATTACGATCCCATGTCTACCTGTAGGTGTTGTAAAAGGCAACTAAGGGACTTTAAACCGGAGGATGAGTAGCAGCGTCCTTCTGCGTATCGTACCATCTTGTATCAGTCCAGCCGCAACGCTGACAAGCGTGGTGACTATGGTACCTCCATAGTCACCACGCTTGTCGTGCGTGCATCTTAGCTGTGAAATTCAGGATTGAGTTCCCTGCCCCGGGTATTGATACTGGGTGAAAACTTTCTTTCACACTCCACCATCATTCATACAGGGTGTTAATTTGATTGCGTGCCATAGCTCAGGCACAGTAAATATATAAGCTAAAGCAGTATAGAAACTCCTAACAAACGTCCAAAACTGGCGCACTCACACATGCGCACAGCGCTACAGGAAAATAAGCAGTTTTCGCGCTGAAGTTAGTCGTGCGTGCCAAACCATAATACAAACAAATAGGTACATACAACGTGTTAATTACATAACGCAAAACTTCTAGGGTGGTAGCTCTGGACATGAAACTGAACAACTTTTGTTCTACGACTTTTGAAAATTCTCAAATATTTTGGTTTTTCATACAAATTGGCTTGGTCAGCGTATCGATATGTATAAAGGAGCAATTTTTTTTTGCGAATTTTCAAAAGACGTAGAACAAAAGTTGTTCAGTTTCATGTCCAGAGGCACCACCCGAGAGGTTTTGCGTTATTTAATTACCACGTTGTATAGGGCCTATGTCCAGCAGTGGACGTCTTTCGGCTGATATGATGATGATGATAGGGTCCCTATAAGTATGTCCCTATCCTTGTGCGATAAAAGGCGACTAAGTATCTTAATCTGCCCTTATGTCATAATAGGTGACTAAATGTCTTTATCTGCCCTTGTTTCATAAAAGGCGACTAAGTGTCTTAATCTGCCCTTGTGTAATAAAAGGCGACTAAGTGACTTAACCTTTCCTTGTGTCGTAAACGGCGATTAAGTGTTTCGATCTGCCCCAATTTGTGTGATAAAGGTGACTATAAGTGACTTAACCTTCCCTTGGGTGCTAAAAGGCGACTAAGTGATTTAAAATTCTGACTTAACATTTTATGCAAGACTGTCTGCTAAATTTAATTTTCTGTGTAACTTTCCTAAAGAACTTAGTCGAAAGACGGAAAAAATTGCCCCTTATACATAACGCGCTATCGGCCAACGCAGTTTCTAATGCTATTGCCAATTGGACATAACAATATTATTTCGTGTTTCGACTTCTTACGAAATATTGTTTAGTTTTACAGTCCGAAAACATGCTGAAAGGAACAAAATTGATAGAATCACCCAATATTTGAGTTCATTATACTATTCTTATTTCAAAAATTCTGGGTTACGTTACAACCCTGACGCTCCGACGTAGAATCGTTCTTTTTTCAAAAAAACCGGTCAAGTGCGAGTCGGACTCGGGCGCCGAGGGTTCCGATATACCTATAGTATTTTTGGAAGCAATAAAGTCCATTTTCAGGACCGCAAAACTAAATTTGTTTGTAAAGGTATTTTGCAGATTTCTGAAAAACTGTGCAACTTAGAAAGATCGTTTTATTTTTGCTGTAAAGTTTACATAAACCTCTGTCAACTGTAATTAATTCAGATTTTCCCTTACTCAAACTTCGGAGATAAGGGGGGGGGGAATGGTATTTTTTTTGACATTTTTCATCATAACTTGAAAACTAAGAAACTTAAAAAAATACAAAAATATATTTTAAAATGTACAAGTAAAGCCCTTTCATATGATACCCCATTCGACCTAGTAGCGACAATTTGAAATTTGGCCCCCCCTATTTTGGCCCCCTTTACATTAATAATCATACTTTTTTCAAAAAAAATTCATGTGCAATTAAGTTGGGCAACTATATTCTAAAACTATTCCAAATTTCAGCTCGATAGCGTAAGTGGTTGCTGAGATATAGAGGTGTGACAGACAGACGGACAGACAGACAGAGCGGCACCATAAGGGTTCCTTTTTTTTACCATTTTGGTATCGGAACCCTAAAAAGGCCCGAGTTTCCATACTGCTTTAGCTTATATATTTACTGTGGCTCAGGGGCGGGATCAGTATCAGTAACTGAACAACTTTTCCGAAGGAACATAGGACGAGATACGAAAAACCAAATTTGACCTTCCATAGAAACTGCATCAGCTGATAGTCTTGACCTCGATCTAGCCCTGAGGACAGAGATGAGGTCGACGATGGAACGAGCTTGCCCAGAAGAAGCCTATTCACTCGCGATTTAAATATATTCGGGTTATTAGAGCTCGGGAACACAGCCGCAGGCAGAGAATTACACTCCTTAGCCGTGCGCATTAAAAAGGATGTTTTAAAGAAAGTATGAACTTTTGTCGGCTTCTTCAGCTAGTTGTTCGTCAAAGTACCACTGTAGATCCTGGCTAAACAGTCGCAGTGGCAGAGGCGAGGAGAACGGAAAATTAGAATTATTCCGCTCATGCGCTTTTCCGTCTACTTCGAGTCAATGCCCCTGGGTTTTGTAAATAAGTAGATAAAAATATCAAAGTAAATTTTGTGAATACAAGAAACTTTATAAATAGGGCTTCATCAGCAATAAGTAGATTTTTTGTTTACACTTTTAATCTGTATTCCAGGAAACGGTTCAACGTTAAGTAAACAAACAACTTTTGTACAAAAATATTATTTTATCAATAACACGGTGCGTACGTTTGGAACAAAAAATACGCACATGTTTGCACGTACAAAGATTTGCACTTTTTAGGGTTCCGTACCTCAAAATATAAAAAAATCGGCCAAGTGCGAGTCGGACTCGCGCACTGAGGGTTCCGTACCACCACATAATCATAATTGTATTAGTTGAAATTTCAGTAAGTTATTGTGCTACATTTTTTGAGTCCGACACGCGCTTGACCAAATTTTATTATTTGTTGTTATTTTACAGCTTATGCACTATAAACATACCAATTTTCAAGTTTGTAAGTGTTCCCGTTTTTAAATAGAACTAAAACAAAAATCGCCTCCGCGACCATCCAACTTGACCCCTCTCTTATATGAATGTTCTTGAAACGGGAGCTCACCACAATTGGTTACCATTAGTTGTGAGAAAAGTTGTAATATTTAATGATTTCAGACTTTTCCCATTATTTGTACTATGAGACCTAGCTTCTTGCCAAATTTCATAATTTTAGGTCAACGGGAAGTACCCTGTAGGTTTTGCATTTTTGAATAAATGTATGGAGATGAGGACATAAAATGCCATATCTTTTGATTGCGTCGTTGTAAAAAATTGAAATTTTCAGATCTTGTGTGGTTCATGGATCCTAATATATGGTATTAATTTCAACCTGATACCTTTACCCGTTCGTGAGATAAAGGGTCTTGACAGACAGACAGACAGACAGACAGACAGACAGACAGACAGACAGACGGACAACAAAGTGATCCTATAAGGGTTCCGTTTTTTTCTTTTGAGGTACGGAACCCTAAAAACGGGACTCTTAGGCCGATGTTTCACTGGGACACCACGGTGGCGCGACTGGTTGCGCCTCTAGTGTCCGTAACTAGACACCAGTAGAGACATCAGAGTCGCTACAGCCTATTTCACTGGGAGTGGTAGCGCGACCAGCTTCCGAGCTGGTTGCGCCGCCAAATTGGTTGCGCAACCAAACGGCCACCAGGTAAGTAACTCTCTATAGAGCTGTATACATTTTGTTGGTAGCGGCGACTGGTTGCGCTGCCATGGTGTCCCAGTGAAATAGCAGCCTTATAAATAATAATAAATAATAAATAAATGGTCTTTATTTCAGGCATACACCCATAGAAATTACAATGATAATAAAATTATACCAATAAAAAAGACAAAGGTAGAATAAAAAAATAAAAAATAAAGATAACTTAAACTATGGGTACATATTATTTACGGTTCCCCTCGCGGTGTATCGTCAGCCAATGTTTAAAAATGGGACAGTCCAGATACTCGCACAGCGTTGTAAGAATTTGGTTATCTGATGACCTGAGGCGCTCCCAGTAACCAGCCACCCGAGCTCTTACAATGGCAAAGAAGTCTGGCACACTGGTGCACTCTAATGGTGCTCCACGCTCGCCTGGTGTAGTTTACCCAAAGCTGACACGTATAGAAGCTTTGACAAAACGCTCTAAACAGTGTCAGCTTGACGGCATCACTACACTTAGCAAATCGGCGCGCAAGCATGTTACACCGCACGGCCAATGCCCGTCGTTCCCTTTCAACGTCGGTGTCATCCCTTAGGTCTTCAGTAAGAATGTGCCCCAAGTATCTGAACTGTACCACCTTCTTGACAGAAGCTCCGTTCAGAAATACAGGCGGTACCCTCTCCGGACCCCTCTCTGCCTTAAAAACCATCATTTCAGTCTTCTTTACATTGTATTTGAGGCCGTGGTTGTGTGCATATTTCTCACAGACCTTTAACAAGGTTTGAAGACCATTGATTGAGGGGCTGAGAAGCACCATGTCATCGGCATAGCTAAAATTGTTCATACAGGTAGAACCGATATGGCAGCCCACCTTGGTGCTTCTCAACTCCACGATCAGATCGTTTACATAAAGATTGAAGAGGTCCGGAGAAGATAGTCCCCCCTGGCGTACCCCGCATTCTAGCCTATATTCGCTAGAAGTCACTTTGTAGGATCACTTTGTTGTCCGTCTGTCTGTCAAGACCCTTTTTCTCAAGAACGGGTAGAGGTTGAAATTGATAACGAATAATAAGGTCCATAAATCACACAAGATCTGAAAATTTAAATTTTTTACAACGACGCAATCATAAGACATGGCTTTTTACGTCCTCATCTCCATACATTTATGCACTAAAGCAAAACCTAGAGGGTAGAAGTACAACGGTTCAACGGGAAGCCGTTGACCTAAAACTTCGAAATTTGGCAAGAAGCTAGGTCTCACAGTACAAATAAAGGAAAACGTCTAAAATCATTAAATATTACAATTTTTCTTACAACTCTTAGTACCCAATTAAGGTGAGCTACCGTTTCAAGAACTTTTCTATAAAAGAGGGGTCAGGTTGGATGGTCGCGGAGTTTTTAAAGACAAAGAGCAAAAGCTTTTAGTATATCATATGGTAGATAGGTACGGAACTCTTAGGGCATGAGTCCGAGTTGCGACTCGGCCGGTTTTTTTTACATACAACTGTTAGAAGTATCGCCATTTTAAGCTGAACATTGGAAATCAATTTTTGGTTTTTCTCTTGATGTTATTTTATTTTATTTATTAGACTTTCCAACAACGAGTGCACATTGATTACATAGGTTGCTTTCAATTTACAAGAACAAGTGCCTCATCACTTACAGGAGAGCACAGCATGCACAAATATGTCCAACGAATTTAGGAACAAGAGAAGAGCAAATGTAGGTAAAAGTAAAATGTTCAGTGATTCTATTCCAATAGTACAAATAAACAAAAAACCGGCCAAGTGCGAGTCGGACTCGCGCGCCGAGGGTTCCGATATACCTATAGTATTTTTGGAAGCAATAAAGTCCATTTTCAGGACCGCAAAACTAAATTTGTTTGTAAAGGTTTTTTGCAGATTTCTGAAAAACTGTGCAACTTAGAAAGATCGTTTTATTTTTGCTGTAAAGTTTACATAAACCTCTGTCAACTGTAATTAATTCAGATTTTCCCTTACTCAAACTTCGGAGATAAGGGGGGGGGAATGGTATTTTTTTTGACATTTTTCATCATAACTTGAAAACTAAGAAACTTAAAAAAATACAAAAATATATTTTAAAATGTACAAGTAAAGCCCTTTCATATGATACCCCACTCGACCTAGTAGCGACAATTTGAAATTTGGCCCCCCCTATTTTGGCCCCCTTTACATTAATAATCATACATTTTTCAAAAAATTTTCATGTGCAATTAAGTTGGGCAACTATATTCTAAAACTATTCCAAATTTCAGCTCGATAGCGTAAGTGGTTGCTGAGATATAGAGGTGTGACAGACAGACGGACAGACAGACAGACAGACAGACAGAGCGGCACCATAAGGGTTCCTTTTTTTTACCATTTTGGTATCGGAACCCTAAAAATTAACACTATTTCCGCCTGTTATTTAGACCATGAAACTAAAAATGTTTCTCTCAGGAACAAAGGCCGAAAACAAAGTAAAAAAATTTACTCACACAAAATGCGCTATCAGCTTGTGCAGTTTCGATGAGAAGCAGATTTTTTCTTTCGTGTTTCGGCCTATGTTTTTCGGGAAAAATTGAAACTTGATATACGTATAATAAAAGACTGTTTTATATATTTCATTCACTTAATTTTTTTGATACGTTTTTGTATATCATAATAATATAATGTCACTATGATACAGTGTTCTTGTCAATACAAATCAAAGGGGCCTAAACTCGATGGGGTTGCGTCGTTTTATTACGTAGTTCCTATGGCCAACTTCCGGTTCCATCTTCACATCAGCTCAATTTCATAATAATATTGTATTTTCATACGATCTATATATATAAAAGAAGAAGGTGACTGACTGACTGACATATCAACACACAGCCCAAACCGCTGGGTCTAGAGATTCCAAACTTGGCATGTAGGTTCCTTATGTGGCTTAGGGGTGCACTAAGAAAGGGTTTTACGAAATTCCACTCCCAAGGGGGTAAAATAGGGGATGAAAGTTTGCATGAAAGTCCGTCAGTTTTAAAGTCCTAAAAATTTGTATTTACGCTGACGACTAAAAATTAATATTTACGTGTCTCAGGGTTTTTGAAAATTCGACACCCTTAAGGGTGAAAAGGGGGATGAAGTTGAAAATTCTTTATTTTTAAAGTAAAATTTACATAATTTATTATTTAGGAATTAATTATGTAATTCTATGCAACTTTCATCACTGTTACTGAAATTCCACCCCAAATTCAACCCCTAAAAAAGGGAAATGGGGTGAAAAAGTCTAAAAACCAATATGGGTATCGTTTGTATGGTTTATCGGGTCGCTGATTACGAAAATTACAACAATTTTGAAATCCAACGTGGTGGACGTTAAATATCATCATTGCCTTGGGATGGGGTTGGGGTCGATAGGGTTGAAATGTGAATATGGGTGTCGTTTTTATGGTTTATCGGGTCGCTGATTAGGAAAACTACAACAATTTTAAAATCCAACGTGGTGGACGTGAAATACCATCACCCCCTGGGGATGGAGTTGGGGTGCGATAGGTTTGAAATGTCTAAAAATCAATATGGGTGTCGTTTGTATGTTTTATCGGGTCGCTGATTACGTAAGCTACAACAAGTTTGAAATCCAACGTGGTGGACGTGAAATACCATCATCCCCTGGGAATGGGGTTGGGTTGCGATAGGTCTGAAATGTCTAAAAATAAATATTAGTGTCGTTTCTATGTTAGGGATAGCGGTGAAATTGGCTTTAGGGGTAGAGATAGGGGCAGGGATAGGTATAGGGAGAGGTAGAGAGGTAGAGAGGTAAAGAGGTAGAGAGGTAGAGAGGTAGAGAGGTTGAGATGTAGAGACGTAGAGACGTAGAGACGTAGAGAGGTAGAGACGTAGAGAGGTAGAGACGTAGAGAGGTAGAGAGGTAGAGAATAAATGAATGAATGATTGAATAACTCTTTATTGCACACATCTAGGAATAAAAATTAAAAATTACGGTTTTACAATAAGTGGGCAAAAGGCGGTCTTATCACTAAAAGTGATTTCTTCCAGACAACCTTTTGAGGAAATCAGCAGCGACGAAAGACTGTAGTGTAGTGCACCAATATACAGTTACATATATAAATATTTTGAAATAAATATGTAAAAAATATATACCTACATACGTATGATTAAATACAGTATATATACATATATTCATAACAAATATATATAGAGAGGTAGAGAGGTACAGGTACAGGTAGAGGGAGAGGGAGAAGGAGGGGAAGGGGGAGAGGGAGGGAGAGAGGGAGGGGGGGTGAGGGCTTTTAGTATATCATATAACGTGTAAAAATAAATAATTGATTTGCCTATTTTCATGCTATTTTTATGTCCCGTGTGGTGCCGGCAAAGAATAGTACCAACCCATACATACCCGTGGGTGTCGTAAGAGGCGACAAAGGGTTAACTGGCTCGTTGGTGATGAGATGCTGGTTAAAACCAAGTTTCACAGTCTGGCCCACCGTCGCAAAGTTGCATGTCTGTCGGTCTTCTACAGATTGTACTTCGGAGAGTGTGCTCTAGAGCTCCACGAGCTTATTCCACCATCTCCTTTCTACCATCGGGAGTCCAGACGCACCGCAGGATATCACCCATACTTGGTTGATATTCCGCACATTCGCACAAAGCGCTTTGAAACATCTTTTATAATGCGCACGGCTAAAGAGTGGAAATCTCTGCCTGCGTCTGTGTTCCCGAGTTCATATAACCCGAATCTATTCAAGTTGCGAGTGAATAGGCTTCTTCTGGGTAAGCTCGTTCCATCGTCGACCTCATCTCTGTCTTCAAGACTGGATCGAGGTCAAGAGTAAGCCCATTTTCAATAAAAAAAATAAAAAAAAACTGGAAGATGAGCAGTAGCATTCTCCTTTGTATCTTAAATCTTACTTAACTGCGGTCACCTGCAACCGCGATCCATGGTAACAGCCGTAACGCTTACAAGCGAGGTGACTATGGTACTTCCCCTCCACATTTTTCCAGCAAAAGCTAGAATTCTGGAGGGAGCTCCCTGTCCTGTAGTGAACGTTTCATGCGATGTTATGATGATGATGATTTTTATGCACATTGTGGTAACCATGCCTGTTTTTATTGATAAATTTTGAATTGAACTGAATCATTTTATCTACCTATTTATCTCAACGGAAACCTTTTATTTCATGGATTAGAATATTAAGGGCTCCCGCACACGACCGAGAATCGGTGACCGATTTTTTGTCGGCATCCCGCTCTGACGTGTTATCACCTGAATCTTCCGTCCTTGTCCTGGCCGATAATCGCCCACCGATTCTCGGTCGTGTGCGGGAGCCCTAAAAAGACCGAGATATTTACGGGTCAAGTTCAGGGTCCTCCTAAGCTGCTGACTGGGCGCGATATAAGCTCAAGTGATCTTTTAAGAGGATTAAAAGGAAAGATCCCGTTTTCATTTTTACCAGCATATCTCGTCTCTATTTATTGATATTTTCCTTACATTCATAGATATCTAAAACCAAAGGGCGTGTTATCTACAGCGTGTTTTTTTTTACCAGAAAAAAATAAGGGCATTCTACCCATGAAACTAAACAATTTTTCCCAAGGAACATAGTAGACGGAGAGCGCGTGGTCGTCAACCCTACCTCATCGATTACCAAGATGCGACTAGTACTAATGTGCGAATAGTACTATGTACCTATTTGGTATTCGATGAGGTAATTTTTGCCCAAAAAATGACAAGTTTTTTGCCCACTGTACAAAACCTGCCAGGTTGCGTCCAGGCAACCCTATTGATTCGGATACAACTTTTTAACGTGCATCACCCTAGATTAGTCGCATCTTGGTAATCGATGAGGTAGGGTTGACGACCACGCGCTCTCCGTCTATAGGTTGAAATACGAAAATCAATTTTTGACCTCCCATACAAACTGCATCAGCTGATAGCGCATTTTGTATTGGAGGTCAAATTTGGTTTTTTGTATTTAGACCTATGTTTCTTGGGAAAAGTTGTTCAGTTTCATGGGCAGAATTATCCCTTAATTTTTTTCTGGTGAATGAAAAATCACGCTCTAGCTGATATTAAGGCGGCTGTATCTTTTCATCCGTAATATCCAACTGGTTGAATATTTACATGTTTTTCAGATTATGTGTTAAATTTTCACATTAATTAAGAAATAATAGAAACAATGTAAAGAGTGTAAAGTGAAAAACCGGCCAAGTTCAAGTCGGACTCGCGTACAGCGCGTTCAGAACAAGTTTGCGGTTATTTTCCGCGCATGGGTGACAGGCGGAGAGCCAATGAACGATTCGCTCGCCCCCTGGGGGGGAGCCGCACTCACCCCCGCGACTCATTTTTTGACTTCTGCGCATTAACGGTCACGGACAAAGTTATTTTGTGCGCAGTATACTAAGGTAAAAATACCGTCTTAGTTATCGACGCGCTGTCACGTAGAAGTGTATTAAATGCTTGCGACTCCGATGATCACTGGACCAGTTTCTATTATTTGTTTTTATTTTATAGTGTATGCACTACGAGTATAAATAAAACTCACCAATTTTCACGTTCCCGTTTTTACGATAGAGCTGAAACAAAACAAACAAATCAAGCAAAAATTGCCTAAAAACGTTTTTAGAAGGGAAACCTCCTTTGATTTATTATTATTTTTATAATTTTATTATTTTCTGTTATAGCGGCAACAGAAATACATAATCTGTAAAAATCTCAACTGTCTATCTTATACGGTTCATGAGATACAGCCCGCTGACCGACAGACAGATGAAATCGAAGGCATATTAATGGGATTCCGTTTTTTACCCTTTGTGTACGGAACCTTAAAAATTAAGGGGTTACCATATAAGAAATTTGTACATTTGCGTTTTAGTTTTAGCTTTATTGTAAAAGTGGGGATACACAATGTCAACTTGGATCGGTTTTAGTGTATGTGTCGCAGCCAACTGGCTTAATCAGGCATTTAATTGAATGCCTAGGTGGTTGATTGACTGCCGGCATTCAATTGAATGGCTAGAGAACACCACGTTGAATACAACGTTGAACGAGATGGCTAAACGTCCTGCAGACAGACTCCTTGAACTTGCTCATAGGTCCATTAGATAAGGCAAACACAACCTAACCTGGTTGTGTGAGGTTCTCTTGCAACCACAACGCACGAGCCGAGCGAGCGGAGTGAGGGTGCCGCATTAGCGGCCGGCAAGTGCAAGAATCAGATTAAAAGTTGCTTGTACTGCTGCATAAATAACTTGAATTTGATCACCCGGCTGACTCAAAGGTTAGCCGACTCATTCGGGCTAGCTATCAATTAGCCAATTCGTTAAATGTTGAGCGATAGTAGTTCAGCCAACAATCGGGCTAGGCATTCAATTGAATGCCGGCAGTCAATCAACTGCCTAGGCATTAAATTGACTGCCTGATTATACCAGATGGCTGCGACATATGTATATACTGGTCAAATAACTGGTAATTTAATTTTTGAAATAAATATCGTGAGTTTTTAATTTCCATTCAGAAAAGCAAATTATGAACTTATTCGTGGCTGAAGCTTTACTTACACGTATTCTTCTTTTACTTACATAATATACATGTAAATATTTAGTATTTTATGCCATTAAATATATTTATTTATTTTGTTTATATATATCGTGCCTTTTATGTTCTTTTCATCGATTCTATATTGTCATATTTCGTCAATTTGAGTGTTTTGTTTATCTTTTTTCTTGTGCTTTATACACTTTCTGCTTCCATCACACAGAATACTATACTTTGTACCGATTCCATCCGAATGTAATTTTTTATACGAGGTTTTTGTGCGCAGCTCCTGGTGCTGACTGAATTGCTATTTTATACTAGCAACAAAATGCTGAGTTTAACGCCTTTTTCTTTGCACAGATCAAAATGTTTAATAATATCTGTACTTTCTGTTGAAATGTTATTTAATTTTTCAGGTCTTACTCTTAGGACTTTTGTTGTACATTTTGTGCTATGTGGTGAAATAAATCTTTTCTATTCTATTCTAAATACAATACTAGAGCCTTTTTAGACTAGTTTAGTCTAGACAAGACTAGACTCTAGAGACCAGATAGAAGGAAAGACGATGGCGAAATAAGCTAGTGGAGCTCTTGGGCATACTTAACAATTTATTAACTAATGGCATACAAATTGATTGTGTTCATCTTTCAAGTTAAGCGTCCTTGACTGCAGTTACGAACTTTTCAGACGAAACAGAGAGTTGGATAGGAAGTTTCTAACAACTAAGTACTTTGTGACAACACCCCTCAGCTTTAGGTGCAGCTTACAGTAAAGTACTTGATATTATGGTTTTGGAGGACAACTGATTTCTATTCCATGGACTACCATGTGAATATATGATGGCGTGACAAAGCACTTGCATGCCATAAGGAGACTTCCTGATATCTGTGAAGAAAGGGCCCTCTTCCAGTGTCGGTCTTTTTAGAAGGTTGTAGGGCTATTGTGCAAAGTCCGTCTGGGGAAGTACCAACCCCTTGCTTTTTTCTGCCATGAGGCTCTCTTGCTTCTGGGAGTCAGGGAGGCTCCCTTGCTTCTGGGAGTCAGGGAGACTCCCTTGCTTCTGGGAGTCAGGAAAATTACAGGACATAAGACACACCATCTTAGGGTGGGCAACGCGCTATGCTGTCTTGTTATTGACAATTATGCTACTTAGAAGACAGTGGGCGCTATGGGCACCATCAGGTGGCCCACAAGCTCGCTTACTCACTTGTTACATAATAAAAACCGGTCAAGTGCGAGTCGGACTCGCGCGCCGAGGGTTTCGATATACCTATAGTATTTTTGGAAGCAATAAAGTCCATTTTTAGGACCGCAAAACTAAATTTGTTTGTCAAGGTTTTTTGCAGATTTCTAAAAAACTGCACAACTTAGAAAGATCGTTCGTTCTATTTTTGCTGTAATATTTACATAAACTTTTATTGACTGTAATTAATTCAGATTTTTCCTTTCACAAACTTCGGAGATAAGGGGGGGGGGATGGTATTTTTTTTTTTGTCATTTTGCATCATAACTTGAAAACTGAAAGTCGTAAAAAAATACAAAAATATATTTTAGAATGTACAAGTAATGTCTTTTCATATGATACCCCACTCGAAATGGTAACGACAATTAGAAAATTTTCCCCCCTATTTGGGCCCCCTCATCAATAATCATAACTTTTTTTATTTTTTCATGTGAAATTAAGTTGGATAACGCTATTCTAAAACTATTCTGAATTTCAAGTCGATAGCATGAGTGGTTGCTGAGATATACAGGTGTGACAGACAGACAGACAAAGTCGCACCATAAGGGTTCGATTTTTTACCATTTTGGTATCGGAACCCTAAAAAAGGTCTCCAAAACACTCATAGGTGGTCTCTTGTCGTTTTTAGGGTTTCGCACCTTAAAAAAAACCGGCCAAGTGCGAGTCGGACTCGCGCACTGAGGGTTCCGTACCACCACATAAACATAATTGTATTAGTTGAAATTTCAGTAAGTTAATGTGCTAGATTTTTTGAGTCCGACACGCGCTTGACCAAATTTTATTATTTGTTGTTATTTTATAGCCTATGCACTATAAACATACCAATTTTCAAGTTTGTAAGTGTTCCTGTTTTTAAATAGAACTAAAACAAAAATCGCCTCAGCGACCATACAACTTGGCCCCTCTCTTATATGAATGTTCTTGAAACGGGAGCTCACCACAATTGGTTACCATTAGTTGTGAGAAAAGTTGTAATATTTAATGATTTCAGACTTTTCCCATTATTTGTACTGTGAGACCTAGCTTCTTGCCAAATTTCATAATTTTAGGTCAACGGGAAGTACCCTGTAGGTTTTGCATTTTTGAATAAATGTATGGAGATGAGGACATAAAATGCTATATCTTTTGATTGCGTTGTTGTGAAAAATTTAAATTTTCAGATCTTGTGTGGTTCATGGATCCTAATATGTGATATTAATTTCAACCTGATACCTTTACCCGTTCGTGAGATAAAGGGTCTTGACAGACAGACAGACAGACGGACAACAAAGTGATCCTATAGGGGTTCCGTTTTTTTCTTTTGAGGTACGGAACCCTAAAAAAGGAACCCTTTTAGGATTACTTTGTTGTCCGTCTCTCTGTCAAGACCATTTTTTTGCCCACACGGGTAAAGGTATCAAATGTAAAACTAATACCAAATATTAAAGTCCATAGAACCTTGAAGCTGTGAACATTTGAAGCTTCTACGACAACACAATCAAAAGATACCGCCATTTACGTCTCCATACATTTATGAACCAAACCAAGTGAGTTTTCCTGTTGACCAAGAATAATGAAATTTGTCAAGAAGCTAGGTCTCATATCGTAAGCAAAGGAAAACGTCTAAAATTAATAAATATCAGAATTTTTCTTACAAGTTATCATAACCAATGAAGGTGAACTCCTGTTTCAAGTACATCTATATAAAAGATAGGTCAGGTTAGAGTGGACGCGAAATGTTTTAAATGAAAAGCGCAAAAACTTGAAGAATATGATATGTTAGATGGGTACGGAACCCTTGTAGTACGAGATCTGAAATGTGAAATCTTTACTGTCTGAAAAATCTCGATGTGGACTAAATGTAAAAAAACCGGCCAAGTGAGTGTCGGGCCACGCGCAATATAGGGTTCCGCAGTTTTTTTACGATTTTTATCGCAAAGCAGGCGTTGACTAAGTATTTCATAACATTCAAAACATAAAATGTTTACATCCTAATACAATGCGAGGTCGTAACGCCTGATAGCTAATGCTATTTACATAATTTCCAGTTTTTCATTAACCTGTGAAGCCTACGTGGCTGTGATACTTTTCCTTTTAATTTCATCATATATTCTACTACTTCGAATTTTTTCACATTTCCATTAACTACCCTTTAGCTGGCAGGGGTGGGCTGACACTCGACTCCAACAAAAAATTGCGCTTTCAAGCTGAATATTTCACAAACGGATCCCTAAATCGAAAAATGATCTTAGCAAACTCACATTATTTTTAAAAGACCTGTCCAACGATACGAAAAATGTTGAGAAAAATGTTGAAAATCTGTGAGAGATATGCTCAAGATCATGGTCTGCTATATAACACGAAAAAAAGTGAATGGTTGGTGTTTAAGGCAGGGTGTAAAGGACCTAATGTTGTGCCACATATTCAGTTAAATGGGGTAGTTTTGAATAGAGTTGCACAGTTCAAATACTTAGGACATATTGTCACTGAAGATCTACACGATGATTTGGATTTGGATCGGGAACGGAGAGCATTAGCAGTGCGTAGTAATATGTTGATCCGAAGATTTTCTCGTTGTTAAAAGATGCTAAGATTACCCTCTTCAAGGCGTACTGTCAGGTGTTTTACACGAGCAGTCTTTGGGTCAACTACACACTTAAAGCATATAATGCTCTCCGTATCCAATACAATAATGCCTTTAGGATGCTGGTGGGATGGCCACGCTTCTGTAGCGCTTCAACAATGTTTGCTGAGGAACGCACTGACGATTTTTTTGCGATTAGGCGCAAACGGATAGCTTCTTTGTTGATCAGAATGCGGGCTAGTACTAACAGTATCCTAAGGACAATAGCTGACAAAATGGACTGTGCAATGTTAATGTTTTGGGTGGGCGTGTTGCTTAAACCTAATAAGTAAAACTATTGTTTTTTTTTTCTTGACATGGTATTTAATTGAATTTTATTGTTTATTTTTATTTATGATTTGACATTTAATAACTCTAATCTATGAATTGACATTGTTTAAATTATGGATTGACTTATTGACTGTTGTATTTTACTTAACTTGAATTTGTGACTAACATAGTTTTTAAGTTCTTATGTACTAACAATACATGGACCATGTTGTCTGATATTAATTAATAAATAAAATGTATGTATGGATACCCCACAAAATGGGGTGAACAAGAAAAAAAAATTCGGTGGTACCCTAAAAAAATATTTTCTTAGATTTTATTTTACCACTTTTTCGGCGTAAATGAAATACATATTCATACTAAATTTCAGCTTTTTTGTAGGAAAGGTCTCTGAGCAAAGTCGCGGACAGACAGACAGACATGACGAAACTATAAGGATTCCTTGTTGACTAAGGAACCCTAAAAATGGACCTAGAGACAAGACACAGCTTGAAGTTTTTTTGGTGTAGCTCCCGAAGCTCAGTGATTCTACTCATGATAACAAGCAAGTTTCGCGAAGAAAAATATTTTTTACTCGAAAAATTTTTTTCGTCTTTCCATAGTAAAGTGGTCACGTGGTCGACTCTTTATATAGGATTATTTTTTCGAGTAAAAACAATTTTCTTCGGAAAATTTACTTGTTTTCATGGGTAGAATCACTGGGCTTCGGGAGCCGAACCAATGAAATTTCACGCTGTAGGGGGTACAAGGTCTCACAAGGTTATCTGACACAAGGTCATCTGATCAGCCTGTACTATGGGTGTCAAAAACTGATATACATTCGTAAATAGATAAATTACACCCAGACACAGAACAAACACTTGTGGTCATCACACAAATGTTAGCCCTGCGCGGGGATCGAACCCGCGGCACACGGCGTGAGAGGCAGGTTTACTATCAACCACACCAACGGGCTTGTCAAAGCGGAACGAGAACGGGATTATTCTTAAAGACTTATTGCTACTTTACAAGTTTCCCCGTTGTTTAATTTTATACAGGGTGTTAATTTAATTGCGTGCCATAGCTTAGGGGGTGTTTCAGTAACGATAAAGGAACACAACAAAAATATAAAAAAAATCCTACTTATTTTTTTTATATTCAATGATATTTTTTTATCATTTATTAGGTATTACATTTTGATGGTTCTAAGACCGTTAAAGTATGAAGGGAAAATAGGAGTCGCACACAAAACAAGAAAGAATTTCTTGATACTCGCGCGCTGCCTCGGTTATAGCGCGGTGCCCCGTCCGGGTCATTGCCCTCCGCGTTAGTTTAGTTTCAATGAAGTTTTATTTTTTTTAAGTAGGATTTTTTTAATATTTTTTTTGTGTTCCTTTATCGTTACTGAAACACCCCCTAAGCTATGGCACGCAATTAAATTAACAGCCTGTATAGATTAAACCTCGAATTCTCTGAAAATGCTTTCAAAGTATATACTTAACTCGTAATAGAAACAGAATGTACACAGAAATATGGCCAATTTCCTTGTCAGAAGAAAATCGTTTCGAAAAGGAAGCCCGCTTTTTGTAAGAAAAGGAAAAATGGAGTGTCATAAAGAATTGTCTTCGATTATAAAAAAAAAGTTGTGGTGCGGCACAAATAAAAAATGTAGGTATAATTATATTTCAGTTGATTCAGCCTCCGTGGTCTAGTGGTTAGGTCACGCTCTGCTTTCGATCTGGAGGTTCTGGTTTCCATTCTCGATGGGGACACTGTCAAACAAAAATCTCTTTGTGTGACCTCCCCGGTTTAGTTAGGACATCGTAGGATTAATCACCTGATTGTCCGAAAAGTGTGATGATTCCGTGCTTTTGAAGGCAAGTGAAGCGTTGGTCCCGACTACTATATTTACGAATGCAGTCGTTAATGAGCCACGTCAGAGCAACAATTCTGACACCAGCGTTTTTGAGGTCGGTCATCGACCTTGCAACCCACACGATATAATGATGATTTGATTTTGAGAAGATAAATAGAAGATATCTCATTTTGAAATTGACAGAAAAAAGAAGAAAAAGAACACGTTATGACTACCAACCTATTACAATTTATTTTGTGGAAATATTTGTAACTCTATCATCATGCTTTCCTTTACTATTAAACAATATATTAAGCAATATTATTATATACTTTTTCTAAAAATACCACATGTTAGACAGAAACTTACAGCGCCATCTGTTGGCAAGTAGCATAGCTTGCTCACTTGATGCTATTTTAATGTTGAGGCAGCTATTATAGAGCGAAGCTCGGTCGACCAGGTACTTAAGTCCAAAGTGTGACTGTTGACGTACTGTCGGGTGTACATTAACACATTTTATAGCAACTTTGGATCCTCGCCGTCAACAAAACACGCAAGTGATTCCTTATTCAAATAAAATCACGTGTAATAATCACGTGTCGTTCAATGACAAAATTCTATGACATATCTTTAGTTTTAGTAAATCACAGTATTGTGTAGCAACAGTCCAAAGCTCAATCGATTCGTCTCTGTCAAAATGTATGATTGACTACGAGCAGACGTGCTGTTTCTAGAACAGGAAATATAATAGGTACCTGGAATGTTCTTTTATTCTTTAATGTGATTATTAGCCTCCGACCGAAAAAATTGAGTAGACATGACATGTATTCTATTTATTCTATACTAATAGGTATGCTATTTATTCTATACTGTACTAGCTATTTATTCTATACTTTACCTATGAAATTGCCGAAATTTTCTTAAAGATTAATGAGATCATAATTCATATAATTCTAATGCATATTTCTTCATTTGTCTTATATTTGAAAGTTGACTTCAAGTTTATCAATTTATGCATAAAATAAAGTTTTTATTTTAAGTTTGATATATAAAATTAAAGGTTCGAAAATTGTTCGTCTGAAATGTCGTCCGATTTCATCATTAGATTTGTTATATTTTTTTACAGATAATATTTTTCGAAAATTAAATTTAAGCTTCTGTTAGCTTAATGTCTTCACAATAATGTTTAAAAAAATAAGAAAGATTGGATTTATAAAAAAAATGCAAAAAAAATGCCTAAGAAAAATGCAAAAATGTTAGTACTGAAAATTGAGTTTACCTAAAATTCTCCATACAAAACGACAATTTCATAGGTAAAGACCTAAATTAAACGAGCAATATTTGTATACAGGGTGTAAGGGACAGCCTTCCGAATACTAATAAGTCAACGTAACTGAACAACTTTCATCGAATAAAACTTTCAGGAAACGAAAAAAAAAATCGGCCTCTCCATACGAACTGTCCAATCAAGTTTGCAATTTTCCTGAAAGTTTTATTCGCTGAAAGTTGTTCAGTTACGTTGACTGATCATGCCTTTTCAGTATTCGGAAGGCTGTCCCTTACACCCCTTATATTTGTGATCGGTTTCTCGAAAAAGGTTAACGATTTCGATGAAATTTACCATACGTGGGTTTTCGGGGGGGCAAAAAATCGATCTAGATCTATCGATCTCTGAGAAAATTCGTTTTCCTCGTGTTTTTGAGTATTTTGTAAGTTCCGCGTTTTAGACAGAAACTTACAGCGCCATCTGTTGGCGAATAGCATAGCTTGCTCACCCGATGATATTTTCAGGTTGAGGTGGCTATTATAGTGTCTCGCGCCAAGGTCTTCCAAGCTGAAACGATGCGCCTCACTACCATGCTTCCAGAAAATCTTGACCTCCACAACAGCGAAACGAACATCTTATCATGAACCAAGTTATTTCGGCGGTACGGTGGTGGGCCACGTCATTTCAGCTTTACCAGTTGTTTCTACGAATGCGTAGCAATTGCTCTACGACCGCTACGACACCGCCTCCGTAGTATATAATCGCTAGCGTATCGCATGCTAAACAACAATTTATCATTCACGAATACAATTCTTTAAAATGCTCACAAAATTTATAGTTATAAGTAATAATCACTAAATGAGGAATGTCTCCGGCAAGAAAAACGTTTTTCACAAGAGAACTACGTGATTAATAGGTAGAATAAAACACTGTTGGAAAGTAAATCATTTCGTGTAGACCATTTCGGAGTTAATCACCAGACGTATTACGTGAAGGACTGATAAAGTTTTTTAAAGATTATATATATATATATATATATATATATACAAATATTGCTCGTTTAATAGTATAGGAATACGATTGGTGGTACTTAAAGTTAGAGTAGCGATAGCTGGTAGCAAAGATTACCTAGTACACATAATATTTTCAACTGCAAAAACAGAGGTTATTTTAAGCACCAACGAGCGAAACCTTTTAACGGATTATCCTGAAAAAGGTAACAACTTATTTACACATTTTATGAAAATAAAAATTATTATACATAACTCTTCATACAAAATTAATCTCATAATGAAAACCTTAAGAGATTTGATCCTCGCTGCGTTATGAAAACCAACTACAAAAGTTATAGTGCAGGTAACTTTAAAGTTATTCAACTAACTTTTACGAAAATTTATAAAAGGTGTCACTCTACTAAAAACAGCCGCTCATCGGTGGAAACACTTTGATCTTGAGCGGGTATCTGGTTTCGGGGGTTTGTAGCTTGCTGCTGTGCGTACGTACCTATAATATGGTGCGCGCACGAGTATTGTGTTAAGACCCAAAGGGGCCAGCAAAACCCAGTCGGCTTAGCATGCTGCAGTTGTCAGTTTATCGAGGCCCATAAGTAGATTAAAGACTTTAAGCATGGTCTCGTTTTTTAGGGTTCCGTACCTCAAAAGAAAAAAACGGTACCCTTATTGGTCACTTTGTTGTCCGTCTGTCTGTCTGTCTGTCAAGACCCTTTGTCTCACGAACGGGTTAAGATGTCAGGTTGAAATTAATACCATATATTAGGATCAATAAACCACACAAGATCTGAAAATTTCAATTTTTTACAACGACGCAATCAAAAGATATGGCATTTTATGTCCTCATCTCCATACATTTATGCAAAAAAGCAAAACCTACAGGGTACTTCCCGTTGACCTAAAATTATGAAATTTGGCAAGAAGCTAGGTCTCACAGTACAAATAATGGGAAAAGTCTGAAATCATTAAATATTACAACTTTTCTCACAACTAATAGTAACCAATTGTGGTGAGCTCCCGTTTCAAGAACATTCATATAAGAGAGGGGTCAAGTTGGATGGTCGCTGAGGCGATTTTTGTTTTAGTTCTATTTTAAAAACGGGAACACTTACAAACGTGAAAATTGGTATGTTTATAGTGCATAAGCTATAAAATAACAACAAATAATAAAATTTGGTCAAGCGCGTGTCGGACTCAAAAAATGTAGCACATTAACTTACTGAAATTTTAACTAATACAATTATGATTATGTGGTGGTACGGAACGCTTAGTGCGCGAGTCCGACTCGCACTTCGCCGGTTTTTTTTTGACATCCGAGCAGTGCGACACATTTTGAAAGACAAGGATGGCTACATGCATTAGTGTATTAAGCTATCTCTATCTAAAATATCAAAAACGTAATTTGTGGATTTGCTAAACATTTTCCTCCTATGATATTTCTTCGCGCTTGGAGGTGATAGATTAGATGACATAATTCCTCAAATAAAGTGACATTTATCCGAGACATATTTTCTCTCGGGCAGCGTGCTAAGCCGGCAGGTCTAACCTTGGTCTATCTCATTTCGCTAGCACGGTAATATATTAGCACTACATTTATTTTCGGTCTATGCCCGTGCTAAGAGAAATGTTCGGAAATTTCACAACATCAGGCAGCACCACACTAGCCTAGTTGGTAAAGCGTCTCCGATACTGACGGAGAAGACACAGGTTCGAATCCTGCCAGAAGTTGTGAAATTTTGCGATTTTCTACTTTGTAAGTTTCTTCCTTGAATTTCTCCACCAATATCGGACCTGCCCCGCCCGCATCTGGCAGACTCCAGGATGAAAAGATAACAAATCTCTTTGTGGGCTTGTTTCCTGAATTACCAGATTGTGTATGAGAGAGATAAAAACCTGCTGATCCTCTATCCTATACAGCGTGTAACGGAAAGTTGAGATAATACTAACGGATGTGAATCTGCCCATAAAACTGAACAACTTTTCCCTAGGAACGTCACGGTTGTTCGTCCATGGTCAAGGGTACACTTTAGGTTAGTTAGCCAAGATTTGGTTAGGTCAAGTTGTGGTAAAAATGAATTACGCGCTGTTTTATAAAATGCCTAGGCATATTGTAAAATTAAAAATTCCACAATTTCTTGGCCTAGGCCTTGGAAAGTGACGAATTTCACAACTTGCCGGCGACACTTAAAATGTTTCTTAGTGTGTATGCTACGATCATTTAATATTGTTGATAGATAAATTCTTTATTGTCACACCAAAACAAAACAATACCACAGGAGACTCTTAGAACTAGGGTGGACAAAGGCAAAGGCAGTCTTATCGCTTAAAGCTATCTCTGTTGATGTTACCAAGTTGAGTTTTCGTGCCGTATGTCAATACAAAACTACAATTTCTCGCCATGTCACAGACGATAAAATATTATCTCTTCGACCTTATTCTCCCTCCTTCGTTAGAGAAATTGTTCTTCTCATTTGAGGAAGCTTATTGCGCGAAAACTTCTTGTCAAATGAACAAGCGGTGCTTCGTGATATGTAGGAGTTAGGGGAGTTGGGTCAGTAAGTTATTTGTATCGACTCTTTTTGTGATGGTGTAAAAAATATTACTCGCTAAACACAAAACTTATCGAAAACCCGTTAAGATCGATTGAAGTAAAGGGACCTTAGTTTATTTATTAAGAACCTATCAATTCTGGAAAATATAGTTTACTGTAGTTACAGTTACAGATACAAAAAGTGCGAAAAACGGCCACTTTTAGCAGTTTTTGTATCTTTAACTATATTGAACTTTTTTTAGGGTTCCGTACCTCAAAAGAAAAAAACGGAACCCTTATAGGATCACTTTGTTGTCCGTCTGTCTGTCTGTCTGTCTGTCTGTCAAGACCCTTTATCTCACGAACGGGTTAAGGTATCAGGTTGAAATTAATACCATATGTTAGGGTCCATGAACCACACAAGATCTGAAAATTTAAATTTTTTACTACGACGCAATCAAAAAATATGACATTTTATGTCCTCATCTCCATACATTTATTCAAAAATGCAAAACCTACAGGGTACTTCCCGTTGACCTAAAATTATGAAATTTGGCAAGAAGCTAGGTCTCACAGTACAAATAATGGGAAAAGTCTGAAATCATTAAATATTACAACTTTTCTCACAACTAATGGTAACCAATTGTGGTGAGCTCCCGTTTCAAGAACATTCATAAAAGAGAGGGGTCAAGTTGGATGGTTGCTGAGACGATTTTTGTTTTAGTTCTATTTAAAAACGGGAACACTTACAAACTTGAAAATTGGTATGTTTATAGGGCATAGGCTATAAAATAACAACAAATAGTAAAATTTTGTCAATCGCGTGTTGGACTCAAAAAAATTAACACATTAACTTACTGAAATATCAACTAATACAATTATGATTATGTGTTGGTACTGAACCCTCGGTGCGCGAGTCCGACTCGCACTTGGCCGGTTTTTTTTCTTTAGTGGACGGTGGGTAGCCCCTTAATATGTGTAATGTAAAGTTAACACAAATCAAAGACTTTACCTTATGTCATGGCTATTAGTATCATGTAGTTATTTTGCAAAAGTATTGTTTATTTTAGATGTAAAATGCGATTAAAAGTAAAAAAAACCGGCCAAGTGCGAGTCGGACTCGCGCACTGAGGGTTCCGTACCACCACATGAACATAAATGTATTAGTTGAAATTTCAGTAAGTTAATGTGCTAGATTTTTTGAGACCGACACGTGCTTGACAAAATTTTATTATTTGTTGTTATTTTATAGCCTATGCCCTATAAACATACCAATTTTCAAGTTTGTAAGTGTTCCCGTTTTTAAATAGAACTAAAACAAAAATCGCCTCAGCAACCATCCAACTTGACCCCTCTCTTATATGAATGTTCTTGAAACGGGAGCTCACCACAATTGGTTACCATTATTTGTGAGAAAAGTTGTAATATTTATTGATTTCAGACTTTTACCTTTATTTGTACTGTGAGACCTACCTTCTTGCCAAATTTCATAATTTTAGGTCAACGGGAAGTACCCTGTAGGTTTTGCATTTTTGAATAAATGTATGGAGATGAGGACATAAAATGCCATATCTTTTGATTGCGTCGTTGTAAAAAATTAAAATTTTCAGATCTTGTGTGGTTCATGGATCCTAATATATGGTATTAATTTCAACCTGATACCTTTATCCGTTCGTGAGATAAAGGGTCTTGACAGACAGACAGACAGACAGACAGACATACAGACAGACGGACAACAAAGTGATCCTATAAGGGTTCCGTTTTTTTCTTTTGAGGTACGGAACCCTAAAAATCGGTCAAGTGCGCGTAAAGCAGGTTTTGATTAAGTATTTCATAACGTTCATAGCATAAATTCTTTACCTCCTAATGCTCAGCGAGATCCTAGCGCCTGATTGCTATTGCTATTATAATTATTTTTCAAGTGTTTTTTATAAAACAGCTCTATTTGCACTGTATTAAGGTCCATAATCAAGCTTATTAAACACGGGTGCTATTTCTACTATATTACCGCACTAGTGTTTTATTTTAAATTTTATTTATTTCGGCAAGGAGCAAGTAGTTTATTGCTAATAGTTTTTTCAAGTAGTTGTTTAAATTTATAATATTTTCATGAATATAATAAACTTTGTTCTATAATATAATCAACTAACATTCATATCAGTCTTGCTTAAAATTTGGCACTGTATTGTTTCAACTCATTACATAAAAAAAATCATCTCGCCACCTTATTGATTCGACCCTGGCTCTATCTGCAAACTAATATTATATGATTACGGACTCCCGGAAAACTTGAACTATCTGTAATAAATACTAAGTGTGTTTTCACCTTTAAGAAACATAAACAGCTAAGTTCGAGTCGGACTCGTGAGCTGAGGGTTCCGTACCACCTTACAATATGACATGAGTCTGACTTGCACTTGACCAGTTGTAATTACTTTTTGATAGCTTTTGCGCTAAAATCGTACCAAGTTTCAAGCTAGTATGTGTTGTCCGTTGTACATAAGGCCTGAAAAAAAAAAAATGGCCAAGAACCGCCCATCTTCAAAATTCCCCATCTATTTTTTCAATAATAATTTTAGGATATCCGCCATAATAAGACATATTCTGTGCTTCGGAAGGCATGTCAAGCCGTTGATCCTGGCTTCTGTCAATAGCACAGAGGTTATATGTCGGCTTGCTCGTCAAATCCCTTAGGAAAGGTCATCATCATATCAGCCGAAAGATATAACAAAGCGCTTGGCGTTTCGTTTTGCTTTGTTCAAAATTCATACAGCCAGTGTCGGTTTACAATCAGGTGTTTAGAATTCAAAATTATTCTGCGCGTTCGCAATGTTTTGACGTTTTTCATGACTTCATATCGATCGATCGTTCATAGATCGGTAAATCTATTTTTTTTATTTGTAATATCGAATTAAAAACGTTTGTAGGCACCAGTAATTGGTAAGTGCTTATTTATCACTTCGTTTATCTTTAGGAAAATTATCAAAATTGTCTGTAATCTCTAAAGTCTTGTAAGTGATTTCAGGTGTCTACACTATAAATACCTTGTAAATATCAAATAAAAAAACTGTAAGTACAATCATCTCCTGGTCCATCTACACCTCTGTTATTCACAACTGCAACTTCAGAGCCTCAAAGAACCCACGAACATCCCCTGGCGTGACTTTCCACCGTTCTGTCACAAAGACGTCCACTGTTGGACATCGGCCTCTCCTAAAGATCTCTATGACGACCGGTCCTGTGCTGCTCGCATCCAGCGGCTTCCCGCGACCTTGACCAGATCGTCGGTACACCTTGTGGGGGGCCTGCCAAACAGCCAACCTGCCAAATTAGGAAAGGTAGCTGACTCGGACCAAACTCCTTAAATTGGGCTAGGGCTAGGACAGTTATGAAACACTTTTAAAATTGACGATATCGATAACAAATGTACGCTACTTTAATGAGCAGTTTTTTTTTATGTTGGAAGAATCTATGATTGGAGGACAAATTCATCTCAAACTAGGCAAAGCCTACCAGAGACTAAATCCTTCACTGTTAAACGAGCAATATTTGTATACATATTTGTATAAATATTTGTAATCGGTTTCTCGAAAACAGCTCTAGAGATTTCGATGAAATTTAGTATACAGGGGTTTTTGGGGGCAAAAAATCGATCTAGCTAGGTCTCATGTCTGGGAAAAATCATTTTCACCGTCTTTTTAGGGTTCCGTACCTCAAAAGAAAAAAACGGAACCCTTATAGGATCACTTTGTTGTCCGTCTGTCTGTCTGTCTGTCTGTCTGTCTGTCTGTCTGTCTGTCTGTCTGTCTGTCTGTCTGTCTGTCTGTCTGTCTGTCTGTCAAGACCCTTTATCTCACGAACGGGTAAAGGTATCAGGTTGAAATTAATACCATATATTAGGATCCATGGACCACACAAGGTCTGAAAATTTCAATTTTTTACAACGACGCAATAAAAAGATATGGCATTTTATGTTCTCATCTCCATACATTTATTCAAAAATGCAAAACCTACAGGGTAGTTCCCGTTGACCTAAAATTATGAAATTTGGCAAGAAGCTAGGTCTTACAGTACAAATAATGGGAAAAGTCTGAAATCATTAAATATTACAACTTTTCTAACAACTAATGGTAACCAATTGTGGTGAGCTCCCGTTTCAAGAACATTCATATAAGAGAGGGGTCAAGTTGGATGGTCACTGAGTTTTTAAAGTCAAAGAGCAAAAGCTTTTAGTATATAATAATTATGGTAGGTAGTACTGGGTAGTATGGGTCATACTGTGCCTGGACGGTGGTGGTATTGCTTATTAAATTTTTAAAAATTTTTGCTTTTTTACTTTTGAAATGTTTTTGATATTTTTAGACGCTTACCTTACAGGTTTCGCCGTCAATATTTAAATAAAATAAAGATAAGAAAATAGTTAGTTTATAATATAATTATACTTACTAAACAAAGTTTATTTAATACGTGACAAAGTGTGGAACCATAATCTGATATCAGCGCCATCTTTAGGTACACGGTACAGACTTTTTAACCTAACTTCCTCTGAGACATCCAAAGCTCAAGATAATACCAATTATGGCCGCTAGGATTGCAACTAGGACGACACAGGTAAAAAATAATTAGAACCGTTTGATTGTATGCTATAGGTACTCAAAAAAATTTTCCTGCTTATAATAAATAAATTATATCACGGATTGCTTTGAAAATTAGAAATATGCAACATAAGCGTAAATTGGGTTAGGATGGAGGTAGGATACGCCATCTATACCGTTTAATATAGCTGGTAGGTAGGTATACTGCGTGCAAAATAACTTTGTCTGTGACCGTTAATGCGCAGAAGTCAAAAAATTAGTCGCGGGGGTGAGCACGGCTCCCCCCAGGGGGCGAGCGAATCGCTCATTGGCTCTCCGCCTGTCACCCATGCGCGGAAAATAAAGACTTGTTCTGAACGCGCTGTACCTATTCCAACCTATAGCGTGAGCTGAGGTTGGTCTTAGGTACACTTAACAGCACATCAGGAGAAACACTTTTGCACCTTATGGCATGGTAATAGAGTTGAAAAAGTTTCTACCGACGTGCGGTTGACCGTACGTACACACGGCCGCACATCGGTAGAAACACTTTTGGACCTTATGGCGTGGTAATAGAGTTGAAAAAGTTTCTACCGACAAGCGGTTGACCGTACGTTGACCGACCGTACGTAGCCATGATCACACCTAGCTGTATTCAAAGACTAATTCAGCGTACATTGCTCGTTGAAGTAAGGATATTGCAATTAATATAACCAAGCCTCCCAGCAATGTATGCCGAATTAAGTCTTGGAATTTAGGTAGGTGTGATCGTGGCTTAATAAACTGTCAAGCTTGATGTGCTAAGCAGGTAATTTAGTTTTATACTATGGTTTTATTGTACACCTTTTGAGATGTACCTACGTCAGCAATCAACTGTAACAAAACGTAAGATGAACATGTTATCTTCAATTATAGGTATAGGTTTTATGAATGAAAAACCTACAGGGTACTTCCCGGTGACCTAAAAATATGAAATTTGGCAAGAAGCTAGGTCTCACGGTACAAATAATGGGAAAAGTCTGAAATCATTAAATATTACAACTTTTCTCACAACTAATGGTAACCAATTGTGGTGAGCTCCCGTTTCAAGAACATTCATATAAGAGAGGGGTCAAGTTGGATGGTTGCTGAGGCGATTTTTGTTTTAGTTCTATTTAAAAACGGGAACACTTACAAAATAATAAAAATAAGATCGGATAAAGTAGGCATTAAGAACTCTATCCCGCAAGGTAGTGTTTTAGGCTGTATTTTATTTTTAATCTATGTAAATGATTTACCGAAAATCTATAACGAACACTGTACCTTATTTGCAGATGACATGACCATTATAGTTTCATGTCTAAATGAGGAAGATCTAATTAAGAAATGTAATGAACTGTTTGACAAGACTATGAATTGGCTAACAGCACATAACCTCGAATTAAATTTTAAGAAAACAACGTTGATACAATTTCGTCCCCACCAGAAAAAATCCTTAAAAGTACAATATCAGTATAACAATACGAAAGTAAAAATTGAAAGTCCAGCAACCTTACTCGGAATTAATTTAGATTCATCACTTTCTTGGAAACCGCATGTACAGAATTTGATAAATAAACTGTCCTCTTATGTATATGCACTATATAACTTAAAAAAAGTAACTGACTTTGAAACTGCCTTAAAAGCTTACTATGCATTTATCTACTCAAGACTTTCGTACGGTATAGTCTTGTGGGGAAACTGCGTTGATATCGATGATCTATTCAAAATACAAAAAAGATGCATAAGAATTCTAATTAACAAAGATTCTCAAACCTCTTGTAAGCCTTACTTCATCAAATTTAAAATCTTGACATTAACTTCAATATATATACTAGAATGCTGCAAATTCGCAAGGAAATACAATCATCTATACTCTCCCGTAAAAGTAGTAAAACGAAATAATAGAGGTCTACACATGTTACAACGTCCATTCACTAACCTTGCTTTATGTAATTCGGGTCCCCACTGCATGGTAATTCGAATATATAACGCAATTCCTGAAGATATTAGAGCACTAGAGGCACAAAAACCTTTTGAAAGCAGGCTTAAAAGTTACCTCCAAGAGAAAGCTTTCTACTCTATCAAAGAATTTCTGTTAGATAATAATATTGAATTCTATAAGTAATACTTTAATTAATTAATGTTGAGTTATTATGTTTAATTGTATAGTTTTATTAATTTTGTTTCGGATATATTTAATTTATTAATTTTAAATTGTTAAAACGCCCTCTGTATACTTGTATTTGCAGTGCCCTTACGGGGTGCTACATGCTGTTCTGTGTTAGAATATAGTCCACCTGTATGTATATTACCGTGTAGCTGGCAAATAAAGAATTGAATTGAACTTGAAAATTGGTATGTTTATAGGGCATAGGCTATAAAATAATAACAAATAATAAAATTTGGTCAAGCGCGTGTCGGACTCAAAAAATCTAGCACATTAACTTACTGAAATTTCAACTAATACAATTATGTTTATGTGGTGGTACGGAACCCTCAGTGCGCGAGTCCGACTCGCACTTGGCCGGTTTTTTTTTAATATTTCTTAGCGCGTTTTAGTGCGTTCAAAAAACTTACAGCGCCATCTATTGTTGAGTAGCATAGCTTGCTCACCCGATGATATTTTAATAATACAGAGCATAGCTCGGTCGCCCAGGTACTTTCGGTTTCTCGAAAACGGCTCTAACGATTTTGATGAAATTTACCATACGGAGGTTTTTGGGGGCGAAAAATACATTTAGCTAGGTCTCATGTCTGGGAAAATTCGTTTTCTCCGTGTTTTTAAGCATTCGCGTTTTAGACAAAACTTACAGCGTCATCTGTTGGCGAGTAGCAAAGCTTGCTCACCCGATGATATTTTCAGGTTGAGGCAGCTATTATAGAGCGAAGCTTGGTCGACCAGGTATTAGACACTTAAATAACACCTAGACACAGAACAAACACTCGTGTTCATCACACAAATGTTTGCCCTGGGCGGGGATCGAACCCGTGGCCCATGGCGTAGAAGACAGGATCACTACCAACCACGCCAACCAACGGTCCAGCAAAAACCCATGCAGTAAATCGATAACCAATATACGGTACATTTATCAAGCAGTTGAATAATTGTCTTGTGTGGGGTCATATGGTTGAAATGTTTAGAGACAATGAAATTCACAGTACAGTCAAGAACTCACTAAGCCTTACACATTGGATTTTGTACCGTTCTTATTTCAGCCAAATAAGACACCAAGCCAGATCTAGCCCACCATATTTTGACTTGTTTAAGACGCATTATAAAAAACATTACAAACGGAATTCTAACTGGAATTCTATTTTGTTCTCGAGAATTTTTTAAATATAAATATACAAAAAAAAATTATGGATAAATGACTGCGTTAGATTTTTAGAGTAGCAATTCACACATTTTTTTATTGTTTTTGTACCTTTGTTTCTTTGGGAAAGTTGTTCAGTTTCATGGGCTAGTTCATGTCTTAAAATATTTTACACTACTTTTGTAAAACCCTATACAGGGGACAGGTTTCCAAAAACTAAGCTAACTAATGTAACTGAACAACTTTCAGTAAATAAAACTTTCAGGATGTGGAAAAAAACGGTTGTCTGTAAAGTCGGTTTACTGACGATAGTTGAACGTGACAACGTCATAACATTTTTTTTTGTACCCGTACCCGTGCCCGTACCCGTACCTGTATCCGTACCCGTACCCGTACCCGTACCCGTACCCGTACCCGTACCCGTACCCGTACCCGTACCCGTACCCGTACCCGTACCCGAACCCGTACCCGTACCCTTGTGCCTCTTTGTCGCTCGTTCCGCGCTCTCGCTTGCACTTCATGCCTTAAATGGAACGCCTCAGAGCGAGGTAACGCCGCATTTTTTCGTGCGTGCAGCCGGCTCCATCGAATTATAAGACGTTGTCACGTCAAAAATCGGATTCTTCAAACTGTCCAATCAAGTTCGCAATTTTGTTTAATAAAAGAGAGACCGATTTTGTATTCATTTCCTGAAAATATATAAACTGAAAGATCTTCAGTTACGTTGAATGATCATGACCTTTAAGTTTTTGGAAACCAGCCCCTTAGGGTGAATTTCCACCAGTGCTGTGCTATGATCTGTGAAAACCAATAGAATTACAACCACCTGATAGTAAGTGGTCACCACCGCCCATAGCACCCACTACCTTATTAGTAGCATAATTGACACTAACAAGACGGACTTTGCACAAAAGCCCTACCACCTCCAGAGCCAATACACTACGTGTGACTTATATATTGTCGAAGGTGCGAAATAAAATACCTCTCAAACCTCGTTATTTCAGATTCCTAGTCTAATAATTATTTTTTTTAATATGGGAGTTTATGTCGTTGTCAAGCTTGACCTGTTCTTGACTGTACATCTTAACCCGATACTAAATCCCAACTTGTGTGACAGTGCGTGCGGTAAATCATGGTTTGGCTGCCACTTCAAATTGTTTTCCCCTGTTATGTCTCCCCCTTATCTTGTTTCGTACAATAACAACTTTTAGATATTTTCCTTCGATAAATCTGTTATTTGGAACGGTTTTCTTTTTTCTTAGAAGTAAGATTTAATACCTGCCTGTTGTTATAAGAATTATTTCTGGTAAATATTCTGTGTATTTTTTTCAGGAGGCTTAAACGTAAAAAAAAGATGAAAAATATTCTTTAAAGAACACAATTATGAGGGCCAAAATTTCATATCAAGTCAAGTGAGAGTCGGACTCGCGCGCCGAGGGTTCCGATATACTTTTTGTATTTTTTGAAGCATTAAAGTCCATTTTTAGCACTGAAAAATGGAAAAGCTGCCGGCATAGATGATATCACAGTTGAACAACTAAAGCATTTGGGTCCTGTGGCAGTTTCCTGGCTTTTGCAGATGTTTAACACCTGTATTGAAACTGCTAAAATTCCCAAAAAGTGGAGGAAATCCAAAGTAGTAGCACTGCTTAAGCCAGGAAAGTCCACAGATGACCCAAAGAGCTACCGCCCTATATCATTGTTATGCCATACATATAAGTTACTAGAACGACTGTTGCTGAACCGCTTAACAATAGAAATTGACCCACACCTCAATCCAGACCAGGCGGGCTTCCGCCCTGGGAAATCATGCTCCAGTCAGGTCCTCAGTCTGACCCAGCACATAGAAGATGGTTTCGAACGAGGTTTAATAACTGGTGCGGTCTTCGTCGATCTTACTGCAGCATACGACACAATTAACATTAAAAAAATACTGGCGAAAGTGGCAGAACGTACAAAAGACCACCAATTTACCAAGTTTCTGGCCGAAATGCTACGCAATCGTCGCTTCCAGGTCCTTCTTAATAATGAAAAGAGCAGATGGCGTAATCAAAAAAATGGCTTGCCCCAAGGAAGTGTGCTGGCACCTATTTTATTTAACATTTATACAGACGACCAACCTGCCCATCAAAACACTTCGAGGTACCTGTATGCTGATGATCTTGCTCTTACTTGCCAAGCTATAGCTTTTTCTTAAGTGGAACACCATCTTTCTGCTGCTCTTGATCAGCTCCATACATATTATGAGTCCAATTCTTTGCGACCTAACCCAAGCAAGACCGAGTCCTGTGCATTCCACCTCCGAAACCGAGACAGTGGTAAAAAACTGTGTATTACTTGGCGTGGGGTAGAAATTGCCCATAACCACAATCCCAAATACCTGGGTGTTACTCTGGACAGGTCTTTAACATTCAAAGCTAACTGTCAAAATTTGAAAAGCAAAGTTAGCGCCCGAAATAATATCATCCGCCGTCTTACAACCACCCGTTGGGGAGCAGTGCCTCATGTCCTCCGTACTAGTAGCCTAGCGCTATGCTACCCAGCAGGTGAGCACGCATGCGCCGTGTGGGGGCGATCGGCTCATTCGAGGGATGTGGACACTGCTCTCAACGAAACCTGCCGAGTAGTTACGGGCACCCTGAAGCCAACACCGCTGGGCCACTTATACTCCTTTGCTGGAATAGCTCCTCCGGACGTCAGGCGTCGGGTAGCCTGTGCTATTGAGAAGCAAAAACAGGAACTAGACAGCAGACACCTACTTTACGGCCATAACCCACCACCCTCACGCCTTAAGAGCCGTCACAGTTTTATCAAAGACACCATGCCGCTCGATTTAGATCCATCCAAGGCTAGGGTAGAACTGTGGTCAAAAAGGTACCCTCCTGACAACATTCATATCCCAACTGCCGAAAAGCTGCCACCAGGTCACTAAACAGACTGCGGTCGGGCGTTGGCAGGTGCGGGGAACTCATGAAGAGGTGGGGCTTCTCTGATAACGACAAGTGTGAATGCGGTATTTTGCAAACCATGACACACTTGCTGTCGTGCCCTACTTCTCCAGTTTCCTGCACTCGGAGGGACCTTTTTGAAGGCAACCAAAAGGCTATTGATGTGGCTACTTTTTGGGCTAAGCGTTTATAGTCAGTTTTGCCATTGACTCGAAAAGAAGAAGAAGAAGAAGGACCACAAAACTAAATTTGTTTGGAAAGGTTATTTGCAGATTAAAAAAACTGTGCAACTTAGAAAGATCGTTTTATTTTTGCTTTAATGTTTACATAAACTTCTGTCAACTGTAATTAATTCAGATTTTTCCTTTCTCAAACTTCGGAGATAAGGGGGGGAAATGGTATTTTTCACTTCTCATGCTCTGAAAGTGCTTGTTTGTGCAGGATATAAGCTGCACAAATTGAATTCTGTGCACTAGGGAAAAAAAGTAATCGCGGTGGTGTACGCCCTGAGCGCGGGCCTGCTGCACCCCCCCATGAGTTGACATATTCTTCACTAAAGCAGAACAACTCATTCTTCAGTCACATTTAGAGAGTACTTTTACGTTTCATTTCCTCGCAATCAAAGTGAAAAGCAGATTTTATAACTCGTCCACAAAACCATTTTATCCTCGACATTACTATCAGCCCTAAAAGCTGCGGGCTGCTAAAAGTCTCGGAAGCATGGTTCGTTTTGTGCACTTGTTGTAAAATCTACTATTTTTTGACATTTTTCATCATAACTTGAAAACTATGAAACTTAGAAAAATACAAAAAGATATTTTAGAATGTACAAGTAAAGCCCTTTCATATGACTCCCCATTCGACCTAGTACCGACAATTTGAAATTTGGCCACCCCTATTTTGGCCCCCTTTACATTAATAATCATATTTTTTTCAAAATTCTTTCATATGCATTTAAGTTGGGCAATTATATTCTAAAATTATTCCAAATTTCAGGTCGATAGCATGAGTAGTTGCTGAGATACAGACGGACAGACAGATAGACAAAGTCGCACCATAAGTGTTCCTGTTTTTTCCACTTTGGTATCCGAACCCTAAAAAATATAAAATTATGGCAAACAATGAATTGATCAGAGCAAAAAAACGACCGGATGTCATTTCGTGGATAAGTATTTATTTTCTGAAACTATTTAATGTGTTCAAAGATGTACTCGGTATTTTTATGGTTCCGTACCTCAAAATAAAAAAACGAAACCCTTATAGGTTCACTTTGTTGTCCGTCTGTCTGTCTGTCTGTCAAGACCCTTTTTCTCAAGAACAAGAAGAGGTATCAGGTTGAAATTGATAACAAATATTAAGGTCCATAAACCACACAAGATCTGAATATTTCATTTTTTTACAACGAAGCAATCAAAAGATACGGATTTTTATGTCCTCATCTCCATACAATTATGCAAAAAAGCAAAACCTACAGGGTAATTCCCGTTGACCTAAAATTATGAAATTTGGCAAGAAGCTAGGTCTCACAGTACAAATAAAGGGAAAAGTCTAAAATCATTAAATATTTCAACTTTTTCACAACTAATTATGGTACCAATTAAGGTAAGCTCCCATTTCAAGAACTTTTCTATAAAAGACGGGTCAAGTTGGATGGTCGCGGCAATTTAAAATCAAAGAGCATAAGCTTTTAGCATATCATACGGTAGATAGGTACGGAACCCTTAGGGCGCGAGTTCGACTCGCACTTGGCCGGTATTTTTTATGTTACAAGTGAGCAAACGAGCAGGAGGGTCACCTGATGATAAGTGGTCACCACCGCCCATAGCACACCCTGTCTTATTAGTGACATACTTTGACGTTGCCAAACTTGAGAACTAAGATTTTATGTCCCATGTGCCAGTAATTTCACTGGATCCCATATCCTTCAAACCGAAACACAGCAGTGCAAACACTACTGCTTCACGGTAGAAATAGGCAAGGGGGTGGTACTTTCCCAGACGGACTATGCACAAAAGCCCTACCACCTCCACCGAACTGGATGTCTCAAAAGTGTTCACCGGCGCACCGCGCTGCTCGAAAAAAATCCGCGTGTTATAGGCCCGACGTAGTAGGAGCAACTTCCCATTGATTTAAAAAATGAATCTTGTGACGAAACTTTCAGGAGTCGACTGAAGAACTTTTTGTTGGATAAGGCATTATACTCTATGACGGAGTATTTCGAGTATTTTACTATTGTACGCTGATTATTATCAAATTTTATTTTATGTGACATTTGTATTTTATTACGTTTATTTTCTTTTTGTTAATTCAAATAATTTTATTGATTTTTTACATACTTATTGACATGAAATGTAATTGTATGAAGTTACAATATGTGATTAAATAAACTGAACTAAACTACAAAAAATGCATTTAGCAATCCTTTTTCATTTATTCTTTTCTGCACACTTGAACGATCGTCTTAAAGTTGAAATATTTTAACGTAGTGTCACCTTTAATATTCTAAATAGATAACGAGGAAGAAAATTTTTCGCATTTTCAACTCGGCTCGCGTAAAATTTGTCTTAATCTTTATCCATTTAAAATCTAATTACGAAGTTCCTTATAATCTAGTCAAAACGAAATTTAACTTAAAGAATTTATAGGAGGAAAATTTTGGATCAAGCTTCAAGTGGCATCACTGACGTGTGTAGAATATTTCCGTATACAAGAGTGAGAATCTCCACCTAATCAATTCAGCAAATTGGCTCTCTTTGATAGCTATAGGGATAAATTAATTAATTAATTAAAATTAATTGAACAGTGAACTCTGGTTCCGAGTTGTAAACTCAAACAGACTGACTAAAAGCCTGAAGGAAAATTTGGGATGTCTCTTAGATAATATTCAACCATATAATCCAATCAAAGATATTCTGTGTAATTCAGAACTACGAAATGGCATTGGCGTCTTCTAATTTCAGATCTTTTACTTACAGATAGTAAAAAGAGATAAAAGCAATAAAAAATTACAATCTAGTTTGCGTTTTCTTCTACGGAAATAGTGAATTTAATGTGCTATGGGCGGTGGAGACCACTTACCATCAGGTGGCCCACCTGCTCGTTTGCTCACTTGTCACTTTAAAAAAAAGAAAAACATAATTTTAGCATGTTTATCAGACCGTAAAAATGAACAACTTTTCCCAAAAAACGTTGGTCGAATGACCTCCCATAGAAAATGCGCTATCAGCTGATGCAGTTTTTATGGGTGGTCAAAAACTTATTTTCTTATTTCGACTATGATCTTGGGGAAAGTTGTTCGTTTCGTGGTCTGTTTAACATATTAATAATTATATTCATCATTTCATTGGGACCTTATATATAATGTGAATTTAAGGATTAAGTGATTCGGAGGACCACAAATTTATGTCGTTTTTCGACCCATGTTCCTTTGAGAAAGTTGCTCAGTTTCGTGTTCTGAGTTGCATATAAAAATTTGGCCAGAGGTCCAAAAATAACCCTTAAAAAACCCTGCGGCCACTGTAAAACATACATGGGCCGCATAAAGACTGATTGGCAGAATCACCACATTTTCAAGTAAAAAGTTTCTCGATAAGTCACTCGTATGCATCCTGAAAGGTGGGCCAAGTTGACCACAGACTGGATCCCGGAGGATGAGCAACGTCGCCAAGGCCGGCCCAGAAGGCGATGGAAGGTACCACAGAAAAATAAAGGTACTTAGAAGGAGGATTAAAGAAATAATTCGTCACTAGGTGGTGTAGGCGTTTTTTTATGGATTTGACAGGTTATTTTGAATATTTTCTATGGATCATCGATGATGGGGTTGTGACGTGACATGTTGGCAGATGTCATCCCCTACTAAAATTAATTAGCAAGGTATCTATTCCGAGCGAAGCAACGAGGTCCGAAATCTTTGGCGGGTACCATCACAGGACCGTGACAGATGGAGAAAAGAGGGGGAGGCCTTTGGCCAGTAGTGGGCAACGGCCAAAAAGTTTCTGATTTGAATGAAGGTTCACTCATAGGGTCATTGCCGCCGCCTAGCAAAATCTTGAAGCAAGTATGGGCTGTGGGCCATTACTGTCAGGTGCAAGCTTTAGCTGCTGTTTTCAATTACCGTGATACATTGCTACCATTTGCAGTTAACACGAAAAAATATTAGTTCAGATAGCGAAGATAACAAGCAAGTAGATTTATAATGGCGAAGTTTATCTACAAAGCGAACTTGAATCATTATGGCTATCACAGAAATAATCACCCGTACTTAGTTGATATTCCACACATTCGCACAAAGCGCTTTGAAACATCTTTTATAATGCACACGGCTAAAGAGTGGAATTCTCCGCCTGCGTTTGTATTCCCGAGTTCATATAACCCGGATCTATTCAAGTCGCAAGTTGATAGGCTTCTTCTGGGCAAGCTCGTTTCATCGGCGACCTATCCATCTGTCGCCTCTTTCGACACCCACGGGTAGAGATAGGTTGGTCGTATTCTTTGCCGGTACGAGTACCACACTTACCTAACGTTTAATGTAATGAATTTAACGTGCGTTGCCCACCTTGAGAACTATTAGTATGTCTCATGTGTCCGTAATTTCCATTACGATGTTGTGTTCATAACAAAATTGGGTTAGGGAGTTCATAGACAACACTGAAAATAATTCTAATCGATCTTCAAATCTGTTTCCGATCCTCGTTTGCATAATTTACGAAAGTTTTTGGTATAGAGAGATATTCTTAGGAAGCAACTAATTTATTCGTACTACAGGAGTTGACGTCGAGTCAGAATATTTCGGCTATAATGGAGTTGTAATCTTCAATTACTAATGGCAGGTATAAAAATGGGATGCATTTGATAAACACATTTGACATTTGTAGTTGCGATGTGGATCACATTTTCATCATCATGACATCCTATGAAACGTGTACACGACAGGTTTTGCTGAAACAATGTAGTGGGGAAGTACCATAGTCACTACGCTTGTTAGCGTTAAGGCTGACACCATGGACAGCGTCCGTTATAAATTTTACGGAAGGGATTAATTTGTTGACTAAATTGCCGTTAGTGTATGTTCGGACACTCCATAGCCTTAACAGTCCGTTAAAATCAATTAATTTAATAAACAAAGTATGGTGAAACCCGGTCCTAAGTCCATCCCTTAGTAACACTTTAAGATTGGCAATTTTTCATCATGACGTCACGGGCAGGTTATGACGTCATGAACTCGTTATTAAGTTGTGACATAACTTTATGACTCCCCGCAGCAGCTTGCGTGGTTTATGAGATAACGCGACGTAAAAATTTGTAGGTAGGGACATTACTTAGCTTATTATTCTGTACTAGCTATGCTCACGATGTAATGTGTTCGTGTAGAGCTTATTACAGAAAATATAAACAGGTACACCGAACCGAACAAGGTTTTTGATAATGATGGAACATTAACTTGCTGAAGTTACACGTATTTTCATATTAATGCAAACAACATTGTTTGTTGCTCATAAAACTGAACAACTTTACTTAAGGCTGTACCTTCCCTAAAATTAGCAGCTACACGCTCGTCAATGTTAACTTCAACCTCATTTACACGTCAATGACGTTCATGCAACGTGGCTGTTACGATGGTTACGACCAACGGTGACCCCGAAATTCACAAGAATTAGAGATAAGTATTTTTTTCTGTTATTTCTAAAATTTGGAAAATCTAAACCAACACAACATTAAATATTGTTTTGTCTAAAATATTGTAAATTTACATACCGATGGCCGATGAGGCGTGAGAGTTCTAGAGTGGCGACCACGTACCGGAACACGAAGCTGCCAACGCAACGCCCCCCACAAGGTGGACCGACGATCTGGTCAAGGTCGCTGGAAGCCGCTGGATGCGAGCCAAGCAGGACCGGTCGTCATGGAGATCTTTAGGGGAAGCCTATGGCCAGCAGTGGACGTCTTTCGGCTGATATGATGATGATGATGATGACATACATTTTTGATAAAAAAAAGTAGCAGTAAAATGGTTACAAATGGGAAAAAAACCGGCCAAGTGCGAGTCGGACTCGCGCCCTAAGGGTTCCGTACCTATTTACCATATGATATACTAAAAGCTTTTGCTCTTTGACTTTAAAAACTCCGCGACCATCCAACTTGACCCCTCTTTTATAAAAAGTTCTTGAAACGGGAGCTCACCTTAATTGGTTACTATTAGTTGTGAGAAAAAATGTAATATTTAATGATTTTAGACTTTTCCCCTTAGTTGTACTGTGAGACCTAGCTTTTGCCAAATTTCATAATTTTAGGTCAACGGGAAGTATATAATGGTACATAAATGTATGGAGATGAGGACATAAAAAGCCATATCTTTTGATTGCGTCGTTGTGAAGAATTTAAATGTCCACGGACTTTAACATTAGTTGTCAATTTCAACCTGATACCTCTACCCGTTCGTGAGAAAAAGGGTCTTGACAGACAGATATACAGACGGCAACAAAGTGATCCTATAAGGGTTTCTTTTTTTTTTGAGGTACGGAACCCTAAAAATTGACAAAATAAGGGTCATTTTAGAATTTTTTTCTTCAGTTATATAAATTTAATTAAAATGCATTCACTCCTCATATCTGTTAAGATAAATGCCATATTAAATGTAAAAAGTGTTCTTTTTTTACTGTGTATGTGCTTACTCTTGACCTCGATCTAGCCCTGAGGACAGAGATGAGGTCGACGATGGAACGAGCTTGCCCAGAAGAAGCTTATTCATTCGCGATTTAAATAGATTCGGGTTGTAAGAGCTCGGGAACACAGACGCAGGCAGATAATTTCACTCTTCAGCGGTGCGCAAGCGCATTATAAAGGATGTTTCAAAGCGCTTTGTGCGGATGTGTGGAATATCAACCAAGTATGGGTGATATCCTGCGGTTACGAAGTTATTCAGTCTCAAGGTCATTCAGGAAGGATTGCCCTTAAAAGACGAGCAGAAATAAGTAGAAGAATTAATTAATTAAGAATTCGTTAAGAATTAATTAAGTCTACCCACACTAACCTTGCACCTTCGAAACAGGTATTTGTTTATGGGAAGATTGACTCGCATATCTTTTAAAGTTGTGTAATTTTATGGTCTGAGTACAAGTAACGAGCGAATTTTTTTAAAATAACGTAAAAATAAGCCTGAGAGAAATTTTTTTAATATCAATTTTGAGAGTTTCAAAAATCAAATATATAAGTTATTAAAATCTAAATAAAAATATATGAAAATTAACAATCAAACTCTTCTTTATTTTTGATGCAGTCAGCATTTTTGATGTGCAATTAAATAATCTGAGTAATGTGCTATAATTATGTTCGCTATTTCATTAGGACACTATACGACGTGTAACGGGAAGGTGTGATAATACTAAAGGGTGTGAATCTGCCCATGAAACTGAACAACTTTTCTTCAGGAACATAGGTCATGGAACAAAATCAATTTTTGACCTCCCATAGAAACTGTATCAGCTGATAGCGCATTTTATATGGGAGGTCCAATTTAGTTTTTCGTATTTCGACCTATATTCCTTGGGAAAAGTTGTTCAGTTTCGTGGGAAGATTCACATCTTTCAGTATTATCACACCTTTCCACGTTGTATAATGTTCAGCGATCGAACCATTGACGTAAGAAAAACGCTGCACTTCTAAACGCCCCCTGGCGTAGTTTCCAAAATCTTTGGATCGAACTTTTGTACTACCTACACTTATACTGTCATTTGATAATTCGAATTTCAAACGCCAGTGCCATTGTAACTAAGCGTACAGCCAAATACACAAAAACGTTTACAATTGCAATCTAACTCTATATCTAATGATACCACGGCTACTACTCTTGACTATGCATTGTTGTATTGTCGATTGTAGCTATACGCTTATTATCAATTAACTTGATTGGATTTCGCTTCCTCTTCAATCATATTCATCTAGCATTTTGAAATCAAATTTCCTGTAGGATTATGTTTATCTAAGTTTGTTGTTGTACTGTTACGCGAATTGATTAGCTTCTGATAACAATATCAACAAAATATCGTGATGTGGTTTTAGGGTAAGTACTGAAGCGGCGGAAGTACCATTTGTTAATTATTATTGGTTTACAGGGTGAACAGCGAAGCGCTCGTGATCGAATGATAACTAGTTGCTGTTTCTTTCTGTTAAGGTTGTTTGTGGTCAGCTGCCGTATACCGAAGTGAAACTACGATAATATCGCGCCGATAATTAGTCTATGGTTCGGCCTTTGACAAGGAAATTCCCATACAAAGTAAATTTCCGATCGTAATTGTTGATGTCAATTGGATTACATCGGAGCTCCGATAAAACTTCGGAATACCAACCCAGAACCCAGATGGGTGACTGCTAGTGGCATAATAACTAGAGCGTTTTCGAGTCTCGAAAGGCACGTCAAGCCGTTGGTTTCGGCTACTGTCACTGATAGTCGTTAAGTCAAGTCAGAGGCTATTTCGCGGCTTGAAAACTCTGACAGTCTTGACAGTTTTGCCCTCTGGGTTGCGGGCACGGTTGCGGGGGTAAGATGGTTCGCCCTGTGTGAAAACCCTCCCCTCGTCAAATCTTTTAGAGTAGTAAGTCTAGTCCGTAAAAACCATTTGTGAAAACAGTCTACACTAACAAGTTTTTGCCCTTTAATTTAAAAACTCGTTCAGCAATACCTGACCCCTCTTTAATATGCATGTACTTTAAACTGGAGGTCACCTTAATTGGTTGTAAGTACCTGTGAGAAAATTTGTGATATTTAATAATTTTAGACTTTTTCCTTTTTTTTTCTTTTTTTTATTGAAAATGGGCTTACTCTTGACCTCGATCTAGTCTTGAAGACAGAGATGAGGTCTACGATGGAGCCTTTGCTTGTGCTTTGAGACCTTCTTGACAAGTTTTATGCATGATTCTAGGTCAACGGGAAGAATCCTATAGATTTTGATTTGGTTCATAGACGAATGGAGGTGGGGACATAAATGTCTTATCTTTTGATTGTCTCGTCGTAGAAGCTTAAAATTTTTACATCTTTAAGATTTCATGGACTTTAATATTTGATATTAATTTCAACCCGTTCGGGAGTAAAAAGTGTTTTGCCAGACAGACAGATGAACAACAAAGTGATTCTAAAAGATTTCCGTTTTTTTTTCTTTTAAGGTACGGATCCTTAAAATAGGAACAAGGCTTGGGCATCAATGATCTCATTTGATGGCTTTTGACATCCTGTACACAAATAAGTAAACAGAACTACTTCCGCGAAGTGCCGCGAACTATGCCAAATACTCTGGTTTGAAGTAATTAATAGGACCTCCTGTTTGGTTAAGTGGCTGAATATGGCGAAGGCTTTTGGTGTAACGACCTCGAAATTGAATCTGCCCATAAAACTGAACAACTTTAGCCTTACTCTGTTTTTGCCATGCAATGGTTTTTATGGAGTCAGCTACCTAACTTCTCAGGAACCCAGAGCACAGATTAAATAATAGTCCCAGAGGGCAAACCAAATCCAATTCTAGGCTTTGCCAGGTCTAGGTGTACGAATTTTCAAGCCGCCAAATGGCCTCTGAATTAGATTAACGACTACTACCATTGACAGTAGCCGGAACCAACGACTTAACATGCCCTCCGAGCATGGAAACGCTCTGGTTCTTGTGCCACAAGCGGTCACCCAACCTGACCGGAAAGAAAGAGCAATTATCACTTGGCCACGACTATACCTATATACGAGTACTACTACTCCGACAAAATTGCGCTTTCAAGCTAAATATTTCGCAAACAGATCCCTAAATCGATAAATGATTTTTGCAAACTTAATATATTTTAAAAGGCCTATCCAACGACACCCCACACTATGGAACACACGAGAAAAAAAATCACCCCCATTTTACTTGTAGGGGAGGTACCCAAATTTTTTTTTTCAAGATTGTATTTTACCACTCCGTCGGCGTGAATAAAATGTATATCCGTACTGAATTACAACTTTCTAGTACTAAGGGTCTCTGAGCTTAGCCGCGGACCGACAGACAGACGAACATGACAAAACATAAGAATTCCTTTTTGACTACGGGACCCTAAAAAACATATTTCTCAATATACACCGTGTGACAGTACGAAAAATAAAATAAAATGAACATAAATCAAAATAGAAAAAAAAAACACGAACTGGTCAGGTTTGTGGATACGGTACGACGATTGTCTTTCGTATTTCGACCAAAAGTTGTTAAATTTAATGGGATGGGCACCATGAAGGGACCCACTTATCTAGTCCCTGGGGCAAACTTTGCTGCGCGTTTGCAGGGTCGGTCATTGAACTTAAAAGCTACTACCAAGCTACTACTAGAATATCCATTTTGTAACTCTTCTCGAAGTCCCTTTATTTTCATCACTTTATCGCATCGCCAACTTTTCCCCAGATTTTGTCGAATTTTTTCTTCGATTACTTAACCTCATAGAGACGAAATATGCGCATGTTTCACCAGAAAACGATGGATCAGAGCAAGTTGAAACAATCCAAAACAGTTAGGTTCAGTCAAAAGCTCGTCACGCTTGACACATTAGACTATAGTAGGATAACTAAGAAGGCGAACCTTGCACCTAAACCTGCTGAGATGAAACTTGGCAGGAGTCAAGTACATACCCATAGGTAACATATTAGAAGTGGTGCTCTCCAGCAGGACGCGACTGAGATGCGCAGTGGGGCATAATGTCGGAAATGTGTAGTTTTTTACTACGTTGAAAATTGTATCTGTTGAACCGACATAGGTAGCTGCTTTTACTAATTTTACAGAATATGTATTTTTAAAACAAATATATCACCTTAAAATAAAAATGTTAAAATTTAAAAAAATTAGGGGGGTCGCCATACAAGAAACGTATTTTTTTTGTTTTTGCTCTATCGGCAGAATGGTTAGTACTTCGAGTGTCAAACTTGGTATGAGTTTAGATCACTAAAATGTCAACAAAATAATATGTCCTGACTGGCTGACTAACTGACTGACAGACTGACTGACTGACGTCTATCCGTAACCGCTTTAGCTATACGTGTGAAATTTAGTATGCTAATTTATTGCATGCCGCAAACACCACCCAAGAAAGGATTTTCCAAATCTCATCCCCCAAGGGGGTGAAATAAGGGATGGAAGATTTTCAAAATTTTTTACTTAGCTTTAACTTTCATCCCTTATTTCACCCTTGGGGGATGAGTTTTGGAGAATCCTTTCTTTGGTGGTGTTTGTAGCGTGCAATAAATTAGCATACAAAATTTCACACGTACAGCTAAAGCAGCTACGGATAGACGTCAGTCTGTCAGTCACTTAGTCAGCCAGTCAGGACATATTTTTAGGTTTCCGTACCTCAAAAGAAAAAATGGAACCCTTATAGGATCACTTTGTTGTCCGTCTGTCTGTCTGACAAGAACCTTTATCTCACGAACGGGTAAAGGTATCAGGTTGAAATTGATAACATATGTTAAGGTCGATGAACCACACAAGATCTGAAAATTTAAATTTTTTACAACGACGCAATCAAAAGATATGGCTTTTTATGTCCTCATCTCCATACATTTATGCAAAAAAGCAAAACCTACAGGGTACTTCCCGTTGACCTAAAATTATGAAATTTGGCAAGAAGCAAGGTCTCACAGTACAAATAATGAGAAAAGTCTGAAATCATTAAATATTACAACTTTTCTCACAACTAATGGTAACCAATTGTGGTGAGCTCCCGTTTCAAGAACATTCATATATGAGAGGGGTCAAGTTGGATGGTCGCGGAGGCGATTTTTGTTTTTGTTCTATTTCAAAAATGTTAACACTTAAAAACTTGAACATTGGTATGATTATAGTGCATAAGCTATAAAATAACAAGAAATAATAAAATTTGGTCAAGCGCGTGTCGGACTCAAAAAATCTAGCACATTAACCTACTGAAATTTCAACTTATACAATTATGATTATGTGGTGGTACGGAACCCTCAGTGCGCGAGTCCGACTCGCACTTGGCCGGTTTTTTTAGGGTTCCGTACCTCAAAACAAAAAAACGGAACCCTTACAGGATCACTTTGTTGTCCGTCTGTCTGTCTGTCAAGACACTTTTTCTCACGGACGAGAAGAGGTATCAGGTTGAAATTGATAACGAATATTAAGGTCCATAAACCACACAAGATCTGATAATTAAAATTTTTTACAACGACGCAATCAAAAGATATGGCTTTTTATGTCGTCATCTCCATACATTTATGCAAAAAAGCAAAACCTACGGGGTACGTCCCGTTGACCTAAAATTATGAAATTTGGCAAGAAGCTAGGTCTCATAGTACAAATAAAGGCAAAAGTCTAAAATCATTAAATATTTCAATTTTTCTCACAACTAATAGTAACCAATTAAGGTGAGCTCCCGTTTTAAGAACTTTTCCATAAAAGAGGGGTCAAGTGGGATGGTCGCGGAGTTTTTAAAATCAAAGAGCAAAAGCTTTAAGAATATCATATGGTAGATAGGTACGGAGCCCTTAGGGCGCGAGTCCGACTCGCACTTGGCTGGTTTTTTTACTGAAAATTTAGTGACCAAGTTTGACACTCGAATTACCTCTGTGTACTAACCGTTCTGACCACAGAGCAGAATGATTCTGACGATAGAGCAAAAACAAAAAAATACGTTTCTTTTATTGCGACCCCCCTAATTTTTTAAAATTTTAATTTTTTTTTTTAAGGTGATATATTTGTTTAAAAACACATATTCTGTGAAATTTTCAACCAGCTACCTATGTCGGTTCAACAGATACAATTTTCAACGTAGTAAAAAACTACACATTTTCGACATTATACCCCACTGTGCATCTCAGTCGCGTCCTGCTGTGGAGCACCACTTCTAATATGTTACCTATGGGTATCTACTTGACTCCTGCCAAGTTTCATCCTAGCAGGTTTAGGTGCAAGGTACCCCATACAAGCTCAGCCTTAGTGATCCTACTACTACACTTTGCACCGTTCTTACTTTAATAGCCGTTGAAACTAAAGTAAAACAAATTTGAGCTGCGGAGCTGGGCCATATTAATTAGTTTGATTTGCTGTCAACACAAGAAGAAGAAGCTGCGAATGACAATATTTATCTGTTTTTGTTGCCTGTACCCATGATCGTAAAAGGACACTTCTGCAGCCACGCGGATTTGCGTCCAAGTGTGATACAGGTACGCATACCAGCCATACGCACTTGATTTGAACATTTCATACATGCTCCTTCTGTGTTGCGTGTGTGACGTTGAAGCATGCATAAAATGATCAAATGCAGACGGAACGTATGCGTACCAGATCCGCACGCGGACAAACATCCGCGTGACTGGAGAAGCACCCGCACAGAAATGTCGCAGGTTCACGAAAACCGCACTTCTTGGACACTGCCCGTCAAAATGTTACAGCAAGTGACTGCAAAACACTCAAATAACTCTCCTGAAACAAGTTATGGACGATTATACCGAGTGTAAGGGACAGAATGCCGAAGCTGAAAGGGCTTAAGTAGACAAAACTGAACAGCTTTCCCTAAGAAACATATATTGGGTGACGATGATGCTCTTTTAAAGCTTGATTGTATCATCATCATAACAACCCATGAAACGTCAACTGCAGGACAAGAAGCTCCCTCCCGAATTCCAGCAAGAACATGTGGTACTTTGGAGGGGATAGCTACCACGCTTGTAAGCGTTGCGGCTGGCGACCGCTGTTGTTTGTGACCGCAGTATTAAAGGTAGTAGAATACACAGAAAGATGCTGCTGCCCATCCTCCGGTTAATAAGTCCTTAGACGCCTCTTACGACACCCATGGGTAGAGATGGGTCGGTACTATTATTTTCCGGCACCACACGGACACGGGGAATGTTTTATGGATGTCGTAAAATATACTTATGTGGCATAAAAAGTTAACAGCTCATCTATATCTTAAACATTTCCTTTGCCAATATAAAAGAAAATTTAAAATATAAGTAGATTTTAAGATTAAAATTGCACCCTCAAAAGAATTGAATTTATTATTCAACCTTCAACGTTTATTCTTGATAGCGGTGATTTTATTTCTTCAAGCTAGGGGTTCGGTGGTTTCTTTTACTTCTACTCATCTTCATATTGGATATTCCAATACGAGTGAACTTCCCCATCCTTTGAAAATGGGGTCAAATCGTAACTCCGAAGGAAGTGTTAGGTTTGTCCAGTATTGCCGTCCGATTTGATTTACGACCCGATGTAATATTTCTACTTTTAATTATCATTTTTATTTATTTTTTCGTAACATCCTACAAAAAGTCTAAGTTCTAAAGATTTCGATGAATTTTACTACACGAGAATTTGCAGGGGCGTAGGTTCATGTCTGGAAAAATTTGGTTTATCCGTTTTTTTGAGCATTTCTCGAAAATAGAGCGTTTATTAAACCCCACAGCGCTATCTATTATTGGGATTTGGTCAAGACTATACAGTGCAAAGCTCTTTCGGCCAGGTACTAGATGGTTATAGAAGAAAAAAAAACGTATCAAATGAAATACTATTGAAAATAGATATATGTTGGGATATTTCACTGGACACCAATTTTTTTAAGAGTCTATCAAATGGAAAGCTAAGAAGAAGGCCTAGGCGTTGCTACATTGGCCACTTTGGCCAGAGTTGTGGTAGTAGTAATTTCAACGATATAACCAAAACAAAAACGTTCACCTAAAACGCTTAGTTAAGGCTTGACGTATTATTTTTGGGAAACGTTTATATTTTGGTTATACGAGTATCGTTAAAATTACTACGATCTCCCACCAGATTTAGGAAAAGGCAAATGTCATGTCGTATCACAAAATCAAGAAAGTTTCAAGAAAGAGGGGCCTGGATGTTACCTCACAGACAAGAGATTACACACGAATTGATTCCGATATTCAGTTTCAACATTCGGTCCGCAACCGGATCAGGATAGTGGAGATTCGGTCTAATAGTACCCATCATTGAGTCAACGCATTCAGATTCTCTGTGAAGGAAAAACTTTTCCAAAAGGAAATCGTTGCACGTTTTCAACCTTGGAGGAGATAGACTTCAACTCTTTTGAATTTGAAGAGTAAACGAGACTTATTCAAGTTGTTTCTATAAATACTCATTGAACAGTTTTTTCAAAAGTAGCTATTGCGCTCGACTTTTTTCGGCTAAAAAATTCTTCATTAGATTTTGTGCGGTAGAAAGTTGCACAAGGACGGTGTAATAGAGTACCTACTTATAATACTGCGTGCTTTTTTATTGGATTTGCTCCCGTAACCCAGTGATTCTACTCATGATAAGAAGCAACTTTCCCGAAGATAATAATTTAAAATTCTATAAAATTATTTCGTCTCTCCATAGTAAAGTGGTCACGTGATCGAATCATATTGTGTGATGTGACTAGATGAAAAAAAAATTCAGTTTTTTTTTTCTTTAGGAAAGTTGCTAGAATCACTAGGCTTCTGGAGCAGAATCGATACAAATTCACGCTGTGTTTTTAGAATCATATCAGAGCGAGGAAGTTCTAGAATTAATTAAAGAGAAGAGAAATTTGCTGAGAACCATCGCAAATAGAAGAGGGACGATGGTCGGACACCTGATAGGACATGACTAATATATAATAATAATATGGAATATTATTGAAGGAAGAGTTGAGGGCAGGAGAGAAAGAGGAAGACCAAGACGCACTTATTTTGACTAGATAAAAGAGAGGGTAAACGTCGAGTCTTATCAGGATGTCAAATCATTGGCAGAGGACAGAGAGAAATGGGAATTGCTCCACCGACAAGAGCGCGGCTCTTAAATATAAGAGGAAGAAGAAGATCAGAGCTAAAGGCTTTTCTCATAGGACTTTCCTTTTATGTTTCCCGCGGTGTAAGTGAGAAGTCGTAGTAGTTTTAGAGAAAAGTAGCTTTATATCACTGAAAAAAAAAAACTGCTTCAGTAGTTACCTACAGAGAATACCAAATCCACAAGAGAACAATGCAGCATAAAAGAAGATGAAGTGAAAAAAATTAGACTAAGTAAATTGATGAGGCACATGCACAACTCTAGAGCTTAAATAAATAAAAAGCAAGGGTGAATAAAAGTAGAGAAAAATCAAAATATAGGTGAAAGTTTCTAGATCAACATCAGGGTGGTTAATGAAGCCCAGGTCGAAGAGTAAGTACAGTCAAAAGCAGTTCAAGCTTGACACTCGCAGCGGACTTTGACTACTACAGCTATTGAATAAAGAATGTTACAGAGCCAAAGTGTCAAGCTCCAAGTGAATTGTCGTCGTCGAGATCGTGTATGTGCGGGTTGATAACACAAGCGGAAGTTAACTGCAGACCATCGAAGAGCGCGCCTTAACTTTGCACGTGAGCACCTTAATTTGGTCATACCTCCAGTGGAGCAAAGTCTAAGTGATGAGTGTAAAATTATGCTGTATGGTAACGACGGAAGGAACAAGGTCTACAGAAGAGATGGAGAACGCTTTGCACAACGCTGCATGGAAGAAAAGGTCAGCTATGGTGGCGGTTCGTGGACGGTATGGGGAGGAATCAGCGCCGACGGTAAGACAGAGCTTGCCTTCGTGTCTGGGCCACGTCTGCCTACATTAAACTCTCATCGGTACGTCTAACAGTGTCTTGAGCCTGTGATGCCCTATTCTCATTTTATTGGCAACGGCTTCATATTCATGCACGACAATGCTAGGGCTCACACCGCGGGCGTCGTACGAGATTACCTTACCGAAGTCAGTACCTCCATTATGGAATGGCCAGCAAGAAGCCCGGACATTAATCCCATTGAACATCTATGGGATGAATTAAAGAGACGAATTTGTGCAAGAGATCCTGCCCCAGAAACACTTAGCCAGCTGCGAAATGCAATCCAAGAGGAATGGAATGCCATAACATGTGATCGTGACTCTCATCCGATCGATGAAGAAACATATGGAAGCAGTAATGAGAGCTCGGGGAGGGAATACAAGTTATTAAATAAACATTTTTTAGCTTTTTTTTTATTTACGTGTGTTGTATTCATTTTTCCTTCATACTCCATACAGGGTAAAAATGACTAATTAAGCAAAATAAGAATCCTTTAAAAAAATTATTTGAATTCAGAACATTGAGATTAGGATTTGAAAACCTCATATTCACTATTAAACGAAATTTGACATAAATTCCTAAATATACACATTTTTCTGATAATCCTCACAAAACATAAACTTGCAAGGTGTTTCAATTTTTCTGATGAGAAGTGTATTATCGATGATGATGTGGCATTGCATAGCAAGGGAGATGTGACATGTTGGCAGATGTCATCCCATAGTAAAATAAATTAGCAAGGTATACAAACGATATCTATTTCGAGCTCGGATTCCGAGCGAAGCAAAGAGGTCCGAAATCATTGGATAATAGACAGACATTTCTCTCTAGGTCAAGAAGGACGTGGTATATGACCTCTACGAGAAAGAGGCGTGAGGCTTACCTGCACAAAATACAAATTATAAAGTCTTTCTTATGAGTAAATATCTTACGAAGAAGTTAAAATTGTTAAGCAAATAACAATGTTTGCACAACGCCCTAGCGTCGTCTCTCGCAAAATACATTAAGTAGAATGCTTAAATTCTTTGGAATTCTAAATGCCGTACATTTATTAACGGGTAGGTACTTACACCTTTCCACAGCTGATACATTACGTCCTTACATTAAGCGAGGCGTGTCCCTGGGGGCATAATAAGAGGTGTTTAAAGCAGTAAATTTATATGTCGCAGGCGATATGTGTGATTCGTAGCTTTACAAATGGGCGAAAAATATTATACGGTAGGAAAATTTTAGAACAGTGGCGTCGGCGGGATGTAAATGTGCATTTTAGGGTCGTGAGCCACGTCAAATCCAACCCAACCGATCTTGAATGGGACCGGTTGGGTTGGGTTAGGTTATCTGAGGCCACAATGCCATAAACAAATTACTCGCCGTTATGTAAAGTGTGGTGCCGGCACCAAGTACCAACCTATTTCTACCCATAAGTGTCGTAAGCGGCGACTAAAGGCTAATGAACTGGAGTATGGGTAGTAGCATCCTTCTGTGTATCATACCATCTTTATTACTGTAGTCACCAACAACTACGTTCCATGATGCCAGCCGCAACGCTACCAAGCGTGGCGACTATGGTACTTCCCGGCCAAACTGTACCATAAGTTTTTGCTTTAATTCTAGAGGGAACTCTAGAGCTCCACGTGCTTATTCCACCATCTCCCTTCTACCATCGGGAGTCCAGACGCACCGCAGGATATCACCCATACTTGGTTGATATTCCGCACATTCGCACAAAGCGCTTTGAAACATCTTTTATAATGCGCACGGCTAAAGAGTGGAATTCTCTGCCTGCGTCTGTGTTCCCGAGTTCATATAACCCGAATCTATTCAAGTCGCGAGTGAATAGGCTTCTTCTGGGTAAGCTCGTTCCATCGTCGACCTCATCTCTGTCTTCAAGACTAGATCAAGGTCAAGAGTAAGCCCATTTTCAATAAAAAAAAAAAAAAAAGCTCCCTGTCGCACGGTGACGTTTCATGGGATGTTATAAGGATGTAAAGTGGCGAATTTCACAATTTGTCTGCCACAGATACATATATTATATTCTGGATGTATGTATGTACATCATAAGCGAACGATATCGTTTCGTTGTTTGCGAAGGAAAGTGGTACTTCAGTTCTAGAAATTAAAACTAAGCAGGGTTGTGTATGAATAGAGGTGCAAGAGAGAGGTGGCAACAAAACTGTTATTCTTTCCGTCAAATGCGTCAAATATATACTGTGATTTTAGTGTCGTGACTGCAAAATAGATTGGTAAGCGTTGGAATGAACGAAAAAAAATTAGTTTATGGTTTAAAAAATTGGAAGCACATATTTTAGTACATTGTTACTTAGATCTTCCCAAGGAACCGGGCAAAATACGAAAAAAAAGGACGGGTTGCAGTCGCCGCTAAAGAAGTTTTCACTTCAAAACTTAAACATCTGACGTGAGATCTGACGCGACATCTGACGTGAGTTTAACATTTTTTACCCATCTAAAAAAGTGCCAAGCGCCGCTAAAGTAGTTTTCACTTCAAAAAACATGCTTGCAAATTCAATCATAGTTTTGACAATTATTCGAGATGAATCAAATTAGCTGTACCGGTTAAATATTCGCGAGCAGCTGCCGGTATTTAGCTGTACAGGGTTTAAGGGACAACTTGGCAAATACTGAAAGGGCATGATCAGTCATCGTAACTGAATAAGTTTCAGTAAATAAAACTTTCAGGAAATGAAAAAAAAGCCGGCCAAAATTGTATGGAAAGGCCGACTTTTTTTTCATTTCCAGAAAGTTTTATTTACTGAAAGTTGTTCAGTTACGTTGACTGATCATACCCTTAAGTATTTGCCAAGTTGTCCCTAACACCCAGTATATAATTTTGTTATTTAGCATGTATTAAGCCTTATCCTATACTATTAAATGAGCAATTTATATATATATAAATATATATATGTATATTTGTAATCGGTTTCTCGAAAACGGCTCTCACGATTTCGATGAAATTTACCATATGGGTGATTTTGGGGGCAAAAAATCGATCTAACTAGGTCTAATGTTTGGAAAAATTCGTTTTCCCCGTGTTTTTGAGCTTTTTGTAAATTCCGCGTTTTAGACAGAAACTTGCAGCGCCATCTGTTGGCGAGTAGCATAGCTTGCTCACCCGATGATATTTTCAGGTTGAGGCGGCTATTATAGAACGAAGCTCGGTCGCCCAGGTACTAATTGTATTAAATATAAGAATAAGTAAGTATAGTGAACGATTGCGATGTGGACCATTAGTTTTTTCAAATTTTTGCAACTTTTCTTTATTCTTTGGAAAACCTGCTTTTCCTGCTGCTATGAGCTTTTTATTCGGGTTGTACAAGTTTAATCAGCCAGTCAGTGTATCCAACGTGGTTAGAAACGAACAAGTTTTGAAAGGAGCTGCTTGAGATTTCCAGGAAAATTTGTTTCAGCGTGGCTTTACGAAACTGACTCAGCCGATTCGTGACATTCCCGGAACCTGAGTGTGCTACTCGGTGTGCTACCTAGCTATTCGTAGTAATCTTATACTATTTAAACGAGCAATATTTGTATATATATATATATGTGTGTAATCGGTTTCTCGAAAACGGCTCTAACGACTTCGATGATAGTACGAGAGTTTTCCGGAGCGAAAAATCGATCTAGCTAGGTCTCCTGTCTGAGAAAATTCGTTTTCCCAGTGTTTTAAAGCGTTCTTTTAAAAAACTACATACAGCGCCATCGGGTAGCATAGGCTTGCCGCATTATACAGCGTGAATTTTCATTCGTTTTAAACCCGAAGCCCAGTGATTTTACTCACGAAAACAAGCAACTTTCCCGAAGAAAAAAGCAAAATGAGTCGATCACGTGACTAATTATAAATTAGATAACTTAGTAACTAGTAGATAGCCTATTATAGATTAGATAACTTAGTAACTGACATAGCCCTGAGAATCGCTAAATTAAAGTGGCAGTGGGCAGGGCCCATCGCAAGAAGAACCGATGGCTGATAGGGTGTAAGGCTTCTTGAGTAGCGACCACGTACCGGAAGACGAAACGTTGGCAGACCCTCCACAAGGTGGAACGACGATCTGGTCAAGGTCGCGGGAAGCCGCTGAATGCAAGCAGCGCAGGACCGGTCTTCATGGAGATCTTTAGGGAAGGCGTATGTCAGTGGACGTCTTTCGGCTGATATGATGATGATAGATTAGATGACTACATCACTGACAAGGAGGTATGGTGCTCTGATATTCCAGCGAAACACAACAAAAACTTTGTACAAAGCCGACTATTAAAGTAGGCCGTGCTGCAGTGGTTTCTTGCCGTTTCTTTCACGTTGCCATAACACGATCCGAAACGGTAGTAGACTCGCTCTATTTGCATCATAGAATACTGTTGATTAGCAATTTGCATTGTATTCTGCATGTTAGGAACGAAATTTATCTTCATTGAATAAAATAATCTGAATCTGAAAATTCTGTAGTGGAAAATTCCGCGCTTATCTTATCTTCTTCTTATCTTATATAGCCGTTACTGTCCGACTGCTGGGCAGCCTACCTCTTTTTTTCATTCTACATACTCGACAGATTTTTCGGCACAGATTTTTCGGTTAGAGCGTACCATAGCAGTTGTATCGCTGTTACAAGCTCTGTCACTTGTATACTCGCACTAGGTAGACATTGAGCTCAACAAGGTCATGCGTTGTGTATCTGGCACATTAAGGTTCACCCCCACACAGTGGCTACCCGTCCTCTGTCAAATTGCTTCTCCCCAGCTAAGTAGGAATGAGGCTTTACTTAAGGAACTCGATTACGTTGAGAATAATACCCAATTACCAATGCGCCAAGAGTTCCTTGACCACCCAAAGCAAAGACTGATTTCCAGAAGCCCGTCTTACAGTGCAGCTGCAGAGTTAACGGAAAGTGAGTTTAATGTTAAGAAGGAGTGGCAAACATCATGGCAAGCCTCAATAAGTGGTAATTACCTCGGTTGCGACATAGTTCCTGGTACCAAATTAAAGGGGTTTGTTCTGCCAAAGCACGAATGGTGCAAACTCAACAGGCTACGCACAGGCCACGGTCGCTGCCCAATTCAAGCATCGATGTGGGTGGACGGATTCACCGCGCTGCGACTGCGGAGCCGAAGTGCAAAGTATGCACCACATCATAAAGGAGTGCCCTTTGAGACGATATAACGGCCCCCTTGAGGACATCAGTCTTGAGAAAGATGACGCTATGAAGTGACTGAAAGCATTGAAACTAGAAATTTAACTCTGTTTTATAATTTCTAGCCATACGAATAAATTAATAAAATAGATTAGTTAAAAATATAGGTATTACAAGTACTTATCCTACACTTACCGAATGTTTTTAATTAAAGTTACAGCAAAACAAAAAGAAAGTTACAATAGAAAGTAATTATTACTTTATTACGTCTTCTACACTGCTACCACTTTTACATCGTTACTGAGTCTTTGGTCGTTAAAGAAGACTCGGAAAGCAAACATTGTTTGTTTTGTCCAAACTAATTAAAAGTTAGTTAATATTTGCAAAGCCTTGGATATCTTGTCTTTTGTCTTTGACAGAATAAGGATATTCTCACGCAGTAATTCTAAACGAGATCGCAGTTTGGTTGTTCATCACAAAATCCCATCAAACGTCCAATACTGGACAGAGACTCTCCTTCAGAATTTCCAAAAATGAATGTATATTTTGGATAGACACCACGCCATGGATTATAACCGCAGTATGTCAGATGGTAAGATCTCTACCCCGTAAGGTGTCACACATTTAATTCGTCATAACATCCCATGAAATGTCCACTAATGGCATTATAGTTAAACAATGCCACTACCTTCAAAGGTAATACTCGTAGAGTTGAAGAGATGAAGTTTTTTTTTAGCCTGCTAGAATCGGACGGATCTCTTTACAAATCTATGGAGCGATAAGTCGATGCTGTCGGGTGGAGAAAATACGAGTTTAACTTTTACAACACACACAAACATAAATAGGGTGATACTCAGACCGAGATAGCAGGTATCTGAATAAAAAATCTTCATAAATAAGTACGACATATAAAAGAAACTCACGATATGCTTCTTAAGCGACTGTCATCACACTGGGTTTTACCAAGACTCATGTCGCCTTAATAGCACGCACCGTCTCTGATTTAATGACGCCACATAAATTTTAACCCTACCGTGCTACGTTTACATGTAAGGGAAGATATGTTCCAGAAGCGATCTCTCTTTCTTGCCGATCACGATAGTTAAGCAACGCTGGTTCTTTACCTAAATTCTTTGGGAAAAGATTCACACCCTTCAGTATTATCACACCGTTCCGTTACACGCCGTACATTAATCAATAAATTGAAATTCCTAGATAAAAAAAAATTACAATGTAGAGTCAAAATTAGAACATATTTTTATAGTGAATTGGCAAATATATATAAAATCTTCTAAGGACTAGCGAAACTGTCAACTAAACAGTTATCGGGGTCATACCCCCAATGGCTGCCGTATATTCGTAATCTAAGCCCGCGTCAAGAATGCAATGAGTCATCAGTGCAACTGCAAGGTAAAGGTGTATTCACAGTAGAGAAACAATTTGAAAAAAAAAAAGACACAACCGCTTCTTTCGAAGGTCTGCCTTCAAATAGTCATTCTGCACTTGTCTTTATTAGGTGTAACAGAAAAGGTATATCAACCCTGAAGGATGTGATTCTGCCCATTAAACTGAACAACTTTCTCTAACTCTTTTCTTCACGGTGGTCACCATTAGATAACCACCTAAAAAACTGCGTATACTGCAATCGTTTGAGCAAACTTGAGCATCGAAAAAAACTAGCGCCGCGGCCGTTTACTATAAAAAAAAAATACAAAAAAAAAAACTAGTTTTTTGCGGATATACCTATTTTCTGTCCTAGAGACTAATTTAAAATGAAAATTACGTGTCTCTTATGGCCAACAAAAATCTGTGCTGGAAAGAGCTAAGGAACATAGGTCAAAATACGAAAAAAATATATATGTTTTTCGTATTTCGTTCGACCTATGTTCCTTTGGGGATTGATATACCCTTTCTGTTACACCTTGTTTAATTTTAAGCGTCCTGATTGGTTAAAGGGCGTGGGTAAAAGCGACGGACAGCGATCAAACTCTAGTTTCTATTACAATCATCGACCCTTCAGGGCCAACGCAAGCTGAGGTGCAGGCCGCAGGACGCAGGCCGCAGGCCGCAGGCCGCAGATTTTGCAGGCCGCAGACGTAGGTGACCAACGCAAGCTGGGACGCAGATACTAAACACATGCGGGCACAGAATACTATTACACACCTACGGAAGGAAGAATGACAACTTATAGTGAAAAAAATTAGACTTTTTTTTTATATAATAGAAAGAAGGTTTGAATTCTCCCTTCTCATAAACTGTAATGATATCTTGTACTATATCTAATATCTACATAGGGATTAAAAAAAAATAGCTGTAAAACCTATTAAAGGCTTATTTAGGAGGCTAAATGCAACAACTTTTTAGGGTTCCGTAGTTAACAAGGAACCCTTATAGTTTCGTCATGTCCGTCTGCCTTTCTGTCCGTCTTTCTGTCTGTCCGCGGCTTAGCCCAGAGACCAATAGTACTAGAAAGTTAAAATTTAGTGTAGATATGTATTTCATCCACGCCGAGAAAGTGGTCAAATAAAAACTTTAAAAATATTTTTTTTTTTGGGTAAGTACCTCCCATACAAGTAAAGTGGGAGTGATTTTTTTCCAACGTGTGGAATATCGTTGGGTAGGTCTTTTAAAAATAATGTACAGTCAAGAGCAGGTCAAGCTTTTCATTCGCAGCGCGACTTTAGCTCCTACAGCTAATTTAATTGTCAATTGTTTAAGTTGTCATCCGAAATGTAGATCTCATCGAGACCTATCATTTGTCTCAGCACACGAATAGTCTAGGGTCAGTAGTTTTCCAGTTATAGAAATTTTTAGTTTGACAGCTCTCATCCGAAATGTAGATCTCATCGAGACCTATCATTTGTCTCAGCACACGAGTAGTCTAGGTTCTGTAGTTTTCGAGTTATAGCGATTTTTAGTTTGACAGCTGTCATCCGAAATGTAGATCTCATCGAGACCTATCATTGTCTCAGCACACGAATAGTCTAGGGTCAGTAGTTTTCAAGTTATAGCGATTTTTAGTATGACAGCTGTCATCCGACATGTAGATCTCATCGAGACCTATCATTTGTCTCAGCACACGAATAGTCTAGGGTCTGTAGTTTTCGAGTTATAGCGATTTTTAGTTTGACAGCTGTCATCCAAAATGTAGATCTCATCGAGACCTATCATTTGTCTCAGCATACGAATAGTCTAGGGTCAGTAGTTTTCGAGTTATAGCGATTTTTAGTTTGACAGCTGTCATCCAAAATGTAGATCTCATCGAGACCTATTATTTTTCCCAGCACAATAGTAGTCTAGGGTCAGTAGCTTTCGAGTTATACTGATTATAAATTTGACAGCTGTCAACCAAAATGAAGATCGCGACGGGATCTATCATTACAAAAAAAAATAGAAAGATTTTAGCCATAGACAATAGGTGCACCACGGGCGATAGTTTTGAATTAGTTTTATTTCAAAAGTGATCAGGTGTTCCACGGGAGAAAAAAATCTTCCGTGGTACTCCCAGGTGAACCACGCGGGTGTACTACGGGCAAAGCCTGCGCTAAAGTACTAACCCATCGCTACCGGTGTCGTAAGAGGCGATTATGGAATTATGAACCGGAGGATAGGCAGCAGTGTCCTTTTGTGTATCATACCACCTTACTTTCTGCGGTCACCAGCAATCGCGGTCCTTGGTGCTAGCCGCAACGTTAACAAGCGTGGTGACAATGGTACTTCTCATCCACATTTGAGCAATTAACCACAATTTTTTTTTATCTGTGGCATAATTTTTTGTTGTTTCTAGTTGCGAGAGTCTGCTTTCACACGCTATAGTGTGTTATTTATTCTGTAGCACACAGAAACAATTGCCGGCAGAAACAAGGCGCAGACATGTGTCTGCGTACACATGTCTGCATCCCAGCTTGCGTTGCTCTATGAAGGTTCATACATTACAAAAATCTGCTCTGCTCTGCTCTGCCCTGCCCTGCGCCATCTGCGTGGCAATATACGCTAAGCCTTATCGCTCTACACCTGCCGGATGCGCACCTCCAAAAACAACGAAAACAAAAACTCCGAAAATTCGACCATGTTTCCGAGTTTAGAATTAAATTAAATTGGCTCCCCATCAGACTTCGCAGAAACATCCACATCCTATCCCTTCTCTACTCCGTTCTTCAATCCTGCAACTCCTCACTACCTAAAAGAAAGTTTCCAGTTCTGCACTGACTCCGACAGCCGGCTTCGATCCAGCGTGAACCTCTCTCTTGCTTTTCCAAGCCACTCCTCTCGCATTGTTTCTAATTCCTGCTCTGTCCGAGCGGTGAGACTCTGGAACCAGCTTCCTATATATATATATATGTATGTAGTTTTTATGTAGGTATGTATGGAATAGCATTAGTAATTAATATACTTATTTTTCTTTTATTATTATTAATAAGTTAGGTACGTATTTAAGGTCTCTTTCTATTAGTCTTATAAATTTATCTTATTTTCTTTCATGTTTTGCTCTGTTTGCACGCTTGCATCCTGCATCATTATACTTTCTCCTTTAGTCACTCTAAGGTTGACTGGTAGAGATCTCACCTAGGGATAAGTCCGCCTTTGCTTGTAATTTTTCAGACAATAGCCACTTTGTAATAAAGAATAAGCAATAAAGATTTTACAACAACAACAACACTACTACTCGTATTACGAGTTTCTATGTCCCATGTGGTTACGGCAAAGAATAGTACCATTCCATACATACCCGTGGATGTCGTAAGAGGCGACTAAGTGATATAAACTGGAGGATGGCCAGCAGAAACCTCCTGTGTATCATACCATCTTACTTACTGCGGTCACCTACAACCGCGGTCCATGGTAGCAGCCGTAACGCTGACAAGCGAGGTGACTATGGTACTTCCCCTACACATTTTTTCCAGTAAAAGCTAGAATTCTGAAGGGAGCATCCTGTCCTGTAGTGGATGATGCCTTGAGCTACTCTCCTTGGAAACAAAGTATTCAAGATCTAAATTTAATTTAAATTTGTTTGCATAATAACAACAAAACTATGCAAAAAATAGTGTGTATGTTACAATATAATTAACTAAAGACGAACGAAAATCCTTTGAGCGATTTAGAACATGAAATAATTTGACACACACTACACTACATCATATCGGAGCCCAAAGATTATAATATTTTATAATATTTAATATCCATTTAGTTGTATTCAATTTCTAACAGTTAAAAGTCAACTCTGAATTGCAGTACTTTCGCACGTTTAAAAAAAAAATTCTGCTTAGTATCAGAAACGTTGGGTAGGCACTTACCTATAAACATAAAAAAATCCTTGTATTGTCCTATCTTTACGACGTCATTACTAAAAAAACCTCTTAAGTTTCTGAATAAGACATGCTAATACGTCAAATAGAGATTACGAGGGATCCAACCAAGGAGGTTTAAGTAGCAGCTCTTTCTGCTAAGGTATAAGCGTATCACTTTCTTGCGAGGGACCTCCATATTAATATGTATGGATCTTTTTCAAATCCTAATAACTTAAATTTTTTATCTTTATCTATGAGAAATACGTGACATGGGACTAATAAATGCTACTACCACAGTTTTTCTGGTGAAAACACTTACCATTCAGGAAAAAAACGGTGTTAAAAATCACGCATGAAATGACTATTACGGATTATTAACGCTTCCGTTCTTATATGGTATTAATGATCAATTCACAAGTAAAAAACGGTATATTTTCACTTTCACAAACAAAGTTTATACTAAAACATTAGATTTTTAAAGATATCTTGATTTTTGTAAAACTTAACTGAGTTTTTTGACCGACTAGCATGGGCGACAGTGAGACGCTTTACACTTCACTAGCTCATACAGAATATGTATATGGCGGACTCTATAGTTCTTTACTCTAAGGATCCAACAGTGTATGTGTCAGGTATAGCACTCGTTCGAACACGGGCTCAAATTGAATCGTAAAATTTCATATTCCTTTTATGAAAACAGTGTGACTGATATCGACATGGATTTATAAGGTGAGCTCTTGATATTTCGGCGTTATAGCAAGCACCATCATCATCATCACGGTTGAACTGGAATCTGCGGGTAGTTAAAATAATTGGCAGACAATGTCTGTCTACCCACCTTCTAGTTAAGTATTTTATTACGAAACTGTTGAAACTCGATCGCAACTCACTTCGACAACACACACTCACAACATCACTGTATCACAATATCACATTATTTTTACATAGATGGATTCCACATGTTTGATAGTTTGTACCCATCCGTGATCATGATCATGCAACAGCACCGAAACATATAGATCATACATCCATATCGTAGTAAGAACCCTTTATGCATTATATCATCATAACATCCCATGAAACGTCCATTTCAGGACAGGAAGCTCCCTCCAGAAGTCCAGCTTTTGCTGGAACAAGTACCTACCATTAACAAGTCGCTTGTTAGAGTTGCGGCTGGTACCATGGACCGTACTTGTCGGTCGACCGCAGTCTGTAAAATGGTGCGATACATGCTACGATGCTGCCCATCCTTTGGTTCATAGTCCTTTGGTCGCCTTTTACGAAACCCACGGGTAGAGATGGGTTGGTACTTTTGCCAGCACCATTCGGACATCATAATGTTTTCATGTGAACGCATTTAATACTTATTCCTTCATTAGATTTGGAAATATACATTTACTTACAAGTGTAAGCAAAACCACAACCACTAAATAATGCAAGCCACGTTTTCAAGTTGAAACAGATACGATACGGCAAAATTTACAACTTCAAAATCACAAATCGTTTATTTAAGTTAGACTTTGTCAGTTATCTCACGTGCGGTTCATTTTAACAAAACTTGTTATGGAAACGTGTTACAGATAAAACTAAAACGATCGTAGGTAACCTATGAAATGTTTAACTTTGTGCTGTATTTTAAATATTTAGTCAAAGTCAAAATCGTTTATTCATTGTTGGATATTAAAATCTCTTAATGACGTCAGCTAAACTACATCGTTTCACAAACAATGTGGCGCCATAGTGGGGAAAAAAGAAGCGACAATAAAAACCCACGCGCTCTTTTTAATATGTTTTGATATACAACAAACATAAGTCAGTTTTAATTTTGAATTAGCCTGTATAAGCACTATGCTTGATATCTGCTCTAATATTAGGGTAAAAAAAAATTGCGATTACCCTTTTGAGGGACGATTCTTTTTTAAATAGCTTTCTTGACCAATTTTATTTACAAAAATTGGTAACTTTAAAGCTTACAATTTGCGCTCCGAGAAAAGTTTCTTGGCAGTACATAAGGGGAATAAGAACCGGGAACTAATCTTGATCCCAGCTTGAGATTTACAACTCGGGCCAATAACTGGCTTGGTGAGAACGAGGCACAGGATCCAATGGCTTAGACGACGACACGAATTTATGTAATTGCTACTGCGAAAGTGAGAAATTAATGACACAAGGGCCGTAAAGACTCACATCATGCTAGTGAGGAGTAATGGAGGGGTTTACAGAAAATAAGTGTCATATTTTCCAAAAAGAACACATTCTGTATAAGGATTTGCAGGACAGTATGGAAAATGTTTTGAAGTGATATACTTAATCACAATAATCTAAAGGGACATTCAGTTACTTGCTTTGGGGTACCCTTGGTACCCAAACTTTTTTTGGAGTAGGAGTAGATTGCACCCACCCGTTTTCGCCAGAATACGCCTAAATTGCACTTTAAAGCAGAGCCTCAGTCGAAATCCCGGACGTCGTAAATAAAGGTTGTTTAAAGCTTGCATTCTGAGCAATAAAACTTGGAGCTAGGTTTCTTGTAGCGCTCGTGAATATTTCAATAGGTTGCTCGATAGGATGCTTAAGTGGCAATGGATTAAAAAATAAACATAAAAATTTTGGTGGAGTGCGTGGTAATAAGAATGTTTGTGGTACACTTGAGCGAGTAACAAAATTTCTACTAGCACTCTCTCTAGATTCTTATGAGAAATTTACTATATATAGTTCAGCCGTCTTAAGAATGCAGTGACGCGTCGCTTTCCGCCGCTGGTAGCCAAGCCCCGTAACGAATCAGGTCGCTTAAAATTGTTAAGTCAAATGCACAATGACTAACTTAAGGTAAACCATCGAAAGAAGCGGTAGTTTAGTTAGTGTGTCATCCAAAAAACTAAAAAATTTAATAAAAAAAGTATTTTTCTTACATTTAACTCCATTGTGAATACATATTTACCCTGTATTTGCATAAATAACTTATTGTATTACTCAATCACATTTTTAATGCTTTTTAAGAAATTTAAGATTTTTTTAGTTAACAGTGTTACATGACTAAATGCTAATTTAAGGCTTGTTAACAAAATAAAATAAACTAAGAGTCAACAAAACAAAAATAAAAGTTTATTATGAAAGAAACAATAATGACGTTATAACTCAAATCAAGTTGAAAGAATAAAGGAAAAACGCGTTGTTATGTCAAATTTTTTAACATTAATTGGTGTCCGTGAGACATTTTGGGTCAAAGCAAGTTATTTTTCACGACGTATGTATAGTTCGAGGAAAATTTAAGGTTCAAGATCGACTCATGTAAAGATATAATATATAAAATGTATATTTATTAGTGATTTTACTGGTTATTAATCTTTTTTGTGCTATTGAATTACAATTTTTTTTAAAGATTTTGAATCACATAACAGTACTTTTTTAATAACGTACTTTTAAAAGTACTGCAAACATTGAAAATCAGCTATTCCATACATTTGGCTAAGCGGGTAGTATAGGAAACACATTTTTAATGATATACCTCGAAACTTTCTCTGTATTTCAAGCTACATGACTTGAGAAAGTTGTATTATTTCAAGGGTTGGGTAGGATCACATAATTAAGTATAGTTACGTAGTTATACGCTTCGAGCAACACGTCAAATTCAAGGGAGGCTTTGCGCGGAAAAGTCGTGTAACTCTATATTGAAGTGTTACAAGTTACTTAATATGTCATTAGAAATAAACCAATTTTTAACAATTTACCTGTTTCGAGCAGTAAAAATAAATCTGATCATGAAACGAAATGATATAAAAATATATTTTATACCAGTCATAGTGGCTTCAAACTGATAACACCCCTCATTTTGGGTCGGGTTCTAAAATACTACGCATCAATGCCAAGCCACGGTGCGTGATTCCCAACCCATTCCCCACTATCTATCACTAAACGCGTCCTTCTAGCCAAAGATCCTACTGCAAAATTTTACATCTATTTTGTTTTGACATGGAATATATTCATCTTACCATATGACCAAAAGTGTTTTGAATAAAGAGGAGAGAAGAAGAGGCCGAAACTATAAAAAGTGACCTGAAAAGCACAAACACTAACGAAGAGACAACCCGCAACCGCACGGTAGGAGGGCTGACCCCTAATAAATTGGTATTAAAGCCAGGAGAAAGAAGAATATGGAATATATTCATCTTACTTGCACGTTTCACAAAAAATATCGAAATTTAACGTGCGTACGTCGGTGGAAACACTTTAACCTTGAGCGGGTCTCTGGTTTCGGGCGTTCGTAGCGTAGCGCTGGTTCAGCTTGTACTGGTTTTGTTTCTACCTGCTTGCTGCTGTGCGTACTTTCGGCATACCACTAGCTCACGACCTTACGAGGTCAGATTTGTTTTAAACTTTTGCACTTCTCATACATGTTTATTTACGACGTCAACTCTGCAAAAGGCAATTCAACATTTGCGGTAGACTGAGGAGCAGCAACCAATTCCCAGTTCTTTAGATTAGTCTCTTTTCAAAACAAAGTTTGTATCTGTCCAAAAATTCATACTGCGCTCAAAAATACAAACTGCCGATGCGATCCTCACAACCGCCAATCTAAAAAGGGACTGGGCTAGCCACATATCTCGCATGCCTCCAAAACTCAGGGCCAAGACCGCAACTATCTGACAACAGAGACAAACGGAGTGGAGGCTGACCACGGCGCAGATGGCGCGAAAAACTCGACGGTTTCTTTAAACACTAACTCTCAGCCACTAATTATAATACCACAGCTTATAGGTTTAAATGTTCAAGTAGGTACAGGACCACTAATAAATAAATAAATGATGGGGGATATTTTACACGAGGCCATATGATTCCAAACTAGGCAGTATGGGTATCAGGGACTCATAGACATACATAAACAGAGGAATTACACCCAGACACAGGACAAACACTTGTGTTCATCACACAAATATTTGCTTTGGGCGGTGATAGAATCCGCGGACCACGGCGCAAAAGGCAGGCTCACTACCAGCCACACTAACGGGCCAGTAATATATGACCCAATCACGTAAACAAAATAAAGTTCCGATCGCAAAACAAAATACTTGCATAATTTTGCCGTAGGATCTTGTACTATTGGGTGAACGGAAAGGATTTTTCGCACAATTTCGTTGATTGTCACGGAAAGGGACGCCTCTGTTTATGGGATTAAAGGGCCTGGAGTTCGATCGCGTGATATAACATCCTGTGACTTAGATTTGTGGAAACAACGAACAGTTTACGAAATGGGCACAGGATAAAATTAATTTCAGATGTAAAGGATATCCGGTGGGAGAGGACGCAAAAAAATCTCATCAGTTTGCTCAATGTCAGGTATTTTGCAGTTGAAAGTTAGCATCCAATCTATGCCACACAGGGAGCAGTGTTAGTTAGGTACGATAGTTTTTTTGGAATTGTACGGGATAAGAAAAATATTTTTTATTTTTCGATCCATGTTCCTTTAGGAAAGTTGATCAGATTCGATTGAAAGGACACGTTTCATCTCCAGCCATCTCTTTCTATACCAGCTAGAAAAAAGGAAAAATTATGCCTAGCTCTACCCATGAACTCTTTTCGTTTATTATCTTGTAGTTTTTATGAGAAAAATAATTTTACGAAAAATAAGTTGACGAATTGACGTGGCATGGCATCATTCATATCTCAGTGACTGAAAATGTATTCAGTCAGCCTTTTGGCACACAAACGTCATATCAAGTGACATTTCCGACAACATTTCATGTTGCTGGTATGGCTAATTAAAGAAAAAAAACCGGCCAAGTGCGAGTCGGACTCGCGCCCTTAGGGTTCCGTACCTATCTACCATATGATATACTAAAAGCTTTTGCTCTTTGATTTTAAAAGCTTCCGTACTCCGTACTTAAAAGCTTACGTAAAAGGGTTCCGTACCTATCTACCATATGATATACTAAAAGCTTTTGCTCTTTGATTTTAAAAGCTCCGCGACCATCCAACTTGACCCCTCTTTTATAGAAAATTGCTTGAAACGGGAGCTCACCTTAATTGGTTACTATTAGTTGTGAGAAAAATTGATATATTTAATGATTTTAGACTTTTCCCTTTATTTGTACTGTGAGACCTAGCTTCTTGCCAAATTTCATAATTTTAGGTCAACGGGAAGTACCCTGCAGGTTTTGCTTTTTTGCATAAATGTATGGAGATGAGGACATAAAAAGCCATATCTTTTCATTGCATCGTTGTAAAAAAATTAAATTTTCAGATCTTGTGTGGTTCATGGATTTTAATATTCTTTATCAATTTCAACCTCAGACCTCTTCTCGTTCGTGAGAAAAAGGGTCTTGACAGACAGACGGACAAAGTGATCCTATAAAGGTTCCGTTTTTTTTTATTTTGAGGTACGGAACCCTAAAAATATTAGGATGTTACAAGTAAATTATGTCGAATTAAACAAAAATCTTCACTTAAAAGTGTTCGTTTCAGATTATTATGGGACCCCGGCCATGTTTTTGTACAGTTGTTAGTTGATTTTGAGTACACTACTACTCAAAATCAACTAACAACTGTACAAAAACATGGCCGGGGTCCCATAATAATCTGAAACGTCTTCTTTGGCTATGGGTATGAAAATAACCTTGTGTGTGAAGATATCTATAGTTTTCCGATATCGGTAATAGTAATGCGTTATTTGTTCGGCTAAAGAGCTTGTTTTGACGTCTTTGCCAAATCTTTCACCGGATTTTGGGTTTTTCTACGTGACTGACGGTAAATGGGGCCTGGATATTGGCTTTTTTATTTGCAGGCCTTTTCCTTTAGAATTGTGTGGTTCACACGGTTAACAGCCTCCGCGATTTAGTGGTTAGAATAAAGTAATAAGAATAAAGTATTCTACCCGTACATAGAGAACGGACACTCTCCGCCCCCTTGGAATCCACCACCTCATCCCCGCTTGTTTTATGAAGTGTCCATGTTTTAATTCATCTCTCGGCTTTGGGTTTGAATCTCATTGGAGAGGAGACACTTCCACTAGAAAATCACTTTGTAAACTGTTCACTGATTGTTTAGGACATTGCAGGATAAATTATCCTGCAATAATTTGTTTGTACGTGCATACAATCTAATCATGTTATGTTAGTTTTAAGTAAAAATTTGGTAATTATTTATGTCATAAGAGTCGGAGCACAGAGTCGCAAATCAGATATTGGTGAGTGAACGTGAATAAAGTAATGAGCAAATAAACTATCCTTTTTTTCTTATATTTTATATAGTTTACAGGGGCATCCATTTATCTCACCTACCTCGCCATTAGGTATTCATTGCGTCTTTATTGAGGCGGCAGTATTGCATTGCCTCCATCCATTCTCCAATGAAACTCAAAGGACCGTCACGTGCGAATGAAGTATGCGGGCATTAAGTGTAAGTAATAGGATGCCAGTTGAAAATAGTAGGGAGCTCAAAACTGCCTGCACTAAAGCTGAGTTAGGGCTCTTTCAAACCAACGACAAGGTGAGGCGAGTGTGCTACAATCCCCGATTTACAAACATGTTTAAAAAAGATGAAATGACGGTAAAGAATTGTGAATTTTGTACGCAAACTCTTAAAGTTTAAAATTAAACGAATTGCAAATCCAAAAAAAGAGAAAGGGAATTGCCATAACTTTCCTACAGAAAGTCTACAAAAACTCCTAGTTGACTGATTTTTTTACCTCGATACTGTTTACTGTTACTTAGCCTAAACTGCCAGATCTGCCAGCGTATATTGCAATACGCCAGAAGGGACGCGCCTTTGCGTCCATAGTGTAGTGACTAAGGCGGGCGCCTAGCGCGACGGGATTGAGCGAGATAGCACGAGTAGGTTTCAAACGTTTCTATCAGCGCGTTATGGCCGCACTACGGGCCTAGTTAACAAGCGATCTAATAGGCAAAAATCTTTGTATATTGGGATCAAAAAACAACATCAACTTTCCAGGATATTCTGTCATTCTAACTACTTAGGTAGCCAGTAAACACAATTCTGAAACGCTAATCTCACAGCTATATCATAGTACTTATCTAGTCCCTGGCTATATCTAAACTTTTTTTTTTATGTCAAAACAGACAAACGAGCAGACAGCTCAAAGTGTCACTGCGGTCACTGCCGCCCATAGACATAAGCATAGAAGACCAACAATGAGTGCGAGCGAGAAACAAATCTCTTATGGTGATACTGCAAGATAGCAAAGGATAGCGAATCGAATAGCTCTGTAACCGATTTTGAATGACAGGGAGCCACTTTGAGCCACGCGAAAAACCAGCTTTCCAGTTTTTTGTAAAAAATTGCGTAAAAACTACATATTTATATAAAAATAAGGATACTTTTAATTATGACGGTGTGTAGTGTAGTTGGATGTGGTGTTAATTACAAAAATAGTCCAGAGAAATGTACATTTCACGGGTAAATTCTTAGGACGTTATTACTTTTGAACTATATGTTTTTTTGCTTAAAATAACTTATATTTCATGTTTAAAATATAGAATAGCTTCTTCTGAATTGCTAATTTTCGTATTTTGCATTGAAAAAAGTTTAGTTGTTGATAATGTTCTGAATTTTAGTGTTATATTTTTCATCAATATAGCTCACATTTACGCTAGGGCTTGACTCAAATTTATCGATACCTATTTTCTTTATGTTTATAATACGAGCTTACAGACGCATTGTTACTTACTTGATTTACCATTTTCGTCTTGAAATAAACAGAAGTAGGTCAGTCCTAACTTTGTTTTGCCATTTTGTTCAACAGTTTCCAAAGGATTCGAATATAAAAGGAAAATTGATAAGGGTGATTGGACGAGTTGGAATCCTAAAAAATACTCTTAAGTTTGTAGCAAACATTTTCTAGATGTAGGTATATAAAAGAAAATGCCGACTTAATACAACTTTATTAAATGGAGCTAACAGATTCGGCAGCTTGGAATCGGGGTTGACTAATTTAGTTCTGTTACCAATTTAAAAAAAAAATCAGCACCGGCAGCCGTTTCAGCAACCGGCGCCGGTCGGTAGCTCATATAGGACCCGGCGCCGGCAGCAGCGGAGGCACTTCCGTATAGTTATTATCGGCTCAAACAAATTGTTACTAAAATATAATTTCATTCCTTCCTTAAAACTGACTATTCTAAAATTTTTGTGTATAAAGTAGAAAATCGCATAATTTCACAACCACAGACAGTATTCGAACCTGCGTCTTCTCCGTAAGTACCGGAGACGTTTTACCTACTAGGCTAAAATGTGGTTCTGTCTGATGTTGTGAAATATGCGTCTTCAATACGCATTCCAACGTTGCGTTGCGTTTGTGGTTGTGAAATTTAGCGATTTGCTGCTTTGTAGAATTATCAGCCATTAACGTCTTCAATGGTCTAGTGGTTAGAGCGCTCGGCTCTCGATCCGGAGTCCGGAGGTTCTGTTTTTGATTCCTGGTGGGGACTCTTGTCAGACAAAAATCCCTTTGAGCGGCTTCCCCAGTTTGGTTAGGACATTGCAGGATGAATCACCTGATAGTCCGATAAGTTGGATAATTCCGTGCTTCGGAAGGCACGTTAAGCCGTTGGCCCGACTACTACCTATGGATGTAGTCGTTAAAGAGCCATATGTGAGAGGCCTTTGGCGGCCTCAAATGCTATATTTTGACATTTGCTCCATAAATAAAAAATAAAAAAAATACATTTGGCCTAAGATAGGGGCTCATGCTGGTGGCACTGGTCATGCAGTGACGAAGATAAAAAAATGAGGTTTGAACAAAGAAACATAAATTACAGTTCCACCGACTTTTTTGGGTTGGTACCTAGAAAAGGGGCTTCCTGTAATCGTAAACGGTAGTTGCATATAATATAGCCATAGCCGTCACGCAACATTTCGTCAGTGAATATCAATCTCATACATTTTTATTCTATACTACTGGCATTTACGATAGTAGAAATCCACTTATCTACGGCCCCAGGCGGAGAAATGGAGGATTATCGACACTACTACCTACTACAAGTGAAACACTGCGATTGTTGACAGCGACGCTACCGCCTGAACAGACAAGTCAATGTCGCCAGGGTACTCGAATATCGATACCAAAATGTACATCACTATCTAACGCACACATTGACAAATCAAAATTGGTTACGCGTTTTCGGGCTCTTTGTTTATCTATAGGCAGTAAGCTGCCGTTATTCATAATCTAAGCTGCCGCCCATGGACACTTGCAACACCAGAAGAGGCGATGCTAGTGCGTTGCCGGCCTTTTAAGAATTTGTTAACCCGTTTTTTGAAAGCCTCCATATCGTAACTACTAGAGAAAACCACAGGGGGAAGCTAGGAAAAGTTACCTGACTGAGAAAAATATCCTCCATTTTGAACGGCTCCAAGTTAACAGAATAACCTGTCTTCTTTTAAAAATAACTCTCCTCCCATTTCCAAGAAAATAGATTCAATTGTATTGGAATAAGAACTTTGTCGAGTTTATTTAACTCTTGGTTCTATTTGCGGAGCTGAAGAATTTTTGCTTGAAATCCTATAAAGTCTAACTTTTCGAAAAGTTGTGAAAGAAATAACGTTGGAATAATTTTAGTTTTGTACATTTTTAGGGTGCTGTAGTCAAAACGGAACTCTTATAATTTCCGAGTCCGATGTCTGTCCGAGTTCTATATTTCATATTATATTCATATTTATTTATTTCATAACAAATCATTTGTGTCGAAATAATAGTTAAGTTACAAATAAATACAATCAATAAAATTAAATCAAAATTAAATTAAAGTTAAATATAATGAAAATTAAAACTAATTAAATTAAAATAAAATTACAATTTACATTTACATAAAATAAAATTTGGTCATAAGTAAAATACAAAATGTCAAACATAAATCAGGTCAAAAGTATAAAAATAAAATAATGTCAGTTTGAAATACTAAAACTTAATAAAAAAGAAAAAAACATTAGGGTAGTTAATTTAATTTTTTGGTCCAAATAATTGTACCAGGCCACTCAGAAAGTATTGCGAAAAATAGTTTTTATATATGGGAGACTGGCCGGTCAGAATCTTTTTCGAAAATATGATTACTTGTAAGTAAAAATATGTGTGTTCCATTTTCAAAATTTCCCTCCACATTTTTTGCGAGCCAATTCAAAGTATCGTGTCTTACTGAAAAATGGATCTGCGCCGGGAACATTTTAGAGCTATGATTTTTTACGATTTCAAGTGTCGCCTGAAACCGGATGAATCGTTCGATAGACTTCAAATGGCATTTATGGATGAAGGCCCCTCCAAGGCAACCGTGTATCGTTGGTATAACGAATTTAGGCGCGGTCGACCAACCTTGGGGGATGAAGAAAGAAGCGGTCGCCCTTTGACGGCTATTACGGAAGAAAACGTGCTAGCAGTGAAAAATTTCATCATCATTATCATCATATCAGCCGAAAGACGTCCACTGCTGGACATAGGCCTCCCCTAAAGATCCCCATGACGACCGGTCCTGCGCTGCTCGCATCCAGCGGCTTCCCGCGACCTTGACAAGATCGTCGGTCCACCTTGTGGGGGGCCTGCCAACGCTTCGTCTTCCGGTACGTGGTCGCCACTCTAGAACCCTTACGCCCCATCGGCCATCAGTTCTTCTTGCGATGTGCCCTGCCCACTGCCACTTTAATTTAGCGACTCTCAGAGCTATGTCAGTTACTTTTGTTCTTCTGCGGATCTCCTCATTTCTGATTCGATCTCGCAGAGAGACTCCGAGCATAACCCTTTCCATAGCTCTTTGGGTGACCTTGAGCTTCCTGATAAGGCCCATCGTGAGCGGCCACGTCTCGGTTCCATATGTCATCACTGGCAACACACACTGGTCAAAGACTTTCGTCTTGAGACACTGCGGTATTTTGGACGTGAAGATGTTGCGGAGCTTCCCGAACGCTGCCCATCCGAGTCGGATTCGACGAGTAACCTCTTTCTCTAAGTTGGATTTACCCAGCTGGACTGTTTGTCCCAGGTATACGTATTCATCGACAACTTCGAGCGTAGAGTCTCCAACTTTGAGTGGAGTGGGTACAACAAGGGCGTTAGACATAATTTTCGTCTTATCCATGTTCATTTTAAGACCCACTTGTTGTGAAACTCTACTGAGGTTATTGAGCATCGTGCCGAGATCTTCCAGGGTCTCAGCCATTACGACAATATCGTCGGCAAATCGAAGGTGGGTCATGTACTCGCCATTGATGTTGATGCCAAGTCCTTTCCAGTCCAGGAGTTTGAAGACGTCTTCCAATGCAGCGGTGAACAGTTTAGGAGATATGACGTCTCCCTGTCTCACTCCTCAATGCAATTGGATAGGTTTCGAGTCCTGGTCCTGAAGACGGACTGACATAGTGGCGTTTTTGTACAGATCCTTTAACACTTCAATGTACCGATAGTCGACTTGGCACCTCTGGAGAGATCGTAGCACAGCCCACGTCTCGATCGAATCGAAGGCCTTCTCATAGTCCACAAACGCTAGGCAAAGTGGCTGGTTATACTCTTCGGTCTTCTGTACAACTTGCCGTAGCGTATGTATGTGGTCTATGGTACTGAAGCCTTTACGGAAACCGGCTTGTTCGGGAGGCTGGAAGTCGTCGAGCCTGCGTGCGAGACGGTTCGTAATGACTCTCGAGAACAGCTTATAGACATGACTCAGAAGTGAGATAGGTCTGTAATTCTTCAGCAGGGTCTTATCACCCTTTTTAAAGAAGAGCACCACCACACTTCTGTGCCATGCCTGTGGCGTTTTCCCTTCGACTATGACAGAATTAAACAGCTTCTGAAGAGCTTTTAGCACTGGCCTTCCGCCTGCTTTCAGAAGCTCAGCCGTAATTCCATCGTGCCCGGGTGCCTTGTTGTTTCTAAGCTGTCTGAGAGCCATTCTAATCTCGTACAAGCTGACGTCCGGGATATCTTCGGTATGGTGTCGGGTAAGTCTAGCTCTTGGATCGTTGGCCAGACTGCTAACGGGTGGGCCGGTTGACGTGTATAACTGTCCATAGAACTTCTCGACCTCCCTCAGTAGCTCAGGCTTGGACGATACGGTTCTGCCATCCTCGGTCTTCAGCTTCGTCAACTGGCTCTGCCCAATAGACAGATCTCTTGCGAACACTTTGGAGCCCTTGTTCCGCTCAATCGCTTCTTTAATATGATTAGTATTAAATAGCCGAATGTCGCGAGTCAGAGACTTAGAGATCTGTTTATTGAGCCGCCGATATTGAGAAGCATCTCCCGAAGACTGCAGAACCATTTCGCGTCTTTCTTCCATTAGCTTGAGGGTATGATCTGAGATCTTTTTGGTTCTTTTAGTACGATGGGGTCTGAAATACTTTGACCCAATTGTATGGACAGTTTCCACGAACCCGTTATTGTAGTCGTCCACATCTATGCATTCACCGAGGCATTCGAAGCGATTTTGCAGTTCGAGCTGAAAGCCGTCGGGATTTTGGATATTGGTGGGTGCGGGTCGGAGCGTAGACTTCATCAGTCGAGTTCTTTCCAGCTTTACGTTGATATTCAATGTGCCTCTTACCAACCGGTGATCGCTTCCGGTTTTAACCGCATTGATCACAGAGACATCATTGAATATTTGCTTCTTCGTCGACATGATAAAGTCAATCTCATTTTTTGTAACACCATCGGGACTGATCCAGGTCCATTTTCGGTTTTCCGACTTTTTGCAAGCGTGAAAAATTTAATCCAAGATAATAGGCGAATTACATATCAGGAGATTCAGCACATATTAAAGATTGGATCGGAAAGCGTTCACGAGATTCTACACGGGCATCTTCGCGTGAGGAGGATAGTATCGCGCTGGGTGCCGCACTACCTCACCGACGCTCAGAAGCAGGCCCGGGTGGAATGGTGCCGTGATATGCTGAACAAATTTGAAGCAGGCTCGTCTCGGCGTGTTTACGACATCGTAACAGGTGATGAGTCCTGGATTTATCAATACGATCCAGAAACCAAGCGCCAGTCGACAGTTTGGGTGTTTCAAAATGAACCAACGCCTACCAAAGTGAAGCGATCTCGAAGCGGGGGGAAGATTTTGATCGCCAGCTTTTTTAATTTGACTGGCCACTTGGCCTCAATTCCCTTACGAGATCAAAGAAGCATCAACGCCGAATGGTATACTACCAAATGTTTACCAGAAGTTTTTTCTGTTGTGAGCAACAAGCGACCAAACACAGGGCTCCGCGGACTACTGCTCCACCACGACAATGCGCCTGCACACACCGCGCTCAAAACGAGGGACTTCCTGGACAGCACACCAGTCAAACTCCTGGGTCACCCTCCTTACAGCCCTGATCTAGCACCGTGTGACTTCTTTTTATTTCCAAAAATAAAAAATCAGCTCAAGGGGATACAATTTTCGTCGCCGGAAGATGCGCTGGCTGCGTTCGAGCAGGCTGTAAACGAGGTGTCTACGGCGGACTGGAAAAAGTGTTTTGAAAACTGGTTCAGACGCATGAATCTTTGTATAGAGGCTGGTGGAGAGTACTTTGAAAAGATTTAATAAAAATATATGTACCTGTAGAACAATTTTTTTTAGTGTCGCAAATATTTCTGAGTGTCCCACGTATGTCATGAAAATGTTATTAATTTTTATACGTCAAAAATTCGTTGAGAGAATAGAAGCTCAGCCTCAGAGGCAATCAGTTATAAAAAGCTGTAATTTGACATGGGTATACTATTAATCACATCGATTAAGTGCTAAAATTAAATTTCCCGAAAAGATCTGGGTTGAGCCTTCCGCTCCTCAACCGTCTGCTGAAGGTGTAACATCCACTTAGGCTAACAACATAAGACCACTACCAAAAAAAATGTCCGAAAAGAAAATTTTGGGGTCCTTCCCTACATTTGAAATATGGATTTTTTTTTTCTCGTCTATCCTGTACGGGTATAATTGGATAGGTCTTTTAAAACATTGTGATAACATTTTTCGATTCAGGAATCAGTGTGTGAATTATTAAGCTTCAAATGCTGATATTTTCTTGAATTAAATGTCTCTGTGCCAGCTGAATGGTTGTTATTGGATAAGTAAAAAAAACCGGTCAAGTGCGAGTCGGACTCGCGCGCCGAGGGTTCCGATATACCTGTAGTATTTTTGGAAGCAATAAAGTCCATTTTCAGGACCGCAAAACTAAATTTGTTTGTAAAGGTTTTTTGCAGATTTCTGAAAAACTGTGCAACTTAGAAAGATCGTTTTATTTTTGCTGTAAAGTTTACATAAACCTCTGTCAACTGTAATTAATTCAGATTTTCCCTTACTCAAACTTCGGAGATAAGGGGGGGGGAATGGTATTTTTTTTGACATTTTTCATCATAACTTGAAAACTAAGAAACTTAAAAAAATACAAAAATATATTTTAAAATGTACAAGTAAAGCCCTTTCATATGATACCCCACTTGACCTAGTAGCGACAATTTGAAATTTGGCCCCCCCTATTTTGGCCCCCTTTACATTAATAATCATACTTTTTTCAAAAAATTTTCATGTGCAATTAAGTTGGGCAACTATATTCTAAAACTATTCCAAATTTCAGCTCGATAGCGTAAGTGGTTGCTGAGATATAGAGGTGTGACAGACAGACGGACAGACAGACAGACAGACAGACAGAGCGGCACCATAAGGGTTCCTTTTTTTTACCATTTTGGTATCGGAACCCTAAAAACCGGTCAAGTGCGAGTCGGACTCGCGCGCCGAGGGTTCCGATATACCTATAGTATTTTTGGAAGCAAAAAAGTCCATTTTCAGGACCGCAAAACTAAATTTGTTTGTAAAGGTTTTTTGCAGATTTCTGAAAAACTGTGCAACTTAGAAAGATCGTTTTATTTTTGCTGTAAAGTTTACATAAACCTCTGTCAACTGTAATTAATTCAGATTTTTCCTTACTCAAACTTCGGAGATAAGGGGGGGGGAATGGTATTTTTCTTGACATTTTTCATCATAACTTTAAAACTAAGAAATTTAAAAAAATACAAAAATATATTTTAAAATGTACAAGTAAAGCCCTTTCATATGATACCCCACTCGACCTAGTAGCGACAATTTGAAATTTGGCCCCCCCTATTTTGGCCCCCTTTATATTAATAATCATACTTTTTTCAAAATTTTTTCTTGTGCAATTAAGTTGGGCAACTATATTCTAAAACTATTCCAAATTTCAGGTTGATAGCATAAGTGGTTGCTGAGATATAGAGGTGTGACAGACAGACGGACAGACAGACAGACAGAGCGGCACCATAGGGGTTCCTTTTTTTTACCATTTTGGTATCGGAACCCTAAAAAATCTCAGCTGTTGAACTACATATAAAAACAAAATTAAAACTATTACTTGGCTTTACAAGTTGACGAGCAATAGTCGACGACTTCTCCACTAAGACCTCTTTCTGTGTCAGGGTCCAGGCTCAAAGCCATGCATTAAGATTGGTCATTTTGCAGACAATTCTGGGACTGTTTAAGAAAGAGGATGGCAGCTGGAAGAGAAGGAAGATAGGGAAATCGAAGAGTTAGTGCCTGAACCCAACATCATGGGCGAGAACAAGGCTGCAAGTGTTTGTTGGCTCGACCACATGTAGAGGATGGGAGATGATCGGGCTGCTAACAGTCGGTCGTCCCAGGTACAAATGAGGTGACGAAGCTCGGAAAGACCGGGATGCCCTTCAAAGAGCCGATTGGCAAGAAGAGGCGCTGAACAGGGAAGAATGGAAAACTCTTGTGCCGGAGGCTCTGAGCCAGAGTATTATCTGTAAGTAAGTTGACAACTTATAAACCGATGCTAGAAATAGCAATCAGGCATTGGACCTCCGTACCACGATTATGGAAAATATTCTCCTAAAGCTACTACAGAACCCTAACGCACTTGGCTGATTTTTACTATATTCGTTCATAGTTTTGCAGGAGGAAGGAAAATCTTAGTTTAGGGTCGAATGGATAAATACCGCTTAGGTGTGAGATTGTCCTTAAGGGGCATCTTGAGGTGTTGCATTAATTAATTAACAGAAATTGAGTAGCTGTCATCGGAGCAATTATCACTTGAGTGTTAAATTCAATTCAATTTATTTAAATCAGATAGGTACAATCCATATTTGTTAGTAATATTAGACTTAAAAACTATGTTAGTAATAGCGCGCTTTTGCTAGGTCTGTGGTTAGTAAATAATCAACATTAAATATCAAAACATGTTATTTGGCTGCTATATTCGAGGGGATGACATGAATGGAGGTCCAATGTTCAAGGATAGGGCCAGCCACACGCTCTGCCACCACAGTCAGGAGGCTATTACGGCTGCCGCGCACCTGCTGCATCAGGGATGCTACCCTTGCCCGTATAATGGTGTGAAAGCCATTTGTTTTGTGGGCGGCGAACATTCCCGACGCACTGCAATAACGCGGCAGCCCCAACAACATCCTGAACGCATTATTGTATTGAACACGTAGGGCGCTGTATGCCTTCTGAGTGAGTATAGTTGATCACAGACTGCAACTGTAAAATGACTGGCAATATGCTCAAAAGAGAGTGACTTTCAAAAACACATACACAAATTTATAAACGAAACATAACTCAAAATTTGATGCTGTCAAATAGTGACGAGTATTATTTTGAACTGTCAGTCTCCATTATTTATTTATTAAGACAGAAGAAACTTTAAAATTAACATAAACAACATTTTAAGAAGCAAAAACAAAACGCAGACATAAATTCTTTTTGCTCTTTTGACGTTTGACTCAAAGACGGACACTTGAGATCAGGGACTAGATATTGTAAGTACTATACGTACAACCTTGAGATTGATATTTGGATAGTAGTTTATTAATTAGCAAGATCTTGAGATGCTAATTGCATCTTGATAATTAAGTCAGCTGACATGGTCTTGGGGAAGATTTTGAGAGGGATTTATCAATACGGGCCTTAAATTCTGGTACGATGCGCAGTAGGACCCTTATGCCCACCTCCCATTTTTCGGTAAAAAAATATTTTGAAACCTTCTATGACAACCACGGATAGAAATGACTATAATAGTACTATTTTCAGCCAGCACCACACAGACACTACTAAACAACTAGTGCAGCTACCCTCCTGCGGAAATTCCGCAACGGAACTTACCGCAAGGTCTTGTCACAGGCACAGATTAAATAATAGTATTCACAGGTGACCTTTACGGTTACGGATCGCATCATTCCGATACGAACATTCCGCTATTGTATGTCATGCTTGATGGAAATATTTTTTTTATGTTACAAGTGAGCAAACGAGCAGGTGGGCCACCTGATGGTAAGTGGTCACCACCGCCCATAACACCTACTGTCTTATAAATGGCATATTTTGACACTAATAAGACAGCTTAGCGCGTTGCTCACTTTGAGAACTAAGATGATATGTCTCATGTGCCGGTAATTTTGCTGGCTCAATTTCTGGGTAAAAATAGTGTTACATCGTGGAATAATAATACACTACCTTTCTCTTTGTGTTACATTATCAGTTATCACTTATCGTCATCACTGACATGACGTGATTCTGATAGTAGGTATTTTATTGTAACTTTGAATTTGTAAATGATTACCTTAAATTTTATTTTTTTTATGTGTGTTTACTATTTCTACAACGATTGAAATTGACTTCAAATTTTACTGTACCTTTGTATCTTGTAGTAGTAAGGGTGATGAAGAACAAATTTCTATATGATTTGCTCATGTCTGCCTTTTTGACTGATGATAAGGAGCATCCTCTAAAAGATACAAAAATATTGGCGGACATCCACACCCCTGCGTTTTTAAGGAATTAAGTCTTAACTATTTTGAAATTTGACAATGAAACGTACACCTGGCAGGCTATGACTATCTGATTAAATACGAGTACAATGTATAAAACACCTGAAAAATGGTCTGCCACCCTAATTGCCCTGCGTCGTAAAGTTCCAGCGCTTCAAAACGCAAAAATTCACTACTTCGTCCCGTGATAATGCAGAGCCCTGCATGTCTGCCTCTTCGATTTTTTACATCTTCAGAAGTATTTTAAACAGGAGCCACTAAAGTAGACAAAAAAAAAACATTATTTAGTATCTTTTTTTTATTTTTTTTGCTTTAACTCAAAAACGCAGCGACGCACACAAAAACTTGTAAGGACCAAATCGATTCGTATTGAGCTGATCTATCATCCCTATTCATATGAATCATGAGCAAATCATATACCCAAATTGCAGCCATCACCCTAACTATAGCAACGTGAAAAATATACCGATTTGAAAGGAGGTCATTGAACAGCTTTAGAACAGCTATGTAAATGTACGGGTACACACCGGTTCAGTGCTTCTTACGTCATCAAACGCCGACAAATCCCTCGTTCATTAATTCGGCTTTACATCTTTACAGCCGCCATTTGTGAATTTCAGCCGGATAGATTTTTAGGGCGGCTTAGATTTAGAGCTGAATTCAAGGTTGACTTTTCGAAGTCAAACGTAAAGGTTGTTAACTCCTGACCTTGCTCTACACAAAATACAGAAATACAACCTTATTTTTGGTTCTGTCCATGATACTGAACAATTTTTCAGGTCGAAATACGAAAAAATCTTTTTGGATTTCCCATATAAACTGCATCAGCTGACAGCCCATTTTGTATCGGAGGTAGAAATTTTGTTTTTGATTTTCGAATAAATATCCGGGACGATAAAAAACAACACTTGAACACTTGATTAAAAAAATGCGGACAATATAACTGGCTATGCGCAGAAGTCAAGTCATAAGAAAATAAGTCATTTTGACTTCTGCGCATCAATGACATAGACAGAGTTTCTGGTACGATTTTTTTAATCAAGTGTTCAACAGATGTGTAACTTTTTTGTAGTAAGACGGAAAATGTTATAAATTTTTTTTTCGTTCTGACGATTTAATTTTATTTATTTAATTTAATTAATTTATTTAATTTATTTATTTTTTTAGCGTATGAAAATCGGAAGAGGAAACAAAATAACTTTGTCAACAAATTTATGAAACATTGTACACATCTAAGTATAATGTTCAGGGAAACCCGTGCATCATTTAAAAATATTGATCATGGAATAATCACATCCTGCGGTAGAGGGTTGGCGGGATAAGCTCTTAATTATAAGTACCTGGGCGACCGTTTAATAGTACATGATTTATAACCATCAAGTTTTCATCCGCGAGAAACTCTGTACAATTTTCACGCTTTCAAAATTTACCTTGTTCAGAAAATTAAGTATAGGTACTGTAGTCCTTCGAATTTCAATTAGCAAAAAACTAAAAAAACGCCTATATATTAGTGATATTTTTTTTATCGTGTTACAAACTTATAACGAGGTATTTGTTTGTTTCAGGTAAATAAATGGAGGTTCACTCATCATCATCATATCATATCGTGTGGGTTGCAAGGTCGATGACCGACCTCACAAACCCTGGTGTCAGAGTTGTTGAGCCGCCAAAGGCCTCTGACATGGCTCATTAACGACTACATCCGTAGATAGTAGTCGGGACCAACGGCTTTACGTGCCTTCCGAAGCACGGAATCATCTAACTTTTCGGGCAATCAGGTGATTCATCCTGCAATGCCCTAACCAAACTGGGGAGGTCGCACAAAGAGATTTTTGTTTGACAGTGTCCCCACTGGGAATCGAACCCAGAACCTCCGGATCGAGAGCCGAACCCTCTAACCACTAGACCACGGAGGCTGTTCACTTATAACCTTAGATTATGAATAACGGCAGCTTATAACAAAATCGTTACGTAAGTATTCATGTTATCTGTTATAAATACATAAATAAGTTACCACCAGACACAGGAAAAAATACCTACGTTCGTCAGAAATCTGCCCCGGGGGGTCCAGACGAGGTTTAACGAGCCATGTGACGAAAGCGAACATCATAAAATGTATGGGGTGACATTTGAAATATTTTAACTGTGATTATAACTAAAATTGACAAAATTTGAACGTGTCGACTTACCAGGGCGAACACTACGTCGTACTGGAAGCCTTCAGACTGTTATTTGCCGTACGGCACTCGATGAAAAGAACCCATTCCAAAGTTTTACGAAAACTATCGTTAAGTTTAAAAGACGAATGTTCTGACGATTGGTTTAGCTCCCGGCTGAAAAACCTTATATTGGAAAAAATCCTTTTATTCTAGAAAATAATTTTTGAATTCAAATTTATTGTGATTTCTGTAACATTTTGAATTGTAAATTTATATTTAATGTACTTACATCTTTGTACTTGTCGTTTTATATATTTTTTTTTTTTTTGTTTTTTTTTTTTCGTTTTTTTTTTTTTTTTTTTTTTCTGTATTTTATATAATATTTTTTGACGATCGCACATTGACATGCATGTAATTATTATTGTTATTTTAAATCTGTGATGAATAAATGGAATCTAATCTATTGTGTCATCCCATACATTTTATGAAGTTTATTCATCTTTTAATTTGATGGCACGTTATCTAGACTCTCTGTGCGGGGATCGAACCCACTGCCTTTGGTATAGAAGGCACAGCAGAGGCACTACCAATAGTCCTGTCAGAATATAAGTTTAAGAATATTTAATTTTTCAAAAATAAATTACGAAATTTAATATCATTTGAACCCCGCACCACATTCAACATAATGGAGATTGATGAGTAGAATATTTAATGGATAGGTTGATGAACAGAATAGTCGGTGAATAGGTTGATGAATAGAATGGTTGGTGAATATGTTGATGAATAGAGTGGTTGATGAATAGAATAGTTGGTGAACAGGTTGATTAACAGAATAAGTTGATGAATAGAATGGTTGGTGGATAGTTTGATGAATAGAATAGTCGGTAAATAGTTTCATGAATAGAATTTTTAGTGAAAATGTCTCCCAAGACACATAATTTTTTCTAGTTTGGGAGACAGAGTTTTATATGAAATAAACCAATTACTCCCTTATATGTAAATTTAGTTTGTAAAATGTTATTTCTCGTGAAATAAAGTACTTTTTATTAATTTTTATTTTTATGTGTTGATGAATAGAATGGTTGATGAATAGGTTGATGTATAGAATAGGTTGATGAATAGAATAGTCAGTGAGTATATTAATGGATAGACTGGTTGGTGAACAGGTTGATGTATAGAATAGTCGGTGAATAGGTTGATGAATAAAATGGTTAAAAAACATGTTGATGAACATAATGGTTGGTGAATAGGTTGATGAATATAATCGTTTGTGAATAGATTGATGAAAAGAGTAGTAGGTGAATAAGTTAATTAATAGAATGGTTGGTGAATTGGTTGATAATTAGGATGTGGGATGGACGTCAGTAGAAACATTTTTGGACTTTACGTTATGGTAATGGAGAGGCAAATGTTTCTACTGATGTGCTGTTGATCTTTCCTGTGTCGCGATAGACCTTACAACCGTTAAAATTAAGTATACATTTTTTATTTCAAATTAACTATGTATTCAAAAATAAACTATTACTTTGATAATAATATCAAAGTCAAAGTATACTTACATATAATGAGATTCTTTGATCACTTTATGACGTCACTTAAAAAAAACTACGTCACTTCACAAACAAAGTAGCGCCATGTGAAAAAAAAGGGTCAAGTAAAAACAAATTGTGCAGTATAAGGCGTTGACCTATAAGTCATAAATCAATAAATTGAAGTAAATAAATACAACAATAAAAGATTCCTTTTGTAAATGAACAAGCGCATGAACGAAGGAAATCCAATAAAGTGCAACGTTCAAGAACTCGTTAATTGCTTCGCAAAATAAATGTAATATCATTGTTCGCAAAGGTGTGAAGAAAAAGGAATTGTACGTGCTTAGTACCTACGAATGCTTATATTCAATTTATGTAGGCGCTTATATTGAATGCACATCATAAACACATTCGTTGCCATAGAGGCGCTGTCACTGGTGTTTTGCATCTTACTCTCTCGAGTATGTTTATCGCACTCAAATGACGCTAGTAGTGTGGGTGCGGAAAACGTGTTAGCAAGGAGGTTTTAATCCACGCTACGCTCTAGGAAGGAGAGATGAATGGCCAAAAAAAGCGTGACGACGAGTATATCCAATAGTCGCGGTGGCATCTCTTTCACACAGTAGGGTGACCTTACTATTTTTATTTTATTTTATTTATTTAGGATACCAACAGCGTTTTTATAGTATATCTTATAATTAATTTTTAAATAACAATCAATAGCCAATTACATGTTATGAGAGAGCAGAGGTAAGACTTTTTAATAAAAATAAAATAAGATGGAACATTCACACTTGAATTACCAGACATATTATGTATACATATTGAAAAGTAAATATAATGTTAAAATTGCATAAAATACAATGTTAACTACTTTTACTACATAAATATGTCGGTCTTGTATAAATAATAATAATAAAATAATATAATATAATAATAGTAAAACAAAAATAAATAAAAATACAAAACAAAAATACACTTAAAAATATACTTAAATACATATAAACATAAACAATAAATATTATAAATATAGAAGGTAACAATAGAAAATATCAGAGACCTACAAAAATAAAAAAACAAAGTTGTTAATAGCTTAGTCATACCTAAATGTAGTAATGAGAAAGATCCGACCAAGCGTACTGTCAAAAGCACATCAAGCCCGTCACGTTGGACCCTGTACTGTTCTTATTACAAAAGAAACACGGGCTAGAGTCGCACTATGAGTGTCAAGCGTCACTAATCTCATTATTATCTTGACTAAAAAATAAAGTAAATAAAACTCAAGCAACTGTTACGCTCGACATGCCACCAGCCTCATATTTAAATTCTTTTCTTTATAAATTACACAAGAAGAACCTTACGATGAGTCAAATGATTTAATGATGATTTTATTTTTAAAAGTTTGTTTGGTACAAGTAAAGGGATCAATATCGTCGATTTTTTTATTATAAGTACGAACTAAGCGAGTCAAAACTGCGTTATTTCCATAATTGGTAGAATGGGGCGGCACACTAAACATAATTGTGCTCCGAGTCCGCCGAGCGGGCACACGAAACAATATGGCCGAGAGTAGATAGCAATCCAGGCGACCGTTCAGAATATCATAAAGTAGACCCATGTCTAAAATATCGCGTCTTTCTTCTAGAGTTAAGAGATTGTAATTACGACAGTTCAAAACGTATGACTCTGCATGATTTTTAAAGATATAATTTAAATGTGATATGAATTTTTTTTGAATTCTCTCAACTCTTTTAATGTGAATAGCATAGTATGGGGACCATATTGGACTGGCATATTCCAAAATACACCTTACATACGCGTAGAAGACGATTTTCAAGCTAATCAAACGTTTGAAGGGTGAACATGTACGCATTACGAAACCGAGATTGCGAAAGGCTCTGTTGGTTATGTAGTCCAGGTGAGCCGACATATCAAGCTTAGAGTCTAGCAACACACCTAGATCCCGAACCACCTCGGCCCTCTCAATCACAACGCCGTCAAAATTATAAGAATAAATTATGGGATTTCGTTTTCGAGTAAAGCTGATACATTGACACTTTGTAATACTTAATGTTATCTTATTTTCAATATAGTATTCGACTAGATTTTTAAGGTCATTTTGCAACAACTCACAATCAACAGAAGTTTTTACTGTCATATAAACTTTTTTATCATCTGCATATAAAAGATGATTAGAGTTGCTGAAACATTTATAAATATCATATATATAGGCGTTGTAAAAGAGTGGGCTGAGGTGGGATCCTTGTGGGACTCCGGATGGAACAGTGACATAATCAGATTTGTGACCGCCCAGTATGACTGCTTGAGAACGATTAGTAAGATAAGAACGAACCCATCTTAATAAATCACCATGTATACCCAACGAGTTGAGCTTATCCAGGAGGATGATGTGGTCCACACGGTCGAAAGCTTTTTCAAAGTCCGTGTAGACCACATCAACCTGTCCACCACCTTCTATATTATTTAAAATATAGTCTGTAAACGAGGCTAAGTTCGAAACTGTTGAACGACCTTTCAAAAAGCCGTGTTGAAATTCTGATATACCTTGCGATATGGTGTGATACATATAATTATAAACGTATTTCTCAAATAACTTTGCGAGTGTATTAAGGATAGAGATAGGTCTATAATTAACGATTTCAGATTTTGGACCTTTTTTGTGTATAGGAATGATGTTGGCTTTCTTCCAGATACTAGGAAAAACACATTCGTTCAGCGACCGTCTGAACAAGATTGTTATGGGGACAGCGACGTTATCAGCACATGAACATAAGAAAACTGGAGGTACAAGATCACACCCAGGACCTTTATGTTTGTTAAGAGATTTCAACAATCTAAGTACCACGCTTTCGGATACGTCTATGTGTGATAAAATATCAGTTGATGTGTTAGGAGGTGAATTTGAGTCATTAAGTAGATTGACAGAAGGTGTCGACGATTTATTGAAAACACTTTCAAAATAGGAATTGAACGCTGTGCAAATTTGTAATGGATCCTCGAACAAAGTGTTGCCGAGTAAAAACTTTTGTGGATAGCTAGATCCACCACGTTTTGATTTTACATACTTCCAAAATATTTTAGGGGAATACCTAATGAGAGCTTCAGTATTTTCAGTAAAACGATCGAAACATTGGTTCTGTACACGATGCTGTCGCGCTCTCAAAAGTGAGAAGACATCATAATCTCGCAGATTGCCATATGTTTTCCACTTGTTATGAAATTTAATTTTTTCATGAATAACTTTAATAAGGGCAGCGCTGTACCAAATTGGGTAACAAGTATTCGGTGTTTTACGCTTGGGGATGTAATATTATTGAAGCCCTCTGGAACAGCAGCTTCATTTTTAATATTTTATTTGGCAGAATATTATCCTTTACTTTCTACCTGATAAGTTGTGCTTCCCTCGGCAACAAAGTGTTTCGTGTCTTAAAATCCTCGCAGCGCTGAGGATTCTTCTTTAGAACCACTCGCTTGGCTCGTGGCTCAATTATAGAGTCATAGAGGTAAATGAAGTCAAGTCCGTTTGGTGCCGGCAAAGTATAGTACCAACTACCAACCCATCTCCACCCGTGGGTATCGTAATGTACGTACAGTGTACGTTTCATGGGGTGTCATGTACAACATGAGAATATTATTCAAGCATGGTATGTGCATGTCATGAATATTATTCAAGCATGTCATGAGTACCTTGGGCTCAATTCTTGAATAACACCGGATGATAAATAATTATCACCCGAAAAATTAAAAATTAAAAAAATTTCTTTACAAAAGTGCAGAATGATATTCGTAAAATATAAAGTAGTGAGTGATTGTTACTTTTTTTAACAGATTATCAGGGTACATTTGATATTTTTTTATGTTTAAAGTGAGCAAACGAGCAGGTGGACCACCTGATGGTAAGTGGTCACCACCATCGCCCATTCTTATTTGATGTCTCAAAAATCATATTTTATCACTCGGTAATATTCAACAATTGGGTCAGAGTTTTTTCAGCAGCAGCATTCTTTTTGTTTGTTTCCAAAATAAACCTTTTTTCATTTCTTTCTTCTTGCTTTCCAGAAAAGCCCAGGTAATTCTTGAAAATCACTGGGTGATAAAATATCACTTTTGAGACTTTAAAAATTCACATTTGCGTTGATAAACTGTTGGAAGGTAAATCAGAATACATGAAAATTAACAATAAAGGACTCCTTTATATTTTAAGAACATCAATTTCAACTTTTGAAAACAAAAATCTATGATTTTTAATTTTTTGAGTGATATTTTATCACCCGGTGATATTCAAGAATTGTTCTCCAGGTACGTTGCATGCCTAATCATCAAGAAGCAAAGCAATTAATAAAATTTGACGTGTATTTTATGATTTATTGTTTATTGATAAACAAAATTCATTATAGGTACGACATGTTACAAAATAATCGTACAAATATAAGATTGTATTTCTTATTTTATTGATTCAGTTCTGATTTACATTTTTTTCACTCACATGGAATAACAATAATTTAAAAATATGGACTGGCTGTTGAACTTTGCCTCATTTATACGTTTCTAAATATTATGGCCCAAGTTTTTGTCACTATCTTTTTACTGAAATAAACTATCAATACTCACAAACATTAAAAGACTTAAAACCAATATGTTGTTCATTCTCACTACTTATTGAACAGCCCTCGTAACATCAGCTGTCTCTCTGTCCATCTATATTTGCGATCCGTGTGGCTGTCCGGGAACAACAGGTCGATACAGGTTTTTGTTGGTATTCTTCTAAAAACTCATAATCAACAAACTTTATTTGGGCCTAATTGCGAGCCACCTACTTTTTAACCGACTTCAAAAAGGCGGAGGTTCTCTATTCGATCGTATTTTTTTAAATATTATTATTTTAAATGAATGAATCATTCTTACCTACCAAGTGACATCTGTCCACATCCCAAACTTTTTTAAACAAATTCCAACCCAAGGGCATCACATAAATTCTCTCAATAATGCCCGGAACAAAACTTTGATGCTGACCGTAAATGGCTCGAAATATCTATCGCGAGGGAGCGCAGGGCAGTCGCGTGAATTATTGGCTTCCCGCATGTCGTCAATAAGAACGCAGAAAATAACCGGCAGCATCAGATGTACTATTTTCCTATTATTGTACAACAGTACAGGTTCCGCTGTTTTGTTTGATTTTCTTTTAAAACTAATGCAAGCTGTTTTTCTCTTTCATGTTTAGATTCAGATATCTTCATCATAATGTTATTTCATCATAATATTCTTTGGGATAAGTTGTTCAGTTTAATGGGCAGATTCTGCAGATTCACATCCCACAATACTGATGTGGTTGTACCTTTTTAGTTTCCTTTGTGTTCAAATATCGTACATTACAGCCACCCTACTTCATACGTAAAACAGTTCGGCTTTTTCATAGAAAAATTAAAGGAATAATGGATACTCATAGAAGAATATTCCGCAAATAGCATAACTATCAATTTTGCAGCTATTTACTCTACAATATTTCACTGTTTTTGCAGAAAAAATACGCGATTTTAAACAAAATTAAGCATGACATAAAAATGTGTCAAAGACGGGGATAAGTACCAGTAATGTATTAAAAACTATTACCAAAAAGGTTGATGACGAATGAAGAAGTACATAACCTGCTTGACCTTAAACAACACAATTAGATCAAAAATATTTTATAGAGTTTCCGAGATAAATCACAGAACCAAAAGCACCCGAAAAATATTATTTTTTTATGATTTAGCTCTAAAAAGGTTTTCTATATGAAAACCAAGCATAATGTCAAAAGATTTTTTCCTACCAACCCGCAATTTCGTTTTGCTATGGCAACTGTGTGAGCGTGACACAACCGCGACTAATTGACCTCTCGCTCGGCACAATTTCTCTTCTTCGCAAATCACAGGAATTTATACCGTATTACAATATACGATTGACTAAATTTGTGTAGCAAGATTTTTGCATTAAACACTCCTTCCTAGAGCGTAGCGTGGATTAAAACCTCCTTGCGTGTTAGTTTTAGTAAATGGTGACACTGATTTGTATTGAATGCACTGACCTCTATATATACAATATAGAGGTCAGTGATTGAATGACATAAAGAATTCGTCTCTAGATGTAGAGCACGACGCATGGACTTCAGAGCTCTGTGGATAGAGGCAGACATTCCACTTTCAAAAACATCTGCCTCTCCTTCAAAATTATTTCAAAAGCTGGACAAGAAAATAGCGGGTATATTTTCCTGCCAAAATTAAACCGCCGATAAACCGGATCGTTTCACTTCAGTTCCTTCAAGTGATACTCTCTCACCGTGTCACTACTGCGACGGCGACGGTAAATTATATCGTGGCACTCCAAATTATGTCCGTTGCTTCATTAAATACATTTATTTAATCCAAGCACATGACCCATATTGCGGACACAAAATTTCACCAGCAATATTACAAGAAAACAATACAAATATTTTTTTTATGGAAGATCTTTGCAAGATGCTCAATAACCGCAGTAGAGTTTTACAACAAGTGGGACTCAAAATGAACATGGATAAGAAGAAAACTCTACGCTCGAAGTTGTTGACGAATACGTATACCAGGGAAAAACAGTCCAACTGGGTAAATCCAACTTAGAGAAAGAGGTTAATCGTCGAATCCGACTCGGATGGGCAGCGTTCGGGAAGCTACGCTATATCTTCACGTCCAAAATACCACAGTGTCTAAAGACGAAAGTCTTTGACCAGTGTGTGTTGCCCGTTATGACATAATTATGGCACCGAGACGTGGCCGCTCACGATGGGCCTTATCAAGAAGCTCAAAGTCACCCAAAGGGCTAATCAGAAATGAGGAGGTCAGCAGTAGAACTAAAGTAACTGACATGGCCCTGAAAATTGCTAAACAAAAGTGGGAGTGGGCAGGGCACATCGCCAGACGATCCGATGGCCGATCGGGCGTAAAGGTTCTAGAGTGGCAACCACGTACCGGAGGACGAAGCGTAGGCAGGCTTGATACATCACTTGATCTAAATACTTATCTCGACCACAAAGTGTGAAATTATTTTTAACCTTTTGTCAACCTCTGTAGTACTGTGTCAAAATTAAAAGAATCAAATAAAAACTTAGTTATTGACGCAATAAAGCATAATTTCGTATACAAAGTGTGGTATATCAACCCTGAAGGGTGTGATTCCGCCCATGAAACTGAACAACTTTCCTTAAGGAACATAGGTCGAAATACGAAAAAAAAAATTGACCTCCCATACAAAATGCGCGATCAGCTGATTCAGTTTCTATGGGAGGTCAAATTATTTTTTTCGTTTTTCCACCTATGTTCCTTAGGGAAAGTTGTTCAGTTTCATGGGCAGAATCACATTCTTCAGGGTTGATATACCCTTTTTGTTACACCTTGTATATTGCTTCTTGCCAAACACAGATCGCCAAATCATTAGAGGTTATGTCATATTACCATTTGACATTATTTCCCACGAGGAAGCCGGGTCGTATCTTTATCTTCGTAATATAAGTTTGCAAGCTAAGCATTCATGCATGCATGACGTTGCTGGGGACTAGAAAATTTTACATAAGGGGCAGCAAAGTATGTAATCGGAAAGTAATCTCAAATGACTTCCACTTTACTGACGTTTTAGATCCTGTAGAACCACAGCGCAGGAACTTCTTTAAAAGAAGTGAGCCCGCAATGAACTCTAAACATCAATCCTGTCGCCGTATCACCGCAGACGTGGCAAGTGTTCTTCTTTCCAGTATAATCTGCCTTCAATATTTCACACTGAACGAACATTACAATGCTCCATCGGTCTGCGTGAACAATGCAAAGACTCTCCGGTTGACTGGCATTAGTTTAAGTATTCTTGGGGACACTTTGATACCAGTCTCTATAGATTTATTGATTGATGTTTATTGAGTATTTCAGCTTGTCTGCATATAAAAGGACACCGTCACTGACAGATCTATCAACGCTGAGCCCAATAGGTCTAGAAATAGAGGCTGCTTATTCATCCTCTTATGAATCCACGGAAGATCACGTGGATGAAGTCGCGGGCAACAGCTACTTCAGACCAATAAACTGAACCACATAAACAAAAACCGGCCAAGTGCGAGTCGGACTCGCGCACTGAGGGTTCCGTACCACCACACAAACATAATTGTATTAGTTGAAATTTCAGTAAGTTAATGTGCTAGATTTTTTGAGTCCGACACGCGCTTGACCAAATTTTATTATTTGTTGTTATTTTATAGCCTATGCCCTATAAACATACCAATTTTCAAGTTTGTAAGTGTTCCCGTTTTTAAATAGAACTAAAACAAAAATCGCCTCAGCAACCATCCAACTTGACCCCTCTCTTATATGAATGTTCTTGAATGGACGATGAATGAATGGACGATGCACTTGAGTGTTATTAGATTTAAATAAATGAAATGAAATGAAACGGGAGCTCACCACAATTGGTTACCATTAGTTGTGAGAAAAGTTGTAATATTTAATGATTTCAGACTTTTCCCATTATTTGTACTGTGAGACCTAGCTTCTTGCCAAATTTCATAATTTTAGGTCGACGGGAAGTACCCTGTAGGTTTTTCATTTTTGAATAAATGTATGGAGATGAGAACAGAAAAAACCATATCTTTTGATTGCGTCGTTGTAAAAAATTGAAATTTTCAGATCTTGTGTGGTTCATAGATCCTAATATATGGTATTAATTTCAAGCTGATACCTTTACCCGTTCGTGAGATAAAGGGTCTTGACAGACAGACAGACAGACAGACAGACGGACAACAAAGTGATCCTATAAGGGTTCCGTTTTTTTCTTTTGAGGTACGGAACCCTAAAAAGAAAATACACAAAACTATATTTTATGGGAGCAAAACATTTGTAGTTTTTCCTTGGGAAAAAGTGTTATGATTACATGATTAGGTGACTTAAGCGTCCTTTATGTGTATTCTCCAGCTTTTTTACGCCATCTGCGATCTTAAATTTCTTACATAAGGTGTTAGGTACATTTGGTGTTACTTATATATAATACATTAGGTGATCGTCTTTAATTATTGTAGCACATAACATTATTCCTATGTTACAAATATGCTTGTGTAGAATTAGTAGTTTTAACTATGATAAACTTAATTAAATAAAACAAAAATAAATAAAATCTTCTAAGCTGACCTTATAGTAGACAACCGGCATCAGATTTCAAAGAGAAAAACATATTCAGAACCCCGACGATCCAGAAAGCTTAACAAAGTTAATGTAGAGCAGAACCGTAAGCAATTCAACACAAAAATCTCATTCGCTAATTCATTTTCGCTAACTTTCCATTAAAATTTGCTAACCCTTTTTCGCTAACTTTCCATCAAAATTTGATTTATTTATTGAATGTTAATTTTTTATGATAAATGAATGACGTGTTAGAGAGTCACTGTCCACGTACGCGACATTAATCACCCGAGCGATATAAATGACTCAGGCTATATTAATCACTCGGGCGACATGAATCACTTAGGCGATATGAATCACTTGCTCTTGCAACTGCAGATGTATCCTGCGATTGACCTATTAAATCAGGATTTTTACAGGAAGAATGCCACTTTTCCCGCGAATTTAATCCGTGACCCGGAGTCCATAGATGGTCAGGTCACTCTTTTATCGCTAGCATGTCAGTTGCGTGGACGGATCTAAAATGCAAACGATATTTTAGCTTGCATGCATTCGACAAATATCGCCGTTGAGGAGAGTGACTGCCCTTAAGAATATTCCAATCATCATCATCATATCGTGTGGGTTGCAAGGTCGATGACCGACCTCACAAACCCTGGTGTGTAGGTCGTGTTGCAGTAGTTTCTTGCCTTTTCTTTTACGCTGCCATAGCACGATCCATAACGATAGTAAACTTGCGCTACGTTACGGCGTACTATAAGTAGGTTTTATGTAAAGAAACAACATCGAATAATTAAATCTTTAATCTAAATACTTATAAATGTCTTCACATACCTACCTATGCAGAATACAGAGCTATAGGGAGTTTACTAGTTACCGTTTCGTAGCAGCAGTAAAATTAACGGCAAGTAACCGCCGCATCACTGATCTACTTTGAAAGTCGGTTTTATACAGTTAGTATCTTGTTTTACTGAAGTATAAGAACACTAGTTGGTGCTCGCGAGTTCGTCCGCAAATAATTCAGTTTAATAAAAAAAACAGATGATTTCTCCATAAAAATTTTAAGACCCCGTTTCACCCCTTGAGGGGTTGTATTTTCATAAGTCTACAATAATTATCTGTGTGACAAATTTCAGCCCAATCCGTTCAGCGGTTTTGAGCTATGCGCTGGTAGGATAGAGAGTCAAACACGTTTATCTAACACCCTGGATATTTTAATAGGTGTTACTGTAAACGAAAAAAAAAAATTAACTACCCACAGACTGCAGCAGCTGATAGCACATTTTGACCTATGTTTCTTGGCAAAAGAAGCAAGTCTTAAAAAAAAATTACACAGTAAAGTTTACTTTTGTCATGATTGTTGTAGTTATCTTATCTGTACATATAATATTCTACAATAAGCTTTTAAACAGTTTGCTTTACATATCTGTTTAAACTTCCTCTCAGATAATCGCTTTTGATTAAAACGAATCCCATACATTTCCGCTAATGTTCTATCGTTTGCATCCTTAGAGCAACGCGTCAAACCGCGCTAGCCCGTTTAGGAGACGCCTTTTACGTAGCTTCCCCTCTGCCAAAGTACAAGCACAAAAGAGCATATGCGTTCAACAAAACTAGTTGCACTCGGATTTTTAACTAGACCAAGTCTAGGCGTCGTCGTGAACGGTCACAGTACAAACATGCTTTGTTAATGTGTTTTCTGCTGTAAAAAAAGATCTGTGATATGAAGCTTACAAAAAGAACGTGTTTCATTTCACATCGAACAAATTGTTACTGTATAATTGCTATTTAATTATGTAAAAACACGAAATTCGTATTTTTAGTCTAAATCAATCGTCGGATTTGTTTGACAACACCGAAGATCTTGATTGAAAGAAGATACTGAAATAAATTTGTACAAAATTCGTATGGTATCACTGGTTATAGTCAGAAAAATTGATTTGATACTTGTTAATTTATTTTATTTTTTGGCATATAAATTGTAATTTTCTGCTGGACGTACATAGGTTGCATGCAAACTCGATTTATTTGTGGGCAACATTCTCATTTGTCCTGAAAAGCTTTAGACACAGAATAGGTTACTAGCTTTACATATTGTGCTCTTCGTTCCTTGCTGCATGCACTTGACTATTTGTGCTGATCCTTTTCATGGTAGCCTATTGTTATTAATGTTAGTCTCTAAACTAGCTCCCGTCCCGTCCCCTAGGGGTGCCTACGGGACTTTTTACTAAGCCCTGTCAGTCTGTCCGACCTTTATCTTTGGAACCGTAGTAACTATATGGTTAAAATTTTTACAGAATAACTATGTGTGATTGTAGCGGATTAGCTAACAAATAATAAAATCAATGAAAAGTATAATAATTAGGAGGTCTCCATGCAAGAGACATATTTAGTCACCATGCTTGAAAGCGTTGCGGCTAGCGAACGCTGTTGTTAGTGACCGCAGTGTGTAAGACGATACGATGCACAGAGCTGGGATGCTGCTGCCAATCCTCTGATTCATAAGCCCTTATTCGTTTCATACGACACCCACGGATGATACGTGTCACATTAGTGGTACGGATCTCTTAGTTTAAGTACCGGATACACGGTCGCCAACCAAGCCCCGACAGAGGTGACCTTGGTCGGTTCCGACCGTGTAGTTCATGGTCGCCAACCAAATTTTTAGTGACCTTCCAACGCCCTTGGTTGTGAAAGCAGCTTCCCAAACTAAGGTCAAATAGAGGACGTTGGTTACGTCTCCGACCATGTAGCTGGCAGTTGGCGACCGCACAGATTATAAACTGACGTTTCTCGTCTTTCCCGGTAATTAAAAACAAAAGAAGACAACGAAATTGATAATTTTGTGACAAAGAAGATATGAAAAGTCTTCTAAGCAGTGATTTGTTTTTAACCGAACTACAAAATACAAGAACTGTCAGTGTCAACTGTCATTTTGTATCAACACATCGTGTTTTTTAATCTATATCAATGCTTGTTGTCAACAAGTCGGCGACCGTGTAGTTGAAACGGACCCAAATGGTTGCAAACCAAGGTGACCCCTGTCGGGAGCTAGTCGCCGACCGTGTATCCGGTGTTTTAGTAGTCGGACTTGCACATGGCCTGTTTTTTTTAGTGCTTTAGATGTGTGTACATACAGTCAAGAGCAGATCTATCAATTTTGAATTAAAAAAATATTATTTTGTCCCAAGAACTGATCAAAATCGTCATGCTAGACTACCGATTTCACTCGATAAGTTCACAAAAATACTCTTAATCCTAACTGAAAATGTTAACTCTCTCTTACTGTTTCTGTTTAAATTCACAAATCATTGTACATCTCAGCTTTCGTGCGTTGTTTTTCAATGTTTTGAATATGTTTTCGATGAGAAATTACTTCAAATACTACAAAATTTTGTCACTTTGACACATCAACAACCCAGATTAGTAAGTTTATGTACATCAACAATACAAGTCAAGACAACCAATGGGGTTGTCAACTATTTTTTGGAATGAAACCTCATTCCCTACCTTTCTATGCTACACTAAGGTTGAAAGATAAATCTGACTTTTTGGTGAATAATTTAGTGATGTTCAACGTACAAAGTACGTGTCGATAAACTTGAGAAACGGAGTAGAACACAACACATAAAGCGAGGTGGTCCCAAAAATTATGTCTCTATCTGTTATTTAGTAGAGTACAATAAATAACCACACTTTTGCACATAATGAAAAGTATGAATAAAATCCGAAATGGTACGGGAGCCGAGAAATGTTTTTTCTTGGTTTTCACGTGATTTTCAGGGAGAAAACGAAATATCTCAGTAGATGGGGGACAATGAGAGGATAGAGAAAAAACTTGTGAGAACTTTTAGACCAGAGCCCAGAGTTCAGGAAGCCTTTTCCAGATTTACAGGCTAAATCCAGATTTGCTTGGCTGGCAAATGTTTTTTATTATCACCATAACCTATTATTTTATTATATATATTATTCCATTATAATTAATCAGACAAGCCTGAAAAATATGGAATAGACGATTTCTTTGTGATATTCATGAATGGCGAACAAAAGTTATTGCCGGTGATAGAGTAGCTTACCATGATACTGAAAAATATTTGCTAGATAAGAAAAAACAGCAGCTTGAAAATCTGAAAGAGTACTCTTAAACACCAGACTTCTATCTAGAACATCTCATATGGTTTTTTGTGATCGTCTAACCATTCCCTATCTACTAAGACATCTTGTTTTCGCCCTATTTGTTACGTGAAAAAAAAACCTTTCAAGTCCTGGCCCAATACGTCTACTGTACTCCAAACAGATGTTAATTTTATTTCGGTGAATGAATCATATTGCAAAATTATTGATTTTAAAAATTAAATTGGCAAAATGTGATAACATTTAACAATCCCAATGAAATTATTCAGCGACTGTAAACGTCAAGGCAACAACATTTTGTTGTGGAAGAAAAGTTAATTCGCTAAAATTTACTTTAGTCAAGTACGAGTTTTTTTGTTCGATCCTCGCGGGCAAAGTCTCGGCTAATAGCTAGAAATGTTATTCATAAAGGTGAAACTTTGTATGTTTCTTACTCTATTACGGCCTTACTGCTGAACAAAACTTGATGAGTGGCAGAAATATTTCTACTTACTTTTACTGCGAATCCTAAGCAAGACGAAGTCACGGGTAACTTGTAAAGACTAATTTCTTTACTTTTATTGTTTCTTCTTAATAATTCTAAAAATCTTTCGATATGTCGATATATGTATGCAGAACAGCACTTTAGTAATAGGTTTGCCAGCATTTTAGATAGATAGATAGATAGATAGATAAAAATGTTTATTCATACACATATTCGACACACAATATACGAGGGACAGTAAACTATGAAAGACAAAAACAAAAGATACAAATTTCTAAATTTTTTAAAACTGGCGCGAGTACATGTGTGCCGCAGCGGTACAAAAAGGCCGTAGCTCAGTGTATTATATCGCCCGGAAGGGCAAAACACCGTTTTTCAGCTACTACCTATAACCTAAACTATGAGGAAACGCGAGTGCCGCGAGTACGCAAGAAAAAAAAATAAAGTTGGTAAATTTGTGTGTGTGTGTGTGCGAGTTTAAAAATGACAAAAAGTACTTTGTGACTGGTTAATGTTATGTATAAGGATAAATAGTGTGTAATGTATATATGTATTTATTATAGAAGTAGGTATACCTAAGATTTGTGAAAGAAACGAATAGTAATAAGTACTAATAAATAAAACAGATATGCCCCAGAAGTCGAATCAGCGTGCAACACAAGCGACAAAGTGATCTGGAATACCTAGTTTTTGGTTTTGTAATAAATAAGATTTAAATTTACTTTTAAAACTGAATTTAGACACTGAATTTCTTATTGGTGGTGGTATGTTATTCCAGCACTTTGTCGCATGGTAACGGAAACTGCCCCTAAATGCAACAGTTTTATGATTGTGAACTGCAAGAGGCAATCGCATATATCTATCGTTATACCTATTTAGGAACGTTGAGACTTTTATCTTTGAGTAAAGATATTCAGGCTCTTTAAAATGGATGACATCGAACATCAAGCAAGCAAGATGAAGGTGACACCTTGATTGCATATTAAGCATACCTGCTTGGTTTAAATATGGTGAGATATGTGTTCTAGGAGGAACCGTGAAGCAAAATCTACAACATGCATTTTGCACCCTCTGTATCAGACGCTTAGTTGTGGAGAGCAAGCGAGGGCTAAAAACTATATCTCCGTAGTTAAGTCTAGATAAAACTAACGCCTCGCATAGTGTTATTCTAGTCTTTTCATTGAGCATATTTCTGATCTTATACAGTATTTTTAAACGATAAAAGCAATTTTTTACCAAGTTAGCGACATGTTTCTCAAATCTAAGGGTACTATCTAATGTTATACCCAAGTTTTTTGCCTCTTGAGTAAATGATATGGGAAGCCCTAAGATTTTGACAGATAGTTTTTGTTCCAGTATTTTATCGACCTGAAGTTTTGAGCCTAAGACCATAAATTTTGATTTGACTGGATTAAGGACGAGAGCATTCCGATGTGACCACCGAGCAATACTGTCCAGATCCTCGTTCATTTTAATTTGTGCTGAGGACAAATTATTTGGCACTGTCGATATATAAAGTTGTACATCATCCGCATAACAATGATAATGGCAGTGTTTTATTGCACCTACAAGATCTGCACTATATATAAGAAATAGTAATGGTCCAAGGATTGATCCTTGAGGGACCCCACGGGTTACCAGTCTGCGTTGTGAGTCTACCTGCAATCCATTACTTTTCATAATCCGCACAAATTGGAATCGACCTCTCAGATAGCTGTCAAACCACGTCAGTACGCAAGGCGCAACGCCATAGAAAGAAAGCTTGGACAGAAGCAGCGAAATACTAAGACTGTCAAAAGCACGGGAAAAGTCTAACAAACTGAGAATAGTACCCCTACCCGCATCCTGCTCAGCAAGGATGTTATCAACAACATCTAACAGAGCTGTTATGGTACCCTTACCTTTTCGAAATCCTGACTGATATACAGGCAAAATGTTTTGGCTCTCAACATAATCGCTCAGTTGGGCATGTACTACCTTCTCCATTACCTTTGACATAAAGGGCAATATACTTATGGGTCTGAGCTCTTGTAAATCTTTAGGATCGTCAACTTTTGGCAAAGGCTTGATGATTGCTTCTTTCCACTGCTTTGGAACCTGACCAGTGCGTATCGATATATTTATAATCTTTGTTATTACACTAAGCGTCCGTGGCATGGTAAGGAGTACCATATCTCTTGATATAAATTGATGAAATTGACCTCTACATGAACACTTATGTTGATAGAACTCCTAACTACGCTTGTATCACTGAACATTTTCTTAATAGTGCTAACATTTCTCTCTTAAAATTAACTAACCATAATTTAGTGTCTTACAACACACGAACAAAGAAGATACGAGGAGGTAGCTTAATTTTAGGCCATAACAGCAGTAACTGTCTTGATCTGGAAGTGTGTAAAAGGTTGTACAAAATGGAGTATTTTGAGCTATGTGGAGTAAGAGATATCTCTACAAATATAAATGTATGCTGCGTCTATCGCAATCCCGATAAAGGAAATTTTTCAAATTTTCTAATACAACTTGAATTGTTTTTTGAGCACTTTTTTAATAAACAGTGTATATTGTGCGGGGATATCAATGTGGACCTGCTGAAAAATACTTCGGAGTGTTTTGACTTTTTGAGCTTACTCAAATGTTATAACTTCAGACCTTTGATCAATACAGTTACATATTTAAAAGGTAACGCTAAATCATGCTTAGACAACTTTATCACTAATATATCTGATGAGAGTGTTCGTGGTGTAGACTTGGACCATAACGGCTTGTCCGATGGACATGCGGGCATACGGTGTGAGCTTGCACTTCCGCCTATTCAGACTGCAAAAGAATTAAATTTTATAGTTACTGAGCAAAGAAATCTTGGACATAAAAATAATGCGATTTTCAGGCAAGCTTTTGCCAATAACATAGGTCGAAAGGAGGGTATCAATAATTTTATATGCAAATTATCTAATGCTTTTAGGAACAGTTTTAAAAAATCTAAACGCAAACTAAATTTAAGGATAGATAAAAAGATAGCCTGGGTGACTCCAGGTATAAAAATAGCCAGTAAAATGAAACGTTTTCTTGTACCAGCTAATGCTAACACAAATGATAAAACGATAATTAATTACAAAAATAATTATATTAGAATTTATAGAAAAGTGGTAACATTTGCAAAGAAGCTTTCAGTACAAAAGATGTTAGCAAAAAATGGTTACTCGTCTAAAGCAATTTGGAGACTTGTAAACAAACATCGAAATAAAAATATTACAACTAGAAGGCCAAGACTGATATTACAGGTCCATAAAAAAACAACTTGTAATCCTCAGGAGATAGTTGACATATTTTCAAGTTCGTTCATTCGAGTCACATACAACTTTTCAAGCACAACTAGGGAAGCCTTATCATTTCTGGAAGATAATGAAGAAACAATTCATAACAACATGATTTGGGATCCAGTCACCTGTTCTGAGGTAAAGAATATTGTTAAGAGTTTAGGCATTAAAAAGTCTTGTGGCTATGATGAGATTCCGACTTCAGTAATAAAACAAAATATTGATATTTTGGCGCTTCCGTTGGCCAACTTATTCAATAAATGCTACGAAGAAGGCATTTTTCCGGAGCAATTTAAAATAGCCAAATTAATACCGATTTTCAAAAAGGGAGACAAAAAGGACCCTAGAAATTATCGACCTGTTTCTCTTTTGCCTATTATTTCTAAAATATTTGAGAGAGTGATCAAGTCTAGGCTAGTAAGACATATAAATATGAATAACATTCTCAATAACAGACAATTTGGTTATCAGAAGGGTAGGAGCACTAGTGACGCAATGATAACTCTGGTAGACGACGTCCTGAAGAAATTGAATGAAAAAAAGAAGGTAGCTGGATTATTTTTAGATTTGAGCGCAGCCTTTGACACCGTAGATCACACCCTTTTATTAAAAAAGCTAGAGTTCTATGGAGTAAAAGACAAAATTTTAGATCTTTTTAGATCATATTTGACAAATAGGTATCAATACGTGGAAATCAAATTTACGGAAGATCACAAAGAAGTAGCTTATAAGTCAAAAAGAATGCCAGTCACACAAGGAGTGCCACAAGGATCAATTCTTGGGCCAGTCTTATTCGTCATTTTTACTAATGATCTTATAAACTATGTGGTCAATAATAACAGAGACACTAGTTTGATAGTATTTGCTGATGATACAAATGCAATAATATCGGCGGACAATGTAGAAAACTTGTGTTCACAAATTCAGCGAGTACTTTCAGGTTGCTCAAATTGGTTCCAAGTAAACAAGCTGGTTATAAACACAGAAAAAACAAATTTAATGCTTTTTAAGACTACTGCGAGGGCTAATACAGTAATGGATATAAGTTTAAATGGAAATAAAATTGCGTTGGTCGATTCAGTTAAATTTCTAGGTGTACATATAGACTCTAAACTCAATTGGAAGCCAGAGCTAAACTCGGTAGCTAACTCAATCAGTTCTGCATGTTATGCTCTTCGCAGCCTTAGAAATGAAACAACTATTAAGCAATTAAAGATGGTATATTACGCCTTGGTCGAGTCACGTCTTAGGTACAGTATAAAATTATGGGGTCACAGTTATGAGTATAACATGAGTAAGGCTTTTGTTAGTCAAAAAAGGGCAATTCGTACAATTGTACGTATACCACAGTGGGAATCATGTAGGGAGTATTTTAAAAGTCTCAATATACTCACTGCTCCGTCCCTGTATATCTTGATGGTATTAGTAGATCTTGTAAAAAAATTACACTTTTATGAAACCGAGGAGGAAAAAATAATACGGCTGAACTCAAGGAGAGCAGATCTCCCTCAATCAATTAAGCCTAAACTTAATATTGTTAAGCATGGTTCAAGCTATCAGGCCGTAAAGTTGTTTAACTGTTTACCGTTGCCTCTTAAAGCAATATCTGACGTTAATGTTTTTAAGAAAAAATTAAAACTGTATCTATTGGAAGAGTGCTTCTATAGAGTGGATGAGTTTTTTAATAAGCACTATAATTGACATTCAATGTATTTCTGAGTTTTACTGTGTTTGCATATTCATTCTAATTAATATTTTGACTAAATTTTGTTAATGATTTTTTAATATTTAGTGTTTATTTTTTATTTTTTTCCTTTTTGTAATAATTTATATGTGTTTGTTCTTTTTTTATTTTAATTTTGTATAAGGCATGTTTATTATTTCCGACACAATGTATCAATTGTTTGTGAATAAATGAAATGAAATGAAATGAAATATACCATCGCTACCCATGGCGTTCGTCTTTATTGAAGATATAAACTTTGAAATCACAGTTTCGCTTACCGCATGCAGCAGGAATACTGCACTACCGTGACGGTTGAATTCGAAGTATGTCAAATCAGATATACTAATATACTCTGATCCAGGAATATTTAGAAAATGCGAATTGATAGTATCGGGGTCATTAAAACAATCTGGCAGATAGTCACTCTTATTTGGTTGTACTAAAATTTTATCTTTGATATTCTTCCAAAAAGATTTACTATTTGTCACTTGTGAATTAACTAAATGATTAAAATATGCCTGTTTTTCGTAAGTTAAACTCGTTTTGTAAAGGTTTTTGAGGTCCTTTAGGTATTGTTTGTCTACATCCGATTTAGTTATTCTGTATTTATTAAGGGCTTCACTACGTAAATCCATCATATATTTTATATTATCTGTTACCCATGGTAGTGCATGTTCAATTTTAATTAATTTTCATTTTCATGTTCCGATTCCGAAACTTTTGAAGCCTTTACGGAACTTCAAGCTAATTTATACGAGACAAAATTGAGGCACCAAAAGCTAAGAATAAATCGACATATTATTAATATATCATTATTATTTGTTTGTATATTAAGGTAAAATCACACCACACGTACAGGGCCATCAAGGCGAGGCTGTACGACAAAGAGCATATAACAACATTGGCATACCTACTGTCTGCCTCTTTGTAAAAGTCACAAATTCTTCGGAAATCATGAAACTAATGTCAATTTAAAGTAAATAAGATTATAATCACTAATTCTTGATTGTCAAACTGTCATAAGATGCGCAAATCCTCAACATTGATGTGTGACTAGGGGGAAGTAGGTTTTCGTAACCACAGGGCGTACATGGTGGTCCAATGGATTTTATTTGACTATCTGACTATCTCTTAACCTTTAATTTGGTAAAAAGGAATATTTCCCACCCAGCATTTGACATTTTGCGGGCCTCGGTGAAAAATATAACATGTCCCTAAATTTTTTATATGGTATGGGCAATAGGAATAAAGCTTCCACATCGCCTTAGTTTATGTGGGAAATATGAAACTGAACTACACTACAGCATAGCTGCTCGGTGGCCGGCCTTATATATCCATGTTACTCGTTCTCGAATATTCTGGACTCACTTTTAAATTTAGGTTTTTGTTGGATCTTTCTAGATTTTAGCTCTCTTTCTTCAGCTTCTTTTCTTTCTATTATTTCTAGAATGTTCTAAACAAATGGTAAATGATAAAACATCCATATGGATGGGAAAAGCTGGCTTGGTAGCCCAATACCCTATCCATTGGACCACGGGGCTATCAACTTTGTTGACGAAATTTTCAAACAGTTCTCTCGTATGACAGTCGCCAACCTGACGTCATGTTCGTGGCAATACGCATGCATGTACTCATGACTACTACTTTTACTATGAAGTAATCAAAATATTTATTCATATTTCGACCTATGTCCCTTAAAAAAAATGTTCAGTAACACGAGTACATGCATCTCTTTTGCTATCAAGAAGTAATTAAAAGTTATTCTGTATATATATGTCAAATGTTCAGGTAGGGATCCGTATATTTGTCATATATGTTCCACCGCTTGTGAGGCAGCACCGCCCTCTCATATGTTATAAGACCTGCCTATGAATACGAGTACCCCCCTGCAGAAGCTATCTTTGCAGTAACTGACCTGGATCCGTAATTTATTCGAAGACATTCAGAAAGACAAATCAAGGCTCGAATACTCTAGCCACCAACAAAAACAGAATATGAATTTAACCAATTGGTATAGTTCCGATTACGTTACAGGAACTTTTCTGTTTTTTTTAGCAAACATAGCGCTACCAACCAAAATAAGCTTCTGGCAGCACTGATTCACCTCCCCCCGGCCCCCGCAAAAAATGCCAGAACTATTTGCATGAAAATATGATGCTTTGCCTACTCTTTTCCGGGCTTTGCGCGCGAAAATCGTGTTACTCTATGTTTGCATCTAAAGACAATACAAACAATGGCTTACACATTAAGTTAATGCCTCCCTGTATAAACCTCCTTAAGGAGATAACAGTTCTTCAAACACCCTAATAATGCTCCACACAAAGATTCGCTCACAAAAGATAATCGCTTTAAACACATCCTCAATTCAATACACTCTACACAGAGTCTTAGTAAGCTTAGCATCTTTTCCTATGGTACGCTTTAGCCTTTCGAGTATCGTGGTGGATAATTAAAATAAACTTATAGGGGTGAAAAGCGTCATGGGGCGTCTTCTTCACAGCTTTAAATTTATTTCGGCAAATCGACCAACATACCGCAAAAGTAGCATACAAAATCTTTCTAAGAAAAAAAATCAATAATAAATATATATTTTTTTTTATTAATAATCCTATCATACACATGGCAAACATTTTCTTTCCGCGTCATCAACACAGAAAGGGAACAACAAAAATATTTAACAGAGGTACTACAGGGCTACAGGATCTCAAAGTCATGGACCGACAGAACTTTTAGGGAGGAAGTTGGGATCATGAGGATCATTTGACCCCTGATTTTGAGGTCTTGAGTGTTATGGTTACAGAGTTACGAACTTTTAATTTTGTTTTTAAATTGATGGTAGCGGATATTCAAACTCAAACTCAATTTTTACTTTCGAGCGGAGCGAGAAAGGTATTGTATTCGTGAAAAAAAAAAGTTTTTATAATTTTCTTAAAAATGTGTTCTATATCACTTATACACCATAAAAAGCAAGTCTCCCAAAAATGTCCGTCCGTCGGTCGGTCGGTCCGTCGGTCGGTCTGTCCGTCACGCTTTGGCCTAGCGGCTACACGAATAGTCCGATTGACACCATATTTTAAATTTAAGATTTTCTTGTAAATTCATCGAGGATAGTGAGTGGTTTCTTGCTGGCTCTCTTTTTGAGGGTAGCTTTCATACAATGGAAATTAAAAATTGCGATTTACTCAAAAACGGTGCAAACGATCTTGATGAAATTTTGCATGACCAAGATTCTCTATGCAAGGTATCTTTCAGCAGTATACATTGGTCTGTGGAAATTCATATAAGGGGTGTTCCCTTACTACTAAAATTTAAAAATGTGATTTACTCAAAATCGGTTTCAATGAACTTATTTTAATGCTTCAAATTGGAATTATAAATTGGTTATGTACCTGACTGCATATTTCATTTTTTTACATAACTTATTTACCTACTCTTTACTAGCCTCAGCCCTTTATAATCTACTAGTTAGAGCATTCGGCTCTTGACCCGGATGTTCTGGGTTCGATTTCTGTCGAATGATGACTCTCTTATATCGCGAGAAAGTAAGTGCAGTGCTGCTGTACCATTCATTTTTATTCCCTGTTGATTTAAATATCTTAATGTCGTCAGCTAAACTAATCGCTTCACAAAAAAAGTTTATTCCTTAGAATTATAATACTTTTTTGGTACCATCTCATACACACAAGAAAGTTATCGTCAAATCAATTGTGAGATTTAGGTTAATTTGAAAAATATAATAAAAATTTGTAACTCTGTAAGCATAAAACTTTCTCTGAGTAGCTCAGGCGTAAAAGAACGCTCATATATGGAGGGGGTAAAACAAATTCCTAACAGTTTTCTTTCTGTTTCTTTATGTTTGCATAAGTGTTCTAAATATGTATTAAAAAATCTCTAGTTGTACCTAGAAAGCTTCTCTCATTTTTGGGTCCACTTTGGAAAAATAATCAAGTAACTTAGGTTTATCAAGCTTGGTAGACATAATTTAAACTCACAATAAATAATAGGAGTAGGTATAATCGAAACACGATCTCTAGCTGTGCGTGCGACCCTTCGATCCTATGATATAATATAATTAATACTGATGCCATAATTAGCGCATATATCATTCCTTGCGCTTAAAACATATATTTTAGTATTGTTTCTGCTTCTGAGAAACAATTTACGTCTAAATCTGGTAAAAATTTGTTAAAAATTCGCATATCTTACGTTATTTCAAAAATCTAAGTTACTCTGTAGTTACAGATCGGGATCTTTTAAAAAAAATAGAGGACCAATGTAGGTATAGCCTAAATTAACAATTAAATTGTTAGGAATTTGTTTGACCCTCGGGACCGTTTACGCCTGGGCTAGAGGTCAAATGATCCTCAAGACCCCAACTTCCTCCGAAAACATTCCGTTGGTCTAAGCGCCTAACACCCTGTATAACAAGCTTTGTGCAACTGCTTTCAAATCTATATTAGTTATTTGTTTTGAAACCTGAGCAAGCGAAGGATTCTAGGATTGAACCACGAGCGAAGCGAGTGGTTCAAAAGAAGAATCCTGAGCGTGGCGAAGGTTTCAAGGCACGAGACGCAAAATAATTTTGCTGCCGAGCGAAACACAAAATTTTTCACCTCATTAAAGCGAGGAAATGTTAACATAATGCAAGAAAAGCAATTGAAATATAAGAAATAATTACTCAAACATTTTAACTTAAGGGCATAATACCTACATAATGGTACTGACGGCAGCAAGCAAGTGGAAACATAACCAGTATAACCTGAACCAGCGCTTCGCTACAAACCCCCGTAACCAGAGACCACCTCAAGGTCAAAGAGATTTCACGGACGAATGTATAGATTAAGAATACTGGACATTAAAAGGAAATCACTATAATTAAATTATTATTATTTTTGGGACTGTTGTGCTTATGTTCGTGACTCTGCCTATAAACTACTTGATAAATTTGCAGATCAAGGTTCATTTTCATTGGATTTCAATGTGGAGACAGAGGATAGGCAGTGGCAGGCAAATCTATTTTGTATTGCGTTGATTTGAAGTCAAAGGGCGAGTCCATTAATTTGGGCAACAGAACAAAAAAAAAAGGCGATCGAATTTTAAATTTACTTTTCACTAGCTGTTGCCCGCGACTCCGTCCGCGTGGGATTCAGAAAAAGTAGCTAATGACTTTTCCCATGGTTCAAACTATCTTCGTACCAAGTTTTTATCAAAATCGGTTTATCGGATTAGTCATAAAAGCGTATCAGACAGACAGTGTAGTTCTCGCATTTATATTAAGGTATACAGAGTACCGATAATACAGATTTTTATAAATTAAACACCTCTTGTTTACGTGTGGACTGTTAGGTCGCCCACTATCCTAGTCGAATAAAAAAAAATTGTCGAATTCCACGCGGAGTAACTATGATACGGGTTTCGTTATTTCTTATACAAAACAAACCCTAACCAAGGACGATAATAAAACAGCCCTAACTAAATCTGAGGCTCAGTCACTTTAACTTCTGTGGCTACTGAAAAAAGAGCGGTACAAACTCCAACGTGTCTAGATTCACATGCTTTTAACTCTACATGTACCTACATACAAAACTGTTGGACTTCACTTCCGCACAATCTTTGTAACTTATCTCTCCCCATAATAGACAATTCCTAAAAAATAATGATTCACTTCTCTCTTTATTTTTTGAAGTATTTCGTTTATAAGAACCTACTTCCTAAGTTTTCAAAACTTTAGAACTTTCATAATTTTTTTTACATTTGTTGCACCGCCATGCCGAAACAGGAATTTTTTTATTATTATTTTTACAATAAAACTAAATCTAGATTTTACCAATCTTTAGCTGTACCCTCGACTTTTACACAAACAACTGGACCGGATCAAACGGAATTTTCAACAACGTATTTGGCTTTCTTCCGTACAAAATTATAAGCTTTGTTTGATTTCAGCTCGGTTTCACAGCTTGAAACTTTGGACTCGCCTATTATCTGTTTGAATGAACCGATGGCAATAAAAAAAAGTTCTAATATTGCACGAAAGCAACCCAAATACGTTATTGAAAACCCCGTTTAAGTCGTTCAAGTAGTTTGTGAGGTATTGGTGCGGCCGCTTAAAATTTCGCGAACCTTCTGTCCGAGTTCTTGGTTCTGCAGCTCGAAACTTTGTGTATCTTCTGTCAGAGTGAACCTACCTATCACAATGAAACTAAGCTTATTTATTGCACAGGAGTAAGCCAAACACGTTATTGAAAGCCACGTTTGAAACTGCTGAAAAGTTTTTGAAGTATTCGCGCCTTCGCTTGAAACTTTGCGTAACTTCTATCTGAGTGAACCATTTTCAACTAACCTTAGCTTATATGTTGCACGGAAGTACCTTATCCAAGCACGTCATGGAAATGCCAGTTGGAGTCGGTACAGTAGTTTGTTTGCTATTGGGGCCGCCTATTGAAACTTAGTGTATTTTATGTCTGAGTGAACCGTTTGCAATGAAACTGAGCATACATGTTGCATAGAGTAAGGCAAATACGTTACTGAAAACCTCGTTTTAATCGGTTCAGTTGTTTGTGAGATATTGGCGCCTCCGCTGGAAATTTCGCGCACCTGTCTGAGTGAGCCGTTTTCAATGAATGTAAGCTAATATGTTGCAAGGAAGTAAGCTTGACAGTTTAGTTTGTGAGTTATTTGCGCCGCCGCCGCATGAAACTTAGTGTACCTTCTGTCTGAGTGAACCGTTTGCAATGAAACTAATTTTTTATGTTGCACAAAAGTAAGCCAAACTCGTAATTGAAAACTTAGTTTGAATCGGTTTGTGAGGTATTATCGTACAGGCAATTTGATACTTTACATTTGTGTAGCTTCTAATTGAGTGAACCGATTTGAATGAAACGTAGCCTATATGTTGCTCAGAGCTAAGCTTAATCTATCTTCGAAAACCGCGAAAAAATCCGTTCAGTAGTTTCGGAGTTTATCGAAAACATACAGACAGACAGACAGACAGACAGACAAAAAGTTCAGAAGACATATTTTTGAGTTCTATTAGTCGTTTCTTATCGCCCACACTAATTTTTTTATAAATTTATCAAAAGTACAGACACGCGGTTTCTACTCTTTTATTATATGTATAGATTATATGTATAGATTCTTATCGCCCACACTAATTTTTTTATAAATTTATCAAAAGTACAGACACGCGGTTTCTACTATTTTATTATATGTATAGTACCTTACCCACCAGGCATTCACTATTCATAATACTATTTGTTTCTTTCCTATAGCTGCATCCCTCTTTCTCATCTTGAAAACGATAGTACGTGGCTGGTTTTACAAGCGGCCAGTACTGCAGCATACTACAAAATAATAAGTACATTGCGTTAGAATTTCAAAAAACTTTTGCCCGCTAGAGGCCAAAAATCGATTTTGGCCGCAGAATTTAACCGACAAAACAAATGTTTCCGAGCTTTGGAGGTGAAAAATAATTGATAGCGAGTGCATTGTCCCGTGTGGTGCCGGCAAAGAATAGTACCAACCCATACATACCCGTGGGTGTCGTAAGAGGCGACTAAGGGTTAACTAGAGGATGGGCAGCAGCATCCTCCTTTGTATCTTACATCTAACTTACTGCGGTCACCTAAAACCGCGGTCCATGGTGCCAGCCGTAACGCTATCAAGCGAGGTGACTATGGTACTTCCCCTCCACATTCATGACGTCATTAAGAGATTTTTTTTAAATCGAACAAAGAATAAATGATTTCAATTTGATTTATTATTCGTCGTTAAAGGAAATATTTCGTAACAACCCAGTATTTTAAGTAAAAGGGAAGACACGTAATTACTGCTACCTTGGCCTCGTCGGTTGGCTATAATGATAATACAAAATTGGAGATGTGTTGTTTAATAGAAATAATGAAATCAAACGCAATGGAAATTGCTTTAGATCCCACATAACAAAAAACCGGCCAAGTGCGAGTCGGACTCGCGCACTGAGGGTTCCGTACCACCACATAAACATAATTGTAGTAGTTGAATTTTCAGTAAGTTAATGTGCTAGATTTTTTGAGTCCGACACGAGCTTGACCAAATTTTATTATTTGTTGTTATTTTATAGCTTATGCCCTATAAACATAAAAATTTTCAAGTTTGTAAGTGTTCCCGTTTTTAAATAGAACTAAAACAAAAATCGCCTCAGCAACCATCCAACTTGACCCCTCTCTTATACCAGGCCACTCAGAAAGTATTGCGAAAAATAGTTTTTATATATGGGAGACTGGCCGGTCAGAATCTTTTTCGAAAATATGATTACTTGTAAGTAAAAATATGTGTGTTCCATTTTCAAAATTTCCCTCCACATTTTTTGCGAGCCAATTCAAAGTATCGTGTCTTACTGAAAAATGGATCTGCGCCGGGAACATTTTAGAGCTATGATTTTTTACGATTTCAAGTGTCGCCTGAAACCGGATGAATCGTTCGATAGACTTCAAATGGCATTTATGGATGAAGGCCCCTCCAAGGCAACCGTGTATCGTTGGTATAACGAATTTAGGCGCGGTCGACCAACCTTGGGGGATGAAGAAAGAAGCGGTCGCCCTTTGACGGCTATTACGGAAGAAAACGTGCTAGCAGTGAAAAATTTAATCCAAGATAATAGGCGAATTACATATCAGGAGATTCAGCACATATTAAAGATTGGATCGGGAAGCGTTCACGAGATTCTACACGGGCATCTTCGCGTGAGGAGGATAGTATCGCGCTGGGTGCCGCACTACCTCACCGACGCTCAGAAGCAGGCCCGGGTGGAATGGTGCCGTGATATGCTGAACAAATTTGAAGCAGGCTCGTCTCGGCGTGTTTACGACATCGTAACAGGTGATGAGTCCTGGATTTATCAATACGATCCAGAAACCAAGCGCCAGTCGACAGTTTGGGTGTTTCAAAATGAACCAACGCCTACCAAAGTGAAGCGATCTCGAAGCGGGGGGAAGATTTTGATCGCCAGCTTTTTTAATTTGACTGGCCACTTGGCCTCAATTCCCTTACGAGATCAAAGAAGCATCAACGCCGAATGGTATACTACCAAATGTTTACCAGAAGTTTTTTCTGTTGTGAGCAACAAGCGACCAAACACAGGGCTCCGCGGACTACTGCTCCACCACGACAATGCGCCTGCACACACCGCGCTCAAAACGAGGGACTTCCTGGACAGCACACCAGTCAAACTCCTGGGTCACCCTCCTTACAGCCCTGATCTAGCACCGTGTGACTTCTTTTTATTTCCAAAAATAAAAAATCAGCTCAAGGGGATACAATTTTCGTCGCCGGAAGATGCGCTGGCTGCGTTCGAGCAGGCTGTAAACGAGGTGTCTACGGCGGACTGGAAAAAGTGTTTTGAAAACTGGTTCAGACGCATGAATCTTTGTATAGAGGCTGGTGGAGAGTACTTTGAAAAGATTTAATAAAAATATATGTACCTGTAGAACAATTTTTTTTAGTGTCGCAAATATTTCTGAGTGTCCCACGTATGAATGTTCTTGAAACGGGAGCTCACCACAATTGGTTACCATTAGTTGTGAGAAAAGTTGTAATATTTAATGATTTCAGACTTTTCCCATTATTTGTACTGTGAGACCTAGCTTCTTGCCAAATTTCATAATTTTAGGTCAACGGGAAGTACCCTGTAGGTTTTTCATTTTTGAATAAATGTATGGAGATGAGGACATAAAATGCTATATCTTTTGATTGCGTCATTGAAAAAAATTTTAATTTTCAGATCTTGTGTGGTTCATGGATCCTAATATATGGTATTAATTTCAACCTGATACCTTTACCCGTTCGTGAGATAAAGGGTCTTGACAGACAGACAGACAGACAGACAGACAGACAGACAGACAGACAGACAGACAGACAGACAGACAGACAGACAGACGGACAACAAAGTGATCCTATAAGGGTTCCGTTTTTTTTCTTTTGAGGTACGGAACCCTAAAAAAAAGTAAGTTTTTTCGTATAGACGGAAAAACTAACGTTTTTACTGTGAATAAACTTTAAAACACGTAGATAACTTATTTTCCGTAACATGATACCAAGTAGATCGATAATTCACCCTCGCTTCTAAGCCCAAAACTGTTTTCATCAAAATCTATACAAACAAAATAATTGTCAAGTCTTTTGGTAACATATATATATATATATATACATATACGAGTATATATGTTACCAAAAGACTTGACAATTATTTTGTTTGTAAAGATTACTTTGGTACATTTTGTCAATTCTTATTAGTTTTACTCCTGAAGCCGAGTTTTCTCGAGGAAAATATTTTTTCGTTCAAATTATTTTTTTTTTCCTTTCCATTCAAAATGAGTTAATTTCGTGACCACTTTCTATGCAGTCGAAAAGATTTTTCTCAGGAAAAGATGGTTTTTATCATTGTCTAAAATCATTGGGCTTCGAGAGCAACATACATACATAATATCACGCTTTGTTCCCGTCGGGGTAGGCAGAGACTACAGTTCTCCACCTGCTACGATCTTCACATACTTCCCTTGCTTCCTGAACTTTCATCAATCCTTTCATACATGCTCATCGGTTTAGGGTACTTTTAACCTGGCCTTTATTCAGAACGTCCTGAATTTGGTCTTGGTACGTTCGCCGAGGACTTCCCCTTTCAACTTTTCACTCACTCACTCACTTCACTCTCGCCTCGTAGATCTCTTTCGTCAATCTTCTTTCATTCATCCTCTCTACATGACCAAACCATCTCTGCATCCCTTTCTCAATTTTAGTCACTACGTCTTCTTTTACGCCACAACGTTCTCTTATCAGTATCACACTATTTCTAATCCTGTCACTCAATTTCACACCAATCATACTCCTCAACGCTCTCATTTCTACTTTCATGCTTTTTCTGCCATACCCAGCTTTCACTGCCGTACATCAGTGTTGGTACCAAAACGCCTCTACGAACAGCCAGACGAGCCTTGTGAGACACCTTCTGACGCTTCGTAAAAGCATGCAGAGCACCATTCACCATATTTCCAGCATTCACTCTTCTCGAGAGCAAAACGAATGAAAATTCACGCTGTATGCAAAAGTGAACAACGTATCTTCAGTAACTTATTAATCTAATACCTAGATGTATCCTTTTTAAGTGCGATGAAAATTGGATAACCTACAGCGGTTTCGTCGAAATTCAAGAGGGTTTTGAAGTAAATATATGTACATCATGTTCGTGAATTTCTGAAAATTGCGTAAGTAGGTATTTTTGTATAACCCTACCAAATCCTCTCTGTGTGTACCTACCGTGTTATTGTAGGGTGGAATTAAGTTACAAAATTTTCAGAGACATACAGGTTGCTGAAAGATAATGATGGTGATAAAACATAGGAAAAAAAGGAGTTGATTAATTTTTATTTAAAGTAGTGACTTTAGATTTAACCAACACCTGGAATCTCTATTTTATTAGCGACCCGCCCCAACTTCGCATGGGCGAATTGTAGAGTATTTCAAAATAATTTAACTTAATTTTTTTTATATTTTTTTTATACTTCTCAGTCAGCTTGATATCTTTCGACAACTTAAACATTTATTGTCATGAACAAAAATAGGGAATTAAAATGTAAGCTAGCGAATAACTAAGCAGGACTAAGTATAATCTTTGAGATTTCATAGTGTTAAGATTTCATAGTCTTGTAAAGATAAAATTAAGTTTTTTTAAACAGTTTAATTTTTTTTTTAAATCTTTATCTTAAACCACATGTAAACCGTTGCTACAGAGGAACAGATGGCGGGAGGCGACTTTGTTTAAGTTAGCGGTTACACGGTGATTCTGACATCAGTCAGATTGATGGGAGACTTACGTGCAACCCGCGGAATTATTGGTTTATTTTATGTTTATGTTTTTGTTTTTTTGTGGGCTGACTGATGGTATACTGTCAGTATACCAGTATACTGTCAGTATGTCGGTATACCATCAGTCATGAATTAGCAGCTGCCATCAGTCTGGCGTCAGTCAGACTGATGCCAGAATCACCATGTAACCGCTATATTATACCATCATCATTGCCCTAGCCCAACCCGCGGAATTATTGGTTTATGATTATGTTTTTGTTTTTCTGTTTTGTGGGCTGACTGATGGTATACTGTCAAAATACCGTCAGTTTACCATCAGTCATGAATTAGCATCTGCCATCAGTCTGGCATCAGTCAGAATGATGCCAGAATCACCATGTAACCGCTATATTATACCATCATCATTGCCCTAGCCCAACCCGCGGAATTATTGGTTTATGATTATGTTTTTGTTTTTCTGTTTTGTGGGCTGACTGATATTATACTGTCAGTAAACTGTCAGTTTACTATCAGTCATGAATTAGCATCTGCCATCAGTCTGGCATCAGTCAGACTGATGCCAGAATCACCATGTAACCGCTATATATTCCTTTTTAAGAACACCCCGGACACTACAGTCGAAATGACTGGAGAAAAAACTATGCGCAAGAGCAGGTCGGATCGATACTTGTCTGTGTCGCTCAAATGTGTAGCGCGTCGCTCCGTCCTGCTCTCACACTTCTGTCATTCTAATCAAGCTACATTATTTCGACTGTACATACATCGAGCGCGAATGTGAAATTTGAAATTTGAAGGTCGCGTAAGCTTGCACATTCAGAGGAGAATCTCGCGGGCGGGTGCGCGCGGATGTGCAGAGGAGATTGCGATGGGGGTGCAGAGTGACCGTTCAGTATGATAGTACTATTGCTTTATTCTGTGGTTTTAACCAATGGTTTTTAGAGTTGGCTACCTAACGTAGGAGATTTGACGAGGGCTTAAACTTTTACACAGAGCGACAGGCATCTGACCTCCGCAATATAGGGGGCAATCTAGATCCTATACTAGATTCGACTATGCCAGGTTAGTGGCCTACCTGACCTTCAGAGTTTTCAAGCCGCTTCACGGCCTCTGACTTGGATTAATTCAAATCAAATCAAATCAAATCAAGTTTATTTCTCCCACAAGCTTACAATTAGTGACATAGCAGTGTTGTGAATACAAGTCATAGCTGTGTTGGGAGACTGGTGTCCAAGCTAGGTAAGAACCTGTGTTATGGATCACCAGGCTTCCACTCCGCGGGTTAGAAGTACAATAGTACAATAGTAAAAAAAAAACTGTGCAAAAAATCGCAAACAAGGAGAAATTTTAAAAGCTATGAATAACAAGAAAAATATATTTATAACTAAATAATCATAACTAAAATAACTATAATTAAATAATCAAAACAAAGCAAATTAATGGAAAGATTCAAATATAATATGTAATATGTAAGTGCATTGATGGAGTGTGTGTGTGAGGTAAGTGTAAATAATTAAAAAAGAAGAACGAATGTATGTAACAGTGTAGATGTGTATGTGTGGCAGTGTATACGTCAGTGTGTGACAGGTAGAATAAAGTTAGAACATGTAATAAGATAAATTAATACTTTAGCATACAACTGTGGACAATGAATAAACAATGTAAAATTAAAGGTCAGATTACACGAAGTAGGTTCACATGGCAACGTTAAGTAGTCGCTCCGTTGCATCATAATCAAGCGATAAAAGCCATTTAAAAATTCTATCTTTAATGAGGTTTTTAGTATTATTGTCAGTAATACTACTATTGTCAGTAGCCGTGACCAATGTCTTAACGTGCTTGCTTAAAAGCTCAATTGGTTGTGCCATGTTACCCATACGGGTTCTGACCACGGACAACGTTGCTTAACTTTCCTGATCGGAAGGATGAAGTAACTACCACTCGTCCACGAGCGCTTCTAAAAATAAATGATGGACTATTTTTTATGCCATGGAGAGATTTTTTTTTTTTTCATGTTACTAGTGAGCAAACGAGCAGGTTGGCCACTTGATGGTAAGTGGTTATCACCGTCCGTGGCAACCACTGTCTTACTAATAAGACAGCAAAGTGCGTTGCTCACTTTTAGAAATAAGATGGTATCTCTCATATGCCGGAAATTTCACTGGCTCCCTTGCCCTTCAAACCGAAACACAGCAGTGCAAACACTGCTGCTTCACGGCAGAAAAAAGCAAGGGGGTGGTACTTCCCCAGACGGAATTTCCCCAAAAGTCCTACCTTCAAAATGGTCGTTTTACTAAAACTGTATTAAACGATTTATTCACGAAAAATTATTAACAAGTTATCATAAGCTTAGAATTTTATTATGATATTTACTGAGCTAGGACTGCTAGAAAATTCTTTGAAATTTTTGTTGCTATAATATAATATTTTATCTATAAAAAATAGAGCGCATATTTTTATTTATGTAAAAACATCTTTAAGATTTCACTTACGTCGAATACTGATATAATTATTTTTAGGGTTCCGTACCTCAAAAGAAAAAAACGGAACCCTTATAGGATCACTTTGTTGTCCGTCTGTCTGTCTGTCTGTCTGTCTGTCTGTCTGTCTGTCAAGACCCTTTATCTCACGAACGGGTAAAGGTATCAGGTTGAAATTAATACCATATATTAGGATCCATGAACCACACAAGATCTGAAAATTTAAATTTTTTACAACAACGCAATCAAAAGATATGGCATTTTATGTCCTCATCTCCATACATTTATTCAAAAATGAAAAACCTACAGGGTACTTCCCGTTGACCTAAAATTATGAAATTTGGCAAGAAGCTAGGTCTCAAAGTACAAATAATGGGAAAAGTCTGAAATCATTAAATATTACAACTTTTCTCACAACTAATGGTAACCAATTGTGGTGAGCTCCCGTTTCAAGAACATTCATATAAGAGAGGGGTCAAGTTGGATGGTTGCTGAGGCGATTTTTGTTTTAGTTCTATTTAAAAACGGGAACACTTACAACTTGAAAATTGGTATGTTTATAGGGCATAGGCTATAAAATAACAACAAATAATAAAATTTGGTCAAGCGCGTGTCGGACTCAAAAAATCTAGCACATTAACTTACTGAAATTTCAACTAATACAATTATGTTTATGTGGTGGTACGGAACCCTCAGTGCGCGAGTCCGACTCGCACTTGGCCGGTTTTTTTATATTCGGTTTACTTTGCGCGTTCTCAAGTTAATGGGCTGTGTAAAGAAAAAAGTTAGATTTTACTTTCAGGTATACGTTATTTTATCTAAATAGATCTATGTTTTATAAATATTCAGTAATATAAATGGTTTGGACTAGTAGTATTCAGAACTACACTCACTGAAAACAGAATACCCAGGAACAGCAGTATGGCGTGCCTTCCGAAGCATGGAAACGCTCTAGTTGCTGAGCCTCTAGAATTTGCCTTTCCGGGTTCTGGCTCAGCCAACTTTCGTGATCAGAAAGAAAGAGCAACTATCACTCGGCTACTAGATGGTGTAACAGAATTATATCAACCCTGAAGGATGTGATTCTGCCCATGAAACTGAACAACTTTGCCTAAGAAACATAGGTCGAAATACGAAAAAAAATTTTGACCTCCCATACAAAATGCGCTATCAGCTGATTCAGTTTCTATGGAAGGTCAAAGAACTTTTATTGTATTTTGACCTATGTTCCTTAGGGAAAGTTGTTCAGTTTTATGGGCAGATTCACTTCCTTCCGGGTTGGTATACCCTTTTCGTTAGACCCTGTATATTGTGCGTCAGCTCAGGAAAGGGCTATGTTCAGAGTCTCTCAGCGGGATCGAATCAGAAATGAAGAGATCCGCAGAAGAACTAAAGTAACTGACATAGCCCTGAGAATCGCTAAACTAAAGTGGCAGTGGGCAGGGAACATAGCAAGACGAACCGATGGCCGATGGGGCGAAAGGGTTCTAAAGTGGCGACCACGTACCGGAAGACGAAAGCAGGTCCCCACAAGTTGGACCGACAATCTCGTGAAGATCGCGGGAAGCCGCTGGATGCAATCAGAGCAGGACCGGACGTCATGGAGATCTTTAGGGGAGGCCTATGTCCAGAAGTCAGGAGTTCGAGTGAAACGTATGGCGCACTATACCTTACGCCCGCACTCCACTCTTTGCCGAGCTTTATCCCGATTCTACGGAGAAGGGCATTTTGACGATGGCACTTTGACCTTTGGCGGCCCTTAGACGGTCAGACTGTCGTTTGACGGACGCTTGATTGAGAGTGTAAAAACGTGATTAAGTAAATAAAAAAAAAAAAGTGACTGACGTCGAATATTTAGATATATTCAATCATGCAAACTAAGCAATGACAGTTTTTATTCAGCACTTATACTCTTTCTCATGTAGGTGTCTCGTTTTTACCAGGTTTTCAAGTCGGGATTTGGGCTCTAACTGTAGCTAGAACGAATGTTTGTGACTGATCGTCTAGGCTCTTACTCAGTCCGAGATCAAAAGTCAGTGAGTCAGTCATTCATCAGTTAGACTGAGCGCCGCCAAACAAGTGGTTTTCTATTATCGTAAACGCTAGTAGAATATAATAAAATTGTATGAAATTGACATTAGCTGTCTCGCAACATTTCGTTACCTCATCATAACATCCCATGAAACGTCCACTACAGGATAGGGAACTCCCTCCAAACTTCCAGCTTTTGCTGAAGTGTGGTGAGGAAGTACCATAGTCACCACGCTTGTTAGCGTTACTGTTGGCACCATGGTGACAGCGGAATGTAAGATGATACGATACACAGAACGATGCTGCTGCCTATCCTCTGGCCTTTGTCGCCTCTTACGACACCCGCGGGTAAAGATAGGTTGGTACTATTCTTGCCGGCCGGCACAACACGGGTCAGCTTATGGCTCAGAATAAAAACCTCCTTGCTTGAGGTCAAATTTCTTTGGCTTATGGCACTCCCATACAATTTCATTATATTCTACTATAGTTAATTAACGATAATTATAAGCCACTTGTACGCTATGGTTTTTACAGCATGACCATTAAAAACATTTTGTGAGCACCTAATTAAACTGAAAAACAGTAATTAAAGCCTCGAGCATTATTTTATTACACGATATAATAAATAATTTTCCTTACTAAGAGCAATTTCACGGGAAGGGTGCTTCTCACATGAACGAGTCTTTATAAGGCAAAATAATTACTTACGCTTAAAATTAAAATACCTCACTTAACTTTAGAGGTTTCTTTGAACTAATTAGGCCATTTTACTGGCCTATTTTACGCCGTGTGCTCTTATCGGTTGCCCAGGTTAGGCAAAATTAAAATCTGAGGAGAAAAAGCACTTTAATTTTTAGGGTTCCGTAGTCGACAAGGAACCTTTATGTTTTTGTCATGTCCGTCTGTCTGTCACACAGACTTGGCAGACTAAACACAATTTTACTCCCACTTTTTTTTTACGATTTATGGGCTTACTCTTGACCTCGATCTAGCTCTGAGGACAGAGATGAGGTCGAGGATGGAACGAGCTTGCCCAGAAGAAGCCTATTCACTCGCGACTGAAATAGATTCGGGTTATAAGAGCTCGGGAACACAGACGCAGGCAGAGAATTCCACTCCTTAGCTGTGCGCATTATAAAGGATGTTTCAAAGCGCTTTGTGCGGATGTATGGAATATCAACCAAATATGGGTGATATTCTGCGGTGCGTCTGGATTCCCGATGGTAGAAGGGGGATGGCGGAATAAGCTCATGGAGCTCTTGGGCACACTCTCCGAAGTACAGTCTGTAAATTACACATAAATAAAAAGTATCGTTGTCTCTTTTTCTCTAAAATAAATCAACTTTTTTCTTCATATGTTGTGACACTGGCACACACATTGACAAATGTCAATCCGTGGCAGAAATTTTGAAAATATGTCGTACAATTTGGAACAAGGTCGAAATACGAAAAACCAAATTTATTCTCCCATACAAAATTCGCTATGCAGTTTCTATGGGAGGTCAAAAATTTATTTTGTTTGGACACTTTCTTCAGTTTCATGGGTAGATTTATACACTTTAGTATTATCACGTATGTGTTTCTGATTAGAGTGGACCTTCTGTTCCTTTTATTCTGTGATTTAAAACTCTTAAGGGCTCTACACACCAAAGTCGCGTACCCGCCGACATATGTTGGCAACTTTTTGTCGGCGGGCTATGTCGGCGACTTCACTCATTACAAGGTTGTCGGCGACATGTCGGCGGCTCGACATTTATATGTACGCAAGTCGCTGACATGTCGGCGGGCAACACGCGCCGGCAAATTTTGCCGACATGATTCTTTTTAATAGGCCGCCGGGTTGTGTGTGAATTGCCCTTTATAAATGCTTTTGAGAAGTGATAATATTTTGCTAAAGAAGCTATAGTCTAGACGTAGTTTTGAATATATTATGTAAAGGGGGTGTCCTTGTTGCAACGTGTCGGTTTTTAGGTCGAAGGTTGTGTTACAACGTCATATTCTTTTGTGGAGTTCTTTTTGGCTAAAAGTTGCGTTCCTTTAAAATAATCCAAAACAAGTTTATTTAATTCCAGGTCATTATAATTATAAGCCAAAATAAATTACCTTACCATTCCCGACGTTTCGGCTGCGTTGCATCAGCCGTGGTCACGGGTAGACTGAAGAGACTACGCAGATATTATTATGAGGGTAGATTGCAGATATAATTGTGAGGGTAGACTAAAATTGTTAAAGACTTGTGTTATCGCAACCCGAAATAAAATAAACATATTTGAAAAGTGCGAAAGTTTAAAACCAACGTTAATCCAAACAATCCGTCATTTTAGCTTCTCAGCAGTTTGGTAACATTTAATCGTAAATTTAAAACAAAATAATTAACTAAGGAAAAAAGTGTTTGAAAAGTGCGTTAGTTTAAAACCAACCTTAATCCAAACAATCCGTCATTTTAGCTTCTCAGCAGTTTGGTAACATTTAAACGTAAATTTAAAACAAATTAATTAACTAAGGAAAAACGGTGTTTTTAAAGACAATAGAGAGCCGATAGGAAAACCGTAGAAAAATGGAGTTCGGTCGCAAAAAATTGTATCACACAGATTTTTCGGGATGTTATTATAACAATAGCCCAAACCAAATTATCAGATTCAAAAGACTTGTGTTAAATGCGTTGTGCCCGGTAAGCTTAGACAATTTAAGAATTTTGAAGTTTTCACTTCACTATCGCTTTTAAAATTCACTATCGTTATCAAAGCGCATAAAAGGACAATGCCCGAAAAATGTATGGAATTTGGTCCAAATTCCCACCACCAACTACACCTATGTATGTATGTATGTATGTATTTATTCATAATATTCATTATAAGTCAGTCAGGTACATTAAATTAAATTATACATTATAGTATTTCTTATACTTAAGTAAAAGTAAGCTATTTTAATTATCAATGTTAATCTTAGTAATAATAATGATAAAACAGCTAATAACAGAATAACTGCAGCATCTTGTAAGAAACAATTTTAAGGAAGTCGTATGTGTAGAACGCTTACTCGACCAGCCAGCTTTTAAGTTTACGTTTGTAAACACAGAACAACGATAGGGCCACTCCGCCTGCGCGCGCACCCCCCCCCCCCATAGAAGCGAATATATTGTAAAAAAAATATAGTTCCTTAGTGACGAGGTATACTATCCAATTTATGTAAGCGCTTATTTTGAATGCACATCATAAACACATTCGTTGCCATAGAGACGCTGTCACTGGTTTTTTGCATCTTACTCTCTCGCAATAATGGTACAATGTTTATCGCACTCAAATGACGCTAGGTGCGGAAAGTGTGTTAGTTTTAGTAAATGGTGACACTGATTTGTATTGAATGACGTAAAGAATTCGTCTCTAGATGTAGAGCAAGATGCATGGACTTCAGAGCTCGGTGTTTGTAAATCATAATGGAGTTGACTTCAACAACATGCTTTGTTAGTCGATTGTACACATAAGGTGCCAACACGTGTGACACCCTGTCAGACTTGGCCAGCCTGTGGGGAACATACTTTAGTTTACTAGCTCCACGTAAATTATAGGTTGTTCTCTCCACACTGCTCAAAAATTTGCAGATTTCTCCTAACGTATAAACTATCGCGAATATGTATAAGCTTGAAAGTGTTAGTATGTATGCCTAGCTTCCTAAAGTGTGCCTGAGCTGGCTCGTCAGTGGGGACCCGAGCGACGATTCTGACCACGCGCTTCTTTAGTACAAATGCACGCTGCCAGTCCGCCGCCCGCCCCCACAGCTCGATGTCATACTGTATTAACGATTGAACTGTAGCGAAATAACAATTGCAAACTACATCCCTTGGTAAAACCAACAATACCCACTAGAACGTCCAGAGTCTGCAGTAAAAGTGCCCTAGACTGTCCAGGCGAGCGCGGCTCCACTACGTCAGCAAAGCGAGCGCTCCGCTCACAATTGAAACAGTATTTTTAACAAACCATAGCAGTTACAGTAAAACCAAAAATATTTCTGAATGCCTCAATCTATGTAGATTCCAATTAAAATATTTCCTTTCTCAACTCTGTTCCAATATAACAGAAAAAAATTACAATCTGAGAAAAGCTAATTTGAGACCAGACAGTCTCAAATTTAAATGCGATTTTATACAGGGTTATATTTTGTAAGGGACAGCCTTCCTAATACTGAAGGGGCATAATCAGTCGACGACACTGAACGACTTTCAGTGAACAAAACTTTTAGGGCACGAAAAAAATAAGCGGCTTCTCCATACAAACTGCCCGATCAAGTTAACAATTTTGTATGGAAACGTGGAATTATTTTCGTTTCCTGAAAGTTTTTTTCACTGAAAGTTGTTCAGTGTCGTTGACTGATCATGCCCCTTCAGTATTCGGAAGGCTGTCCCTAACACCCTGTATACTCAAAAAATCATTTACTTACGTTGTTTCGTTAAAATATGAAAGAATTAATGTTCAAAATTAATTTTCTCAGGAAAAACACCTTAAATCTAATAAAAAGAACAATAAATTACTCCCAAAAAAAAAAAAATTACCCCGCAATCAAAGTTTTTCCGTTAACAAAGTGACGAAATATAACACGAATTTTGTGAAAGATTTATGGACGTTTTTTACAACGTGAAAGTCAATCAAAGTTATTGATGCATAAAATTACAACATATCGGTTTTGCTAAGTAGGATCCTCCACGGGGAATCGAACCAAATGATATTTGTCCGACTACGGCGAATATTAAAGTGAGAGTAATGGATTTTGTTGGTAAATCTATGAATCTTTGTCGGAAACAAAGAAAAATAAACATTTTTATCAGTTACTACAATAATTTTAGCAAGGAAAAAGTAAACAGATTATCATAATAAAAATGTTTTACATACTTAATTTGAGATTACAACCGGTAAAATAATCGCAACCCAAAATAAAAAAAATATTCCGCAAATTGGGTGAAAAGATAATAAATCTACTATCTTTCTAGCTACTTATACGGTTCGACTTTGTTTAAATGTCACTCCTGTTTATTTTTCCAATTCTAGTAAACTTTTAGTACTTTACGTAGAACAGAAACTTACAAAACATACCCATACAAAATGGGTCGGTCACGTGACCACTTTAGTATGGAGAGTCGAACATTTTTTGTGCGTTGTTAGCAAAGTCGTAGAACAAAAATTGTTGCTTTTGACCTCACTAATAAGTGGGCAAAAGGAAATCAGGTCCAAAAAAATAACCTTGCATACAAACATCTACAAACATAACCTAACCTAACGCCAAGCGTCGTCGTGGTCGGCCTAGAAAAAGATGGAGGGATGAGCTCGACACTTGCGCCAATAACTGGAAGGACTTGGCCCAGGAAAGGGAAAAGTGGAAAGGTGGGAGAGAGGCCTTTGCCCTGCAGTGGGACACAACAGGCTCTTAATAATAATACAAACATAAAACGTAAACAAGCTCAAAATTAAAAACATCCGGGAATCATGGATCCCATAATTTTGTTCATTATAAAAATTAAGGTTGTACGAAATTTCATTTCGTTCCCCAATTTTGGGTTGGAGTTTAGGTCAATACGATTTCCTGCCCTCTTGAGTTCGGGTCGTCTGCTTGCAAATTTACCTTCGTAGACCTTCTACTGCCAAAATTCGAGGAGACATGAAATTAAACCATTTACCATTTCGGATATAAATTGATTTGGTGAACATAATTTTGGTACCAGGTAAGCATAGATGAATGAAATAGGTACCTATGAATAAAAAATGTTGCGATAAAATCTAGCAAATCTCAGTTTTGGTACTTATTTAAGTAGTGGTAGGGCTTTTGTGTAAAGTCCGTCTGGGGAAAAACCATCTGCTTGCCTATTTCTATTGTGTTTCGGTTCGAAGGGTATGAAATTTTGCATCCATGAAAGTTGTCTTTGGGCAATATCCATTGGTTCCAGTACTACCAAAATGTAAACAAGTGATTAAGTCAAAATCGATTGAGGTCATTTTTTCATATTCAATTCTGAATAGCGAATAGGTTTTCACCTGAATGCATGCTTGGTTTGAATATTTATTGGAAAAACTCGAAAAGTTTGTACGAGTACTTCCATACTCTTACAAACTTTCACGCTCGCATATCGCGAGAAATTAAGTGCTCCGATGCTGTACAATATAATTAAAAAAGTATCTCAGCAGTATTATTCGTTCTTTCTGGTGTGAGTGAAATGGAACAAATCCAGCGCTCTACGATTTCTATAAACCATTTCAACATTAACTCTCCCTACTTTGCTTGACGTTTTCCTCGTAGTCAGCCAGCTACCCATTTCAGACCCTTCCTATAAATAAAACTAGAGTCTTAATGCAGTATAAGCGTAGTATACATTCATTATTCAGCTCGATGTATAGGTACACTTAATCATTCTATTTTTACCATTAGCTTCTGAATGAAGAGGTAGGGTAAGGCTTTTGTATTAAGTCCGTCTGGTAGTAGGTAAGGTCAACTGCACGTCAGTGAAAACATTTGCAACACTATTACCAAGCCATAAAGTCTAAAGTGTTTCTACTGACGGTTGTTGGGTGTACCACATTCTTGTCTATTTTTGCCGTAAAGCGGCGCAGGGCTTAGTTTCAAAGTATATCGCGAATATGACAATGAGTACTATGGATGGTGGTGACAAATTATTATCAAGTTGCCCACACTGCTAGATTCAGATAATTTTATTCAATGTAGATTCTTTACTGAATACTTATTGAATGTCATGCAGAATGCAATGCAAATAGAGCGAGTCTACACCGTTTCGGATCATGGATCATGCTATGGCAGCGTAAAAGAAACGGCAAGAAACCACTGCAGCACGGCCTACTTTAAGAGTCGGCTTTTTACAATGTTTCTTGTTTCGCTGGAATATCAGTGAATCATACCTCTTTGTCATAGTTAGTTAGTTTTTCACCTAAAAAAATAACGATTAGATACGTCATTTTGTATGTAAATAGTTGTTACAATAGTGTATAAGAACAGTAAAAGAATTATAATTTGTGTTAAATTTTTTGTTACATTACCGGTAGTATCATGGCAGATTTTTCTTTTCCAAGATATCATGTAGGTACGGAATAATCAAGATGTCTTGTTTCAAGATGACAAAGGGGTCTTACAGTAACAACGCTGATTCCTTGAACTTTTCGCAAGCCTCAACACAACATATTCCCAAAGAAGACCCAAAATGCCAACGGAATGTCAATGCCGGGTGATATTTGGCAGGCTCCCAAATTTTCCGTCACGCCAAATAATATCGGACTCGACATGTATACCGACATGTGTAACCGTTGAGTACGGAATTCTTTGCGTGTGCTAAAGGGATGGGATGGGAGCTGTGATTGATTATATTGTTACCGACAGTACAAGCATAGCAACGATAACTTAATTTCGTGGCATTTTTTCTTATTTATCTATTGGCTTGCCTTTGACCTAAAGTATACTGCGTACAAAATAACTTTGTACATGACCGTTAATGCGCAGAAGTCAAAAAAGGAGTCGCGGGGGTGACCGCGGCTCCCCCCAGGAGGCAAGCGTATCGTTCATTGGCTCTCCGCCTGTCACCCATGCGCGGAAAATAACCGTAATGGACAAACTTGTTCTGAACTCGCTGTACACCCCGGATAATACATACAACGACCGCGAATTTGAAATTGGAAGGTGGCGTAGGCCCTTATTTTCAGTACCCTCAGAAGTACCATGAGAATCTCGCAAGCAGGTGCGCGCGGGGGTGCGGGGTGGATTGCCTTTTATCTGTACATTGAAGATATTTATAAAAATATATACTTACATATATCACGTTATGCTATTTTGATGCCCTTAAATCCAAGTCACAGATTTTTGGGCTTTTTGTCTGTTGTTTTATTTGTTCGAGCATCGCGAAAAAACTACTTGACCAATTTTATAGTACTTTTTTGTTTTGATAGCTAATTAGATAGTAGCTAGTAGTTTTAATACAGTGGTATTTTTATTATATTATTTTTTTCATATTTCGTTTAGTTATTTACAATAATTTAAGAAGGAAATCAAATCTCTGGCAAATGCTCTTAAGATAAAAAAAGCACAAAGCATTAAGCACCCGGAAGCTGATACCGATAGAATAAAAGAACAGTGCCGATAGAAGATAGCGACCCTATGAGTAAGTAGTAAGTACTGTTTTTGCTCGTAACTCTGTCGGAGCTTTTTCTTGTTATCGGTAAGTGGTCACCACCGCCCATAGCGCCCACTGTCTTATTAATGGCATATTTTGACACCAATAAGACAGCTAAGCGCGTTGCTCACTTTGAGAACTAAGATGATATATCTCATGTGCCAGTAATTTCGCTGGCTCCCTTGCCCTTCAAACAAAAACACAGCAGTGCAAACACTGCTGCTTCACGGCAGAAAAAAGCAAGGGGGTGGTACTTCCCCAGACGGACTTTCCACAAAAGCCCTACCACCTCTATAGTATTGGCTTGGAATCGTCACCGTGGACAAATGGCCTAAAGGCACTATAGTTCGTCCATCTTAAGCATGCAGTGAATCATCGCTTTCCGCCGCTGGTAGCCAAGCCCCGTAACCAATCAGAGGCGCTACCGCCGAACTCAATCGTTATCGATTCTCTCTTTTTTTATACAAGAAGAAAAGAGAGATTCGATAACGATTGAGTTCGGCGGTAGGGCCTCAGGTGGCTAAAAATTATAAAGTCAAATGCACAATGGATAACTGAAGGCAAATCTTCAAAAAGAAGCGGTTGTTTTCTTTGGTGTTACCTAAACAGAAAAAAGAAAAATATTTTTTTTTGCATTGTTACTCCATTGTGAATACATATTTACCCTGCATGTGCATTAATGACTTACTGCATTCTTAACGCAGACGATTTTTTTTTATAGTGTAGTTAGCCCTAATGGCTGTCACAACTTCACCGGCGGACGAGCTATATAAAGCAGTTAAGTCTAGGCAACGAAGCGGATGGTTGCATGAAGACCCCGCATTAAATCCTCAGTCGATGAAACTTTGCTGGGGTATTACATTACATGAGACAAACCTTTAAAAAAATCGGTACTTTTAATTTTTCCATACAAAAATTACAAAAAATGTATGAATTTTTTTTTTGTAATTTTTATTTTTTATTATTTTGAATTAACATTTAATTCATGATTCTTTATCATCCTGTCAAATAAAATCTGCCTGAGGAATGTATGTTGGGGTCAACTGCTTCGTTGTAGTGTATAGTAAAGTTATCGGGATAACAAAAACCCTTTCTGACTTAAAACTCTTTGAGTCAACCCTTTTCTGAAAGCAACGCACTATGTCACCTCACGCAGGAGAGGCTGATTATCATAATATTCCACCACTCCCGTGATGAAAGTAACCGCCATACGCATAACGAATTCGGATTCCAGAGTGGATGTGTGGGGTTTATTTTTAGAAAAGTAGACAGGAAGAATCTTCACCCTGCAGATATGTTTGTTTCTTTTTTTATATTTCGTATCTTAAAAGAAAAATAACCTTTGTTGTACCTGAGTTTGTACCCTTTAAACATTTCTAATAATTTATTCCTATTACTATTAAACGAGAAATATTTGTAATCGGTTCCTCGAAAACGGCACTAACGATTTTGATGAAAATTTACTATACTGGGGTTTTCAGGGGCGAACAATGGTCTCATGTCTGGGAAAATCTTTTTTTTTTAATTAGCGCGTTTTAGAAACCCTACAGCACCATCTGTTATTGGGACAAACAGGTAATTTATCCTGCAATGTTCTAATCAAACTTGGGAGGTCTCACAAAGGGATTTTTGTTTGACAGTGACCCCACCGGAAATCGAACCCGGAACCTCCGGATCGAGAGCCGAGCGCTATGACCACTAGACTACGGAGTCTGTTTATCAAAGCATTGTTATAAAAGATGTAAGACAAATTATGTAATAGGTACTTTATGACGCAAATAAACAGTAGTTTGTTGCCCTCGCGTCCCAATCATCGACTGTTTTGATTGGAAGGGCCTCGTAACAGCCCAATTTCCGTTGGGGCCAATTAATATCGGGTTACTTACTTTGTTTTGTTACAGTTACTGAACAGATTTATCAAAATACTAACCGTTGCCCGCATCTTCATTCATCATAACATTCAATGTTGCCGTAACATTAAAACTCATTACATATATAAACACATACGTATGTCGCAGCCAACTGGTTTAACAGGCAGTTAATTGAATGCTTAGGCGGTTGATTGACTGCCGGTATTCAATTGAATGGCTAGACCACACATAGCCCAAAAATTTTATAGAACTTTTAATAAAATGGCTAAACGCCCTGCAGCCATCTCGTTGAACTTGCTCATAGGTTTGTCAGATAAGGCAAACACAACCTAAGCGATCCCAGAAGGGATCGGTTAGGTTGTGTTAGGTTCTCTTGCGACCACAACGCACGAGCCCAGCGAACGGAGCGAGCGAACCGCGATAGCGGCCGGCAAGTGCCAGAAGCGAATTAAAACTTGCTTTTACTGCTGCACAAATAACTATTATGCAGCAAAAATAATTATTCTGCGGCTCAAAGAATTTGCTGGACAAATAAATTTAGAGCTGCTCAATCAGGATTTTTGCTGATCATAATTTAACCGCAGTAAGTAAGATGGTATGATACACAGGAGGATGCTGCTGCCCATCCTCCAGTTTATAACCTTTAGTCGCCTCTTACAACACCCACAGGTATGTATGGGTTCGTACTTTACTTTGCCGGCACCACACGGGACTGATCTGAGTAATTCCTGGTAAACTAATTGACTAAAAAATATCCCTCGTAACTAAACTAACAAATTTTGCTTCTAACAAGTGGAATACCATATCTTCCTTCTAAACGACATTTCAAGTTCTTCGAGCTACAAATTTTACTCGATCAGATATTTGTTAACGACATTTTCGAGTTTTTTTTTCGGGACGCCAACTTTCATCTCGCTCTTTACGCCGCTAACTTCTAAAGGACTTTATGTTGAGACTGACAAGTTTCTGCGAAAGAGATTTCAGGTACCTCGTTTTGTTGATATTGAATTATAAAGTTAAGCGGTGGAGCGACTGAGGGCTTAAAAATACATTTAGATAAAGTTTTTTGGGAGTTGGAAAAGGAATTTACGAGATTTCATGTTTCGACGAGTTGATGGGTAGAGTCAAAAGCACGTCAACCTTGACACGTTTGAAGTTGTAACGTTTTTATTGCAATGGCATTTCACATTCAAGATTTACCTGATTTTGACTGTATACGACGCACAAAATAACTGTGGCCCTGTCATTGATGCGCAGAAGAAAAAAATGGCCCATTTTTGCACATTTTTGACTTCTGCGCATCAATGACAGGGCCACATTTATTTTGTGCGTCGTATACCATGTACTGTACTTACGCCTGTCAAATGCTCGATACCTTTATATCCCACAAAATTTGATTCAAAGGTAGCCTTTAGTACTATTTTATTTAAAATTCAATACGCTGGCTCTGAAGCTGGCGTTAGCTTTTGCTGCTGCCTAGCTAAGGTGCGATCGGGCTTACGGACCACGGGCGATAGTTTTGAATTAGTATTATTTCAAAAGTGATCGGGTGTTCCACGGGCAATGCCTGTTACATAACATCCCATGTAATGTCCATTGCAAGACAGGGAGCTCCCTCCAGAATTCCAGCAAAAACGCATGGTTTTTGGAAATAAATTACCATAGTCACCTCGCTTGTAAGCGTTGCGGCTGGCGATCGTTGTTGGTGATCGCAGTATGTAAGATGGTACGATACACAGAAAAATGCTGCTGCCCATCCTCTGGTTCATAAACCTTTAGTCGCCTCATACGACACCCAAGGATAGAGATGGGTTGGTACTATTCTTTGCCGGCACCACACAGACCAATCATCAGGTTTACTATCATGTGTTCCATTTGCCGCAAAAACTTTTGACAAAGGCCACCTCCCGAGGTAGCCAAAGATATAAGATTCATTTTATTCAGTAGGTGTAGATTACAGAATACTTGAATCTCATAACATGCATCCGTTTCGGATGCGTGCTAAGGCAAGACACGACAAAGTGACAGAAGGCGTCGAGGCAGACTAAGGCGTAAATAGTGAGATGCACTCAAAGCCCTTTTAGAAGCTTGGCAAAAGCAGGCGCTAAACACATTGAAGGACAGGAAAGTCGCATTTGCACGTCATCGAATCAAAACACGTAGGCACAAAACTATTACGAAAAAACATGGGCAAAAAAAACAAGGATTGAAAAAAAAAAACCTTTAGCTTTTTAAGAAAACAAAAAACGAATTCGTTTACAATTTCTAAAGTTGGTGGTGTGACAAAAATAAGCCTTGATGTGATGTATCACTTAAAAGTTATGTAACATCTTTTCATGTCGTTTTAGAGAGAAAGGTTTTATTAATCGTTCAGGATATCAATTTCCACCTGTCAAAGACACCGCTCAAGGTTATTTGATCAAAAAATGACTCGATTTTATTTTATCCCACAGATTTCTGCCATTTCACCTTTTCAGAGATCCTTACCTTATAATGGAAAATCGGATGATTACCTACATTGTATTCATCTGTTTATCCGTGTCTAGAAGGCCTATTTCTTTTCAAAAGAAAAACCCATACAGCGCCTTCAGTCTAGCAGCAATTGGTAAAAAGGCGTCTGTATGACTCGTATAACGCCAAAAATACTACTTTTTGATTGTTGTGTTTTTTACAAAAAAAATAAGAAAGTTTTTTTGTGAAACCGGTAATAAGATAGAAAAGTTCTCGGTTGACCTATTTCGGGCATACAATATTAAACAGATCTTCACATTACAATTAGTCACCTCAAAATTAAATGTAATGTTAAAATTATTAGGAACTACGTTAACACCAGATCCAAAACTTGACACCATTAAAATTTATAAAATAATATGACCAATAAAATAAATTAGATTTAACACTTAAAAAAACATGTCATAATATTCATAGTAGTTGAAATCTATTGTTATTGTAGATAATTATAAAATTCAGTTAGATAATAAAATGTATTGCTAATTAACCATTTTTTTTTTAATTTAGCCTTAAATTCATTATCAAAAAGTATTTTGAAGTCCTTTGTTATCTGATTATATATTTTTACAGCTTCAACATATGTATTCTTATCATATACTTATCCTACAGCAATTTGCAGTCGGCAGCATTAAACGTTCCCTGTCTCATAAGTTCAGAGAATGTACATCTGATACTTATTCAAAGTAAAAGTCAAAATCGTTTATTCATTGTTGGATATTAAAATCTCTTAATGATGTCAGCTAAACTACATCGCTTCACAAACAATGTGGCGCCATAGTGGGAAAAAAAGAAGCGACAATAAAAACCCACGCGCTCTTTCAAATATGTTTTGATGTACAACAAACATAAGTCAGTTTTAATTTTGAAGTAGCCTGTTAGAACCGTAGCCTAAATTTGTTTGTAAAGGTTTTTTGCAGATTTTCAAAAAACTGTGCAAGTTAGAAAGATCGTTTTATTTTTGCTGTAATGTTTACATAAACTTCTGTCAACTGTAATTAATTCAGATTTTTCCTTTCACTAACTTCGGAGATGAGGTATTAATGGATTTTTTTTGACATTCTTCATCATAACTTGAAAACTAAGAGACGTAAAAAAATACAAAAATATATTTTAGAATGTACAAGTGAAGCCCTTTCATATGATACCCCATTCATCTTAGTAGCGATAATTTAAAATTTGGCCCCCCCTATTTTGGGCCCCTTTACATTAATAATAATATTTTTTTCAAAATTATTTCACGTGCAATTTAATTGGACAACTATATTCTAAAACTATTCCAAAATGAAAATCGATAGCATGAGTGGTTGCTGAGATATAGAGGTGTGACAGACAGACTGACAGACGGACAGACAGACAGACAAACTCGCGGCATACCATTTTGGTATCGGAACCCTAAAAATGGTGCAATTTGGTGAATTTGGCGATATAAGACGTTAAGCGACCGGACTATAGTTGACAGAGCGTTTAAGAGACTTATTTTTAACGAAAGCGACAACATTCAGGTTTTTTATTTCTTTCTTCAAAGTGGGTTAATATCAAAGCATAAAAGATTGTATAGGTAAAGAGATAAAATAATTATAATAAAGTCCGTCGTATTTCGAAGAAGGATTATCTGGGAAAATATTAAACATTTCTTGAAAATAAAGTTATGATTATTAATGTAAAGGGGGCCCAAAAAGGGGGGGAAAATTGTCGTTATAAGGTCGGGTGGGGTATCATATGAAAGGGCTTTACTTGTAAATTCTGACGTATATTTTTGTATTTTATACCATCCCCCCCCCTCCCGCCCCCTTATCTCCGATTTTTGTCACCGAATGAAAAATCGGAATTAATTAAAATCGATAGAAGTTTATGTAATGATTACAGCAAAAATAAAAAGATCTTTCTGAGTTGCACAGTTTGTTAGAAATCTGCAAAAAACCTTCACAAACAAGTTTAGTTTTGCGGTCCTAAAAATTGACTTTATTGCTTTCAAAAATACCATAGGCATATCGAATCCCTCGGCTCAGGAGTTCGACTCGCACTTGACTGGTTTTTTATCTATCACACTCATCTTCACCTCATTCTTTTCCAATCTTTTCTCAGTCACGGGACGGAAATGGCAAAATTCGATTAAGTCAGGTGTCCTTTTTAATAAAAAGTGTATTACTTTGGTAGATATCATTGAATTTGACGTTTCTCCTTTTAAACAGTTACTTACAAATTAAGAACTAGAGCTAGAAAAAACGCCCACTTGCGTGTTTTTTTTTTATGTCACAAGTGGCTAAACGAGCAGGTGGGCCACCTGATGGTAAGTGGTCACCACCGCCCATGACACCCTCTGTCTTATGAGTGAAATAATTTGACACTAATAAGACAGCAAAGCGCGTTACCCACCCTGAGAACTAAGATGGTATATCTCATGTGCCAGTAATTTCCCTGGCTCCCTTGCCGTTCAAACCGAAACACAGCGGTGCAAACACTGCTGCTTCACGGCAGAACAAAGCAAGAGGGTGGTAATTTCCCAGACGGACTTTGCACAAAAGCCCTACCTCCGTAGTGTTGGGCCATGTGCAGTATAGGGTTCTGTAGCTGCTTTAAAAATTATATAGGGTGACTTTTAATTAGTTCTTGATAGCAAAAGATATGCATGTACTCATGATACTGAACAACTTTTCCAAAGGAACATAGGTCGAAATACGAAAAACCAAAATTGACCTCCCATTCAAATGCGCCATCAGCTGATGCAGTTTCTATGGGAAGTCAAAACTTGATTTTCGTATTTCGACCTATGTTCCTTGGGGAAAGTTGTTCAGTATCATGAGTACAATCATATCTTTTTTCTATCAAGAACTAATTAAAAGTCACCCTATATACAGGGTGTAAAAAAGGACGATGATCCTTCTAAGGGTTGATTTTACATCACTAATAGATTGTATAAAAATTATAAGCCGGGAGAAGTGAAAACTTGCATTTTTGAATAATATGCTTTTTGTAAGGGTCAATCGCACCATTGCTCGCGTACTTCTTTGAAGTCACTGAATAAAAACCCGTATTGTTATAACAAAACGGTTGACAGTTGATGCTTTTTCGATCAGGCTACGGATCTGATTTGAGATCTGACGCGACATCTGACGCGAGTTGAACATTTTTTATCCATCTAAAAAAGTGCCTAGCGCCGCTAAAGAAGTTTTCACTTCAAAAATTTTGAAGAAGCTCCTGGAGGGTGGAATGAGCTGGTGACCCAGAAGAAGAGGTTTTTTGTTATAATATCGAGTCAGTAACAAATACCTACCTATCAATTTCGATACAGTACTGTAACGTTATTTGAGGGAAAATGAAATTACATGATCAACCAAAATAACAAAAAAAAAAATTAAAGAGTATTTTTTTTATAACAGTTTACATGGAGAGGCCAATTTTTCTTTAATTTCCTAAAAGTTTTATTCATAAAAAGTTGTTTAGTTACGTTGACTGATCTTACCCTTTTAGTTTTTGGAAACCTGCCCATTTAAAGACGATCACATCGAAACTATCAAAAACACTTGATTCGCAAGTATTCTAAAAAGTTCTTTAAAAAATAAAATAATCTTGTCCCTCGGGAAAAAAGCTTAATCCGAACGAAGTCACGGACGTCAGCTAGTTACCTATATCTTCACAGATGTCTTCTGACGTCATGGTTTTCGCTTCGTTGACTCTCGCCCATTTTATAAAAAGGCTCGCTCGCAAAGGCTCGGAAGCGCGAGTATCACCGTTTAGGAAAAGATGAAAAGTAATATTACGTTCTTAAATTGGAGGTAGAAATTATAAAGCTAGCCTTTGTTGGGAGCTGTTGGGAGTGCTTTAGGGAAAATCGTAAAAACTAATTATTTCTGAAAGCGTCAAAAAGGTCGGTCTTAAAAGGATCGTTAAGAGTCGTTAGTGCTAGCTAATGTGGCATTTGTTTAGGTGTGGCTATTTGGGATGAAATTACAAGTGTTTTTATTTTTTATTATATTACATTTAAGATGCAAATGCGCTATTTTGGTGATCACGCAAGAGGCTCGAGAATTGCAGCCCGAGCGGCAGGCGAGGGCGTAATGGAGCCGAGAGTGTAATGACCATAGCGCACGCGCTTCTTAAGACGTTCTTAACACATTTGTGAATAAAGACAAATTAAATTTGCTTACCTTTTTTCCCGAAGGAAAATTCGTATCTGAAGTTAGGTATCTTTCCTTAGATACTCCAGACTTGTGTTTTGTGTCTTAGTATTTTCGACGTTGAAAAACTACATTCATTACTATTTTTAGGGTTCCGTACCCAAAGGGTGAAAAAACGGGACCTTATCAATATGCCTCCGATGTCTGTCAGTCTGTTTGTTAGCTGTATCTCATGAACCGTAATAGCACAGAATATATAATAGTAAACAAGTTGGCACTAATAGCCAGACAGTTGAAATTTTCATATATATTTCTGTTGTCGCTATAACAACAAATACTAAGAATATAAAAAAATTCAACCCAATGAAAAACGAGTTTTTGTAGGCGATTTTTGCTCGATTTTTGTTTTAGCTCTATCGTAAATGCGCGAACACTTACAAGCGTGGAAATTATTACGCTTATACTCGTAATGCATAAGCTAAAGAACGACTCATCTTAACATTCAATGAAACGTTCACTGCAAGACAGGGAGCTCCCTCCAGAATTCTAGCTTTTGCTGGAAAAATATAGGGTGACTTTTAATTAGTGCTTGATAGAAAAAGGTATGAATGTACTGATGATACTGAACAACTTTCCCCAAGGAACATAGGTCGAAATACGAAAATAAAGTTTTTACCTTCCATAGAAACTGCATCAGCTGATAGCGCATTTTGAATGGGAGGTCAAGTTTGGTTTTTGGTTTTTCGACCTATGTTCCTTGGGAAAAGTTGTTCAGTATCATGAGCACATGCATATCTTTTGCTGTCAAGAACTAATTAAAAGTCACCCTATATGGAGGGGAAGTACCATAGTCACCTCGCTTGTTATGAAATAATTTATTCGCATTAAATGTAGTACATAAGTTGATGTCATCCGGATAATTTGTCTCATACATTTAGATTTATTATGAAAAAATCATGCAAATGTCAAAATGTGTTAGCGTTACAGCTGGCACCATGGACCGCGGTGGTAGGTGACCACAGTAAGGAAGATGTAAGATACAAAGGAGGATGCTGCTGCCCATCCTCCTGTTAACCCTTAGTCGCCTCTTACGACACCCACGGGTATGTATGGGTTGGTACTATTCTTTGCCGGCACCACATGGGACAAGAGACTACAAATGATCAAAAATGGTCAAGTGCGTGTCGGACTCGCGCGTTTTTAATACACTTCTGCGTGACTGCGCGTCCATAACTAAGACGATATTTTCCTTAGTGGTACGGAACCCTCGGTGCGCGAATCTGACTCTCACTTGGTCGTTTTATTTTTATTTGTAGAAGTCGATAGCAGTTCTCTCAGTGGCGCGTAGCGGAAGGACGTGCGTTGGCACACAAAAGAAACTTACCTAGTACTAACTACTTATCGACTCCGTATTTTGTATTCGTAATTTACTTATCATAGGTGTGATTTCGAACTTTTTACATTATGGCGAAGTGTGCTAAATGTTCAAAACTTGTGAATAAAAAATCGCCAGGTGTACAATGTAATAAGTGCTCAAAATGGTTCCACTCGTCCTGCGCCTCCCTCACGAACGAACAGCTGAGCGTTCTTTGTGAAATGGAGGCCGCTGACTGGAAATGTAGAACCTGTGCCGGACAGATGAAACTGAAGAGGATTTCGGCTATCCTGCCAGATCCGGAAGAAGAAGAGGAGAGTACCAACACGGACACGGAAACTCACTTCAACCCGGGACAGGGTAGCATTAAAGAGATTTTGGCGCATATCCATCGTCAGTTCTCCGATATGAAAAGAACTATCCAAGAGGAAATCCAAAGAAGCCTTCAGTTTTATGCGGACAAAATTGATGATTTTCAAAGTGAAATTTCCACTTTCAAAAACAAAATCAAAACCGTTGAAAATAAATACAAAGAAATGTTCGACAATTCGCAAAATCTAAAGCTCAAAAACGAATCATTACAACAAAAAATTAACCAGTTAGAACAAATACAAATGGAAAATAAAGTTGAAATATGCGGAATACCAAAGAAGGATAGCGAAAATCTACTGATAACTACCTATAAGATATGCGAAAAAATAAATCAGCAGAAGCATGATGTGTTGAGCGTGTACCGAAAGGAAAATACAAAAACACTATTCCAAAAGTCGAAGAGTGACGTCATTGTGGTAACCCTCCGTGAAGGTTGTCGGGAAAAATGGCTGGCAACCGCTAAATCTACTGCCTTAACTGGCGAGGACATCGTAGGAAGCGGAGTGAGCGGCTCGGATAGTGTCTACAAAATATACCTACGGGAAGCCCTATCTCCATCAAACGCCTTCTTATTATGGAAAGCCAAGTCAGAACTAAAGAATACAAACTTCTTCAAGTACGTCTGGTGTAAGAGAGGTACTGTATTAGCAAGAAAAGAAGAAAAAGGAAAGGTTCACATAATTCGATCAGAAAGTGACGTCACAAAACTGATACCCACCGAAAACAACGCAGAATAAATTTACTTATTTTCTCTTATGGGTTTTTACCTTTTTCGTCCTTATTTTTTTGTGCTTTAGTGTCATTTAATCTATATACCTACACTAAACTCACATGGATAGTGATGACTCATGTAGTAATGTGTATGAAGGTAATTACGACAACTGGGAAATATTTAATAAGTCCTTGTCTGTAAACGGTAAATATTTTATAATTTTGCATGTCAATATCAGATCTATGTTGTTAAATTTTAATTACTTGGAATATATAATAAATACGAGTTCTAAGGCAATTGATGTAATTGTGATAACGGAGGCAAACATTCGAGATTCATTATCACAATTATTTCATCTAAATGGGTACAATATGCTGACTAATCTTAGGCAAACGCGAAGAGGAGGTGGAATTATAATGTATGTTCAGCAAAATCACAAATTCGTGCAGCATAAGTGCTCAACCGTTCACTTCGAATCTCTAGTTGGCAATATAGAAATAAAAGGTTATAAAAACCTAAACATTTGCGCTGTTTACCGACCTCCAAATTTGAGCAAACCATATTTCATCACAGAACTAAACAGCTTATTGGACTCATTTGATCATAAATCTGAACTAATATTATTAGGTGATATGAACTTGGATTTAAAGCGATATAATAATACTAGAAACTTATATCTTGATTCGTTATGTCAATTAGGGTTAGATTGCGGAATTTCGCAATTCACTCGCGAGGAAATGGTGAATGAGCGAATAGTTAAATCGTCTATCGACCACATTTTTATGCGCTTATCGACATCGCAACCTATACATACCGGTGTAGTTGTGGATTGCATAGCGGACCACTACATAACCGGTCTCGCCGCTCAGCTGATACCTACGGGCGCCGACACCTCGCCTCGCAGCGACACAACGATAGTTAAGATAAACAATAGGCAAATAACAAACGAGTTACGATCGGTGGACTGGTCTATTGCGCTAAATTATAGCAATCCGAATGAAATCATGCACTTTATTGAGAAGAAGTTTAAAAGTATATATAATAAATATAAGGAGATTATTAAAGTTAAAAAAGGTAGGAAAAATTGTAAATGGTTGAATACTAAGATTAAAAAAATGTGTAAAATACGAGACAAGTTATTTAAAATTTGGAAAAAAGACCCAAGCAATGTAGATAAGAGAATATTATACAACAAATATAGAAACAAAACCAATAAATATATTAACTACTGTAAAAATAAATATTTTAAGGAACTAATTAGTAAATATTTTAGAAATTCTAAAAAACTATGGAAAATTATGAACGAAATTTGTGGCAAATGTAATACAAATATTGATGATATGTTACGTAAATATTTTAAAGACAACGAATCTATTATTGCAAACAACTTCGCAAAGGAATTTCGTGACGGAATAGTAAGGGCATCAAATTTTTGTGACAAACCAATCCTCCAGCCGGATGACTGTCCGTGTCAGCCTAATGTGGCAATGCGCTTAAGTCACGCGTCAGAATATGGCATTTCTAAAATTATTAGCAGCCTGAATGACAAAAAAAGTCCAGGCTTAGACGAAATAAGAGCATGCGATCTTAAAAATATTTGTCTTGACATAGCGCCATTAATAACCCATCTCGTCAACACGTGTATTGACACACGTAGCTACCCAGACAGTCTGAAGGTTGGATTGGTGAGACCTATCTTTAAAAAAGGCCGCCATAACGAATATAGTAATTACAGACCTATAACAATTTTATCATGTATAGATAAGGTAATTGAGCGTTACATAGGTAATGAAATAAACAAATTTACACAAAAAAATCAAATAATAAATACAAATCAATTTGGGTTCCAAAAAACCCTTAGTACCGCTCAACTACTTTGTAAGTTTACCAATGAAATCAGCGACCACCTGAACAAAAAATATCATGTGGTCGCTGTTTTCATTGATTTTACAAAAGCATTTGACATGCTGCAATACAATACACTTTTTGACAGACTTTACAGTTGTGGTATACAGGGTGGCTTTCTAGATTGGTTCAAAAACTACCACACCAACCGATGCACGTTTGTTAAGGTATGTGATGTGTTAAGTGAGCCGGTGACAACCCTACAGGGCACGGCGCAGGGCTCTATACTGGGTCCGACTGAGTACCTTCTCTATGTCAATGACATGTGTAAGATATTCAAAAATATTACTGTTTATCAATTTGCGGATGACACCTGTCTGGTGGCCGCGGACAAGGACATATCGAAGGCTACTCAGTTGGCTCAGGATAACTTTAACATATTGTGCAAGTGGGCCCATGATGTCGGATTAGTAATAAACATGCAAAAAACTAAAGCTATCCATATTCACTCGAGCCATAATAAAGTTAATCAACAACCCGTCATCGTGGGTCATTTGCACGATTGCCTGCACCGTGGACTGGACGAGAAGTTATGTAAGTGCCCTAATGTGGAATTTGTCAACAAACACATGTATATTGGTCTATACATTGACAATAGATTTAACTGGAAATGCCACATTGAATATACATCAGACAAATTAAGATCTATCCTAGGAAAAATTAATATCATAAAATACCGATTACCATACCCTACTTTAAGATTATTATATTTAGCCCTTGCTGATTCTGTCATCGATTATGGTCTTAGCAGTTACGGCAGAGCTGCCAAAACTGACCTAAACAATATATATAAGTTACAGATAAGATTACTGAAATCCATAGTTCCTTCAAAAATAAAGAATAAGTACTGTGAAGATTATTCCAAACTATTCAAATATTGTAAAGTTTTGCCCGTACAAAATAAAATACGACTATCAATATTAAAAGAAGAAAAATGTAATCTAGAAAACCTTATAACTACAAATAGACCTTATAACCTACGAGTACTAACAGATTGTCATGTATATTCTCGGCCTGGCTATAATAATATTTACGGCAAAAGACATTTTTCCTATATACTTCCTACCATACTTAATAGTCTACCCAAGAACATACAAGATATATATATTTCAAACAAATGTTTTATGAAAAAAATGAAAAAATACTTCATTGATAGTGACGATCACAGCTTCATTCTATAGGACTTATGTCACGAGAATGAAGCTGTGTTGTCCTACTTATACTTAGTCATAGGTATTATTAATAACTAAAATTTAGTATAGAACTCGTCTGTGACAGATAAGCTTTATACAGCTTCCGTCGCACGACCTTAAATCATAATTTGTAATTTATATGTTTTGGATAAATAAATAAAAAAAAAAAAAAAAAAAAAGATACTTTTGAAAATAATTACAACAAACACCACAAATATTTGTAAAAATGGCGCGCGCATTACTTTTTTAGCAAACACAGTGCAGCTTTGTTGCTGTGAGAATTTGATACTTTACAAGTGGAATATATGACAACATGACACTGTCGTCCATATTCAATGGACGCTAGTCACTCTTTAAGTAAAGTGGTGGCCAAATAAGATGAACGCCACCAATTTAATGTACTGTAAGAAATGTTAATGTAGTATTCGTATAAAGTAGAAAATCGTTAATTTTTACAACCACAGGTAAGATTCGAACATGCGTCTTCTCCATCAGTACTGGAGACCCCTTAACCAACTAGGCTATCGTGGCCCTGTCTGATGTTATACTTGCGACTTCCAACGTTGCATTTTTGCTACCATCTAGTAATATGTAATTAGCTATTCCAGCACAACTAGTGAAGCCTAAAATAGGACCAAGGTCCTATTCTTGTAGTAGTAGTTGGTCAAAGCGTCTACGCAACACGCAGGTTCAAATCCTGCCTGTGCTAGTAAAATTTTGCGATTTTCTACTATGTAGGGTTTCCCTAATGAAGCAAGTGTTTAATTTAATAATTTTTCAGTATTCGTATATTGAGATTAATTATTTACTCGATTTTAACTAGCTTGGATTATTAGCTGCGTTGTAATAGTGCAGTGTAGAGTTTTGCTACGAGTTTGCTACGAGTGGTCAAAGTTAAAAAATTTTAACTTTACAAAACATACTAACATGACTTTAACTTATGGCTAACAAACTATAGTTATTTTCGATACGAGTGCGGAAAGGAAGTAAATCCTGAAGAGTTGTAAAGCTCGTGTTCTACGCGACACGAGTCAGGATTTACTCTTGAGCACGTGTATTTTAAAATTTTAAAGACTATATTTATTTGTTGAAAATTTTTTTTTTACTCAGATTTTTAGCTATTAATCAACATATTTATGAACACTAAAAACTCCTTTCTCTGAACTTTTTATCTCTTGTACATTTAAATTTAAAAGTTACTTTCCCCCACGGGCTGGCAGATCATGCTGGATTTGTTTACTTTCCGCACGGTTTGCTGCTATGCAATTGACGCCTTTCCGAGCAAATGCATTGTAAAATAATATTTTACTTAATTATAAAGTAAAAAGAAAAACAGTGTGTCTAACTCTTTGTATATGGAAGGTGTTTACAATAAAGAACACAATAGGTGCCCATGAATCCAAAGCACTACTTTTTGGGCTTCATTTCCGTAACATGAAAACAAAATTCATACATACATACATAAATTGTCAAACTCATAAATAAATTAAAAAAATGGTCTACTTTACAGTTTTTACAAACTTATAAGTACAATTTAAGAATAAATAAACCAATAACAGGTGTTCACTTCTGAACTCAAAAAATGCATGATCGGAGACAAGCATATCATCCCATGGTACAGATTGAAATCACAGTAAATAGATGGGTAAGCCCATCTATTTACTGTGTTGAAAATGTTGAAATGCATCGAACCCTCAAATTAATACGATGAGTTGTGTTGTGTGTATAAAAATACCAATATGTTATTTTTGATACATTGAAAGTTTGATAACATTCAAACCGCAATGCACGTAACTTACGTAACATAACCCTCCTTTTAAAATGGCGTAGTTGGTTAATAATAGTACATTATGATGCACGTGCGCTATTTTGGATATGACGACTAAGGCTCAGAAATTGCAGCCCGAGCCGCAGGCGAGGGCGTAATGGAGCCGTGGGTATAATCACCAAAGCGCACAAGTTTCTTACGACGTTTTTCAACACATTTGCGAATAAAAACGAATCGAATTCGCTTACCTTTTTGCGGTTCGGGCTGCTATTCCTGAGCCTCCATTTTTCGTTCTCACTATACTTTAAAACATGGAATAAATACACCAAAAAGAGCTAGGTTTATACTTATTCGCCAGCTCATTGAAATAAGCCAAAAAAGACATTCTCTGAAAACGAATTGGCATTTTTGCTGTTCTTCCATTCAATGAACTTTTCGTAGGAAATAATGTATTTTTGCTTTGATTTTGCTGGAAGGAGACTCTCACTTGCATTTTGTGCCCCAGTAATTATTTCCTGTGGGGTTAAATTAAGTTCTTCTTCATTGCTTGAAACCAACGACGACATTGTTAGTTAGTCACAAAAATCAAAGCAAATGAAAATACTTCTGAAAAATGGCGCGCGGAATTCTTGTTGCGCGCTATTCTTTTTTCAAATGAGGAGCTGTGACGAAGCAGTGGCAATGCTCCCAAACAGCGTAGTCATTAAAAAAGTACAAAAACTTAAAATTTGTTGCTTACAAAAGCAATTAATGTTAATTTGTTGTCAAATTTAACTAATCTCATGCAACAAACTCTTTATATATTATATTTTCATCAACATAAGGTATATATTTACGTTAATGTCATAAATATTTTAGACATAAGAACTCCTTACTCTTTTTTCATATAAAAAAAAATAAAATTAAAATTTCATATATTTTTTGTAAATTTTGTATGGAAAAATTAAAAGTACCGATTTTTTTTTTAGATTTTTTTATAGAAGTTTTGTCTCATGTAGTGTAATACCCCAGCAAAGTTTCATCGACTGAGGATTTAATGCGGGGGTCTTCATACAACGATCCGCTTCGTTGCCGAGACTAGTGAGACAGGAGTCAAATGCTTAAATAAAATCAAACCAAAAAATCTAAATCAAAAAACGTTTAATCATTGTTGGATATTAAAATCTCTTAATGACGTCAGCTAAACGACATCACTTCACAAAAAAAGTGGCGCCATGGTAGAAAAAATAAAATAAAAAAGCGACAGTAAAAACCCACGCGCTCTTTTAAATATAAAAAAAATGCAGAAAACGTAGTTTCGTCTCCACCTATATTATCATAAAAAGATCAAGTTTACTAAAATCCCAGAACTTGTTTTTCTTTTTTCTGTTAAGCAGTTGGGTTTTTGTTTTTTAATATTTTTTTAACATAATGTTTTCTTTATACATTCTTTAAATTTTCTCTTAGGTAACTAATCTGTAGTCATTTTCTTCAGAAAAAGTTGTTAGGAAATAAACTCGAAGAGAATGACACAAAGATGTCACAAAAATTTGCTGCAAACTTCCTTACAGAAACTTTCGTTGCTGGAAACAATTGTGACACTGTTTTATGATCCATCTTGTTCGTTAATTCCAACGCTTACCAATCTATTTTGCAGCCATAACACTAAAACCAGAGTATTTATATTAAACCAAAAGAATAACATTGGTTTTCTGACAGCTTTAGCCGATTGCTTTAGACATAGCTGCAGATGTGTTGGTAAGCGTTGGATTTGACGAAAAATGGACCATTAAATAAATTATTCCCAGCAAGGAGAAAATAGCCTGTGTCGCAGCGCTACCGTCAGGATGATCGCAATAGATTTTTGTCACTCGTTCCACTTGAATCCTAGATCAGTCCCCCAGGGGACTAAGCAGCACTCAATGTTCCTTTACGATCCACTAGGGGATTATCGGCTGGTACGGTGTGTTATTTGCACAGATGTAATTTATTGATTGACGACAGGGATACTATACAGAGATATGAAAAAATTAAAATTTTCGAAAAATTGAAATTGTCGAGTGTGCCCTCGCTCTAACCGGTTATGATGTCCGTTCGTATTTTATTTTACATACAATATTGGACTTCCAATATCAATGTAACTCAATTACACTTGTTGAAATATAAAATTTTCATTCATGTAAAATTTTGTGAAACATAAAATTTGATTGTGATCTTTTATGCAGCTGTCACTTAAGAGAGGGTATTATCAAGTGTAGGTTTAGAGCGAAGCGAAATTGAATTCGATAATAGTCACAAGAGTAATTTAGAACTTAATTGTGTGAAGTTGTGACACGATTATGGGAGACCATAAAACTAAACCCCCATGGAACATATGTCGAAATAAAAAAAATACCTCCCATATAAAATGCGCTATCTTTCTTTCTTTTCTTTTTGATATTGAAATTTTGTTTTCTTAATTTATCATAATTATCCATTATACCACTTATAACACAAAAAAAGAGAAATCAGTTGAGGTAGCAAACACCCAAGCCAAGTTCCCGCCAAAAAGTCGTAACAAGGTTTTAAAATAAGTTTATGTTTTTTATACGATGTCGCCTTGTAGACTGGGACATTGGGACTTCTGCCTGTAGACATCGTTTGTAAATTTTTATGAATAAATAAATTAATTAAATAAAAAAAACTATAGGTTTCGCAGCTACGAGTATTATGCATGGTGAGTATTTTATGTTCACCTATGTTTTTGTACCTGTTGTTATCTGTGTGCAATAAAGAGTATTGTATTGTATTGTATTGTATTGTATTGTATTGTATTGTATTGTATTGTATTGTATTGTATTGTATTGTATTGTATTGTATTGTATTGTATTGTATTGTATTGTTTTGTATTGTATTGTATTGTATTGTATTGTATTGTATTGTATTGTATTGTATTGTATTGTATTGTATTGTATTGTATTGTATTGTATTGTATTGTATTGTATTGTATTGTATTGTATTGTATTGTATTGTATTGTATTGTATTGTATTGTATTGTATTGTATTGTATTGTATTGTATTGCATTGTATTGTATTGTATTGTGTTCATTTTTTCAATGGGTTTGAACCACGAATGTTTAAGTGAACTATTTCTTCATATCATAGTTGATAAAATTTGATTAGCCACTTTCAAGATGGTTCATAAAAAATTATTAAAGATTGTGTTTGATAATTAACATTACACCAATTTCACTCCTTGGCCAGACCGCAGACCTTCAAACTCCTGCAAGCGAAATGCAATATTTTTTATTAGAAACGTGTTATTGCCATATAAAAAACCGGTAAAGTGAGAGTAGGACTCGCGCGCCGAGGGTTCCGATATAATTTTTGTATTTTTGGAAGCAATAAAGTCCATTTTTAGGAGAGCAAAACTAAATTTGTTTGTAAAGGTTATTTGCAGATTTCTAAAAAACTGTGCAATTTAGAAATATTGTTTTATTTTATTTCTGTCGACTGTAATTAAACCAGATTTTTACTTTCACAAACTTCGGAGATAAGAGGGGGAATGATATTTTTTTTTTTAAATTTTTCAACATAACTTGAAAACTAAGAGACGTAAAAAATACAAAAATATATTTTAGAATGTACAAGTAAAGTCCTTTCATATGATACCCCACTCGACCTAGTAGCGACAATTTGAAATTTGGCCCCCCCATTTTGGGCCCATTTTACATTAATAATCATAATTTTTTCAAAATTTTTTCATGTGCAATTAAGTTGGGCAACAGTATTCTAAAACCATTCCAAATTTCAAGTTAATAGCATCTGTGGTTGCTGAGATATAGAGGTGTGACAGACAGACAGACGGACAGACAGACAAAGTCGCACCGTAAGGGTTCCTTTTTTTTACCATTTTGGTATCGGAACCCCAAAAAGTAATGCGCCCAAAAAACTCACCATAACGAGTAAACATCAAATATTGGCAAATTGAGACAACGTGCATGTAAAATTTATATATGTACACTAGCTGTTGTCCACGACTTGGTTTGTGTATATTTCGCACTTTAAATTTGCAGGATTATAGATATTGCGAAAATTCTGAAAAACGCATTTCTTTTTTTATTACTAAACGACTCGTCAGTGTTAGTGTTACACATTATTATGTAGGTAAGTACTTCTACGGATAAACTCACGTTTTATATTGTCGTCATAAGACTGACAGGTTCCGACCCTGCGTTCAGTTTATCCTTTGAAGTACGTAATTAATGCATTTATTTTTCTTTATTTTCAATAACTCGAACTAAAATTATCCTCTAACGAGGTAATACTTGGCAGATGACTATTGGAAAACCCTTTTGTTAGTGGTTTTTACGTAGGTACGGTGAACCGAATGTCGGCAGAAACTTTTTCAACTCTATTACCACACCATAAGGTCGATCTAAAAGCGTTTCTACTGACGTGCTGTTGAGTGTACTCAAAACCTCTGTTCGAAACACGTCATATCAGACAGTCATAAATATGTTCTTTTATATAACGTACGAGTATGTTACTGTTTCATTAAACTGAAAAAACTTCAATGAAAACAACCTTTATTTAAGCGACCCAAATAATTAATTTATCCCTTTTCATTAGCGCGCTGTTTCGTACGAGTATTTTTAACGGTAAAAAAAAGAAAACATTTTACAATCCTTTTTGATTTTCATTCGTAGGTTAAAGCGTTTCGTTTGTAGCCGATGCTTTTAAATCCGAAAGTCATTTGCATACGGGATAAAAAAAGTCATGACTGTTTCACAAGTAACGGTGCATGTCATCCACGCATGCGGAATGCCAGCAGAAGTAAAAACTTAAACACCAACGTTGTGCATTTTTGAATATTTTGGAATGGTTAGGGAATAATTTCGCACGAATTGTTTTATTTATCAGTATAAAAGTACATACAATATTCATTTATTGCGCTATCGTAGACAAACATGACAATTCATATTACATACTTCTTTAGCGGCGCGTCAGATCTGACGAAGATTGTCTATAATCACTTCAAAACTTAGTGGCACAGCAGACGACAGACTTTTTGTTCTGACAGTCCGCCAGTGTGGCCGATACTGCAATTATTTTCGTATAATTATAGTCATTGACATGAAAAAAACGCTCCGTTTCTATGCGCGTATTTTCCAAAATCTTTAGTGTACGATCACCGTACATTTCTGTAGGGCAAAGTCTAGGCGGGCGGCGCAGTCGCTCGTGTAACCTAAATTTTACCATTTATGCTGAATTTACGGCGCCGCGCCGGCCGCCGGACTCAACCAATAATCTAGCACAGTCTCGATTAGTAGCCTCAACATTTACACGTAATTTAATATTTTATATAATTTTCTATAATTTTGATTATTTTTTACAATAAACTTTTTAATATTATTTTCGAACATTTTTCAACATTCAAATCCACATACAACCCTCCAAGGCTGCTTGTAGTCTCGGTTACCGTCGCGCACTACAAGCAATAAATGTAAAGGGTCGCTACCCTTACATTTTGGTCCTTCGAGGAAAACTTGAACTAGTGACTCTAGTGTTCAGTGCCGCGAGTGATCTTTAGTGCTGTAAGAGGATTGCCAAGGAAGATCGGAGCAGCAGTAGTGAGCAGTGGAGAGCTCTACCAACAACATCTACAATACAGGACAGGGACGGCGTAAGGTGGTTGCTGAGCTTACAAGTAAGACCGTTTCATTTACTGCTTAGCAAAAGTTACTTATCGTCTGTCCAGAAACATAAAATATAGCCCAAAAATGGCTACAGAAGGCCAAATAAATGAATTGCTTCATAAGCAGTCAGAAATAATAAACAGCATTAAATCCGTCGAATCTAATGTAAAAAAGGATTCTATAAATCGAAAGAACATGACTTACATCATGACAAAATTGTCTATGATGGAAGATTTATGGCAGGAATTTGACGCGAACAATAAGAAAATTTTGGAAACTGGAATAAGGGAAGGAGAATATTTTTCAAAGAACATTTATGAGGAAGTAAAGCAAATTTACAGTAAATTTAAAAACTCGCTTTTAGACCTTGGGAGTAAATTGGCTGAGCAGGAAAAGAAGGGTCCGCAGTTTAATACTGAAAAAATTAATACTGAACAAAAACAGAACGATATACCTAGGCCGGGGGACGAGAAGATTCAAGAGTTAATTTATGAGTATAAAACGAACATAAAGGCATTTGAACGGCAAATTAATAATTTTGATATCTCTGAAATAACGGAGAAATGGCAGCTGGAGGATGAGCTTAGCACTATTTCTATGCGCTGGAAGAACGTTGACAATTTATTTTGGAAAATAGATAATTTAGTAGATGATTCGGCAGTTTATGAGAAAGAATATGATGTGCTGGAAAAACTTTACAAACAAACGAAGGAACAGATTAACAGGAAGGTGATGAGTAGCGTTCATCAAGAAAGGTCAGCACCGAAAATTGACCTGCCGGTTTTTAGCGGGAATTATGAAAATTGGATAACTTTTAAAGATCTATATTTAGAAACAGTGCATCAAAACCCTTTCATAACACCTACGCAAAAAATGCAACATTTAAAATCTAAGTTGCGAGGAGAGGCAGAAAAACTGGTACAACATTTGACGATAAGCGCCGAAAATTACAACACATGTTGGGACATTTTGGTTCATAGATACGATAACAAAAGGCTTATTTTCAATCACTATGCTAGCGCTTTACTTAACCAGCCTACTATACAGCAGCCAAATGCCGCACAAATAAAAAAATTGCATGATGTAACATTAGAATGTTTGAACGGTATATCGAACCTACAAGTCGATATTACAACATGGGACCCGCTTGTGGTATACATTTTAATCCAAAAGTTAGACTCTGATACGATCAAACAATATTTGGAATCAAATTTAACACCAAGAGAATTGCCAGCTGTCCATGACTTTCTCGACTTCTTAGAGCTCAAATTTATGGCGCTTGAATCGGGCGGAAAGTCGGTACGCTACGCACCGCCAGCGGTGACGTCGGCTAACAACAGTGGCGCTAAGTTTAAAAAGTCGTGGTTTGGTAACAACAAAAAATTTACCAATGAACAAAATTACAGCAAAACATTTCATACTGCAAGTTGGACTTGCCCAAAATGTAGCAAGGAACATGGGCTGTACAAATGTAAAGATTTTTTGGAATTAGCACCGGACCAAAGGTTAAAGACCGTAGAAAACTTAAAAATATGTAAAAATTGTTTATTTAGCCATAAGGGCAAAGACTGCGATTCTGCGCGTAAGTGCAAAGTTTGCAATAAAAATCATAGCACATTATTGCATGAGGCGATCGTTAAGGTGTCGCAATCTCAACAATCTGCGTCAACGTCGGGTCAACGACTTGGCTCGCACGTATCCAATGACGAGCTAAGTGAAGTCTTATTAGCAACCGTTCAATTAAAAGTGCAATCTTTGGACGGAACATTTGTAACTTTACGAGCGTTGCTTGACCAAGGGTCTCAATTAACATTAATAACTGAAAACGCCGTACAACAGTTAAGGCTTAAAAGAAAGAAATATAACGCAGTGGTGACAGGGTTAGGCGCTGTTACCGCTAACAAATGCAAGGGAGAAGTAAACTTAACTTGCCAATCGATTCATAACAAACACAATTTTGAGGCAAAGGCATTAATTATGAATCAATTAACAAACAAGCTACCGAGCCGGCCATTCAACACCGAGAAATGGGATCATATTACCAACTTGAAATTAGCCGATCCGCATTTTAACATGCCGGGCGAAATAGACATTCTCCTAGGCGCTGACGTGTACTCTAAGATTATAATGAATGGCCTAATTAGAGGAAACAACACAAACATTATAGCGCAACAAACCCTCCTTGGGTGGGTGGTATGTGGAAACATAGCGACGTTTAACTGTCATGTTATCTTAAACAATACTGATAACTTAACAAAATTTTGGGAACAAGAAGAAATAAATGATAATTTAACAGAAATAAACTCTGAAGATGAGTGCGAAAAATTTTATCGGGAGACAACTACAAGGCTAACTGATGGGCGTTACCAGGTACGGCTGCCCATGAAGCCAGGTTTTGAGGAGAAGCTGGGAAATTCTAAGCCGAAAGCAGTTGCTATTTTTAAACAGTTAGCTATCTAGTTAGTTATCTTGGCAAATAATTACAAACAATTTATCCATGAATATCGGGAGATGGGACATATGAAAAAATCAAGGGAACAACCATTGCAATATTGTATGCCACATTTTCAAATAATTAGAAATGAAGCTGTCACAACGAAGCTCCGTGTAGTTTTTCACGCGTCAGCAAATACTGATTCGGGCCTCAGCCTAAATGACCTTATGGAGGGCGGGCCAAATTTACAGGCTGATTTACAAAATTTACTGTTACAGTGGCGGCAGTACAGATACGCCTTTACAGCGGATATAGAAAAAATGTACCGCTTTATCGCTGTCGATCCACGTGACCAACATTTACAAAAAATTGTTTGGCGTGACAGTCCTAAGGAACCACTTACGACCTATCAGCTCTGCACGGTTACATACGGAACCAAAGCCGCACCTTATTTGGCCCAAAGAACCCTAAAACAGTTGGCGACAGACGAAGGTGATAAGTATCCGCTGGCAAAACCGATCCTAAAAGAAAAATTTTATATGGATGACGTATTATTTGGTATGCACACTATAGAAAGGGCGAAAGACGCGCGAGATGAACTAATTAATTTATTAAAATGTGGCGGCTTCAATCTCCGAAAGTGGTCCAGCAACGAAAGACGCCTGGTCGAAGATCTCCCTGAGGATATGAGGAATCCTCGAAACTTTGATTTTACCGATGCTGACTCACTGAAAACATTGAGCTTAGGATGGAACCCTAAAAATGACCTATTTGTATTTTCATCGCCCATAAAACAAAACGTAAACAAACGCGTTACAAAACGGCAAATGCTTAGCGAAATAGCTATGTTATTTGATCCGCTCGGTTGGTTATCGCCGGTAACAGTTAAAACAAAAATATTATTTCAACAAGTTTGGATGGCAAACATAGCATGGGATGAAGAGCTGCCTGAGAACATCAACAAGGAGTGGCAAATTATAAGGGGAGACCTTAAAAACATAAATATTTTAAAAATGCCAAGATGGCTGGGTTTTGACCGCACGAACATAGATGTCGAGCTACACGCCTTCAGTGACGCTTCAGAAAAAGCGTACAGCGCGGTGGTTTATTGCACAGTTCGGACGAAGACAGGCGAAACCCTTACAAACATGATTGCTGCCAAAACCAAGCTAGCCCCCTTGAGGAACAAGATGAGTTTGCCGCGTCTCGAGTTAGCAGGTTCTCTACTTGTAGCTAGACTTATCAGCAAAATATTAAATGTTTATAAAAACAAGTCATTTAAAATCTATGCATGGACGGACTCGATGGTGGTTTTAGGCTGGCTACAGGGCGACGTACAAAGATGGAAAGCCTTTGTAGCGAATCGGGTTCGCGAAATTACATCCGTGATCCCTTCAACAAACTGGAATCATGTCAAGTCACAACACAACCCAGCTGACTGTGCGACAAGAGGGTTGTTACCCTCGCAGTTAGCTCAATTTTCCCTGTGGTGGGAAGGGCCAGAATGGCTGAAACAGAGTGACAAGCCACAACCAATTCAACCCAAAAATGTCACAACTAATGAGGAGGTCAAAGGGCAAACATTTACAGTGCAAAATGAAACTCCCAAGTCACATGTTATCACTGACCTAATAAACAATTGCAGCGCGATCACGAACGCCGCGCGCATATTAGCCTGGGTATCACGTTTCACAACAAACGCACGTGGTAATAGTAAGACAGCGCGCGAAAACCTTACGCCTCAGGAAATACGAACTGCAATGAAGCGCATTATTATACATGTACAAAGAGAATGTTTTGAAACGGAACTTACTGATTTGAAAAAGGATGGTTGTGTCAAAATTAAGAGCAGCTTATTGAAGTTAGACCCACAGCTCGACCAAGACGGAGTGCTGCGCGTCGGAGGGAGATTAAAACATTCTGAGCTACCATCAAACATGAAATTTCCTATTATTTTGCCACAAAAACATAGATTGACTGACCTACTTATACAACAAGCGCATGCTGCTACGCTTCACGGCGGAGCACGGCTAACACAAATGTATCTCAGGCAACGCTACTGGATACTCGGTGGGAACAATGTAGTAAAGAAGCACTTAAGACAATGCACCAAATGTATAAGATTTTCAACGTGCAAACCTTACCAAAAGATGAGTGACTTACCCAAAACAAGAATAACCCCATCTCGGCCCTTTTATAACTGCGGGGTAGACTATGCTGGGCCCGTTGATGTAAAGGCAAACAAAGGCCGGGGTATTAAGGTTTGTAAGGGCTACATCGCGGTGTTTATCTGCATGTCAACAAAAGCGGTGCACCTAGAGCTAGTGAGTGACCTTACCTCACAAACGTTCATTGCTGCGCTGAAAAGAATGGCCGCCAGAAGAGGAATACCTAAAAATATATATAGCGACAACGGGACAAATTTTGTTGGAGCTAACAGAGAGTTGAAAAAACAGTTTGAAGAGTATGCTACGTTTAACAATGAAGCTTTTTACAAAGCAACAAGTGAGATGGAGATAGATTGGCACAAAAATGCACCGACCTGGAGTTCAGCTGGAGGAGTCTGGGAGGCGGCAGTGCGCTCGATGAAGTACCACCTAAAAAGAGTACTGGGTGAACAGAAACTCACGTTCGAAGAGTTCACAACTTTGCTTTCCCAAATAGAAGCGTGTCTCAACTCTCGCCCTCTATTTGCACTAACAGAAGACAAGGAAGACCTGCACTTTGTACTTACCCCGGGCCATTTTCTCGTCGGCGAGCCTCTCACGACACTACCAGAGGAAGATCTCACAGAGGAAATAACATTAACCAAACGGTGGCAACTAACAACTAAACTTTATCAGGACTTCTGGAAAACATGGTCAAAAGAATATTTGAACACCTTACAAGTACGATCGAAATGGAACAAGAAAACAGAAAACCTGACAGAAGGTGACGTAGTCATAGTAAAGGAAGATAACACGGCGCCATCACAGTGGGCCCTGGCGCGCGTAGTAGATACACACCCAGGACGAGATGAGTTGGTGCGAGTTGTAACACTAAAGACGCAGAGAGGGATAATGAAACGACCAATAACCAAACTTATCAAGGTACCTGTGGAACAAAAGACAGATGAACAAACAGAAAAGGAAAAGAAGCCGCAAAACAGATCGGGAAGTACAAACAGAACACTGCAACAATACTTATGCCTATTTCTGAGTTTTATGAGCATTGTCACAGCGTCTAATCAACAACAAGTGAACATTTCACCATTTGAGAAGGAAAGGCAAATTTATTACGACGAAATAGGCACTATACAGAATATTCACGACAGCTGGAAAATTTTAACCTATTATAACCTAACAACTTACTGGCAAGGCATAAACAGCATTAATGGATATGTAAACCATATAGACGGGATATGTAATAAATTTGTGTATCAAAGAGTTTGCCGAAGCATTGTAACGGAATTGACACAAGAAGTAGAGGACATACAGCACAACAATTATTTATTACATTCTCAACAATCTTTACATCTCAGAAGGAAAAGAGGTTTAATAAATGCAGTAGGACAGCTTGCAAACTCTCTGTTTGGTGTACTTGACGAACGCTTTGCCGAGCAATACAAAAAAGACATAGAGAGCGTGAATATAAACGAAGGTTACCTCCTAAATTTAATTAAAAACCAAACCCTTATTATTGAATCACAAAACAATATCCTGAAGAGAAACGAGGACTCCATGAATACACAATTTAGCTTAATTCAACAACATATAAAAGAGGCTGACGAACACATTATGCAATTACAAAACAAAACAAAGGAGGACGTAATGATGACCTACTTTAACTCCGTGTCCCTATCTACTAGCATAATTATAGGAAAATTACACAAAATCCAAGAAAGCATTACCAGCACTCTAAACAACATTTACCGAGGACACATTGATAGCACAATTTTATCACAAGAGCAACTTCTGCAACAACTCAGTTTCATAGCGGCTAGACTGCCGAAACAGCTCTCCTTGCCCGTGGAAGATATCCACAATGAATTGTCGGATGTTTATAAATTACTTCACGTTAAGGCTCGAGTGACGTCCAACTATTTCATAATGGAAGTAAATTTACCACTTGTTCATGATAATTTGTATAAACTTTATAAAATTATTCCTTTACCAATATTTTCAAATGAGAAAATTATCACAGTAAAACCTACATCATCTTATATCGCCATGAACATGCTCAAAGATATTTACATGAAGATAGAAAGAAGCGATTTACAATCATGTGTGATATTGCAAAATAACAGACACGTATGTACATTTAATAATCCGATACACAGTATGCGACAAAATAATTTACCATGTGAATTAACATTTTTGATGAAAAATAATAACTCAAAAACTTGTGACTATAACGCACAGAATTGCGCTAACGACTGGATCGGGTTACACCGAAGAAATACATGGATTTACATTTGCTGTGACGAGTGCCCATTACGTATAATATGTGACGATACCATGACATCTCGAGACGTCACAAAGACGGGTATAATTACAGTGGATGGTCAAGGATGCACGATTAAACGAGATGAGACAATTTTACAAACAGACACTATCTATCAGAGCAAACTATTTATCGAACCGACCCTATCGGCGATTATTATGAATGATATTAACAACCTAACTAGGCTAACTGGACCAAACCATTTAGAATTAATAACAGAGGATCACTCTCAAACATATAAGGAAATGTCTGAACAGATTAAACAACTTAAGATAAACAGTTCTCTACCTCGAAGTTTATCTACAGATGACATACATCAGTATGTGGTATCCTACACAGCTTTGATAGTAATATGTCTCATAGCAGTTGGAGGAATTGCTTACAAGTTGTGCGCACGAAAAGAACAACAGGCACAACGACAACAACAACAGACTGAGAATAGTCAGAGTTACAGACAAGGTTATACGGTAGAGATACCAATGAGGCCAATGGAAAATGTCAAAAAGGACAATGAAGTTGTAGGTCCAGCAAAGCCAAAAAGAACACTCTCAACTACAACGAGTGAACCTAAATTTAACATTTAAGTTTATTAGTTAACTTTAATTTTTAAATCAATTTAAATTTATGTTTAATTAAATATGCAATTCAAGCTTAATGGTTAATTGCTTTGATAAGTACTTTATGGGTAGTTAGTAATGGTTAATTTTATACAATTTCATCTTGGGGTCAGTTATTTTATAATTTGCTTAGATAAGTTAGTTAGTTTTCTTTGTCCTGGCACCATGTACGATCACCGTACATTTCTGTAGGGCAAAGTCTAGGCGGGCGGCGCAGTCGCTCGTGTAACCTAAATTTTACCATTTATGCTGAATTTACGGCGCCGCGCCGGCCGCCGGACTCCACCAATAATCTAGCACAGTCTCGATTAGTAGCCTCAACATTTACACGTAATTTAATATTTTATATAATTTTCTATAATTTTGATTATTTTTTACAATAAACTTTTTAATATTATTTTCGAACATTTTTCAACATTCAAATCCACATACAACCCTCCAAGGCTGCTTGTAGTCTCGGTTACCGTCGCGCACTACAAGCAATAAATGTAAAGGGTCGCTACCCTTACATTTAGTTTGGAAAGAAAAACAGCTTGAATTCAAAGAATTAATCACTCGAAAAGGTTGTTCAGATTGATTTTCATTTAGTTTAAAACATAGAGCAACTTTTAATTTTGTTATATTTGAATTTTATTCTGATAAAAACTATAATTTTCGCAATACCAGCCACACTGGCGACAATGTCCGTGACTGCCCGCGTATGTCCGCCCCTTCATCTGCTGAGCGCCTTAAACATACGCGAGATCTGACGCGACATCTGATGTGAGTTTAACATTTAATACCCATCTAAAAAAGTGCCAAGCGCCGCTAAAGAAATTTCCACTTCAAAAATGTACAGAACGACAATAAAAAATCATTTTGATATTTTTTAAGTAACTGTCTATCTAAAACGCTAAACTGCTGGAAGTGATTTTAATGAAATTTGGAACGGAGTTATATTTCAGAATTTAATGCGGACGGTTTTGCGGGAACCAGCTAGTTATAAATAAAATTTTGATTTTATGATAAAGTCAGCTTAAAGTTGAAAGATCATCATTGTAACAATTTCATAAAGAGGACAAAAAATGACGCAAGCCTGGTCTCAACCAGCGACCTTCGGCGTATTTCGCCGAAGGTCTACCAACTGAGCTGCGTCTTCAAGCGACTTGACTTGACATTACTTAAACCAATGTAATGGAATGTGCATAAAGATATATAATGCTGTGCCTAGGGACATAAAATTAGCTCCTAATAATAAAATATTTGAATTTAAGCTAAAACTGTGGCTCAAAGAGCACAATTTTAATTCAGTTAAAGATATTTATAATTATTGTAATAACTGACATGGACTTTTATGTAATTGTTATTTTTAATTTGTAATGTGTTTTGTTTGTTGATTAATATTTTAATTTAAATGCTGTTGTTAATGCTTTAATTTGTAATTTTTATTGGACTATGAATTTTGCATGCCACTCTTATGGTAAAATATGAGCACTTACTTTAAATTGTAACACCATTATAACCATATTTTCAGCAACTAAAATTATCTTATCTTATACTTTCTTCTTGTATAATTTTCGAGAAGCGCTCATGGCCGAGTGGTAGCTACTCTTTCTTTCCGATCACAGAAGTTAAGCAACATTGGCTGTAGTCAGAATCCAGATGGGTGACCCTGACCGCTAGTGGCACAACAACTAGAGCTTCTCCGTGTTTCGGAATTGGTCCCACCCAGCTACTGTCAATGACATGTCCCGTGTGGTGCCGGCAAAGAATAGTCCCATCCCATACATACCCGTGGGTGTCGTAAGAGGCGACTAAGGGTTATAAACTAGAGGATGGGCAGCATCATCCTCCTGTGTATCATACCATCTAACTTACTGGGTCACCTACAACCCCGGTCCATGGTTCCAGCTGTAACGCTGACAAGCGAGGTGACTATGGTACTTCCCCTCCACATTTTTCCAGCAAAAGCTAGGATTCTAGAGGGAGCTGTCCTTAGTGGACATTGATGGGATGTATGATGACTGTCAATGACAGTAGGTAGTAATTAAGCCAAGTCAGATGCCATTTGGTAGCTTGAAAACTCGGACAGCCACTAACTCAGCCGAAAGATGTCCACTGCTGGACATAGGCCTCCCCTAAAGATCTCCATGACGACCGGTCCTGCGCTGCTCGCATCCATCGGCTTCCCGCGACCTTAACCAGATCGTCGGTCCACCTTGTGGGGGGCCTGCCAACGCTTCGTCTTCCGGTACGTGGTTGCCACTATAGAAACCTTACTCCCCATCGGCCATCGGTTCTTCTTGCGATGTACCCTGCCCACTGCCACTTTAGTCTAGCGATTGTCAGGGCTATGTCAGTTACTTTAGTTCTTCTGCGTATCTCTTCATTTCTGATTCGATCGCGCAGAGAGACTCCAAGCATAGCCCTTTGGATGACTTTGAGCTTCCTGATAAGGCCCATCGTGAGCGGCCACGTCTCGGTGCCATAATTATGTCATCACACACACTGGTCAAAGACTTTCATCTTGAGACACTGCGGTATTTTGGACGTGAAGATATTGCGGAGCTTCCCGAATACGCTGCCCATCCGAGTCGGAACTTGGCAATAGCCTAATAAATATAGGATTGGGTCTGTACTGGTTTTCGGTCTGGGTTGCGAAGGTCGGATGGTAGTTGCTCTGTGTAACAACCAGTGCCCTCGTCAATTCCCCTAGGCTATGTTAGGTAGCTGATTCCGTTAAAAAGCAATGGTCAAAACAGAATAAAGCTTGAGAATGGTGCTATTAGGTTCCTACCTATGAAATCGGCGATTTTTTTCTCACAGATTATTGAGATCATACATCGTAAGTCCTATAATTCTAAAGCAATTTTTTTCATTTGTCTTATATTTGAAAGTTGACTTCAAATTTATCATACTCATAAAATAAAGTTTTTATTTTTAGTTTGATAATTATATAAAATTAAAGATTCGAAAATTATTCGTCTTAAATGTCGTCCGATTTCATCATTACATTTGTTATATTCTTTTACAGATAATATTCATCGACGAACTAAATTTAAGCTTCTATAAGCTTAATGTCTTAATTCCTAAAAAAAATGCAAAAATTTTAGTACTAAAAATTGAGTTTACCAAAAATTCGCCAGATTTCGCCATACGAAACGGCAATTTCATAGTAAAAGACATGTCTGAATGTCAAAAATAATATACTATTATATCATCGTAGCGAGTTAACTTGAGTTTGCTCAAAGTCGCAGGAGCCTGTCTGCGACTCAAAACACTGAACAAACACTGTCTAATTCAGCACATGTTCAGCATTCATGTTGACAAACAAACAAGACAAACATTCAACCTTCATTCAATGTAGACAGGTGAAATTCTATATTTGGACTGAATTGAACATTCTTGGAAAGCACTTATAGTAAAAATCAACAAAAGGAACTTTCGAAAATTTATATGCTCGTAGGAAATTCGTAGACCCACAGGTCCATTAAGTAAGGCAAACACAACATAACCTATGCCGAATGGGATCTTTATTTACAGAGGTTATCTTTAAACCAAACGCACGAGCCGAGCGAGCGAAGCGAGCTTGCTGCTGCAGCAGTCGGCGAGTACCAGAAGCAAATTCGGTACAAATTATGATTTTTAGAAAGTTGATCGACGTACTGGAAAATTAATCAAATTACGATTCCGTGTTGTTTTCCTTTGAAAGATATACCTTAAACGGTTAATCCAGTACCGAAAATAATGTTTTCACTTCTCATGCTCTGAAAGTGCTTTTTTGTGCAGGGCAATCAAAGTGAAAAGCAGAGTTTATAACTCATCCACAAAACCATTTTATCCTCGACATTACTATCAGCAGTATCAGCCCTCGCCTTCGGCTCGGGCTGCTAAAAGTCTCGCAATAAAGGTTCGTTTTATGCACTTGTTGTAAAATCTACTATTCTTTAATCAAAAAAATATAGAGAACGTAGTAATGACTAACACTTCAAGCTACACCCACAGTTAATATTAATACAGACACACAACAAAATACACAGGGACATACATCTCACACACACAACACACCCCAATCAGTGTACTTGGCATAAGCCCGTACCTGATTGAAAACAACCGACCTCTGGTCGAGTTTCAAAATATCTTTGGAAATAATAATAGAGGAGTGATAAGAATTAAAAATAATAATAATAAAAACGTTTATTCAACTTAATAACATAATCAGAACACATGAAGTCCTGCAGCCTGTGGTAGTTATTAGGTCTTTACCTATGAAATTGCCGTTTTGTATGGCGAATTTTAGGTAAACTCAATTTTCAGTACTAACATTTTTGCATTTTTCTTAGGAATTATAAATCCAATTTTTCTAATTTTTTTAAGCATTATTAGGAAGACATTAAGCTAACAGAAACTTAAATTTAATTTTCTAAAAATATTATCTGTAAAAAAATATAACAAATCTAATGATGAAATCGGACGACATTTAAGACGAACAATTTTCAAACCTTTAATTTTATATATTAAACTAAAAACAAAAACTTTATTTTATGCGTAAATTGATAACCTTGAAGTCAACTTTCAAATATAAGACAAATGAAAAAAATAGCATTAGAATTATAGGAATTATGATCTCTTTAATCTGTAAGAAAATTTCGGCAATTTCATAGGTATATTATATTATATTATAACTGTGTTACAGACTGCAGTATCTTCCCCACTAAACAAAGTGCAACGCTTAAGATATGTCTTAAAGATAAACTAAAACACTATGATACTGATAAAATAAAATAAAAATCGCAGATTTTGAAATACGTTTGGCAACAGCAGAGAGAAGTGTGTATATGTATGTGTGTGTGTATGTGTGAGTGTATGTGTCATAGACATAAGCATAGAAGACCAACAATGAGTGCGAGCGAGAAACAAATCTCTTATGGTGATACTGCAAGATAGCAAAGGATAGCGAATCGAATAGCTCTGTAACCGATTTTGAATGACAGGGAGCCACTTTGAGCCACGCGAAAAACCAGCTTTCCAGTTTTTTGTAAAAAATTGCGTAAAAACTACATATTTATATAAAAATAAGGATACTTTTAATTATGACGGTGTGTAGTGTAGTTCGATGTGGTGTTAATTACAAAAATAGTCCAGAGAAATGTACATTTCACGGGTAAATTCGACGTTATTACTTTTGAACTATAAGTTTTTTTGCTTAAAATAACTTATATTTCATGTTTAAAATATAGAATAGCTTCTTCTGAATTGCTAATTTTCGTATTTTGCATTGAAAAAAGTTTAGTTATTGATAATGTTCTGAATTTTAGTGTTATATTTTTCATCAATATAGCTCACATTTACGCTAGGGCTTGACTCAAATTTATCGATACCTATTTTCTTTATGTTTATAATACGAGCTTACAGACGCATTGTTACTTACTTGATTTACCATTTTCGTCTTGAAATAAACAGAAGTAGGTCAGTCCTAACTTTGTTTTGCCATTTTGTTCAACAGTTTCCAAAGGATTCGAATATAAAAGGAAAATTGATAAGGGTGATTGGACGAGTTGGAATCCTAAAAATTACTCTTAAGTTTGTAGCAAACATTTTCTAGATGTAGGTATATAAAAGAAAATGCCGACTTAATACAAGTTTATTAAATGGAGCTAACAGATTCGGCAGCTTGGAATCGGGGTTGACTAATTTAGTTCTGTTACCAATTTAAAAAAAAAATCAGCACCGGCAGCCATTTCAGCAACCGGCGCCGGTCGGTAGCTCATATAGGACCCGGCGCCGGCAGCAGCGGAGGCACTTCCGTATAGTTATTATCGGCTCAAACAAATTGTTACTAAAATATAATTTCATTCCTTCCTTAAAACTGACTATTCAAAAATTTTTGTGTATAAAGTAGAAAATCGCATAATTTCACAACCACAGACAGTATTCGAACCTGCGTCTTCTCCGTAAGTACCGGAGACGTTTTACCTACTAGGCTAATAGTCCTTGAGCCCGTGACAAAATCACTTACCTGTCTTGAGAACATCTTAAGATGTATGGCAACAGATCGGCAAAGTGGTGCTGAGCAAGAATCAGTTACATTTGGCATCCGAAATTTGCCGGATGTCCGAGAATTTCTTCCACTTCCGGTCAAAATTTGGGGGTGCAAGTTACGTGTCATGAGAACACTCTGAAACCCTCGGCAACATGTAGTCCTTCATTGACAGAGTAGAAAAATACAAGTCTGCCAGTTCCTAGTTTGCCGGAAGTACTTGGTAGACGGTCTCAAAGGATGGCCACCACCCAGTAAACAGATCTAAGATTTTTACTATAAAATTAAATACGTATTAATAATCGTGCAAGTCTGCTACGGCTATGGTTTTTAGTCACTAGTCATCGTAACTGAGTACTCCAAGGGTCTGATGATGACCAGCTATCAAGCAACTGGATCTGAGGGCCAACTACACCCAAAAGCTCCAGATTTTAACAAAAATGCATTGTAGGTGGCTGCCGTTCCTAGACTTCCTGGCTCGAGAGTCTGATGATGACCAGCTGTCAAGCAACTGGATCTAAGGACCAACTACACCCAAGAGCTCCAGATTTCGACTGAAATGCTTTGTCGGTGGCTGCCGTTCCTGGACCTGCTGGCTCGAGGGTCTGATGATGACCAGCTATCAAAAAAGATTAATTTTTATTGACAATTAGGTATCATAAACAAGCTTAGCTTACCTTCATATGCTCAGCCATTGGAATCGAACGGTCAAAATTTTCTTAACCTTAATATGGCTCATCATCAAATCATCCCCTTTTTTACCCTCTTGAAGAGTGGTTTTTAAGAAATGCTTAAACACATGTTTCTTTATTTTCTACAAAAAGCTTAAAGTCAAATTTGTGTGAATCTAACTCAAGAAACAAAGGACTTTCATACAAACTTTCATCCCTTATTTCACCCCATTAGGGGATGAATTTTGAAGAATTCTAAAACACGTACTTTTTTATTTTTTACCAAGAGCTCAGACCCAAATTTTTATAATTCTACCTTTAAAAAAACGTCCAAGTGCGAGTCGGACTCGCACCCTAAGGGTTCCGTACCTATCTACCATATGATATACTAAAAGCTTTTGCTCTTTGATTTTAAAAACTCCACGACCATCTGACTTGACGCCTCTAAGTTCTAAGTTAAGTTTGTGGTTTCCGCACTTAGTCCAGTAAGGACCATTGTGCGTGGGCCTATGTGGCCGTCAAGTTAGCCACCCTAACTGTTGCCAGAACTCAGTCAGTTTGTCCAGTCTGTTGACTTGACCCCTCTTTTATAGAAAAGTTCTTGAAACGGGAGCTCAACTTAATTAGTTACTATTAGTTGTGAGAAATTTTTTAATATTTAATGATTTTAGACTTCTCCCTTTATTTGTACTGTGAGACCTAGCTTCTTGCCAAATTTCATAATTTTAGGTCAACGGGAAGTACCCTGTAGGTTTTGCATAAATGTGTGGAGATGAGGACATAAAAAGCCATATCTTTTGATTGCGGTGTTGTAAAATTTAAATTTTCAGATCTTGTGTGGTCTATGGACCTTAATATTCGTTATCAATTTCAACCTTATACCTCTTCTCGTTCGTGAGAAAAAGGGTCTTGACAGACAGACAGACAGGCAGACGAACAACAAAGTGATCCTATAAGGGTTCCGTTTTTATTTTGAGGTACGGAACCCTAAAAATGAAAGACTTATAGATCAACATACGGAAAAAAATCATCCTCTATTTCACCCCCTTCAAGGGTGATTTTACAAAAATGCTTAAACACCTATTTCTTTATTTTTTACCAAAAGCTTAAATTCAAATTTGTGTGAATCTAGCTCAAGAAACAAAGGACTTTCATACAAACTTTCATCCCTTATTTCACCCCTTTGGAAGACGAATTTTCCAAAATCCTTTCTTAGTTGGTGTTTTGAAGTGCAAAAAACCTGTGTAAAAAATTTCAGATCTGTAGCTGTAGCGGTTACGCCTCGGCGTTGATGAATCAGTCAGTCAGGACAAGCAATTTTATATATTTAGATTTAGTAGTTCTAGTTATAATTTAAATTAAGTTCACAATTTAATTGAGTAGTCCTCAAGTTCATTTAGAGCCATTTTCTTGGATGCTGGTCAGTATCAGACCCTCGAACCAGCATGTCCAGGAACGGCAGCCACCTACAAAGCATTTGAGTCGAAATCTGGAGCTCTTGGGTGTAGTTCATCCTTAGATCCAGTTGCTTGACAGCTGGTCATCATCAGACTCTCGAGCCAGCAAGTCTTGGAATGGCAGCCACCTACAATGCATTTTAGTCCAAATCTGGAGCTCTTGGGTGTAGTTGGCCCTCAGATCCAGTTGCTTGATAGCTGGTCATCATCAGACCCTCGAGCCAGCAGGTCCAGGAACGGCAGCCACCTACAAAGTATTTGAGTTGAAATCTGGAGCTCTTGGGTGTAGTTGGTCCTTAGATCCAGTTGCTTGACAGCTGGTCATCATCAGACTCTCGAGCCAGCAAGTCTAGGGACGGCAGCCACCTACAATGCATTTTAGTTAAAATCTGGAGCTTTAGGGTGTAGTTGGCCCTCAGATCCAGTTGCTTGATAGCTGGTCATCATCAGACCCTTGGAGTACTCAGTTACGATGACTAGTGACTAAAAAACCATAGCCGTAGCAGACTTGCACGATTATTAATACGTATTTAATTTTATAGTAAAAATCTTAGATCTGTTTACTGGGTGGTGGCCATCCTTTGAGACCGTCTACCAAGTACTTCCGGCAAACTAGGAACTGGCAGACTTGTATTTTTCTACTCTGTCAATGAAGGACTACATGTTGCCGAGGGTTTCAGAGTGTTCTCATGACACGTAACTTGCACCCCCAAATTTTGACCGGAAGTGGAAGAAATTCTCGGACATCCGGCAAATTTCGGATGCCAAATGTAACTGATTCTTGCTCAGCACCACTTTGCCGATCTGTTGCCATACATCTTAAGATGTTCTCATGACAGGTAAGTGATTTTGTCACGGGCTCAAGGACTATAAAATGTGGTTCTGTCTGATGTTGTGAAATATGCGTCTTCAATACGCATTCCAACGTTGCGTTGCGTTTGTGGTTGTGAAATTTAGCGATTTTCTGCTTTGTAGAATTATCAGCCATTAACGTCTTCAATGGTCTAGTGGTTAGAGCGCTCGGCTCTCGATCCGGAGTCCGGAGGTTCTGTTTTTGATTCCTGGTGGGGACTCTTCAGACAAAAATCCCTTTGAGCGGCTTCCCCAGTTTGGTTGGGACATTGCAGGATGAATCACCTGATAGTCCGATAAGTTGGATAATTCCGTGCTTCGGAAGGCACGTTAAGCCGTTGGCCCGACTACTACCTATGGATGTAGTCGTTAAAGAGCCATATGTGAGAGGCCTTTGGCGGCCTCAAATGCTATATTTTGACATTTGCTCCATAAATAAAAAATAAAAAAAATACATTTGGCCTAAGATAGGGGCTCATGCTGGTGGCACTGGTCATGCAGTGACGAAGGTAAAAAAATGAGGTTTGAACAAAGAAACATAAATTACAGTTCCACCGACTTTTTTGGGTTGGTACCTAGAAAAGGGGCTTCCTGTAATCGTAAACGGTAGTTGCATATAATATAGCCATAGCCGTCACGCAACATTTCGTCAGTGAATATCAATCTCATACATTTTTATTCTATACTACTGGCATTTACGATAGTAGAAATCCACTTATCTACGGCCCCAGGCGGAGAAATGGAGGATTATCGACACTACTACCTACTACAAGTTAAACACTGCGATTGTTGACAGCGACGCTACCGCCTGAACAGACAAGTCAATGTCGCCAGGGTACTCGAATATCGATACCAAAATGTACATCACTATCTAACGCACACATTGACAAATCAAAATTGGTTACGCGTTTTCGGGCTCTTTGTTTATCTATAGGCAGTAAGCTGCCGTTATTCATAATCTAAGGTATGTGTAATATATGTATTAAAGTGCTCGTTTACTAGATTTAGTCGTTTGTTTAACATTTTGTTTTATTTATGATACTAGATTTAGGTTATTGTGATAAATAATTGTTCAGTTTCAATGTAGTCTTTTACCTCTAACCATGCTTTTACTTTAGATTTAAATTCGTGACTGTGAAGGTGAAGCGGGTTCATTTTAGTTTCCACATTAAATTTATTATAAAGATTAGGTGCATTATAATTATAGTGCCTTTTTGCAAAATCACTTTTGCAAACTGGTACACGTATGCGATTATTTCTAGTTTTAGTTTCGGATAGAGTTTGGAAGTTAGTTCGATGAAATCTTGTTAGACAGTGCATAACATAACATATAGTTTTCTTAATGAAAGCACTCTACAACTCTTATAAAGATCAGTCGTTGGGTATCTGTACGGCAAGCGTTTAATCGTTTTAAGAAGAGCGCGCTGGGCTCTTTCTGCTTCGATTAGGAACGTCTTAGCTGCCCCTCCCCACGAGCTGATACAATACGATAACAAGCTTTCAGCTAGTGCTTTGTAAACACGCATAATTTTTATGATAACTTTTTTATTTAAGAAAGACAAATAAGCACTTAACTCCTATCACAGCTGATGTTGATTGACGATGGTGTCGAAGAAGTAGTATGTACAACTTGAACATGCCTGTTGAATTTCGCTTTTAAATCCTGATTGTATTGTTCGGGGAACAAATCTCCTGGGAGGGAGTTCAACTCTTTAGCTGCTGGCTTCGTGCGAACGGGTGGTATGATATCAACGACGAAATGTAGAAAGTGCAATACCAATCGGCACAAATTCTTAAAAAAAAAACTCATCCCGGCACCCTAAAAATAATATCTAAAAACAAATAACCCCCAGACATTTGCTGAAAAATTTACTTTAGTAAGAACCTTGAAATGTACGAAGTACAGCCTTAACGTATCAAGTCCAAGCCCCGAGTTGACATTTAATCTAGAGGCCTCGTAAAAAATGAGCTCTTGTTACTCTTATCTCCGCACTCAGCTGACGGGAAAGATAAACTATGGCGGGCTCAAGACTATTGTGTAAGAGGCTGTGTTGAGAGTTTTTGTACTATCCTCGCCATTTTTGTAGGTCTAGGCGTGTGCAATATTACTGTAGATACACCTGCAGATCTTTAATCATACGCAGAAAGTTCCACTCATTAAGCTCGCAACGTAATTTAGGTCACCTATGTCACATATGGCGGAATTTCTGTTGGTACTTGATAGATTTTTCTGTCGCGGAACTTTTCGCGGCGGAAACAAAATACCTGAAAGTGAATTTTAGTTGCCAAAACAAAATTTTTGGATAGTGCTTCCTTACCAAGTCAAAGTATTTTCACGCTTGTAGATATTCCCGTTTTTACGATAGAGCTAAAACCAAAATTGAACAATAAAAACTTGTTCTTATAGTAGGCCAGCCCCTATTAATTTTTTATCATTTGTTATTTTCTAAGAATTTGGACTAATTTATTTTACTACTAGCTGTTGCCCGCGGCTTCGCTCGCGTGGATTTCGTATTTATGTTGTTACCGGTTTTCCGAAGTAATGAGATATTTTTCCGTCATTTCGGGGTAATTTTAAACTAAGGAAAAACGGGACTAACCCTGCGCAAATCAATGAGTACAATTCAAGATCCAGCTAAATTTTATATAATATACAGACGTTACTCATAAATTCCTCAGAACAGAGGAACTTAGCAGCAGTATTATGCCTTAAAGTTGCCACTTAACCTAACAAATGTAGTGAGAGATATGAGAGACTCCTTTACGTTATATTTTAAAACAGAGCCAACTCGCAGAAGTAATTGAGAAAAACTAAAACCCTCTCCTCGTTCCTCTCTCTCCCTCTATCTCCCTCTCCCCCTCCCCCTCACTCTGTATCCCCCTCCCACCTCACCCCTCCCCCTTCTCCCCCTCCTTCTCCCGCTCCTTTCCCCTCCATCTCCCCATTTTCCCTTCCCCTCCTTCTCCCCCTCCATCTACCTCTACTCTACCTCTTCCTCTACCTCTACCTTTACCTCTACCGCTTCTTCTGCCTCTACCCCTACCTCTCTCTCGCCCTCCCTCTCTCTCTTCCTCTACCTCGCCCCTCCCTCTCCCCCCTCCCTTTCCCCCTCCCTCTCTCCCCCATCCCTCACCCCCCTCTACCTCCCTCCCCCTTCGCCCTCCCTCTAACTCTCCCTCTCGCACTCTCTCAGATTGATTTTAGACATTTCAAACCTATCGCACCCCAACCCCATCCCGAGGGGATTATGGTATTTCACGTCCACCACGTTGGATTTAAAAATTATTGTAATTTTCATAATCAGCGACCCGATAAACCATACAAACGACACCCATATTGATTTTTAGACATTTCAACTCTATCGCACACCAACCCCATCCCCAAGGGATTATGGTATGCCACGTCCACCACGATGAAATTCAAAATTGATGTAGTTTTTGTAATCAGCGACCCGATAAACCATACAAACGACACCCATATTGATTTTTAAACATTTCAACCCTTTCGCACTTCAACCCCATCTCTAGGGGATGATGGTATTTCACGTCCACCACGTTGGATTTCAAAATTTTTGTAGTTTTCGTAATCAGTGACCCGATAAACCATACAAACGATACCCATATTGGTTTTTAGACTTTTCACCCCATTTCCCTCTTTTAGGGGTTGAATTTGGGGTGAAATTTTAATAACAGTGATGTACATTCCACAGAATTACAACCCTAATGCCTAAACAATAAATTTTGTGGATTTTACTTTGAAAATGAAGAATTTTCAACTTCATCCCCCTTTTCACCCCTTAGGGTGTAGGATTTTCAAAAACCCTGAGATACGTCAAACTTAGTTTTTAGTCGTCAGCCTAAATACAAATTTTAAAGATCCTAACTTCAAAACTGACGGACTTTCATACAAACTTTCATCCCCTATTTCACCCCCTTAGGGGATGAATTTTGGAAAATTCTAAAACACGTATTTTTTGTTTTTTACCAAAAGCTTAAATACAAATTTCTATAATTCTACCTTTAAAACTGAAAGACTTATAGACCAACATACGGAAAAAAATCATCCCCTTTTTCACCCCCTTGAAGGATGATTTTCAAGAAATGCTTTAACACGTATTTCTTTATTTTTTATCAGAAGCTTAAATTCAAATTTGTGTGAATCTAGCTTAAGAAACAAAGGACTTTCATACAAACTTTCATCCCTTATTTCACCCCCTTGGGAGATGAATTTTCCAAAATCCTTTCTTAGTGGGTGGTTTTGACGCACATAGAACCTGTGTACAAAATTTCAGATCTGTATCTATAGCGGTTACGGCCCGGCGTTGATGAATCAGTCAGTCAGTCAGGACATGCTCTTTTATATATTTAGATGTGATGACATCTGCCATTGTGTCCCAAGTTGAAATGTCAAATCATCAAACATGATTTGACATCCTCGTACATTTAAAGAACGACGCCTATGCTGTATTTACAATGACTGAATGAATGTCAGAATACCTTGTGACACATATTTTCATAAATCTTCATTCTAGTACCATTATATTTCTATGGTTATTATAGCGACAACAGATATACAATAATCTGTGAAAATTCAATCTGTCTACCTATTAGGTTCATGAGATTCAGCCCTCTGAAAGATTGACAGATCGGTGGTATATTAATAGGGTCCCGTTTTTCACCTTTTGGGTACGGAAACCCAAAAAGAACCGGTCAGGTGCGAATAGTACTCGCGCACTAGGTCACTTCGACTTTGCACGCATCCCAAATTTTCTGGGAATCACAAAAAGCACTGATTTCCAAATTTTCCAAGCCTTTTTTTTGACATTTGCTATTATAAACACAAGAAAAAAAGAACGACACTAAATTTTTATTTTCAATGGAATTATTCGTATCTACAGGTTAAGTGCTTGGTGTACCAAATAATTTAAATGAAATGTGATCAGTGAAACAAACTTGCGCTTTAAATAACTTTTTATTGAAGCAATAATCTTTGTAATTTCGTGGAAGATGGGAGTTTAAAATTGCTTCGATCACGAAAACCGGTTTTAGTCGGTTCATTTGGACAGGTGATTTGTCTGAATATTTGTATTGCGGCTTTGCGGCTCGTAAAAGATGGGCGAAATTATTTATTGAGTTAGTAAACTATCGTTCAGTCACAAACAGGTCAAGCTTGACACATGCATTGCGACTAAAGCCCGTATGTCTATCGAGATAAGAACGGCAATGCCTCAAGCTTTTTCAATAATTTTTCAAAAGTTGATCAACTTATAAGAAATTATTCAACTTACGATTCATGAATACATGCTAAGTCGCGGGAAAGCTAGTGTTATACAATGAGTCCCAGGAATAAGAGACCACCCGGCGTTTTTTGAATATGTACGTACAAAATTATTAATAATTACTTTTATATTTGGGACTTAGCGGCTTTGGTTTTTTTTAATGTTTTTTTTTTTCTTTTTTTTTGTAAAGACGCGTGACGTGCTGCAGTTTTTTTGCAGTATTTCCCAAGTTTGTTAATTTTTTTCCTTTATTTTTTTTGTTAATGACTAGCCGACATCATAGTTTATCAATTTAAATTATTAAACATAACTAAAATGTAGTAAAACATTTATTAAATAAAAAAACAAAATTAAAATTCGAAGAAAAAATCTTTTTTTTTTTTCAGTTTTTTCAAAACAAGTCTAAAAAATGCCCCCTTAATATCACATTTTTTTAAATTTATTATTTAACTACATAATATTTGCTACAATAGCTCAGAACAATGTTTGCTACTAATTACAAACAGAAGCAAAGTACAGTCAGTTGAAATTTGACTCCCATACTCAGTTAAAAAGAGAAAAGTCTTCAAAGCTAACTAAAACCGCTATTGACACTGTTAGGCGTCTTACTGTCCATTAGATACTTTTTTTTATTAGATGTAATTATTTAAGTAAAAAAAAAATTACCTGCGTCATTTTTGTGTTTTGTAACGAGTAAAGGTCTGATTCAAGAGTTTGTAGTTTGGTGCATGTTTGAAATAGTAACAAACATTGTTCTGAGCTATTGTAGGAAATATCATGTAGTTAATTAATAGATTAAAAAAAATGTGATATTAAGGAGGCATTTTTTAGACTTATTTTGAAAAACTGATAAAATAGTTTTTTTTTTTTCGAATTTTAATTTTGTTTTTTTTATTTAATAAATGTTTTACTACATTTGAGTCGGCTAGTCAAAAAAAAAATTGACAAGGATGAACAAACTTAGGAAATATCGTAAAAAAACTGCAGCACGTCACGCGTCTTTACAAAAAAAAAGAAAAAAAAAACATTAAAAAAACAAAGCCGCTAAGTCCCAAATATAAAAGTAATTATTAATAATTTTGTACAAATATTCAAAAAACGCCTGGCGGTCACTATCCCTGGGACACATTGTATAAAATTTTAACTTGATTTTGTATTATTAATATTATTACACAAAATGTTTGACTTCCAACAGTTTACAGGATACAGAGTAGACTCGCTTTGTAGCAAAATTGACTTCGATAAATAATTCCCGCTATCAATTCTCGCCTTCGAAGTAATGAAACTCGCTATTTGTTCCGCCATAAACCAAATCCCATTTTATGAGGGCTTTGGAGATTTCACAGGCTTGTTCCTAACGAAATCCGTTTACGCGAATATCGCCCTTAGATAAAGGGAGACCGAGAACCTACCTTTTACTTTAAATTTGAAATAAATTTCCTTGTATAAAAGAATTTACGAGAAAGTCAGGTGTTTAGGAAACAAAAAATTTTCCTGTAACAAAAAATTTATCTTTAATTAGATTTTGCCTTTGATTTCGTCCGCGTATTATATAAAATATATCATCATCATCATCATAACATCCCATGAAACGTCCACTACAGGACAGGGAGCTCCCCCTAGAATTCATGCTTTTGCTGGAAAAATGTAGAGGGGAAGTACCATAGTCACCTCGCTTGTTAGCGTTACGGCTGGCACCATGGACCGCAGTTGTAGGTGACCGCAGTAAGTAAGATGTTAGATACAAAGGAGGATGCTGCTGCCCATCCTCCACTTTATAACCCTTAGTCGCCTCTTACGACACCCACGGGTATGTAAGGGTTGGTACTATTCTTTGCCGACACCACACGTGATAAAATATATACCAGCGTTTAAGTCAAACTATGAGCTATCTAACAAAATAAGTGTCATTAAAATCGGTTCAGTAGTTTTTGCCTGATACTCGAGCAAATAAACAAACAAATATACCCAGGATTTGGATTCAGGGGCATGAAATTAGCATAACGTGATATTTTTTTTATATATCTTCAATTTACAGAAAAAAACAATTTACGATTTTATAATACTATAGATTACACAAAGTATAGCGTGCAAAGAATAAGTTTGGCTGTGATGGTTATTTTCTGTGAATGGGTGACAGGTGGAGAGCCAATGAACCAATAGTAGATTAGTAGCCAAGGGCTGTAAGGCATCAATTGCAGCCCGAGATATTCAGGCGCACGAGTGCAGCGAGGACGCCTATAGTTCGAGGGTGCAATTGATGCTTACACCCGAGCTAACTACTCTGCTTTACATCTCGATTGTGAGGTAAGTAGGTCCTTATTACCAGCAAATTGTAGGTGACCAATTAGCGCTCTAGGGTAATAACGTAGCTAGAAAAGCCCTAGTGTGGTAAGTCATTAAAACGCCCGCCGCCCCGCTGCTGGAGGCGGCCATCAAGGCGGGCGTTACAATTACTTACCGCCTTAGGGCTTTTCTAGCTACATTATTACCCTATAGCGCTAACTGGTCACCTACAAGCCCCATTTGGGGGTAATAATGACCTACTTACCGAATATGAGAGATGTAAAAAGATTTTAACCTCGCTGCGCTCGAGCGTAGCGAGGTCAAAATCTCTTTGCAATGAACGATTCGCTCGTCTTCCCCCACTTGCCGCGCGCACCCCTGCGATAGTGTTTTTAGTTCTGCACATTAACGGTCATGGTTAGAATCATTTTGTACACACAAAAACGATTTGTATGATTATCGTTTAACTTACAGAAAGTCTGAAATATCTACATTTTTACACATTTACCATGAATTTGAGGTTATGATTTTATTGACAATACACCTCTTTTGAGAACTCCGGTCAAATTTTTTTATAACTTGGATATTTTGCAGAAGTCATGCACGAAGCGTTAGAAATCTATAGGGTGAACAGCTAGCTTTAGAAATCTATAGGGTGAACAGCTAGCTTTAAAAATCTATAGGGTGAACAGCTAGCTTCGTAGAAATCTATAGGGTGAACAGCTAGCTTTAGAAATCTATAGGGTGAACAGCTAGCTTCAGAAATCTGTAGGGTGAACAGAAATATATAGGGTGAACAGCTAGCTTTAGAAATCTATAGGGTGAACAGCTAGCTTTAGAAAGCTTCTTGAAAGATAAAATTCCTTTAAATACTCTGTAAAAAAAAGTCAGCAATAATTTGGAAGGTTTTAACTTAAAAATGCTTTGTGCAACTGGCGGTAAGTTACTAAAAAACAAAAAACCCGACTGCATAACAAAAAAAAAGAAAAACAAGCTCTAGGATCTTAGTAACCTGGAATTTTATAAATTGTGCATATTTATCTGCATCTCCCAGTTCCATTTAACTTTTCTGGGTCTGCTGGAAGAAATTTCCTGGTTGAAATAAGCAGTACAAGTTGTGTCGTCTTTCTTAATCTGTGTTTTGTAAAATATTCTATGGAATAATCAAAATAGATATCCCACGTCCACCCACTGTCGGCTAGAAGGCTATAGAAGCCTCATTTTATTACTAGTTGAAATAAGCAGTACCTGTTGTGTCGCATTTCTTAATCTATGTTTTGAGTGTTTTTCACCGATGTTTTTCATGTGTACAATTACTTAATAAAATATTCTAAGACATAATCAAAATAGACATCCCACGTCCGACCTAGAAGGCTAGAAGCCTCATTTTATTACCCCACATCTACTAAATCAACACAAAGTGGTTACCAAAACAAACGTCGGCAATTTTGCAAATCAACCCAAACATATATTTGCACAAAATCAGTAAAACAACGGTTGATATAGTCGGAGTAAATAAATGTAAAAATAGCGTGATTGTTAGCACTTTTGTGTAAAAATGAAAACAAACACGAAGTATTAAATTTTTTAACGAAGTTCAAACAATATTGGGCCTCTGAAATTAATTGTTTACTTGTATGACATTTAACCGATGGCAGTAACTGTGTTATAAAACAAAAACCGGCCAAGTGCGAGTCGGAGTCGCGCACTGAGGGTTCCGTACCACCACATAAACATAATTGTATTAGTTGAAATTTCAGTAAGTTAATGTGCTAGATTTTTTGAGTCCGACACGCGCTTGACCAAATTTTATTATTTGTTGTTATTTTATAGCTTATGCAACAAAACCACAGAAAAACTTTATTGTCAGATCTGGTCCAGTTTAAGTTCTGACCCTAAGAAGGAGAACCAAATTCTGAATTTCATCCTAGTCGTTGACTGATCATGGCCTTTCAGTTTTGGAAGTTCCTTTTTATAGTTTGGTTCTAATATTTACAGCTAGTTAGATCAGTTAAATATGAATAAAGCCCTTTAAAACTCGAACGGATGGTCAGACAACGTAGGCTTTGTAATAGTGTCATGTTGTCATCCTTTGGGTACGGAACCGTTGAAAGTAATCACTACAGGGCAGCGAGAAAATTAATTTGTTAAGCCGTGTACTAAGGCGATGAAAGGTAGGTGTGAAGGGACCCGTGTATTAAAGTCTCTGTAAATGTGTAATATTTTTACCGTATATGACCTACTTTTACTTTTGCAAACTCTCGGAGTGAAATTAAAAATAAACTAACTAATATTTATATAATTTTAAATTTCAAACCTTTTCCAATTTTACTTCAACCCATAGTAGTAAGTAAGTGAGAAAACTAGTGTTAGCGTTACATTAAAATTGTTACAAGCCCCAAAACCAGAGACCCGCTTAAGGCCAAAGTGCTACAACTGACTCGAGGAAAATTTGTTTGTTTTTGTATATTGCAATAAATCCAAATTTAACTTATAAAATTATTTAATTGTTACAAAATTCCCGAACTTTTACAATGAATTAATACTTCATTTCCTCATTAATCACCTTCTTTCTGTTATTCATACCACGACATTACAATATTTAGACAGCTCTATATCCAAGTATTCAAATTGTAATTCACATCAATACCTAAGACCGTACTAAAATAAACCTTTAGTTGGGTTAATTGATTTACTCAATGTCTGCCAATTAGAAATGCTTTTAGTAAATCTAGGCTTCCAACCAAGTTTATTGGAATTAATGAGCATCATCATTCCTCTGCCTTCTCCTCGTTACCATTTACGACTGAATACAATCCAATCCATGAAATAAAATATTCATGGCCTTATGTTGCTTCGTAAGCTCCCAGAAGAAAAAACAATAAAAAGACACTTCACATGTTATAGTCCTAATAAACTCTTATCTCTTGTTTCAGAAAGTATCGACAAATCTGAAGAGGATCCTGTGATATCAGCCTTAAGGCCGTACGCTGCGCCCGACGAGAACGCCGCAAAACAAACATTAAATTCAAAAGAAGACTTCCAAAGACTATTTGGAAACTTCTCCCTTAAAACCACAAATCAACCTTCAACTAGTCCACAAAGGCAAAACATAGATGTATCTTTAACGGAACATTTTGTGAATGTAGAACGTAGTTATGACAATGAAACGCAAAGAATTACAATAGATGATTTTGCAGATGTTACGAACGAAACTGTGAGTGAAAATAATGTGACGGATTCAAAACCTAGTGTACATGAAGATGTAGTGACAAAATTTTTAAGATTAATTGAAACGCAACATTTGTTAGGTGAAAACTGTACAGCAGGAACTGCTTTAAATTTAGGTGAAGGTGTTGTTGATCGATATGCTCAAGAACGTTTTAGGATAGAAGCGGATGTAGCGGTGAATAGAGCTAATATGTTGACTAGGTTATGGAAATACGCAGGACCTTCAGTGATGCATAACGAGTATTTGCTACATGCGAGTGTATTCTCCATGGTGGAGTTTGACGACGATATTTTCGCCGCAGGGAACTGTTATGACCAGTATCAATATAAAGATTACCAGCTGTTCTGCCCGTTTGCGTACAGATTGCCAGAAGGGCTGATACTAGCGAAGGATCTAGCTGTGGAGTACAAATATTTAAGCAATACGTCAGAGTGGTTTTATATTGCGAGGAAGAATGCTGAGCGAGTGATCAGGAACCATAGTCAGTTTGTCAAAGGTAAGATATTTCAATTATTTCTTTGTACTTTTATCCCACTGTCCCAATAATGGATGATAGCATCAAAAGTGTAAGTAATGTAGATACTTCTTTCGACATAATCGATTACTTTCGGGATTGAAAGAACAACCAGAACTCATCTCTCATCTTTGAGAACTTTTACAAACATCTAGTCTAAGAAAAGTCTTCACGGCCCAGTTAATTCTTATAAACGACCGTAATAAACTGAAGCCCATTCAAAGCCTCAAGAATTGCCTTACAAATCAAATGGCTGGGATCCTGGGGCCTTATTAAATTTTCCCCTTGAAACTTAAAAAAAGATGGGTAAACTCTAAAGGTAAAAATTTTGGAACCTCTTTGTGTTTTAGCTGAATTTCTGAAACAATAAAACACTTTTTCTTAGTTTATTTATTTTATTATGTTACCTACATGTGTGCAACCTGCTGTTAATAAAACAGCGAACCGCGTTGTCCACCACAAAGCAGTGCAAACACTGCTGCTTTACGGCAGCAATAGGCAAGGGGTTGGTGCTTTCCCAGACGGACTTTGTACAAAAGAATATACTTGGACAAAATCCTGTGTAGTAACATTGATGGGGTCTAAACAAGTACCAAATGAGGCAATAATAAAGATGCCAAGCTAGATACCATTAAAACGTAGTGACATTGAAAACAATCTGGGAGGAGCATAAATAGTACAAACTTTTTCCCAATATTAATAAAGATTTTTCCTTTACGTACGTCAACTACTTTTTTTTATTATTTTTATTTGTTATGATCCTTAGAAAAATAAGGGTTATAGAAGTAGGATTAAAGAAATATTTCGTCACAAGTTCTGATGAAAAGTCACAACAAATTACATAATTACATAATCCTATTATCTTTGTAAATGCAATGAAGGCGACGTTTTATTAATTTGGTAGGGTTATTTTGAATATTTCATAATCATCGATGATGATGTGACATTGCTTAGCAAAGGAGATGTGACATGCTGGCACATCTCCTTCCCAAATTAGCACGGTATCTATTCCGAGCGAAGCAAGAAGGTCCAAAATTTTTGAGATTGGGGATTCACCATAGTCAGCACGCTTGTAAGCGTTGCGGCTGGGGAACGCTGTTGATGGTGACCGCAGTGTGTAAGTTGGTCATCATCATCATATCGTGTGGGTTGCAAGGTCGATGACCGACCTCACAAACCCTGGTGTCAGAGTTGTTGAGCCGCCAAAGGCCTCTGACATGGCTCATTAACGACTACATCCGTAGATAGTAGTCGGGACCAACGGCTTTACGTGCCTTCCGAAGCACGGAATCATCTAACTTTTCGGGCAATCAGGTGATTCATCCTGCAATGCCCTAACCAAACTGGGGAGGTCGCACAAAGAGATTTTTGTTTGACAGTGTCCCCACTGGGAATCGAACCCAGAACCTCCGGATCGAGAGCCGAACCCTCTAACCACTAGACCACGGAGGCAAGTAAGTTGGTACGGAACATAGAAAGATTCTGTTGCCCATCCTCCGTTTTATAAGCCCTTAGTCGCCTCTTAAGACACCCACGGGCAGAGATGGGTTGGTACTATTCTTTGTCGGCACCAAACGGGACAATAATATAATAACACCCTCAAAAGAACGTCATTCAAGAAACTTGTCGGAAAACAATAAAGAAAGGCGCTCTTTGTCATTCAAATAGCATCATCTTTCTCTGTCCTATCATTTTCCATACTAATTTGTCTCAAGGGAAGTCAAGTCACTTTGTCTGATTGTTCAAATTCTTAACTGAGACTTTCTTTCCGAGTTGGGAGATAATTATTGTCAAGTTGTGTAAAGTTTTGTTGAGGTAGTACTCTGTTGGTTATGAGGATTAATTCATTATGAATCCATTTTTTTTTCTTTTTTTTAACGCTTGCCAACACATTTTGCAGCTATGTCTAAAGCAATCGGGTAAAGCTGTCAGAAAAAACAAGTTTGTAAAACAATGTTAGTCTTTCCGTCAAATATACTCCCCCCTTATTATAGTACTCTTTGATATACTCGTACACTGGTTTTAGTGTGATGGTTACAAAATAAATATTAAGCGTAAGGTAGGAATAAACTATCCCATCTACCCAAAAGTGCGAAAATTATAGAACCATCTCCCTAATATCCCATGCAGGCAAGGTACTCCTACACATCATTAATAGAAGGCTAGAGAACATCATTAGCAGCCAGATAGCAAAGGAGCAAGCTGGTTTTGTGAAAGGCAGGGGCACCCGCGAGCAAATACTGAACATGCGGCAGTTGATAGAAAAGTGCAGAGAATTCAACATACCAATGGCCCTATGCTTTATTGACTATGCCAAAGCCTTTGACTGCATCAACTGGTCAAAAATGTGGGAAGTTATGAAGGAGATGGGAATACCAGACCACCTTATATTTCTCGTCCAAAACTTATACCTAGACGGTCAATCAAAGATACGATTGGATGATGCACTATCTGAGCCTTTTGCAACGGAACGTGGAGTCAGGCAAGGCTGTATTCTCTCACCACAATTGTTCAACCTTGTAGGAGAGCACATCATGAGGCGAGTGCTACAGGATTGGGGAGGAGGTATTCGGATTGGAGGTCACCTAATTAACAATTTACGTTTCGCTGACGACACCACACTGATAGGCGCGAACGAAGGTGAACTTGCCGAACTTCTTCGCAGACTTGAAAGCGCAAGTTTGGGATATGGACTGCGGATCAATCGGGATAAAACCAAACTGATGTTCGTTGACAGAGCGGAAGCCATGCAGAGATCATTCGAGATGCGAGACCTGGACACGGTACAAGAATTTGTTTACCTGGGGGCCCTTATTCGTAATGATGGTGACTGCGAAAAGGAAGTCGTCCGACGATCACAGATAGCAAAATCAGCTGTTAAACGCCTGGAGAAAATATGGAAAAATCGGAACATCTATCGCAGCACGAAAGTGAAACTCATGCGTTCCCTAGTTTTCTCTATTTTCTTATACGCATCGGAAACATGGACTCTGAAAGCTCGATTAAGATCAAGAATAGATGCGTTTGAAATGTGGTGCTGGCGCAAAATGTTAGGTATCCCATGGACTGCGCGCCGCACTAACATCTCTATTCTTCAGGAGCTCAAAATCACTACCCGCTTATCGAGAATATGCCTCCAAAGGTCACTCTCTTTCTTCGGTCACGTTGCCCGCCGGGAGCCGGAAAATTTGGAGAAGCTAATACTAGTTGGGCACGTGGCGGGGAGAAGGAGTAGAGGAAGAGCGCCTACCCGGTGGACAGATGCCATCTTGAAGTCCACCAACTGCAACACCCAGGGAGCAATCCATCTAGCCCAAAACAGAAATGATTGGAGAGCCCTAACCCGTAGGGCTACTTTTGGTGGTCACGACCCTCAGCCATGAGGAAACGACGAAGAAGAAGAAGGAATAAACTAAAAAAAAAATGGAATTTACAACATTTCGGCAGTTATACGAGTATTTTCTTTCGAGCGGAGCGAGATGATGCACTATCTGAGCCTTTTGCAACGGAACGTGGAGTCAGGCAAGGCTGTATTCTCTCACCACAATTGTTCAACCTTGTAGGAGAGCACATCATGAGGCGAGTGCTACAGGATTGGGGAGGAGGTATTCGGATTGGAGGTCACCTAATTAACAATTTACGTTTCGCTGACGACACCACACTGATAGGCGCGAACGAAGGTGAACTTGCCGAACTTCTTCGCAGACTTGAAAGCGCAAGTTTGGGATATGGACTGCGGATCAATCGGGATAAAACCAAACTGATGTTCGTTGACAGAGCGGAAGCCATGCAGAGATCATTCGAGATGCGAGACCTGGACACGGTACAAGAATTTGTTTACCTGGGGGCCCTTATTCGTAATGATGGTGACTGCGAAAAGGAAGTCGTCCGACGATCACAGATAGCAAAATCAGCTGTTAAACGCCTGGAGAAAATATGGAAAAATCGGAACATCTATCGCAGCACGAAAGTGAAACTCATGCGTTCCCTAGTTTTCTCTATTTTCTTATACGCATCGGAAACATGGACTCTGAAAGCTCGATTAAGATCAAGAATAGATGCGTTTGAAATGTGGTGCTGGCGCAAAATGTTAGGTATCCCATGGACTGCGCGCCGCACTAACATCTCTATTCTTCAGGAGCTCAAAATCACTACCCGCTTATCGAGAATATGCCTCCAAAGGTCACTCTCTTTCTTCGGTCACGTTGCCCGCCGGGAGCCGGAAAATTTGGAGAAGCTAATACTAGTTGGGCACGTGGCGGGGAGAAGGAGTAGAGGAAGAGCGCCTACCCGGTGGACAGATGCCATCTTGAAGTCCACCAACTGCAACACCCAGGGAGCAATCCATCTAGCCCAAAACAGAAATGATTGGAGAGCCCTAACCCGTAGGGCTACTTTTGGTGGTCACGACCCTCAGCCATGAGGAAACGACGAAGAAGAAGAAGGAATAAACTAAAAAAAAAATGGAATTTACAACATTTCGGCAGTTATACGAGTATTTTCTTTCGAGCGGAGCGAGAAAGGTATTGTATTCGTGAAAAAAAAAAGTTTTTCTAATTTTCTCAAAAATGTGTTCTATATCACTTATACATAATAAAAAGCAAATGTCCCAAAAATGTCCGTCCGTCGGTCGGTCGGTCGGTCGGTTGATCGATCGGTCGGTCAATCGGTCGGTCGGTCCGTCGGTCGGTCTGTCCGTCACGCTTTGGCCTAGCGGCTAAACGAAACGTCCGATTGACACCATATTTTAAATTTAAGATTTTCTTGTAAATTCATCGAAGGATACTGTGTGGTTTCTTGCTGGCTCTCTTTTTGAGGGTAGCCGTCATACAATGGAAATGAAAAATTGCGATTTGCTCAAAAACGGCTCATACGATCTTGATGAAATTTTGCATGACCAAGACTCTCCATGCAAAATATCTTTCGGCAGTATCCATTGGTCTGTGGATGTTCATATAAGGGATGTTCCCTTACTACTAAATTTTAAAAATGTGATTTACTGAAAATCGGTTTCAATGAGCTTAATTTAATGCTTCAAATTGGAATTCTTAATTGGTTATGTATCTGACTGCATATTTCATTTTAAAATTTTTACATTAATCTAGTATAGGTAAGTTTTTATTTCCATATTATTTGTATGGAATTACAAACTTAAGTTTGCACTTGGTCCTTATTTACTCTTTGCTATCCGCAGCCCTTTATAATCTAGTAGTTATAGCATTCAACTCTTGATCCGGAAGTTTTGGGTTCGATTCCCGGTGGGGACACTGTCGAATGATGACTCTCGTATATCGCGAGAAAGTAAGTGCAGTGCTGATGTACCATTTATTTAGTTAGTTTTTTTACAGTGTGTTTAAATATATCCCGAAAACTGATACTGTGGATCTGGCCAATGCAACTGTGAAATTGCCAAGCATATGTTTAAAATATTGTCTTTGTATAGTGACTCCTCTTCGTCCGTGTAGTGTCAGCAAATAACAGTACCAACCCATCTTTACCCGTGGGTGTCGCAAGAGGCTACTAAGGGGTCATGAAACAGAGGATGGGCAGCAGCATCTTTCTGAATATCGTACCATCTTACACATTGCGGTCACCAACAACACCGGTCGTAAGCCATGGTGACTATGGTAAATCCCCTCTAAACTTCTATGCATTTTTGCTTGAGTTCTGGAGGGAGCTCCCTGTCCTGTAGTGGACGTTTCATGGGATGTTATGATGATAGTGACTTCCCTTACCGTGTACCTTACAATGTTATTATTATTCGGGAGTAGTAGCTAGCAATTTACAGTTCGAAAGATACGGTACTTTAAATATCAGCCAGAAAGACGACGGAGTCGGAATTGCGCGCTGAGGATTCCGATATGCCTATAATATTTTTTGACTGCGAAAAAAGGCGACAGTAAAAAACCCACGCGCTCTTCTAAATATGTTTGAAGTTCAAGGTTGATACAATAAACATAAGTCAATTTAAGTTAGCCTTTTAGAACCGCAGTCTAATCCCATAGAGCTTTAAATATAAGTGTTTTATTTCAAATTTATGGAGCACGAAGTTAGCATATAGCCATTTTTCTTTCCGTACAATAAAAATATCTGTCTTGACGTCAACAATGTGAGCACTAGCAGACATTCTACTCATTCAAGTGTGTTATATAAGCTACGGTCGCCTGTTTCCTTTTTCTTGTTGAATAATATATGTTGTTTTACGTCATACATAAGTTATTTCATATACTCGGATTTCACGAAAACACTGAGCGATTGTTTTGAACGACCACTTTGAATTAAGCTATTGTAGTGGTATGCATAACTGAAGCCTTTTTAGGGTTCCGTACTTATACAATGTCAAAGGGACCTTATTACTAAGCCTACGTCATCTGTCTGTCCTATCTTTAACTGGCTGTATCTTTTGAACCCGCGTGGTGCCGGCAAATAATAGTATCAACCCATACATACCCGTGGGTGTCGTAAGAGGCGACTAAGGGTTAACTGGAGGATGGGCAGCAGCATCCTCCTTTGTATCTAACATCTTACTAACTGCGGTCACCTACAACCGCGGTCCATAGTGCCAGCCGTAACGCTAACAAGCAAGGTGACTATGGTACTTCCCCTCCACATTTTTCCAGCAAAAGCTAGAATTCTGGAGGGAGCTCCTTGTCCTGTAGTGGACGTTCATGGGATGCTATGATGATGATGATGATCTTTTGAACCGTAGTAGCTATACAACGTGTAACGGATTAGTGTGATAATACTAAAGGGTGTGATCTGCCCATGAAACTGAACAACTTTTCCCAAGGAACATAGGTCATATAACAAAATAAATTTTTGACCTGACCAGCTGATAGCGCATTTTGTATGGGAGGTCAAGTTTGGTTTTTCGTATTTCAACCTATGTTCCTTGGGAAAAGTTGTTTGGATAGATTCACACCCTTCAGTATTGTCACGACTTTCCGTTACACGTTGTATATTATGCAAAGAATGTATAGTATAATGGCACATTACCCAACAAAAAAAAAGTTCTATCGTAAAACGGGAACACTATTTTATTTATTATTTATAGTTTATAAGCTAAAAAATAACAATATTTATCAGCCTTAATTTAGAAGATAATAACTTAAAATGCATATTAAATGCATAAGCCGTTAACAACGTTTCCAGTTAGAGAAAAAAAAAATTAATGTGGTATTACACAATAGGTATTTTCATTACTCGTGAAACTTGTTAAGATACTGTATTCCTTATGAATCAAGTACACGGAGTCACAGCCTTCCTAGAGTGCACACTGCAGCTTGTATGGATTTAAGTACAAAATGTCATCTTTAAAGCTGGAATGGAGTAAGAAAGCCGAGACCTTAAAGGCTACTTATGTACTAAATGAAAATTGTGTTTAAAGTTTTCACAAAATAAATAACGATAAAATATTATGCTTACAGACAATTTTTAAATAATCCTTTAACTTCTGAAGCCGTCCAAAGTGCCTTTTGCAAAGCTTGGTAACGTCTTTGGGTTGGAACCAGCTGAGAGAAAAGACCGCGGCTTTTGACAGTAAAGGCTAAATAAAGATAAAATTTAACTCCAAAGACGGTTAGGAAAAACTTAGTTTTAGTTTATATTTTTTCGAAAATTTATATCATCAGAAGTCACTAAAATCGAGCAGTGCGTAGGTTGAAATCAGTTAGGTACGGTCAATCGCTTGTCGGTAGAAACTTTTTCAAATCTATTACCACGCCATAAGGTCCAAAAGTGTTTCTACCGATGTGCGGCCGTGTGTACCTAACCTACTTTGCACCACACAATTCTGGAAAATTCCGGTTGTATTCGGATACTTTCTATCAGAAAAATGTATGTGGGAACACATTGTATCGACAACTAGAACTTTTGTAACAAGCACATAGTGTTATGCGATATTATTGTGGTCTATAAGCGATGAAAGTTCATTTAGAATAAAGATAGAAAGGTAGGAAATGTGGTACGGGTTTTGGGCAAAGTCTGTCTGGAGAAGTAACTCCTATTGCCTATGTACACAGGCAATGGGAGGTATCTTCACAGTGCAAGCTGTGTTTGAATTGCTGGGTTTCGATTCGAAGGGTAAGGGTGCCAGTGAAATTAATGGCACATTCTATCTTATTCTCAGGGTGAGCATCTATCGCGCTATCGATGAGCATACTGTCTACGGTTTATAATGGGCGGTTGTGACCACTTACCATGAGGTGGCTCATCTGCTAGTTTTATCTCTTGTTTGCTCAGTTTTTTGATATGCAAGGCAGCAAAATTGTTATTTAGCGCGAGGTGGCCTTGTATTGAAACTTGAGCAAAAGAAAAGGATTCTAGAGATTAAAAAAAAGAATCCAGAGCGTAGCGAAGGTTTCAAGGTACGAGACGCAAAATTATATTGCTTCCGACCGAAACACGCAATTTTTTACCTCACTACAGCGAGAAGTACTTACCTAATATCATAATAATTCATCATCTCATTCTTATTTCAAAAACATTTTCCTCGCTAGCGGCCAAAAATGACTTTTGCACGCAGATCTCAACAGATAAAGCAACGTTTTCCGAGCTTGTGAGGTGAAACATCTCATAAGGGTTAGTGTTCTTCAGATAACTAAAAAGCCACTCGGACCTCTTATATCGGACCCAGTTTGCTAGGAGGTGGAGACGGGAAGGGGAAGATATATCGTTGTCGGAAACGCTGTAGAGTTCTGTGGTCTGTAAACGATAGAACTTGGCATTCAAAGTGTGTTTGTTGGCGTAAAAGTTTTGTTGGGATCTTTATCAAAATTTTGAATAAATCTAAAAGAATAACTACCACAACTTAATCTTACATCTTTGAAAGAAATATAATGAGCAAGGTACAGTCTAGGCCGCAGGCCCATGTCATGTGTGGCCGACATGCTTTTTTAAAGATGACCTTGACCACGCACTTGAACGGTTTTTTTTTATGCTGGAGACTCCTTATATACCAGTCAGCTAAGCACTGGTTTTTCTACCTAGTGAGTCTTGATTTCTTTTGAAACTGATACCTAGACAGCCCTGTTAGCTTTTTGCATGAATACATACATACATACATAATATCACGCCTTGTTCCCGTCGGGGTAGGCAGAGACCACAGTTCTCCACCTGCTACGATCTTGACATACTTCCCTTGCTTCCTGTACTTTCATCAATCCTTTCATACATGCTAGTCGGTTTAGGGTACTTTTAACCTGGCCTTTATTCAAAACGTCCTAAATTTGGTCCGGATACTTTCACCAAGGCCTTCCCCTTCCAACGTTTCCATTCAATCTCGCCTTGTAGATCTCTTTCGTCAATCTTCGTTCGTTCATCCTCTCTTACATGACCAACCCAGCTCAGCATCCCTTTCTCGATTTTGGTCACTACGTCTTCTTTTACGCCACCCCGTTCTCTTATCACACTATTTCTAATTCTGTCACTCAATTTCACACTAATTATACTCTTCAACGCTCTCAATTCTACTGCATTAATTCTACTTTCATGCTTTTTCTGCTTTTCACAGAATATATAATAAAAAATAAGTTTACTCAACACTGGAAGAACTAGGACAGTGCAAAGAAACTTTAGCAATGCGGTGGGATCAAATAGGCAAGCTTTTTAACTTTAATTAAAGTGGAAAAACGAAAGAGATCCACGATCCTTGAACACCGTCGCAAAGTAGCTCTTCATTTCTTTCTAGAATACTATTTGCGCGGTTGCTATATAGGAAGAGATGTTGAGCTGCCTTAAAATTATACTTCACGAAAGCGCGCAAGTTGTGTTTTAAAATTTATATGAAGTCCCTTTGGTAGCAGCGGAAGTAGCTACATAGTATAGATCACAGAGCTCTGAAGCGCATGCGTCTTGCTCTGCATCTAGAGACGAATTCTTTATTTCATTCAATACAAATCAGTGTCACCATTACTAAAACTAACACGCTTTCCGCACCCACACTACTAGCATTATTTGAGTGCGATAAATTATTGCGAGAGAGTAAGATGCAAAAAAGCCGGCCAAGTGCGAGTCGGACTCGCGCACTGAGGGTTCCGTACAAACGTGTACGTATACACGTTATGGTATTTTTATTGCTAAAAAACTTTATTATGTGATGTAAGTAACAAAAATTTATATTTGAGTTGATTAAATGAAAGTTAAATTGTGGTTTACGACTTATGATTTCTTAAAAAAAAAAAACAACTTACTAGATCTCGTTCAAACCAATTTTTGGTGGAAGTTTGCATGGTAATGTACATGATATATTTTTTATAGTTTTATCATTCTCTTATTTTAGAAGTTACACACACATTTTACCACTTTGGAAGTGTCTCTCGCGCAAACTATTCAGTTTAGAAAAAAATGATATTAGGAATCTCAATATCATTCCAGTCCGATGGACACCATATTTGGAATTTAGGAGTTTTATGCAAATCCATTGAAGGGTTCTAAGTGGTTTCTGGCTGGCTCTCATTTTGAGGGTAGCTGTCATACAACGAAAATGATAAATTGTAATTTTCTCAAAAACGGCTCATAGAATCTTGATGAAACTTTGCATGACCAAGCATCTCCATGTAAGATATCTTGCGCCAGTATCAAATGATCTGTGTAATTTCATATAAGGGGTGTTCCTGTACCACCAAATCGTAAATATGTGATTTACCCAAAATTGTTTCCATTGAGTTTATTAAAATTTTCTATAATATTACTCCTGGATTGGTTGTCTTCCTAACTGGATATTTTTTATGATTTTTTGAATAAAATTTAGTACACAAGGTGTACCAAAAACTGAAAGGGCTTGCTCAGTAGACTAAACTGAACAATAATCCATAAGGAACATGTGTTGGAAAATTAAAAAAATCTATCTAAAATCAATAGATATTGATCTTTGAAAATTCATATAATGGGTGTTCCAGTAGTACCAAAAGTTAAACATGTGATTTACTCGAAATCGTTTGATGTTTGTTTGTTTTAATGTTTGACAATTTGAATTCTGAATTGATCTGTATATTTCATTCGTATATATCATATATTCGTCGTCGTCGTTCGTTTGTATCATATATTATAGTCTCGGTGTTTGGCACTGGTCGGTCTAACATCTCCTGAGGATGCCTCGTGTAGAGGCGAAACACGTGTAGAGTGTTTTTGGGTGGTTGCTGTGTTGCAGTTGCCTGCGCATGCGCATTTATTTGCGGGCGGGCGGGCGGTGCACAGTGAGTACATAGCATCCATCATTGTTGCGGAAGGTGGCTATATATTTGTTTCATTTCTTTTTTATATATTCGTATATTTCATTATTTTTGGAAAAACGTAAATAAAAGTTTCTATTTCCATACTATGTGTATGGCATTACAAATTTAAGTTTGCGGTTGATAGTTTTTCCTTGAGTATTGCGAGAAAGTAAGTGCAGTGCTGCTGTACCATTTATTATATTTTATATTTATTTCGGAGAAAAAACAGACAGTAGCGTATATAAGATCTAAATGAACAGAGCGAAATAATTAATGTGCTTAACCTGTATAGCCCCATGTCAAAATTCTCAGGAATTGAAAGAAAATGTAGTTGTTTACGTAATAAGGTATATTTTTATATTAATTTCAAAATAATTTTCATAAATTTTCCATTTTCCGGGAACTCTATGGGAAATTGACATAGGGGTCATATGTCAAAATTTTCCGGGTTCACATGTGAACCCACAGGGCAACTGAGGTCAACACTACATCCATGTACATTTCTCGCTTACAGTTAGAAAATAGCGATTGAGAAGTATACAAAAAACTTTTACTTTAGTAACAAATAGTGCTTAGTGCGTGCAAACAAACATTAATCCATATGATATAGATGTGGCTGTACTATTTTGAATAAATAAATAAATAAAATAAACCATATTGATATTGATCAATTAATATGTAAGATTCTGATTTAACATCACTTTCATCCTAAATCTGAAGCAAGTTTTATTAGACAAATCCGCAATAATATATTGGTTTCTAACATTGACATCTGAATGTATCTGCGTCTTCCTTCCTTTCTACTGGTTTTAACTTTGTCGACCTTCCCAGTTCTGAGTTCTGACTGGGAAGGTCGACAAAGTTAAAACCAGTAGAAAGGAAGGAAGACGCAGATACATTCAGATGTCAATGTTAGAAACCAATATATTATTGCGGATTTGTCTAATAAAACTTGCTTCAGATTTAGGATGAAAGTGATGTTAAACCAAAGCAAGGAGGTCCGAAATCTAAGCATTGTTGTTCTCAACACTTTTCTCAATTTCTTGTGCAGTTAAGAACACGTCAAGCTTTCACGCTCTACAGTCTACACTAACGGCGCAATTTTAGCCTTTGCGTGAATGAAATAAGGTCGTCATGAAGTCGAAGATAAATAACAAATGAAGTCTCTTACTGTCTGATTGATCGAAAGCCATTTCCATACAAAGGTAGTCTTATTGGAGATCTTTTGTTTTGAAAGAAAGCTGTTCGTAATTGCTCCAATTTTATTGTAAATGATGTCGGAAAGTCGAACCATTATTGTATAAGGAGTCGTTATAAAGCTCTCAGGACTCTTACTCGTGACTTGTAAAATAAACGGTTAGATTTTGACTTTTAGTGTAGGCAACGAAGCAGTTGACCCCAATTGTAATATCATTGGTTGGACCCAACATAAATTTCTCAGGCAGATTTTATTTGACAGGATGATAAAGAATCATGAATTAAATGTAAATTCAAAATATCCAAAAAAAAAATTACAAAAAAAAAATTCACACATTTTTTGTAATTTTTGTATGGAAAAATTAAAAGTACCGATTTTTTTTTGGATTTTTATAGAAGGTTTGTCTCATGTAGTGTAATACCCCAACAAAGTTTCATCGACTGAGGATTTAATGCGGGGGTCTTCATACAACGATCCGCTTCGTTGTCTAGACTACTTCGCCAGGTAACAATCCATTTATCTGTAACTGCAGTTAATAAGCCAGCTAAGTGCCAATCGCACACTAAGAGTGGCACTGGTTTCAGACAATAATTCAGCAATGGTACATATTTTCAGGGAGGGGAAGTACCATAGTCACCTCGCTTGTCAGCGTTACGGCTGGCACCATGGACCGCAGTTGTAGGTGACCAGAGTAAGTAAGATGGTATGATACAGAGGAGGATGCTGCTGCCCATCCACCAGTTTATGACCCTTAGTCGCCTCTTACGACACCCACGGAAATGTATGGGATGGTACTATTCTTCGCCGGTACCACACGGGATTTTTCCAGCAAAAGCTAGAATTCTGGAAGGAGCTCCATGTCCTGTAGTGGACATTTCATAGGATGTTATTATTATGATGATGATGACTTAATTTCAAAACTCATCATAGTCCAGAGTGAATCCCTCCAGAATTTCCAAAATGTGTATACCTTCTGGAGAGGAAGTCCATAGTCACCTATCTTGTTAACGTTGCAGCTGGAACCATGAATCTCGGTTCTTCGTAACCGCAGTGTGTAAGACAATACATGGGGCGTCTGCTAAAGCTCGCGTGGGCGCACGCTTGTGGAATAGTATGAAAAAGTTCGTCAAATACGCCCGCGCCAGGTACACACGGCCGCACATCGGTAGAAACACTTTTGGACCTTATGGCGTGGTAATAGAGTTGAAAAAGCTTCTACCGACAAGCGGTTGACCGTACGCTGTCCATACAATTACAAAAGCGTACGGGCGCCCGCGCGAGTTTTAGCGGACGCCTTAAGATACACCGCCCATCCTAAAGTTCATCATTAGTTGCTTCTTACGACTCCCACGAATAAAAATAGGTTAGTAATATTATTTACTGTTACCACACGGACAAAACTAATGTTGGCACAGATTAACATGCCTTCCGAAGCACGCAAACACTGTAGTTGTTACGCTGATAGCGGTCACCCATTCCGGTTCTGATTACTGCTAACGTTGCTAAACTTTCCTGACCGTAAAAATAGCCAACAAAAGCATTACAATACAAATGGCGTACACATTATAGGATTAAACTAACAATAACATAATTAAGTTACATGCTTTGTGGAGCCAGCTGCCAAGGCAATTCTAAAATGCAGCTATTGAATTCCGATTTCACTTTATTTCATTGGAAATAACGGATAGGGAACAGCTGGTAAGATATAAGCTTGAACAGAAAAAGGTTTTATGTGAGTACTTTAAAAGATGGGATGGGTATCAGCTTTTTATAGCTACGATTTGATGTCATGCTTCTGTGGTATGATCTTGTACTGAAAGCCAACCAAGTTCGAAGGATAAGGGAGCCAGTGAAATTACATGCACATGAGATTTATCTATTTTAGTTCTTAGGGTGGGTGACGCGCTTTGCTGTCTTTGTGGGCAAATAAAATAAGTGACAACTTATAAAACAGTGTGGGACCACTTATCACCAGGTGGTCTACCTGCTCGTTTCCTCACTAGTAACATTATTTTTTTCCTCCTAGCCCACTGCTGGGCAAAGGTCGCAAAAAAAGGACGGGTTGCACTCCGGGAGTGCCGGCAGAAGTGAAAACTTAAACATCAATGTTGTGCATTTTTGAATATTTTGGAATGATTAGGGAATAATTTCGCACGAATTGTTTTATTTATCAGTGTAAAAGTACATACTATATTCATTTATTGCGCTATCGTAGACAACATGACAATTTATCTACACTAATATTATAAAGAGGAAAGATTTGTACCTATTTTTGTATGTTTGTAATTAATAGGCTCCGAAACTACTGGACCGATTTGAAAAATTCTTTCACCATTAGAAACCTGCATTATCCGGGATGAACATAGGCTATATGCTTGTATATTGTTATTTCAGCGTCATTCTAGGGAGAAAGCTGGTGTTTTAGCACAGGATTTAACCTTTTAAAACACTGGCAGATCATTTTAATCAATGTGCTTTATCTTTAATGAACCTAGTTTTAGATACCTAGCCGTAAGAAAAACTTTTGAATGAATAAATTTATTTATTATTATTATTATTATTTTAAAAAAAGTTAGGGTTCCGTATGAAAACTTCGATAATGTAACCCAAGGTGTGAAAAAAATACTAAATAGCATCCTTATATCGAGTACGCTGCCGAAACTATTAACAATAGAGCAAAGTAATGTACTACAGAATTATAAAAGCCATCAATATCTACAAAAAAGTCCGCAATACCATATGTCTAACTATTACAGTTATGTCACAATAACTACTTTTTCATGTTAAAATATGTAATAGTAACGCCGGTACAAACTATATAGGCCACATTATTCGTACCTATTAATCCTTATCTAAATAAATGATTTCTTATTCAAGGCTATATCAGTACCTGTAAATAACTTTTTGAATTATTCAAATTTATTTATTTATTTATTTTATTTATAAGGTTTACCAACAACTGTTACACCATTACAATCAACTATGATACATGCAAATAGTTTTTTACATAAGTGCACAGTCAATTATAGGCAAACACCTCATGCAAAAGATTAATTACAGCTAAAACTTAAATAAAAATTTTACATAAAACAACTAAAACGAACTTAAAATTAAATCAATCTTGAATGGGTATAAAAATGGAGAAAACAGCATTATGAAGTTACTAAGTTTTGAATTTGTGTCCGATATTTAACTTTACTAGTTCCAAATACATCGAGTAAACTGCTTAAACTATTGTATAACCTACATAGCCTGGGTATAGGGCAAATCGGACATACCATTCAAAAGTTATCATGAGTGTAATCGTTATCAAAATTGAAATTAAAGAAACAGCGCCCTAAGTGACTGTGTGGTAGCGGCAAAGAATAGTGCCAACCCATCTCAACCTGTAGGTGTCGTAAGAGGCGACTAAGGGTTTACAAACCGGAAGATGGGCAGCGACATCTTTCCGTGTATCGCACCATCTTACATACTGCGGTCACCAACAACCGCGGTCCATGGTGCCAGCCTTAATGCTAACAAGCGTGGTGACTAAGATACTTCCCCTCCACATTCTTCTAGCAAGGGCTCGAATTCTGGAGGGAGCTCCCTGTCCTGTAGTGGACGTATTATGGGATGTTATGATGGTTTTGATGAAGTGCGTGTCGGCTCGAGCGAATTTAATGCACTTCTGCGTGACTAAGATGGTATGACTGCCCATAACTAGGACAGTATTTCGACCGTAGTGGTACGGAACCCTCGGTGGGAGTCCAACTTGCGCTTGGCTGGTTTCTTTAGCAACCCCCGATGCAACAAGAACCTATATCTACCCGTGCGAAGCCGGGGCGAACCGCTAGTATTACAAATAGACAATCTTCGTCAGATCTGACGCGCCGCTAAAGAAGTTTTCACGTCGAAACTTAAAACATCTGACGCGAGATCTGACGCAAAATCTAACGTTAGTTTAACATTTTTTACCCATCTTAAAAAGTGCCAAGCGTCGCTAAAGAAGTTTTCACTTCAAAAAAAAAACTATCGCGGTCTTGTACAAATTCCCACCGACAGCGCCGAGTCGTCACGCCGCGCCACCTTTTTCGTTGTCTACTCCAATGGCGTTGGTCATCATCATGAAAAGCTAGAATGATGAAAATAAAAAACCGGTCAAGTGCGAGTCGAACTCGCGCGCCGAGGGTTCCGATATATTTTTTGTATTTTTAGAAGCACTAAAGTCCATTTTTAGTACCGCAAAACTAAGTTTGTCTATAAAGGTTATTTGCAGAATTGTATTTCTTTTGACATTTTTCATCATAACTTGAAAACTAAGAGATGTAAAAAAATACAAAAATATATTTTGAAATGTACAAGTAAAGCCCTTTCGACCTAGTAGCGACAATTTGAAATTTGCCCCCCCCCCCCCAATTTTGGGCCCCTTTACATTAATAATCATAATTTTTTCAAAATTCTTTCATGTGCAATTAAGTTGGGCAACATATTCTAAAACGATTCCAAATTTCAAGTCGATAGCATGAGTGGTTACTGAGATATAGAGGTGTGACAGACAGACACACAAAGTCGCACCATAAGGGTTCCTTTTTTTACCATTTTGGTATCCAAACCCTAAAAACGGCCAAGTGCGAGTCGGACTCGCGCAACGAAGGTACCGTGCCACTAAAGAAAAATACCGTCTAAGTTATGGACGCGCAGTCACGTACAAGTGAATTAAATGCGCGCAAGTCCGGAATGCACTTGACCAGTTTTATTATTTGTTGTTATTCTTTAGCTTTTGCTCTATAAACACACCAATTTATTTTCACACTAGGAAGTATTCCCGTTTTTACGATAAAGCAAAAACAAAAATTTAGCATAAATCGCCTAAAAACACGTTTTTAGTATGGTAGCTCCCCTTTAAAAAAATTATTATGTGTTATTTAGTCTACCGATTACGGTTCATGAGATAAAGCCCGCTGACAGACAGACGGACAGACAGACATCACAGGCACATTAATAGGATCCCGTTTTTCACCCTATGAGTACGAATCCTTAAAAAAGAATGCAGGGTCAAGGAGTCTTCACAATAGAGTTAAAATATAAAAAAAAGTAATTTAAATTTTTTTGTTTCTTTTTAGTTTTTTAGGTTTTTAGTAAACAACCGCTTCTTTTGAAGGTTTGCCTTCAGTTAGTCATTGTGCATTTGACTTAATAATTTTAACCGACCTTATTGGTTACGGGGCTTGGCTACCAGTGGCGGAAATCGATGACTTACTCTATTCTTAAGGTGATCCGTTTTCCATACAAAAATTCAAATGACTTGCATTCTTACGCGGGACATAAAATTCTGTTGAAAAACGAACGAATACTGCTATTTTTCGTTAAATTTTTCGCATATTAATACAAAAATACAGTTAATGTACTGAAAGTACTATTTTTGTTAGAAATTTTTGGTTCAATATTACGATTGTGGGCGTGCGGTCAAAACTGTACGGTTGTGCTTTGTGTGCATGTGTGAGTTATCGTACTCATGTAAACACGGACTGACGAGAGTAATTGACTTTAGTGGACATATGGAGATATTTTTCTTATTGAAATTGTTCTAAGGCGTTGAAGTTGCACGATTAAATTTTACTTGGTACTTAATGCATTAAAAAATAAAACCTTATATTTGCAGCAGTGGCTCCATCTAGTTGCGTTCGGGGCTAAGCTGGCCGTCACAGATCACCTTAAGATGGACGAACCAAAAAACGAAAATAAAATTAAAAGAAAATATTTTTCTTTTGCATTCTAATTTGATTGTAAATTTATACACCTCTAGTCTGCATTTTTGCATTATTGACTTCCTGCATTCTTAAAGCGGACGAACTAATAGACGTGTATAGTGTTTCAAAAATTTGTTGACAAGTTTCTTATCTTTATTCGATTTGAATATCGTTATTTTTATTCGATTTGGATAAGCAATCGACGATTAGTGGTCGGCAACCTTTTGGCATGCAAGGGCCGGGCCACATAGTGGCAAATTGAAATAAGCGGGCCACACTTGTTCACAATTTTGATAAAAGTTATTTGTGACATTAAAAATTCGAAAACATTTTACTCATACGAATTTTATTAAAAATATAAATGAGAACTGTTCTTTTACAATAATCTGTGTGGTGTTTGAGGCTGAATTTAAGTGGTGATCAATCACTTTCATTTGTAAATGACTGGGTACATCCTCAATATCACACAAGAAAGGGTTTTAGAAAATCTCAGTTTGCCAGGCACCTTCTCAAAGTCAGCAAATCTATCGCTGAATTGATTTTGAAGCTGTATTGAAATGCATTTTATTTTATTTAAACTTATACCAGCTTCCTCCACAGCCTTTTTGCCATTCTGAAGATGGTCTTACATTTTTTTGTTGATATGGGTAATGAACAGCTGTTTTTTTTTAAATTTTATATCAGATATTAAGATAAGATAATTATTTATTTGCCAAAATTATGCAACAATAGATGGTATATGTAATTATTTCATAGAAACACATATTCAAATATTGAAAAAAAAACCAAGAATCATCTTAAAGTGAAATTAGATGAATTAATTATAAATAAATGTCAGAAAATGCTTATAAAATTAAGAATAGTATTAAAAACAAGACAAAACATTCAAAATTAAGAGAAGGGTTCCAATCGCTTAAGTGTGAATATTGAGTCACATTTTAATTATTATAATCAAATACAATTAAAAATAAACATATTGTCAACAATAAGATGATTAACCACATATGTCAATATATTACTTTAATAAAATTAAGCCTTGTACTCATGAAACTCTTTAACAGAATAAAAACATCTGTCACACAGTCAGCAGAATAATCTTCTCTTGAATATCGGGAAAGGTAAGTTTGTTATTTCGTCTGGTAAAAAATTATATATATATTATATTACTAGCACAGTTTCGTTTTCGAACAAGAAGAGGTATCAGGCTGAAATTGATAAGGAATATTAAGGTCCATAAACCACACAAGATCTGAAAATTTCAATTTTTTACAACGACGCAATCAAAAGATATGTCATTTTATGTCCTTATCTCCATACATTTATGCAAAAAAGGAAAACCTACAGGGTACTTCCCGTTGACCTAAAATTATGAAATTTGGCAAGAAGCTAGGTCTTACAGTACAAATAAAGTCTGAAATCATTAAATATTACAACTTTACTCACAACTAATGGTAACCAATTGTGGTGATCTCCCGTTTCAAGAACATCCATATAAGAGAGGTGTCAAGTTGGATGGTCGTGGAGGCGATTTTTGTTTTAGTTCTATTTTAAGAACGAGAACACTTACAAACTTGAAAATTGGTATGTTTATAGTTCATTAGCAATTTAATAACAACAAATAATAAAATTTAGTCAAGCGCGTGTCAGACTCAAAAAATCTAGCACATTAACTTACTGAAATTTCAACTAATACAATTATGATTATGTGGTGGGACGGAACCCTCAGTGCGCGAGTCCGAGTCGCACTTGGCTGGTTTTTTTCTGATGTAGTTTACAGTGGATATTATAATGACGACGTTCATTATTTTTTTCCATTCTAGAACTCTTTATTATTATGCACTCTATTTATTATAAGAATTTTATTTATAAAACAGTCACGGGCCGCAAGATCCCGCGGGCCGCAAGATCCCGCGGGCCGCGCGTTGTCTGCTTAATCATTAAGCCAATTATTGTATAAAAATATACAACGTGTTAACGGACTAAGCGAAACTGAGAAAATAGTTTGTTCAGAATCGAGAGTAGAATCAATTTCACGGGTTTTTGATATAGGGTAATTTTTTAAATTTTTATTATTAAAATTTTTGCCGCTTCTGTTCTAAATATTTCTGTGGATACGCGCGCTGGCGACCGGTGCTGCGCGGATCATGAGCGGTGGGGAGGGAAGCGTGCGCGGAGTGCGCGGACTAGAACAACGATGTGACTAGAACTATGATGAAACTTTAAAATAACAATATCTAGAAAAAAAATCTTTTTTTAAGATTTTTTTACCGGAAGGGATTTATTTTTATAAAAACAGTTGGGGTGTATGAGGGTTTCGCTTATTCCATTAACACGTTGTATAGCGGAAAAACTGCCGACCAGTTTTCATTGCTTTTCAGTGTATTTTGTATACATTATTCTGAATCTGAATATAAAAAAACCGGCCAAGAGCGAGTCGGACTCGTACCTATCTATCATATGATATACTAAAAGCTTTTCCTCTTTTATTTTAAAATCTCTGCGACCATCCAACTACCTACTACAAATAAACCCACTATAGGATTTAGCGTAGAAGGTTAAGTTAAGAAACAGTGTAATTAATGTTTTGGAAAAAGAACTAAAAAAAAAACTTGACCCCTCTTTTATAGAAAAGTTCTTGAAACGGGAGCTCACCTTAATTGGTTAGGTTAGGTTAGTTGTGACAAAAATTGAAATATTTAATGATTTTAGACTTTTCCCTTGACATGGACCTTAATATTCGTTATCAATTTCAACCTGATACCTTTACCCGTTCGTGAGAAAAAGGGTCATGAAGACAGACAGACAACAAAGTGAACCTATAAGGCTTCCGTTTTTTATTTGAGGTACGGAACCCAAAAAAATAAATCTATCTACAGTCAAAACATTGAACGGGACATTCGTCACGGCACTTAACAAGATTTACCAAAAGTTGATAAGAAGTTAAAGTACTTTGCCTCGCTTGTTGGATTTTACTAAGCCCTCAGTAGAATCTTCGCACTTTGCAAAAAGTTACAAAAAAGACAATTCGGTAGGATATACATAAATGGAAAAGGTATATACAGGGTGTTAATTTGATTGCGTGCCATAGGTGGCGGGATCAGTATCAGAAACTGAACATTTTTCCTAAGGAACATAGGTCGAAATACGAAAATCAATTTTTGACCTCCCATAGAGACTGCATCAGCTGATAGAGCATTTTGTATGGAAGGTCAAATTTGGTTTTTCGTATTTCGACCTAACATAGGAAAAAAATGTTTAGTTACTGATACTGATCCCGCCCCTGAGCTATGGCACGCAATCAAATTAACACCCTGTATATTCCTACAGCGAGAATTTATATTGATTTTGTTCCTACTTTCCCGATGAGAATTTTGTTTGCTTTATTGGTGGTAGGGCTTTAGTGCAAAGTCTGTCTGAGGAAGTACCACCCCCTTACCTTTTTCTGTAGTAAAGCAACAGTGTTTGCACTGCTGTGTTTCCGCTTGAAGGTTGGGAGCCAGTGAAATTACAGGCACGTGAGACATACTATCTTAGTTCTTAGCGTGGGTAACGCGCTTTGCTGTCTTATTAGTGTCAAATTAATGCACTACTAACGCGGTGGTGATGACTAACCATCAGGTGGCCCACATGTTTTTGGCTATAATTATTTCAGAATTTTCCTTTTGCAAACTTCGATAAGGGGGGTTGGGCAATGTTATATTTTTTTACATTTTTCATTTTAACTTAAAAACTAAAAGTCGTGAAAAATACAAAAATCATTTTTGAAATGTACAAGTAAAGTTCATTCACATTATGCCCAACTCGACCTAGTAACGACGAAACCTCCCCCCCCCCCCCCCTTATTTGGGCCCCCTTTCCAATAATAATGATCATATTTTTTAAATTCTTTTATTTGCAATAAGCCACTTTCCAAGGCATGTGCTACAAAAATTTCATAGATGACTGTATAATTCTGCGAAGTTCCAAACTCTATGCTTTTGAAAAAAAAATACTTTAAAATTTAATTTATAAGAGCGCTGAAAGAAGTTTTTACTACTATGTTGGACAAAAGAGAATGTAATGTACTAATAATAAAGACAAAAGCAACTAAACCATATAAGATTGCGTAAAAGAAGATAAAAACAAGCTCTAGGATTAAAGGTTTTAGTTAACTTGAATTTAGATATTTCAGGTAGGGAAATTATTATATTACATATGTTTTATTCTCTTTTGTCGAACATTATAGTAAAATCTTCTTTCAGCATTCTATAGAGTTTGGAACATCGCGGAAATATACAGCGCCATCTATGAGATTTTAGAGGCACATTCGTCGGAAAGTGTCTAAAAAATTAAAATGACTTGCATTCTTACGCGGGACATAAAATTCTGTTGAAAAACGAACGAATACTGCTACTTTTAGTTAAATTTTTCGCTAATTTATACAAAGATACAGTTAATGTACTGAAAGTACAATTTTTGTTAGCAATTTTTGGTTCAATATTACGATTGTGGGCGTGCGGTCAAAACTGTACGGTTGTGCTTTGTGTGCATCTGTGAGTGATCGTACTCATATAAACACGGACTGACGAGAGTGCACGGACTGAGAAAAAAAGAGGTAAAAAGGCTTAACAGGAACTTGAACCAGCTTAAACTACCTGCCACAACTCTAAGCTTATATAGGTCAGGCCCCCATTCAATGACGATCCAGATTTATAATAGTACTTATACCAAACTACATAAAAAATGAAGAACAAATATCAATATTCACAAGCCTCCTTAAAAAATATTTAATCCATAAGGCGTACTATAACATTAATGAAATGTTCAATGATAAAAATAAAGATTCGATATAAATAAACTGTTAAATGAGAATAAAAAAAAATAAAAAAAATTGTTTAATTTAATATTAATATAGAAATTGTTAGATTGTTTTAGTTTAGGGATAATGTGTTATGTATGATTTGCTTTTAATGATGTAAATATTTAATTGATTTGAATTGTCTTAAATTAGTTTAATTTTAATTTGTAATAAGAAATTTTATTAACTGCCTCTCACTATTGCGGTGCCCCAACGGGGTATCACATGCTGTACATTATAACTTTAAGATCTTTTTAGAACCATGTGATAAGCAATAAAGATGATTATGATTATGATTAGAGTAATTGACTTAAGTGGACATATGGAGATATTTTTCTTATAGAAATTGTTGTTAGGCATTGAAATTGCACGATGAAATTTACGCGAATCAACTTTTTGCACATATATAGTTGGTAGTTATTGCATTAAAAAATAAAACCTTATATTTGCAGCAGTGGCTCCATCTAGTTGCGTTCGGGCTAAGCTGGCCGCTACAGATCACCTTAAGTAGGGCAACCATATTTTAAAACGATACCGAATTTCAAGTCGATAGCATGAGTGGTTGCTGAGATATACAGGTGTTATGTGACAGACAGAGACGCAGTCGCACCATGGGTTCTGTTTTTTCCATTTTGGTTCGGAGCCCTAATTATATCCCATTCCAAACAAAAGCTTGATTTTTATTCGTTATCCAATTTACTAGCGTGTAACCGCTTGTACAAAGATGGGTTTAACGAATACGTAAGCGGCGCGTTGTTTTTAGGGTCCCGTACTCAAATGGTAAAAACGGGACCCTTTAAATAAATCTCCAATTTCCTGTATGTCATGAACTTATGTAGTAGACAGTTTAATTTTTCATAGATTATGTTTGCCGCTATAACAGCAATTAATAAAATAAAAATGAATAAGGGGTGCTTCCCATGGCCATTTTTGTTGCTAGATTTTTGTTGTAGCTCTATCGTAAAAACGAAAACACTTACAAGCATAAAAATTCTTATTTTTATAGTGCATTACCTAAAGATTAACAAAAAAAACCTGGTCAACTGCGTGTTAGTCTCGCGCGTATTTAACACACTGCTGTGCGACAGTGCGTTCCTGACCAAGTCGCAGTTTTTACCTTAGTAGTATGGAATCCTTGGTGCGCGAGGCTGACTCGCACTTAACCGGGTTTTATAATCCTTTTTTAGGACGTCAAAAACGTGTCCAGACCGATGTAATAGGATTTACGAGCTCAGGGATATTTTTTGATTGATGTTTTAATTCTACATTATGTATGACGGACATTTTAAATGTTAAGGAACATCACCAAAATTCGAAACTCTCATTTTATGTTTGACTACTTAATTTTATTGTTGGTTTGATTTATACCTCTACAGTTTAAAAAATAAACCTTTTTGCATGATGAAATATCTAAATCTAAAGCGTTACGTCTAATAATGCGATACTTCAAAAATTCGATCTTGATTAAGAAATCGACTTAGTTTAAATAAATATCCCAATTACCGAAAAGCACCCATCAGGACACGATCTTCCCTAGTTCATAAGTAAGTCACTGAGGAAGACTGCGGTCGGGCGTAGACAGGTGCAGGGAATCTAGGAAGAGGTGGGGCATCTATGATAACGACATGTGTGCGTTCGGCGTCTTACAAACCATGACACACTTGCTGTCGCGGCCTGTTTCTTCAGTTTTTAGCACTCGGAGTGACCTTTTTGAAGGCAACCAAAAGGGTTTTGATGTGGGCCTAGTTTTTATAGTCAATTTTGCCACTTTTTTTATTGTCAATGGGCTTAATCTTAACCTCGATCTAGTCATGAGGACAGAGATGAGGTCGACGATGGAACGAGCTGGCCTAAAAGAAGCTTATTCACTCGCAACTTGAATAGATTTGGGTTATATGAACTCGGCAACACAGACGCAGGCAGAGAATTACACTCTTTGGCCGTGCGCATTATAAAATTATGTTTTAAAGACAGAAGGTCACTGACTTGAAAGAAGAAGATGATAGGCAGGTTCACATCCTCCAGAGTTAATATAGCCTTTAAGTTTACGCATTAAAAGTCAAAACCAAACAAAAATTACAGTTGTTCAATTTTCTACAGGTTACCACACGTACACACACAACGACACTGCGCACACGACGCGAGAATCAGATGAGATCCTGGTGGTGACGTATGAAGATGGCAAGTGGTCCAAGCCATACTACGACTGTGGTGGCGGAAACATCTGGATGCTAACCTACACTGTGCCTTTCTTTGGGTTCAGCAATGGCAGTTATTTTTTTAAGTAAGTATTTTGAAAGTTCTATCACTAAATAAAGAAAAATGGTCCTATAAATTCGATAGATGGCGTTACCGAGATAAGAAAATTTGATAATTTGTATGAAGTTACTTTCAATTCCTAAAACTTAAATTCGCTGAAAGTTTAATAAAACACAGTTATAAAGTGTCCTATAAAACTCCAATTTCCGGACAAGTGACGTAAAAGAAGGAAAAATTAACAAGCAAAGTATAAAATCTGACGTATTCAGCCTAGTATTAAGCTTGAAATACTTATTTATAAACTACTTTCATTCATTTCCCTAGCCTTATTTCGTTGTTAGGGTTCCGATACCAAAATGGTAAGGATCCCTTATGGTGCGACTTGGTCTGTCTGTCTGTCACACCTGTATATCTCGACAACCACTGATGCTATCGACTTGAAATTTGGAATTGTTGTAGAATATGGTTACTCAACATGAAATAACTTGAAACAAATGAAATAAAAAAAAATACTATTATTAAAGTAAATTTCAAATTGTTGCTACTAGGTCGAATGGGGTATCATATGAAAGGGCTTCACTAAAATACATTTTAGTATTTTTTTACGACTCTTAGTTTTCAAGTTATGAACAAAAATTACAAAAAAAATACTATTCCCCCTTATCTCCGAATTTTGTGAAAGGAAAAACAAGAATTAATTACTGTCCATAGAAGTTTATGCAAATATTACAGCAAAAATAAAACAATATTCCTAAGTTGCATAGTTTTTTAGAAATTTGCAAAAAACATTTACAACCAAATTTAGCTTTGCGGTCCTAAAAATAGAATTTTTTGCTTCCGAAAATACTAAAGATATATCGGTACCCTCGGCGCGCAAGTCCGACTCTCACTTGACCGGTTTTTTTTGTTACGTGTGGTACCGGCAAATGATATTACCGACCCATCTCTACCTATGGGTGACGTAAGAGGCGACTAAGGGTTTATAAACCGGAAGATGGGCGGCTGCGTCCTTCCGTGTATCGTACCATCTTACATACTGCGGTCACCAACAACCGCGGTCCATGGTGCCACCCGCTACGCTAACAACCGTGGTGACTATAGTACTTCCCCTTCACATTGTTTCAGCAAAAGCTGGAATTTTGGAGGGAGTTTCCTGTCCTGTAGTGAACATTTAATGGGATGTCATGGTAATGATGACTTTTGAAAGTTCCATAATGAAACGATAATTGAGTTTTAGACTTCGGTTTCAATGAGAAGTTTTCTGCAAAGCAACATTTTTGAAGTTAAAACTTCTTTATCGGCGCTTGGCACTTTTTTTGATGGGTAAAAAACACAAAACATCTAAAGCTGCCGTTATTCATAATCTAAGGTAAAAAATGTTAAACTCACGTCAGATGTCACGTCAGATCTTGCGTCAGATGTTTAAGTTTTGAAGTGAAAACTTCTTTAGAGGCGCGTCAGATTTGACGAAGATTGTCTATATGTAATATAAATTGTCATGTTTGTCTACGATATCGCAATAAATGATTATTGTATGTACTTTTATACTGATAAATAAAACAATTATCGCGAAATTATTCCCTAACCATTCCAAAATATTCAAAAATGCACAACGTTGATGTTTAAGTTTTCATTTCTGCCGACACTCCCGGAGTGCAACCCGTCCTTTTTTTTCATGTTAAAACTGGCAGACGAGCAGACAGCACACCTGATGGTAAGTGTCGCTGCCGTCCATGGACACCTGCAACACCAGGGGTGTTGCTTGTTCGTTACCGACCTTTTAGGGCTTTGTTGACCCGCTTTTTTAAAGCCCTCATGCCGTAAGACACAAGGAAAACCAGTTAGACTATAAGGGCACTGCATGTTATCCTACGTCGTCCAGTACACGAAATTTGCAACATTGTAGCGATAGTAGTGGCCTAGTAGGTCCACAAAACGTTGGTCTGCCAACCCGAAACCTGGCAGGTTTTGTACAGTTGGAGCGAAAAGTGGTTAAATGACAGATTACACGAATGAAATCTATTCGTAGAAATAGAAGGTACCTATACAAGTAAAAAACAACAGGTCTGTCTTGCATCCTCTTGGCAGTTTCGCTAGTCGGACCACAAATGTGGTCGGATGTGATTGGACCACAAATTTGGTCGGACTGGCGAAACTGCCAATAGGATGCAAGGCAGACCTGTTGTTTTTTACTTATATAGGTACCTTCTATTTCTACGAATAGATTTCATTCGTGTAATCTGTCATTTGACCACTTTTCTCTCCAACTGTCAAAACCTGCCAGGTTTCGAATTGGCAGACCAACGTTTTGTGGACCTACTAGGCCACTACTATCGCTACAAAATTGCAAATTTCGTGTACTAGATGACGTAGGATGACATGCAGTGCCCTTACTGTCTAATAAATTGCTACGAAAAATTCGATTGTTGTCGTTGACGAGATGACCGGATCTGACAAAAGACGTGTTTTGCACGTGAAAAATGCAAAGATTTTGGAAACTACGCTAAGAAGTGCAGCGTTTTTCTTACGTCAATGGAAAAATGGCTTGAATTTATGAGTGAGTTAGTTTTTCTAAAAATGTAACAAACGGGATCAATCTCATAGTTTCTATAAAAAAAAACTGAGAAAAGAAATTCAATGTTTTTTTTTCTTGTCAAGCGTTTTTGACAAAAAGAACCGTGTTTGGCTGAATAGGCCGGGTTTTCTTTAGAAACCGGTCAAGCGCGAGTCGGGCTAGCGCGCCGTGGGTTCCGACATAAGTCGTTTGAAATTTTTTGAAGATTTTTCAAAAACAGTGTTATTAAGAGAAATCGTTTTATTTTTTTTATCGACAATAATTAATAAAGAATTTTCGCATTTCAAACTTCAGTGATAAAGGGAAGAATGGTATTTTTTGACATTTTCCATCATGATTTGAAAACTAAGAGTCGTCAAAATTCAAAAAAACCTATTTTGAAATTTACAAGTACGGGAAAAGCCCTTTCATTATGATACCCCAATCAACCTACTAACGACAATTTTAATTTTGACCCCCTATTCGGGCCTCCTTTACAAATCTATATATATAAAAGAAGAAGGTGACTGACTGACTGACTGACTGACAAATTAACGCACAGCCCAAACCACTGGGTCTAGAGATTCCAAATTTGGCATGTAGGTTCCTTATGAGGCCTAGGGGTACACTAAGAAAGGGTTTTACAAAATTCCACCCCTAAGGGGGTAAAATACGGGATGAAAGTTTGTATGAAAGTCCGTCAGTTTTGAAGTTAGGATCTTCAAAATTTGTATTTAGGCTGATGACTAAAAATTAATAACTACGTGTCTCAGGGTTTTATAAAATTCGACACCCTTAAGGGTGAAAAGGGGGATGAAGTTGAAAATTCTTTATTCTTAAAGTAAAATCCACATTTTTTATTATTTAGGCATTAATGATGTAATTCTATGCAACGTTTATCACTATTAAATGAAATTCCACCCCAAATTCAACCCCTAAAAAAGGGAAATGGGGTGAAAAAGTCTAAAAACCAATATGGGTATCGTTTGTATGGTTTATCGGGTCGCTGATTACGAAAACTACAACAATTTTGAAATCAAGCGTGGTGGACGTGAAATACCATCATCCCCCTGGGGATGGAGTTGGGGTGCGATAGGTTTGAAATGTCTAAAAATCAATATGGGTGTCGTTTGTATGGTTTATCGTGTCGCTGATTACGAAAACTACAACAATTTTGAAATCCAACGTGGTGAACGTGAAATACCATCATCCCCCTGGGGACGGAGTTGGGGTGCGATAGGTTTGAAATGTCTAAAAATCAATATGGGTGTCGTTTGTATGGTTTATCGGGTCGCTGATTACGAAAACTACAACAATTTTAAAATCCAACGTGGTGGACGTGAAATACGAGTACCTTCATCCCCCTGGGGATGGAATTGGGGTGCGATAGGTTTGAAATGTCTAAAAATCAATATGGGCGTCGTTTGTATAGTTTATCCGGTCGCTGATTACGAAAGCTACAACAACTTTGAAATCCAACGTGGTGGACGTGAAATACCATCGTCCCCTGGGGATGGGGTTGGGGTGCGATAGGTTTGAAATGTCTAAAAATAAATATGGGTGTGATTTCTAAGTTAGGGATAGCGGTTAAATTGGCGTAAGGGGTAGGGATAGGGACAGGTAGAGGTAGAGAGGTAGAGAGGTAGAGTGGTAGAGAGGTAGAGAGGTAGAGAGGTAGAGAGGTAGAGAGGTAGAGAGGTAGAGAGGTAGAGAGGTAGAGAGGTAGAGAGGTAGAGAGGTAGAGAGGTAGAGAGGTAGAGAGGTAGAGAGGTAGAGAGGTAGAGAGGTAGAGAGGTAGAGAGGTAGAGAGGTAGAGAGGTAGAGAGGTAGAGAGGTAGAGAGGTAGAGAGGTAGAGAGGTAGAGAGGTAGAGAGGTAGAGAGGTAGAGAGGTAGAGAGGTAGAGAGGTAGAGATGTAGAGAGGTAGAGAGGTAGAGAGGTAGAGAGGTAGAGAGGTAGAGAGGTAGAGAGGTAGAGAGGTAGAGAGGCAGAGAGGGAGAGAGGTAGAGAGGTAGAGACATAGAGACGTAGAGACGTAGAGACGTAGAGAGGTCGAGAGGTAGAGAGGTAGAGAGGTAGAGAGGTAGAGAGGTAGAGAGGTAGAGAGGTAGAGAGGTAGAGAGGTAGAGAGGTAGAGGTAGAGGGAGAGGGAGAAGGAGGGGAAGGGGGAGAGGGAGGGAATGAGGGAGGGGGAGGGGGTGATGAAAAGGGAGAGGGAGGGGGAGAGACAGGGGGAGAGGGAGGGGGAGAGACAGAGGAAGGGGGAGAGGAAGGGGGGAGAGGGTGAGAGCGGGAGAGGGTTTTAGTTTTTCTCAATTACTTCTGCGAATTGGCTCTGTTTTGAAATATTACATAAAGGTGTCTCTCATCTCTCTCTTTACATTTGTTAGGATACTGCTGCTAAGTTCCTCTGTTCTGAGTAATTTATGAGTAACGTCTGTATATTATATAAAATTCAGCTGGATCTTGAATTATACTCATTGATTTGCGCGGGGTTAGTCCTGTTTTTCCTTAGTTTAAAATTACCCCGAAATGACAGGAAAATATCTCGTTGCTTCGGAAAACCGGTAACAACATAAATACGAAATCCACGCGAGCGAAGCCGCGGGCAACAGCTAGTAATAATATATTTACAATTCTTTCATTACAGACGATTTGAATTCCTTTTCTATTTTGCAGTATTACCATCAAATATTATTCACTCGTTCGCACATGAGAGGTGGTCTTTACTATCCTATGTTTATGCCATTTTCTATACTGTATTCCTTTTCAACTCTACCTATTCAAAGAACCCAATTTTAGAATTGAATTGGGTTTTGCCCTACCTATGCATTATACATTGCATTTCCTGCGTTCCCCCACTCGCATAAATAGCATTATAAATTATAATATAAGCTTCCACAAACAAATTTGCATTTTTATTAACATTTTGCGACACGATTTCAGGTCAAATGAAGTGTGGTGGATTGGTAAAAGCTCCATGAACCAGAATTTTTGTATTACGTGAATTTTCATTGATTTCACTTCTGAACTTTATGTCACAGTAACTAGGCGACCGAGCTTCGCTCTATATTACAGCAGCCTTAACATTAATATGTCATCGGGTGAGCAAGCTATGCCACCCGCTAACGGATGGCGCTGTAGGTATCTGTCTAAAACGCAGTATTCTAAAAAAAAAGTTTTAAAACACGGGGAAAACGAATTCTCCCAGACATGAGACCTAAGACGCCCCCGAAAACCTCCGTATGGTTTTCGATTACAAACATATACAAATATTGCTCGTTTAATAGTATAGGATCTCCAGTTTGGTTAGGACATTGCCGGATGAATCACTAAATTGTTCGAAAAGTAAGATGATTCTGTGATTAGGAAGGCACGTTAGGCCGTTGTGCAGTAGTCGCTAAATGAGCTTTATTGCACACCAACAAATACCAGGGGGGTGATCGTGGTAACTTCAACGACATTACCAAAACAAAAACGTTTGTCTCAAAAGTTATGTTAAGTCTTAACTAAGTGTTTTAGGCAAACGTTTTTCTTTTGGTAATATCGTTGAAATTACCACGATCACCCCCAAGGAATAGTTACAGAAATGTAAAGATAAAGAACATAGTAGTACAAGAAGCGGCCTTATTGCTAAAGTAGAAATCTCTACCAGGCAACCTTTATCTAACAACCCACAAGATGATTCTGCAATACTTGCGAAAAAAAATTTTTACGTATTGTTTCATTTCGAATGGTAAGGCAAAACACTACGCAAAACATTATTTTCGAGTAAAATTTTTCACCCGTGTGATGGGTGCGCGCGAAGAATAGTCTCCACCTGTGGGTGTCGTAAGAAGCGACTAAGAGTTTATGAACCTGAGGATGGACAGCAGTATCTTTCTGTGTATCGTACCATCCTACTAATATTATAACTGCGAAAGTTTGTAAGTATGGATGGATGGATGGATGGATGTTTGTTACTTTTTCTCGTAAAAACTACTAAATGGATTTTAATGAAACTTGGCACACATATACTCGTAGGTTAGGTCCTGGAATAACACATAGGGTACTTTGTACCGCGGGAAAACACTTCATTCCCACGGGAAAATGCATTTAATGTTAATGAAGAAGGTGACTGACTCACTGACTGACATATCAACGCACAGCCCAAACCGCTGGGTCTAGAAATTCCAAATTTGGCATGTAGGTTTCTTATAAGCTTTAATGGTGCACTAAGAAAGGGTTTTATAACCCCAAGGGGGTAAAATAGGGGATGAAAGTTTGTATGAAAGTTCGTCAGTTTTAAAGTTAGGATCTTCAAATTTTGTATTTAGGTTTACGACAAAAAATTTACCCTTAAGGGTGAAGAGGGGGATGAAGTTGAAAATCCTTTATTTTTAAAGTAAAATCCACATAATTTATTATTTAGGCATTAGGTTTGTAATTTTATACAACGCTCATCACTGTTATTGAAATTGCATCCCAAATTCCACACCAAATTAAACCCCTAAAAAAGGACAATGGGGTGAAAAAGTCTAAAAACCAATATGGGTATCGTTTGTATGGTTTATTGGGTCGCTGATTACGGAAACTACAACAATTTTGAAATCCAACGTGGTGGACGTGAAATACCATCATCCCCTGGGGATGGGGTTGAAGTGCGATAGGGTTGAAATGTCTAAAAATTAATATGTGGTGTTATTTGTATGGTTTATCGGGTCGCTGATCACGAAAACTACAAAGCTTTGAAATTCAACGTGGTGGACGTGAAATTGGGGTGCGATAGGGTTGAAAAATTAATATGGGTGTTGTTTCTATGTTCATATGAAGATAGGGGTTAGCGGTTAAGATGGCGTTAGGGTTGGGGATAGGAATAGGGGTATGGAGAGGGAGAGGGAGTGGGAGAGGGACAGGAGAGGGAGAGCAAAAGGTTGGAGGAGAGGGAGGGGGGGAGGGGGAGGAGAGTGAGGGGGAGAGGGAGGAGAGTGAGGGGGAGAGGAAGAGGGGCAGGGACAGGGATGGTTTGACGGATGAATGAATGAATAAACGATTTTGATTTGATTTGATTTTGATTGATGGTTGGACAGATGGTTGGATGGACGGACGGATGACAGATAGACGGAAGGGTGGATGGATGGTCAGATAGATAGAATCCTTCGCGGACGAAGTCGCGGGCAACAGCTAGTCTTACATACTGGGGTCACCAACAGCAGCAGTTGCCAGCCCTAACGCTTACAAGCGTGTTGACACGCGTTTTTGCTGGAGTTCTGGAGGGAGCTCCTTGTCCTGCAGTGGACATTTTATGTGGTTTGAGTAGAATTATTTCGCTTTGTTAGTTAAAGCTTAAACCATTAAAAACATATTGTAGAGAAGGTTAAAATTTTAGTCGCAATTTTCAAACTATCTTATCCTGAAAACAACACAAGGGAAACGTAGTTTCTACTCCACTCTAATAAGATGACCAGGATAAGTGCTGGACTTATCTGTAAGAGGATTTTTCCGTAAGCGGTTTTCTTGTAACAACTTACTAACGTCTCTTCATAAATAAAAAAACCGGCCAAGTGCGAGTCGGACTCGCGCACTGAGGGTTCCGTACCACCACATAATCATAATGGTATAAGTTGAAATTTCAGGAAGTTAATGTGCTAGATTTTTTGAGTCTGACACATGCTTGACCAAATTTTATTATTTGTTGTTATTTTATAGCTTATGAACTATAAACATACCAATTTTCAAGTTTGTAAGTGTTCTCGTTTTAAAAGTAGAACTAAAACAAAAATCGCCTCCGCGACCATCCAACTTGACCCCTCTCTTATATGAATGTTCTTGAAATGGGAGCTCACCACAATTGGTTACTATTAGTTGTGAGTAAAGTTGTAATATTTAATAATTTCAGACTTTTCCCTTTATTTGTACTGTGAGACCTAGCTTCTTGCAAAATTTCATAATTTTAGGTCAACGGGAAGTACCCTGTAGGTTTTGCTCTTTTGCATAAATGTATGGAGATGAGGACATAAAAAGCCATATCTTTTGATTCCGTAGTTGTAAAAAATTTAAATTTTCAGATCTTGTGTGGTTCATAGACCCTAACATATGGTATTAATTTCAACCTGATACCTTTACCCGTTCGTGAGATAAAGGGTCTTGACAGACAGACAGACGGACAACAAAGTGATCCTGTAAAGGTTCCGTTTTTTCTTTTGAGGTATGGAATCCTAAAAACAGCAAAAGACATCAAAAGAAATACAATCAAATTTATATTGAAATCCAAACAATAACAGCTTATTAAGTAACGTCCCGTTTAAAAAAAATTTGATTCGAAATCCCATGAGGACTGAATATTTTCTTTGTTTAGTCGAGGGAGCCAAACCCTTGAAATATTTTACCATTCATTACAGAATCCTGAAACTCTTCGACGAACTTTTATTAGAAATGTTTTTAAAGCTCCGCCAAAGCTTTCGTATTAATCCCAGATTATACATCAAACGTTCCATTTGCAATAGCAAGATTGGCCCGAAGATATTCCTGTACTGAGTGGATTATTTCAACATTTCTACAGAATAGAACCAATAGGCTCTCAAAGATCGGTTAGATTCAAAAAGAATACTTTTTCGTGATGGAAATCACAATCAGGACAATCTTGGAAGTAAATCTGCGAGGAATCTTTGAAGTTCGAATTCGAACGTTTCAAAGACCGTACCCGGTCCCTTGGTATTTTTGTACGTTGATGATTTTCTTGCTTTTCGTAAAAGTCTGATAGGGTATTTTATACTTAAATTGATTTATAGGCTTTTTGATTCAATACAAATTTATTGATACCTACATACGTCGATAAAATCACGCCTCTTTCCCATAGGGAAAGGCCTGTCTGCCTGCCTTAAATCACCAAATGAACGCAATTATTTGTTCGTTCATAAACATCTCTTACCTTGTGCTACTACTATCTTCACATATTTCCTCAACTTTGATCAATCATGTATACATTCGTAGGTTTAGGGTTCTTTTAACCTGGCCTTTATTAAGAACGTCCTGAATTTGGTCCAGGAACTTTCTCCGAGACCTTTGTAGGGCGGTGGCAGACCAACTGGTTCAATTCCCAGCTGAGGCAGATATCCTGAAATAGATCAGGATTTTATTGGATGTACGTACGTTTTTATTAGTTGGCGTTTGTTTTTGCACGTACTTGACTGTTTATCCGTCATCCACGATTTGGGATTTGTTTGTTGATTTGAATGGCAGAAGAGAGAAGAGAGATCCAAAATTCTACAAAGTGTATTTTTTTTATCTTACAAGTGAGCAAGCGAGATTGCTGGCCAGCTGATGGTAAGTAGTCGCCACTGCCTAAGTAGCACCTACTGTCCTATTAATAGCATAATTGAAGCTAATAAGCCAGCAAAGCGCGCTGCCTACCCTGAGAACTAAGATGGTGTGTCTCATGTGCCAATAATTTCACTGGCTCCGTTGCCCTTCAAACCGAAACATAGCAGTGCAAACACTGCTACTTTACGGCAGAAAAAAGCAAGGGGGTAGTACTTCCCCAGACGGACCTTGCACAAAATGCCCTACCTTTTAGCCTTGTGGCCTCTCTTACACTAAGAACATACATAAATTCTAGGTTCCCGGCCGTCGGACTTTTGATAAAGTGGTAGGGAGTAGAAATGTACCCTCAACACAACATACATACATAGATTCAGATTCAGATAATTTATTCAATATAGATTCTTTACGGAATACCTATTGAATGTCATGCAGAATACAATGCAAGTCTACGCCGTTTCAATATCACGCCTCTTTCCCGTCGGGGTAGGCAAAGACCACTGTCCTCCACCTGATTCGATCTTGATATACTTCCCTCGTTCCTTTCATACACGTAAAAACATTGCTCTGAAAGAGCAAAATAGAGAACGAACCCTGATAACACAAACATACTTTAATCCTGTGAATGTTACCATAGTCCATTCGCAGTTCTTATTTTCCTTTGTATTACGCGATATTGCGATACCCTGAAAATTGAACCGAGCATCGACAAATAGAATCATCGCTGTGCATGTTCGTAAATAGCATCGTTGGACACGGTCACTGTTGGTTTAACCCGGTTCAAACCGGTTCAGACAGTTTGCATATCGAAAATCTGTTTGTCTTTATTAAATTCTAGAGACAGCTCGCTTGCTTTCTCACGTCCGCTTTGAGTCGCGTTTGCATGAAAGATTGGAACTCTAGTCTTCTATAGACGAACTTTTTGAAATGGATAGTCATTATTTCGATTAGTGCTACAAATTCGCGACTTAGTGTAGGAAACGAAGCAGTTGACCCTAACATAATATTCTCAGGAAGATTTTACTTGACAGGATGATAAAGTATCATGAATTAAATGTAAATTCAAAATATCCAAAAAAAAAAATTAACAAAAAAAAATTTTCATACATTTTTTGTTATTTTTGTATAGAAAAATTTAAAGTGTAGATTTTTTTGTTGTATTTTTATAGAAGGTTTGTCTCATATAAATGGGATACCCCAGAAAAGTTTCATCGACTGAGGATTTAATGCGGGGGTCTTCATACAAAGATCCGCTTCGTTTCCCAGACTAACTCACGTGGTAAAATTTAGTAAGAGTTTCCATGGCTACGATCTTGTATCTGTTACTTGTAAAACTTTGAGAAACATGGAACATAGGACCTACGTATAAATCTACAAAAACAAATTACAGGACCTGTCAAAATAACTGACCCGATCAACTGTTAATTTTGTATGGAAAATGAGAAAAAAATATAAATTTTTACCTCACCGTGCAAAAGTTAGTTTTGGCAACTTATCTAGTGCCTGGATTTGGCCGCTGGCGTCGAAAAGGTATTTTATTTGAAATTAAAATCAGTTGAAGCCTGCGTGCAAAAGTCATTACACGTTATTGCGTGAACAGGTTTTTGAAATTAGAACGTGACGATGAATTATGTTATGAGGTAATAGCGTTATTCGTCAGAATTTTCCTCTCTGAAGTAAAAAAAAAATGGTGTGTTTCGAACAGAGCAGCAAACTTATTTCGCGTCTCGTACGTTGAAACCCTTGCTACGCTCTGGATTAATCTTTTGAACCACTTGCTTCGCTTGTGGCTCAATACTAGAATCTTTCTCTTACTCGTGTTCCAATACAGGGCACACGCGCCAAATAACAATTTTGCTGGCTTGCATGACACTAGGGACATTCCTGTCAGTGTTCAGTCTCCTTACGTCAAATATTATTGGGCGTACAAAAAAAAATCGCAGTGTCTCAAGATGAAAATCTTTGACCGTTGTGTGATGCCAGTGATGACATATTATGGCAGCGAGACGCAGGGACTAGATAAGTACTATACGTGCGAGACGTGGCCGCTCACGATGGGCCCTATTACGAGTAAGAAGCTCAAAGTCACCCAAAGGGCTATGCTCGGAGTTTCTCTGCGGGATCGAATCAGAAATGAGGAGATCTGCCGAAGAACTAGAGTAACTAACATAGCCTTAAGAATCGCTAAACTAAAGTGGCAGTGGGCAGGGCACATCGCAAGAAGAACCGATGGCCGATGGAGCGTAAGGGTTCTAGAGTAGCGACCACGTACCGGAAGACAAAGCGTTGGCAGGCCCCCCACAAGGTGGACCGACGTCGCGGGAAGCCGCTGGATGCGAGCGGCGCATGGAGATATTTAGGGGAGGCAGTGGACGTCTTTCGGCTGATATGATGATGATTATAATCATTTTTTCTGTCGTCAAAAATCATTTGTCGTTGTGCTCCTTTGCTTCCCTTGCTGACTCACAAACGGGAATTAAACACGTGATTGTTTTGAAATCGACTACATAATACAAAATCTTTACGAATCAATAAATGCACAAAACTAAAACATAAGAAAAGTGGTTTTAGTTGTTGACATGTAGTGAGTTGCCCTAAATACCCTGTCATCATCATATCAGCCGAAAGACGTCCACTGCTGGACATAGGCCTCCCCTAAAGATCTTCATGACGACCGGTCCTGCGCTGCTCGCATCCAGCATCCAATACCCTGTATTATGTATGATCCCTTATCAACTTAACACTGTACGTCTTATTTGATAACGAATTAGGGTTTTGCTTAAAGACCCTTGCCAAAATCTTTACTTCTTGCACGCATAAGTCCCGACTGGCACTTACATAAGTCCCCCAGAATCCTCTAACAAATCAAGCTTGTTCCTAAACTTAACAAAATATAATAGAACTTCAAATAAGAATATTTTGAGTATGGTTAAGAATACATTGCTGCTGATATGGTATTCGAGAAGTCTCGGAATACAAATTCTTATCCACACTCTCGAGAAGAAATAAGCGAGAACTTTTCACATTGATGTTCTTGATTTTCTTGAGTGGGTGGATAGTTCATTTGAAAAGTGGTTACAATATAGTGCTTAAATTGCCCTCATTAAGTAATGGTGCGAGTTTTATTCTTTCAAACAATGATATATTATATGTTACTACGTGGTTACTTTCTTTCAAAATGAAATTTTACGGGGCGGTGACAAAGAAATCAGACATACTTACATTATGGTCAGCCAATTATGAATATGTCACCGGAACATGATAAGGATCCCAAGTTGATCAATTTCCCTAAATTACATTTAAAGGTATTATTTTACGTATAGATTTCAGGTAATTGATCAATTCTCGCTGCCTGGCGTTAAGTTGATAAACTGACGATTTTGCCACACGTTAAAATCATGGACCACCTCGCGTTCGGCGGATCATTTTACCGCCGTAAATTGATCAATTACCTGAAATCTATACGTAATATAATACATTTCAACTGCTTTTTACGATTTTTCGAAAATTGATCAACTTACTGGGAAATTAATCAATTATCATTTTCCGGTGACAATTAATATACTCTAAACATGATAAGATTTGAGAAAATAATTCCACTCCTCAGCTGTTCGTGTTGCAAAACACTGTGCGAATGTGTGGATTACTCTGTGGATTCTAAACCAAGTGTTGGTGATTTTCTGCGGTGCGTCTGTCTATACTCCCGATGATAGAATAGAAGGGGAACGACGGAATAAGCTCATGCTTATGTAATGACATACTGGTTAAAACAATAAATAATCCCCTGTTAGCTGTATCCTTGAATGGGAGCACGTCAGTTAAGCTCCCACCCAAGTCCAATCCCCCCTTTCCCGTCCCCCTCTTTTCACCCCCCCTCCCCTTACCCTCTGACACATCCAAAACCCGATTAAGTTCAAATTGTTGCCGCTAGAGGGCCTGTATACACTTTGCACGAAACGACACCCACACAAAAGCATACACGTATCCAAGCCAAAAAGTTGTTTGAAAACTTCATTCTTGAACTTGCTAGTTAAAGATAGCAATGTACATCGAATAAATCACCACAAACACGTCTATAAGACTTAAAGGCCTTTGTGGTCACTTGTGGTCGGCAGATCTGCATAAGCCGTCCCTTGAGGGTTCTTAGTAAACCCGTAATCGCGGGATGTTGGCTTACTGTGATTAAGCTGTTGTCGTGACTTAGTTCGTCCTGTTTTGCTATCGTGAATGTGTATGGTTTTCTGAAGGTTAACTCGAATTTTCTGTTTGGCTGCTATGATGTTAAATATACTATTTTCTGTTTGACTGTTACACTGGTAGGTAATATTTGAATAACGGTGTGGCAAAGCAAAAATGTAGTGGACCTGGAAAGTAACACTTTCAATACTATAATTAATTTTCTAATACTAAGTTATTATTAAGAGTCTTTGGAGGTAAGCTGCGGACAGACAAGGCAGACATGACGAAACTAAAACGTTCCTTCTTGACTACGGAACCCTAAAAGTGTATGGTATTGACATTAGCTGTCATGCAACATTTCGTTAACAAATGTCAATTCCATACATTTGCATTGCTACCAGCGTATACGATAGCAGGTAGCTAGCTACTGACCAAGGAACCGCGTATATCAGATAGCCGTTTGTCTCCAGAAATTCTAGGCCCTGCTTGACAAACGAGTTGCCCGATAAGATAATTTATTCAACAAGTACAATCAAGAGTACATCACGCTTGGCACATTAAACTTTGTACTGTTCTTATTTCAATAGCCGTAGGAGCTTTAGTCGAGCTGCGTGGTAAAGCTTGAAGTGATTTTGACTGTACAGAAATTTACATGCTTTTATTGCCAGTTGGGTACAAATAAAATGTTTAAGTGTTTCACCAGGTACTACGTAAAATTATGACTAGCTTTAAAATAGTGTTTTTATGGTTTTTAAACTAATAATAAAAGTTAATAACCAGTGTTCGGCATGGTCAGAACTTGGATGGGTGAAAACATATCGAGAGTTTTCCGTCATTCAAAAGGCACGTTAACTCGTTAAACCTGGCTACTGTCACTGATAGTAGTCGTCAAACCAAGGCAACAGCCTCCGTGGTCTGGCTTAGCTCTCGATCCGGAGGTTCTGGTTTAGATTCCCGGTGGGGACACTTTGAAACAAAAATCACTTTGTGCGACCTCCCCAGTTTGGTTAGGACATTGCCGGATGAATCACCTGATTGTCCGAAAAGTTAGATGATTCCGTGCTTTGGAAAGCACCGGATATAGTCGTTAATGAGCCATGTCAGAGGTTTTAGGCAGCTCAACAACTCTGACACCAGGGTTTGTGAGGTCGGTCAACGACCTTGCAACCCACACGATATGATGATGATGAGATGTTGCTTTAAAACTTTGACAGTCGGCACAGCGTACTTGTCTAGTCCCTGGGCACAGCAGACGGCAGACTTTTTGATCTGACAGTCCGCTTGTGTGGCCAGTACTACAATGATTTTCGTATTATTATAGTAATTAGCATGAAAAAACGCTTCTAGTAATTAACTTGAAAAAGCGGAACTTTTGGTTTGGAAGGAAAACAGCTTGAATAGTTGTTCAGATTGATATTTATTCAGTTTGAAACGTAGACCAATTTTGAAAAATGATTAAGTTTAAATTTTATTCTGATAAAAAAGTGTAAATTTCGCATTACCACCGGCCACAATGGCAGACAAAGTCCGTGACTGCCCGTGTCTGCCCGGCTCTCGTCTGCTGAGCCTCTAACCCAACAAAACCCAATCTAGGATGAGGTCTGGGTTGCAAAAATGTAACAACAGTCGCTCTGTTAAAATTCTGTGCTCTCCGACGATACTGAGAAGGCTTATCCCGCGGTAATTTTTGCAGTCCTGTTGTGACCCTTTTCCCTTGTACAGCGGCACAATCACAGCCTTGCACCAGTCACCTGGTACTTGGCCGGTCGTCCAACACAAGTTGTCAAAACAAGTTTGTAAAACTATATTATTCTGTCCGTCAAATATACTCTGGTTTGAATAAACAAATTAATCATTATTCTCGTAGATGTGGGTTACAACCAAAAACTAAAGTCTGAATTCTTTTGTTACAACGTTTCCTCTTATTAGCGTCGACATTACGGTGTATGCGGTAGAGTGACTTTGGAAATCCGAATCAGGGTGTCTACCCTTAATATTCGATATTTCGAAACGATACTACCTACTTCGGTACAGTCAAATTCATATCTTCGATCACTGACAGAAGAGTAGAAAATTGGTTGCATAAAGTGTGAAATGGGTATTGATTAGCATCCAACCAATTTCCAACTCTATTGTCGAGAAACGAAGTTTTGAATTTGCTTCAAATAGTATCGTATCGATATATCTAAAATTGAGAGTAGAAACTCTGGTAAACTTTTGCCTATGACCGTACTTCGTTGTAGTATCTTGGTTTAACATAAACATAGACCTTGCTTTGCAGACGAAGTTTCCTGCTTATAAGCGATTGAGCTAAAGTTACCAGCTGCAGTTCCACCAAAATGCTTTCTTAACATGCAAACTCTACGACCAGGCTACTAATAAATATAGACACTTGACAGCATACTATCTCATACTCATGGTGGGGTCAATGAAAAACGGTCGGTTTAAAGTGTTTTGGTTCTGATTTAGATATGGTGTTTCTTTCTTGAACCGAACCGTTTCCTACAAAGTGGTAGCCTCCATGGTCTAGTGGTTAGAGTGCTCGTCTCTCGATCCGGAGGTTCTGGGTTCGATTCCCGGACTGGGGACAGTGTCAAACAAAAATCACTTTTACCAATTTTCACAGTTTGGTTAGGACATTGCAGAATGAATCATTGTCTTGATTATCTGAAAAATAAGATGATTTGGTGCATCGTTAAAACGTTGGTCCCGGCTACAGTCTTCGGAAGTAGTTGTGAGTGAGCCTTGTCAACTCTGACACCAGGGTTTGTGAGGTCGGTCATCGACCTTACAATCCACACGATACGATGAAGATGACAATACAAAATTTTATGGGAAGTAAATATCAATAAATTATATGATAATATTTATAATATTTGTCAATCGAATATTTCTTCTCAGACTTAATTTTTGAAATCTAACAAAAACGAGCTCTAGCTAGCTCACGACTTCGCCCGCACGTACTGCAAATGGTATTTTGATGCGAGCTTGAGCGCAGCGAGGTTCAAATCTTTTAGTAAGGGCGCTGACGGACAAATTTCTATATGATTTGCTCATGTCTGCCTCTGACTGATGATAAGAAGCATCCTCTAAAAGATACAAAAAAAATTGGCAGACATCAACACCCCTGCGTTTTTGCGGAATTAAGTTTTAACTATATTGAAACTTGACAATGAAACGTACGGTCAACCGCACGTCGGTAGAAACTTTTTCAACTCTATTACCACGCCATAAGGTCCAAAAGTGTTTCTACCGATGTGCTGTTAAACACAATGTATAGGACTACAGAAAAATGGTCTGCCACCATAATAGCCCTGCGTTGTAAAGTTACAGCGCTTCAGAATGCACGAATTCAATACTTCGTCCCGTGATAATGCAAAGCCCTGTATGTTTGCCTCTTCGAATAAAAAAAAAAAACTTTACAACTTTTTCCAAGGAACCTCCGTCGAAATATGGAAAACAAAACCTAGCTGATAGCACATTTTGTTTGGGAGGTCAAAACATTTCTTTTCGTATCTCGCTCGACCTATGTTTCTTGAGAAAAGTTGTTCAGTTTTGATGGTCTAAGTATTTACTATTCTTTTAGGACCCTATACAGATAAATCCAGAGGTCTTTAGCGAGTCTCTTTTCGTATCGATATCAGCGAAGACTGAAATCCCGATACCATTCCGATAATCCATTTTTCCAAATAAGCCCGCTTTTCCACTAATTTATTTACAATCCGATAAATGTATTCTCATTTCGATTAAGTACATTCCCAAAAAATTTAAACACATTGCTAATCGCTTTTTTTATTTTATTTTATTTTTTTTATTTTATGTCTGACTCTGGTACTGACGGTTATTTTCTGCGAATAGATGGTAACTGGAGAGCCAATGAACGATTGAGGGGGTGGTACTTCGTCCAAAGGACTTTGCACATAAGCCCTACCACCTTAAAACGTTGGCCGACGTTGGGGAAAGTGAAGTTAATTATGGCAAATTACGTCACTTATATGTCATCTTCTCGCTACACTGCTCGATTAAGTCATAATTCAGTTTATTTTATTCTATGTACATTCTTAACAGAATATTTATATATTCTCATAAGCTTACTACCGTAATGGATCGTGCTATAGCAGCGTAAAAGAAACGTCAAGAAACCACTGCAGCACGGCATACTTCAAGAGTCAGCTTTTTAAAATGTTTTCCTGTGACCACCTTCCTGATAACATCTGTCACTCCGCACGAGGATCATCATAGGGATCATCATCGTTATCTTATCGTATGGGTTGTAAGATTAATGATCGACCTCACAAACCCTAGTGTCAGAGTTATTGAGCCGCCAAAGGCCACTGACATGAATCATTAACGACTATTTCCGTAGATGAAATCCGCGACCTACTGCCTAACGTGCTTACCGAAGCAAGGAATCATCAACATTTTCATACAATCAGCTTTCATGCTGCAATGTCCTAACCAAACCAGGTTAGTCTCACAAGGTATTTTTTACAGTGTAAATTCAGAACCTCCGGATTGAGATCCAAACGCTCTTACTACTAGACAACGGAAGGCTGATGGTTATGTACACAGAGCTCTGAAGCGCATGCGTCTTGCTCTACATCTAGAGACGAATTCTTTATGTCATTCAATAAAAATCAGTGTCACCATTTACTAAAGCTAACACGTTTACCGCACCCACACTACTAGCGTCATTTGAGTGCGATAAACATAGTACCATTATTGCGAGAGAGTAAGACGCAAAAAACCAGTGACAGCGTCTCTATGGCAACGAATGTGTTCATGATGTGCATTCAAAATAAGCGCCTACATAAATTGGATAGTAACCAACTTTTTAGGGTTCCGTACCTCAAAATAAAGGCCAATTAAGGTGAGCTCCCGTTTCAAGAACTTTTCTATAAAAGAGGGATCAAGTTGGATGGTCGCGGAGTTTTTAAAGTCAAAGAGCAAAAGCTTTTAGTATATCATATGGTAGATAGGTACGGAACCCTTAGGGCGCGAGTCCGACTCGCCCTTGGCCGGTTTTTTTTTACTATATTTGCTTGGGGTGCGCGCGCAGGCGGAGTGGCCCTATCGTTGTTCTGTGATTATGTTTTTTAATTTTAATTTTTAATTTATTTATCCAAAACATATAAATTACAAATTATGCAGTTGAGTTGAGAGATATACAGCCAACATGCAGTTGAGACGGACGTGTCTACAGCATAATTAATTTATTATAAATTAATTCGAAAAGCAAAAATAGTGTAACTGTGTCAACGCCATCTCAGCATTTTAACACTCGGTGACTTCATGAGTTTTGTGACTTAATCGCGTAATCGAATATACTTAGTGAATTTATACAAAACATGCCAAAATGAATGTAAACCCAAACAATTTGGACAGCCCGAGAAACTCCAGCGCTACGCATGGAGAATCAGCCCAACAATTTGGACCCGCCAGGAGCGCGGTCTCGACCCCTGAAGTCCAGAAGTGGATAGCTTCGATCGAGCAGAGTTTAAACGACATCTGTATGATCTCTGGAGAGAGCAAGATGAACACGGAGCAGAAGTTAAAAATAAGCAACATAGCGAGGACTGTACAAGTTGGTATAGGCCAGATGGCTGTGCAATAGGCTGGAGCGTCCTTGTATGGAGTTTTTTTTTTTCACAGAATCGATTCTGAATACTTGCAGAAAGTTGCATTTGGGCTAATTATAACAGAATATATTTTTGTTTAATTTTTTTGAGATATTTTTTAGCCCTCTACCGAAGCTCAAAGTTTTTAAAAAATGATGAAATTAGGTTAATCTTGGAATATTTACAGAATGTAAAGTAAATTAGAATATTTATATTTTTTTGTATTTTTATTAAATTAAAGAACTGAGATTTTCAATAAAAATGTTTATTTAATAAAAAAGTAAGAAAGTGAACATGAAATTTAAAGATGAAAAGTAACAAAATTTAAAAACGAATGTATGGAATCCGCTATACCCTTTCCTGTACCACAAGACGCAGTTAGATGGCCTAAATAAAGAGAGCCTGGTTCTATTATTAGAGAAATATGTTCTTTTGTAGTAATCATCTTATGTAAACGTTCACCTCGCTTCTGAAAAACAAGAGTCTTGTCTTTTCGTCCATCAAAATAGATTCCACTTACTTCAGAACAATATTCTTGACTTTGGATTTCATGACGCGCTCGCTTTCTAGCCCTCCGCACTTTACTTCGATCTATCACTTTTTCTGCATCATCTTGGGTGATCAAACCGACGTCTTGTAATACTGCACTTGCGACTGCTGCAGCTGATCGATCCGAGATACCATAACGATCACAAACTGTAGCTAGAGTAGGCAGAGACAGCTTGTTTCTTTGATTTGGTAACGGCAGTGATGATGATGACGCATTAGAATCGTGTGTTTTTGACGTGGAAGGTTGAGGTTCAATTAGCTCAAGTGTGTCAGCAGTTTTGGAAATCATTCTTGCTGTAGACGATGAATCCTTTGTGATAGTTTTATCTTGACTTGTCATTTCTGCATTAGATCTTAGACGCTTCCTGGCCAATTTCTTTTCAAGTTTCTTAGTTTCTACCCGATCTAAACTACCGATTATCATTTTCCTCGCATGTCTCTGATCTAACAGAAAGGTTCTTTCAAGTACAGGCACTTTTTTTTCCTTAGGGCAACTACAGATACTAAAGTCAGTGCATTTGCAGCTACAAATATCAAACAATTCTGTGACACATTTTTGTTTCCATTCTTCTAACTTTTGAACAAACTTTTCTGTTTGTTTAGATTTTGGATAGCGTACAAAATTTAAATACTTATCATAATTGCTTTTTATTAATTGCTTGACGCGTTGAATTGTTACTGTTGGTAAAGAAGCCGTCGTCCACACTTCTATGAGATTTAATGACACTGTATGGAACACTTCAGATATTGAAGGCTGTTTGCCACTAGCTTTTGTTTTTTCTTCATTTCTGGTAAAGATTATATGCTTCAGAACGTCAGCTATTGTTGGAAGCACTGATTTATTAAATAAACAAGGTGAACCTAAAATAGGACAGTCTAATTCGTGTCGCGTAACTCTTTTTGACATTATGTTGATATAATTTTTCACTCACAACTCAAAATGATCTTATTTTAACGAGTTACAGATCTCAACTAAGACAAAACCATCATCATGTGGGCACAATTGAAAAAACAAACATTAAAAGTAAACAACTCAACTTACAAAGGTACCCTCAAAATTTGTATATTTTGATGATTTTGCAGATCGTATTTCTATACTTTGCGTTTCGTTTGACGGCACATTGACATTGTAAAAATAAAATTCAACGTATTTTAGAGCTTATTATGAACAAAAATAACAAAATAAATATTTAATTCGTATTATTATATTTTTTTTCAATTAGCTCGATTTCATGATTTTTAATTTTTTTAAAGTGGCAGTAGAGGGCTAAAAGTAGGTTAAAATATTTTTTTAATTATTTTTTTCGGGTTATTAAAAATATAATGCAACTTTCTAGTGCTATTCAGTTTTAAAATTCGAAAGTTTTTTTTGACGCTCCAGGCTACTGTGCAATACCAGTCAATTAAACAGAGATACTTTACAGCCACTGACATAATTGAGGTTTTGAAAGAAAAAGCCGATATTTCAGAACAAATAAAAGACCTTAAAGAGCACGTGCAGAGTACACCCAAGCCGTCGCCACCAAATTTATCATTCGCCGACATGGTAAGAACTGGAGGCCAGCCTCTCATCCGCCCACCGACCACAAGCAGCGTAACTATCTACCCGGCCGATAAAAATATATCCAGTGAGGACACGAAAATACTTGTAAAACAATTAATTAAACCCGATGAACTAAAGCTGCATATACGTGGAGTGAGAAAAACAAAAAACGGAGGCGTTATTATCAGCTCAGAAAGAAAGGACGACCTTGAGAAGCTAAAACAATCCGAACAGCTCATGAAATCAGGACTAAAAATTCAGGAAACTTCTAAAAAGCTACCAAAAGTCATAGTCCTGGGCGTCCCTTCAAATTTAACCGAAAATGAAGCATTAGATTGCATTTATGAGCAAAACATCGTGGACAAACAGCCCAGCCTAGACAAGGATAACTTTCTTAGATCCATTAAACTGAGCCATAAATCGGGTAAGAAAAATGCCTCTACGTGCAACTTTATCTTCGAACTTACAGCAAATCTTAGAAGAACGCTCATTAATCAGCAGCGCGTTTTTATTAACTGGACATCCTGCCCCGTTAGGGACTTCACCACTGTGACCCGTTGTTATAAATGTCATCAGTATGGACACTCCGCGAAGTACTGCAAGGACGAAAACACCACGTGCGGCTACTGCGGCGTCACTGGACACTCAATAAAGGAGTGTCCTAAAACATCGGAACCCGCAAAGTGCGCAACCTGCCAGCGCTTCAAAAAACCCTACGATCACAAAACTGGAGATGAGCAGTGCCCAGCTAGGAAGAGCGCAGAAGCCAGACTTTTAAGTACCATTGACTATGAAGGAGCCTAGGGCCGCGCTCTCATTGTCACTATAAACATAACCGACAATTTGGCTGGGAAGTAGAAGCCGCTGTCAGTATTTATCCCGGATTTGTGATCCAGATAAATGCGCCGTAAAGACACGGATATAAGGAGCAGGTCATGACATAAAAATAGATTATGAACAATCATCAAAAATAAAATTATTTAACTAGGTTAACTTTAAGTTGCCTGCACAGCAACGTATTGAAAATACGGCTAAATGCAAGCCACACAAAAATTGCGCAACAGAAAACTTATTGCTGAGTAACCTATAATGTAGAATTTTAAAACTAGTTAAGTAAGTATTCTAATTTCTGAATTTACTTATTTTTAGTGCTATTAGATTACAAATATGTTTAATTTTAAGAGCCAAAATTTTTAACTGTCTTTGTCAATGCCTAAGATACAAGTAAAATTGTTACTTAGTTTAGGCATTACAATGCTGTTTGAGACCCATATCCATTTGTGTTATAATTTGTATGTTTTAGCCTACCTACCTTGCGCATCGCTCCGTCTTGCTCTCACACTGTTATCATTGTAATTAAGTTACATTATTTAAAATGCAGCCTGAGAGTTCCTACACACGATAACCTCTTAACAATTTGAAACGTCTCTAAAACAAGGTAGTGGAAAACCGCTCTCAATTTCCCAAATAATTTATAACTCCTTTTACGACCAGTTAAATTCAAAATTTACTTAACAGTTTATATTCAGGCTTTGAAATGAAAATTTATTAAATTGGTTACAGAATTTCTTACCCAGAATGCTCGAAGTAATGAAATCGAAAAGTTTTGAGAAAATCAAATAATTTGGTCTTGAAATACTGTACGAATTAGGATAATTTATTTGATATATTTATAGGTCTCTTAAAAATTATCGTGGTGAATCTCAAAGCACTTAAGCACTAACAATTACGAAATCTTTTTAATTTTAAGGGTTCATAGAAGTGAGTAAATCAGCGGGTCAACCGCACATAGCACTCAAAATCTTACATACATATTTTTTTAATAAATGTCAGACAAGATAGAGCGTTGCCCAACCTGAGAACTAAGATGGTGCTCTCATACTCTTCATACCATAACACAATAGCGCAAACACTCTTGTGGTACCATAGAACAGGGTGTTACAGTGTCGGCTGGACGTCAGACCTAAATAAATGCTACAGCAGCACTGCACTTACTTTCTCGCAATACTCAAGGAAAAACTATCAACCGCAAACTTAAATTTGTAATGCCATACACATAGTATGGAAATACAAACTTTTATTTACGTTTTAAAAAAAAAAAATCTTATGAAATATACAGATCAATTCAGAATTCAAATTGTCAAACATTAAAACAAACAAACCTCATACGATTTCGAGTAAATCAAATGTTTAACTTTTAGTAGTACTGGAACATCCTTTATATGAATTTTCACAGATCAATGGGTACTGCCGTAGGATACTTGCATGGAGATTTTTTTTGTTTCCCAACACATGTTCCTTATAGATAATTGTTCAGTTTAGTCTACTGAGCAAGCCCTTTCAGTTTTTGGTACACCCTGTGTACTAAATTATATTCAAAAAAATCATGAAGAATATCCAGTCAGGTACACGAAAACCAATCCAGGATTAATAAAATAGAAAATTTTAATAAACTCAATGGAACCAATTTTGGATAAATCACATATTTACGATTTGGTGGTACAGGAACACCCCTTATATTAAATTACACAGATCAATTGATACTGGCGTAAGATATCTTACATGGAGATGCTTGGTCATGCAAAGTTTCATCAAGATTCTATGAGCCGTCTTGAGAAAATTTAAATTTTTCATTTTCTTTGTATGACAGCTACCCTCAAAATGAGAGCCAGCAAGAAACCACTTAGAACCCTTCGGATTTGCATAAAACTCCTAAATTCAAAGTATGGTGTCAATCGAACCATACGTTTAGCCGCTAGGCCAAAGCGTGACGGACAGACCGACCGACGGACCGACCGACCGACCGACGGACATTTTTGGGAGACTTGTTTTTTATGATGTATAAGTGATATAGAACACATTTTTGAGAAAATTAGAAAAACTTTTTTTCACGAATACAATACCTTCCTCGCGGAGTAAGTCTCATGTTTCGGGCGTAGCGAGTGCTGGTTCAGCTTAATACTAGTTTTGTTATCACAAACTTGGTGCCGTGCGTACTTCGGACACTCTCCGCCTCCCTTGTGAGGAAAGTGAAGATATGTCTTAACTAGCTTTCCGCCTGCGGTTTCACCCGCATTAAATGCGTTTTCCCGTGGGAATGAAGTGTTTTCCCGTGGTAAAAAGTAGCTTTATGTATGTGTGTGCCAAGTTTCATTAAAATCCATCCAGTAGTTTTTACGTGAAAGACTAACAAACATCCATCCATACAAACTTTCGCGTTTATAATATTAGTAGGATAAGATAGGATTTAGTTGTGAATTGATCATTAATACTAAAAACGGAAGCGTAAATGATTCGAAGTAGCCATTTTTACGTGATTTTTATCGCCGTTTTGTCCAGAATGGTAAGCATTTTTACCAGAAAAACCAAAGAGCGCAGCGAGGTTCAAATCTCTTTGAGAAAAACTGTGGTAATAACATTTATTAGTCCTAAGTCACATATTTCTCAGAGAGAAAGATAATAATTTCACATTTTTGGGATTTGATTAACATCCAAACATTTTAATATGGAGGTCCCCTGCAAGAAATGGATACGCTTAATTATGCCTCTCTGTTGCTACTTCAACCTCCTTGCAGGCTTGCAGGACTATGCAGGCCTGCCTTTTTCCAATTTCAAATAACCAATTTGCGCTCGTTTTATGTAGTGTCAGAGGTTTACCCATAGAATACATGAATCCATGTATTCTATGGGTTTACCAGATAGAGTTTGCACATAAGCCCTACCCACCTTTTTAAAGAAATCGGCCATGTTTGACAAAACCATCTTTTGTTTCAGAGGAACCAGCGGTATTGACATAGATCTCCGTCGTGTGGATATCGACCAGTGTCCAATGAAGCTCGGTTCCACTCAACTGAACATTTTCGCCGGCACCGACAAGTGCAAAAAGGATACTACTGAGGTAAGTGGTTCTACTGCATTATTTTTTTTTATCATTCTCAATGGGCTTACTCTTGACCTCGATCTAGTCTTAAGGACAGATATAAGGTCGACGATGGAACGAGCTTGCCTAGAAGAAGCCTATTCACTCGTGTCTTGAATAGATTCGGGTTATATGAACTCGGAAACATAGACGCAGGCAGAGAATTCTACTCTTTAGCCGTGCGTATTATAAAAGATGTTTCAAAGCACTTTGTGCGAATGTGCGGAATATCAGCCGTATGGATAATATCCTGCGGTGAGTCTGAACTCCCGATGGTAAGAGGGAGATGGTAGAATAAGCTTGTGGAGCTCTTGAGCACACGCTCCGAAGTACAATCTCTAAAAGACCTACAGACATGCAACTTTGCGACGATTAAATATTCTTTTTGAGTTCTGTCCCCAAGGGGTGCCAGCGAAACTCCGTTACTGATCTCCCAACCTTTCAAGAGCTTAAGGTATCTTTTAAACAGTAACCCCTTCGCCGCTACAGACACGTTTTGTAAAAATATAAGAAAACCGGCCAAGTGGACTCATGCACCGAGGATTGCGTACGAATAGCTTGTCTTGTCCCTTTGTAAAAACTTCGTCTGCGTAGCATCTAATGAAAGTATGGGCAACTCAAACTTGTTCTCTCTGTCATCATAACAATATGCGGTGAATGTACTCGTAGGTATAGGTGTATCATCATAATGGTTGTGAGAAAAATGTCGCAATTTGTAGTTGACCATTATTTTATTTAACTGTGACACCTACAAGGTTTTAATGATCCTAGTATGTCAGCGGGCAACCCTACAGGTTTTGGTTCAGTTCATAAATTTATTATTGGAGATGGAGAAGTAAAATGGCAGATCTTTTGTATTGCGTTGCGTGAGCTTAGAAGCTTTAATTTTACAAACCTAAGCATTTACTGTCCTTAATTTTTTAATATTAATTTCAACTTAATGACTATATCCGATCGTAAGAAAAGGGTCTTGATAGACAAAGATATATCTTTTCTTGTAGTCTAGGGGCTGGCAAATCTTACGTGTGCACTTGTGTACCCAAAGTTTGGTTGCAGGGCTTTGTTAAGGTGATCCGTTTTCCATATTAAATTTAAGCATAAAGCATTCTTATGCGGGGCATAAAATGCTGAGTGTGTACAAAGATATAGCTAATGCACCAAAAGTCCTAGTTTTTGTTAGCAATTCTTGGTTCAATATTACCATTATGAGCGTGCGATCTATACTGTAGTACTTTCGGTGCATTAGTTGTATCGCTGTATTAATCAGCGAAAAATTTTACTAAAAATAGCAGTAACTCGTTTTTCAACAGCACTTTATGTCCCGCAAAAAAATGCAAGTCATTTGAATTTAGTATGGAAAACGGATCACCTTAAACACCTATAGCACAGTGGACCGCTTTTTTAACTCCATTTTAAAAGAAAACAAATCTTATGACGAGACAAAATGTAATAAATCCAATTGTTACCTCGTGAGCCGATAAAAAAAATTATAAGCCTATTTTATTTCTTTTTTATAGACAAACAAGTCAAAGAAGGCAAATAAGTCTTCTCAATAATTTATTTATCAAAAATCTGTTACATATTTGGGATACTATATTATCTCTATAGGTCCCAGGATACTGTAATATGGCTCTCAAAATTAACCTCAAATAGGCAATTGCGTCATATTAATAACTATTCTGTGATATTACGTTACATTATATCAAATGGAATTTCGTATCAAATCACAAACCGGAATCCTAATCAGTGTTCCATCAATTTGGTCATGTAGCTAATTTAATTGATAGTAAGCCAAGCGAAAGATGATTTGTTATTGTTCAGTAACGAATGGCTGAGTGGTGAGCCAACCGTCTAATAATTTATAGTGAGTGTTTGCTTATGAATTTTCCGTTTTGTATGGAGAATGTATTTCCAGTAGTACTAACACTTTTGCTTTTTTTAGTTAGTATAGCACTGTAGCCCCGTGTGGTGCCGACAAAGAATAGTACCAACCCATACATACCCGTGGGTCATCGTAAGAAGCGACTAAGGGTTATAAGCTGGAGGATGGGCAGCAGCATCCTCCTGTGAATCATACCATCTTACTTACTGCGGTCACCAACAACCGCAGTCCATGGTGCCAGCCGTAACGCTAATAAGCGTGGTGACTATGGTACATCCCCTCGACATTGTTTCAGAAAACTGGAATTCTAGAGGGAGTTCCCTGTCCTGTAGTCGACGTTTGATGGGATGTCATGATGATACTTGCTGATGTGTCCTACTTCTCCAGTTTCCTGGACTCGGACGGATCTTTTTAAAGGCCACCAAAAGGCTATTAATGTAGCCACGTTTTGGGCTAAGATTTTGTGGTCACTTTTTTGCTGTTGATTCGAAAAGGAGAAGAAGTTTGTACCTGAGTCAGCTCAGTCAGTACCAGAGTCAGCTCAGTCAGTACCAGAGTCGGCTCAGTCAGTACCAGAGTCAGTACCTGGGCGACTGAGGTTTGCTCTTTATATTCATAACCAAAGCCGCCTAACAGATGGCGCTGTAGGCATTCTGAAACGCGGTATTTTTAAGAATCGCTCAAAAAACGGAGAAAACAACTTTTTCAGACATCAGACCAAGCACAGATTAGATAATAGTAAACTGGCGTTTTCAGATCCGTCATTTGAAGCGTGGTGCTGACAAATTTTAACCTTAGGTACAGAGCATAAAGTCAATAATTGTAATGTACCGCTTAGAAAACGTTTTCGAATCGCTCAACACTAGAAAGGGTTGTTGAGATAATGAGTGAGACGCAAGTATGTAGTAGTAGTGTAAATGCTTACCAACCTAAATATTATCGGCGTGTGACGGGGTGTATTTATAATAAGTATAATTAGGTACTTACTTTTTATAATGTAAAAAAATCTAGATACCTTTTGTTTTTGCAATATTTTTTTTGCCTTTTTCTTTCTATCCATCGTAAAAAGTTTCACAAAAACATATTACAATGATTTTTAGGGTTCCGATACCAAAATGGTAAAAAAACCCTTATGGTGCGACTTTGTCTGTCTGTCTGTCCGTATGTCTGTCCGTCTGTCTGTCTGTCTATCACACCTCTATATATCAGCAATTACTCATGCTATCGACTTGAAATTTGGAATATGTTTAGATTATGGTTGCTTAACTTAATTGCACATGAAAGAATTTCGAAATAATTATGATTATTAATGTAAAGGGGGCCAAAATAGGGGGGGGCCAAATTTCAAATGGTCGCTACTAAGTTGAGTGGGGTATCATATATAAGGACTTTACTTGTACATTATAAAATATATTTTTGTATTTTTTTACGTCTCTTAGTTTTCAAGTTATGATGAAAAATGTAAAAAAATACCATTCCCCCCCTTATCTCCGAATTTTGTGAAAAGAAAAATCTGAATTAATTACAGTCGACAAAAGTTTATGTAAATATTACAGAAAAAATAAAACGATTATTCTAAGTTACACAGTTTTCTAGAAATCTGCAGAAAAACCTTTACAAACAAATTTAGTTTTGCGGTCCTTAAAATGAAATGAAATGAAATAATTTATTGGTAACATTGTTACATGTCTAAATTGTATACAATAAAAAATATTTATATTTGCATAGGTTATTTAAAAAAGGTATTATAATAAAAAAATAATTTTTCTTCAAGCCAAAGCTTCATTTTGGACGGACGGAATGGACTTTATTGCTTCCAAAAATACTTAAGGTATATCGGAACCCTCGGCGCGCGAGTCCGACTCGCACTTGACCGGTTTTTTTTTTGTTTTAAGTGTAAATTAAATGCATATAATTGCTATTAATTTACATATATGCAAGACTATAGTGAACTTTGCAACCACAAAGCCATAAAGATAGTCAATGTCAAAACATAAGATCTTAAAACTAATCTCTAGCAAATACTACTTTCAATTAATTAAGAAAGCTTACATTGTATCATTGACTGTCATATAAATGTTTGTTGTCACTCTGTGCAAAAGACGACGAAATGGAATAAGAAAATTAATACAGAACAAAACCGACTTTGCAAATAGAGATAGTCTACAATCGTTTCGGATAAGTACTAAAAGATGTGTAAAAGAAGAAGCAAATGAACTGTTATAAAAATATCATGGATTATAGTCGAAATAATATAAATAAATAAAAGATCATCTGATCCCAAACTAGGCAAAGCCTGTACTATGACAATCAGAGACTGATATACATACATAAATAGATAAATAACACCCAGACACAGAACAAACTATAACTATAATTGAATTTTAAAGAACAAATACAAGGTGTAAGGGACGGTGTACCGAAAACTGAAAGGGCGTGCTCAGTCAACGAAACTGAACAACTTTCCCAAAGAAACATGTCTGGGAAATGAAAAAAAATTTTGACCTCTCCATACAAATCCTGTCGAACAAATCCTGCCGTCTGATCGAACAGTTTGTATGGAGAGGTCAAAAAAAATTTTCATTTCCCAGAAATGTTTCTTTGGGAAAGTTTCGTTGACTGAGCACGCCCTTTCAGTTTTCGGTACACCGTCCCTTACACGCTGTATATTAGAAAACACAAAAGAGTAAAGCAAAAATCTCACAAATAGAAAATGAAACCTACCTTATTCGATGTCGGTATAAAGATAATAATAGAGACATAAAAAAATCGCAAATAGCAAACTTGGCAGTTTGCAAGAAACGTTAGGATCGCAGTTATGATAAACAAAAGAAAAGAAAACTCACAAGTTTTGGAGCTTTTGATCAGCAAAAAGCTCTTTCATATTCTCAGTAATTTATGATGTTAGTTTGAACAAAGGGTCTCAAATTGATGGAGAATATTTTTAGGGTGCCGTAACTGAAAGTTGCTAAAAGCAAGGGGACTGTACTACGCTATACGTCTGTCTATTATCTCAAATTCAAAGGGTTTTGAAATTAATTACTTGCACCGGTGCACAGAAGAAAAATAAAATAAAAGATTAAGCCGAATTGATGTCAACGTAAAATTTACCACAGTCACGTCATGCTCTAAAGGCACAATCACATCTTTCTAAATACAAAGACTAATTCGGCATACATTGCTGGGAGGCTTGGTTTTGTTAATTCCAATATCCTTAATACAACCAGCAATGTATGCCGAATTACTTTCGGAATTCAACAAGGTGTGACCGTGGCTTTAGCCACAATACGTGATACTGATAAAAGAGGTAGCGATTTCAGCTTTTGAGGTAAACTAAGCTTTATCCAATTAATGCTTTGTTTATATTTTGTTTGTGTCATTCAGTCAGGCTGACCTAGGCGCCTATGGCGCGATGAACTTGACGTCTTTTGTACAAACTGGCAAGAGCAGGCTCTTAATAGGGACGAATGGAGTAAAAAGAAGGAGGCCTTTGCCCAGCAGTGGGACAGCAACGGCTAAATAAGAAGATAAGATAAGAAGATAAGAAGTCATTCAATTATTACATAAAGGAGCACAAAAATGCCTGATTTGATTATTAAATTTAAACTATCTCATATTTTGAACTGAATTGACAGATATTTTTTTTACAAAATTGTTTAATTATAATAATTAAGTTCCGTGTGGTGCCGGCAAAGAATAGTACGGTCAACCGCTTGTCGGTAGAAACTTTTTCAACTCTATTACCACGCCATAAGGTCCAAAAGTGTTTCTACCGATGTGCGACTGTGTGTACCAACTAAGGGTTATCTGGAGGATGGGCAGCAGCATCCTCCTTTGTACCTTACATCTTACTTACTGCGTTCACCTACAACCGCGGTCCATGGCGCCAGCCGTAACCTAGGTGACTATGGTACTTCCCCTCCACATTTTTCCAGCAAAACTTAGAATTCTGAAGGGAGCTCCCTGTCCTGTAGTGGACGTTTTTCATGGGATGTTATGAATTAAAACAATCATAGGCCAATAGTGTCCATGGACGAACAATAAGATGGTGTCTAACCTAAAAAATAACAAATCGAAAATACATACATTCATAAAACGCCTCTTTCCCATCGGTGGCGTAGGTAAAGAAAAGACCAAAGACCACAGCCCTCCACGTGTCACGATCTTGTAATACTTCCCTCGTTTCCTCTTCTTTCATCAGCCCTTTCATTATAAATAAATCAAATCGGAAATAAATACTACAAAAGGTTTTATTGTTTAAAAGCTTCCTTTGAGACACAGGCCGGGCACTGTTAGTGGGATATTGGAATTTGATACTTGGATCCTTTATTTTGAAGGTAACAGTTTCGTCGTCCATTTTGCAGAAGCGTGAGACTTTCTTCCTGCCCTAATACCCTGCCACCAGGCAAGCCTGATATGCAGAGACTGTGGAATGGTCAATGGGCCAAGTCTGGCATCAATTTGTAAAAGAAGCTTAAAGCTTAAACACGTAATTCTTTTTCGTTTTCACAAAAATCTTCAACTAAAATTTGAATAATCTGAAAATACAAAGACTTCTAGACAAAAGGACAAAAATCGTGATTTATGCTTTTATCAAAACTAATAGAGATTTCGTCTTTCTTTACAAAAACAGAACCCTCGGTGCACAAGTCCTATTTGTCCTTCGACGGTTTTTCACTAGCTATTTTCTTTTGATTTAATAGCAACTTTAAGTGACTCTTATCGAGAAATAGGGAAATAAATAAAAGAGGCCAATTGGATACATTCTAACAAACGCAAATGGAACTTTCCACCTAAAGCCACGATCACACCTAGCTGACTTCAAAGTTTAATTCGGCATACATTGCTCCTTGAAGTAAGGAAATAGCAAGTAACATAACCAAGCCTCCCAGAAATGTATGCCGAATTAGTCTTTGAATTAAGCTAGGTGTGATCGTGGCTTAAACCTGGTCTTCTCGTGATGCTCATAGCACGAGTGAATCTGATATCTAGTAAACAAACATTATGACAGCCAGACGAAATTTTTCCTCAATCACACGAGGCACACGTTCGTAATCACAATACACGTGGACTTTCAACACAAAACCACAGATAAGATAACAGTAAATTGACTTTTGACATAATTAAATAAGTAAGTGCTTGGGCGACCGAGTGATGCTCTGTATAATCGTTTTTGCGTCCCCGAAAACCACTGTTCAATAAATTTCATCGAAATCGTTAGAGCCGTTTTCGAAAATCCGATAAAAATCATTACATCAAAAAATTGCTCATACTTATTAAGTAGTATAGAATCTACAGCATCTTCAATTTTTTTATTAAAAATTTCCGAATCTCTTAAGAAATGGGCTATAGACGCTATACCTATCAATGTTGCCATAGTCCTAAATTGTAAATTGGAATGTTAAGAGGCTCATAAGAGCTAAATTTGCTTCACTTGAGCAGATTTTTAACGAAAAGTGATGAATATATGGCCGTGAAAAAAAATCATGTGATAATTAAGCATCTTTACCATAATATGGCCGACTCTGAAATACGATTAAATATATTTTGTACGCCATAAAAAAATCCAAAATTACCTCTGTTTTTTGCTTTTAAACCCTTTTTCTTAAGTACCCATTAATCTATGATGCCAAAACTTTTACACATTATCACTATATAGTATAAAACAAAGCCGATTTTCGCTGTCTGTCTGTCTGTCCCTATGTATGCTTAGATCTTTAAAACTACGCAACGGATTTTGATGTAGTTTCTTTTAATTGATAGAGTGATTCAAGAGGAAGGTTTATATGTATAAAACATGCATAATACAGTAGAGAAACACTGATAATTTTAGAGGTTTCTTTAAATAAACACATTTTTTGCGCTTACATTGCAAATGCTGGCTGAACTGCACGAGATACATCAAAATAATGTACTACAGTATTGTACAACTTAAAAAGGTCTACAAAAGAGTACGGAATGGTATATATCTATCCCCTAGGGATAACCCACAATAACCATTTTTTATCCTTTATTTTTTTTACGAAGCGATTTTAAGCAATACAGCATTAATCCTTATCCAATTATGTACCGTACACACATGGTGCATTTAATTTAAATCAATCTGGCCCTTTGACTGCTTTATTTTCTAAAATTAGTAGCGAACAAAGAAGATGGAACCCTAAAAACGATACGTTAATCCTGTAGATTAGGGTTAAGAAAGTTCAAATAAAGAAAAGGCTTACAAATAACAAAGGCAAAGTTTAGGTCAAACCCTAATCTAGATTTTTGTCCAGATTTTGCCTCACAAAAGAATTCTAGTCCTCAACTTTCTTATTCATGGCTAAATATGTTTACGAGGTCTTACCCTTTGGCAAAAATAAGGACGTTATAAGTAATAATAGTATAGTTTTTTTTTGTACCTACGTCTAGGGACAAAGTTGGGTGCAATCAATCACTCATGAACCTAGTCTCTGTAAAAAAAATGAACTCAACATAACATCCCATAAAACGTCCACTGCTGGACAGCTCCCCCTTAATTAAAAATGCGTGGTCCTTTGGAGGGGATTTACCATAGTCACCACGCTTGTAAGCGTTGCGGCTGGTACACGCTGTTGTTGGTGACCGCAGTATGTGAGATGGTATGGTTCATAATCCCTTAGTCGCCTCTTACGACACCCACGGGTAGTCACTAGGTATAATAATTAATCACTAGTCACATTTATTATCATACTTAGCCCAAAGATTTTGGATCTCCTTGCTTTGTTCGGAATCTTGCCAATTTATTTTTCTCTGGGATGACATCTGCCAACATGTTCCAAATTTAAATATCACAATATCAAATGTAAAATATTCAAAATAACCCTTCAAATCCATAGAGCGACGCCTTCACTACCCTGTGACGAATTATTTCTTTAATTTTCCTTATATACGACTTATTTTTCTATGACGGATGACGGCATTTCTACACGGTAATTGAAAGAACTAATTTAAATGCGATCACATTCTAAATACTTATACAAGATTATTTTACTTATTGTACCTAAAAAAACAAAAAAAAGACAAATAAAATAACATTTGTTTGCTCACTTATTAGTGGGGTCAAAACCAACAACTTTTGTTCTACGACTTGTAAAGCAGTCGTAGCACAAGAGTTGTTGCTTTTCATCTCACTAATAAGTGGGCAAACGGATGTCAGGTACAAAAAATTATCTTGTTTTTACTGTTTTCTTGTCGCTTCTTTTTTTCCACATGGCGCTACTTTCTTTGCGAAGCAATGTAGTTTTAGATAAAAAATCCTAATAATAATGTATACTTTGACTGGTAGAACTAAAGAAAATGTAATAAAAACTAACGTGTTGGAAGCACTACTTTTAAAATTTGGGTTTGCCGTAGCATACACAAGTAGTTATATTTTTATTACAATGAGAAAAAGTTAGATATATCGTATAAATTAATGTCAACTTATCGTAAGGCACACCTTAGATAGATAGATAGAAACTCTTTATTGCACACAAATTAAGAGTAATTGCGTAAGAAACCTTATATCTAATTGCGCGCAAAGGCGGCCTTATTGCTTAGAGCAATCTCTTCCAGGCAACCTTACCATTTATCATAAAAATATTTATTCACATGGTACTCGTACAAGATTTTATGAGGTTACAAATTTTTTAACATACCTAATTGTTTTTATCTAAATCTGCTAAAAGGCTTACTCAACGATCTGCAGACATCAGAGATTTATAGTCAAGCAAAAATACGCATCATTGCTTGGTTAAACAAAAACTGTTAGTTTTTATATTTTAAGAATTCGTTGAGAGTTTCAAATGTTCGTGTATTTTAGTAGTATTAGATTTTTTATTCCTTATACAGGGTGTTCTCAGGGTGTTAACTTAATGTTCTTCCCATGAAGCTTAAAAGTTTTACCCTAGGAACATAGGACAAATTAGATACATAGCTTTAAAAACAAATTGTGCAAAACATTTTAAGGGCTTATTAGCAACAATTTTTGTTTCCGCAATTTTTAAAAAAATTTCGTTCAAACTGGACTTATGCTATATAATTCTTTGGAACTCGTAAAAATAAAGAAAAATTTTTCATACAAATTGGACCGATCGGCTGTTCATTTTGTATGAAAAGTAAAAAAAAAATTATGCGTGTTTCAGAAGTCCCAGAAAATAGTCGTTGCGTTTAACCCCCAGGATAAGCTCTTAAAAGGCTTAACACCAATCGTTACCCACTGTACCTACATAGGGTCCTATATATCAGGTGACTTTTTATTAGTTCTTGATGGCAAAAGATATACATGTACTCATGATACTGAACAAATTTTCCCAAGGAACATAGGTCGAAATACGAAAAACCAAATTTGACCTCCTATACAAAATGCGCTATCTATCAGCTGATGCAGTTTCTATGGGAGGTCAAAACTTGATTTTCGTATTTCGACCTATGTTCCTAGGGGAAAGTTTTTCAGTATCATGAGTACATGCATACCTTTTTCTGTCAAGAACTAATTAAAAGTCACCCTATATAGGGTCCCATATAGGTCCAACAAAAATAGTGTACATAAATTTAGTATGTTACTCAGACCATGAAACTGAACATTTTTCCCCAAGAAACATAGGTCGAAATACGAAAATCAATGTTTGCCCTCCCACGCACACACACACACACACACAAACACACAAAAGCACATACTTAGTACAGGCGCTTTAAACTCACTTTTTGTACACATTTTTGCATGTTTTTTTCTATATTTTTTGCATGTTTCATTTGTATTTTAATTTTAATTAGTCACTACATACATACGAGTATTGTAAAGTTTTGATTTTTGTAGAATCAGTACCTGTTTATTTCTTAACTCATATGTTTTTACTACTATTTTACTTTTAATTAGTCACTAAATAATATGTCATGCTTCATCTTTTTGTATAATCAGTATTAATTTATAATTTTCAGTTTTTAGTTTTACTAATTTAAGTGTAGATGTCTGAGTACCCTGTATTTTGTCATAAGATAGCTACGAATAAGATAGCCACGATACAGGCATTGCCTAGTGTGGTTATCACTGTTAATGTCTAGTTTATAATACTATTTTGTGCAAATAAATAAATTATTATTATTATCATAGAAACTGTATCAGACTACGTATCAGCTCACTATTTCATTGGGAGCTTCTATATTACCTGCGCTTGAGGTCACTACTTGCAATACCTACTATTACAATGTAAGTGACTTATTTCATATGAGATATTGATTTTTTTTCCCATAATTCAACTCATCGGGAAAAGTTATTAATTTCAATAGGAAGAGTATTAAAATGGTGTCTACACTCTTTATTATGGCAAGTGTGGGCCGACAAATTTCCAGTCCCATCAGGATACGTCCCACCTGCAGAAACTCTGCCACCTGGACACAATCTGCATTGGTCAACCTGGAAGTCGCTAAACCGCCTGCGAACTCAGGTTGGCCGCTGCAGAGAAAACATGGCGAGATGGGGCTTCGCAGACCAGTTAATAAGGCACTGTGACTGTGGAGCTCCATCTCAGAACATGGCGCACTTGCTCTCTTGTCCACTGTGCCCCTCCACCTGCACTGGCGAGGACCTGCGCGAGGCGTCGGATAAAGCCGTAGAAGTGGCAAGGATTTGGGAGGAAATTATTTGATCCAACGCCATGGTACGAGTACTTGAACAATGACACGACGAAGAAGAAGATTATAAGAAACCTTTGTAAACATAGAAAAAACATATGCCACATCCCCACCACTGCAACTTCAGAGCATTCCACGAACCCACGAACATCCCTAGCGTGACTTTCCACCGTTCTGTCACACTGATTTATATGTACCGAAAACAATTTTTTCGTAAAAAAAATGTTATTTGTTACATGGCAATATAATAGGTCTTTACCTATGAAATTGCCGAAATTTTCTTACAGATTAATGAGATCATAATTTCTATAATTCTAATGATATTTTTTTATTTGTCTTATATTTGAAAGTTGACTTCAAGGTTATCAATTTACGCATAAAATAAAGTTTTTATTTTTAGTTTGATAAAATTAAAGGTTTGAAAATTGTTTGTCTTAAATGTCGTCCGATTTCATCATTAGATTTGTTATATTTTTTTACAGATAATATTTTTCGAAAATTAAGTTTAAGTTTCTGTTAGCTTAATGTCTTCCCTAAATTTAAAAAATTGGATTTATAATTCCTAAGGAAAAAGCAAAAATGTTAGTACTGAAAATTGAGTTTACCTAAAATTCTCCATACAAAACGGCAATTTCATAGGTAAAGACCTAATATATTTTCTTTGTAATGCTCGTTCAAAAATCCATCATGGCTGACTGAGTTGATGGGAATTCTCCCATGAATTCTCGAACACAGGCTTTGACAGTGAAAAGTGTATGTAATTTTTTACTGAGAAAGAATATCGTGTTGACATTTTTTATGAAAAAATAAATAAAAGCAATGGCATTGTTTGAGACACATCATTTATTTCCCGTGAAAGAGATCGTTACGTTGTGGTATCTTTCAGAACGTGAATGCGTGAATATTAAACGTCATAATGGAAATAGTGGGATACACCCAACGTTTTAACATTCGTTTTTAGGAAAACATTTTTTGGTTACACAAACCCTTAGATTATGAATAACGGCAGCTTACTGCCTATGCTTACGTCTATGCACAAACCACAAGCTCTTTGACACAAACATATTTGTCATCGTTTAATGAGCCCTCAGAACAAAAACCTCCTTGCTTCGCTGAGCCGGTTTAAAAAAAAAAGAAAAACTAGTTTTATTTTTCTTGATCGATGGCGTTGTCGTAGGAAAATTTAACTGTCAACTTATTTTTTCCTAGTGTTGTCCAAGGAGGTTTATTTACTTCACGCTTCATCTTTGACAGATTTATTTTAAGTTTTATAGCAACTATCTTGAGCGCTATCTATTGACGCTTAGCTGCGAAACTGGCTCATTAAACCGGAGACTTTGAGCTAATTTGTTGATGTAACTAACGACATCTATGCAAGTTCATTGAAAAGTTGTGAATAGTAAATTACTGCCAACCAAAAATAGAATAGAAATAATCAAATTTCTTTTAGTAAGCTAACACTAATTTCTTTTTTTGTAAAAATCAATAAAACCCGACTGCGTCACAGAAAAGAGGAAAACAATATTTGGTTCACTCTAATCTTATAAGATATTGCAGGCGGGGACGGAAATTCTTTTTGTGGTGGTTCACTTAAATTTTTTTTTACTGTCTATGGGCTTACTCTTGACCTCGATCTAGCCCTGAGGTAGAAGATGAGGTCGACGATGGAACGAGCTTGTCCAGAAGAAGCCTATTCACTCGCGACTTAAATAGATTCGGGTTATAAGAGCTCGGGAACACAGACGCAGGCTGAGAATTTCACTCTTTAGCCGTGCGCATTATAAAAGATGTTTCAAAGCGCTTTGAGCGGATGTGAGGAATATCAACCAAGTATGGGTGTGATATTCTGTGATGCGTCTGGATTGGACATAATTTTGTTCGGCCACGCCTGCAATATTTTTTAAAATTCAAGTACTTAAACTAAATTCCTTAGATATTTTTTTTGGTCACGCAGTCAAGTTTTTGCTTTGTGATATTTTTTATTTAAAACTTTTTAGTTTCAGATATGTTACGTCAAAATATTTCTAATCATTTGCTAAACTATAAATTGTGTTTATTTTTATGAACGCTTTTTAAAACCCCGCATTTTGATATTAAGAGAATTATTTTTTAAGGGGGCGTTAGGGGTAGGAATAGGGGCAGGGATAGGGAGAGGTAGAGGTAGAGAGTTAGAGAGGTAGAGAGGTAGAGAGGTAGAGAGGTAGAGAGGTAGAGAGGTAGAGAGGTAGAGAGGTAGAGAGGTAGAGAGGTAGAGCGGTAGAGCGGTAGAGCGGTAGAGCGGTAGAGCGGTAGAGCGATAGAGCGGTAGAGCGGTAGAGCGGTAGAGCGGTAGAGCGGTAGAGCGGTAGAGCGGTAGAGCGGTAGAGCGGTAGAGCGGTAGAGCGGTAGAGCGGTAGAGCGGTAGAGCGGTAGAGCGGTAGAGCGGTAGAGCGGTAGAGCGGTAGAGCGGTAGAGCGGTAGAGAGGTAGAGAGGTAGATAGGTGGAGAGGTAGAGGTAGAGAGGGAGAGGGTGGGGAAGAGGGAGGGGGAGAAGGAGGGGAAGGGGTAGAGGGAGGGTGAGAGGGGGGGGGGGGGCAGGGAAAGAAGGAGGGGTAGGGGGAGGGGGAAGGGGAGGGAGGGGAGGGGGAGAGGGAGACGGAGGTGGAGAGGGAGAGGGAAAAGGAGAGGGAGAGGGTGAGGGAGAAGGAGGGGGAGAGGTAAAGAGAGGGAGAGGGTTTTAGTTTTTCTCAATTACTTCTGCGAATTGGCTCTGTTTTGAAATATTACATAAAGGTGTCTCTCATCTCTCTTTCTACATGTGTTAGGTTAAGTGACAACTTTAAGGCATAATACTGCTGCTAAGTTCTTCTGTTCTGAGTAATTTAGGAGTAACTTCAGCTGGATCTTGAATTGTACTCATTGATTTGCGCAGGGTTAGTCCCGTTTTTCCTTAGTTTAAAATTACCCCGAAATGACGGGAAAATATCTTATTGCTTCGGAAAACCGGTAACAACATAAATACGAAAACCACGCGAGCGAAGCCACGGGTAACAGCTAGTACATACATACAGGTCAAACACACAACTATCCATTTGGCCTTCGCCGTAGTCAGGTAAAAATCCACCATGCACGGCTGTAGCGCTAGTCTTCCGTACAAGATATATAATTATTATTTTTAAATTACAACATCCAATAAAAAGTACCTGAGCGACCGATATGTATGATTAAAATATCATCGGGTGAGCAAGCTATGCTACTCAACAACAGATGGCGCTGTAAGTTTCTTGAACGCACTAAAACGCGCTAAGAAATATTAAAAAAGACAGTGAAAACGAATTTTCCCAGACATGAGACCTAGCCAGATCGATTTTTTGCCTCCAAAAACCCGTGTATACTAAATTTCATCGAAATCAGTAGAGCCGTTTTCGAGAAACAGATTACAAACTATATACAGGTTGTTAATTTGATTGCGTGCCATAGCTCAGGGGCGGGATCAGTATCAGTAACTGAACAACTTTTCCCAAGGAACATAGGTCGAAATACGGAAATCAATTTTTGACCTCCCATAGAAACTGCATCAGCTGATAGCGCATTTTGCTTCAATATTGCTCGTTTAGTAGTACAGGATCCTAACCTGGCAAGCACAGATGAGAGCCGTCTGTGTAAAAACCAGTGTCTTCGTCAAATCCCTTAAGTTAGTCATCCGACTTCTTAAAAAACCTGTTAAGTTCAAGTTGGACTAAGTACAAATTATTGAAAATTAATTTCTTCACATACCTAGCTAGCTAAATCGATTTTTTGCACGTGAAAACCCCGTGTAGTAAAATTCATCGTAATTACACAAATTCAAATTCAATTCAAATTCTATTGCTCGTTTTAATAGTGTAGGACCAATATATGACTCGTTGGTGTCATTATCAACCGATGTAAAATAGCCCAATCGTAAAACATTCCGACAGTTTTGTAGAAATACATTAATTTTGTCAACTGCTATTCAAAACTTAACCATAATTTCCATAATTCCGCTATCTTTCTCAGATTTATCTCTTAAATTTGTTTTAAAGTGGATTTCTATGATCGAAGTTTTAAACCTCAAAAGTTAGGCATAAGTAGGATAAGTTTCACTTAAATCTAACTTAAACTCGAGCGTCTTTCATTGTGCTCGTTCAATGAAGAAGTTCCAGTTATACGAAATTAATACTATTCACACTACATGTTGTAAAAATATTTATTTTAAGCGTGTAAAAATTAATAGGTTTTTGTTATGCGAGGCAGCAAAATTGTGTTTTGGCGCGAGTGCCTTTTTCTCGAGCAAGCAAAGCTTTCTAGGATTAAGAGAGAGCAGAGCTGTGAATTCCATGCGTCTTGCCCTACGTCTAGAGACGAATTCTTTCTATCATTCAATACAAAACAGGTGTCACCATTTACTCAAACCAGCGCTTTCCGCACCTACACTACTAGTATTTTACGAGATCAAAACATATTTAATAGTTTGAACAAACTGACAAACGCTTACGTAGATTGGTCAGTATACTGAGCCAAACGGGAACCAAGATTTTTTTACTCTCTTCGCTTGTATGCTCGCATCGTTGATCTGTGGTTTCAAGGTTTTCAAGTCACGAGACGTGATATAACTTTGCTGACGAGGAAAATACTAACGAAAAGCGTCAGTACCTTAAACCATAAATCACCATCACATTCTATTTTCAAAAACATTTTCTACGCTAGCAGCCAAAATTACTTTTGCACGCACATTTTGAAAGCTTAGTTTTTCGAGCTAGTGAGGTGAAATAGTTATTTGTTATGCAAGGCAGTAAAAGCGTTATTTGGCGTAAGTGCCTTGTATTGAAACCTGAGCAAGCGAAGGATTCTACCACGAGCGAAGCGAGTGGTTCAAAAGAAGAATCCTGAGCGTAGCGAAGGTTTCAAGGCACGAAACGCAAAATAACTTTGCTGCCGAGCGAAACACAAAATTTTTCACCTCACTAAAGCGAGGAAGCAGCCAGTACCGCAGCGTGGAGGTCTGCCATACTGCATCACGTTCGAATTTCAAAAACCTTTTGCCCGCTAGCGGCCAAAAATCGCTTTTGGCCGCAGAAAAACCTTTTGCCCGCTAGGGGCCAAAAATCGCTTTTGGCCGCAGAATTTAACCGACAAAACAAATGTTTCCGAGCTTTGGAGGTGAAAAAACTTTTTCCACTTAAGAAATCCTTTGCTAAGGATTTGAGTATTTTCTTGGCTTCCCCGTGCAAACATTGCACCTTGAGGAAATCGTATGAAATAAAAATTTATTTTTCTATTTTGTCGGTAGATTTAAGTATTATAGTTTACTATTATGTAATCTGTGGTATTATGTCGGTAATATAGTACATTTTTAGGGTTCCTTACCTCAAAAGAAAAAAACGGAACCCTTATAGGATCACTTTGTTGTCCGTCTGTCTGTCTGTCTGTCAAGACCCTTTATCTCACGAACGGGTAAAGGTATCAGGTTGAAAATACCATATATTAGGATCCATGAACCACACAAGATCTTAAAAATTTATTTTTTTACAATGACGCAATCAAAAGATATGGCATTTTATGTCCTCATCTCCATACATTTATTCAAAAATGCAAAACCTACAGGGTACTTCCCGTTGACCTAAAATTATGAAATTTGGCAAGAAGCTAGGTCTCACAGTACAAATAATGGGAAACGTCTGAAATAATTAAATACTACAACTTTTCTCACAACTAATGGTAACCAATTGTGGTGAGCTCCCGTTTCAAGAACATTCATATAAGAAAGGGGTCAAGTTGGATGGTCGCTGAGGCGATTTTTGTTTAAGTTCTATTTAAAAACGGGAACACTTACAAACTTGAAAATTTGTTTGTTTATAGTGCATAAGCTATAAAATAACAACAAATAATAAAATTTGGTCAAGCGCGTGTCGGATTCAAAAAATCTAGCACATTAACTTACTGAAATTTCAATTAATACAATTATGTTTATGTGGTGGTACGGAACCCTAAGTGCGCGAGTCCGACTCGCACTTGGCCGGTTTTTCGTATTTCGACCTATGTTCCTTGGCGAAAGTTGTTAAGTTTCATGGTCTGAGTAACATATTGAAATTATGTTCACTATTTCATTAGGACCTTATATTTAGGTACTTGTTGTTATTGATCGAAACAATATCTTTTTAATTTTTTCGTATTTAATATTGTGAATTTATTTACAAAGTGTTTTTAACACATAACTTCTGTACATACATTAAATTAAGGCAAAATCAATGCTGAAATTTTCTTACAGACTTATGAGATCATAATTTCTTCTGTTAGCAGGTGGAGAACTGTGGTCTCTGCCTACCCCGACGGGAACAAGGCGTGATGTTATGTATGTACGTATGTATGTATGTATGTATGTATGTATGTATGTATGTATGTATGTACAACGTGTATTGGAAAGTTGTGATAATACTAATAAGAGGTGTGAGTTGTCCATGAAACTGAACAACTTTCCCCAAGAAATAAATTCAAATTCAAATTCAAAATGTTTATTTGCTAGAATACAGTATGGAAAAAAAGGTCTTAAAATTAAATTTGTACAATGTATTCCGCCTGCATGCAGGCATGCAAATATGAATAAGTCCACCAAAATAAAAAATAGAATAGAATAGGTCGAAATACAAAAATAAATGTTTGACCTCCCTTATAAACTGCATCAGCTGATAGCGCATTTGGTATGACAGGTCAAATTTGGTTTTTCTATGGTAATGATTCATATTATGATTGTACTACACAAAGGATGATACTGCTGCCCATTCTCTGATTCATAAGCCCTTAGTCACCTCTTATAACACCCACAAGATGGGTTGGTACTATTCTTTAAAATAAATAAATACAATAAAATAATTTTATTTCAGACTGAGATCCATATTGAGTGTTAGTAAATTGCAGGAATCTTAAGAAACTATGTTAGTAAAATTGCACTAGAAGCGCCACTACTTCATATATTTACCTGCTCTTGAGTCACTGGGCACAAACACAAAACATAACACATAACATGTGTATGTACCCAGTGCCTCAAGATAGGGCAATTGGGCTTTTCACTAACGACCTTCAAGATGGTGTTGGCACTCCCCTGCACCCTGCGCATCAGCGAGGCACCAAATGGGACTTTTTTCCGGCACCAAACGGTACTGTTTGGTGCCGGCAAAGAATTCCGTGTGTTGCCCAACTTAACTCACGGAAAAATTATTAACTCGGATTGAATTATAAGCTTAGCGAAACTGAGAAAATAGTTTGTTCAGAATCGAGAGTAGAATAAATTTCACGGGTTTTTGATAGGAGTAATTTTTTAAAATTCTATTATTTAAATTTTTGCCGCTTCTATTCTAAATATTTCTGTGGATACGCGCGCTGGCGGCCGGCGGCGCCGCTCGGTTTATGAGCGTTGAGGATGCTATCCCAACCGAGATACTGGAACCGGAACGTAAACTATATTCTAATGAAGAAATAATTCAAGAGTTCCAAGAACGTAAAAACAGAATGAAAAATATCATCATCGCTGGCATTAAAGAACAGACTGGGAGTGACGCAAAAGAACGATTGGCAAAAGACTTAAACGAGGTAAATAAAATCATGTACAACATTGGTAGTGACATCTTACTCCCAATAACAGCTTTCCGCATTGGAAAATATAAACCGGAAAAAACCCGCAGAATTAAAGCTTGTTTTGACAGCGAAGAACCTGTAAAAAAGCTCTTACGTCTAAAAGCGGACATGCCTGAGGGGTTAAAAATTTATTCCGATCAAACACCAAATCAGCAGAAACTATTAGATTCACTAAAATGCGAATTGGCTCGCCATCAAGAGAATGGAGAAGACAATCTCAAAATAAAGTACATAAAAGGAATACCAAGAATCACTGAAGCAAAAAACTAAGAATACCTACCAATGCAGATTCCATTGATGATGTAATATACTTTTTGGTCGACAATTATTCTCTTCAACATGTATCAAAATCACTACTGAATTTCTTCTACTTGAATGCAAGAAGTATTTATGCCACAGGTAAATTCGATGAACTTAAATGTACTCTTCATTCTATGCCTTTTAAAACACATGTTATCCTTCTTACTGAAACCTGGATTAAGAACGAAGAACAGGCTGAAAGGCTACAACTTCCAAATTACACACACCATTACAATCTCAGAACCGATAAAACTGGTGGTGGTGTTTCAGCATACGTTCATAATGATTTAAAGCATACTTTATCTGAATCAACCTATTCGAACGGAAACAATTACCTATGGATAAAACTTGAAAGCATCGCTCTTGAGATAGGTGTGGTTTATAATCCAGGTAACACAAATCAAAAAGCATTTCTAGACACATTGGACGTACAATTACAACTTCGAAGCAGGGCCATCGTTTTTGGGGATTTCAACATCAACCTATTAGAGAGAAGTAAATTAAAAAAGCAATATGTCGACCTTTTTTTCTGAAGCTGGATATAAGCTACTCAACAAAACTAATGAAAATTTCTGCACAAGGGAAACTCCTACAAAAAAATCTATCCTGGACCATGTTAGTACGAATTTAAAAAATCATAGCTACGGTTTTACAATAATCGAATCTCCTCTGTCAGACCACAAACAAATCTACCTAGAACTTAAGAAATACAAAGCGCCACCTAAACAACGAACTGCTTATAAAGCGCTTAATTATGAGAGGTTATATGAATCACTTGAAGAGGCTGGAATAGAAAACGCGGAACATGACTTCACATATCTCGAGAACAAAATAAGATTTCACATTGAGGCTAATAAGGTCGTAAGATCCAAAATATTAAACCTTCCACAACAAGATTGGATACAAAGAGACATTCTGGATAGCATTAATAAAAGAAACTCAATGTGGACACATCTTAAAATCGATCCAACTAACAAAAGTCTGGAAAAGCTTTTGAAGGAGAAAGAGATTTTGTAGCTGAAAAAATCAAGAATACCAAGGATACTTATTATTATGATAAATTTACTAAATGCAGCAAAAACCCGAAGAAGACATGGAAACTTATAAACTACCTTTCAAATAATAAAACTAAAACTAGTTGTGTTCCCCCAAATCTTGTAACTAATTCTATAACCATCACTGATCCCGTTGAAATTTGCAAAACGTTTAACGAGTATTTTTCATCCATAGGATCGCTTTTGACCAGCAAAATTAAAGTAAACGTAAATAATACTACCTTTAACACTACCCAAAACATTAACTCGTACATTGAAGGTCTCTCCGCATTCGAACCATGTACTGTGGACGAAGTCAATAAAATTATTGACAGCCTTGACGTTAATACCAGCACTGGTCTGGATAGGATTAGTACAAAAGCGATTAAATGCATCAAACCACTTATTATAAACAACCTGACTGAATGTCTAAATAAACTTCTGACTGACGGTAACTTTCCTGACTCATTAAAAATTGCTAAAGTTAGCCCTATCTTTAAATCAGGTTCTAAAACAGATCCAGGAAATTATAGGCCCATTTCAGTTCTTCCCGTTTTGTCAAAAATATTAGAAAAGATCATGCACAAACGCTTAGAGCAATATTTAGAACCAATTAACTTCATTTCAGATCGGCAATTTGGATTTAGACCTAAGAGTAAACTTTGGCTGCAACCATTGACTTGATAACTAACATCAAACATAACATTGACATCAAAAATGTTTTCTTAGGCGTCTTCATTGACCTAAGAAAGGCATTTGATACGGTGAGTCATAGGTTACTGTTGAAAAAGTTGGAGGCGGTGGGTATAAAAGGCAATGCACTTAAAATGTTAGAATCTTATCTCACAGATAGACAACAAGTAGTATCAAAGTACTACTCTTTCAGTAACCTACGGTGTCCCACAAGGGTCCATACTCGGACCTTTGCTCTTTTTGATTTATGTCAACGATATACAACATCTAGGCCTACATGGGCACCTAACTCTTTATGCAGATGACACATGTTTATTTTACTTTGGGTCTACGATTACACAAATCATCTCAAATGCTCAGAAAGATCTCGACATTTTTTTCTCCTGGCTATAGATAAACCTTTTGACAATCAATATTTCCAAAACTTCACACATAATATTTAAAGCTAAAAATAAACAAATTCCTTCTTATGAACCTTTGCTCATTGACAACACACCCATACAACTTAAAACCTGTGAAAAATATCTTGGACTGCAACTAGATAATCACTTAAATTGGCATGTGCATATAGACAAAATGAAAAAGAAACTAACGTCATTAATGGGAACGCTTCGTGGAATAGTACGGTGTATTCCTCGTAGAATAATATACAACTTTCTGGTAAAATCGCACTTAACTTACTTAATTGAAATTTGGGGCAGTGCCTCTAAAACAAAACTATTCGAACTACAAAGGGCTCAAAACAAAATAATTAAATTACTCTTTCACTATCCGTATCTCACACGAACCAAAAAAGTTTACAATGATACCAAACTAATGAATATAACACAGCTTTATACTTACTACACTTGCATACTTATCTGGAAAGTTTTACGCAAAACTATACACACATCAATCACACTCACACAAATAAAAAACATAAGTAAACGCTCAACTCGCCGGGCGAGTCACATTGTTTTGCCTAAGATTCGCACAAACTATGGCAAAAGAATGTTTACATTTGAGGGAGCACAACTATTTAATCGCCTACCGCCACAATTACAAAATATTGACTCCTTCAATATGTTTAAAACTAGCCTAGCCCAAAATGTACTTAAAAGCTAATGATAAATAGTAAATTATAATTTTATGTTTTTCTCATGTAAGTGACTTAGTTTTAGTCTTAATGAGAATAAATATTCTATAAACCTGAACAACGATGAAACTAGAACAGTGATGAAACTTTAAAATAACAATATCTAGAAAAAAAAAATCTTTTTTTAAGTTTGTTTTTCCGGGAATGGATTTGTTTTAATAAAAATCAGTTGGGGTGTATAAGGGTTTCGCTTATTCCATTAACACGTTGTATACGTGAGTAAACGTGTTTCAAGCTAACTTAATTCCGAGTTTCATAACTTCTTTTATAACTTTAAATCCTCCTAACGGTAGAGCTAAGAAGTTGTTTCTTTAACCTGCTCTATTAAAGTTTCCTTGTTTTCTTTGTGAAAATTAAACAGCGCTACCCAAGTTCTTTACTAAAACCATTAATAATCTCACTTGCTATATTTGGTGTTTGATTTAAGGACGCTGAGGGCGTAAATACTAGGTTATTTTTTTTGGACCTGATATGCCCACCTTATTACAGAGGTCAAAAGCAACAACTTTTGTTCTACGAATTTGCTAACAACGCACAAAAAAGTTTGGACTCTCCATACTAAAGTGGTCACGTGACCGACCCATTTTGTATGGGAAGTTGAAAATTTTTCGTGTGTTGTTAGCAAAGTCGTAGAACAAAAGTTGTTGCTTTTGACCCCTGTAATAAGGTGGGCATACTCATATCATGTCCAAAAAAATAACTTTGTAAATTGTGCCTTTTAAGGTTTAATATGTGATACTTCCAACTTAGATGAGTATCTATCGTGATGTCTAGTAAGGAAAAGTCAGTTGATTCAGTGATTTCCATATTTTCTAGGAGTGGTTTTTTAGATCTAGAGGTTTTCTTTTCTATGTTTTAAATTGCATGAATTTCGCTCTTTGGAGATTAAATTGTAAATTACGATCTTGAACCAATTTTTGAAGTGAAAACTTCTTTAGCGGCGCTTGACACTTTTTAGATGGGTAAAAAACAAGGAGGTTTTAGTAGCAGCTCTTGCTGCTAAGGAGGGAGCCATAAGCGTAGCACTTTCTTGCGAGGGACCTCCATACTAAAATGTATAGAATTTTTTTCAAACCTAAAAACCGTAAAATTTTTATCTTTCTCTCTGAGAAATATGTGACATGGGACTAATAAATGCTACTACCACAGTTTTTCTGGTGAAAACACTTACCATTCAGGAAAAAAGCGGTGTTAAAAATCACGCATAAAATGGCTATTACGGATTATTTACGCTTCCGTTCTTAGTATTAATGATCAATTCACAAGAAAGAAAAATCCCCGCGCAGGGCTCTTTCTAGCACAGCGATTATCAATAGCGGTACAGCGCGGGAACACGGCCAGTGTTATGGGGACGTTTGGGCAGGGGGCATTGCGCGGGGGGCTTTTTTGACTTGTATAAATAGGTATTAGATTTTAATTTTAAGGTGACATGTTTAATGTACTTTAACATATCTATTTGTAATACGATTATATCAAGATTAATTAAATACTGATATTATATAGAGTATAAGTACATGTATAATATTATAATAATACATATTTGTTTTGTAAAAGGCAAATGAACTTACTATTGTTGGTAAGAAAAAAAAATTCACAAGTAAAAAACGATATATTTTCACTTTCGCAAACAAAGTTTATGCTAAAACATTAGATTTTTAAAGATATCTTGATTTTTGTAAAACTGAACTGAGTTTTTTGACCGACTAGCATGGGCGACAGTGAGACGCTTCACGCTTCACTAGCTCATACAGAATATGCATATGGCGGATTGTATAGTATTTTACATACGTTAGTATTATATAGTCTAAGTATTTTACTCTGAGGTAAAAAAAATTAAACTCGCGTCAGATTCGCGTCAAATCGTAGCCTGATCGAAAAAGCGTCAACTGTCAACCGTATTGTTATTACATTACGGGTTTTTATTCAGTGACATCAAAGAAGTACGCGAGCAATGGCGCGATTGACCCTTACAAAAAGCATAATATTCAAAAATACAAGTTTACACTTCTGCCGGCACTCCCGGAGTGCAACCCGTCTTTTTTTTGTTTCTGTAAAGGTGTTTTCTTTTTGCGTTTCGCACTGGTGGGAAAGCATCCTTAGTGGTAGTTGCTCTTTCTTTCCGATTACTAAAGTGAAGCAACGTTGGCCGTGGTCTGAACCCGGATGGGTGACCGCTCGTGCGTGACACGGAAGGAAAGTTGGACAAGAAAAAATAATATCATCCCTACTTTACTGTTAGGGGAGGTACACTAAAAAAAACTTTCTTAAGATGTTATTTTACCTCTATGTCGGCATAGATAAAATGTATACAGTGTGTAAGGGACGGTGTACCGAAAACTGAAAGGGTGTGCTCAGTCAACGATACTGAACAACTTTCTCATAGTCACATTTTTGGGAAATGAAAAAAAAAATTACCTCTCCATTCAAACTGTTCGACCAGAGTGAGCAATTTGTATGGACACGTCAAAAATTGTTTCTAGGTCCCAGAAACGTTTCTTAGGGAAAGTTGTTCAGTTTCGTTGACTGAACACGCCCCTTCAGTTTTCGGTACACCGTCTCTTACACCCTGTATTTTCTAGTATAATAGTACCTATTATAGTACTAAGAGTCTATGAGCTAAGCTAGGGAAAGACAGACAGACGGACATGACGAATTTATAAGGGTTCCTTGTTGACTACGGAACCGTAAAAATAGAGACAAACGATGGTTGGATTACTGGGCCATTGATAGTTTTCACTTGGGTATTTAGACAATGGCTTTCTATAATCGCAAAAGCTAGATGTGTACTGTTTGACATTAGCTGTCACGCAATATAGCGTTGGCTAATGTCAATCTCAGACATTTTTATTTTATTCTATTAGCATTTACGAGGTCGTTTGTCAACATTTGAAGATGGCGAAGGTGTATTTGTTTCAATATTTGTTTTACCTGTTTATTGAAGAGTTTAATGAATAATTTTGATTGGGTGTTATGCAGTAAAAGACTTTCAAAGTGAAAATCTATTATAGTACACACCTCGTCCTCGTGATGTGGATTCCTGTGTCAATCTTCCACTGGACATTGGTGAACTCGCCATAATTTTATATTAAATTCTTTACTTTGACATTGGCAAAATACGACTTGTAATGAGATGTGACGCCATTAAATAAATATAAATAATAGCATTTAATAGTAGAAAGTCAATTGTCTCTTCTCTAGACCCTGTAGATTTAGTTAATTATTTTTAAACTATAGTAGGTACATTTTCCACAGAATTATAAATTATTATCATTAATAGCTCACAAAAGACAGCTAAAGTGCCCACTAACCTCCAGGCAATTCGCTAGCTTGCCAAGAACTCTTGACCTTCTATTAAAGTATCGATCAAATAACGTTTTACACGAAAATCTGCTCTATCATTAAATTACTAAAGCCTTTTTAAAGCTAGGGTTCCAAATATTATGACGTCTTGTAAAACATTTAAACGTAGAACAAAATCCCGGATTGTCTAATAAGGCAAAGTTGGAACCGGTGAATAACAGGAGTGATTCTCAGGAGTGATTCTCCTTACTACCGACTGCGCTAAGCACAAACGTAGAAAATCTCAAGAAAAATGTAGTAAGTATAACCAAGTCAGTCAAAGACATTTCTTCAAGAGGGAATGGTAGCTGCATTTCTTCCATACAAATTGATACTAATGTATTCCCCTATTTCCTTCCTGGATAATACCTGTTGAGCGATGGTATTTTGTTTTTAAATCAAGGTCTACTATAGGCATATCCCAGTCATTATTTTTTTAACGATAAACCATTACCAAAAGAAATATGACCACCCGAAAACCTGTATAAAATCCCCGTTTTTCAGCCATATTTAGACGACTACCAGAAAAAAAAAATAAGTTTCAAGATATAAGAAAAAAACCGGCCAAGTGCGAGTCGGACTCGCGCACTGAGGGTTCCGTACCACCACATAATCATAATTGTATTGGTTAAAATTTCAGTAAGTTAATGTGCTAGATTTTTTGAGTCCGACACGCGCTTGACCAAATTTTATTATTTGTTATTATTTTATAGCTTATGCACTATAAACACACCAATTTTCAAGTTTGTAAGTGTCCCGTTTTTAAAATAGAACTAAAACAAAATTCGTCTCCGCGACCATTCAACTTGACCTCTCACTTATATGAATGTTCTTGAAACGGGAGCTCACCTCAAATGGTTACCTTTAGTTGTGAGAAAAGTTGTAATATTTAATGATTTAAGACTTTTCCCTTTATTTGTACTTTGATACCCAGCTTCTTGCCAAATTTCATAATTTTAGGTCAACGGGAAGTACCCTGTAGGTTTTGCATTTTTGCAGAAATGTATGGAGATGAGGACATAAAAAGCCATATCTTTTGATTGCGTCATTGTAAAAAATTTAAACTTTCAGATCTTGTGTGGTTCATGGACCCTAATATATGTTATCAATTTCAACCTGATACCTCTACCCGTTCGTGAGATAAAGGGTCTTGACAGACAGACAGACAGACAGACAGACGGACAACAAAGTGATCCTATAAGGGTTCCGTTTTTTTCTTTTGAGGTACGGAACCCTAAAAATAGAAGCGTAGATCTACTTTTCCTTTAAATTTTGATGCCAAAAATGATTGAATCAGGTCAGTTTTTGAGAAGAAACAGGGGAAAGCGGAACGTCGTTTTATAGGTAAAATCGGTCTAATACCCTGTCCAGAAAAGGCGAATTCGCCGCGAATTGTTACGCGCGAGTTTCTAAACGCGTCGGCGAGGTACTGGGTGTCAATACATTGCGTCCACAAGCATCGCGCGAATTTTCTCGGCTCGCGCGAGGCTCGCGCGAGTCGAGATACTAGGAGCGCCTTGTTTGCGTCCAGTTGAACGCGCGAAACACGCGCGAGTAAATCGCGGCGAATTCGCCCTTTCTGGACAGGGTCTAAGCTGTAGGTTGTCCCTATCGCACACTACGGAGGGATTATTGGGGCGCAGCGACACAGCAAAAGTTTGTACAAACACCTATTTCTTGGACTGGAATACCTTCTTTGAATTTTTATGATTTTTTTAGGTTCATTTATCTTTGCTGATCATAACCATAAATTTTCAGCTGTCAAAACAGGCTTTTTACCTCAGATAAAGGAGCAAGGTTCAAATTCCTTTGCTTTTTACCTTCTCACAAGTCTTTTCTTAATGATTGCGTTATAGTACAATTCAACAATCTTCATCGAAGAATGAAGCATTATTACTTCCTGCGCCAAGCTATTATGATCCCTATTTTATTCAATTTGCAAGGGAAAACACCGAAATAATGATCCTTCTATAATAACTTTTAGGGTTCCGTGGTAATGTTCGCTCAGACTTTTACAAGGTTTGTCGGTCAAACCAAAGATATAAAGATACAGAAAGTATCCATTTTGGCACTGTTGTCCACGGAAATAATACGGTAATACTTAAGAATAGTATTACCGTAAAAAGTTTGTTTCGTCTCTATAGTGTCAGCTAGTGTCAAAAATGTATGTTCCTAGTCAGGTTTCGCAACAACGCACACTCAAGACTGCTCGGAGCAAAAACCAGGTAGAAGGGTTAAACCAGATTTAAACAAGGTTTTTATAGATTCATCATGTCCGTCTGTCTGTCTGTCCGCGGCTTAGCTTAGAGACCGTTAGTATTAGATAGCTAAAATTTTGTACGGATATACATTTCATTCACGCCGATTAGGTGGTAAAATAAAATCTTGAATTTTTTTTTTTACTGTACCTAGTGGTTACCTAGGGTAGTAAATAAAGTGGGGGGGGGGGGCGGGGTGGAATTTTTTAAATTGTCTACACTATGGTTTGGGGGGGGGGGGGTATCGTTGGCTAGGTCTTCTAAAAATAATGTAAGTTTGTTTAAAACATCAATCATTTAGGGATCCTTTTGCAAACTACTCCCCCCCCCCCCTGCCGACTAAACTGTTGTTATAGGAAGTGTGAAAAAATTCACAGTAGTAGTAATTGAAAGGAAATTTATCACAGCTAAGTAGGCTTCACAGGTTAATGAGCTATAGCAAAAAAAAAAACTAGAAATAATAAAAATAGCAATCAGGCGCTAGGACCTCGATGAGCATTAGGAGGTGAAAAGTTTATGTTATAAACGTTATGAAGACGACGGAACTCTATACTGTGCGTGGCCCGACACTTACTTGGCCAGTTTTTTTATATATCGACTTCGTTGAAGCGAAATCGAAAATATTAGGGGCCTTTTTGGCGGAAACTCGGCGTGGGCTCTTGCCTGCTCGGTTGAAATTCTTGTTTTTTTGTGTATGTAGTGATTTTGTGGATAATAAAGATAGTGTTTCATGCAGTGAATTAACTACGGACTGCGCAGCTGATGAAGATTTCAGGCAATCTCGTATTTGAACCCCGTTTGTGTTGTCTCAAAAAGTCATGGACATTTCACCAATGAACAAAGGGAGTAATGAACAATTCCCCCACTCGACACTGGCGGTTCGCCTAAGAGCTATCCTATTATGTGGGGAAAAAATTCATATTTTTGTAAACGGCCAAATTATTGTAAACGGCCTTTAAATGCAATTTTAAGAGACTATATTTTTGAATCCACCCAAATTTCAAACTGGAAGCTACAGTTTCAATTTCCGTAGGTTTCAATTTCGATATTGTTTTTTTGTTAGATATAGTACATTATATGATATGAAACAAAAGCATAGAAGAACTGATCTGATAGCATTTTTATCATAAGTCTTATACAACTTTGAGATTGACGTAATTTTTTTTTAGATTTATTTGTTTTTCTTTAACAAATATAGGAGGATTATACACTTAAAAATATATAAAAATAAAGGTAATTAAATGTAAAGTAAATAATATTTATAGCATTTTGGCCCTTTTTGTGCAATTTATAATACCTTTATTATTATTTTTTTAAATAATGCGTTCGTTAATTTGGGTGGATTACTAATGAATTATTTTATAGACCAGCTAATCAAATTTTTGAAGAAAAAAAAATGCTGATATGAATTTTTGTTGAATCTTCATACAGTGAAATAGTTTGGCTCTCAGGCTAATATTATTATATTCTAAAAGTGAAACTCCAAAAATTTAAGAATATTCTAGAACACGACACTGGCAGAAATGTCCCCAAATAGGTATGGGTTGACTATTGAAAAACAACAAAAAAAAAACCGGCCAAGTGCGAGTCGGACTCGCGCACTGAGGGTTCCGTACCACCACATAAACATAATTGTATTAGTTGAAATTTCAGTAAGTTAATGTGCTAGATTTTTTGAGTCCGACACGCGCTTGACCAAATTTTATTATTTGTTGTTATTATATAGCTTATGCACTATAAACATACCATTTTTCAAGTTCGCCTCCGCGACCATCCAACTTGACCCCTCTCTTATATGAATGTTCTTGAAACGGGAACTCACCACAATTGGTTACCATTAGTTGTGAGAAAAGTTGTAATATTTAATGATTTCAGACTTTTCCCATTATTTGTACTGTGAGACCTAGCTTCTTGCCAAATTTCATAATTTTAGGTCAACGGGAAGTACCCTGTAGGTTTTGAATTTTTGAATAAATGTATGGAGATGAGGACATAAAATGCCATATCTTTTGATTGCGTCGTTGTAAAAAATTGAAATTTTTAGATCTTGTGTGGTTCATAGATCCTAATGTATGGTATTAATTTCAACCTTATACCTTTACCCGTTCGTGAGATAAAGGGTCTTGATAGACAGACAGACATACAGACAGACAGACAGACGGACAACAAAGTGATCCTATAAGGATTCAGTTTTTTTCTTTTGAGGTACGGAACCCTAAAAAAGAAAATATAATGTTCGGACCAGACCACACCACGCGCAAGATACGCTTGATAAGAGAACGATACGCGTCTTCGCACGCGAGCAACTATTTATTAATCTGTGACGCGAGTATTCATAACTCTAGCTACGACCAAATAGAGCGTAAGTTACGCCTCTTGTATCTTACGCTAGAGCGCTGCGTTTGAACCAATTCTTAATTCCTTTTTGTATATATGGAGTAGCCAATAAACAATATTAAAATTTAAGCAATTTAGAACAAAACTATCCCATAAAAGCCCAAAAATAAAAGGTGACTAAGTGATTTCTATTCAGAAAATGAAGAGAATCATCCTACTTTTAATAGGATATTATATCAGTTCTTACGACTAAACATATAATTTGGCTTAATTTGTATTAAAGGTCTTTTAGCCCACAAAATTACAAAATGTTGTAGACCAGAAGTTGATAAAGACCTCCAAAACAAGGCTTTACAAGGTTTTACGCGGATTTTCAGTCTTTTCAAATTACTCTATAATTTTCTGTTTATTATTCTGTCCACAATTTTGCTTGCTCGTTACAAGCCACTCTCGTTTATACCGAATCAGAAAGGTTTCAGGCTAATTGTGTTGTTTAATATTTCATCCGACCAAATTAAAGAGTGATGAGGGTTGCCAGTTTTGCGTTAAAATGAGTACCTACTTACTTATACAGCATAAAAACAAACGAGGTGTGTTTATTATTTGAAAGCATTATTAAATGTAAAAAGTCAGTGAAGGAGTCAGACTCGCGCACCGAAGGTTCCGTACCACTAAGGCAAGAAAAAAAGAACTTCTTAGTCAGAAACGCGCAGTTGTTCCGAAGTTTATTAAATAAGCGCTAGTCTGACACGCATTTGACCAGTTTTTATAACTTGTTATTTTATAGCTCATGCACTATAATCATAAAAAATTTCCCGCTTTTAAGTGTTCCCTTTTTTGCGATAGAACTAAAACCAAAATTAAGCAAAAATGGCCTTTACTTTTAGTAGGGAAGCCCCCCCTTTCCCCTTTCTAGCGGAAACAGAAAATACATAATCTGTGAAATTTCAACTGTCTACCTATTACGGTTCATGAGATACAACCCGCTGTCATACAGACATCGGAGGCATATTAATAGGGTCCCGTTTTTCTTTTAGTTACGGAACCCTAACAACGGAGAATTTTAATTTTGTCAGACATGAGACCTAGCTAAATCAATGAGCTGTTTTCACAGCACTGAAGCGTCAACTGAGTATTGAAAGGTGTCGATAGATTGCGCTGAAAACAGTTGATGAAGAACTATAAATCTGTTATAGATGAAGCGTGAAGTAATAAACCTCCTTCCTTAGCCACGCCACGTCGATGCGAAAGGATTTCCATACTTTGCGCTCGTTTTGTATAGGCAAACCGTCGATCGCCGTCGATCAGTGTGGCCCAACCCTTAGGCAACACTTACACTTACTTATACAACAGATAGGAAAAAAGATATTGACATTTAAATTTTCCTACAACGATGCTATCTATCAAGAAAAGGAAAACTAGCTTTTTTTTAAAAAAAACGGCTCATTACTTAAAGACCCAAAGAGACTTTGATTTGATTTTACAGGCAGAACCCTTATAATTTAAGACTGTCTCACTCTTTTTCAACTTTTATAGCGTTGATCTCGCCCCATTTAGCACAATTTATTGTTCGGAAATTAAAGTAAATAAAAATCCGACAGCAATTCAATAAAGAAATTGTGTAATTTGTACTCTGTAACCATTTTCCGATTGGTTTCTCGCTGTTATCCATTTCGTTGGCTTTGGTCCGCGTTTTATTAAAATTTTCGCCCATTTTTCGGTTAAAATATAATTCAAGTCATAAAGCTTTTTATTTTGTACGTTTATAATTTAATTTTATTGTATTTACACAAGGCGTCTTTAAAGTTAAAGCTTCTTTAACTTTTTAAGAGCCTCCAAGAGCACGTGGATTTCGATCTGGAGTAGAAACTGGTTAAGTTATGGTTTAAATTTCCATCCATCGCTCGTTCCATCGTTGACCTCATCTCTGTCCTCAAGGCTAAATCGACCCATACATAGTAAAAAATAAATAAAAAAAAAATGTTTTGTAAGACTTCCTAAAATTGGTTGTTAGGATATTGCAAGATAAATCACCTGATGTTTAAATGTCATCATGCCAGAGACCTTACAACTCTGACACCAGGTTTTGTGTTGTTAACCTTACAAGTCTTACAACCCACAAAATATGATGATTATGGATGAACAAAACAGAAAGGACGGGTTGCACTCCGGGGGTGCCGGCAGAAGTGAAAACTTAAACATCAACTTTGTGCATTTTTGAACATTTTGGAATGGTTAGGGAATAATTTAGCACGAATTGTTTTATTTATCAGAATAAAAGTAAAAACAATATTCATTTATAATATCGTAGACAAACATGACAACTTATATTACATATAGACAATTTTCGTCAGATCTGACGCGTTGCTAAAGAAGTTTTCACTTCAAAACTTAAACATCTGACGCGAGATCTGACGCGACATTTGATGTGATTTTAACAGTTTTTACCCATTTAAAAAGTGCAAAGCGCCGCTAAAGAAGTTTTCACTTCAAAAATCACTGGTTGGCTGCATCCTTGATAAGGCCGTCTATATAGGTACGTACAGCCAAGAGCACGTCAAGCTCCAACCCACGTCCATTCAACCCCCGCTTATGCCCCCACCCTCCCCCACAAACCTTGCTGCTCCTCTCAACTGCCCTTACTCCTCCCCTCAAATGCCGACACCCCTCCCCTCATCCACCACCAATCCCCCCCCCCTGTCCCCCTCTCCTTGCCATATGACTCATCTTCTATAATGGCAATTTATAATTCAGTTGGCTGCGGTGAAAATGCAAGTTTAACAGGTTGCTTCTTCTGAGCAAGCTCGTTCCACCGTCGACCTTATCTCTGTCTTCAAGACTAGATCGAGTTCAAGAGTAAGCCCATTGACAATAAAATAAAAGGTCGGGTTGCAATCCGGGAGTGCCGGCAGAAGTGAAAACTTAAACATCAACGTTGTGCATTTTTGAATATTTTGGAATGGTTAGGGAATAATTTTGCACGAATTGTTTTATTTTTCAGTATAAAAGTACATACAATATTCATTTATTGCGCTATCGCTGACAAACTTGACAATTTATATTACATATAGACAATCTTCGTCAGATCTGACGCGCCTAAGGACGCGCCACTAAAGAAGTATTCACTTCAAAACTTAAACATCTGACGTGAGATCTGACGCGACATCTGACGTGAGTTTAACATTTCTTACCCATCTAAAAAAGCGCCAAGCGCCGTTAAAGAACTTTTCTCTTAAAAAAAAAGGTAAATTCCCTAGATATTTTCAAATTTAACGATGACTGATATTTTCTGTTCAAGTTGACAGATTAGATAATACTTAACTGACGTTTTCAAGGTATGGAATAATGTCTTAAGCACTGTATATTTTTATAACGTGCATTGGGAAAAGTCCAATCAAAATTAAAATTGGTCACGCGTTATCGGGCTCTTTGTTCATCTAGACGTCAGAAAAGACGAATACGCTTAATAATCTAGGCAAATATGTATCCAATCAACGTCAATAAGTATTTAGTAAAAACTCTTTGATAGATATATAAATTCTCTCTCTCTCTTCTTTCATTATTTTTTTATTTAATATTCGGGTGACCAACCAACAGTATTACAGACAGAATATTAAGGTAAATAGGCAACAAAAAACCAATGAAGAAGAATCTAGTACTGAAATCTGAAGCTACCAAAATCTCTAAGGTAATAAAGCAGGCTTATCGGCCCGCTATTTTGCTCTATATTTTTTTGAGCTGTCAGATTATATTGGATTGTCTTAATCGATTTTATTTTCGTTAATGGGTTTACTTCGTTTACTTTGATCATCTTCGCTTCTGACGGGGAATAAAGATGGGGTAGATAGAAAGACTTCGATAATATCTTTCATTTATAATGAAAAATATCGGTAAAAGGCTTTTAGGCTCAAATCGATAAGCTTAAGAGGCGTTTAATGATTTGATATCCTTTCAAATAAGTACCTCATTTTTATAAGTATCTTTTTGACAAGGTTCTTCCTTAGATACTTTATTTACCTTTGACGTTATTTTTAAGGTTGCGTAAAGAGGATTACACAAGCATAAGATGTTTTGTATACCAAGTTAACGCATAATTTTCCATGTAAATAGTATGATAAACCTGGATATTTCTGACTATTGTGTATGAAACGTTATATACAATATTTTTGAACGATCTATTTTACGACACAAAAAATTATCCCCACTTCATGTGCTTTCCCCTTAAATAATATTTTTTCTAAGTTTTATTTGTCGTCCGTTTCATAAGTAAGATTTCCAAATTAAAGCTGTCTAGCTAGTACTAAAGGTCTCTGTGTTAAACTGAGGACAGACAATTCATTAACAAGAAGACATTCATTTATATGATTCTATTTTTTTATCCTAATATACAGGGTGGCCCATTAATAGACGTCCAAAAGAAAAAAAATCGATGCGTAATGCTAAGGGGTATCCAAATCACCCCCATGTTTGTACCGCGATTATTTGTAGTTTTCGAGTTACAAATAATTTTATTATTTTTTAAAATTTTCTGCCGAAGAAGATTCAAAAATTTTTATCCGGTTTGTACTGGATATTTTTTCAATTATATTTTTGTGTCATGGTTGTCTTGAACGTTACTTTCACATACAAAATAATGAATCTCCTAACATTCCTGCTTATTACTCAAAAAGTATGGTAAATTATACTTTAGAACATAGCACGATCCGAAACGGCGTAGACTCGCTCTATTTTAATTGTATTCTGCATGAAATTCAATAAACATTCTGTAAAGAATCTACATTGAATAAATAATCTGAATCAGAAATATTTATATTCAGTTCAGGCCAGTTCAAATTTTGGTCATCAATCTAAAAATACGAAAATATGTTCTTTAGATTGGACTGATTTTGAAAAATCTGGTTATTTTGATATTATTTTAGAACTTATAATGGTATTTTTCGTTGAAATAAGCGTCCGAAATCTACTAGGAAAATACCTGAATTATAATTTAGGTTTAAAATAATTAATTTTCCAATTTTCACTACTACATTAACTTAAGCAACGAATAATTTGTGGATGGAAAAGTCGAAAGCAGAAAGTTTGACTTAGGAACTTTGTTTGGACCAGTTAGGAGATAAACATACTAAAAGTCCTTGCCCCTCCGAGGACCGCTCGAGGGGGGTGAGCACAAAGAAGGTCCCGTTTTTTTGTTTTTTGCTTACATCTCAAAAACGGTGCGTTGTACGAAATTTTATTGTATGACATAATGAAAGCTCATAAAATTTTCAAGTACTTTGGCTTTTAATCTATCTCTAATCGTTGCCAAGCTATGAGCTCTGAAAAACGGCCGATTTTCAAAAATGTGTTAAATTTTCTGTAGCAGCTTGTAACAATACGAATTTGCCAAAATCATTTCCTATTGCTTACCCACACTATTAAGACACCCATGAACTATTGAAAAATAGCATAAGGTGGGAGTACCTCCACACGGTGAAGGCGGAAACAGTTTACTTTTAAACTGGCTACAACTTCCAATAATATCTATCAAGATGCCTTCGGGCTCATGTTGATATTTCGTTCGTGACTTATTGAGTATTGTGACTGTGTACCCGGTAACGCAGGGAAGCAGTCTCAAAATATTTTTAAAATACGCACGCTTTCAAGATGACAGACAAGTATTTTGTTTGTGATGAATTACTGGAAGAAGTGAAGAATTACCAATGTCGGTGGGAAAGGCATAAATTCTCTGATTTCTGCCAGTAACCTCAGAAATGATCGAAAGAGCTCACAACTTAAAAAATTTAAGTCGCTGAGGGTTCACTCATCTTGTCGAAACCAATACACTAGATCTGAGAGCATTAAATCTGATCTGGGAAAATGTTGTATAAAACCCAAATGGACTCAGACCGCTCAGACGACACTGCATACTATATGTATATCTAAAGTCATGAATGAAATTTATAAGTACATGGAGACTTACAGTGACTGTCAGTTCTCCATTATAGAATTATGGAGGGGCAAGGTCTTTTAGTATGTTTATCTCCTAACTGGTCCAAACAAAGTTCCTAAGTCAAACTTTCTGCTTTCGACTTTTCCATCAACATACCCCTTGTGAGAGCTCATTGGACAAGCTACATTAGCTGATAGCGTATTTTGTGTTGGAGGACATTTTCAGGGTTCCGTATCCAAAGGGTGAAAAACGGGACCCTATTAATATTCCTTCGATGTCTGTCCATCTGTGTCTCTGTCTGTCAGGGGGCTGTATATCATAAACCGTATGTCTACCTAACAGTTGCAATTTTCACAGATTATTTATTTCTGTTGCCGCTATAACAACGAATAATATCAAAAATAAAATAAAAAACTTGGGTAGCTTCTCTACTTAAAACGTGCTTGTTTTAGCTCTAGCGTAAAAATGGAAACACTTACAAGCGTGAAAATTGGTATGTTCACAGTCTTGATAGTACATACTAATAACAACAAATAATAAAAACAGGTCAAGTGCTTGTTGGACCCGCGTGCATTTACGACACTTTTGCGTGACTGCGCGTCTATAACTAATACGGTATTTTTACTTTAGTGGTACGGAACACTCGGTGCATGAGTTCGACTCGCACTTGGCTGGTTTTTTTTTTGCATTTCGACCTATGTAAGATAACTTTCTCGAAGGAACGCAGTTGATTGGGGAGCCCTTATTTAATTATGATTTTTGTTTCAGTGCGTACCAGTACCCGGTTTGGGGTTCCGCAGGGGTTCTTACCGCTGTCTCTGCAAACGAGGGTTCTTCTTCCCCAACACGACAGCCGACAATCGATACTACAACGGAAGTGAGATCGAAGAGGAGTATGAGAAACATTTATTGGTAACTAACATTATTGAGATTGCCTAATATAGCTGAGTCAAAACACAAGGTTACTTTTTAGGGTTCCGATACCAAAATGGTAAAAAAAAGGAACCCTTATGGTGCCGCTCTGTCTGTCTGTCTGTCTGTCTGTCCGTCTGTCTGTCACACCTCTATATCTCAGCAACCACTTATGCTATCAACCTGAAATTTGAAACAGTTTTAGAATATAGTTGCCCAACTTAATTGCACAAGAAAAAATTTTGAAAAAAGTATGATTATTAATTTAAGGGGGCCAAAATAGGGGGGGTCAAATTTCAAATTGTCGCTACTAGGTCGAGTGGGGTATCATATGAAAGGGCTTTACTTGTACATTTTAAAATATATTTTTGTATTTTTTTAAATTTCTTAGTTTTAAAGTTATGATGAAAAATGTCAAGAAAAATTCCATTCCCCCCCCCTTATCTCCGAAGTTTGAGTAAGGAAAAATCTGAATTAATTACAGTTGACAGAAGTTTATATAAACTTTACAGCAAAAATTAAACGATCTTTCTAAGTTGCACAGTTTTTCAGAAATCTGCAAAAAACCTTTACAAACAAATTTAGTTTTGCGGTCCTGAAAATGGACTTTATTGCTTCCAAAAATACTAAAATACATATCGGAACCCTCGGCGCGCGAGTCCGACTCGCACTTGACCGGTTTTTTTGGACCTGATTTGCGTATGCCCACGTTATTACAGAGGTCAAAAGCAACAACTTTTGTTTTACGACTTTGCTAACAACGCATGAAAAATTTTCAACTTCCCATACAAAATGGGTCGGTCACGTGACCACTTTAGTATGGAGAGTCGAATTTTTTTTGTACGTTGTTAGAAAAGTCGTAGAACAAAAGTTGTTGCTTTTGACCTCTGTAATAACGTGGGCATACGCAAATCATACATACATAACATACATACATGCATACATAACATCACGCCTCTTTCCCGTCGGGGTAGGCAGAGACCACAGTCCTCCACCTGCTACGATCTTGACATACTTCCCTTGCTTGACATACGCTAATCAGGTCCAAAAAAATAACCTAGTATAACTTGAACCAACTGTACGCGTCCTACTCTCTACCTATCTCTTTATTATTCGCGAGAGTGGGATGAACATATTTTGCTATTGTTAATTGATTTTAAGAGCTTCAGTAGACGGGAACAAAAAGTACCTCAGTGCTGCCAGTACTGCAAAATCTATTTAAAAATTAAATTCTTAAAGCTGTAATTCATAGTATAAAGAAATGTGTATTTTAAAATTATATATAAGATCTAGATGTTATCAAACTAACATGGAAACTAATTCTTCCGTGAGGTGCCGGCAAATAATAGTACCAACCCATCTCTACCCGTGGGTGTCATAAGATGCGACTAAGAGATTATGAACCAAAGGATGGGCAGCAGCATACTCCTGTGTATCGTACCATCTTACATACTGCGGTCACCAATAACCGTGGTCCATGGTGCCAGCCGCAACGCTAACAAGCGTGGTGACTAAGATACATCCCCTCCACATTTTTCCAGTAATAGCCGGAATTCTGGAGGGAGCTCCCTGTCCTGCAGTGGAAGTTTCATGGAATGTTATGATGATGATAATGAATATAAAACAAACCAAAATCTATAAAAGAAGAACTTTTAAATCGTAGCCGAGGATCTTACAAATTGTCTTAATCTTCTTAAGGTTTTGTTAGCCTTGAAGAAACTACATCATGCGGGGCCAAATATAATGAAATATACTTTACAAAGGCTTTCTTTCAAATTGGATTTGTCTTAGTCTCCCGAGACCAACCAGATTAGACTGCCTTAAGCGTTTTGTTACCAACATTATACCAATTAGGTGGTTCGTGATTGAGATTTATATATTAAGCTCTTGTTTTTGACCTCGTCTAAGACAATTTGTTGTTTTCAGTTTATAGAAAAAACATTCAAATGGCCGTAGACAATCTTTCGTGCGACACGATAAGGTATTTTGGTAGGTGGATAAAACCACTGCTGATAGATGTTGTTTATCAAAGACAATGAACGAGCAAAATATATGACAGCGTACACCTGTTAAAATACTTCTGACGCAGTGTACTTTTGGGCACAGCAGACGGCAGACTTTAATTGCGACAGGCCGCCAGTGTGGCGGCGCTCAGATTCTAAGTGCGTATTTTCTAAAATCTTTGGTTTTGAAGGAAAACAGCTTCAAAAACAGTTCAGTTCAAAGAGTTATTTAGTCGAAAGGATTGTTCAAATTGATTGTTATTTAGTTTGAAACGCAAAACAATTTAAAAAAATAATAAGTTTGAATTTTACTTTGGCAAAAACTATACTTTTCGCAATACCGACCACACTAGCAGACAAAGTGCGTGACTGCCTGTGTCTGCCCGCTTATGTCTGCTGAGCCTCCTAACATAAACGCTGGTAGCAAGCTGGTTGAACAAAAATAAAACGAATTGACATAAGCTATCACTTGTCATTATTTTACCTTATGACAATCCCCAAAGAATTCTGACTCCTTTCTCGGCTCGGAATTGAAGGAATAATAATTTATTTTACTATGGGATGACATCTGCCATTATTTCCCAAGTTGAAATGTCAAATCATCAAACGTGACTTGACTCCCTCATACATTTACAGAACGACGCCTATGCCGCATTTACAATGACAGAATGAATGTCAGAATACTTTGAGTCACATATTTTCATTAATCTTTCTTCTATTACCCTTATATTTCTATGTCAATCCCATACGTTTTTACGGCTACTTGGGGTACAATAATAGAATCCCCCGGGCATAATATACAAGGCTTTAGAGTGTAAGGGCTTTAAAGCCCGATATACTTAGTAATATGTGTATGTGTATACAAAGCTAGAGAGCCGATTTTCATTTCATAACGATAATAATGTTTTTTTGTTCCCATAGAACCAAAAAAACCTCTACGGAACTACATTCGGCTTCGAATGCCTGCCTTGTGCGGAAGGTTGCGAGGCTTGCGTAGACGGATCTCCTTGCGTGGCAGCCCTAAACTGGATGGTCAGGACTACTATCTTCGCCTTGGCCTGCTTGGTCATCTCCTGTCTGCCTTTTATCGTTTACTTCACTATCAAGTACGGGCATGTTAGGGTAAGTATTTATCATAGTAGGTGTGGTTCGTATATAGGGTGACTTTTAATTAGTTCTTGATAGCAAAATATATGCATGTGTTTATGACACTGAACATCTTTTCCCAAGGAACATAGGTCGAAATACGAAAGACCAAATTTGACTTCCCATACAAAATGTGCTATCAGCTGATGCAGTTTCTATGGGAAGTCAAAACTTGATTTTCGTATTTCGACCTATGTTCCTTGGGGAAAGTTGTTCAGTATCATGAGTACATTCATACCTTTTTCTATCAAGAACTAATTAAAAGTCACCCTATACAAGATGTAACATAAAGGGTATATCAACCCTGAAAGATGTGATTCTGCCCATTAAACTGAACAACTTTTCCCAAGGAACATAGGTCGAAATACGAAAAACCAAATTTGACCTCCCATACAAAATGCGCTATCAGCTGATGCAGTTTGTATGGGAGGTCGAAACTTGATTTTCGTATTTCGACATATGTTCCTTAGGGAAAGTTGTTCAGTTTCATGGGCAGAATCACATCCTTCAGGGTTGATATACCCTTTTTGTTACACCTTGTATAAGGTTCTAATGACCAAGAAACTGAACAATTTTCCTCAAGGAACATAGGTCAAAATACGAAAAAAATATTCGATTTCCCCTAGAGACTGCGTTAGCGGATAGCGCATTTTGCTTGTTTCTAGGAAAAAGTTGTTCAGTTTCATTGTCCACGTAACGTTATATTCACTGTTTCATTAGGATCATAAACAGCATATTTTTTTATTGGTTTAACTCTCCAAGTCCAGTTATTCTACTCATGGTAACAAGCAACTTTCCGTTAGAAAAAATTCTTTACTCGAATATTTTTTTGTAATTGGTCATGTGATCGACTCATTTTATATGGAAAATCGAAAATTTTTATCGAGTAATTTTTTGCTTCAGGGAAGGGAATTATTTAAGAAAAAACTATACGGCTATACTCTATAGCGATATATCGAATACCTATACCTTCTACTTTTTACTTAAATAAAGTCACGAGCAATAGCTATTATTTGTGATAAAGCCAAGAGCAGGTCAAGCTTGACGTTCGCAGTGTCAAATTAGCTTCTATCGCAATTTATACTTTTTATATCACAAGTGTGCGAACGAGTAGGTAGGCCACCTGGTAAGTGGTCACCACCGCCCATAACACCCACGACATTAATAAGACAGCCAAGCGCGATAACCACCACGAGAACTAAAATAGTATGTCTCATGTGCCGATAATTTCACTGGCAGTGCAAACACTGCTGCTTTTATTTGTGGCACGAAAAGACATAGGAGTAGCACCTCCTCAGACGGATTTTGAAGAAAAGCCCTAACACTTTAGTAAAATAAATTACCTATGAGCTTAAAAAAAAGACTAGAAATAAAATTGATAATATACAAAAATAAAAGTAAGCCTTCAAATAGCAAAACCAGTGAGGTTGAAACTCAATTTGTTTACAAACAAGCGAGAAACGCAGAAGCCTTATACAAGGCATTAACAACCAAAGGTAGATATAATCCAAGATGATGAACAGACTTAAGCTAAGCCTAATCCAAAGCTTTCTCGCTCGCATTTTTGACGCGAAGGAATAAGAATTTCCTGCAACGCAAAATCTTGTATTATTTTTGGAATGAGCAGTTTTTAAAAAAGAAAAACTTTTTTTCATTTTCTTGATTGATAGCGTCGTTGTAGGATAATTTAACAGTGAACTTCTTTTTTGCTATCTGTTGTCTAAGTAAGTGTAAATTAGCTATCACACCTTCCGTAATTCAGAAACTAATTCGGCATATATGCTCGTTGAAGTAGGGACCTTGAAATTAGCAAAACCAGTTCTATTAGCAAGGTATGCCAAATTAGTCTTTGAATTTAGAAAGGTTTGATTGCGGTTTTATATTTCACGCTTCATCTATGACAGATTTATTTTAAGTTCTTCAGCAACTATCTTCAGCGCAACCTTTAAATACTCAGTTTGAGTCCGACGCGCAATTGAATAATTTTTATTATTTTCACGCTTGTAAATGTTCTTTTTTTTACGATAGATAGATAAATTCTTTATTGTCACACAAAAACAAAACAATACACAGAAGACTCTTAAAACTAGGGTGGACAAAGGCTGTCTTAACGATAGAACTAAAACTAAAAATATTTAGTATTTGTTGTTATAGCAGCAACAGAAATATATAATTTGTGACAACTGTCTACCTATTACTTTTCATGAGATACAGCCCAAACAATTTTTTTTTAAACTAAACTTGGTGGCATCTTATTCCTTTGTTTTTAAATATTTTTTAAAACATAAAATATGGTATTTATTTTCTCAACGAGCTGTGTAAACAATGATATCCCACTCGATGGGGTAGGTAATTTTTTTTTTAGCTGTTTGATCTTAATTTTTTTTATTACTTGTTGTTGTAGCGGCAACAGATAAATAAAGGGAGAAAATTTCAAACTATATATTACGGTTCATGAGATACAGCCCGCTACCAGACAGACAGACAGACATCAGAGGCATATCATTGGGGTCCCGTTTTTCACCCTTTGGGTACGGAACGGTCATAGTCCAGAAATTTACATCAATAATAGCTTTGAGTAAAATACTTGGAATTTGAAGCAGAAATTAGAGCCTGATATTGTTTCAGCGGTGAGCAGGGTAGGGCTTATACAGGGTAGGGTGTAAGGGACAGCCTTCATGATCAGTCAACGTATCTGAACTACTTTCAGCGAATAAAACTTTCAGGAAAAAAAATATCGGCCTCCACATACAAACTGTCCAATTAAGTTTGCAATTTCGTATGAAGACGCTTATTCATTTTTCATGAAAGTTTTGTTTGCTGAAAGTTGTTCAGAAATGTTAACTGATCATGCAATTTTCGGTACCTATTTGGAAGGCTATTCCTTACACCCCATATAGGTATTTAGTTATCATAACATCCCATGAAACGTCCACTACAGGACAGGGAGCTCCCTCCAGAATTCTAGCTAGGTATTTAGTTATATTTCTTGGAAATGTGATTCTGTTGTAGAACCTACAAATACACGGTAACTACTAGCAAAATACAGAAATGAAGGCATAAACATATTGTTAAATTACCTTATTCATCAATAATTTATTAGTAAAACGATTTATGTCTAAAACAAGCCCATTTAAAAAAAATAGAAACTAATTTATATACGGTAGTTATGTCGCAAGGAAATTGTATGATAGTTTTTTTTTATTTTGCAGCTCAGTAGGTTGTGCTTAATGGGTTTAGATCACTGGTGCTTTAGATTTTAGTTTTGACTGAAATCTAAAATACACCAGATCGAATATGATCGAATATGTTGGGTAAGGTACAGCGCACAAACTGAGCGAGAGTGTTGCAGTAGCAGACGGCGAATGCCAAAAAATTACATTACGCGCTGTTTTGTACCAAACTGCAATTTCTGGCCATTCTAGGCATTATGTAAAGTAACGAATTTCACAATTTGCCTGCGATATTTACAAAATAACATATTTTCCCTTCCCCAGGTGGTCCGCGCAGCTAGCCCTGCTCTTCTCCGTGTGATAGTCCTAGGAGCAGCCCTAATCTACTGTACAACCTTGGTCATGTACGGTAGACCAACTGTCTTCACCTGCACAGCCAGGGTCTGGTTGAGAGAAGTCGGCTTCTGCTTGACTTACGGAGCTCTAATGCTGAAGACTTGGAGGTGAGTTTGTTGATTTTTCTACTCATTTGTCCTGGAAAGAGTTCTAATTTACTGCAATAACCTGGTCATGTAAAAGAGACTGTCTATCCTCACCAGCATAGTCAGGGATTGGTTGAGAGAAGTTGGTATCTGCTAGACTTATGGAGCTCTAATGCTGAAAACTTGAAGATGAGTTTGTTGATCTTTCTACTCATTCGTCCTGGAAAGAGTTCTAATTTACTGCATTATCCTGGTCATATAAAAGAGACTGTCTGTCCTCACCAGCACAGTCAGGGTTTGGTTAAAAGAAGTTGGGACGTGAGTTTGTTAATCTTTCAACTCATTAGTCCTGGAAAGTGTTCTAATTTACTGCATTATCCCGGTCGGTATATAAAAGAGACTGTCTGTCCTCACCAGCAAATTGTATTCTGCTTGACGTATGGAGCTGTAATGCTGAAGACTTGGAGGTGAGTTTGTTGATCTTTGTACCTATTAGTTCTGGAAGCAGCTTTAATTAACTGCATCATCTTATAAAAGAGGTTTCAAACAGATAAAAGATGCAAGCAGGATCTGGTTGGGGGAAATCGGTTTCTTTTTAACTTATGAAGCTTTAATGCTGAAGACATGCAGGCAAGTTTGTTGATCTTTCGAGCCTGAAAGCATCTCTGATCTGCCTGTTTACATGAAAGAGACCAATTAATTTCTCCTGCACGATAAGAGTGTAGTAAGTCGACTTGGAGGTAGATGGGTGGGTATCTTCAATGTCATTAGGAATGAAATCATGATGATCGGTAATAATTAAAAAAAAATGTCTTCATACAAGATGGATCTGCTGTTTTGTCCATTGATAGGCTTCAATGAAACTATTAATTTGATTTGAAAGGAGTGAAATCATGAAGTTTGGTAATCATATAAAAATATGTCTTCATACAAGATAGATCTGCTGTTTTGTTTATTGATGAGCTTCAAAAATTTGAATAAACAAAAAGAAAATGTAGTAGTTTACGAAATAAGGTATAATTTTGAATAACCTTCAATACTATTTTCAATAATTTTCCATTTTCTGGGAATTCTATGGAAAATTGCAATAGAAAACAACTGCCAAAATTTTCATTATCACATGTGATATTAAGTTAAGAGTCTTCACAGGTTGGGTTAGGTTATCTTGCGACCAAAACGAATCGTAATTTGAAATTCCGAGGCATTATATAAAATGTTGAATTTAAAGTAAAATGCCAAGGCACAAGGTGGAGCGGCGTCTTATTATTTGCCTGCGACATACCAACCAAATTGCATAAGTCTCACAAAGTGATTTTTGTTTGACTGTGGCTCGACTAGGAATCGAACCGCTTTTAACACTAGACCAAGAAATTAAATTTACCAAGACACTGATATTTAAAACGTCAATATTTTTATTTGGCAGAGCAGCAAATCGATGTGATTTTTTGCAATTTAATTATTTCAACAAAAGAGAAAATAGAAACGTTGTTCTTCTTTGTTTTTGTTGTAAACAAACCATCAAAAAAGTTTCGCAAATTTTACCAAAAATACTGACACCATGTTAATTATTTTCCTAACCCATTTACCCTCATTAAAAGGGCTATGTTTCTGTGTGTAACATGAATCCTTTGATCCTATTTGGAGAATTGTGCAAAATCATATGTAAAATCAGTGGTGGGTAACCTTTTGAAATTCGAGGGCCAAATTTGGGAGTCGATAAATTTGCGGGCCGTAGTTGATAGAAAATTTTCCGTATACACTTTATTAATATGCTTTGGCGTGTGTTTAGGGAAGTTGCTTGTTTTGCATAAGTATAACCACTGGTGTAAACTGGGTTTCAGGACAAAACCTATTTTGAGTAGGTTTTCTCCGTTTTTGTTTGAACATCACGCATAACGTAGGTACTTTACCATGCGGCGGATTTGCAGTCTCGGCCGCCCTAGGCCGTCCTTTGCCTCCAGGATTGTGCGCGGTTGTCGCCGATCGTCAGTCGCATGGCATGACAGGCAACGTTTATATGAGGAACTGCTCATGGTTATTTTCTTGCCAAAATAGCAGCAGTACATTCTCATTTCTTTCCGCACCAGAGTAATTCATATTTTATTTTCTCCTCAAGGCTTCTGAGGCCGACCTGGTCACCAGATTTAGGTTACCATTTCCGCGTTACCAGCGCTTTTATTCGATTTGCACCACCCGAGAGCGCATGCCGTTTGGTTGCAAGTAGCTTCTGCGGACGGGAATAACGGTCCTTCCCACATACCACGATTCACGTAATCGTTTACATGTTAGGGTAGGACCGCCCTAGGACCAGGCCTTCTAGGCCTTTGGGGCACTCCACCACTTATTCTTGATGGTGTAACTTTAAAACCACATTTTTTTCCAACTAATATATTATGAACCTCCACAAGGTTTGAAGGTGCGGTTTTCGCTAGAATGGAAAGTTAGTGAGATGTTCCGTGGGCCGGATCAAAAGCTATGGCGGTCACATCCGGCCTGCGGGCCGGGGGCTGCCCACATGAGTGTTAAATCTACGCGTTATATCAGTCCGCCTGAAAACCAAATGAGAAGAAATGTTTCAGAAATAAGAGTTTAATCGCTCATTATTTCTTGAACTTATTTTATTAACGTCAAAAGTTTTAGAGCGGTCAATGATCCCAAGCATAAAATGGGGAGAACGAATTTCTACAAACTTTATAACTTCGAAAGGTTTGAATGAAGTCAACTATTTAATGTTGATCGCCATTTAATAAACCGAGTAATATCTTGTATTATCGGTCTATAAAAAGCGACTTAGTGTACTGAAATAGAGGGTAAGCAGTATATGTTTGCCATTACACTTGACTCCCATCTGACCTTACAATGGATCAAAGGTCATAGTGGTTGCCGAGGTAACGACACGGCGGACGAATTGGCTCGCAGGGGGTCGGACTCTAAGGCTATTGGACCTGAACCCATTACATCTATACCGGCGAGCCACGAGGACTAAATGCCAAAAGCCGCGGCCAAATAGACGGACTTGACGAAACTATAACGGTTCCTTGTTGACTACGGATTTTTTTTAAGATGTAGTCACTAGATCAAGTGGGATATCATAGGAAAGGAATTTCTTTGTAGATTTCAACATAGGTTTTCATATTCTTGACAACTCTTTGTATTCAAGTTATGATGAAAAATTTATAAAAAAAAGATTATTACTCTAGACAATTTTCCTGACAATCATGATAATTGTGATGGAAACCAAGGTAACAAAATAATATTTTTCTCTTTAGATGTTTACCCAATTGTATAAACAATAATCACAGCCCCAATAAACTGTTCAGGATTTCTGGTTATTCACCCTTTGCCAACTGCCTTAGTTTTTCAGAGGAGCTTATAGGCTTAAAGAAATAACCATTGCAGTGGGATGATTTATTTTGATAGCTCAAGTGATAGCTCAAGTGATAGCTCAAGTGATATAAGGCTTCAGGGAAATAGAGTTAAGTGAAGCTTAGTAAAATTAATGCTTTTGCTACTGATAGTGGTTGAGGGGTATTCCTCAGCGAACGTTCCAAGGACTCAATTCTTGAAAATCACCGGGTGATAAAATATCACTTTTGAGACTTTAAAAATTCATATTTACCCGGATTAACAGTTAGAAGGTAAATCAGAATACATGAAAATTAACAATTAAGGACTGCTTTCTATTTTACGAAGATCAATCTTAACTTTTGAAAAGAAAAATATGGGATTTTGAATTTTTTGAGTAATATTTTATCACCCAGTGATATTCAAGAATTGGACCCCAAGACCTGATTCAGGATATTCTGAATACATACCATGTTAAAAATATAGTAAATCGTCGAGCTTGTATAACTTATCGAGGTTGAACAGTACAATCACATCTAGCTGAATTCAAAGACTAATTCGGCATACACTACTCGTTGAAGTAAGGATATTGTAATTAACATAACCAAGCCTCCCAGTAATGTATGCCAAATTAGTCTTAGAATTCAGCTAGGTGTGATCGTGGCTTTACGAACATTTTATGCTATTGCTACTGAAAGTGGTTATTAAGGGGAATTACTCAGCTGATATTCCAAGATTTGATTCAGGATGTTCTGAATACAGGCCAAGTTAAAAGTACCGTAAATCGGCGAGCTTGTAAAGGGGTTGAACAGTAAGACCGGTATTTCACTGGGACATCATGGCAGCGCAACCAGTCGCCGCCACCAACAAAATGTATACAGCTCTATAGAGAGTTACTCACCTGGTGTCCGTTTGGTTGCGCAACGCAACCAATTTGGCGGCGCAACCAGCTCGGATGCTGGTCGCGCTACCACTCCCAGTGAAATATAGCCCTTATACTGTGGCCGCAGGGTGTAGCGACTCTGGTGTCTTTACTGGTGTCTATATACGGACACCAGTGGCGCAACCAGTCGCGCCACCGTGGTGTCCCAGTGAAATACCGGCCTAAAGGAAACGAGGAAAGTAACTATGTCAAGATCGTAGCAAGTGGAACGCTGCGGTCTCTAAAGCCACGATCACACCTGTCGGAATTCAAAGACTAATTCGGCATAGATTACTCGTTGAAGTAAGGATATTGTAATTAACATAACCAAGCCTCCCAGCAATGAATGCCGAATTAGTCTTTGAATTCAGCTAGATGTGATCGTGGTTTAAGACGGGAATGAAGTATGAGTGTCGCACCGTTTGATGTTATGTATAAATGTGTATTATCCAACTTTGATCAAACGAAATGTGCGAATATAAGACAAACGATAGGCGGAAGGCTGTGGTCTCTGCCTACCTCGACGAGTAAGAGGCATTTATTTAGTTCAGTTCACTTATTTTTGGAATAATAAAATAAGTGAACTGTGTGTAAATAAAAAAGTGACTACAAGTTTTCGAGTGGAAAGCGAAGCCTAACTAAGAGACTGTTGGTTCAGGCACTTACAAAAGCAACACATTAATATCTTTAAAATCTTCAAGTTGCGAGTGAATAGGCTTTATGTAAATTCGTTACGCCATCGACCTCATTTTCGTCCGAGATCAAAAGCAAGCCTATACCAAAAAAACCGGCGAAGTGCGAGTCGGACTCGCACACTGAGGGTTCCCTACCAGTTTTGATGTTTGCACTATAAACATGCCAATTTTCACACTTTTACATTTACCCGTTTTAACGAAAGAGCTAATCAAAAATCGCCATCCTTGTTTTTTTTTTTTTCAATTTTAAAATTTGTATTATTTGTTGTTCTAGTGGCAACAGATATACATAATCTGTGAAAACTTCGACTGTCTACCTACTAAAGGTTCATGTAATACAGCCCCCTGACACACAGACAGACAGACAGATATCGGAGGCATATTAACAGGGTCCCGTTTTTCACCCTTTTGGTAGGGAACCCATTTAAAAAACGAAATTTGCTGCGGCTTTCCAAATACCTTTTTAGTCTGTTCTTCTACTGTTTAGCAAAAGCTTCCCCTTAATCACTTAATTATGTCCCACACAATGTCCTCCTAACCACGTTGCTGCGAATCATAGTAAAAATTTTTGGGGCACGGAAAAAACACCGGTCAAGTGCGAGTCTGACTCACACTTGACCAGTCTTTATTATTTGAATGAATGAATGAATGAATAACACTATTCACTATTTTACATTATTTGTTGTTATTATACATATAGCTTATGCTCTATAATCATACCCATTTTGAAACTGGTGGATATTTCTGTTTTTACGATAGAATTAAAACAAAAACACAAAAAGAAACAAGTTTCTTGTATGGAGACTCCCCTTATTTTGGGTTATTGTAAACCATACACCTCCCGAGATCACCTGGGTCAGAGTTTATAATTAGAAAAGAGCGGCAACTTTATGCATACTGTCTTGTAGTGCCATCTGTAAATTTTCCTTAACAACATAATATTATTATACACTGCCATAGCTCAGGGGTGGGCCAATATCAGTATCGGCTAATGAGTGGAATTCTCTGCCTGCGTCTGTGTTCCCGAGCTCTTATAACCCGAAAAAAGAAACATGGGTCACGTCGTATGTTGTATGTTTTAATTATTTATTATTTGTAATGTAATTCGCTAAAATAACAAATTTCGGTTAAAAAAACAGCCCTCGGACAGACAGACGACGTAGGCCAGGACCCTTCGAGAACGAAACCCAAAAAAAGCGAAAAAATAATTCCTTTATGAAGCAAAAATTACCTACGATATCAAATCAATTGAACACACTCCCCTCTCCTTAGGGATCCACTCAATACTGTGTATATTTGGAAATGGAAGCCAAATGATGTAATTTTTTTCCATTAGCGAGGGCCCGGCGGCTATGAGATATATTTTGGGTACCGTAAATGAGAGGTCTTCTAAGGTCAATGTTTATTTGGGTTCAAATATTTGTGTCGGTTTGGTTAGAGAAAGTTTTATCTGTTGTTTGTTGAGGTGCCTCTTTACGTGGGTACGAATTTATACGTTTATGTTATTTAATATTTTTGTGAAAAATAGTGATGATACGAGTAACACACGTGATAAAAAGTTTTATGATAAAAAATTACTAGGTTTAGATGGTTCAGGTTTGTTGTAACCTTTTTTAGGGTTCCGATACCAAAATGGTACGAGTACAAAAAAGGAACCCTTATGGTGCCGCTTTGTCTGTCTGTCTGTCACACCTGTGTATGTCAGCAACCACTCATGCTATCGACTTGAAGTTTGGAATAGTTTTAAAATATGGTTGTCCAACTTAATAGCATGTGAAAGAATTAAGAAAAAATTGTGTTTCAAGTTGTTATGAAAAATGTCAAAAATATACCACCCCCCCCCCCCCCCCCCTTATCTCCTAAGTTTGTGAAAGGAAAAATCTGAATTAATCACAGTCGAAAGAATTTTATGTTAATATTACAGCAAAAATAAAACGATCTTTCTAAGTTACACAGTTTTATAGAAATCTGCAAAAAATCTTTACAAACAAATTTTGTTTTGCGGTCCTAAAAATGGACTTTATTGGTTCCAAAAATACTTAAGGTATATCGGAACCCTCGGCGCGCGAGTTCGACTCTCACTTGAACGATTTTTTTTACATAGTGTATGTATGACAATCAAAGAGATTCGTTCATTTCCGTCTCTAAAAAAATATAGAAGTGCCTTGAGGTGCCTCCATCTCTTCAGCGGTATTCTAGGAAGAGATATAGGTCCATTTAGGCGGCAAGTTCTAAAGAAATCTAATCTGGGTTATATTCGCAATTTTCGGGAAAGCGATACTATATTTTACTACTTCGATACAGTCTAATTCATAACTTCGATCACTTATAATAGAGTAGAATATTGATTGGATGAATTGTTAAATTGGCAGTGATTAGCAACCAACCAATATCCTACTCTATTTTCAAGGAACGAAGTTTCTAATTTGCATGTTTCGAATGGTGACGTATCGAAATATAGAAAATTGTAAATAGAGCGGGCTCTGAAGGATATTTCGTTTGCAAAAATAGCGCACCGTGAAATTTTTTGTGATTTGTCTACCTGAGACCCTCGACTTTATAAAAAGCCATGTTGCCCCGCGGTTGAACGGTCCGTCTGTTTGTCTGTCTGTCCGATTTTTAAAGGCTTGTATCTTTTGAACCGTAATAGCTAGCTGGTTCAAACTTTCACATAATATGCTTTATTATGGTGGCTATCTTAGCAAATAAAAAAAACATAAAAAATGGGGGTCCCCATACAAAAAAAAATTACAATACATTTTTTGGCGTTTTTTGTTTTAGCTCTATCGTTGAGACAGTAACATATACTCACGTGAAAGTTAGTACTATTATAGTGCATGAGCTACAGTATAACAACAAATAATAAAAACTGGTCAAGTGTGAGTTTTACTCAACAAAATTTGGCTCAGTAATAATCGTTCAGACCTACGTCCTATGTAGCTCATGCACTATAATAGTACCAACTTTCACGTGAGTATATGTTACCGTCTCAACGATAGAGCTAAAACAAAAAACGCCAAAAAATGTATTGTAATTTTTTTTTGTATGGGGACCCCCATTTTTTATGTTTTTTTTATTTGCTAAGATAGCCACCATAATAAAGCATATTATGTGAAAGTTTGAACCAGCTAGCTATTGCGGTTCAGAAGATACAAGCCTTTAAAAATCGGACAGACAGACAAACAGACGGACCGTTCAACCGCAGGGCAACATGGCTTTTTATAAAGTCGAGGGTCTCAGGTAGACAAATCACAAAACAATTCACGGTCCGCAATTTTTGCAAACGAACATCTCATTGGAGCCTGCTCTAAAATAGACACCCTGTGGTCCGGGATTTTTTTGCTATTCACTTGCATTCTATGTTAATATCAAAGATTTTGGAAACACACGCGATCGGAGCGCGCATTTATCACGTAAATATTTTTTACATCTTTCATATTCGGTAAGTAGGTCCTTATTACCCCCAAATGGGGCTTGTAGGTGACCAATTAGCGCTCTAGGGTAATAGTGTAGCTAGAAAAGCCCTAGGGCGGTAAGTAATTGTAACGCCCCCGCCCGGCAGCACCTCCACCTCCACGCGCGGCTCCGCCTTGACGGCCGCCTCCAGCAGCGGGGCGGCGGGCGTTTTAATTACTTACCGCCCTAGGGCTTTTCTAGCTACATTATTACCCTATAGCGCTAATTGGTCACCTTCAATTTGGTTCTAATAAGGACCTACTTACCTCACAATCGAGATGTAAAGCAGAGTAGTTAGCTCGGGTGTAAGCATCAATTGCACCCTCGAACTATAGGCGCCCTCGCTGCGCTCGTGCGCCTAAATATCTCGGGCTGCAATTGATGCCTTACAGCCCTTGGCTACTAATCTAATATTATATATTTGGAATCTCTGTCACATTTCTTGGCTTTTTAAAATTTTTTCAGCCCGAAGTCAAATTAATTTCACAAACATCACCCTTCAGTATTATCCCACGTTTCCGTTACACGCTGTATATACAAACAAATAAAAATACTTATATTGCTAGTTTATTAGTATATTAATGTATTATTTATTATGATTGTTTTATTTAATTTGACGTGTAATGGAATTATTATGAATAAATTATGTCTTATGTCTTAGAATACAAAATATTTGACCAGTGGAGACCAATTTCAACGACATTCCCAAAACAAAAACGTTTGCCTCAAAAGTTATGTGAAGTCTTAACTAAGTGATTTAGGCAAACGTTTTTGGTTTGGTAATACCGTTGAAATTACCACGATCGCCCCCCAGGGGTAGAAAAAAATAATGTGTGACAGAAGGGTTATCTATAGTGCGGTCAGTTAGTTGTTTCACGTAGACACGATTTACAATTTCACCAATTTTTTTCCAGGTACTAGTTAGGTACTAGCAATTTTTTATCCAATTTGAGCCAATTCTTGAATTAGAAAAAAATTCCATAGAAAATTCAAGAATTAGCTCCTATCAAAATGCTATTTACCTACCTAACTCGTACCTGGAAAACATTTGTTGCAATTTGGTAAATTTGGCGAAATGAGACTATAAGGGACCGGACTAATAGGGTCGAAAGACGCTTTTATTGGTTTCTTCGCTGGTTTCTCCATACAAAGCTTCTGCTGTCAAAAATTGATTGAAATCAATTTTTTTATCTTTTTGGAAAATTTTATTAGTTTAATGACATAAACAAAAAACCTGTTATAAGGTATTCCTCGCCAATTTTAGTCTTAAATTTATTCGGAATCCTTTTGATTTAATGGAAAATCTCCTTAACCATTTCTACCTGGTAGGTATATTTACCGTAAAGCGCCGAGCCCCTCGGTGGTTAACCTTCTTTGATCCTCTTTACCTTGCCAAAAGATTTCAGTAATATTCTGAATTCATACGAGAAAATTATATTTTATTGGAGATTACCGTAGTAATCTGCGTGAATTGAAGAGAAGAGTCTTTGACGAAAGAGATCTACCAGGCGAGAGTGAATGGAAACGTTGGAAGGGGAAGACCTAGGCGAACGTACCAGGACCAAATTCAGGACGTTCTGAATAAAGGCCTGGTTAAAAGTACCCTAAACCGACGAGCATGTATGAAAGGATTGATGAAAGTACAGGAAGCAAGGGAAGTATGTCAAGATCGTAGCAGGTGGAGGGCTGTGGTCTCTGCCTACCCCGACGGGAAAGAGGCGTGATGTTATGTATGTATGTATGTATGTATGTATGTATGTATGTATGTATGTATGTATGTATGTATGTATGTATGTATGTATGTATGTATGTATGTATGTATGTATACATGTATGCATGTATGTATTTAGTCTCTTCGATTGAATAAGTGAAGCACTCGTAGATGAGGTAGTTGCTCTTTCTTTCCGATCACGGAAGTTGACCAGAACCCGGATGGGTGACCGCTAGTTGTACAACAACTAGAGCGTATCCGTGTTTCGGAAGGTAAGCCGTAAGTCCCATTTACTGTCAATGTTAGTAGGTTAAGCCAAGTCTAAGGCCATGTGGAAACTTGCAGACTCTGACAGCCAAAATGGTCACTAACCTAGCGAACTCTAGTCTAGGAATGGAATAGGTTTGTTAGTCGCTCTATGTAAAAACCAATGCTCACGTCCATCCCCAAAGTTGTGTAGATTCTGTGCAAATGAAATAGAGCTATAGCAATATTTGTCGCTTAGGTTTAATAACATGAATAAAATCATGATTAATACACTAGCAGAGCTCACAGATTTATTCGCGTAGATTTTGGGTTTGTATAGTAAACACCGTGCTACTCCCGTGCTTCGCAAGGCACGTTAAGCTGTTGGTCCCGACTGTTGCGAAAAATCAGAGGCCATTTGGCGGCTTTAAAACTCTGACAGCCAGGTAGGCCACTAACCTGGGAGAGTCTTATCGAGGATTGGGTCTGGTCTCTTAAGTATGGTACTTACGACATAAAACTGAACAACTTTCCCCAAGAAACAAAGGTTAAAAATGAAAAAAAATTTGGCTTCCCCATCGTCCGTTAGCACTGGTATGGAGTTTGTATGGGATGACAAAAAATTCTCTGTTTTCGACCTATGTTTCTAGGGGAAAGTTGTTCAGTTTCATGTTCTAAGTACATACGCGTTTTTTTTAATGTCACAAGTGGCTAAACAAGCAGGTGGGCCACCTGATGCTAAGTGGTCACTACCGCTCGTGACAACCACTGTCATATTTGTGAAATAATGAAATAATAGTGGTTTCTTGTTCAGTGGTACCTATAGTCAAATGTTTTATTATCTCGCCGTGTGTTTTTTAGTTTTCTGACCTGTTTCTTTAGAAACATTGTATCGTTACAAAAAAAGAATTATAATGTGAATATAACCGTGTAAGGTACTGCCAAGAGCAAGTCAAGCATGACACTCGTAGCGCGACTTTCACTCCCGAAATTTAAATACGAATGTTACAACGCGCAATGTGTCTTGCTTGAAGTACTCTTGACTGTACACTCAAAAGCAGGTCCTCCTAGTGCCTATTCCCAAAGTCTCATATGTCAAGCTTGACGTGCCTTTGACTGTATCTATAACAGTGTCCACAGTGAGTCAAGTCCCTTTTCGAATTATTGAAATAAACGAGATTGGAATGGCTTCAGCTGGAATTGGCCCGAATGGATAAAATTTTTACGAAATGCACCCGAGAGCAGTGCAGTAAAATTCGCGTTTGAACACATTTACCGAAATTGAATTTTTATCTCCAGACATGTTTTACACAGGATGTAAGGAATAGTATTGCGATTTTTAAACCACAATTTCTTTCCATGAAGCTGAACCACCGAACACAGGTCGAGAGGTGGTGTGGTGTCTCCGTCGGATCTCTTGTGATTGGGAACTTATTTTAGTAATAACACACCATTACATTTACTCAGTATGGTATAATAATAGTAAACAGATTAACATATCAATGTTACAATTAATAACACTATTTTATCAAGTAGAAGTGTGCACCGTAGCGCAGCCCGACAGAGACTGACTGCCTCGCCCATGGTCTCGGTAGGGGTTGATGCATTGACAGCCATTGTCCAAGCTGGCCACCAACATTGCCTGCTGTACACCACAGGTGATAAAGATGATAGAGGGCAAGTTTTTCTCAGCAGTGTGACACGATACAGGATAATTATGAGTACCTGGGCGACCGAGCTTCGTTCTGTATGTATCAATCATCTTGACCAAAGCTAACAAACAGATGGCGCTGTAGGATTTCTTAAACACACTATTTACAATAATTGTTAACAAATGGAAAAAACGAATGAAGAATAATTTTTCCAGACATGAGACCGAGCTAGATCAATTTTTTGTCCCCGAAAACCCCCTTATAGTAAATTTCATCGAAATCGTTAGAACCAATCGACAAACAGATTACATACAGGGTTATTTTTGGACCCCTGGCCAAATTTTAGTATGTTGCTCAGAACATGTATCTGAACAACTTTTCCAAAGGCACATGGGTCGAAAAACGAGACAACAAATCTTGTGCCGGCAATAGTGGGATTTGTATGGGAAGACCAAAAATTTTTCTCGTTTTTCGACCCATGTTCCTTTGGAAAAGTTGTTCAGATACATGTTCTAAGCAACATACTAAAATTTGACCAGGGGTTCAAAAATAACCCTGTATACATATATGTACAAATATTGCTCGTTAAATAGTATAGGATACTAAAACAACCATTCAAAATAATCTCTTGTCCACAGAATATCAGTAATCTTCCAAGTCCGCTCAGCGAAGGCCGTCAAAATATCCGACATGTATCTACTCCGGCGCATAGGAGTGATAGTGGGCGTGGCCTGCGTCCTATTGGCTATAAGGACGCTGGTGGCGCCACCTGCTGTTATAGTGGGAAGAACTAAGGACGATCTGAAGGCGTATCTTTGTAACACGGATTGGTGGGATCATTCATTTACTACTTGTAAGTATGTATAAGGAGTATATTACTTATAAGTATGTGTAAGGAGTATATTACTTGTAAGTATGTGTAAGGAGTATATTACTTGTAAGTATGTATAAGGAGTATTATTACTCGGACCATAAAACTGCACAACTTTCCCAAAGAAATATTGGTTAAAATATGAAAAAAATGTTTGGTCGTTCCATACCTCAGAATAAAGACCTCCTTGCTTCGATCTGGCCACGACACATACATACATCTTATCTTGCAATCTTGGCGGAGCGAGAATTTTATGGAAAAACAATTTTGAAAAGTTGTTTGTTTAGTTTTGCGGTACGGGAATAAGGTGTACCTTTGCAGTAAATTAATCAAAAGTGCAAAAACCGTAAAGCCGAAAATGTGTTAATCTGCCCCTTTAACCTGACCAACTTGCCATTAAACTGACTCCTAGTAACATAGTTCAAAATATGTACGAAAAAGAAATTACCATACAGACCTGACCAGTTTGTATCTATATTTCTTTTTTGTATAGCGATATGTTATTTGGCAAAAGTTGTTCAGTTTAATAAGCATTTAGAATTGTTTTTTGTTATTATCTGTTACACGGTATTAAGCAACATAAAGGGTGTGAATTGAAAGGGCATGATCAGTCAACGTTTATTATCGTCCTTGACGTAACTAAAGAAATTTCAGGAAATGAAAGTTTCAGAAAATTAAATAAAGTGAAATAGTTTTATCGGGGCAGTCTTTACCATAAGGGCACACGGGGCCCGTGCCCAGGGCCGCCATCCTCACGGGTGCCCCGAAAGACCGATATATTTACATATTTCTATTTCCTATAAATTGCTTAGTACCGCGTTTTTCCGCCGACTTAACTTTTTATTAGGCTGTACAAGAATATTTCCGAGTGTATTCTAACTACAGTACCATCTAGCGATCACCTACTTATAACGGTTTCGAATCCACAGTCGAGCTTGAGCATTGCACGTTTCACACATCAAATACATAGATGTCGGCACTGTATAATTTGTCTATGGCCTGTACCCACAGGGCCAGCGGAAACCCCGAAAATTATGTGAAACAGCCAGTGTTGGGCACTTTATAATTTGTCTATGGCCTGTACCCACAGGGCCAGTGGAAACCCCGAAAGTTATGTGAAAGAGCCAGTGATGGGCACTGTATAATTTGTCTATGGCCTGTACCCACAGGGCCAGGGGAAACCCTGAAAGTTATGTAAAACAGCCAGTGTTGGGCACTGTACAATTTGTCTATGGCCTGTACCCACAGGGCCAGGGGAAACCCTGAAAGTTATGTAAAACAGCCAGTGTTGGGCACTGTATAATTTGTCTATGGCCTGTACCCACAGAGCCAGGGGAAACCCCGAAAGTTATGTAAAACAGCCAGTGTTGCTGTTTTAGCGACTTTGTCTCTAGCGAAATTTTGAGGGTTGTAGCGGCTTATTTTCAACTCTTAGACTATGTTTTAGCGATTTTTAGCGACTTTTCATGACCATTCTTCTTAATTTATAGTAATAATTTTTAATTTAGATTTTTCTTTTAAAAAATGGGTCCTGTTTTTCACTTAATCACTATTTTGGTGTTTGAATTTAGAACACACCAATATATTCTCCCTATCAATTCTATACAACCTCCTTAAATATATATTTTGGCTTAAATCTTTCTTTGTCTCGTATTCACACTATAACGTATAGAATGCAACTCTTGAATAAAAGGGATTTAAATCCGCCTATTCCAAGTAGCCCTACCGGTCTATCCCTACTGGTAGCGATCGACGGCCATCGCGTCGCTTAGGATTCTAACAGTCCCTGCGGTCGTGATTCAGTTGTTTCGTGATTCAGTTGTTAGAATCCTTCACTTGCTCGTGATTCATCTCTGGCCCTCGCTTTAAATCCCTCTTTTACCTATACTATTAAAAAATGCAGCACAGGAATGTTTATCTAATTGTTAATATATAGGTACTACTAGATTTAAGATTTAGAGATATCTATAATAAATAGATATTAGATAACTGCAGCAAAATCTTCGTATCATTATTTTTCTTTACTTCCCAAAAGGGCCCCAAATCTTATGTGCCCAAGGGCCTCAACATGGCTTAAGGCGGCCCTGAGTTTTATACTATTTTATAAATAAAATTGCTATATATAGGGACCCAATGAAATAGTGAACATAATTTTAGCACTTTATTTAGACCATGAAACTGAACAACTTTCCCCAAGGAACAAGGTCGAAATTCGAAAAGCCAAATTTGACCTCCCATACGAAATGCGCTATCAGCTGATGCAAGTTCTATGGGAGGTCAATTGATGAAAATTATGTTCACTATTTTATTAGGACCGTATAAGTATTTATTTTCCAAAAAATTTTTTTAATTAAATAAAAAATTTACCTCTCTATACAAACTGTCCAATTAATTTTACAACTTTGTACGAAGACGTAATTTTTTTTTTTCATTTCCTGAAAGCTTTTTCATTGAAATTTGTTCAGATACGTTAATTGATTATGTCGTTTTCAGTTTTCGGAATCCTTTACACCCAGTGTCATAGGTATGGTTTGAGATATTCTCTTTGTGTTTTTAACTGATTTAAGACAAAAGAAATGCAAATAAAAATGAAGCCTCCTAATAACGGTACATTCTTCCTTGTGATGGATTTACTGCTGAAAATAATTTGACTTTCATTTCAATTTCCCCAGAGGCTAGCATTGCCTTACCCATTTCATTTATTTTGGATAACAAAATAAGGAACATTATAATATAATAACATCTAATAAAGAAATGGTAAGAGTGATGAAATGAAGTTAACATTTGTGCATTGTTTATTCATTTCTTTTTAATTATTGTTTTGACGATCATATTATACTCTGACATTTGAACAATCTATGTTAATCTGAATTTGATAATGTGAAATAAATAAATCTAATCTAATCTAATCATTTCAAATTAACCCATTCATTACCTAGAGACAAGTGGCTTTCTACTATCGCAAACGCTAGTAAAATAGAATGAAAATATAATGGATTGACTTTAGCTAACGAAATGCTGAGCTTCGCTCTATAACAGCTGCCTCAACATTGAAATATCATCGGGCAAGCAAGCTATGCTACCCGCCAAAAGATGGTGCTGTAGGTTTTTGTCTAAAACGTATTTTCGGTATTTTGAAAAAAAAACCGGCCAAGTGCGAGTCGGACTCGCGCACTGAGGGTTCCGTACCACCACATAAACATAATTGTATTAGTTGAAATTTCAGTAAGTTAATGTGCTAGATTTTTTGAGTCCAACACGCGCTTGACCAAATTTTATTATTTGTTGTTATTTTATAGCCTATGCCCTATAAACATACCAATTTTCAAGTTTGTAAGTGTTCCCGTTTTTAAATAGAACTAAAACAAAAATCGCCTCAGTGACCATCCAACTTGACCCCTCTCTTATATGAATGTTCTTGAAACGGGAGCTCACCACAATTGGTTACCATTAGTTGTGAGAAAAGTTGTAATATTTAATGATTTCAGACTTTTCCCATTATTTGTACTGTGAGACCTAGCTTCTTGCCAAATTTCATAATTTTAGGTCAACGGGAAGTACCCTGTAGGTTTTTCATTTTTGAATAAATGTATGGAGATGAGGACATAAAATGCCACATCTTTTGATTGCGTCGTTGTAAAAAATTTAAACTTTCAGATCTTGTGTGGTTCATGGATCCTAATATATGGTATTAATTTTAACCTGATACCTTTACCCGTTCGTGAGATAAAGGGTCTTGACAGACAGACACACAGACAGACAGACAGACGGACAACAAAGTGATCCTATAAGGGTTCCGTTTTTTTCTTTTGAGGTACGGAACCCTAAAAATGCTTAAAAACGGGAAAACTACTTTTCTCAGACATGAGACCTAGCTAGATCGATTTTTCACCCCCGAAAACCTCCGAATGATAAATTTCATCGATATCGCAAGAACAGTTTTCGAGAAATCGATTTTAAATGTAAAGGGTGTAAGTGACGGTCTACAGAATACTGAAAGGGCGTGCTCAGTCAACGAAACTGAACAACTTTCCTAAAGAAACATAAATGAAAAAAATATATCACCGTCTCTTACACCCTGTATACAAATATTGCTCGTTTATTAGTAGGGACAGGATTATTTTTATTCTATAGCATTTGTTAGAAAAGTTACTTCTCAGGACCTAGACCATTTTTGCTACTTTTGTCCATTTGTACGTGCGTCAATAACTCACAAACTACAGAACCGCTTCAAAGGGGTTTTCAAGTTAAGTATGCATATGACATATTTCTATGCAACTTATATACAAACTTTGTCTCATTGAAATCGGTTCAAATCAGTTCGATGCAAAAAAATCAAGAGGCCTGTACGCCACTAACTCACAAAAAACTATACCGATTCAAACAGAGTATTGAATTATTTATTTGACTGGGTTCTGTGCTCATTGATTTATGGATCTACTAATTTATAATTTTTAGACAGTTTATCAACCTACGCGGCAATCGATCATCTTACAACTTATGTTATTTTTCGGTGAGTTTTAAAAGTCCAAACCTGTGCGGACGGCACGCGGACAGGCCTGTGACACTCCGCACTCTAGGTATGCAACGCGGCGCTAGAAGTCGACTGGGTGAGGCAGTCGATTTTACTTTTTTTTACGTCATCTTAAGCCATAAGACGGCAAAATAGGTAAGTAAGTATTTGCATGTTTGATTGAACAATATTACATACCTACTTGCATCTCGCTCAGTATCTCATAAAGTGACAAAATCATCGCTTTAGCCCACCTGTCCGTGATCATGCACTGCAAGTATCGACTGTATACTTAGACTGTAAGGTTGAAATTTGTCGGCACCCCGCCTGGAAGTGTCGGATCTGTAAACGTTAGTTTACTATTATTTAATCTGTGACGCGGACGTTTATTCAGATGATCTCGTATCAGCGCCCGTAGTATGTGCCTGTGATTATTGCTATTGTCGTTATTGTTTACCAACTGACTTTGTTGCAGTGGAGGTGATATTCCTGATGTGGGGCATCAGGCTCTGTATCATGGTGCGGAAAGCTCCCTCGGAGTTCAACGAGAGTCGGTTCATATCTATGGCCATCTACAACGAGTTCCTACTCTCGGTTTTTCTCAATATTTCCATGTAAGTAATTACTATTTAAATTTAATTTTTTAAACACTTTCTAATAATTTGCATTAAATTATTCAAGGTATCATTCATAATAAGTTGACTTGGTAATAAGGTAGCTTATCTTATCTAGCCTATAATGTCCCACTGCTGGGCAAAGGCCTCTCTCTCTTCCCTCCATTGGTCCCTATCTAAAGCCCAGGCCTTGCAAAAGGTGTCAAGTTCATCGCGCCATCGGCGCCTTGGTCGGCCTCGACGCCTTTTGTCGGTTTGCGGCTAGCCCTGTAATAAAAAAAAAAACAAATAAAAATTTTCTTTATTCATAGTAGGATATTCCAAATCTCTTTGTCAAATTCAAACTGTTTCGTTTATTGCAACGCTTACCAATCTATTGTGCAGACTAAAACCAGAGTATATTTGACGAAGAGGAGGCACAGTAGACGAAGGAGCGGGCATACGCGGGCAGGGCTTTTTGTCCTGACAGCCCGCCAGTCAGTACGGACATTGTGCTCCAGTTCAAACTTATAATTTTTCAAAAATTCTCTACGTTTTAAACTAAATAACTATCGATCTGAACAAACTTTTCGACTGAATAACTATTCAAGCTGTTTTCCTTCCAAACCAAAGATTTTGGAAAATACGGGCATAGAAACGGAACGTTTATCTCATGTCATTACCGGCCACACTGGCGGGTTGACAAGACAAAAAGCCCTGCCCGCGTATGCCCGCCCCTCCATCTGCTGAGCGCCTAACAGTGTTTTACAAGCTTGTTTTTCAGACAGCTTTAGCCGATTGCTTTTATCAAAGCTACAAAATGTGTTGGTAAGCGTTTGATTAAACGAAACAAATGGATCATACTTTTGTACTTCTAAAGTTATTCTATACCCGTGAAATAAAAAATGTTATTCATGCATATAAATTATGATCTGATCGAATTCGTCCTTACTTTTTATATTGTTCTTTATGTTTACACACCTGCGGATCTTACCGACGCGGAGAGTAATCAGGGTGTCTACTCTCAAAGTCCGATATATCGAAACGATACTATTCGAAACATGCAAATGCCAAATTTCGTCCCTTGACAATAGAGTAGAATATTGGTTGGATGAATTTTTAAACTGCCAGTAGTTAGCATCCAACCAATATTCTACTCTATTGTCAAGGGACGAAGTTTTGAATTTGCATGTTTCGAATAGTATCGTTTCGATATATCGGACTTTGAAAGTAGACACCCTGTTCCGCTCATAAGCTCTCAACGCTTTTGAGGTTGGTTACCTTTGACTGTTGGGCTCTAGTCACGCAACAACCTCAATCACAATCAGTTGTCGCAATCTGCAGATTGTCAACAGATTGCAACGTAAGTAAGCAGATTGGGGCTGACTTCCAACTAATTGTCAAATTGTACAATCCAATCTTAGCAATCAACAATCTGTTAAACAAATTGTGTCCAAATTGCAATGTGTGGAGCGTGATTGCATGCAATTTTCATACATTTATCTCTAGGTATGGTCGCAATTTTGCGACTCTATCTATAGGACGAATTATATCTAATCTGTGGCTGTCATTTATAATTGTTGTAAGATAAAAGCGATAAAAGCAATGTTTTTAGCCACTATCATCTTCTTTTCGACGCTGATTGCTTGTAATTTGATGAATCGATGGTCAGCACAAGTCCCGCATGTTGAAATTTTTGAAAATTTTGAAATTTCGCAGCATAAAATCATGATGAAATTGCTTTGTGAGTAGAGTACAGACAATCTCGATTCTATAGATTGTCACAACTAATTGTGATGGAAATTGTCGCGTGAGGAGACCTTTTATCATTACGGTTTAAAACTTGCATATGAGCACTGTGTGCGGTTTTAGCGCGCTAATAGTCGGTTCAAAACTTGCTCGTATTCACTCGTTTAAGCGACGTGACGTCACTTTAGCGCGCTATCATTTCATACGAAAATGAGGTATGCAGCGTGTGCGAAACGTCAAATTCATAAGACATTTGTCATCAATCTCGATTTCGAGAGATTTTTCAAATTTTATTGGGGTTTTTGGATTTAAGTATGTCCGGTTTAAATCTGTATTCGATCGTATTTGACGCATGCACGCATATAGAAATAAACCGACTATATTCAGTGAATCTAATGTGTGCGTTGTATTCTAGAAATAAACCGTAGTGTATGACACATTTGGCGGAATTTCCACTGGTGTCATCATAACATCCCGTCCACTGCAGGACAGTTAGCTCCCTCCAGAACTCCAGCATTGACGCGTGGTAATTTGAGGGGATTTACCATAGTCATCACGTTTGTAAGCATTGGGGCTGGCGACCTATGTTGTTATTGACCGCAGTATGTAAGATGGTACAATGCGCGCAACGAAAGAAGAGCCTTGACGGATCACGTGGTTAACCTGCGCAGTAGACAGCTTGCAGGCCATTTTGGCTGCAAGCAGAGAGGGACGCTAGGCTGTACCTGCTCAAAATCCCCTCTACATTTAACTGACAGGGCTCATCTTTCATTGCGTGCATTGTACGATACACAGAAAGAAGCTGCTGCTGGTCCTCCAGTTCATTAGCCTTTAGTCGCCTCTTATGACACCTACGGGTAGAGGTGGGTTGGTACTATTCTCTGCCGGCAACGCACGGACTACTGCGATTGGAAAATCTGTCTAGTATAAAACCATTGTAACTACGGTTTTCCAGTCGCGGAATTTTCCGTAGGTTCGTTGCTACACTTAGACCCTCAATACAGAATGAATTTGAAATGGTTTCGCTCCCGGAGCCAAGTAATTCTACTCATGAAAACAAGCAACTTTAGCAAAAAAAAAAAATCTTACACGAAAAAAAATTCCGTCTCCCCCCCGTAGACCACTTTGGTCACGTGATCGAATCATTTTGTATAAGAAGGCGAAAAAATTTTTTCGAGTAAAAATTTTTTTTTTCTTGTTTTCATGAGTAGAATCACTGGGCTCCGGGAGCACACTCAATACAAATTCGTTCACGGCACGGCAGTGCCCCATATATTTCTAGGGTTCCGTACCTCAAAAGAAAAAAACGGAACCCTTATAGGATCACTTTGTTGTCCGTCTGTCTGTCTGTCTGTCAAGACCCTCACGAACGGGTAAAGGTATCAGGTTGAAACTAATACCATATATTAGGATCTATGAACCACACAAGATCTGAAAATTTCAATTTTATACAACGACGCAATCAAAAGGGCATTTTATGTCCTCATCTCCATACATTTATTCAAAAATGCAAAACCTACAGGGTACTTCCCGTTGACCTAAAATTATGAAATTTGGCAAGAAGCTAGGTCTCTCAGTACAAATAAAGGGAAAAGTCTGAAATCATTAAATATTACAACTTTTCTCACAACTAATGGTAACCAATTGTGGTGAGCTCCCGTTTCAAGAACATTCATATAAGAGAGGGGTCAAGTTGGATGGTCGCTAAGGCAATTTTTGTTTTAGTCCTATTTTAAAAACGGGAACACTTACAAACTTGTTAATTGGTGTGTTTATAGTGCATTAGCTATAAAATAACAACAAATAATAAAATTTGGTCAAGCGCGTGTCGGACTCAAAAAACCTAGCACATTAACTTACTGAAATTTCAACTAATACAATTATGTTTATGTGGTGGTACGGAACCCTCAGTGCACGAGTCCGACTCGCACTTGGCCGTTTTTTTTGACTAAGGTATAGATTTTGTGAAGTAAGAGCTTGTAGAGTTAAGGCGTGTAGAGTTAGAAGCTTGACTATACAGTTGTACCTACATGAGTACTGATAACTTTTTGAAAATGATTTGACTTTTTGAATATGGTCTCGTCTTGGCAACATTTTATATGAAAATGTTTTTGGTGGGATTTAATGTTTCCTGTACATTAAAGCGCATTAGCTGATTTTGTTGTGATAAGAGTCCCAACCTTCTTTTATAGAGTGGATCAACGATTATAAATTTTAGATTTCAAATCCATACCTATTAATATCTTAGTTCATAAAAGCTGTACCCCAAACGGCACTTCGGTGGTGACCTTGGGCACTGTGAGTAATTCATTGTTGGTAACGGATGTTTCAGGAAATGGAAAAAAATGGCTTCTTCATACAAATTGCAAACTTGATTAGGCACTTTCTTATTTCATGACCTGAAAGCTTTGTTCACTGAAAGTTTTTCAGTTACGTTGACTGATCATACCATTTCAGTTTTCGGAAGACCGTCCCTTACACCCTGTATAGGGCCCTAATGATGAATATGAAACTGAAACACTTTTTTAGGGTTCCGTACCTCAAAAGAAAAAAAACGGAACCCTTATAGGATCACTTTGTTGTCCGTCTGTCTGTCTGTCTTTCTGTCAAGACTCTTTATCTCACGAACGGGTAGAGGTATCAGGTTGAAATTGATATTATATATTAGGGTCCATGAACCACACAAGGTCTGAAAATTTGAATTTTTCACAATGACGCATTCAAAAGATATGGCATGTTTTGTCCTCATCTCCATACTTTAATGCACAAAAGCAAAACCTACAGGGTATTTCCCGTTGACCTAAAATTATGAAATTTGGCAAGAAGCTAGGTCTCACAGTACAAATAAAGGGAAAAGTCTGAAATCATTAAATATTACAACTTTTCTCACAACTAATGGTAACCAATTGAGGTGAGTGACCGTTTCAAGAACATTCATATAAGAACATTCAAGTTGAATGGTCGCGGAGGCGATTCTTGTTTTAGTTCTATTTTAAAAAAACGGGAACACTAACAAACTTGAAAATTGGTACGATTAAGGGCCGATCACACCTGACTGAATTCACACACTAAGTCAGTTAGTCTCCTACGTAGGAAAGGAAGGTAGAAAGATGGAACTTAGTAAGTCACTAACTGAGTAAGCCGCATAGTAAGCAACGCAGAAAGGAACTTTAGTGAAGGGCCAATACGAATAGAACACCTCATCGTACGGAAAATATTAATAAGGACTAATTTATGTTGTATAGAAAAACACTAGAATAACTACAAAAAAAACCACAGAATTACCGGTATACTAAAAAACAAACAAGGAATTAAAATTAGGTTGCACCAGTCAAGTAAACACAAAGAATTTGAGTGCTTTATTCATTCTTTTAGTTAGAATATTTTTTTCATTCAAAATCGTACGAAAAGCGAATAATGATTCCAATGAAAAATAACAATTGAATGATAAAAGATTATTTGGATAGTACTAAGTAGTACATTCGAATATTTCGATTGTTGCTTCTTGAAATAATTGTACATCACTATTAAGGAACTACATCACTATTGGAGAAAGAAGGACTCTTTATGATGAATTCCTTCTTCAAAAAGTCGGAAAACCGAAAATGGACCTGGATCAGTCCCGATGGTGCTACAAAAAATGAGATTGACTTTATCATGTCGACGAAGAAGCAAATATTCAATGATGTCTCTGTGATCAATGCGGTTAAAACCGGAAGCGATCACCGGTTGGTAAGAGGCACATTGAATATCAACGTAAAGCTGGAAAGAACTCGACTGATGAAGTCTACGCTCCGACCAGTACCCACCAATATCCAAAACCCCGACGGCTTTCAGCTCGAACTGCAAAACCGCTTTGAATGCCTTGGTGAATGCGTAGATGTGGACGACTACACTAACGGGTTCGTGGAAACTGTCCATACAATTGGGTCAAAGTACTTTAGACCCCACCGTACTAAAAGAACCAAAAAGATCTCTGACCATACCCTCAAGCTAATGGAAGAAAGACGCGAAATGGTTCTGCAGTCTCCGGAAGATGCTTCTCAATATCGGCGGCTCAATAAACAGATCTCTAAGTCTCTGACTCGCGACCTTCGGCTATTTAATACTAACCATATTAAAGAAGCGATCGAGCGGAACAAAGGCTCCAAAGTGTTCGCAAGAGATCTGTCTATTGGACAGAGCCAGTTGACGAGGCTGAAGACCGAGGATGGCAGAACCGTATCGTCCAAGCCTGAGCTACTGAGGGAAGTCGAGAAGTTCTATGGGCAGTTATACACGTCAACCGGCCCACCCGTTAGCAGTCTGGCCAACGATCCAAGAGCTAGACTTACCCGACACCATACCGAAGATATCCCGGACGTCAGCTTGTACGAGATTAGAATGGCTCTCAGACAGCTTAGAAACAACAAGGCACCCGGGCACGATGGAATTACGGCTGAGCTTCTGAAAGCAGGCGGAAGGCCAGTGCTTAAAGCTCTTCAGAAGCTGTTTAATTCTGTCATACTCGAAGGGAAAACGCCACAGGCATGGCACAGAAGTGTGGTGGTACTCTTCTTCAAAAAGGGTGATAAGACCCTGCTGAAGAATTACAGACCCATCTCACTTCTGAGCCATGTCTATAAGCTGTTCTCGAGAGTCATTACGAACCGTCTCGCGCGCAGGCTCGACGACTTCCAGCCTCCCGAACAAGCCGGTTTTCGTAAAGGCTTCAGTACCATAGACCACATACATACGCTACGGCAAGTTATACAGAAGACCGAAGAGTATAACCAGCCACTTTGCCTAGCGTTTGTGGACTATGAGAAGGCCTTCGATTCGATCGAGACGTGGGCCGTGCTACGATCTCTCCAGAGGTGCCAAGTCGACTATCGGTACATTGAAGTGTTGAAGGACCTGTACAAAAACGCCACTATGTCAGTTCGTCTTCAGGACCAGGACTCGAAACCTATCCAATTGCAGCGAGGAGTGAGACAGGGAGACGTCATATCTCCTAAACTGTTCACCGCTGCATTGGAAGACGTCTTCAAACTCCTGGACTGGAAAGGACTTGGCATCAACATCAATGGCGAGTACATGACCCACCTTCGATTTGCCGACGATATTGTCGTAATGGCTGAGACCCTGGAAGATCTCGGCACGATGCTCAATAACCTCAGTAGAGTTTCACAACAAGTGGGTCTTAAAATGAACATGGATAAGACGAAAATTATGTCTAACGCCCTTGTTGTACCCACTCCACTCAAAGTTGGAGACTCTACGCTCGAAGTTGTTGATGAGTACGTATACCTGGGACAAACAGTCCAGCTGGGTAAATCCAACTTAGAGAAAGAGGTAACTCGTCGAATCCGACTCGGATGGGCAGCGTTCGGGAAGCTCCGCAATATCTTCACGTCCAAAATACCGCAGTGTCTCAAGACGAAAGTCTTTGACCAGTGTGTGTTGCCAGTAATGACATATGGCACCGAGACGTGGCCGCTCACGATGGGCCTTATCAGAAAGCTCAAAGTCACCCAAAGGGCTATGGAAAGGGCTATGCTCGGAGTCTCTCTGCGCGATCGAATCAGAAATGAGGAGATCCGCAGAAGAACTAAAGTAACTGACATAGCCCTGAGAATCGCTAAACTGAAGTGGCAGTGGGCAGGGCACATCGCAAGAAGAACCGATCGCCGGTGGGGCGTGAGGGTTCTAGAGTGGCGACCACGTACCGGAAGACGAAGCGTTGGCAGGCCCCCCACAAGGTGGACCGACGATCTGGTCAAGGTCGCGGGAAGCCGCTGGATGCGAGCAGCGCAGGACCGGTCGTCATGGAGTTCTTTAGGGGAGGCCTATGTCCAGCAGTGGACGTCTTTCGGCTGATATGATGATGATGATGATTAAGGAACATCAACATAGTAGGGATCATAGTCAGTTCACTAGTTGTGCTATACGTTAGTATACCTCTATATTTTCTGTGCTGGTACACTTTATAGCGCGACTGATATGTTCAGATACTTTGTATAAAGGCTTCTATGAGTATTTTTAATGACCTTAAAATAAATTGAAAAGCAAGCTAAAAACTCGTTTATACTTTTATATTTAGTAGTAGAAGTAGTTTGAGAATACGATTGTCTTACTTTATTGCAATTTAAATAATTATAATATTATTATTATTGTAAAGGGGGCCCAAATGGGTAGGTCAAAGTTTTTAATTGTCAATACTAAGTCAAGTTAGGTATCATATGAAAGTGCTTCACCAAAATAGTTCTTTATATTTTTAACGACTCTTAGTTTTCAAGTTATGATGAAAAAAGTTTTAAAAAATTACCCCTTCTTTATCCCCGAAGTTTTCCGAAGAAAAAATCTGAATTAATTAAAGTCCATAGAGGTTTATGTAAATAATTCAGAAAAAAAACAATCTCTCTAAGTAGCACAGTTTTTTGGAAATTTGCAACAAATCTTTACAAACAAATTTAGTTTTGCGGTCCTTACAATGGACCTTATTGCTTCTAAAAATACTATAGGTAGGTATATCGGAACCCTCGATGCGCGAGTCCGACTCGCACTTTAACATTTTTTTTTTGTTGTGTATAGATGTATGTATGGTGAAAATCGTTAATTTTTCATGGTATGAGTCCATTGATGAAGTTTTCAGGAGATTGTTTGACACCTTGTACTTGTCCGTAATTTTGTTAGACTTCCTTAAAAGAGATACTTTGTAATCCTGACAAAATTTTCAATTCATGTCTAAATCAGTTGTCCCTTTCATAAAAAAATGTATAGGATCAAAACTGTTTAGTTTTTGCGTCGAGTCGGAAGCAACAGTAGTGTGCGTATGATCGAACACACACATGCGCGCAGTCCACGCGGAGTCGTAGTGCGTCATTTCACCCGAGACGCGTTCTCGCCCGCTCGGAGGAAACGACACCTTTTAAAAAACTGTGTTTTGAATGGAACCTTTTTCTCTCAAGGTATTTTTAATGAACTCTACTAATATAGCTCAGCGCAACGATTGTATAACGGAGGGTTACTCGAGGGGAAGCGAGGGGCGACAGGGAACAGCTCTTCAAGTTTGTATACTCAAAAGCACGTCAGTAGAAACACTTTAGACTTACTCGTAATGACATGGTGGTAGAAACTATCATCCGCACATCACTTATTATCCGAAAATCACTCATCATCCGCTTATCATCATTCATCCACTCATCCACGCATCACTCATCATCCACTTATCATCATTCATTCACTGATCAACTATCATCCGCGCATCACTTATCATCCGAAAATCACTCATCATCCGCTCATCATCATAATTCATCCACTCAACCACACATCACTCATCATCCACTGATCAACTATCATACGCGCATCACTTATCATCCGAAAATCACTCATCATCCGCTCATCATCATCATTCATCCACTCATTAACTATCATCCGCGCATCACTCATCATCATTGATCCACTCATCAACTATCATCCGCGCATCACTCATCATCCGCTCATCATCATTCATCCACTGATCAACTATCATCCGCGCATCACTTATCATCCGAAAATCACTCATCATCCGCTCATCATCATCAGTCATCCACGCATCACTCATCATCCGCTCATCATCGTTCATCCACTCATTAACTATCATCCGCGCATCACTCATCATCCACTTATCATCATTCATCCACTGATCAACTATCATCCGCGCATCACTCATCATCATTGATCCACTCATCAACTATAATCCGCGTATCACTCATCATCCTTTCATCATTCATTCAGTCATCAACTATTATCCTGCCTAAGTTTGGCGCCGTTTGCTTTAAAAAAAAAAATCCATTTAAATCCGTGCCATCGCTGTACATTTCGTTGATTTTGTGATCGAAAGATCGAAGGACACATACTAACGACCAAAAGGCAGTCTTATTTCGGAAAGCCATGCCACGGAAATCCGTCTAAAGAGGAAAATCTAACAGACCTGACGAAATAATGTAGCCTGTTTCCTGCCTACGTTTGGCGCGGTTTGCTTCTTTAAAAAAAGTAATCTATTTAAGTCCGTGCCATTGTTGTACATTTCGTTGTTTTTGTGATCGAAATATCAAAGTACACATACTAACGATCAAAAGGCAGTCTTATTTCGGAAAGCCATGCCATGGAAATCCGTCTCAAGAGGAAAATCTAACAGACCTGACGAAATAATGTAGCCTGTTTCCTGCCTAAGTTTGGCGCCGTTTGCTTCTTTTAAAAAAGTAATCCATTTAAATCCGTGCCATCGTTGTACATTTCGTTATTTTTGTGATCGAAAGATCAAAGGACACATACTAACGATCAAAAGGCAGTCTTATTTCGGAAAGCCATGCCATGGAAATCCGTCTCAAGAGGAAAATCTAACAGACCTGACGAAATAATGTAGCCTGTTTCCTGCCTAAGTTTGGCGCCGTTTGCTTCTTTTAAAAAAGTAATCCATTTAAATCTGTGCCATCGTTGTACATTTCGTTGTTTTTGTGATCAAAAGATCAAAGGATACATACTAACGATCAAAAGGCAGTCTTATTTCGGAAAGCCATGCCATGGAAATCCGTCTCAAGAGGAAAATCTAACAGACCTGACGAAATAATGTAGCCTGTTTCCTGCCTAAGTTTGGCGCCGTTTGCTTCTTTTAAAAAAGTAATCCATTTAAATCCGTGCCATCGTTGTACATTTCGTTGTTTTTGTGATCGAAAGGTCAAAGGACACACACTAACAATCAAAAGGCAGTTTTATTTCGGAAAGCCATGCCATGGAAATCCGTCTCAAGAGGAAAATCTAACAGACCTGACGAAATAATGTAGCCTTTTTCCTGCCTAAGTTTGGCGCCGTTTGCTTCTTTAAAAAAAGTAATCCATTTAAATCCGTGCCATCGTTGTACATTTCGTTGTTTTTGTGATCGAAAGATCAAAGGACACATACTAACGATCAAAAGGTAGTCTTATTTCGAAAATCCATGCCATGGAAATCCGTCTCAAGAGGAAAATCTAACAGATCTGACGAAATAATGTAGCAAGCGGCACGTTCAAGTTTCTGATCATCGACCCTAAACAGCTCTACCTATTCCGACCACTGCCGATTACCCATCATCTACCGGTCAACCATCATCTACCATTGACTCGTCTTCCGCCGGTCACCCATCAATATCATCCACCGGTCACCCATCTTCGTCCGGACATCAATCACGTACCGAAAATCTATTACTCTGATAACCCTTCTGACCCATCATCTACCTATCTTCCTCCGCCTACCCTTCATCATCAGTCACCCATCACAAAACAAAACTACCTAGGTATGGTATATAAGTAGGTACTTACTTGGTTAAAGGAATAGATATTTTTTGAATTTTTGACGGGATACATAATATTTATCTTTGCGCTTCCCCATTTCTCTAAAACAAACACTTTATAAATACAAGGAAAGAAATATCTTACTTTAGAAAATAGTAAAAAACAAAGTTACCTTGTTACACTATGAAAGCAGAGAATGTGTATACGTTGAAACGCGATCCATAATTTTGGCGCGTCGCGGTGCAAACTAACGTGGTCTCACTTCGAGCTCTTGTGGGTATCGGCCGCGTGTCAGAGCTATTTATTAGACTTCGCGCGGTCATACTAAAAATGTATGGCGTAATCGTAATGGTTTTAAAAAAAATCATATTAACCGTTTTGGTAGTTTTTACGTGGTGCAGTCTTAAGTAAAATATTTTCGGCCAACGATATTTTTACAGTAACAAAATGCTGAAGTCAATTCTTTTTATCTAGAAGATTATTGATCTTATTTGGATTTTTTTTCTGTATGTAAGTTTATTTATTTTTTGCCATAGTTTCTCATTGTCTTTTGGATATGGTTTTAAAAGACCTTGACTAACAATGAATACTTTCGGGCGAAATGCCCAACCGGGCGAACTCGCCTCGGAGGAAATGACCACCAAAAAATGACATCGGAACATAGTAAGCCACTTAGTTAGGAGGTTTAGTGATGGGCAAATGCGAATGATTGACTCGAATCGAACAACTTGTCGAACAAAAAATAATGGCCTAACTGATGGTATACTTTTTTACTTAAAACAAGCGCTCCTACTAGAAAAACAATTAAAGACCGCTATATTCAAAACTAACAGTGTTGCACTAGTCAAGTATTCTACACGGACACATCTGACTCCGTCGCGCTTTAGGGCTCCCGCACACGACCGAGAATCGGTGACCGATTTTTTGTCGACATCCCGCTCTGACGTGTTATCACCTGCATCTTCCCTCCTTGTTCTGGCCGATAATCGCCCACCGATTCTCGGTCGTGTGCGGGAGCCCTTAACTGGCGATTGATTGAGTACCTAACCAAACCGTAAATTTTGAAAATTATTGAATCAGTGTTGCTGCGATAACGAGATCGATGGTTGAATTTTAAAAATACAGTAACTCTACCGAATATTCCTACAGAAAATATCGAGAATATCGAATTCTTAAAAGTACCGGTAATAATCGATACTAAATAACCGACCAAGTTCGTACTTCGTGTCAAGCCACGCGCAGTGTAGAGTTAAGGAGTGATCACACCTAGCTGAATTCAAAGACTAATTCGGCATACATTGCTCGTTGAAGTAAGGATATTTCAATTAACATAACCAAGCCTCCCAGCAATGTATGCCGAATTAGTCTTTGAATTCAGCTAGGTGTGATCACTCCTTTACCTAGTTTTTTTACGATTTTTTTTGTCGCAAAGCAGGTTTATTAACTCTACTGAACAGTCGTATAGAAAATATCTGAACCTTTCAAGTATCGATGGTAATCTATAGTGAATTTTTAATTTTTTTTTTAGTACTTGTTATTACACCATGAATAATAATTATTTTTTATCGACAAGTTGTTCATCATCATTCGCAAAATTTACCCATCACTAAACTTCCTAAGTTCTTTACTTGAAGGGAGTAAGGAGGTTTAGTTATGTCCGAGTGCGAATGATTAATTTTAATTTAATTCCGTGTTCGCATCGAAATTAAATTGACCAATACATGGTCTAAGAGACTGGTTTCCGAAAACTGAAAGGGCGTGGTCAGTCAAGGTAACTGAATAATTTTCAGTAAATAAAACTTTCAGAAAATATTAAAATAATCCTCTTTTCCACAAAAAAGCCACGATCACACCTAGCTGAATTCAAAGACTAATTCGGGATACATTGCTCGTTGTAGTAAGGATATTGCAATAACACAACCAAGCCTCCCAGCAATGTATGCCGAACTAGTCTTTGTATCCAGCTAGATGTGATCGTGGCTAAACAGTCCATTTGCAATTTTATATGAAGAGTATTGAAGAGGCTGATAGTTTAATTTACTGAAAGTTGTTCAGTTACGGTGAATGACTATGTGCACCTGCAAGACTAGAAAAAGAGAAAAAATGTATCCACTTCATTTACAACAACCATTGTTTTTGTTTGTTTATCATAAATACTCTCATTCATAAGATTTGGCACGGCAATGTTCAGGTCTCATTTGTCCATTTAAGGTAAATAAAAATAAAAACATCACGGAAATGTATTGTCAGCCTATTAAAGCCACGATCACATCTAGCTGGATTCAAAGACTAATTCGGCATACATTGCTGGGAGGCTTGGTTATGTTATTGCATTATCCTTACTTCAACGAGCAATGTATGCCGAATTAGTCTTTGAATCCAGCTAGCTGTGATCACTCCTTGACTCAACCGAACAGTCGTATACAATTTTTTATAGTGAATTTTTTAAGTTTATTATTAGTACTTATTATTAAACCAAGATAATGCTTTATTTTTATTTTGCATGGACAAGTTGTTCGATTCGAATTAATCATTCGCAAAATTTTCACATCACTAAACCTTCTAACTCCTTTACTTGAAGGGACTTAGCATGTTTAGTGATGTCCAAGTGCGAATGATTAATTCAACATATCGAACAAAAATATACTTATATTAAAAAAAACGGTCAAGTGCGAGGCAGACTCTCGCTTCGAGGGATTCGATATTCCTGTAGTATTTTTAAAAGCAATAAAAGCCCATCTTTAAGACCGCAAATAAGTTTGTCTGTAATTTTTTCTTCTTTCAATTATCGGTTGTATTTGTCTTGAGGTTGTATCAGCCATTTTTTAACAATCGATAGCATTTTATTGTACAATAATTATTTTCGATAAGGCTATTCAACAGAGTTACTGTATTTCAAGATTAACTACCGACAGCGAAACTATCGCTATCGGAACATCACTATTCAGCAACTGTATTAGTAGGCACTTTTTATACTTAGCTTCCTAGCTAGAACTCTGAATTCACAAACGTCTTTTTCAACGTAGCCTCCTAGGTAGATTTCTTATTCAGTCGTCAAATTCAAGCAGGTGTAATCGTGGCTTTATAGTGTAAGCCATAAAATAACAATAAATAATAAAATTTGGTCAAGCGCGTGTCGGACTCAAAAAATCTAGCACATTAACTTACTGAAATTTCAACTAATACAATTATGATTATGTGGTGGTAAGGAACCCTCGTTGCGCGAGTCCTACTCGTACTTGGCCGGTTTTTTATGATACAAGTGAGCAAACGAGCAGGTGAGCCACCTGATGGTAAGTGGTCACCACCGTCTTATTAATGGCATATTTTGACACTAATAAGGCAGCAAAGCGCGTTGCTCACATTGAGAACTAAGATGATATGTCTCATGTGCCGGTAATTTCGCTGGTTCCCTTGCCCTTCAAACCGAAACACAGCAGTACAAACACCGCTGCTTCACGGCAGAAAAAAGCAAGGGGGTGGAAATTCCCCAGACAGACTCTCCACTAAAGCCCTACCACCTTCAAAAACTTTCCCAAAGGAATATAAAAATATGACTTGGTCATTTGACCTCCCATAAAAAATGCGCGATCAGCTGATGAAGTTTTTTTTTTTTTTACTATGTATGGGCTTACTCTTGACCTCAATCTAGCCTTGAGGACAGAGACAGAGTCAGGAACAGAGTTTCTAGGAGAGTTCCAATTTTTTTTTTTTCGTATTTCGACGTATGTTAAATTGAGAAAGTTGTTCAGTTTCATGGTCTGTGTGACATGCTAAAATTATGTTGACTTTTTCATTAGGGCCTCATGGGATACTATGCATTCTTGATTGTTGGAGTTATCGGTGAATCGCTATCTGCAAATTCTGTCGGTACATATTAAGGGGTACAAAACTCGAGTGTCGGTTTATGTGGCGCAGGCGAGCGTAGCGAGCCAAGTTCCATAATAGATGACACGAGTGTTTTATACCTAATTATGTGGAGTTGCATACAAAACTGCAAAAAATTATAATAATATATTTTTTAATTATGTTTTTTTAGAAATTTAAACCTTAAGATAAAGCTGAAATTTTGCATAAATGCTTTTAAAATAATGTATCATTAATTGATAATACAGGAATAACAAAATTTAAAAGTAGTTGTTATATACGCTCCAATAAAACGCTAGCTGACCAGAGGCGCTGAATTAATAAAGCTTTTGTGGTTCTTTAAACTTTGTGGGTTTGGCTGGAAGACTATTTCGCATAAAGTGCCTTTATCCAACTCTTGGCTCAAAGTTACACGAAGAACTTGTGGTAAGGGCCTCTAGTTGAAGAATGTCGAAGTCGCAAAATTGTTGTGGGCGCGAACTTTCTTCCTGTCCGGTCTGACTTTATTTTCGCTATTTAAACGCTAAATAAAGGCTTAGAAGTACCCTAAACCGACGAGCATGTATGAAAGGATTGATGAAAGTAGAAGAAGCGAGGGAAGTATGTCAAGATCGTAGCAGGTGGAAGGCTGTGGTCTCTGCCTAACCCGAAGGGAAAGAGGCGTGGGAAAGAAAGAGATGACGAGGGAAAGAGATAGCTAAAGGTGTAAAACCATTGTAAAACAAACAGCCTCCGGAAAACCTTGAACATATTATTGGCCGAACTATTGGTAGTAGGCATCGATAACATCTTTACTTACTTGCCATTGACCGCCCTCACCCATTATCTTATATCAGTTCCTCGTAATCACAGCGGTGTGCAAGTTTCGTTGTCCTGATGTGAGGGTCACGGCCTTATGACCCTGTGATGGGAGTCAAACCCATGTGTAAATCGAAATGTATTATCTCGATTTGTTAGTCTTAAATTTTGTTGATCGTCTTTTATTGGACCGATTGATAAAATATTACTTCACAGTTTTGTCTAGCCAAGCACTGTGCTGTGAGAAATTAATAAAATGACAAATTTACTTGTAAATGGTAAAGTTTTAGATTAGCTCGCTCGGCTTATCAAGTTAGGCAAGAATAGATGCTTTCTTTTGGACCTGAAGGGTCTCGAATTATTACGAGTTAGGGAGTAGGTAATATGTTGAAAGAAACAATGAGTTTTGTGGTAACAAACGATAAGTATTTTATTTACCACATAAAGCGCCTGCATCTTTATATTTACTCAAAACCAACGAATCCGATACAATATATCATTGTATTAAGGAATAGATAAAGTAAGGCGGGAAAATTACAGGTAATTGAATTTAATATAATATCGATATTCGTTGGATCTTGTTCGCAAAATTAAGCCCAAATTGCAGGAAGTGGAAAGGAACAAGGAACGAAAACCACTTTGGCGTTGCCCTAAACAACAATTAAATGCCTTAGATAGGTATTGACAATAGGCAGTGACATGAAATATAGGTACAATTAAATCATTACAATTATCGCTTACTTTTATTGTGGCCACAATAACACCTTAAGTTTGCCCTCTCAGATTACGGTTGACACTAGGTTCGACATTGCAATTTATATCAAATGGTTCAAAATATACTAGTCAATCTAATCTCAAATGGCAAACGGTAAATTATATCTATAATATTATCAAAAGAACATGTTGGTATGCTTATCTGGTAATTAGGCGTTTCCACAATTCGCCTTTAGTACTCGTATACCACTGACTCTACGTATTCGTATACCGAATCAAAAAAACACACTTCACTCACTACACCTCTCGTTGGAGGATGCACACCGAATGACCCGCTGGCCCTCTATACTTCGCCAACGCCGCTGGCGCGAGCGACGCCTTTCCCTTCGTAACGTCATTGGCCCTCCATGCCAAGACACGCGCTTCCTTTATTGGTTAAAAACCCAAATGCGCTGCATTTACGCGCCAAAACTGCCTGACCTGAAACTGTTAGTGTGTGTGTTTAAATGTTTCTATACAGTAGCAAACAGATGCGCTTTAAGTCCCAGACTTAAGGCTCTGCTTTGCTAAACAAGATAGTGGCACTTACGCCTTATTTATTATATTTGCAATCCAAAGTCAATCCGAACGTTTACCGCGCTCCTTAAAAAATATGGTTGGGATGTTATTTTTATTAGCGGCAGGCTTGTCCCATTACACTACCTGTTGTCCAACTTTAGAGCATATAAAGTAAGCTTGCTTGATGTATACTCTAAGGTAAACGATGGAGACCTTCATCCTATAATTCTGTCTATACGTGTTCAACCACAGCAAATCCACAGTGCACCTTGTTTCACTATCACAAAATAGGTATTGGCGTGTCAAAACCTAAAATCGCATATCTTAGAGCAGACAAACAATATGACACTTAGCTCTCGATTGAAGGGTTGCTCCTGTCGCCGTAGAATTGCAATGGCTCGTCCGCCGGCTGCTGCAGGTCTTTCAGAATAAAACAACTCCGTCTCGGACGAGTGCACGGGGCGAACTATCAACTTTAGAACTTGATGTGGTGGAAGCTCGAACACGAAGGAACTGTTGAAAATGTTGCATCGTGTTGGTTAAGAGGCTCAGCCTCGTCTGCTGAGCCGGGCAGACACGGACTGTCACGGAATTTATCCGCCAGTGTGGCCGTTATTGCGAAAATTAAAGTTTTTATTTAAATAAATTCAAACTAATATTTTTTTAAATTGCTCAACGTTTTAAATTAAATAACAATCAATTTGAACAACCTTTTCGGCTAAATAACTCTTTGAACTAAACAACTATTTAAGCTGTTTTCCTTCCAAACCAAAGATTTTGGAAACTACGCGCATAGAAGCGGAGCGTTTTCTCATGCCAATGACTATAATAATATTTAAAAAAATGCAGTACCGGCCACACTGGCAGACTGTCACAAAATCAAGTCTGCCGGGTCTTAGTCCAGTAAAAATACGGTTTTGCAAAACATTAAATGCTAATAGCTACTTTTTTGTGTATATCGTATTTAAATATGATGTTAAGACGCAATATTTACGAATCCACCTAAAATTTAAAGCGGAATATTTTTTTCGAATAACAGCTAAGGCAAAAATAGTAATAGACAATTATATACTTTATATCATAGATAAACGTATACTTTACATATAGGCATCAAAATCCACCATAAATATATTTAAAAATATCAATTTATTTCAAAATATAAAATCTCCACTTATTTTTACATATAAGGGCCAATAAAGTCGAGGTAAAATAATAGCAATAAACTGAGCTAAACTCAACCTTTTTAAATGTAAGTGATTCTTATATATATTCACAAAAATGCCATACTAAATAAAAAAAAAGTTTTTTGTAATCGCTGGTTTACAATGATTTTGTAAACGTTTATGTTGGATTTGCCAAAAATGTGATTATATAGCACTATTTAAATTATTAGAAAGCAAAACGGATCTATTATAATTTTTGGTTGCGAAGATAAGCTGTATTTAAATTTCGTGCTATAAAAGTAAACAATACAAAAAAGCTAAAATTTTTAGGTGGATTCATGTATAATATGAAATTCTGAATATATAGCAAGCCGTAAATAAAAAAAATAATCTATTAACATTTTTTTCTGAAATTCCATATTTTTTTAATGTTTAGACGGCAAAATAAATAAATAAATGGAGTAAATTTAGGTGGATTCCATTAAAAAGCTTTATACAGAAATATAACCTATCGATCTGAAAAATAATCACGGCTATTATCAATTATTTCCGTTTCGCCATACAATCTCTCGTAATTTTACTGGAGTATCTGGCGTCTACAGTGAAACAGACCATGCCTCTTTTCGCGCCATCGGCACTAGAAGTACCAACCTAGCGATCTAAATTAGTGATCACCGCCAACTTCAACGTCCAACATCGACAATCCACATGGGTACTGAAATTCAGTACTAATTTGTCGCCGCGCTTGGGCCACTGCAGGTTTATCTTAAAATTACGCGGGAAAATTTAAAATGAGAATCGATCTGCGACATTATGTATGTTAAACAACATAGTTCTTTTTGCACGTTGAACTCCAGACACTTGGCGAATGAGGTTTGGCTATGACTAGGACAAAGAAATGAAACCATCATGAAACTTTTGCTGTGTGCAAAATAATTTTTCTTTAATATGTGCGGGAAATGCTACAAAATCGACATCTTTGTGTGTGTAGTCTCTAATAATACTTCACATAGAGTAGTGAGAAAAGTGGCCGCCATTTTGAACTATTTAGTTACTGACACGATTACTTTCAAAATGAATGTGTAAGTTCTCTCCAAAAACCAATTAGTATAAGAAGCGGAAAAATTGGCTTTTAAGCTTTTAATATCGACATCTAAGGCTATTTAATAACGAGCCAGATATGAAAGACTTTGCTAGGTATTCCGACGGCGATAGAGTAAGAAAACTTGTAAGCACTATTTTAGCCTGTTATTTAGACCATGAAACTGAACATCTTTCCCTGAGGAACATAGGTCAAAATAATAAATAGTATATTGCTCATGTAGGAGAGAAAGGGAACGATTCCCAACGAGAGTGTCGTTTGAGCCTTGAGGCTCAGCCGAGAGACAAAATTGACATCGGTTTGTTAGCTTAATGCCCTATCCATTGGACCACACCATTAAACTACGTTTTTTTCAGCACTTAACGCGAAATAATTTTCATTAATATTTAGGTATTCAACATAAAATATCCCCTGCACTCGAATCGGTTTTTAGAGTTATTATTGGTCACACGGAATGTAAATCTCAACAAAAATTGTTCGGGTCTGAAGCAAAGTCTTTTTTTTTTTTTTTTTCACAGAACCATGCGCAACGTTTGTCTGTCTGCTACTTTCAGCTTCACATTCGAATTACAATTTTTTTTCCACGTAAGCAGCCAAAAGCACTTTTTTATTCAGATTTCGAACGATAAAACAAACTTTCCGAGCTAGTGCGATAAAAACTGTATTCTTACTAGAAATAGGTCCAAAATAGTCCAGTAATCTCACTTATTTTCAATGGGCTTACTCTTGACCTCGATCTAGTCTTGAAGACAGAGATGAGGTCGACGATGGAACGAGCTTGCCCAGAAGAAGCCTATTCACTCACTATTGAATAGATTCGGGTTATATGAACTCGGGAACACATACGCAGGCAGAAAATTCCACTCTTTTGCCGTGCGCATTATAAAAGATGTTTCAAAGCGCTTTGTGCGAATGGATCTACGAGTACGTTCATTTGAAAGGTATTGCGGCAGAAGCCACATTTAACCAATTAGACCCGCTAAATAGCAACTGAAGTTTGTTTACTCCAAAACTGCTGACGCATTGTTGCTGCTTTTACGAGAATTGGAAAATAAATACGGCAGAGTAGGAAATTGAAGACCAGAGCAATTTCCGCAGAGAAAGATAGAAAGTATTTCGTTTACACGAAAATAAACAATCGGAGGCAGCACTCTTGAATCAGCACATCAAAGACGATCAAAGGAAAGTTAGGAGCTCAGCATACAAGAACATATAAGTCCGCTAATGTTGCCGATGTTGCAAATATTCTCGATTTAATCTGAAGTACTTGGAAGCCTGCCCGTGTGGTGCCGGTAAAGAATAGTACCAACCCATCTCTACCCGTGGGTGTCGTAAGAGGCGACTAAGGGATGATGGGCAGCAGCGTCCGTCTGTGTATCGAACCATCTCAGTTACTACGGTCACCAACAACTGCGGTCCAAGTTGCTAGCCGCAACTCTAACAAGCGTGGTTACTAGGTACTTCCCTTCCATTTTTTCCAGCAAAATCTGGTATTGTGGAGGGAGCTCCCTGTCCTGCAGTGGACGTTCCAAGGGATTTTATGATGACTTGGAAGCCAATTCTTGAATAAGACTGGGTGGTAAAATGTCGAACAAAAAACTCAAAATCACAGATTTTTCTTTTCAATGATTTTCTTTTGAGTGATATTTTATTAGCCGGTAATATTAAAGATTAGCTCCCTGGGTGACCAAGCAATGATCTGTACAATTTAAACCAAATTCTAAACTTATTATAAACTAGATACTGTCGAAAAGTAGCACTAAACGGACTTTTTGTTCTTGTCTGCCGAGTCTGTAATGACTGAGAATTGCTCTTATTATTTGTAGTTCGCTCGCTGAGTTACTATAATCTATACTTATATGAGAGAATCTCACTTATTATTCAAGTCGAACACGTGTACATATGTAGGTATTCCGAACTACTAGAGTCAAATTTCTTTCTTAACAACATCTACAGTACAGTCATGACAGGTTATCCCAAATCGACAATGTAGCTTAAATACACACATCAACTATGCCTAGGGATATTTTAATTTTACTCAATTTTTAGACAACCTGTTGATTATTTCTTGGGACATGTATATACAGAATGAAAGTGTATTTTATGCTTTACGCGTTTAAAAAAATAAAGAGCTGTAACAGAGATGTTTCGTTGTTTCTTTTTTTTATTTATTAAAAGTCTCTAATTAATACTAAGTACACAATATCTCTTTTTTGATGAAGTTTTGAAAAAAAAAGGTCGCGAATAACAAAAGAATGCATATTATTAAATTTAATAATCAGTGTTTCCTCCCCTAACGTTAATAAGTGTTCGGCATCAGTTATTCATACTCAAAATTAGGTTGTCCAAGTCTTGCTGCGGTATAAGGTCCCAGGTTCTTTATAAGTGCAAGAAAAGTTGCTCTTCAGTCCTCAAATTTGGAGGGAAATTGATCAAAGCCCTTCTTTGTAACATGTCCCATGCATGTTCTATGGGATTCATGTCAGGGGACTGAGCAGGCCAGTTCATAACTCTGACATCATGTTCCCGAAGCGCAGTAGATACCAACTCTGCCGTAGTTGCTCGCGCATTATCGTGCATGAGTTCGAACTCCTGGCCCATTTGGATCCTGTGTGGGATAATAACAGGTTCCACTACCTCTTCTCGGTATTTCCTCGAAGTCATACTCCCTCTAATCCAAATGAGATCGGTTCGCGTTCCCATACGAATTCCAGCCCATACCATGATTGTCCCGCCTTGATACGAATGGACCTCTTGAGGATGCTGGAGACGGTTCCGTCTACCTGAAAGTCGCCAAACTCTTATTCTTCGCGAATCCGGATGAAAGCCGAACCGAGACTCGTCTGAAAAGAGAACCATTGACCATTGCTCGTCCCTCCAAGCCAAATGTTCGCGAGCCCACAAAAGTCTTCGCCCGCGATTGCCACGCCGCAAAGCTGGAACTCGCAGTGGTCTGCGAGAATGAAGTCCGGCTTCATGTAACCTTCTTCTCACAGTTTGGTCACTTACTAACAATTGGTGTTCAGATTGAAGCGTTTGAACCATTTGCAGAGCCGTGACATTGGGTTGTCTCCTGGCCATATTTTGCAGAAAACGGTCCTGTCTTGGAGTGGTGACACGATTTCTGCCGGAATGCCGTGCCGCTACGTCTCTTGTGACACGATAGCGTGACCACAACCTGGAGATCACGTTTTGGTGGGTTCGTAGAGTGTCAGCAACCGCGCGTTGAATAGCGCCAGCTTCTAGCATGCCTATAGCTCTAATCTGTTCTTCCCTTGTTAAATGTCGACGTGACATGACAGTAATGTTATGTAATAAATGTTCAACATGAATTAAAAAAATGCACAATCTGCTACAATTCACAAAAACTGCACTTTTTAATTGTAACAGAAACTAACAGCTAAAGTCAAATTCAAATTATCGCGCATTCTTTTGTTTTGACATGAACTTTTATTTTTATTTTTTTGGATTTCGAAAGAAGGAACCATGTATATTATTATTTATATACAAACTTTTTCTACACCGTTAATAGTTTTTGAGTTATACTCGATTTTTGAGAAACATAAAAAAAAGCACCTTGCGTCATTCTTTTCACTCTTTTGTCTTAATTAATTACTACTATTAACTTTTTACAACCACGAAATCGTCACTCAATTCTTAATTAAATCTGCATAAGAATTTTTTTTTCATCAGAAATTCACTACTTTTTAAATATTTTCTTATTTTTTTCTGTCTTTCAATAAATTTAAAAAAGTAATGGCGAAAAAAAAATTATCTGGCAACTTTGACAAACATACTCAAAAATTAGCTTGTTTAAAAAATACAGTACATGGTCGACCGAGCTTCGCTCTATAATAGTCGCCTCAACATTCATCGGGTGAGCAAGCTATGCTACTCGCTAACAGATGGCGCTGTAGGTTTCTCTCTAAAACGCGTATTTTTTGAAATGCCTTAGAACACGGGCAAAACGATTTTTCCCAGACATGAGACCTAGCTAGATCGATTTTTCGTCCCCAAAAACCCCTGGATACTAAATTTCATCAAAATCGTTAGAGCCGTTTTCGAGAAACCGATTATTGGTCGGATATTGCTCGTTTAATAGTATAGGATACAAATATATTTTAAAAGATAAACAATGCGTTTAAAATCGCAATGGAAATAGTGGGACAAGCAGTCGCAAACAGTCTAATTTTTTCCATCAATGGAAATTCGGAATGGAAATAGTGGGATACACCGCGAAAGCGAAGAGTTCGAAACAAGCACCTTTGGAGCGCCATTTATAAGATTTTTGAGGGAAATTCTCCGGAAAGTCTCTTACTGGCTTACTCATTCGACAAAACTGCACAACTTTTCTAATGAAACATGCGTTAGGCAGCAAAAAGCAAGGAGGTTTTTGTTCTGAGTTAGGCAGTGATAATAAATGTCACAGAGATTGATTCACAATCGGTAACTTTGTACGGAGGTGTCGAATATATTTGAAATTCTTTAAAATATGTTTCTCAGGGAAAGTTGTGCAGTTAAGTCTACTGTCTACTACCCTTTCCATTTTCGGTACACTACTGTTCCTTTAAAAGAAGCAAGTAACAAAATTTAATATCGACTACTGTATATGAAAACATAAGTGAGTACAAGAAGTTCTTTTCGGATAGCGAAGCTAGACAACATTGTTTGTAGTACACAAACCTTGGCCTACATGACAAAGCCACTAGTTCGTCTTTTTATTTCTCAAGAGCATCGTGTAAATAAGATCAAAGGATAACATGTGTCAAGTTGCACAAACACTCTACCCGAGCAAATATCGCTGAAATATTCGGATTTACCGTGGATTTAAAAACATAAGAAGAGACAAGTAGAAAGTGTAATAGAGGCTCAGCAGACGAGAGCTGGGCACTGCCTTGCAGTCATGGTTTTTGTCCGCTAGTGTTATCTTATCTAAACATATAACTTTTCAAAATTTCTCTTCGTTTTAAAATAACAGCCTCTGTTGTCTAGTGGTCAGAGCACTCGGCTCACGATTCGGAGGTTCTGGGTTCGATTCCCGGTGGGGACACTGTCAAACAAAAATCCCTTTATGCAATCACCTCAGTTTGGTTAGGACATTGCAGGATGACTCACCTGATTGTTTGAAAAGTTAGATGATTCCGTGCTTTGGAAGGCACGTTAAGCCGTTGGTCCCGGCTACTATATACGGTTATGTCAGAGGCCTTTGGCAGTTCAACAACTCTGACACCAGGGTTTGTGAGGTCGGTCAACGACCTAGCAACCAACATGATATGATGATGATGTTTTAAAAAGCAATCAATGTGAACATCCTTTTCGGATAAATAACTCGTTGAGCTGAACTACTATTTAAGCTGTTTTCCTTCCAAACCAAAGATTTTGGAAAATACGCGCATGAAACGGAGGGTTTTCCTTATTTCAATCAATATTATAATATCGAAAATAATTAAAATACCGGCCACAATGGCGAACTATCACTAAAAAAGTCTGCCTGCTAGAGGACTTTGTTGTGACAGTCCGCCATTGTGGCCGGTGCTGCAATTATTTTCAATACTATTCTACTTATCTAGTCCCTGATACTATTACAGTCATTGACATAAGAAAACGCTGCGCATAGGTATGCGCGTATTTTCCAAAATTTTTGGTTTGGAAGAAAAACAGCTTTAATAGTTGTTCAGTTGTAAGAGTTATTCAGTCGGAAAGATTGTTCAGTTCAGATTAATTGTTATTTTATTATGATAACTAGCTGTGCCCGCGGTTTCGCCCGCGTGATATTCAGACAATGAGCAGTCTCTCCCTCTCCCTCTCCCCCTCACTCTTCCTCTCCCCCTCCCTCACCCTCTCCCACTCCCTCTCTCTCTCTCCCCATCCCCCTACCTCTCCTTCTCCCTCTCCCTATCCCTGCGCCTAACCCTACCCCTATCCCTATCCTTAACGCCATCTTAACCGCTATCCCTATCCTTATATAAACAAACATAGAAACAACACCCATATTGATTTTTAGACATTTTAATTAATCGCACCCCAACCCCAAGCTCAGGGGATGATAGTATTTCACGTCCACCACCATGGATTTCAAAATTGTTGTAGTTTTCGTAATCAGCGACCCGATAAACCATACAAACGATATCCATATTGGTTTTTAGACTTTTTCACCCCACATCCCTCTTTTAGGGGTTGAATTTGGGGTGGAATTTCTATAACAGTGATGTACGTTCCACAGAATTACAACCCTTATGCCTAAATAATAAATTTAGTGGCAATTACATTGAAATGAAGGAGTTTCAACTTCATCCCCCTTTTCACCCCTAAGGGTGTAGAATTTACAAAAACCCTGAGACACGAAACTTAATTTTTAGTCGTTAGTCTAAATACAAATTTTGAAGATCCTAACTTCAAAACTGACGGACTGTAATACTACATTTCATCCCTTATTTCACCCCCTTGGGGGATGAATTTGGAAAAAATCTAAAACACATATTTTTTTATTTCACACCAAAAGCTCAAAAAGAAATTTCCATAATTCTACCTTTAAAAATGAAAGACTTATAGACCAACTTACGGAAAAAATATCATCCCCTTTTTCAACCCCTTCAAGGGTGATTTTTAAGAAATGCTTAAATACTTGTTTATTTATTTCTTACCAAAAGCTCAAAGTTAAATTTATGTGAATCTAACTCAGGAAACAAAGGACTTTCATACAAATTTTCATCCCTTATTTCACCCCCTATGGGGATGAATTTTGAAAAATTATAAAACACGTACTTTTTTCATTTTTACCGAGAGCTTAAAACTAAATTTCTATAATTATACCTTTAAAAATGAAAGACTTATAGACCAACATACGGAAAAAGAACATCCCCTTTTTCACCCCCTTGAAGAGCGATTGAAAAAAATGCTTAAACCTCTGTTTCTTTCTTTTTTACCACAAGCTTAGATTTAAATTTGTGTGAATCTAGCTCAAGAAACAAAGGACTTTCATACAAACTTTCATCCCTTATTTCACCCCCTTGGGAGACGAATTTTCCAAAATCCTTTCTTAGTGGGTGGCTTTGAAGTGCAAAAAACCTGTGTACATAATTTCAGATCTGTAGCTGAAGCGGTTACGGCTCGGCGTTGATGAATCAGTCAGTCAGGACAAGCAATTTTATATATTTAGATAGATAGCTATAATTTTCGCAATACCGCCCACACTGGCAGACGAGGTCCGTGACTGCCCGTGTCTGCCCGGCTCTCATCTGCTGAGCGTCTTATTTTCAGCGCGTTGGTGACAATTTGCGCCATCTTAAAAGCGGTACGATATTTGTCAGCCTACTATATTGCAAGCTTACCGAGCGCTTGTTGCGCTTAGATTCACTGGTTGTACCAAAAAATGCCCCGTGCGGTGCCGGCAAAAAATAGGCCCGCGGTGCCGGCAAAGAATAGTACCGACCCATCTCTACTCGTGGGAGTCGAATAAGGGTTAATGAACCAGAGGATGAGCAACAGCATCTTTCTGTGTATCGTTTCATCTTACACTCTGCGGTCACCAACAACCGCGGTCTATGGTGCCGTAACGCTAACAAGCGCGGTGACTATGGTAGTTCCCCGCAACATTGTTTCAGCAAAAGCTGGAAATTTGGAGGGAGTTCCCTGTCCTGTAGTGGACGTTTAATGGGATGTCATGATGACCAAAAAATATGGAACCTCGCTGCACTCACTGTTGTACTCGTACTATATGCAGAGAAAATGTACCAGGCCACTCAGAAAGTATTGCGAAAAATAGTTTTTATATATGGGAGACTGGCCGGTCAGAATCTTTTTCGAAAATATGATTACTTGTAAGTAAAAATATGTGTGTTCCATTTTCAAAATTTCCCTCCACATTTTTTGCGAGCCAATTCAAAGTATCGTGTCTTACTGAAAAATGGATCTGCGCCGGGAACATTTTAGAGCTATGATTTTTTACGATTTCAAGTGTCGCCTGAAACCGGATGAATCGTTCGATAGACTTCAAATGGCATTTATGGATGAAGGCCCCTCCAAGGCAACCGTGTATCGTTGGTATAACGAATTTAGGCGCGGTCGACCAACCTTGGGGGATGAAGAAAGAAGCGGTCGCCCTTTGACGGCTATTACGGAAGAAAACGTGCTAGCAGTGAAAAATTTAATCCAAGATAATAGGCGAATTACATATCAGGAGATTCAGCACATATTAAAGATTGGATCGGGAAGCGTTCACGAGATTCTACACGGGCATCTTCGCGTGAGGAGGATAGTATCGCGCTGGGTGCCGCACTACCTCACCGACGCTCAGAAGCAGGCCCGGGTGGAATGGTGCCGTGATATGCTGAACAAATTTGAAGCAGGCTCGTCTCGGCGTGTTTACGACATCGTAACAGGTGATGAGTCCTGGATTTATCAATACGATCCAGAAACCAAGCGCCAGTCGACAGTTTGGGTGTTTCAAAATGAACCAACGCCTACCAAAGTGAAGCGATCTCGAAGCGGGGGGAAGATTTTGATCGCCAGCTTTTTTAATTTGACTGGCCACTTGGCCTCAATTCCCTTACGAGATCAAAGAAGCATCAACGCCGAATGGTATACTACCAAATATTTACCAGAAGTTTTTTCTGTTGTGAGCAACAAGCGACCAAACACAGGGCTCCGCGGACTACTGCTCCACCACGACAATGCGCCTGCACACACCGCGCTCAAAACGAGGGACTTCCTGGACAGCACACCAGTCAAACTCCTGGGTCACCCTCCTTACAGCCCTGATCTAGCACCGTGTGACTTCTTTTTATTTCCAAAAATAAAAAATCAGCTCAAGGGGATACAATTTTCGTCGCCGGAAGATGCGCTGGCTGCGTTCGAGCAGGCTGTAAACGAGGTGTCTACGGCGGACTGGAAAAAGTGTTTTGAAAACTGGTTCAGACGCATGAATCTTTGTATAGAGGCTGGTGGAGAGTACTTTGAAAAGATTTAATAAAAATATATGTACCTGTAGAACAATTTTTTTTAGTGTCGCAAATATTTCTGAGTGTCCCACGTAAGTAGGTACTTAGTATTATATCATATCGACGTCGTTGAATCAGCTCACTTAGCTAAGCTTGGACTATTATCTAATCTGTGGATTGGGGCTGCCCGGCCTGCCCAAAAAGTTATATATACGAAGTACTGATTCTCAAAGAAAATATATTTGGGCTTATCTAGTTTTTTACATTCTTTGGGATCTCTGTTGATATTGTTTGTGTAAACATGGCTTTTGTCGACTGAAGTTATGTTTATGGTGATTTATTCAGATGCCAAAAAAATCTGCGTTGCGTATGACAATGTTATAGACATAGTTTAGTAGGTAGGCCTTGGGTACGTGACGCGTGTGCGAGGCAAAATATAGAGTTCTAACAAAAATATCAACATAATTTAAAAACAAAGAATAAAGATTTTTGGAATGGCAAAAAACCGCTGCAGCACGGTGTACTTTAAGAGTCGGCTTTTTACAGTGTGTTTCTTGTGTTTCGCTGGAATTTCAGAGCACCATACCTCTTTGTCATTGATATCTCATCTAGTCGTTGGCTTTATACATTGTTTAAATAGAATTGAAATACCTAACAACCTGAATGGTTCTATAGAAACAGAATGTACATTTTGCAACAAAGCATTACTTACCTAATCATGTTGTCTGCGGAACTTAAACTAAGGTGAGTAAGTGTAGGTAACTAAGTGGTACATTCATCCACCAGCACCGGTACAATGGTATTCAAATTAAGATTAAGTTTACTTTGGATCCGGTTGACTGAGAACTTGTTCAGTTAATGTAATAGTAGGAAAAGTGAACGTCGACAACCCAAAAACCAAATGCATACCAAAAGGTGACCAATATATATAAGTACTCTTAATACGAGTACGTAGATTCTTTATAGAATGACAAACCGAATGCCATGATGTGTAAAGTGCTTGTACAATAAATGTACTGTTTTTTGCTATGGCATCGTAAAAGAAACCGCAAGAAACCACTACAGCACGGCTTACAATCTGTTTCTTGCGTTTCGCTAGAATACCAGAGCACCATACCTTTTTAGGGTTCCTTACCCGAAGGGTGAAAAAAGGGACCCTATTGATATGCCTCTGATGTCTGTCTGGCTGTGTGTCAGCGGGCTGTATCTCATAAAACGTTATAGCTAGAAATTTGAAATTTACACAAATTGTGTATATTTGTTGCCGATACAACAACAAATACTAAAAATCGAAAAAAGTAAAAAATTAAGGGGGGCTCCCAAACAGCTATAGGGGGGAGCGTAAGAAAAAGTTTGACCTACCCCATCGAGTGGGGTATCGTTCTTTGGAACTCGTTGAGTAGATAAATACTGTTTTTTTTTTTTTCAAAAATATTGAAAAACAAAGAACAAAGATGCCACCAAAGTCAGCTGTTTTTACAATATTTTGTTTGAGATCTAATGAACAGTAATAGCTAGACAGTTAAAATTTTCACAGATAATGTATTTCTGTTGCCACTATAACATTAAAATGAAATACTAAAGATGAAAAAACGAAAAAAATTAAGGGAAGCTCCCATACTAAAGACCTGTTTTTTAGACAATTTTTGTTTTAGCTCTATCTTAAAAACGGGAACACTTACAAACGTGAAAATTGGTATGTTTATAGTGCATAAGCTATAAAATTACAAAAAAACCGGCCAAGTGCGAGTCGGACTTGCGCACTGAGGGTTCCGTACCACCACATAAACATAATTGTATTAGTTGAAATTTCAGTAAGTTAATGTGCTAGTTTTTTTGAGTCCGACATGCGCTTGACCAAATTTTATTATTTGTTGTTATTTTATAGCTTATGCACTATAAACATACCAATTTTAAAGTTTGTAAGTGTTCCCGTTTTTAAATAGAACTAAAACAAAAATCGCCTCAGCGACCATCCAACTTGATCCCTCTCTTATATGAATGTTCTTGAAACGGGAGCTCACCACAATTGGTTTTCATTAGTTGTGAGAAAAGTTGTAATATTTAATGATTTCAGACTTTTCCCATTATTTGTACTGTGAGACCTAGCTTCTTGCCAAATTTCATAATTTTAGGTCAACGGGAAGTACCCTGTAGGTTTTGAATTTTTGAATAAATGTATGGAGATGAGGACATAAAATGCCATATCTTTTGATTCCGTCGTTGTAAAAAATTAAAATTTTCAGATGTTGTGTGGTACATGGATCCTAATATATGGTATTAATTTCAACCTGATACCTTTACCCGTTCGTGAGATAAAGGGTCTTGACAGACAGACAGACAGACGGACAACAAAGTGATCCTATAAGGGTTCCGTTTTTTTCTTTTGAGGTACGGAACCCTAAAAATGAGATAATCTGGTCAGGTGCATGTCGGACTCAAAAAATCTAGCACATGAACTTACTGAAATTGCAACATACAATTATGATTATGTGGTACACGCACTTGGCCGGTTTTTTGACATTGATTTGGTCTTCTTACTTATAAGCATTTTTACGTTAACGTTTTCTTTACACTTTCTTTAGATTTGATGTAATATTTAAATATTGTTTTGTCTAAAATATTGTAAATTTTCATATATTGTTGTTATATAATGTGTGTTATACAAATTAAATTAAAATTCTATCTCGACCTCATCACCTTATATATATATATATACGATGTTGTCTGTAGGGACATCCTGACACGTGTTTGTACATTGAGCAAAAAACTGTTTCTTTTTTAACTTATCGAGCCAAATCTTTTCTAACTTATCCTACAGCTATGAAATATGAACAGTGCAAAGTTCAATGTAACAAGCTTTGTATGCATTAAATTAAACACAAACAGAGGATGTCCTGCCCTCACAGGGATACTGACTCCTTATCCTCAGCTCTAGATATTCGTATACACATTCATACACATACACATAAAATTACACATACACACTATTACACACACAATACACAACACTCACTCAGATCTGTGTTTTAAATTTTATGTTTTAACTTTTATGTCAGATACATAACTAATGTAATTTTAAGCTTTTTTTTTTCTCGTTCCATCAATTAATTATTTTATGTTCCTTTTGCGATCATTAGTAATTTTAGTTTAGATTAATATTATTAATTGTCATTGTAGTTTTCATTATATAATCTTGTAAATTTTGTTTTGCTTTGTCCGAAATATTGTAGACACCCGTCTATAGAATAGTTGTTCGGGTCCCTGCGATACAAGCTTTGCTTAGTGCAGGGTCCGCTGAGTAATTCTATAACCTAAGACTTCTTGTATAATCAATCACTGTAATTGTAGGTATTGTAATTCTATTGTAATAAACTTATTCTATTCATTTGACTGTACTTGATTCCAGTAAGTAACAAACTTTGTTTGGTTTAACAAAACTAATAGCATCATTAGATGTATCAGACCGATCGTTTATCTTGTCTAGACTGACTCCCAGATCGACTGTCTCAAATACTTTCAAGTACGCTATAGTACTTACAGTACAGTTAGCCACACGATAATAAATTGGGAACTTTTCTACTGTACGTTACTTTTTAGGGTTCCGTACCCAAAGAATGCCAACAAGACCTATTACTAAGCCTGTCTCGTCTGTCTGTCTGTCCGAATTTTAAAAGTTTTTTTTTACATCTTTTGAACCATAGTATACCCTAAGAGCTATCCTATATTTTGGAGAAAAAATTCATATTAGGCCAAATTTTTGTAAACGGTTTAAATGCAATTTTAAGAGACTATATTTTTGAATCCACCCAAATTTCAAACTGGAAGGTACAATTTCAATTTCCATATTTTTTTGTTGGATTAAGTACACTATATGTTAAGGGACGTTAATGAAACAAAAGCAAAGAAGAACTGATCTGATAGCATTTTTATCATAGGGCTAATGCAACTTTGAGATTTACGTTTTTTTTTTTCTTTTACAAATATAGGAGGATGATATACTTAAAAAAAGATATAAATAAAGATAATTAAATGTAAAGTAAATAATATTTATAGCATTTTTGTCCTTTTTTTGTGGAATTTATACTACCTTTTTTTTTTAAATCATGCGGTCGTAAATTTGGGTGGATTACTAATGAATTATTTTATAGACGAGCTAATCAAATTATTTACAAAAAAAATGCTGATATGATTTTTTGTTGAATCTTCATACAGTGAAATAGTTTGGCTCTCAGGCTATAGCTATAATATGTGTTAAATTTTCACAGAATATGTGTTATTATAACGGACTAAACAATGAACAGTCATAAAACAAGGGCGTGTTTTAGCTCTATTGCAAAAATTGGAACCTTACTAGCGTGAAAATTTGTATATTTATAATGCATAGCTCTAAAATGACAACAAAAAATATAAACACGCAAAGTGCGAGTTGAACCCGCGTGCATTTAAGACATTCTGCGCGACTGCGCCTTACTGATTGAGATGGTTTTTACTTTAGTGGTACGGAAACCTCGCAGGTTTTTTTTTCGTATTTCGACTTATGTTTCTTTGAAAAACAAAGTTGTTTAATTTTATAGGCACATTCTGAACCCTCAGGGTATTCATATCCTTTCTGTTATTGTATAAAATGAAAGCTTCCCTTCATATTTGTTCTCTTTCTACTCACAAAAAGAGGCGGAAACGTAATTCTGTTCACTTCAAAGATTCACCCCAGATTCATTGGAAGTTTCAGAGGACAAAATTCAATCCCTGTAATAGGATAACTTGGAATTGGGTAGGTACGACCGGATTGATACAATTATATCACTCGCTCCAAACAGAGGTTTTAATTCTACTGATTCACTAAAATAAAGAAGAAAGAAAAACTATTTATTCAACTATTGTGACACTACAGACCAAAGTACAATAAAGTATACATACAAAAAACAATATGTTAACAGTTAAACAATAGAAACTTAAATAACTGCACTAAGGTATGCAAGGTTGGGCAATAGCGAAAAGGTGAACAACTCAGCAAAGAGTCCATCTTGAAGAGATGGACGCTGTTTTTCAGTCGTACCTATATTAGACCCTATAATTTCTCTTATCTATAATGTCTCTTGTCCGTGTTAAACAATACCAGTCCATTCTTTTCCGTGACTGTCGTAAAATGCACTTACTTTTACGGACGGACTTATATTTTCATCCTATGGCTATACCTTAGCAATTTATCATTGTCATAAATAATATTCTGTACTTTGGTCGGTTCTTAAGTATATCAGTCAAAATATTAAAGCTGTGACCTAACAGGATTTTCCAAATCGAAAAATCACACTAAATCTTTGCTCCGCACACCTAAATTAACAAAACACTAAAATCTTAATCAAGCAAGCAAACGCCTACCATCAGCTTCCTCAAAAAATCCTTTTGGACTAATGGTGCGGTTGCAGCCCTTGTGGCGTTTGGGCTACACTTGGTGCTATTAGTGTCACGCTTGGTAGTTTTTCTGTGGTATGGCGTCTTGGTCCTCCGGTAGTTTGGTATAAACAGAGCCGCACTTCTACAATGTGTCTGGTCATCTACTGTACAAACTTAAACGGTAGATTCTAGCCATTGAACTGAACAACTTTTTCCAAAAAACATAGGTCGAAATACGAAGAAAAATTCGACTTCCCATTCAAACTGAATCAGCTGACAGCACATTTTGTATGGGTGGTCAAGAATTTTTTTTCGTGTTTCGACCTATGTTCCTTGGGAAAAGTTGTTCAGTTTCATGGTCAGAATCAACCGTTTAAGTTTGTACATTCGGTCCCCAGACACAGTATTTAACACTTGTCTACTTCGCTTTTTAAGCTCCTAAAATTCCTAAGGTGGTAACTGCTTTTTAAGCTCTTCAAATTCCTCCAGTGGCAACGCTCAAAAAAATGGGTTATTTTATTAATTAGTAGAATTAAATCCAAGATTGGGAATTCATCCCTACGCTTTGAATTTGTATAATTTAATTGGTTTCCGTTGTGTTGATAAGATTAGTTAATTTGTTTAGTTTTAATGCGAGTTATGATTCTGAATTACGTTTTGGAAAATTTTTGACTGTGTTCTCACAAAAAAAATAAAAAAGACGCTTTCTTGGACGAATCGTGTGACTATTAGTTACTATCGAGTTTCAAATAAGACGTGAGTGACGTTTTTAGGGTTCCGTATCTCAAACTAAAAAAACGGAACCCTTATAGGATCACTTTGTTGTCCGTCTGTCTGTCTGTCTGTCAAGACCCTTTTTCTCACGAACGAGAAGAGGTATCAGGTTGGAATTGATAACGAATATTAAGGTCTATAAACCACACAAGATCAGAAAATTTAAATTTTTTACAACGACGCAATCAAAAGATATGGCTTTTTATGTCCTCATCTCCATACATTTATGCAAAAAACCAAAACCTACAGGGTACTTCCCGTGGACCTAAAATTACGAAATTTGGCAAGAAGCTAGGTCTCACAGTACAAATAAAGGGAAAAGTCTAAAATCATTAAATATTTCAATTTTTCTCAAAACTAATAGAAACCAATTAAGGTGAACTCCCGTTTCTAGAACTTTTCTTTAAAAGAGGGCTGAAGTTGGATGGTTGCGTAGTTTTTAAAATCAAAGAGCAAAAACTTTTAGTATATCATATGGTAGATAGGTACGGAACCCTTAGGGCGCGAGTCCGACTCGCACTTGGCCGGTTTTTTTTTTAGATGCATAGCAGTGTGACAAAGTCAAAGTACACTTTTTTCATTTTAGGATTCTTTGGCCACTTTATGACGTCAGATAAACTAAAAGCACGTCACTTCACAAACTGAACTGAATTTATATTGTTATCATAATGTTATTATAGAATTTTCAATTTTATATAATATGCTGACATGTTTATATTTGAATGTTAATCTATTGACATATTTTATAGTTATTGAAGTGTTAAATTTTGTAATTACTATTTGTGAATTAATTAATGTATAATTAAATCCATGAAATCTACATATCATAGTTCAACTGTGATGATGATGACATGTAGGTATCGTTGTAAATTTAGTAATAAATAAATAAAAAAAAAAGATTTGACAAGAAAAAAAACCATGTGATTGCATACCAAATAATATAGACGCACTACATAAATATCGAAATTCATCTGGGATATTAATGTGGATAAAAATATACTACAAAGTAGAAAAACAAAAATATTGCAAACTAATACATTACAAAATTAAAGTAAAACAATGTCTAGAAGATATAACATATTTAAATTTTTTCAATAAAAGAAAAGAGAGTTGTGTACAAGATTTTTCAGACAGGGGTTGTGAGTGTAGGAAAGTGAGTGAGAGTGTTGTGTGAGAGTGGTGTGTGAGAGTAGTGTGTGAGAGTGGTGTGTAAGTGAGTGAGTGGGAGTGTATGATGCTGATTAGCTCCCTGGCACAGCACCAGTGGAAAATGACCCGTAGTATGGCTGTCCATTGATGCGGAGCGAGCCGGCGGAGCGGAAAAACTATGAAATGTTAACCAATTATTATTATTATAGCCTTTATTAACAATCTTAAATAACATTCCATCTTATAACTACTTAGTACTATTTTTTTTATCTGTTTGAAGTAAGTAGATGTATTTTAATAATAATTAATGTTTTAGACACCGGTTTCTTGATTGTCTTGCTTTCCAGCACCCAAGTGTTCTCCACAAAGATCTGTCTTTTGCTTTTCTAGTCCAAGTCGTTTCTGCCACCTTTTTAATGTCGTCTTTCCATCTCCGATACTGTCTTCCTTTACTTCTCTTTTTATATGTAGGGCACCATTCCGTCACTTCTTAAGTTAGTTTAGTTTAATAGGATTGCATAAAAACTCCGCTCCGCAATCGCTCCGCAATCCTATTGATTAATATTTCCTCGTTTCTCCGCTCCAGCAGCTCGCTCCGCATCAATGGACAGCCGGCCTTAAACATCACGTTTGATGTAACACCCAACTTTCAACCCATGGGCAATATGAAACTGTTACAAATTAGTCACGCCACCCTGCGGTGGCATGCAACAAGTATAATTATGATTCCAGGTCGCGAAAAGACCGTAAATCACCAAGTGTCACCAACTTACGACCGCGCAGTTTGTATGCTGAATTAGGGTGAACCAATTGAATTATAGCTGTTTATGTTGACGACATAATACTGTTTAGTAAAAAGAACGATGGTATTAAACAATTATAAAGGAGTGGAAGAGATAATAGTTAAATTACAAATTTAAAACTTTTATTATAGGATAATAGTTTACAAGTTTGTCTGGCTCCTAGTTTTAAAAAGCATCTTTGAAAGTTAAAGGAAAATGCCTAAGTGACTATGGAACTTAGTATCGCTCAGAAATTGGTATAAAACTTGTTGTGTCACAATGCTTTATGGCTAGATGTAAAGTTGGCTCTAAGGATTTACTAAAATGATTAGGCATTTGATTGTAGTTCTCCAGGTTTTACAGTAATTAGTCTAGGTAATTAGTTCCTAAATTCCAATTCTTGAATTCGAGGTGTCATACTGAGGTGACTTGTTAATTGATCACTGACGTAACGTACGTTTTTTTTTCATATATAAAGTTATCTTTAATGTAAACAAGAATTACTGATGTCATAGATTTGTGACACAACTTCGATTTGAGCAATTTTGTATAATTTTGCGATACTACTCATGGGCATTCTCTTTTCTTTAACTCTATTGCTGACATTTTTGTTTTTGTTGATAAAAAAGTATTGGCAAACTTGTATTATAAGCTTTAGTAGATACACAGATGCATTGAAGATTCTAACGTAAATTTGTCCCTATTACGCCAATAAACTCCTAAATTTTCGTGTGTGGTTTTGGACTTAGGTGTCCGGTTTTGTCCGGTGAATAAAAGATTATGAACCAGAGGATGGGCAGCAGCATCCTCCTGTGTATCTTACTATCTGACATACTGCGCTTACTAACAACCATGGTTCATGGTGCCTGTCGCAACGCTAGCAAGCGTAGTGACTGTGGTACTTCCTCGTACTCTAGAGGTAGTTTCATCTCCCGTGGTGGACGTTGCATGGGATGTTATGATGAAAGCGGCTAAGAGCACAAAGAGGAATATGTTTGACATATACTTTTTTTACGTTGCCAATTTTTGAGCAGCAATCAAACATTTAACAAAATATTTTGATCAAAGTCGGCAATAGATTCAATAATAACACAGTTCTGTTAATTCAACTGACTAGCTACATTGTCCTAATTTGTTATGTATGGACACAGAATAAAGTAATAGTACTATATCATACAGAGCGAACTCTCTCCACCCCCTTGAATTCTACCCCGCACCCTCGCGCGAACCCACCCGCGAGATTCTCGTGGTGCTTCTGATGACCTTCCAATTTTAAATTTCAAACTTGCGCTCGTTGTATTTAGTGCCTGGGGTGTGGTATGGTGCACAGGCTTGGTCTTTGACAGAACACTGAAGATCCAGGCTCACAGTTTGCTAGCGAGCAATGGAGCGCAATATACTGGATCTGAAGCTGACTGACCGTATCAGAAACACCATACGGCGCTCTAAGACACAAATTGCCGATGTGACCTTAATAGCTGCTAAGCTCAAGAGGGATTGGGCCAACTGAGGGCCAAGACTGGCAGCCACAAAGCGACAAAAGGCGTCGAGGCCGACCTAGTCGCCATTGGCGCGATGATCTCGACGCCTTTTGCAAGTTTGGTGTTCAGTGTCTCCTATTCAGGGTCAGGTAATGGTGATGTATTAATTAAAACAGCTTCCAAGACACCCGCACACCTCCGCTGCCTCGACTCCCACGTCATTGGGGTTGCCAGCACGAATGTCCTCGGTCGACCATTTTATTCCAATACATTACAGCAAGGTTTGGCAACAGAAATAAAGCTTTGTATAAGCACCAATGGAGGGTAGAGAGAGAGGGGCCTTTGCCCAGCAGTGGGACGCTGTAGGCTAAGTAAGATAAGCCGTAACAAATGACTAGCCTTCAAAGGTCGGACGGACAGACAGACGACGTAAGCTTAATAATAGGGTCTTGTTGTAAGCACTCAAGTCAACGCCATTTTATCTAAGTAACTCGGAAAAAAGTTCCTAAAAAGCCTGGAAAAGTTATCTTTTACTTAATAAAACACTTCTGAGAATACCGATGATAGATGTTCAGCTTTTATAACCAGTAATTCAACGATAATTGATTCCATAACAATAAGTTTGAATGTTCGTAATCCTATTTCAAAGCAATTTCAGTTAATCAATATGCCCCTTTTCATTGTAACTTTGCGTCGAAACCATCTTCGCTTCGTTAACTTAAGTTAAATTAAGTAGAATAATTGGGGGATCAAGTTCTACCTCATAAATTACCTCTTTTTTGGTCTTTTGACGTGGTCTACAAAATATTTACTTATAAATATCGGTACAGATCACAGAGCATTATAATAAACTTTTTTTTTGGAAACTTTCAGTGTAGGTACAACAAATTTTAAGATTAGAAAGAGAACACAAAGACAAACCTACAGACATCTCATACTTCTTCCAGGTAATGAAATTCGGTTCACTGGGAAAAGTGTTTTACTAAGCATTTTCTATCACTACAAAAACATGTTTCGTTTATGTACCTCATGAGGTAGTTGATACAGCAACTGGACCCCAATCTATGAATGACCTTCTGTATTCACCAATCACTGTGACCGCCGTTTGCAGTGACAACAAGAATGATCAAAAATATATTTTATAAAATACAAATTTTTCCGAAAACGACTTGAACTTATTCCACCATCTCCCTTCTACCATCGGGAGTCCAGACGCACCGCTGTATATCACCCATACTTGGTTGATATTCCGCACATTCGCACTAAGCGCTTAGAAATATCTTTTAATCATTGCGCACGGCTAAAGAGTGGAATTCTCTGCCTGCGTCTGTGTTCCCGAATTCATAGCAAAGCCTGTACTATGGATATCAGAGACTGTTATAAATACATAAATAGATAAATAAATAGATAAATAACACCCAGACACAGAACAAACACTTGTGTTCACCACACAAATATTTGCCCTGGGCGGGGATCGAACCCGCGACCCACGGCATGAAAGGCAGACTCACTACCAACCACACCAACGGGCTTGTCATGTATAATCCGAATCTCTTCAAGTCGCGAGTGAATAGGCTTCTTCTGGGCAAGCTCGTTCCATCGTCGACCTCATCTCTTTCTTCAAGACTAGATCGAGGTCCAGAGTAAGCCCATTTTTAATAAAAAAAAGAAGCATACCGCAAGGCCTTTCTACAATTTTATAAATATTTTTCTCGCAAGAAAGGTTATTTTATTTTAGATTTTCTAAATATTTTATCATTACAAATTATTGGATTCGCTGATCCACTCTATCAGAAAAATTACAAATATAATATCCACATTCACACCGGGAAGATACACACAGCCGCACGTCGGTGGTAACACTTTGACCTTAAGCGGGTCTCTGGTTTCGGGTGTTTGAAGCATAGCATTGGTTCAGTTGAAACTTGTTTTGTTTCTACCTACTAGTTGCCGTGCGTACGCCGAAAATTTGTGAACAAACAAGAAAAACGGCGAAAAAATTTGCCACTAGTAAGTTTCTCGGTGCCACCAAAGAATAGTACCAACCCTTACATACCCGTGGATGTCGTAAGAGGCGACTAAGGGTTATAAACTGGAGGATGGGCAGCAGCATCCTCCTTTGTATTTCACATCTTACTTACTGCGGTCACCTACAACCGCGGTCCATGGTGTCAGCCGTAACGCTAACAAGCGAGGTGACTATGGTACTTCTCCTCTACATTTTTCCAGCAAAAGCTAGAATTCTGGAGGGAGCTCCCTGTCCTGTAGTGGACGTTTCATGGGATGTTATGATGAAGTTTCTCGGGTCTTCTCGTAAGGTTTTCGCTTGATGGGAAATTTTGACGTGGATACGTGAATGCTTTTGTATGGGGGGTCATTTCGTGCAAAGTTCATATAAGCCATCTGGCGGCAGTAATTGGTACTACATCGAGCTTTCGATGAGTCAGAGGGTAAGAAGCGGGGTGTGAGGAAAAGGGTGGGTAAGTGGACGTGGGTAGGAGCTAGACGTGCTCTTGATTGTACCTACCTACATTTAATACATTTCACGAGTCAATGCCAAAGCTTTCCAATACATTTTGCAGCTATATCAAGGCTATGCCACAGATTAAATAATAGTAAACTAGCTATATGAAAACAAGTTTGTAAAACAATGTTATTTTTATCCGTCAAATATAGGGTGACTTTTAATTAGTTCTTGCGATAGAAAAAGGTATGAATGTACTCATGATACTGAACAACTTTCCCCAAGGAACATAGGTCGAAATACGAAAATCAAGTTTTGACCTCCCATAGAAACTGCATCAGCTGATAGCGCATTTTGTATGGGAGGTCAAATTTGATTTTTCGTATTTCGACCTATGTTCCTTGGGAAAAGTTGTTCAGTATCATGAGATCATGCATATCTTTTGCTATCAAGATCTAATTAAAAGTCACCCTATATACTATAGTTCGTCTATTTCGTTCTGGTTTGTCTGGTTCTATGGCTGCAAAATATGTTGGTAAGCGTTGGCATTGACTCTTGAAACGCATCATACACGTAACCACGTAAAACTAACTACTGTACCAAGGATAGAGTCAACCAGAGATTCTTTGTTTCAGGTTATTTCTACAATCACCAGCCAACCCAGACCTGCTGTACATAATATTCTTCTGCCACACGCAGCTCACAGTCACTTTGTTGCTCTGTTTCATCTTCGGTAGTAAGGTAAGGTTCTTCATTTCTTATTAGAAGCTTTTATATAATTTCACCTCTCGCGGTGTCTGTCTGTAATCTAATCTTGCAAGTTAAATTTGAACCACTTCCCGTTTTCCGATTGAGTTGATTTTTTTTAACGTGCCATTTTATTTAGATGGAGTCTTTTTATATAAAGGCATTTTCATTTTGTATATATTTATATGTTATCTATTCGTCTATATATTTTATATATATTATTTCACTCACTGAGTAAGTAATAATAAGTAGGTACGCTTTTCCTCTCTACATTTTTCCAGCAAAAGCTAGAATTCTGGAGGGAGCTCCCTGTCCTGTAGTGGACGTTTCATGGGATGTTATGATGATGATGACTGCTTTTGATTCGTAACTGTGGTTATCAGTATTGACAAGAGAGAAGGGCCGATATCAGCACAAAGTAACGAGCAGAAACAGTACTACAAACAGTAATTATTACTTACTCACAGTGAAATCTATAACTAATGTCGGCGCCATTTTGGCGCTAATTTCTATCGGCGCTTTTCTTTAATTTTAACGGTATCACTGGCAGTCGCTTTATGTTAAAACTTATATGCAATCATACCAAGCTTCACGCATATATGATATTGTCCTGTGACTTACTGACTGATAATATTCAAATTATCAGTTATTTTTGTAACTTTCACCTACAAAAGAACTGCTGAAAATGACAAATTTGGCAAGATGTCACCGACTTTTCAAGAGCGCGACTAATTAAGACGTAGGCGATAGCAATGATTAATTTTCTCAAAATGAGTGGCTGTTATTAATTTGGTTTTTGTGTAGAAATATATTGCGTAAATTTTATTGGTTTCGCTCCCGAAGCCCAGTGATTCTACTCATGAAAATAAGCAACTTTCCCCAATTAAAATCTTTCACTCGAAAAATAATTTCCGCCTTCCCATAAAAATGAGTCGAACACGTGAACACTTTAGTGGAGTCTTTACAATTTTTTCGAGAAAAGTTGCTTGTTTTCATGAGTAGCTTTAGGAGCGAAACCTATAAAATTCACGCTATATAAATTGTACTTCGAGAATGAATATATTTATGCAATATTTTGTAGAGACAAGAGCATAGCACACACACTATTACGATAACCGTAGCGTATCTGCCATTTGCGAACCATTTCATTTTCAACATGAATTCCCGCGCAAAGCCCCGATACGCAAATAGTTCTATTAGGGGGCACGGCAGTGCCCCCACCAAGTCGAGAAAAAAAAAAGCGGCACGGCAGTACCATCCTTTTCTCGAAGCAGTTCAGGCCATTTTCGACCCCCCTATTATTATTATTATTATTATTATTATTCATTTATTTCGGAAAAACATCCATAGTTACAATTAAAATCAAATTAGACAAATAAATAAATAAAAATGGTTAGTACAATTGGACTTAAAACTATGTTAGTAAGACAAACAGGACTATCACATAAAAATACAGCCAAGCGTCAATGGACGTACTCCAGAGACATTGGTGCATGCATCGACATCCAATGCCTCTGGAGCGGGCTGTCCATCCGTCCGGAGACCATCATCAGGAGGCTGTTGCGGCTGTCCCGTATTCTGCGCGCGATCGATGCCACTCTCTTCCGCATGGTGGCGTAGAAGCAATCCATGCGTAACTTCGTTATGGATAAAACTAGAAGCCTGAATTTTCAGTAACCAAGCAGGCATTGTATAAACACGGTATATTTGAAATTTCATGCAATTTGTACCAGTAGTTTAAGAATTATTACTACTCAAAGTTTCTTAATTTTGTCACTGACTGACTGACCGATCATCAAAACTCTAAGGCACTTCTAGCAGACATAGAAGCTTCAAATTTAGAATAGGGTTATTGCTTACTGGTATAAATCAAGGAAAAACTATAATATTTTTAAATTTTCGTCCAGTTTTCTAGTTTTACCAACTACATAAATAACTTTGTATTCCCATATAAATATATAGGATTACAAAGTTACATTTGAAGTAAATAAAGCAGTGTACCTGTATATGTATAATACTAGCTGTTGCCCGCGGCTTCGCTCGCGTGGATTTCGTATTTAGGTTGTTACCGGTTTTCCGAAGCAATGAGATATTTTAGCCCAAGGAAAATATTATTTATCCCATCATTTCGGGGTAATTTTAACCTAGTTAGTGTCATACAGCCTACCTTGACTGTTGTCCAACATTGTCCGCGTTACCAGGCTACAAGACTTTTTAACAGGTTGCCTACTGATTTTAAATCTATTGAGAACATAAACATTTTTAAACACAAATTAAAGTCTTATCTTTTGGAAAAGTGTTGCTATAGTATTAATGAATTTTAATTTGATCTATTAATTTATAAATTTTATTAATGAAATGTGATTATTGACATATATTATGATGACGAATAATTTTAATTAAGTGATAAGAGTAATTTTGACATTTGATTTGTAAATTTTAATTGCTTTTAATGTTAATTTATTTACTATTGCATGCATATTTTATATTAGTTTTAAGTCATTTCGGATACGATATGTATTATTGTTCACGAATAAATAAATTGAATTGAATTGAAAAGGAAAAAACCGGTCAAGTGCGAGTCGGACTCGCGCGCCGAGGGTTCCGATATACCTATAGTATTTTTGGAAGCAATAAAGTCCATTTTCAGGACCGCAAAACTAAATTTGTTTGTAAAGGTTTTTTGCAGATTTCTGAAAAACTGTGCAACTTAGAAAGATCGTTTTATTTTTGCTGTAAAGTTTATATAAACTTCTGTCAACTGTAATTAATTCAGATTTTTCCTTACTCAAACTTCGGAGATAAGGGGGGGGGAATGGTATTTTTCTTGACATTTTTCATCATAACTTTAAAACTAAGAAATTTAAAAAAATAAAAAATATATTTTAAAATGTACAAGTAAAGCCCTTTCATATGATACCCCACTCGACCTAGTAGCGACAATTTGAAATTTGGCCCCCCCTATTTTGGCCCCCTTTATATTAATAATCATACTTTTTTCAAAATTTTTTCTTGTGCAATTAAGTTGGGCAACTATATTCTAAAACTATTCCAAATTTCAGGTTGATAGCATAAGTGGTTGCTGAGATATAGAGGTGTGACAGACAGACGGACAGACAGACAGAGCGGCACCATAAGGGTTCCTTTTTTTTACCATTTTGGTATCGGAACCCTAAAAACGGGACTAACCCGGCGCAAATCAATGAGTATAATTCAAGATCCAGCTGAATTTTAAATAATATACAGACGTTACTCATAAATTACTCAGAACAGAGGAACTTAGCAGCAATATCCTTACAAATGTAAAGAGAGAGATGAGAGACACCTTTAAGTAATATTTCAAAACAGAGCCAATTCGCAGAAGTAATTGAGAAAAACCTCTCCCTCTCCCCCCTTCCTCTCCCCCTCCTCTCTCTCCCCCTGCCCCTCCCTCTCCCTCTCCCCCTGCCCCTCCCTCTCCCCTTCCCCTCCCTCTCCCCCTTCCCCTCCTTCTCCCTCTCCCTCTACTTTACCTGTACCTGTACCTCTACCTCTCTACGCCTCTACCTCTCTAAGTCTCTACGTCTCTACGTCTCTACCTCTCTACCTCTCTAACTCTCTACCTCTACCTCTACCTCTCCCTATCCCTACCCCTAACGCCAATTTAACCGCTATCCCTAACATAGAAATGAAACCCATATTTATTTTTAGACATTTCAAACCTATCGCATCCCTACCCCATCCCCAGGGGATGATGGTATTTCACGTCCACCACGTTGGATTTCAATATTGTTGTAGCTTTCGTAATCAGCGACCCGATAAACCATACAAACGACACCCATATTCACATTTCAACCCTATCGCACCCCAACCCCATCGCACCCCAACCCCATCCCAAGGGAATGATGGTATTTAACGTCCACCACGTTGGATTTCAAAATTGTTGTAGTTTTCGTAATCAGCGACCCGGTAAACCATACAAACGATACCCATATTGGTTTATAGACTTTTCACCCCATTTCCCTTTTTTAGGGGTTGAATTGGGGGTGGAATTTCAATAACAGTGATGAACGTTGCATAGAATTACATCATTAATGCCTAAATAATAAATTATGTGGATTTTACTTTAAAAATAAAGAATTTTCAACTTCATCCCCCTTTTCACTCTTAAGGGTGAAAAGTTTTCAAAAACCCTGAGACACGTAAATATTAATTTTTAGTCGTCAGCCTAAATACAAATTTTGAAGATCCTAACTTCAAAACTGACAGACTTTCATACAAACTTTAATTCCCTATTTTACCCCCTTGGGAGTGGAATTTTGTAAAACCCTCTCTTAGTGCACCCCTAGGCCTCATAAGGAACCTACATGCCAAATTTGGAATCCCTAGACCCAGCGGTTTGGGCTGTGCGTTGATATGTCAGTCAGTCAGTCAATCAGTCAGTCAGTCAGTCAGTCACCTTTTTCTTTTATATATATAGATAATGGAATTATAGGATTTATAGGTGTAGATAGGAACCTAGATATAATTATGTTCAAAAGTAACTTGTTAAATGGTCAACGGAATGAAAAAGCAAGAATGGGACATGTCTTATGAAGTTGTACCAAAATCCCGCAATGTACCTATTAAGTAGACTAAATTATCCTAAATTTCCATTAAAGAAAGAACACTAATAACCATAACCGCGGCCGTCACGGAAAGGCAGCTACTTTCTTCCAGACAACCTTTGGGTTTTACTGCGATATCGCAGAAATACACACAAACCTGGTTTTATTTAACTTACGAAAATTGTGTCAATTAGTATGGGTATAAAAATGTCAATAAATTCAAGTTAATCCTTTGTTTGCCCGTGTCGTGCAGGCAAAGAATAGTACAAACCCATCTCTACCCATGGGTGTCGTAGGACACAACTGAAGGTTAATGAACCAAAGGATAGGCAGCAGCATTCTTCTGTGTATCGTATTATCATATCATCTTACATTCTGCGGTCACCAGCAACCGCGGTCCATGGTGCCAGCCGTAACAAACGTGGTGACTATGGTACTTCCCCTTTACATTGTTTCAGCAAAAGCTGGAATTTCGAATCGAGTTCCCTGTCCTGTAGTGGATGATGTTACTCGTATGATGAATCCTTTGTTAAGCTTGATGTTACAATTAATTTTCTGTTAGGTACATTGACAGTATTTATAGTGAATGAGAGAGATAAAAATGTTGATAAGGATTAACTTTGTTATGTGATGTTTGACGAGTGCGGCCCTAAATACTCAGAATAATGACCTCCTTGCTTCGCTCGGTCTAAATATTACTAACTAATGATAAAAGAGAAATATTTTAAAATAAAGAACACGGCGCGCGCAGAGGTGAATGTTCCCGAGCGAGTGATGTGCTTGCTGTTGGGATGTGCCTAGAAATCTTACCTATAACTTTGCGATTTTCGTTCATAATTTCAATTGCTATATTAGTTTGATGACTGAAAGGCTTACTCATTGGTTTACGGATATTATTTACTTACGATTTGGACGTTGTTTGGGTAATTTTAAAATATATTAGTACTCGTACGTTTTAAATACTTTGAAGTCACGATTATCTATTAATCGTATACCTGCACAAAAAAAACTCTTGGGTAACAGTACTAGTAGTCGCAATGGATTCGGAAACACTGTATGTGAATGATCACCCTTGCCCACACTGGGTTGTCCCTATACCTGGCGATGGTTCGTGTTTATTTCATTCTTTGTCATTCTCTATGTATGGGAATATTGAGTCGTCGTATGAGATGACAGTCGAGTATGTGGTTGCGCATTGGGACGAGTTACAACTGTATACTTGTGACGAGCGCGGAGACCCCTACATTAACGCTGATTTGTACACGACGGCAATAGTAAAAACAACTACCTATGGTTCCGCGTCTGAACTTATGGCGGCCGCAGCTTTGTATCCGTATGCTTTCGAGATTTACGAGAACGGCCTTTTGAGAGGCTCATTCGGTGGTGATTCTGGTAATCCGGTGAAACGTTTACGATTTTCTGGAAGTTTCTTAGGCGGCCATTATCAAGTGCTCCTTCCAGTCTCATCCCGAAGTTACATGAATACAATAGACTAAGAAGCATTTACCGTCCTGACTTGTCAACAATTGTTACATCAAAGCCTCTAAGAAAAAGCCATAGAGACAGGGAGTGGGCTTTGAGGAAAACTGTAGCTGAAGCGCAAGAAGTAGTACCTGAAAAGAAAAAGAGGAAGACTACCTACAAAATTAAGAAAAGCGCATAAGACAGCCTACCTAAACCTACTCTAGGTTTTAAGACAATCGGTTGTTGGTATTTAAGGAGTAGAAGGTACCGGAGAAAAAAAATAGGACTATCTACAAAAAGAAATGAGATGCCATCAAAAACATAACTTGTAAAAAAAACCAAGTCTCGCAACTCAGTTCTTCTACCGTAAAAAGTTGAGAGATCCTTGTAATACCAAGTCCGTTAATTTATTCAGTCCCTACTTAAGAGTCCTTCCGTCTTAAGTTATTACGTAATTAGCTAACTTAACAACATCTTACAGTGACCATATCAATATCAAAAATCTTTTATGTTTTTAATAAATAGATTGACTTGGTCATCGCAAGAAAACACAATGTATCTCACAAAATGTGGCTTGTGTTTTGAGGTACGGTTTGATCGTGTGGGGAAATTCCACTGATATTTCAAAAGTGTTTATCACTCAAAAGAAATGTGTTAGAGGAATGTGTGGAGTTGGACCTCTTGAGTCTTGTCGCCCGTTATTCAGGAAACTCAGAATACTGACCTTAACCTGCCTGTACATATATAAGGTGTAATTTAATTAGACCCAAATATTTCTAGGGGTGGTGTAACTTTAATAAAGAAACAGGTTTTTCAAAGTTTTAGCGAAATCGACTCGCTGGTTTTTTTTTTGTAATTTTCAAACAAAAAAATAATTTAATCTTTGCAATCATCCTGTAGTATTGATTTCCACCGTACTACAAGTATGGCACCTGCACACTCACACACACAAGATCGGCCGCCTTGCGCGCGATTGGCTTACGACTATTCATTCAATTAATTCAAAGGGCGGCAGCGCGGGGGGGGCAAGCACCACGACGTCTGCGGCCGCGGGCGGGACGCTCTGTGTGGATCGCGCATGCCACGCACGCACCGACCGAGTCCCTACGAAATAAGCTAGAAACCTAACCCTCGCGCCTCGTGCTACGCCTTGCAGGATCGGATGAGCGACGACAGGCCGGACCCTTACCTACCATCGCCTACATTACATAGGTACCTAACTGTCCTATCAACGGACCATGGGTTGTGCCGTGGGCAGAGGGAGGAAGGAGCCTAAGCCGCCATACCTACCTAGGCAGCTACTTGCCTGAAGGAGTAGGTAGTTACCTACATAACAAATTCATTCAATTATTCATATCGTGTGGGTTGCAAGGTTGATGACCGAACTCACAAACCCTGGTACCGCCAGATGCCAAAGGCCTCTGACATGGCTCATTAACGACTACATCCGTAGATAAGTAATAGTCGGGACCATCGGGTTGACGTGCCCTCCGAAGCAACCATGTAACATTTCGGACAATCGGGTGATTCATCCTGCAATATCCTAACCAAACTGTGCTGGTCGCACAAAAATATTTTTGTTTGACAGTGTCCCCATCGGGAAACGAACCCAGAGCCTCCTGATCGAGAGCCAAGCACTCTAACACTAGACCACGGAGGCTGTAGGTACATAACAAATTTACAAGTACCTACCTATTGCTATAACACTAGACCACGGAGGCTGTAGGTACTTACATAACAAATTTACAAGTACCTATTGCTATAATACGCACCTAAAGTACAGTCAAGAGCACATCACGCCTGACACATTAAACTTTGTGCCGTTTTTATTTCAATAGACGTACGAGCTAGAGTCGCACTGCAAGTGTCAAGCTTGACCTGTCGTTGACTGTACCTACACAGTTCGAAATTGCGGTCGAAATGTATGGCACGTCATACCTACCTACCTACTTTTCGCCCGCAATCCCGAGCTGTTGCGTCCTATACCTCTTCTTACGTGCGCACGTACAGTCAAGAGCACATCAAGCTTGACACATTGGACTTCGTACCGTTCTTATTTCAATAGACATTCGGGCTAGAGTCACACTGCGAGTGTCAAGGTTGACCTGTCGTTGACTGTACATGATTAAGGACCTTAGGTACAGTCAAGAACAAGTCAAGCTTCATAGTTTCATCATGATTAGCCCGTACAAAGTCCAACGTGTCAAGCTTGACTTGCTCCTGGCTGTACCTAGATATTCAAGAACCTATTTTTCAATTCAATTAAAACTAGAAAAGTTCGTAGGTTCCTACTTCTCTCAATTAAGCTCTTACAACGGTATCAGAGTAGGTAATCTTTACCTACCTACTTACCACCGTTTTTGCTATGTCCATCAGTTTACTTAACCTACCATACTTATGAGAAGGAACTAGGATATCATTATCATAAGATCCCATAAAAAGTTATTCGTCAACTCGTCCGATCCGAACTAGGACCATCTGGGACGAGTTGATAAAATTCAAAATACACCCCCCTTAGTTGCTCTACAATTAATTTTACATCGACAACAAAAGTCACCACGCTTATTAGCATTGCAGCTGGCACACTTCCTGGACAGGTACCTTCTCGTACCGTTCGCCTTCGAGACGGCGGCTAGCTGGAGTACGGAGGCCAGGGAGATCGGGCGTCGACTTAGGGCGCAAGGTGGTGACGCCCGTTCTGGGTCGTTCCTGGTGCCATGGGCACCTTTGCACCAGAATCGACCAGGGGCAGCTTATTTGACGAATACCTTAGGGTAATTTTTTTCTTTTTACCTTGCATTGCCCCCGTTTTGCCCCAACTTGCCTCACTTCTTATCAAAAGTACAATTATGATGAGTTTTATGTTACCACGCTTATTAGCGTTGCAGCTGGCACAACGGACAGCTGTTATTTATTAGTGACCGCAGCAGCAAGGTGGTAGCACGCTACTGCCCGCCCTCTGGTTGATACCGCCGGTGACTAAGTCGCCTTTTACGACATGCATGGGGAGAAAGGGTTGGTGCTATTCTTGCGCCGGCACACGCATGGACGAAGAGAACAGAGGATAAACAACATCAGCTCTTGGACAGGTACCGTCTCGTACCGTTCGAGGTCAAGACGGCGGCTAGCTAGAGTGCGGAGGCCAGGCTAATCTTGCCTCACTTCTTATCAAAAGTACAATTATGATGAGTTTTATATCCCTTACTTGAGAAATAATTTCCCATACAAACATCCACACCCCTTTTTACTCCCATAGAAGATTTCTGGGATAGATAGGTACTATGTACCTAGATATGTCCTTCCCAGGGTAAAGGCAAATTTTATCTAAATCGGTTCAGCGGAACAAGCATGAGGAGGTATGGATTGTCTTTGGTTACCTAAGCTTTCTTTTCAACTTTACCTGAAGAGTAGAAAAACAAATTGTGGGACGACACGGGAACAGAAACATTGTCTGGTATTAACTCGTCCTAGCTGGACCAAGATCGGATCGAACAAGTTGACGAAAAAATCCACGCAGAATTTCACATAAATGAATGCTTAGCTGGTACCTACCTAAAGATATGTCCTTCCCAGGGTAAAGGCAAATTTTATCTAAATCGAATCAACGGAACAAGCATGAGGAGGTATGGATTGTCTTTGTTTACCTAAGCTTTTTTTCAACTTTACCTGAAGAGTAGAAAAACAAATTGTGGGACGACACGGGAACAGAAACATTGTCTTTTATCAACTCGTCCTAGCTGGACCAAGATCGGATCGAACAAGTTGACGAAAAAATCCACGCAGATATCCACATAAAAGAATGCTTAGCTGGTATCTATCTAAATACATTTGGAAATAACTACCTACAACATTCACCACGCCGCCGTCGCCGTAGCGTTGCGACTGGCACAATGGTGGGCAGAGGTTGGTGACCGTAGTATGGTGTGGTAGGTACGATAAGCCCTCGTAGTTGGATATCCCTTAGTCGCTTTTTACGACTCCCAGTTGTTGTGTATCATTCATTTTACATTGCATTTCCATTTTTAATTAGACAATCAATAGTAGGTGTAAGTACCTACTTACAGGCCGCGCGACGTGTTACTTAAGGCCTCTGGGCGGAGTGGAGGGGGTATGCGCAGTTGCAATATTTGCAAGCAAAATAGGTACTACTGCACATACCCCCTCCACTCCCGTCCAGACTCCGACCAGCTTTTACTCGTCGCGCGGATTGTACCTAACGTGTCAGTAGGTAATTTAATTATCTAGATTTTTGTGGAAGGCAGGTATTGTCAAGAGCAGTGTCAAGCTTGACACTTGCAGCGCGACTCTAGCTCCTCCGGCGATTGAAATAAGAACGGTACAAAGTCCAATGTGTCAAGCTTGAAGTGCTCTTGACTGTACCGTAGTAAAACAATTTTGTAGTAGGTACCTATTTATTTATTGACAAGCTCTAGTAGGTAGGTATTACAGTTTTTAGCGTCGGTTGATTGATTAATATTTATTCGAAACAAGTAAAGTCAAATAGGGGACCGCGGCTCGGCGGCTCTGTCGGCATGCTTTGACCGCGGTAGCACACGTGCGGGCGGCATTTGTCAAAGGTGAAGCTATGAAATCGACATAACTTTAACTTCCCATCACACTTTCAGGCTTTGGACTGTCAAATTAATACAACTTGATTTTCGTAAGTAACGAAAGTAGGTAATTGTAGTTAATTTGAAATCCTATACCTACTTACGTGTTACTTACTGTAGTGTAACCTACTAAATCATTCTGTACTCCGTGAAATCAGTTGTATTAATATGGCGTGTTTAAAAGTTAAAGTTCATTGATATTTACAAGATTATTTACAAAATTATTTACACGAGTCACTTTAGTTTTCACCACATTAACTGTTGAACGTGACCACCTCCTTGTCGGATACATTGTCTTGCACGGTCAATGCCGTGTCTGCGCACTTCACTTAAAACATCAGTTTCACTGGCCATGAAGTTAAAAGCCCTGGTAATGCGGGCACGCAGTTCCTCCTCGGTGCGAATAGTATGGCCGTCATTGCCATACACAAGGTCCTTGGCCCTACCCCAGACGTGGAAATCTAGCGGCGTGAGATCCGGCGAACGTGCTGGCCAGGCGATTGGACCACCGCGCCCGATCCAACGCCCCTGGAACTCCTGCGTCAGGTAATTCCGCACCGTCCGGTCGTAGTGCGCCGGCGCGCCGTCGTGCTGGAAATACAACCAGCGGCGGTTCCACACCGGAACTTCCAGCAGCAGCTCAGGGAGGACACGCTGCAGGAAGTCCAGGTACGTCGCCCCGTTTAATCTTGGGAGGAACCAGGGTCCTAATAACACCCCGTTCAGCACACCAGCCCACACATTGACACTTATCCGGTATTGAAAGTGGTCCGGACGAATCACTCGCGGGTTGTGGTCACACCAGTAATGGGCGTTATGGATGTTGAACATCCCTACACGAGTGAACGTGCATTCATCGGTCCACAGCACATTGTAATAATGGTTCCGTGAAAGCCAGCGACAGAACTCGAGGCGTGGCGCGTAGTCTGCAGCGAACAGCTCCTGTACACGTGTGAAGTGGTACGGATGAAGTCCTTCACGGCGTAGCACTGACCACACGTAGAACCGCGACACATGAAAAACTCGCGCAGCATCTGCAGTGCTTGCCACTGGGTGGCGCGCGAAGAAGTCAAGTATTTCTTCCTCAAGCCGCCCAGCGTACCGTGGTCTGCCGGCGTCGAGACGAGGCTGATAGGTGCCGCTCTCACGGAACCTTTGCACCGCACCAAGTATTGTGCGACCGTCCACCCGCCTTCCATACCGCTCAAAATACAAATTTACAGCACTTGTTACTATTTCTCCGACTTCATGGTAACATATTGCCATGTTTTGGTATTCTTGGTTAGTAAAACCGTAAGGCATTTTGCTAAATATCAATCGCGGCCATAAGACGTATGCGTAATGCACAAGGTAAGTAGAGCAACTGAAGACGGGCGGGCGGGCGCACGCGGCGGCGGTACGATGCACCGGGCCGGTCGCGCGTGCGCATGCGTGTGTTGGCGGTTGGACAAAAAGAGGGCGGGGTTTACGCACCGCTCACTGCATTTCATTCATATTTTTTATTAGTGTGAATGTATCGATGGTGCCACGTGCCACTACAGAGTGTTCATTTTACGAATTTTAGTGGTATTGTTTTTGGGATTTTTCTCGAAAACTAGCGAATAGAAATCAATAAAAATAACACCAATGGTATTCATTTAGATGCTTGAGGTAACCCTAACAATATTTGGGTCTAATTAAATTACACCTTATATGAAGTGGGCGTATTTGTAAGAGCAAACCAACAGCTATTCCCATTACGACCCAATGATAATCCTAGATTACGACCAAGGGATCCAACTCTATTACAGCAACCAAACTGCAAAAGTGCACTTTATAAGAAAAATTGTCACATGATGTGCATAGATATTTTTAATCATATTCCAAGACAAATAAAAGAATTACCAATAAATAAATTTAAATTTGAGCTCCACAAATGGTTATGTGATCAATGTTTTTATAATCTTAAAGAATATTTTGACAAGATTAACTGATTTGTATTTGACATTTTTATGACCGTTGTGACATTATTTTGACATTATTATGATGAATTTTTGATTGATTTCAGAATATCTTAATATTATTTTGTGTTTTAAATGTATTCGATTTTTATTATTATTAAATTTAATTTCAAAGTAGGAACAAACAATAATATTTGCATGCTAATTTGTTAGTGGAACATGTGATACTATGTTTAAAACTTACCAACTCTGTTTACCATGTATCTTTGCAAATAAACTTATCTTATCTTATCTTATCTCAAAAAATACATATTATATTAAATTAGATTGTTTATTGCGATTGCCAAGTCAATCTATTTATTAAAAACATAAAAGATTTTTGATATTGATATGGTCACTGTAAGATGTTGTTAAGTTAGCTAATTACGTAATAACTTAAGACGGAAGGACTCTTAAGTAGGGACTGAATAAATTAACGGACTTGGTATTACATGGATCTCTCAACTTTTTACGGTAGAAGAACTGAGTTGCGAGACTTGGTTTTTTTTACAAGTTATGTTTTTGATGGCATTCTTTTTACTTTCGAGCGGAGCGAGAAAGGTATTGCGTTCGTGAAAAAAAAAGTTTTTCTAATTTTCTCAAAAGGGTGTTCTATATCACTTATACATCACAAAAAACAAGTCTCCCAAAAATGTCCGTCCGTCGGTCGGTCGGTCGGTCGGTCGGTCGGTCTGTCCGTCACGCTTTGGCCTAGCGGCTAAGCGAATGGTTCGATTGACACCATATTTGGAATACAGGAGTTTTATGCAAATCCATCGAAGGGTTCTAAGTGGTTTCTGGCTGGCTCTCATTTTGAGGGTAGCTGTCATACAACGAAAATGATAAATTGTAATTTTCTCAAAAACAGCTCATAGAATCTTGATGAAACTTTGCATGACTAAGCATCTCTATGTAAGATATCTTGCGCTAGAATCAATTGATCTGTGTAATTTCATATAAGGGGTGTTCCTGTACCACCAAATCGTAAATATGTGATTTACCTAAAATTAGTTCCATTGAGTTTATTAAAATTTTCTATAATATTAATCCTGGATTGGTTGTCTACCTGACTGGGTATTCTTTATGATTTTTTTGAATAAAATTTAGTACACAGGGTGTACCAAAAACTGAAAGGGCTTGCTAAGAAGACTAAACTGAAAATAATCCATAAGGAACATGTGTTGGGAAATTAAAAAAATCTCCATGCAAGTATCCTACGGTAGTGTCCATTGATGTGTGAAAATTCATATAAAGGGTGTTCCAGTACTACCAAAAGTTAAACATGTGATTTACACGAAATCGTTTGAGGTTTGTTTGTTTTAATGTTTGACCATTTGAATTCTGAATTGATCTGTATATTTCATTCGAACATTTTTTTGGAAAAACGTAAATAAAATTTTGTATTTCCATACTATGTATATAGCATAGCCAACTTCGAAAAGGAGGTTACTCGTCGAATCCGACTCCGACAGTTGGGCAGCGCATTACAAATTTAAGTTTGCGGTTGATAGTTTTTCCTTGAGTATTGCGAGAAAGTAAGTACAGTGCTGCTGTACATTTATTGACTTTGGCAGAGAGTAATGCTGCGTAGGGCTACTCGCTAACGAGCTTGTCGCTACCATAATAGTGCCCCAGGAACTCTGTCTGGTCGAATCCGCCACCCCCTTTCTTCCGTTAGAAGTCCAGGTGCACCGCAAATCAGTTACCAGTTGCTGTTCATCATCATCATCGTCATATCAGACGAAAGACGTCCACTGCTGGACATAGGCTTTCCCTTAAGATCTCCATGATGGTCCTGCGCTGCTCGCATCTAGCGGCTTCCCGCGACCTTGACCAGATCGTCGATCCACCTTGTGAGGGACCTGCCAACGCTTCGTCTTCTGGTATGTGATCACCACTCTAAAACCCTTACGCCCCATTGGCCATCGGTACTTTTTGCGACATGCCCTGCCTATTGCCACTTTAGTTTTTTTTTTTTTTTTTACAATGTATGGGCTTACTCTTGACCTCGATCTAGCCTTAAGGACAGAGATGAGGTCGACGATGGAACGAGCTTGCCCAGAAGAAGCCTATTCACTCGCGACTTAAATAGATTCGGGTTATAAGAGCTCGGGAACACAGACGCAGGCAGAGAATTCCACTCCTTAGCTGTGCGCATTATAAAGGATGTTTCAAAGCGCTTTGTGCGAATGTGTGGAATATCAACCAGATATGGGTGATATCCTGCGGTGCGTCTGGATTCCCGGTGGTAGAAGGGGGATGGCGGAATAAGCTCATGGAGCTCTTGGGCACACTCTCCGAAGTACAATCTGTAAAAGACCGACAGACATGCAATTTTGCGCCGGTGGGCTAGGCTGTGAAACTTGGTTTTCACTAGCATCTCATCACCAACGAGCTTCTTGGCTCTGCGATCGATCAAGTCTAGAGCGGGTAGTTGGTATTTGGCTGAGCCATCCCAAAGGTGGCAGCAATTCTCCATGCAAGATCGGACTTGTGCTTTGTATAAAACTAGCAACTGTCCAGGAGAGAAATACCGCTTAACCTTATTGAGGATACCCAACTTTTTGGCCGCAGTTTGAGCTTTTGACTCAATGTTGGCGCCGAAGTTCAGGTTTGCACACAACTTCATGCCAAGAAGCTCGAGGCTGTCGGTGACCGGTACAGATGTACCTCGAAAAGTAGAAGCCAGATTGAATGGACTCCTTTTGGCAGTGAATAGACACGCTTGTGTTTTGGTGGCGTTGAAACTCACCAGATTTTTGTCACCCCAGTCGGAGACAAGACTTAAGGTTGAGTTTATACGCTCTACCGTGGCCTCTCTCAAAGAACGTATTTCATCACTGCTGGCTTTTGCGCTTGACATATATCTCTCGACGACAGTACTGTCATCTGCGTACCCAACAATATTAGGACCAAGTAGGTCGTTGATGTGCAGCAGGAAAAGAGTCGCAGAGAGAACAGACCCCTGAGGAACCCCGGCGTCAATAGCCATGAGGTCAGAGGAGCAGCCATCAAGGACTACTCGGATCGACCGTTCACTCAGGAAGTCAGAAATCCAAGAGCAAAAGTCAGCGGGAATGCCGTATGCAGGAAGTTTGCTCAGCAGACTTGCGTGCCATACCCTGTCAAAGGCCTTCGAGATGTCCAGTGATACGGCAAGGGCTTCGCCGTGTTTCTCGATGGCCTCGCCCCAGAAATGCGTAACATACACTAGAAGATCCCCAGTTGATCGTCCCCGGCGGAAGCCATACTGACGATCACTGAGTAGGTCGTTAGTTTCTAGGTAAGTCAGCAATTTTCCATTTAGTACCCTTTCCATAACTTTGCAGAGTATGGAGGTGATGGCGATCGGACGATAGTTGGTGGGGTCGGCACGACTACCCTTCTTGGGTACCGGCTGTACATTGGCAACCTTCCAAGGTTTAGGCACCGTTCTTGTTTTAAGAGAGAGGCGGTACAAATGCGTCAGCACAGGAGACAACTCAGGCGCAGTGTTCCTCAAGACTCTTGCTGGTATTCCATCAGGACCGCTAGTTTTGTTCACGTCTAGACTTCGAAGTACTCTACGAACCTTTTTTGAGTGTATTGTGATCTCCGACATCGAAGAATCACAGCGAGGAATCGTCGGTGGCTGATTAGAGTCTGCATCTAGGCGAGAATTGCTCGCAAATAGAGATGCAAATAAATTTGCTTTCTCTGTTGCGGATGATTAGTTTGACGATTTTCGGGGCTATGTCAGTTACATTGGTTCTTCTGCGGATCTCCTCATTTCTGATTCAATCCCGCTGAGAGACTCCGACCGAGCATAGTCCTTTCCATAGCCCTTTGGGTGACTATGAGCTCCCTGAGAAGGCCTATCGTGAGCGGCCACGTCTCGGTGCCATGTATCATCACTGGCAACACACACTGGTAAAAGACTTTCGTCCTAAGACACTGCGGTATTTTGGACGTGAAGATATTGCGGAGCTAGCCGAACGCTGGCTGGGTAAATCCAACTTCGAAAAGGAGGTTACTCGTCGAATCCGACTCCGACAGATGGGCAGCGTTCGGGAATTGATGTTCATACATACTTATTTATAAAATGGTTCCGCGTTTCCGCTAGTGTATAAGTCACCGGAAAATAACAACAATCGTAAGATGATTAATTTTCGAGGTATAATCCATTTTTTTCGTTTACTCCAACGCTAACCGACACATTTTGATCGATCAAAAGCAATCTAAAGCTGTCAGAAAAATCAAGTTTGTGAAACTCACGAACTATTAATCTTTCCGTCAAATATACTCTGGTTTTAGTGTCATTGCTGCAAATGTGTTGGTAAGAATTGTAATAGACATAAAGAATAGGGGTTGAATTGATAAATCCCGCTTAAGTGTGAGATTGTTCTTAAGGGGCATCTTGAGGTGTTGCATTATTTATTAAACAGAAATTGAGTAGCTGTCATCGGATAAATTATCACTTGAGTGTTAAAAACACACTCACTAATTTATAACCAAAACTTAACTCAAAATTGTTGATGCTGCCAAATAGTGACGAGTATTATTTTGAACTGTCAGTCTCCATTATTTATTTATATTAGAAGCAAAAACAAAACGCAGACATAAATTATTTTTGCTCTTTTGACGTTTGACTCAAAGACGGACACTTGAGATTGATATTTGGATATTAGTTTATTAATTAGCAAGATCTTGAGATGCTAATTGCATCTTGATAATTAAGTCAGCTGACATGGTCTTGGGGAAGATTTTGGAGGGATTTATCAATAGGCTCGTATTGATAAATCCCTCTCAAAATCTTCCCGAAGAGAATGGACTATAAGTAGTTGATAAACTGTCAATAAACTCGGATTTTCATATTTCTGATTTTGGCTGTGATAAGTTCTCTTTTACCAAAATCTCTGATAGAAACGAATTCGGTACCACAGGAGGTCTTTATTCTGAGTTCGGTACAGTTTACAAATTTCCGACAGTTTACCCAACCACTGACTAAGTTAGTTGACCAACTTACGATTTTTCTTATTTTCTGGTGACATATACAAAGCATAACGGATAGGGTAAAACAAGCCTGACTAAAGTGAATTTGCTCCGGAAATAAACCAAATTTTCATAACGAATAAAAAAAAACTTTAGACGTCAGATGATGCAATTTCTATGCAATATATTTTTTTTTCTTTTTTGGGAAAATATGTGAAATTTCATGTTTGCAAAAATTTACAATAATAATTTGCGCTAAGTGCACATGGAAACACATTTGCATTATTTTATAACAAACCTCTTCAGAAGATCGCTTTTACTCAAACTTGAGCTTTAAAACAAACTAGTTAGTTATTACCTTGATAAAAACCGCAAACTTTCCACAGTTTATAACGAACAGTAGAAAACAGGGATTTTAAATTAGTTTCCGAGGAATTTACCTAACTTAAGCGAACCGCTAGAGAAAAAACACATCGGATAATAACATTTTGGCGTTTTGAACGTTCCGTTCTTATAAAAGGAAAAAAACCGGTCAAGTGCGAGTCGGACTCGCGCGCCGAGGGTTCCGTTATACCTATAGTATTTTTGGAAGCAATAAAGTCCATTTTCAGGACCGCAAAACTAAATTTGTTTGTAAAGGTTTTTTGCAGATTTCTAAAAAACTGTGTAACTTAGAAAGATTGTTTTATTTTTGCTGTAAAGTTTACATAAACTTCTGTCAACTGTAGTTAATTCAGATTTTTCCTTACACAAACTTCAGAGATAAGAGGGGGGGAATTGTATTTTTTTTGACATTTTTCATCATAACTTGAAAACTTAGAAACTTAAAAAAATACAAAAATATATTTTAAAATGTACAAGTAAAGTCCTTTCATATGATACCCCATTTGACCTAGTAGCGACAATTTGAAATTTGGCCCCCCCTATTTTGGCCCCCTTTACATTAATAATCATACTTTTTCAAAAAAAATTCATGTGCAATTAAGTAGGGCAACTATATTCTAAAACTATTCCAAATTTCAGGTCGATAGCATGAGTGGTTGCTGAGATATAGAGGTGTGACAGACAGACGGACAGACAGACAGACAGAGCGGCACCATAAGGGTTCCTTTTTTAACCCCCGACGCAAAAACAGAGGGGTGTTATAAGTTTAACGTGTCTGTCTGTGTATCTGTGTATCGGTGTATCTGTGTATCTGTGTATCTGTGTATCTGTGTATCTGTCTGTGGTATCGTAGCTCCCAAACGGATGAACCGATTTTCGTTTAGTTTTTTGTGTAATAGATAATTTTATCCCGAGTGTTCTAAGCCATGTTTCATGGAAATCTGTTCAGCGGTTCGAGGACCATCAGCTCATTTCTAGTTGATGAGGGGATCTAACTAACTTTCTAATATCCGATCGATCAGAAATTTGGTACCATGTTACTTCAATAATATTGAAAGTATATGGTAAGGTTACCATGACCTGATCAGCCGTTTGAAGATCATCAGCTCATTTCTAGTTGATGAGGGGATCTGACTAACTTCCTTATATCCGATCGATTAGAAATTTGGTACCATGTTACTTTAATAATATTGAAAGTATGTGGTAAGGTAACCATGACCTGATCAGCCATTTGAAGATCATCAGCTCATTAATAGTTGATGAGGGGATCTGACTACCTTCCATATGTATTCCTATCGATACGAAATTTGGTACCGTATTAATTCAATGATATTGAAAGTATATGGTAAGGTTACCATGACCTGATCGGCTGTTTGAAGATCATCAGCTCTTTAATAGTTGATGAGGGGATCTGACTACCTTCCATATGTCCTATCGATTCGAAATTTGGTACCAGGTTACTTCAATGATATTGAAAGTATATGGTAAGGTAACCATGACCTGATCAGCCGTTTGAAGATCATCAGCTCATTTCTAGTTGATGAGGGGATCTGACTAAATTTCTTATATCCGATCGATTAGAAATTTGGTACCATGTTACTTCAATAATATTGAAAGTATATGGTAAGGTAACCATGACCTGATCAGCCGTTTGAAGATCATCAGCTCTTTAATAGTTGATGAGGGGATCTGACTACCTTCCATATGTCCTATCGATTCCAAATTCGGTACCGTATTACTTACATGATATTCTAAGAACATGGTAAGGTAACCATGACTTTAAATATGACATGTTAGGGTAAGGTTTAGATTTCGAAGATGGGTAATTAAATGGGATCAGTTAGGCTCAATTACCACTGCGACAGAGTCGAAGCGACGCAACGCGTAAATTTTTGAAGTGGAAATTTCTTTAGCAGCGCTTGGCATTTTTTTAGGTGGGGAAAAAATGATAAATTCGCATCAGATGTCGCGTCAGATCTCGGATGAAGTATAGAAATGGATTTGCAAATAATCATACCAAGTTAGAGCAGGCTCAATATATACAAAAGTTCTCAATAGTTTTAAAGTGTGATAAAGAACAAAACATCTTTTTTGTCTCTGTCATATGTGCAGAACAGACTTGACGTACTGGTTTTTGATCATTATTTAATAGCGAATCCTAAATGTATGAGATCTACATGTCGGATGACAGCTGTCAAACTAAATATCGCTATAACTCGAAAACTACTGGCCCTAGACTATTCGTGTGCTGAGACAAATGATAGGTCTAGATGTGATCTACATTTCGGATGACAGCTGTCAAACTAAATATCGCTATAACTCATAAACTATTGACCCTAGACTATTCGTGTGCTGAGACAAATGATAGGTCTCGATGAGATCTACATTTCGGATGACAGCTGTCAAACTAAAAATCGCTATAACTCGAAAACTCTGACCCTAGACTACTCATGTGCTGAGAAAAATGATAGGTCTCGATGAGGTCTACATTTCGGATGACAGCTGTCAAACTGAAAATTAAATTAGGTGTAGGAGCTAAAGAAGTGCTGCGAATGAAAAGCTTGATCTGCTCTTGACTGTACAAGCAAGCCTTCAAAAGATGCACTCATTCTTCTCCGCTTAAACTTAATAGCGTAAGAAGTGGACACAAAAATAATATGCTCAATAAAAATTTGAACGTTACAATATGGAAATTGAGTCTACACCACCTCCAATGTGCAAAATTATGCGTCGCACCGCTTCGACTCTGCCGCAGTGGGAATTGAGCCTTAAGTTTGTGTATTATTACTTCTTAGTCTTATCAATTCTGCTAAAGCTGATCTGTCATGCGGATTATTGAGGAGCTTTGTCTGGTCCAGTTCAATAATAGCCACACCTTGCAGGCTCTTTACGCGACTTAAGGCCACGTATACGCTTGACCTTTCGCGAAAGTTCTTTAAATAAGTTTTTCAACACATTTGCTCATAAAACAGCTCTATTTGCACTGTATTAAGGTCCATAATCCAGCTTATTAAACACCCGTGCTTTTTTCATTACTATAATTTCACTAGTGTTGTAATTTTTGTCTTTTTTTTAATCGGCAAGATGCAAGGATTTTGTATATCTATACCATTCATAATCTTTCATGAAAAAGTAAACTGTGTTCGATAATATGATAAATAAATGTTAATTACATGGAAATACTTATATCAATCAACCAACTTACTACAAATTTGTCTTTAAAGTAACAAAATATTCAATACTAAATAATTCAAGGGAGTCAGTCTCAGAACAAAGACCTCCTTGCTGAGTAAGCTGTTTGACAGGTTAGTGTTTTATTTTTGTTTTGTTTTTTATAGCGGCAAGGTGCAAGGAGTTTCTATATCTATAACATTCATAATAATTTAATGAATTAAGAAACTGTGTTCGATAATATGATAAATAAACGTTAATTAAACGAAAATATTGATTTTAATCAACTAACTAACTACAAATTTGTCTTTAAAGTAAAAAAATATTCAATTTTAAAATAAATTGAAAAGTAGTCTGTTTGAAAGCTTAGTAATTGTCTCTTGCTCACGCATGTATAATCTGTGTCTTCGAAAAAAGTAATACGCGCGCCATTTTAACAGATATTTCTTGTTGTGAAATGTGTTTCATGTAATTAAAAAATAAATAACTTCTAATATAAGAAAAACAGTGATAAGTGTAGAACGTCGAAAATAATTGAACAAAAACACAAGTCCGGTGTATAGGGTGACCTAGAAATGTGAGGAAAACGTCTACGAAATTTCCTTAGGAAAAAAAGGTAAGCTATTTTGATTTGTTTTTATTCGCAAATGTGTTGAAAAACGTCGTAAGAAGCTTGTGCGCTTTGGTGATTACACCCTCGGCTCCATTACGCCCTCGCCTGCGGCTCGGGCTGCAATTTCTGAGCCTCGGCCGTAATATCCAAAATAGCGCACGTGCATCTTAATGTACTATTATCCACAGTGGTCCCTTGCAGCTTATATTATGTCCTGTTACGGCCCAGCTTAAAATTATGGAAAAACATTATATTTTTTATGTTGCCATAAAAACAAAGCTGATCGAATTTTGAATTAACTTTTTATTAGCAGCCAGTACCTTAAGCACCAGGCATACACTCTATAATATTCTTTCATACATTCGTTCACTACAAAATAATAATACATCACGTTCAAACAAAAAACTTTTCAAAATCGCTTTTAGCCGCAGAATTTAACCGACAAACCAAATATTTCCGAGCTTTTTAGGTAAAAATAAAATGTAGTTCAAAGTAACTGAATAAAAAGTTTAAAAAGCTACAAATAAAATTAAATTAAAAATTAAAAAAAACCCCCGACAAAAAACAATCCCCTAAAAAGTAAAAAATAATAAATTGCCTACACACACTTGCGCTAAAGATGATACTTGTTATATTTTGTTGTATTGTTGTTGTGCAATAAACAGTTTTTACTTATTTTTACTATTGTTGACCCTTAAATGCGTTGGGGGACCGCTAAGTAAACATTTAAATACACAATATACGTAAATTTTTTTGTTGCAGTTACCTACTTTGTTTTCTTAGCGGTCCCCCAACGCATGTAAGGGTCAAAAATAGTAAAAATAAGTAAAAACTGTTTATTGCACAACAACAATACAACAAAATATAACAAGTATCATCTTTAGCGCAAGTGTGTGTAGGCAATTTATTATTTTTTACTTTTTAGGGGATCGTTTTTTGTGGGGGGTTTTTTCAGTATTTTGACTAATACTTCTTAACTTGTAAAGTTTACTAAGCTGTGATAGTTTTTCTTTTAAACTTGTCATATACTAGGTTATTTTTTTGGACCTGATTTCCTTTTGCCCACTTATTAGTGAGGGCAAAAGCAACAACTTTTGTTCAACGACTTTGCTAACAACGCATGAAAAACTTCAACTTCCCATACAAAAAAAGTCGTAGAACAAAAGTTGTTGCTTTTGACCTCACTAATAATCTGTTTTCTATTTTTGTTTGTCTTGGCTGCCTACAGGTGTTGAAACTACCCTAGTTTTAATCCTATTTAGCTGAAATATTTATTTATTTATAATTATTTATTTATATTTATAATACTTTATGGATATTACTATTTGTAACTCTTCTGATATTTTTCATTCTTGTTCTTCTGACACCGATTCTAATGATAGCTTTCACAGTCTCCCTCCTCCCCTAAATGATCTTCTGGATGCAACTTTCTCTGACGTTCATAAAAACTTCAATGTGATACATAACGCGCAAAGTATTCCGGCCCACTACATGGATATGCTTGCGTCATTTGAATGTAAGAATATTCATGCAATACTTGTTTCCGAAACTTGGTTAAATCCTTCTCTTCCTTCAACTTCGTATTCCCTTCCTGGTTTCCAACTCGTCCGCAACGACCGTGGTAGTTCCTCACACGGTGGCGTAGCCATTTACATTCGTTCTAATATTCCTTTTTCCATTGTCAGTAAGTCCCCTCAACCTCCACCTCCAGCAACTGCTGAACATCTTTTTCTTGAAATCACCCTTTCTCACAGTAAAATTCTTCTTGGTGTTTTTTACAATCCTTCCCTCTAAAACAACTATTTCGACTCCTTTGAAAAACTCCTTGAAGAACATTCTCCTTCTTATAACCACTCCATAATTTTAGGCAATTTTAATACATTTATTTTAAAAAATGATCATCGTGCTAAAAAACTTGTATCTTTAGTAAATTCATGTGACCTTAAATCTACACATCATTTTCCTAATTGTACCCCGTCTCTCCTTGACCTTATAATGGTTTCCTCTCCTGATCACGTAGTCAAGCATGGTCAACTTTCCGCAGATGAATTCTCATATCATGACCTACTATATCTGTCATATCGGCTCCGCGCCCCTAAGGCTAAGGCCAAAACTTTGCTTCTGCGCAATTTTGCAGGGATGGATATGGATAGACTACTGGAAGATGCTTCAAAAATTGACTGGTTGGCGATAGATAAAATTGAGTCTGTTGATGATCAAGTTGCCTATTTAAATTCTAAATTAACCGATCTCTACGACAAACACGCTCCACTGCGGGCTGTACGCGTAAAACATCTTCCTGCCCCTTGGCTTAGCGATAAAATGCGTAAGTTGATGAAACTAAAGACACATGCCAAAACTAAGTACAAAATTGATGCCAATGACAAAACCTATGATAATTACAAAAAGGTGAGGAATCGCTGCAATACAAAGATACGGGATATACAGAGACGCCATATCCATCAGTCTGTTGAAAATGGTGATCCAGCTAAAATTTGGCCATTTCTAAATAAACTCGGTGTAGGCAAATCACGTAACCACTCTCCTCCAAATAACATTGACGTCAATTCGCTTAACAATCATTTCTCTTCTTCACCTACAATTGACAGTAGCACAAAAATTAGTACTTTACTTAATCTTTCATCTTTGCCTGCTCCAAAACATCCCCCTTTTGTCATTCGTCAATTTACGGCTTGTGATGTTAAGAAGAATGTACTCGCTATCTCGTCGAATGCTGTCGGAAGTGATTGCGTCATTCGTAAAATGATCGTTCCCCTCCTTGATATCCTCTCTCCTGTGATAGCCAGTATCCTTAATAACTCTGTATCCTCCGGTGTGTTTCCTACCGCTTGGAAAGAAGCACACATAGTCCCAATACCTAAAAAACGAAAAACCCCACTTCCTTCGCCGATTATCGCCCCATATCCATTTTACCCTTCCTTTCAAAGGTCCTCGTAAGGCTTGTCCAACAACAACTTATATCTTTCCTTTCCAAGTACAACCTTTTGAACCCACTCCAGTCTGGTTTCCGCACCGGTCATAGTACGACTACCGCTCTGGTCAAGATTTCCGATGATATCCGACGAGGCATGGAAAATCAGGAGTTAACCGTGTTAACGCTACTGGATTTCAGTAACGCCTTTAACACGGTTGATTTTGATATCCTCCTTGCGATGTTACATTCGCTTAACATATCTCCAACCATAGTTGACTGGTTTCGTAGTTACCTGTACGGGCGCAGGCAGCGCATACATATTGAAGAAGTCTTCTCTATGTGGTGCAACACATCTGCTGGCGTACCGCAGGGTGGTGTCCTGTCTCCTCTTTTGTTTTAAATTTTTATAAACTCCATCACAGTACCCTTGACTTCTTCCTATCATTTGTATGCAGACGATCTTCAGATATACGCACAAGCTCCCATCGCAAGAATTTCGGATGCGATTGAAAATATAAATAGGGATCTCAAAAGTATTTCTGACTGGAGTCATTCTCATGGGCTAAAAGTAAACCCTAAAATGTCTCGGGCTATTGTCATTGGTAGTCGCTGGTACACCACACGTCTTGACGTTCATTCATTGCATCCCATAATGTTTGACGGTGTTCAGGTTCCCTTCTCCGACAAGGTTAAAAACCTTGGCATAATATTTGACTGCAACCTTACTTGGAGGCCTCAAGTCTCCGAGCTCAGTAGGAGGATCTTTGCCGCGTACAGCTCGCTAAGACGTCTTAAAAATCTGTTGCCAACAAAAACAAAAATCTCTCTGGCTCACTCCATACTTCTTCCTATATTAGACTATGCTGACGTATGCTATCCAGACATAACTGTAGAATTAATGAATAAATTGGAACGTCTACAGAATGTTTGTATTCGTTTCATATTCGGGCTGCGGAAATTTGACCATGTTTCTTATTTCCGTTCTCAACTTCAATGGCTGCCTATTCACCGTCGACGGGACTGCCACATCCTTTCTCTTCTGTACACTATCCTCAACAATCCTAACTCTCCCTCTTACTTAAAAAACCTATTCGTCCACCGTTCCTCTACTCTATACATTCGGTCGAATTATAACCTACGAAAGAAAAAGGCGTGATGTTATGTATGTATGTATAACCTATCCCTTGACATTCCTTCCCATTCCACTGATTTCTTCTCAAAATCTTTCACTGTGCAAGCTATCAACCTATGGAATAGCCTCCCTGAGTCCATCAGGCGGGCTCCGTCACCTGACTGCTTTAAGAATCGCGTCAAAGCCCACTTCCTCAACTCCCTCTCCTCATGATTTCATCAATATTTCCTCTCTTATATAGTAATATAATGGTATATATTAGTTTATGCATATTATTATATCTATTGTAGTATATTATTGTATGAGTAAGGATATTTATGTAGTGATACCATATGTAATGTATGTCAAATACGTATTTTATGTATATAATATTTTTATGTAGGTTTATTGTATAAGTAGCCACCAACCCGCGTCGCACTCTTCACCGTACAGATTTCAACACCTGAAAGGTTGCCTGGTAGAGATTGCTACCTTAGCAATAAGGCCGCCTTTTGTACATTTTTTTGTTTTAATGTTTCTTGTTTTGTAAATTTCTGTCCTGTGGTGTGCAATAAAGTATATTTGTATTGTATTGTAATAAGTGGGCAAAAGGAAATCAGGTCCAAAAAAATAACCTTGTATACTACTTCTGATTTTTTTTACGTTTCTTATATCATCCTTAGCTTTTCTAGCGTTTAGCTGTCAGAGGATGGAGGGATACTTAACTCTATCAAAAAATATTTTTGAAGCTAAATATTATAGATATTATCCAATGAAATAAATCAAAAAACGTACTTAAAATACTCTCAATATTTGTAAAAGTTCTATCTCACGATAGCCCACGCTATAAGCAAAATGAAAAAATCATTTTTCATCCCCACTTTACGTCTAGGGAGGTACCCCAAAAATTCTACAGCTTTGACATGATATGCGTAAAAATTTGGATATAAGGTACTGAGAAGAAATAATGTTATACTATACATGTTTCAGTAATTTTAAAAAATCATCCCCCAAGGGGGTGAATTTGTTTGAGAAAGACGGACAAAAATTCGGATTTACAGTTAGAAATAAAAATAGAGCACGTGTGTCAGAATTTTTTAAATATAATTTTCCAAGGGGGTGAAATGTGGTATGAAATTTTGTACCACAAGTGTTGGTAAAGTAAATGACAGTGTAGTATTCTAAGTGTAAGTGTTTTAGTTTTAATGTAGGTAAGTGTTTTTGTAAGGGAAAAAATGGTCAATAAACATTAATTACTACTGAAAAATAATTTATATTAATTGTGCGAAGTATTGTAAAGTCCTTAGTCGCTAGTCCTTTATAAAATTACGTTAATTCAAAAACCCTTTAATTTCTCGTCAAAACATTGCAGCTGCCAAATAATGGAGTAACTAAGTTTCTATTCCCTACCACAAAGGAGGAAAATTAATGGGTCCATACTGGGTACTAACTTCTTGAAAGGCACCTATTATAACTGACTTATACTAGGTTCCGAAGTTTCCATCAGTCAATTGAAACACTTAGATGTACTTTGAGATTATTTTGCTATAGATTTGTAGGTTTCAGACAAAAATTCAAAGTTTTTCTAGTACTTTGGCTGACAATACGATGATTCCTGCAATGTCCTAATAAAACTAGGGAAGTAAAGTGATTTTCGTTCGACAGTGTCCCCACTGAGAATCGAATCTGAAACTTCCAGATCGAAAGTCGAGCGCTCTACCCACTACATCACGGAGGCTGTTTAGTTGGTACACGTTTACCTTAAGTGGGTCTCTGATATCAAGCGTTTGTAGTGTAGCACTGGTTCAGCTTAAACTGGTTTTGTTTCCACTTGCTGCCGTGCGTACCTACTATCCATCGATTCCGAAATCGTCATGCCACGTGATTGCAATTTGACGTTCAAAGCGATACAGTTAAGTGTTGGAATTCCAGTCTGTTACTAATTCCCAGATGTCCTGGCAGTTAAAGTAAAGAGGTGCAATTTGGACTAGTAAGGCCCGGTCTATCGCTTCTCTAGGCCATTCTGAACATCATTTGCTAGTAATGAGAGTCGACTGGGGTTGACGCCAAGTTATTTAGTTATGCGAACGACGGTATTAGTGCGGTTACTTTGGTAGGGGTTCTATGTGTTTTATTGACCCGTTTAGGAACGGATTTTGAACGTATTGTGGCTTTGCTGGTTGATGGGTTTGTACTATTACGACGATTATAAACTAAGATTATTTACTTCGAAATTACATTTGCATTTAAAAAACTGGTCAAGTGTGAGCTGGACTCGCGCGCCAAGGGTTCCGATATACCTATAGCATTTTTGGAAGCAATGAAGTCAATTTTTACAAATAATATATTTTTTGTCATTTTATTGTTTGCAATACAGTTAGGTAATTTATTGGTTGCTGAAATATTCAGGTGTAACAAACCATTATTTTTTTTCCAAAATGTTAATTTTATTTCAGATTACTCAGTCGTTAAACATTAGCAAACTTCATTTGCGCAAGTTTTAAATTCGTTCATAAACCATTTTGGTTTGTATTTACCATTTTGGTTCGGAACTAATACGTCTTATTTAAAACTTGAGGTACCTACTGAAAATATTCAAAATGTCCCGTTCGATTTTTTTTCTAGGCCAATTTTTTTTCTATTATTATTGTTTGCACGTCTTTCCAAGGTCACTAGGGTGAGGCTAAAAAAGTAGCAAAATCTATATTTAATTACCTACCTAAAATTCCAAACTCCACGCGAACGAAGACGTATATTTTTTTCAGATGGGATTATTTTATTTAGGATCGGTTCCAAAGAAAAATCCGGGGCGTAGTGAGGCCAATTTTTCTGAAAGTTTTATTCAGTATAAAAATAATTTTAACAAAAACTACGCACATCCTTCAAAGTTTTTCAAGGTTTCTACTCGTATTAGCACAAAAATATAAAATAACTATAGCAGTTAATTATCAGTAATTTAATGAAATATTGTAATCTCTTAACTCTAAAATGACCACGCCTATGTTTTTTATTTCAATTTTAAATTTACATTACAAAACCGGCTAAGTGCGAGTCGGACTCGCGCACTGAGGGTTCCGTACCACCACATAAACATAATTGTATTAGTTGAAATTTCAGTAAGTTAATGTGCTAGATTTTTTGAGTCCGACACGCGCTTGACCAAATTTTATTATTTGTTGTTTTATGCACTATAAACATACAAATTTTCAAGTTTGTAAGTGTTCCCGTTTTTAAATAGAACTAAAACAAAAATCGCCTCAGCGACCATCCAACTTGACCCCTCTCTTATATGAATGTTCTTGAAACGGGAGCTCACCACAATTGGTTACCATTAGTTTTGAGAAAAGTTGTAATATTTAATAATTTCAGACTTTTCCCATTATTTGTACTGTGAGACCTAGCTTCTTGCCAAATTTCATAATTTTAGGTCAACGGGAAGTACCCTGTAGGTTTTGCATTTTTGAATAAATGTATGGAGATGAAGACATAAAATGTCATATCTTTTGATTGCGTCGTTGTAAAAAATTAAAATTTTCAGATCTTGTGTGGTTCATGGATCCTAATATGTGGTATTAATTTCAACCTGATACCTTTACCCGGTCGTGAGATAAAGGGTCTTGACAGACAGACAGACAGACGGACAACAAAGTGATCCTATAAGGGTTCCGTTTTATTCTTTTGAGGTACGGAACCCTAAAAAGTGATCCTATAAGGGTTCCGTTTTATTCTTTTGAGGTACGGAACCCTAAAAACAGTTCATTTTGGAGTGGTGCTAGCCAAGGAGCAAAACCGGTGGAGATATCGCGTAACAAACAGAAAAAACCGGTCAAGTGCGAGTCGGACTCGCGCACCGAGGGTTCCGATATACATATAGTATTTTTGGAAGCAATAAAATCAATTTTTAGTACCGCATAACTAAATTTGTTTGTGAAGGTTTTATGAAGATTTCTAAAAAACTGTGCAATTTTGAAAGATCGTTTTATTTTTGCTGTAATATTTACATAAACTTGTATCGACTTTAATTAATTCAGATTTTTTCCTCTCACAAACTTCGGAGATAAGGACCCCTCCTTGGTATTTTTTTGACATTTTTCATCATAACTTCAAAACTAAGAGCCTTAAAAAAATACAAAAATATATTTTAGAATATGCAAGTAAAGCCCTTTTATATGATTTCCCATTCGACCTATATACAGATATGACAGACAGACAGACGAAGTCGCACCATAAGGGTTCCTTTTTTTTCCATTTTGGTATCGGAACCCTAAAAAAACATACCGAACCTACGCCTTTTTTTAAATCGGTTAAAAAGTGGTTCATTAACGTTGACTGAACATGCCCTTTCAGTTTTCTGAAACCTGGCCCTTACCTTGTATATAAGGTCAAGGATCTATTGAAAAGATTTTGGAAACTGTTGGCAGGTGGATTCAACCTGAGTTCACGCCCCAACCCTTATAGGGTGCTGGCTGCAATTTGGGTATATGATTTGCTCATGATTCATATTAATAGGGATGATAGATCAGCTCAATACGAATCTATTTGGTCCTAACAAGTTTTTCTATGCGTCGCTGCGTTTTTGAGTTAAAGCAAAAAAAATAGAAATAAGATACTAAATAATGTTTTTTTTTGTTTGCCAGGTGTACGTTTCATTGTCAAATTTCAAAATAGTTAAAACTTAATTCCTCAAAAACGCAGGAGTGTGGATGTCCGCCAATATTTTTTGTATCTTTTAGATGATGCTCCTTATCATCAGTCAAAGAGGCAGACCTGAGCAAATCATATAGAAATTTGTCCTTCATCACCCTTACTATTATAGTTTGTCAGTCTATGAGCAAAATATAATATGACATCACCATCACCCAAAGTCAATAGACCGTTGTCGCTTGAAGCGTGAAGATCAGTTCATGCCATAGACATAACTTTTATCTACACCATGGATAAAACGTATATATATATACGTGGTTCTTTGCTCAGTGCAACATGGACGAACAATAATAGGACTGAGGACTGACAAACCCCATATTAGAAAACGTAACCCGAAAAAAAATAAAACTTACTGGAAACTAGAAGGAGCTTTCTAATAATATGAAAAGTATATGGTCTACCAAGTATTATGCAAAATAAATGTTAAAAACTTCAATGTAGTTTCAATATCAAGTAACGCTAACATTGAAATTTTATATGTTTTTTTAGCAGAATACTTGATATTTCGTAATAACTTCTCAGGCTATTTATGAGCGCCGTCTAGTTTTATACTTTTCTGAGTTACGATTTATATAAGGGAACGGTTAGTTCTTATTATTCGTCCATGATCTACACCTTTCACTCTTACACAATCTCTAACAAGCTATCTCTTTCGCAGGCTTACATGGTCTACAAAGGTCACGGTAAAGATGACCGCGAGAAGACTGGCAAGTTTCGTTCCAGGCCTGCGGAGTCTACTTACACAATGACTACCAATAGAAGTACGAGATTCTGTGATAACATGACTGAGAGGGAACTCGATGTAAGTTGCGTGTCTCTTTCTAACTTCCCAAATTAATTAATACTAAACACTTTATTGCAACCATAACATTGGGGGACATTTCACTCAAGGACATCCGATCCCAAACTAGGCAAAGCCTGTACTATGGGCATCAGACTGCTATACATACATAAATAGATAAATAACACCCAGACACAGAACAAACACTCGTGTTCATCACACAAATGTTTGCCCTGGGCGGGAATCGAACCCGCGGCCCACGGCGTGTAAGGCTGGCTCACTACCAACCACACCAGTGGGTTTGTCATAATGTACAGTGATCAATTGAAAGAATCAATTTATCGACCCTGTTGGGCACTGCAAAGTTTACAGAAATTATATTATTAAACTGAAAAGTAATATTTTTAAACCAAAAAAGAATTTATGTTTTTAACTCAAAACATAAGAAAAACTAAAAAAATTAATAAAAACTATACTCATCAAATAACGAAGAAAAACATTATACGTAAACTATATCTTACGCTATGTATAATTTAACTTTATACTTATTTCGCTAACACTTAGTCCCCCGTTTTATCATCTTTCGAAAATTGATCCTTTTGAGTAAATGATGGTCTGCATGAGTTATTTCGTAGCTTCTAATGAGATTTATAACGGTAATTTAATTAGTAATAACATTTTCCTAAACTTAATATTAGTCTTTCTGTTTGATCATCTTTTGAAAGCGGATCCTATTAACTAAATAGTCTTTACGAGTTCTTTCATAGATTCGAATTAGATTTGAGATATAAATTAATAGTTACCATTTACTTGAACTAGGTACAAAAAATTTTGAATCGCAATTATTAATTAGATTTGCCATCTTTTCAACAGACATAACTTATATTAACCATAACTAAATCTTTATACAGGATGAATTTCGAAAAATCCTCAATCAGCTGGATAAGCTTCGCGAGCGATGCGGCCCTGGGCAGACCGCTAGAAGAATCTCTGCCATGCAGGATGCTGCAGCCATCCATGAGCGGAAACCTGCAGCATCAGATTCTGCCCCTCTCAAACTCAACACAGTCTTCAGTGCAGTAGCAGACCGACTCATGTGTACTGTCACTCCAGCAGAAGAATCAAGCAGCAGTGGTAGAGATCTACCCTTTGAAGCCCCGCCAGCATATAAACATAAAACCTTCAGCCCAACCAAAAGCGCTGAAATAAGCAACGCAGAACAAAGTCAGACAGAGGTTACAACAACTACTGATTCTCCAAAGAAGAGAACAGATTTGAATGAAGATCCTAAAGACGATAAGCAAAATGGCGTCTTCAAAATATCTGGAGAAGCTAATTGCAGTGATATTCGACCGCCAGAGGTTCCTAGTAATGGTTTTAAAGGAGAAAATAGTGATTTGAAATCTAGTCCTGGTAGTACGGAAACAGTTAGAGGAGTGAGATCAGGGCATGCAAGGACTCACGCTATTGTTATTAATTTAGATGACAAAAGTCGCTTCACGGAAGAAGTAACCGTTTAGTGTTCTTCCAATAAGGTTTTAAGACTGTACTTATATTCCAGTATCCTAAAACGACAGGGCATATAAACTTCCACACCGTTCGAACAAATTATTGGAAATCGACCAATTGACAATGTACAAAGTCATTTTAAACGTAACTTAACGAAACGCAACTGTAGCAATTATCTGTACTATTTATTGTAAGGTCAACTATTAAATAGCAAAAATGTCAGCTTTTCGCACATAATCCCTGAATAACCTTCGTTGCAAGCTGAGTACAATAGGGAAAAATTCGTGAGTAGTTCTAAGTTTACAAAAATATTTTCTTTTTGTCCTGTCGTTTGTAAAAATAGTTTTATAAAATGCTAGTCCTTACTGTGATTTACTATAGATTCTTTAAGAGCCTGGGCCATGTATGTAACTGTTAGTTGAAATACATGTTATTGGTAAAAATGCTCGAACATTTTTGTAAAAGAGGTGAATCTGAACATATAACTAAATCTTTACCCAAGGAACACAGATCAACATATGAAAAAAAAAAACAATCTCGTATGGAAAAGGCGCAAAAAGCTGATGCAGTTTATGTGGGCAGATGATTTTTTAAATCTTGTTTCGATTTATGTTCTTAGGAAAAGTAAAACAGTGTATTTTGCATAGAATTATTATTTACCCTGAGCTCAGAAAAAACTCCTATAATAACAATAAATACGTGTTCGAGCATATTTACAACATTTGGCTGTTTTGCCTGTTAAATACAGTTTTAAAAATGCATATCAAAGTATAACTTTCTGTGTACGACTTGTTAAGAATTGTTATTGAGAAATTATAGGTTCGCTGTAACTTTTAAAATATTTATAACCCATTCTACCAAATAAAGCGAAGTTTTGTTGACAAAATGTCCTGAATTTGAAATGTAAAATGTGTTCAAAAACGTGGCTGTTTCTGACTCGTTGTTTGTTAAGCGTTTTTGTGTGCTGTGACAAAAGTTTGCCTCATATAATTGAAGAGAAATCTCATCTGATTGTTTACAAAACGTCGCGTTTTTTTTTGTTTAACGGATTATATAGGTTTATTTTATTAGTAGGGCGTGTTGACACACTGTTGTTCTGCGTGGTACCGGCTAAGAATAGTACCACCCCATCTCAATTAATGGGTGTCGTGAAAGGGGACTAAGGTATTTTAAAAAGGAAGATTGGCAGCAGCGTCCTTCTGGGTATTGTACATTCTTTATTACTGCGGTCACCATCATCATCATATCGCTTGGGTTTAAAGGTCAATGACCAACCTCACAATCCCTGGAGTCAGAGAAGGCCGCAAAAGGACTTCTGACATGGCTCATTAACGACTACATCCGTAGATAGTAGTCGATACCAATGGCTTAGCGTGCCTTAGGAAGCACGGAATTATCAAACTTTTTGGACCATCAGGGGATTCATCCTGCAATGTCCTAACCACAGAACAACGATAGGGCTACTCCGCCTGCGCGCGCACCCCCCCATAGAAGCGAAGAGAGTAAAAAAATTTGGTTCCTTATTGACTAGGTATACTATCCAATTTATGTAAGCGCTTATTTTGAATGCACATCATTAACACATTCGTTGCCATAGAGACGATGTCACTAGTTTTTTGCATCTTACTCTCTCGCAATAATGGTACTATGTTTATCGCACTCAAATGACGCTAGTAGTGTGGGTGCGGAAAGCGTGTTAGTTTTAGTAAATGGTGACACTGATTTGTATTGAATGAAATAAAGAATTCGTCTCTAGATGCAGAGCAAGACGCATGGACTTCAGAGCTCTGTGGTCCTGTCCAAACTAGGGAGGTGGTCAAAAGAGATTTTTGTCTCCACCGGGAATCGAACTCAGAACCTCCGTATCGAGAGCCGAGCACTCTAACCCCTAGTCCACAGAGGCTTTTAAGATGTCACCAATGACCGTGGTCCGTGATGCTATCTGCATCACTGACAAATATGGTAAACATACATACATACATACATACATAATATCTCGCCTTGTTCCCGTCGGTGTAGGCAGAGACCACAGTTCTCCACCTGCTACGATCTTGACATACTTCCCTTGCTTCCTGTACTTTTATCAATCCTTTCATACATGCTACATATGGTGAAGGTACTTTCTTTCTAAAATAGACTAAGAATTTTTACTGTAGAATTCTGGTGGAAATTGTAATCTCTTGACCTCGATATAGCCCTTATGGCAGAGATGAAGTCGACGATAGAACTAGGTTGCCCAGAAGAAGCCTATTCATACCAAATATAAAGATCTAGTACCTGGGCGACCGAGCTTCGCTCTATATTATCCGCTTCAACATTAAAATATCATCGAGTGAGTAAGCTAATCTACCCGCCAACAGATGGCGCTGTAGGTTTTTTTCTAAACCTAAAATGCTTATAAACACGGGGAAAACGATTTTTCGAAGACATGACCTAGCTAGATCGATTTTTCGCCCCCGTAAACCCCCGTATGGTAAATTTCATCGAAATCGTTAGAGGCGTTTTAGAGAAACCGATTACAAATATATATATATATATATATAGGTAAGTACCATTAAGGGAAGTACCATAGTCACCTCGCTTGTTAGCGTTACGGCTGGACCGCGGTTGTAGGTGACCGCAGTAAGTAAGATGTAAGATATAAAGGAGGATGCTGCTGCCCATGCTCCAGTTAACCCGTAGTCGCCTCCTACGACACCCACGGGTTTGTATGGGTTGGTACTATTCTTTGCCGGCACCACGCTGGCTAAAAATATATCTATAATATAGGGTGTAAAGGGCGGTGTACCGAAAACTGAGCAGGTGTGTTCAGTCAAAGAAACTGAATGACATCCCCAAAAAGACATTTTTGGAAATATAAAAAAAATCTACTTTTCCATACAAACTGTTCGATCAGAGTGAGCAAATTCTATGGAGAGGTCAAATTTTTTTTTTATATCCCAAAAATGTTACTTTGGGAAAGTTGTTCAATTTCGTTTGAGTTTTCGGTGCACCGTCCCTTACACCCTCTATCTTATTTTGACAGTTTTTAAACATAAGAAAATTTAATTTTTAAAAATACACTTTCAGAATGTAATTAATAAAAAACTTGTAGTATCTGTAAATAACTTAATATTTATTTATAACATTATTAATAAAATTTTGTATAAGTTGAGCCAAAGAAAGACATTTAGTGAATACCTTAATGTATTTAGTTAAAATAATTAAATAAATAAACTAATAAGATAAAGTGCCATAATTTGCGTGTAAATATTTTTTATTTCTCAAAGCTATCATTAACATATATTTATTGTTAAAAAAATAATAAAGGTATAAGTATCTATTAAAATCGTTAATTAAGTTCCAAAGCTAACAATTTTTGAATCGATATATTTATACAACAATATTTAAAATGTTCCAGTAATAATATGTTTGTCTCACAGCAGGCAAACGAGCAGATGGCTCATAATTAACCTACTTCTTGAAAGCCTTCATTCCGTAACTACCGCTCGGGAAGATATTTATTTTAATTTATTTATTCTTCAGAATATCCTCTATTTATAGTCTTTAAAGCGTCCTCGCCGCAAAAATGTAATTACTGCCTTGTTTTACAATCTACTTCATATTCCCGTACACCTATAGAATTCTTATTTCAAATAAAATCATGTTTGATATGATACTTTCTGTGCCCGCGTCATCGAACGCGCCTTAAAGTTTTTCTGCCTTTGAATTCATACACATTTTTCAATAATATTTAATTTTTAATGTTCCACCTTCTTATTCCATTAGTTACTATTTTTTTTTATGTAATATTTATTTCTTTTAAATTGTGGAAGCTTGTAATTGGCTCCTAGATATTTACTAAAGTAAGGCCATCGGGACCATCGTAATATGTTCATTTTGACAGCTGTCAAACGTATGAAAAGTTACGACCTGCAAAGAAAAATTAACCTTGTGTGTAGGTGATAAGAAAACGTCAAAACGCACTTCTTACGTTGGCCTTACTTTAAGTGTATTATAATAATAGTAATCGTGGTAATTTCAACGATATTACCAGAACAAAAACGTTTGCCTAAAACACTTAGTTAAGACCTAACATAACTTTTGAGCCAAACGTTTTTGGTTTGGTAATGTCGTTGAAATTACCACGATTCCCCCTGTAAGTTAAATGAAATAAAAGTAAATAGTAAATATTATATTTTGTTAGTACGGAGAAACGTGAGCACTAAAATTATTTTTCGGGTCCACTTCGTGTGAAATATAATATTGATATTAAAATTTTCCTTCAACGTTTACGTATGTATTATGCCTATTCGAAAGTAGAGGCAAGTTTCGTTAATACGCGCGATTCATTGAAAGGATATTTGAGTAAACCGCTTTGTGAGCCAA